>OX453089.1:70531979-71780610 GCA_949708635.1 Hirtodrosophila cameraria | reverse complement strand
GCTTTGAATTAATTTATATTTATTAATAAATTGATATTAATAATAAGTTTCCAAAGTTCTTATCCCACTGACCAATTTTTCCATAAAAATTAAGAATGTTTTGATCGAAAATGGAAATGAGAACATTTGTTTTAGTATTAAAAAGATTTAAATTGATATACTTTTGTTTATACATCAAACATCATGTTCATCTTGGAAAATTTTTAAATTCTTGACTGTTTCAAATAATTGTTTATCATCTGTAAAGTCATAAAAACCAACTAATCGTTATTTTGAAACCACAACTGACCTTATAAACTCTTTTTTTTTGTTTTGCAGAATTCTTGCATAACCCGTGAATACTTTCGTGGCGACAACAAATACAGTTGCAATCAGTGTACCGGCTACACTGAGGCCATACGCTCCGTATCGTATGAGGTGCTGCCACGACTGCTGGTCATACAGCTAAATCGTTTCTCGGGCGGCATGGAGAAGGTAAGCACCTATGTGCCGACAACATTTACGCTGCCGTGTTTCTGTGTCAAGTGCTGTGAGCTAAGTGATGCCAATAAGTTGCATGTGTATAAGCTATATAGCGTTATAACGCATGTGGGCGCCACTTTAACTGTGGGCCACTATATAGCCTATACCTGCTTTCTGGATTTGGCCAGCGATTATGTCAACTGTCCCAAGGATCGTCGCAATGCGTCAGCGTCCAGCGCCCAGTCACAACAATCGTCGTCGTCGATAACATTAGGAGGTGGCAGCAATGAGAATGCAGCGCCAAGCAACAACGGCAGCACCAGCATCATCTCATCCAGCAGCACGCCAGTATCGGCAGCTGCCTCAGCGTTGGCCTCCTCCGGCACAAGTCTAATTAAGAAGATGAAATTTGGACGCAGTAAAGCGTCCAGCAGCGGTGATATGAGCAAAAATGTCAAACAACTAAATGGTTTTACCAGCAAGACCATCACCAATGGCATTGGCAAATTGAGCATGAACACAACCTGCCACGGTGTCAATTGTTGTGCCATGCGACTGTGTTGCAGCAGCAGCAGCAACCAACAACAGCAGCAGCATGCCGGCAGCAACGCTGTTGCCGGCAACAGCAACAGTGCCAGCAGCAGTGATTTTAGCGAGGAATCCTTGCAGAATGGCAGCAATAGTAATCTGAGCTATAATAATGCTATAAATAACTGTGCCACATATCCCACAGGCTATGGCAGCACGGGGCGTGGCGGCGTCAAAGCCAACTATACGCAGGGCAGTACGGAGCCCATTTGGTATATGTGCGATGATGATAAGATCAAGGCCATGACACAGCGTGAATTTGAGGAGCTGTTATCACCCACGCGCAAGATAACAATAACGCCCTATTTGCTATTTTATGCACGTTTTGACCTGCAGCCAGCGCAGCAGGGCACGTCGGGTGTCAAGCCCAGTGCTGCCTCGTCATCAACGCCGCCACCACCGGTGGCGCCACAAAGCTCCTGGTCACAGGATAATCTTCAAAGTGGCTTGCATAAAATTTGAAAAGTTTTCTTTTCAAGTCTAAAACAATAAAACGCAGGCCCAAATGCATAAACAGTATCTAAGTATAAAGCATCTCTATAGAATGTTGATACTTAGATACTAGATATATATATACATCTATATATATATACGTCTCTAGTTTAGGTCAGAAGCAGAAGTCTGTTTGTTAAACAATTGTACTCGTTTAAGATCTATCGTTTATCTACATGCATAACAAAATTTAAAAAAAAAAAAACAAAAAAATAGCAATCTACATTTAATATACGAAACTTGTTTAAAAACTAATTAAAAAAAAACTTTTGACTGAAGCCAGGCCCCTTAATAATGTAAAGTCTGTGTGCTGTCCAGTTATTGTTATATACTCCAACAAAAATCAAATTAGTTTCAAACTTGGCATTTAGAAGCGTATTTTTGCGACAAGGTCGCTAAGATCATTATGTTCTTTTTCTATAAATAGCTGGCGACATTTGTAAACATATTCAATACATAATTTCAATAATAATATAACTAAGTTGCATATTATTCTGGCATACATTTTGTTATACAGTTGCTGCCAATAATTAAAAAATAACGATAACGACAACAACATTAAAGAATATGAACAGATACCATATAATTGTAAACACGAATTTAACACGTTAAGAACGCTATTGAAAATTGTTTGCGCTAATCAATATAACCAACCAAAAAATAAACACATTTTCGATATACTGCATGTAAATTACCATAATCAACAAAAAAAAAAAATAAGCTCAGTATTTAAAGAAACATTTTTGAGATAAAATTGTGAGCTGTGTCAATCACTGATAAAGTTATACAGATCTGTTCAGGTTTACAAATCCGACAAGATTTTTCATTGTGTCTGATACGCTATTAAATTGAATCCTATCTCAAGATCAAAGACAAATGAAATCAATTCACAAAATCTTGTAAAAAGTGAAAATGAGAACTGGTGTTATGTGTGATCATATTTTCACTTTTGAACAGATTATGCTGATTGAATTCACTTAACAACAATGGTAAAATTCAATTTCACAAAAAAATTATGTCGGAAAGTTGAAACTAGAACAGAGCAGATTACTTCAAGTCTTATGCATACTTCCATAAACAAGAAATTAAACTAAATTAAACATCTCTTATACAACTGTAGCTAAAAATATTATGTTTCGAAACAAAGTATACATACATATACATAGGCATATATACATATACATATACATACGTACATATTTAAAAATGGATATCAATGCATCTGGAAAAAAACAGTACTATATATAGGCCCTTGCATATATATATATATATAAATATATATATATATATATCAAGTGTTAAATAGTTGTTACGACTAAATTAATACCAATTAAAAAAGCCTGTTTAAAAAGGCATTTGAGAGTAATAACAACAACAAGAGCAAAAACCACATAAATAAAATTGCAACGAGAAAATGAAGCAAAAGAAATCAATCTGAGAATTGTTATAAAAATTAATTAAATAGTTTATATTGATGTTTTCATATGGCAAGCTAAAAACAGTTAAACAAAAAATAACACTTCGTGCATATAAACACACATACACACACACACACACACCCAAAACATACACATACGATAATTGTAATAAATAATAACAAATATTAATTAATAATGTACACTACTTTATGCAATCTGTTTAGATATTAAGTTTAACAATTTTTGTTTTTTTTTCAGGAGCGCTGCTTTAGTGATATTAACATTTACAAAACAAACATATACACACATTTATACATACTTATACATACATATTTATTTATATTGTAATTGTAATTTGTAATATTAACAATAATTCCAATGCGAAAACCTTAATAAGAAAACAATTTCAACTTTTCACAAAATACGACAATTGTGTTAAAGAAGCGCCGTTTAATTCCAATTATTATTATTATGATTATGTTTATTATTATTATTATTATTATTATTGATTAGCATTATAGAACATGCTTAACTAAATATACGAAATATACAACATACTATCTATACAATATCATGCTTTCCTTTTACAACTCCTCTCCAAACTTTGCTGGCACGTTTGCTTCGGAATGCATTTTTTTTTCAACTAATCTTCATCTGTTAAGCAATTAACAATAAATGATTTATTAAATATATATTTTTGCAGGCTTGGCAGGCGTTACAAAAATCAATAAATCAGCTCTAAACATATATTTGCAACTACGTGTCTTAAGCTGAGCTTTCAATTTATATATAGTGCTGTTGTTAGCCATAAATGAGGACGTTTTGGCAAATGGAACTGACGAGAAAGATTAAATAATCATATGTTTGGTATGCAATTAGTTACAAAATGATCTATTGTGGTTTTAAGTTAATACCCCGTACCCTTTAAGAAGTGAAAGGAGCTATTAAGTTTTGCAAACGAAACAGGCAAATGGCAGCATCAATACATCTATACTGTATCTACAAATATCGTTGCATATTCGGGCCCAAAATTTTTTTAAATTATATGTTTGAGACGAAGTATTTTTAATAATATAAGCACGTAAACTTCTAAATAATTAAGTTTAGTTCGAGCTACAGAAAATTCGACTTTGAAAAATGCGACTGTATTTGTAAATATTAAAAACAGTAGTTTTATTTTCAAAATGTAGTCTCTTAATTATGTTCTCCACTCTAAATCGTGAACTATATCATTTAATTTTAATTAACCAAATATTTTTTGTAATTTTAACACACTGTTTTAAGGAAAAGCAAGCTGACTTGAGCAAAAAAGATTGTATTGAAAGGGGTAATAGCGCATGGAGTCGCTTGCTAGGTCAAGAAAAAGACAAATATCGTGAAAAAGCGATTTAATTAAAGTTCTAATTAGTCTTATATATTTTAGAACACTTTGGAACTTTAAGGAACTTACTTTTTCACGACACTTGTCTTTTTCTCCACATGGCAAGCGACCACATGCGCTTCAAGCCCTTTCAAGCTAATCTCTTTGTTTCAAGAGATCATAACTTTGCCAAAAACCGCGTGTAAAGATAATAAAGGCAATCCTTGCATTTCCGGCGACTTTCAGTCGAAGTGCTAGTCTTCGGCCTGCCGCAGCGTGGTTTGTGCCTACTTGATCAGTAGCTTGGGGATTATCTGTGATAATGCAACAAATAATAATATGAAACGAGATTTATATCAATAACTCGCTACAATTGATAGGGATGGAAAGGATCAAATCTGCTTAATGTGCATTAGGAATATATATATTTTTAGCTAATGCATATTTACATATCCATTTAATTATAATAATTAAAAACATGTTTTCAATCGTGTTCATTTGTTTTGGAACAAGTCTTGTTCATTTCTAAAGAATTGAATACATTGGTCGCTCTGAAAAAAAAGTGCGGAAATAGGAATATTTCGCAAATTAGAACAGCTAATCTACGATCAACCACTGTTAGGATAACTTTTACTTTTAGTTATAAATGAATAAGAATGCTCCAAGATTCCATAACCTACAACTTCAGATTTTTCTCCGAGTACTATAAGTAAGCTGTAAGCCCAAACCAAAAGAAATTTCAAATACTTGCAGATAATGTTTTTATATAGTTTATTTGGAACTTTTAAATATGAGCCGTACTTAATTTAATACATTTTTTATGAGCTGATGAGGGCTTTCAGTTTACGGTTACGGCTTTCCTGTTATTCTTAGAATCTTTAAATCAAGGCTTCAATCGAACGCGACACCTGTCCATAGTTGCGTTGTTTCCATTGCACATTTGTGAGCATGGTCTCCAGGGTTTGTTGTAGGGCTTGTTCCAGACCCTTGAGCGATGGTCTGTTAGCATTTACGAATGCCTTGAAGTCTTCAAAGTCACTTTGCAGGAAGGTCTGCTCCGAAAATGGTGGTAATAGGCGTGACATGTCCTTGGTAATTGGATAATAGCTGTAAGAAAATTCGACATTATAAATAAATTCGTTTAAAATGAAAAAATAGATCGGAATCGGAAAAAATAATCCCGCAGAAGTCTTGAAATCTTTGAAAGGAACGAAATCGGGAAAACATTTGAAAGCTCTATTTATAAGAGATTAGGAATCGATGATCATGATAGAAAAAAAATTCCAATCAATTTCTAAAATTTTACTTACAATTTGTAAATAAACTCCACATTATTCATAAAGTAATCCCTGGCCAAATGGAAGCCAATCTCATTGTATGCCACAGCCTGGAATGCCCACATAGAATCCTGCCTGCGTATGCCCTCCTTCGGATCAAAGGTCAGTTCCAAATAACGCTGCAGCAGCCAGATCTCACGCGAACAGCCCAAGGAGAACAAAATGGTTCTCTTCTCAGCCGCAACATTGGAGTTCTTATAACGTGTCCAGAGGAACTGCCAATCCGCATCGCTGCCATGTCGAATGGCAGTGCAGTAAACCGTTTGACGCAGATTGATGGGCACAGGATTCTTCTTATCAGGATCAGGCTCAGCACGATAGCTGCGATAATAAGCGATGGCGACAGGCACACAGTCATCCACCTGATATTGACAAGCCCAGTTGCCAACCAGGGTCTTCAGCAGCACTTGATCCTGCTGCTGGATGGCGGTGAAGGTATCATTCAAGCCATTCAGATGCTCATAAATGGGTGCTATCAATTTTTGCATGTAACGCTGTGAAGGATTTGAAAGTACGTTTATAAGTGGGATTAGAAAATATAAAAACGTATGTTAAATTCAGTCAAATGAATACGAATAGTAGCATTAGAGCTGGAAAACTATTGATAGTGCAGTCAGCAAAGCATTCGATAGGGATAGTTTAAGTCATCGATACTATCGATTGCATAGATAAGTTTCGTAAGCCACATAAAGTTCGAAGCACAAAAAATATGGATTGTTTTAATAGTAGAGCTGAAAAAATATCGACATCAAGATAGATACTATCGACTATTTTCATTTCTGGTAAGTATCGAGTTAGCTACAACATTTTACATTATCTATTATAATATAATTATTAATAACATTTTGATAGAAGTGATATTATTGTCATAACACAGGTATACTATCCATGCCATTTCGAATCCTCCAAAACAATCGAAGCTACTGAGGATGTAAATAAACACGAAATAATCGATTGGTTAGTTTATTGATTTTTGAAAATTATAATCGATTGTGTTTCAATTAGTCAGGTAGAAAAAATTGATGAAAAAACTGATTATTATAATTATTATTAAATTAAAAAAAAAAATTGATCTTCATATATTGAAGTTTTATGAAAAACTAAAATAACATGGATTTTCTTCCACTTTTTTTAAAACTTTTTTGAGAATATTTTTAGCTTTTTTATGATTGACTATTTCTGGTATGTGGCGAGCTAAGAACTATTAAAGCAATATTTTCTGCAATGATTCATTAAAAATATCGATTATCAATAATCTAATAGCTCAAAAAGCTTCGGTTTTGAGTATTCACTTCTGAAAATATCGATTTTTACAACCCTAGACACTACTGAAAGTGCCATCGATTGTTTTTCAGCTCTATATGCCACAACTTACGAAAAAAAACAACTTTTTATTGGGCCGCATGGGTGGTTATCGTTTCGAAATACAAATCAGAATGAGAGCTGAATGTTATAACGGTTTTAGGTCTCAGAAAGCAAATTTCAAAACTCAACTAACCTTGAAGAATTCATAGTTGGGCGTCTGTCGAATTATGTTCTTCATACGCTTCAAATTCTCAAAGGCCGATTTCCAGGGCAAATACTCGCGTTCTCGCCTCAAATACTCCACCAATCGCATGGCAATCTCATAATCCTGCTCGCCAGTCCAAGCCAGATAAAGAGCATCATCGATCAGTTGAGCTCTATTGATCACATGAATTTTCTCAAAGTCACCATTGGTGAGGGTCTCAATCAGCAGCTTCCAGTTGCGCTCATCGTAGTTGACTTTATAGAGCGTGGATAGCTGTGTATTGAAGATTACCCATTGATCCTCACCGGGCAGATCGGTAATAGTTTTGGCCAACTTTTTGCCAGTCTTGTCACACTCCATCCAAGCTTTGGGCGCTGTATTATTAAAGTCCTGCTGTCCTTGTGTGGTATAACTGAGAGGCACCCACCAGCAACCATTACGATCGGAGCGTGAGATTTGTGTGTTGATCAAATAGCGTTCCTGGGTAAGCTTGGCTTTGCCAGCTCCATAGTCGCGGGTTACATTGATTATTGGATAACTAGTGAAAATATATTGAAAAATTATATCAATTTTAAGTTATAAAACATACTCAAATAAGAAAGATTGAATTTTGTTAAGAAATAGAGTAACACCAAAGAGAGTAAAATAAAAAGAGGTCACTCGCAGTACAAAAAAAAGTGAGAGAGACCAAATAGAGTATAATATAAAGAGATCACTCGCAGTACAAAGAAATGGCATGTCAGCAGGATTTTAAATCAATAGAGGACGAACAGACAAGAAAATTATATAAAATTATATTTCTTATTCGAAATACTAATTTTTGACCAAAAAGATACGGAATTTTGCACAGTTTTGATAGGAATTGGTAGCTTTGAAGCTAGGAAGATCATATATATTGTAAACTTACCCGGTTTGCAAAGTCCATGAATCCATAATGCTCTTGATGTCATAGCTTTTGGGCAGAGCCTTAAAAGTATGGGCCGCCTCAGTAAGAGACTCCCAAAGATTATCCTGCTCGGCATTGCCATAGGAGTACTTTGTCAGATAGTTTTGTAGACCCGCACGGAAGGACTCATCGCCCATGAACATGTGCATCATGCGCAGCACAGTGGAACCCTTTTGATATGATATTTGATCAAAACTTTCTGATATTTCAGATACCACCTCAATGGGTCGCGATATGGGATGACTAGTTTCCAATGCATCCTTTCTGAAAATAGTCAAGAGATTGCCCAGCGACTCCTGCTCCATCGAACGCCATTCCGGATTGATATTCTCCACGCCCAAACTAGCCACATAGGTAGCAAATCCTTCATTTAGCCAAAGATCTGTCCACCATTTCATGGTGACCAGATTACCAAACCATTGATGGGCCAACTCATGTGCAATAACTGAGGCAACACGCTGCTTATCCGCCAGCGATGAATAATCGGCGGAATATAGCAAAGCTATCTCACGATATGTGACCAGACCCCAATTTTCCATAGCACCCGCACTAAAGTCCGGTATGGCAATCTGATCGATCTTCGGCAAAGGAAATTTAATGCCAAATAATTGCTCATAATATTTCAAAACTTTGGGTCCAAAGTCAGCAGCATAATCACATTGCTCAATGGCATTGGGTCTCGCCCAGGTGCGGAAAAGTGTGCTATTTGGCAAGGTCGAAGGTTTGTGCGAAAATTCATTTACGGAATAGGCTATCAAATAGGTGGACATTGGCACAGACTCCTCAAATTCGCACCAAATGTAATCCGCAATTTGTTCGCTGCAATGTCAAATACATTTTAACACTTTATTTTAAACTAACTGCTTACCCTGTGCTTCGACTTACTTGGTCTTGATCTCCTTAACGGGCATGTTGCTCAGCCCGGTGTATCTCTTGTGGTAGCCCAGTGTAACCAAAAATGGTGCCTTGTAATTTGGCTCATCGAAGCAGGGGAAGGCCAAACGTGCCGATGCTGGCTCGAATTGTGTAATGGAAAGCCATCTGACAAAAAATTGTGGGTATATTTATTTAAACTGATAGAAAAACCATGTAAAAAAAGAAAATAAGTATTGCCCTGTAATTTTTTGTCCGATTGTGGATATTTGACTCCTATAAAAAATATAATAATTAATCAAGTTTGTCGCACACTGAGAAAAATAAGGAAGCAACATCGAAAATAATAAACATTTCAAGCAGAAAAGACAAAAGACAATAACAACAAAGCTCAAACTGAACTTTAAACTTAAAATTGCGTTGAAGATAAAAAAATTTAAAATAAAGTTTAGCAAACTGTAAACCTAGTTAAATATACATTTTTTTGTAGAAAAGCTATACACAAAAAGTTTTTTTATTCAAAAATGCGCCATAAAGGCACTAAAAAACTAAATAAACCAAAGATATACGTTTATCTTTTAATGGAAGCGAAAAGAATACTGAGTCAAAATATAAATTCGTAAATTTGTAGCTCAGTGTAGTTCATCAGCCTCTACAGTTCAAGAAACAATTGAGAATGGGGGCATTCAGATGAGCTGATACATGAGCTTAACCGATGTAAGCTACGATGAAAAAAAAATTGTTCATAAGTAAAATATATTTTTGTTGAATAATTTGATTATCTTTTGCTAAAACGTGCTCAAACCTATATTTAAATCGAGCGAGTCTATCAATTAACTTTTAAGTAGTTACTTAGAATTTTATTAACTTACGTTTTCTCAGTTTTATAATACTTTTACCGTTGACTTTATATTGTGATCAAACTCGTTTTCAAAATTTCAGTAGTTAACTAAATTTGATAAAAATCGATCGAAAACGGAGTTGTTGCAGGAAAAACTATTTTGTTTTTACAGATTATTCAATCAAACGCAAAAATTGTGATTATAATTCATAAACACTTGGGACACTTTTGATTTAAATTGATTGAAAATTGAGTTTTGAGTTGAAAAACTTTGTTACAAGGATATATATTTTTTCTTTCTAATGTCGCTTACATCGTGAACTTGAAAACTATAGCCCAAATAAGTCTTACCTTGTCTTATTGGCCACTGGATCGAGATAGGAGCTTCTATAATAACCCTCCAGCTGGCGATTGAGCTCGGCAACAAAAGGCATATTCAGTTCGTATATTTCGCCAGCCAGAAGCTCCTCACAAGTATGCATCACATAGAAATCGTGGCTAGGATTGACCTCCGTGGAGGAGATGCAGTTCTTTTTGTTAGCACTTGAGGTGTCCTTCAAGGTGATGAGCGATTCGTCAATGGTAAGATTCTTCGAGTGCAGCGTTATATTCTTTGTATTTTCCAGCACTTCAATTAGAATTTTGACGCTGCCCTCAAAGCGCAGATCCTCGGAGTCCTCCATATGTGTCAGCACACGTAATGTATATTTCTGTGGACGCAGCGCAGTTGGCAGTCGATAATAATTATAACTGGAGCTGGCTGAGCTCAAACCCAGCACAGCGCCAACCAGGAGAAGCAGAAGCAGCTTCATGTTAACTCTCTGAAAAATAATAAAAACAAGTAAGAACGTTGCAGTCGGATGCACCCGACTGCGATATACTCTTTTTTTCGCCTCTTTGCGGAGTCAGTGGGCGTGGCAATTGAATTTCTGCTCAAATCTTTAAAGTTTTGCCATCAATTAAAATTTGGTTGGGCCTGTTCTACAGGTTTGGGAGAAACAAACATTGCTTGATTGCAAGGGCGGGGGTGGGCGTGGCAAAAATATTTTTATCCAATCTATTAAATAGGGCAACAGAATTCAACCTGCAAAATTTGGTGATTCTAGCTAAAGGGGTGGGGGAGATACAGACTTTGCCTATTTGTGGGGGTGGGGGTGGGCGTGGCCGAATTTTTTTTTGCCAGATCAATGAAGGATGTGATAAGTAGCCCTTGTGCCAAATTTGGTTACTCTAGCTATAAAACTGTGGAAGATATAGGTTTTTGCGGTTTGTGGGGGAAGGGGTGGGGGTGGGGGGGAGATCTTGACACTTTGTCTTACTATGGTATATACCAACATGTATACCAAGTTTGGTTGCTCTAGCTTCAAAACTGTGGAAAAAACCTGCGTTCATACAGACGGACAGACGGACAGACGGACAGACAGACAGACGGACGGACGGACATTTCACAAACCCAATATACTCTTTTTTCCTTTTTTTTCAAAAAAGTTAAAAAAAGAGTATAAAAAGTAACACAAATAAATATAAAGTGCTAATGTTAAGCAGAATTAAGCAATTAACTAAATTACTTGCTAAATTATATTTATTATTGAAATCAATTTAGAAACCGATTCAAACGGAACGTAATCATCATCAGTTCATTGCCAGCTTGCGGCTCTTGGTTTTTTTGAATACTCTAACAAAGAGTATTATAATTTTGTATCACTGACTGTGTAACGGGTTCTTATTGAACTCAATACATTTACATAAAATGAAGTTAATTTTGTGATTTGAGTTCACTTTCCATATTTTTACTTAAACTTAGTATGCGGAAGAAGCAAAGTTAAAATGTCAGTTAATATTAAAAATATTTTTGCTGAGAAGGTTGTAAAATAATAACAATTTGGAGCATAAAACAGGTTTATGGAACTTAATCGTACGTAAATCAGTTCATTTTTGACACAAACTCAACACATAATTTTGAAAATAATGAAAATCAACCAATTCTAATTTAAATACGTTTTAGAAGTTGTTGATTTTCTACTTTTAAATTCTTCACTGGATTGATTTCTGAAAAAAAAAATATTTTTAATTTTTTAAATACTTAGCTCAAAGCTTCTATAAAGTTCAGTATAAAACAAGTAGGAATGCTCTAGTCGAGTGTGCCCGACTACGAGACTCCCTGCTCCCACTTTGCATTTCAAGCAGTTCAGCGGAAACACAAGCAAGTAGTGCACTTAGCTTGTGCAGTGGCTGTCAAACTGTTGTTTCTGCCTGCTAAGACGGGGGTAATAGCTTCTTCCATAACTTTGGTGCTATTTATCCGATTGTGATGAAATTTACACAGCTGATCAACATTGACATAAAATATATGTTTACCAAAGATCAAAGCTTTATCTTTAAAATTGTGGCTGTGGGAGTCTTTTGCGATTTGCGGGGGTGTGCATCCGAAATTTGAAATAAACTTGATTTGCGTACGGTATACAGGAAGCTACATGCCAAGTTTGGTGCCTCTAGCTCTTATAGTCTCCGAGATCTGTGTGTTCATACGGACAGACGGACAGACAGACAGACAGACAGACAGACAGACGGACAGACAGACGGTCATGGCTAGTTTGTCTCGGCTGTTGATGCTGATCAAATGCCTCCTTCTGCCTGTTACACACATTTGCAGTACTTTTTAACTCCCTTTTTGCCATTTTTAATGGGAACAGAGCATTTTTAATGACAAGAGCATTAAATCTTCGGCAGCCTGAAGATATATTTAATCTTATGTTGTTTTTGGTTATTTAGTTAATTTAATGCAAATTTGCTGTGTTGTTTCTCTGCTTGTTTTTAGCCATGCTGCTCACGTATTAAGGTCTTGGCCACTGACAACTTGAATTAATGTTTTGCTGTCGCAGCCACAACACAATTGTTATTATTATACTTATGTATATACTTATTGTACTTATGTATGAGTACTCATTGTGTACTTAGTGCTGCATTACGATTGCCCACAATCAATTCATAGCAGATCCGCAGAACAGCAGATTCGCAGACATATAGCTACTATATGCAGTTAAGTCACGTGCCAAAAAAGTCACAATGACAAAGCTTAAGTTGAACTTCAAATTGTGGCCAAGTAGCTAAATGGCCAAAAAGCGCTTGCAACTGGTTTTGAAAAGCCGGTCAGCTGGTTAAGTTGAGCAGATCTGATTTATATGCTAGACGTAATTGTATCGCATTTTTCAGAATAATTTTGATTGTACTATTCAACAAAAGTAATTGAAAACAAGTAAAAACTTTGCAGTTAGATGCTTCAGACTGCTATATAATCTTTTTCAGATCATGATTTGGAACATTTTGCAATATACTCTTTTTTTTTCAATTTATGAAAAAAGAGTATAAGAATTGTATTCCTGATTGCTGTATAACTACTTCATTCGTATGTTTTGGTCACTTAAGTCCAATTTTAGTTAATTTGCTTATTAAAATCTGATTGAAGCTCGTTTTATTTATGTCACATATTAATTATCGAATTAAAATACAAATTTTTCAATTTAATTTTTGCCTAAATAAGTAAAAAATTTAGTTAATGAATTATATACCTACATTTAAATTGGATTCGTTTTATACCAGATTAAAATACAAATAAAAATAATAATTGATAATTTTTTCGTTCGATTTAATTAAGTGAAAAAATTGGGAAAAATTCCCAAGTGAAACTCTTTTCTTTATCATCCGATCGAGCTCAAACATATAAGATTTATATAAAATTCATTCGACATCTGCTTCACCGATTTCGTAAAAACTTAACTCCCTGAATGTAAAATCAAGGAGCTTATATTGTATGTTAACATTTAAATTTTAGTAAATTTTCAAAACATTTTCAAAGTTTTTGACATAAAATAACTTAATTCACCGCATTTATAAAAATCCGTTCCATTTCGCTCTGAAACTATACCTTTAATCAGGTGAACATGGGAAACTAAATAGCTTAGACAGTTTCGTGCTGGTAATAAAATAAAAATGAAAAGAGAATCAGACTATAAAGTTCCTCTACAAAAACTGAACTACTCAAACTTAGTCCTTCAATTGAACTACAATGTACAACTCTAAAACTGTAGACTGCATTTATATCAACTGCAGAGCATCAGAAGGAGACATTCGGAAGAGCACAATAACAACAACTGGATATACCAGTTGAGAACTCCCAACTCGTTTTTTCTTTTCTCACTCTCTACATGTATTAATAAATATATAGTATGTACATACATATATACGGTAGTATGTGCATATGTATTTATGCAAAAGACGTTGTTTGTGGGTGCGGTCAATGAACTCTTTGGATTACCATGCCCATGCCCTAAGCCCCATAAATATACCCATACCGGTTAGTTTATGTATTGAGAACATAACGAATGTAGATTCGAAAGTATTCAATTGACATGTGTACAAGAAATGAATAAGAAATGAAACTGCTAATCAATTTTTTCATTGTTATATGTGAATCTTAAAAAGATCTTCCCTTTCACTTTAATCTATTTTTCAAAGCTGTCTGCTGATCAAATTTTTTTCAATACTTTGCCTATATTGATGTTTTTTTCAAAAGCCATACCTTTCAGTTCCCTTGTAGATAATTGGGAATAAAAAACTGTGTTGTTTTGAATACTCAGTAAAAATGTAGTATCGTTTTGAATCAGAAGACTAAAATCCATTGGATTGTGTTTTTTAAACGTGAAAATTGGCTTTAATCAATAAAAAAAAACTATCGAAAACGATTTGGATTAAAAAGTGCTCGGAAATGGCAAATAAAATTCAAATTCAATGATTATCTGAACGAAACAGAAGTGAAAACGAATTTCATTAAATTTGCATAATAAACATTGAGCATGAAATTGTAAACGTAACCGCTACATAACCGTTTCAAATTGAAAAACTCTGTTCATGAACTTTCCAAGTAACGGTTTAATGCACTGATTTCAACTATTATTATTTAAAACACAATGACATTGACATATTAATTGAACTCAGTTTTTGTCTAGAAATTTTTGCTCAAATTGATTATTGATTTGCACGCCTATGAATTTATTTTTTCTATCTATATATAAACTATATGATATATATGTATGTACATATGCATAAACAATTACTGTAGTTGTATAATTTAAAAGCTTTAATAGTTCTTAAAGTTTGTATATAATTTGTTGTAACTGTGTAAAGCTATCATGTTTATTGCTGGGCGTTTTTAGCAAATTGTAAGTTGTATATAATGATAATAATAATTGGATACAATTCCCTCGGGTAGTCGAATATCATATCAAAACAAATGTTTATTAACGCATAAACATGTCTGTATATAATTATTGTAAATTTTGTTTTAGTTTAATTAGTTTTTGGCACTTTAAATTTATAGTTTTAGGAGACAGCTTGTAACTTTCTTTCAAGTTTATTGTGTGTCAATAAAGTCGAACTAATTTTTTTTAAATTTAAATGTAGCTTAATTTTAATTGATACTTAAACAGTTTGCGAATATCTATTTTCTGTTTAGGCAATTATATTTTTTGTTTATTTTTTTTTGCCGTATTTGATTTCAAAGTAAAGAACACAAATTATGTGCACGAGTCTTAAAACTTGTTTTTCTGTTGTTTGCCTTTTAAGCACAAGTTTTTATTTGCTTTATAATTTAGCACAATGTTTTAAGGCATTATTAATGTGTTTTTTTTTATGCAATAAGTATTTTTTTTTTTTGTTTAATATTAATTAAGGGCAAAAGTCACTTGGCTTTAACAATAAAAGAAAAACAAACCGAACCGTTAACAGCAGCTGACACAATTGAGAAATATTTGATCCAAAGACGAATGCGTACCGTACGATGGTCGGCGGCAATCTAAAGATTTTCGGAGCGTAGCGCTTGTATCTTATAGGCGCCAGCTAGCACGCACACATAGCCAGCACACACAGATACTCAACTTACACAGATACAACAACAAGAAGTGCTCCAACGCTCTGAGCTTAGAACTCTGCTGGCTTAAACGAATGCGATTCGTGCTTCGGCGTCGGCGCACTTATAAAAAAGAACCTTTATCAAGCACACACACATTAAGAGAGCGCTCACACACACGCACACACAAACACACATATAGGCACACGCACGCAGCAGGCAGCGTGCCGCTGCTTGCAGTGAATAATGACAGGGCTTACGCGGCGTATGCGCAATTTTGAATATTAATGCACACACACACACATTAGTGTTGTTTCTTGTGGTTCAACTTAAGGAACTAGTTCAGTTCTTAGTAAACTTAATTAGAAACATAATTAATGAGGCAGATTTCGAAACGACTTGAACTTGTTCTGAAGGATTCCAAAGTACAAAAAAAAAAAACATCAAGCAAGAAAATTTCAAGTTAACTGAGTACCAACGCTTTAAATTATTTATTTCAAACGATTGTTCCTATAAACATATATTTTTGATTTTGATCAAATTTGGCGCACATGTGAATAACAAAAACTAAACTTTAACAAGTAAGAATGCTCTAGTCGAGTGTGCCCGACTACGAGACTCCCTGCTCCCACTTTGCATTTCAAGCAGTTCAAACTGTTGTTTCTGCCAGCTGAGACGGGGGTAATAGATTCTACCGTAACTTTGGTTCTATTTATCCGATCGTGTTGAAATTTTCACAGCAGATCAACATTGATGCAACATATATGTGTACCAAAAATCAAAGCTCTATCTTTTAAATTGTGGCTGTGGGAGTCTTGAAGTTTCCGAGATCTGTGTGTTCATACGGACAGACGGACAGACGGACAGACAGACAGACGGACAGACAGACAGACAGACGGACATGGCTAGTTCGTCTTGGCTGTTGATCCTGATCAAGAATATATATAGTTTATATAGTCGGAAATGTCTCCTTCTGTCTGTTACACACATTTGCAGTACTTTATAACTCCCTTTTTCCCATTTTTAATGGGAACAGGGAGTAAAAATATGTTAGTTTTTTATTTAATTATTAAATTTTTAATCGAGTTGATCAGAGCAGGCATATTTCCGCTTGGAGTAAGAATAAAAAAACATGTGCCAAGATTAATTTAGATTAGAAAATGAAAGACTACTTTGACTAGAAACAGACAAACGCATATGGCCATATCGACGTATCTCGTCTGATTAAGAATATACATATATATATACATACATGTATATATTATTGGCCGGCAAATATATAACTCTTTATTCTATCATACATATAGATGTTAGTTTTATTCGGTTTGCGTGATTTGTTCACTTGAACTTGTTCTGAATGATTCGTTGCAGCTCTAACACACACACTCATACACTCATACACTCATAACACGCATACACACACATCTTGAAGATGCTACATGGGGGCATAATGTTTTTTTGTTGGCGATGTCAACGCCAACGTGTTTTTGACCTTAATTGCGTTGATTAACCCGTTTTCACAGCACTTCAGCCAATGGCCCTAGCTGCCCAGCTCCCCTTCATCCTCCCCTTTGTCACCACAGGCAAACCACCTCCTGGTTGGCCAGACAGATAAGAGGACAAACAGCACGCAAAACAAAACTAAAGCGCACAGCGTGCAACATTTTGTGGGCACCCTGCAGCTGTAATTGCAAATGTGAGTGCCTTGTCCCTGTCCCCCGAACCTGCCTCTGCCCCTGCAACTACCCCTTGCCCCCTCACTGTGGAAAGCTGCGTTGCACAGCACGCTGTCACAAGTACAATGTACGCTCACTAAAATGAACTAGTTCGATTCTTATTAGGGCAAAGTTATATATTTCTTTGGAAAATATATTTTAAACACTTTTATGATAAAGTTGAAAGAAAAGCTATTTTCGGGTAGCCGCTTCAAAGATTAAAAGAGAATAATTTGACCAAGCTATATAATTTTCTATATAAAGTGAAAACGCTGCAAGTAACTGGAAAAACTAAAAACGGTTTGTCAAAGAACATATCATTAATCTAACGATTTTTTCGATTCCAGCTAAAGTAAATGTTTTAAAAATAAATAATTTGGTTAATAGGTGTAGAGTGTAAAGATAATTCGATTTGGAGAGTCTAGTTAATAAATATTGAAAAAACTCCTATAGAAGTTATTTAAAATAATACAGTTTTTCGAATTACTCAAACGTTATTCAATTGAACTTGTCTTCGGAATGAACGAGTGAACGTAGAGTCGGATTATTGTTCATTAGAGTCATTAGAGTCACATTATCGTTCAGCTGATTCGAGGTCTCTCTCAAGAGTTTCACTTGTTCATTAAAATTATTCGTTTGAATCGTTTCTTCGGGTCGGTTGATTCTGATTAGTCGATTAATCGAATCAATTGAACGAGACTCAAATGAAAGATTAGTTCGTTCAGAAGAAAATGAACTACTCAAGTTATTCACTGAATTGAACTTTAAACTACAACTCCTTATAAAATTTTTTACAAAATTAATTTCAGTTCTAGTACTGCATTTAACTTAACTGGAAATTTCTATTATCGAGTGTTCACTGTATGTCAATCTGTGCAAGTGCTGCTCTTGGCTCTAGCATAATAATGTCAAACACTTCTTGGCAAAACCATTGGCCTGAATGGGGGGAGGGGACGTTGGAGCACTCTTACTTGGCCTTTGGCTTTGTCATTTTCATTTTCACTTTGGTTTTTCTTTTAATGTTTGCCATGCTACGACTACGGTTGCAAATGTATATGTAAAACTTAAGCTTTGTGGTAATTGCTACAAATTCTAATTGCACGATTTGCGTTTATCTGCTGTCAAAAGGAATTAAGTTAATGGTTGACTTCTGAAGTGGCAACTTTGTGTTTTTTAATTGTCATTTAAATAATAATATCTTCAGTTAATTGTTTGGCTTAAAATTGAATTTTAAATTTAGTCCAAGCCAAAGAAATTTCGACTTAAAGTAGTCCGACTGTATTTCATAATATTTTTAAAAATCATAAAAGGTTTTTTTCGAGCTATAGAAGTTTGACTGTACTTCTTAATATTATTCAAAAACCTAGTAGGCTTTGACTTTTCTACATTTTTCTAGTTTAGGGAGCATCGGAGCTATTCTAAAATAAAGTTAGTCTCTGTTGAACAGTCGTGCAATAAACATTATTTTGTCTTTGGTTTTGTTCAAAATTTTAGTAACATCTAATTTAATTTTTGGTTTTTAAATAAAGTCTTTGAAAGGATTAACTGGTTCATATACAAGTGACTATCCAGGGAACATTTGTCTCAGATTTTCTGCATTTAAAGTTTTAGTAACATCTCATTTAATTTTTTATTTTTCATTAAGTAACGTAAGTAAATCTTTCGAATATGGTATTAACTTTAAGCAACTCACATTTTAAATGTTTTCCTTTTATTCAGATATTCAAATATTTAAATATATATAGGCTTGACGATCGCGATGCGACCCGATACCACATTATCTTATTTTTGTTTTTTGGATTTGATGTGAAATTGTAAGTTATGTTTTGCAACCCGAAAAACGATAACCCAACTATTCTAATTTAATACAATGTTACCTTCTTAACAGAATTACCGGAATTTCTGATGAACTGTTCTCTGGGTTATATTGTTGCTTCGGTTTTAAGGCTGGAAATGTGACTTGTGGATCCTCCTGATGGTTGTGAAAGATTAATTTACCAAGTCTGCAGATACAATGTGCCTTCAAATTTTTGAATTCATCAATGCACTTCCAAAATCTGACGACCTGCATCTGGTTGCATATTGGGAATCTGCGAATAAACGTCGAATTAATCCATGTTGTAAGATCACTTGTACCAGTCAAAGACTTATACATATCTTACAGGATATTGTTGTTGTGACTTGGCAGCAACAGAAATTCAATTATCTTGATTAAAAAGACTGCAAAACAATTTTATTACTTTTTGAAATTACGTATTTAGGCTGTAGGCCTTCCTAAGTATTTGTGAATTTCTGAAATCTCCGATTGACCCTCTCAAGTCAATGTTTTGAGTTATCTTTAAGTAACTTTAAATGTGGCCAAAAACATAAGTGAGCGTTGCGAGGTTATTGATTACGGTTTTAATATATTAGTATAATTTCGTATTTTTAGAGCCTCCAAGCCAGATGTCTAGGGGCGTTTCTTTCGATTTTCATATCGAAAACATATTATATTTTTGCGGCAGCTAAGGTCTAATGGTTCGTGTCTTGGCTGAAATAATCTGTTCTCAACGCAATTTTGCGCTGCGCGAAGTTGGCTGCAATTAGCTATCAAGCTTCCTTGAAGTTGGCTGCGACTATGTTGTAAGCTTTCTCGAAGTTGGCTGCAATTAATTTTCAAGCATCCTTGAAGTTGGCTGCGGCAATAAAATGAAATTTTCAATAGATGGCTCCCTCAAATTACCGTTATCTATTGAGAAAATTCAGAAAGCTTGTGTTTGGAATAAAGTTCAGTTCTTGAATGCTTTTCCATTACCAAAACCTTGTCACACTTAGCTTCACTTTTTAGTAGTCTTGGTTTGTACTAGCTTCCCAGCCAAGCAAATACGGAGCGCTCCGAAGGTGGAGGGAAAAATGACTCCCAATACAACTCATTCAAAGTTCTCGTATTCCACAGAACAATTTGTAGCATACTTTTGAGAGTAAAATATAAATAGTAATCATAGTTTAGTGTAATTTTTTGAATATTTTGAATAATCCAGTCAAGACACAAGCCATTTAACATTAGGCGCCGCAAACAAAGAATATGTAAATTAACATTGCGCTGTTATTTAGTACTGACAGACTCCAAGCTAGCGCCATCTATTGAATATTTTTTTGCTTACATTTAAGGCTGCCAGACTGTCAATATCAATTGGCGCCAAATTCAAAATGTTACCCTTAAACTGCGAAAAATCAATTAGTTTCGATATTTCCGAGGGTGGTTTGTTTAATATTTGCTGCCAGAGCTATTAGTTAATAAAATAGGGCAGCGAAGTAAAAATGCATTAGAATTTCAGTTCAGGTTTTTTCGTTTTATATTTAAAATTTACGTCTTTGTTCAATAATATTGCCTTTTTTGATGCAAAAATAAGCTTTGCTTAAAATAATCATTATATCAAAAGTTTTTGTTTTGTTTTGTTTTTTGGGGTCTTAAGGGTTTGAGGGACCATGGCTTAATGACATAAAAATAAACAAATAATAAGCGTAAATTGTACCTATCAAGAAGTTTTCAACTTTCAACTCTTAAAACTTAGATTATATTATTATATATTATGTAAATGTGTTTTTTTTTGTGTTTGTATGATTGATGATGATTGTTACTGCTTAACAACTATATGATTGAGAGAAGTCGTGTCTATTAATATTTTGGTGGGGGTTTGTTTGGGGCCTCTTAAAGTTTTTATGACATTTAAATTTTTTTTTTTTTTTTAGATTATAATGCACATTTTTGTTACGTTAAAATTCGAACTAAAGCTCTAAATAAATTGAACTAAATCAAAAATTTCATAAAAACAAAACATATTATAAATTGACCAAATAACTAACTTAAATAAATGTCACGGAAATGGTAATATGTGTGTGTGTGAGAGTGTGTGTGTGGGGGGGGAGTTTACACTTAAGTCTTAAAAAGCTACTAAAATTAACAAACGAAAATCAACAAAATCAACTTAAAATGTTCTTTTAAAATGAAATAAATATCCAGTGTTTTTTTTTTCATATTTACAAAAAATGTGCCCCAAAAAAAACATAGTTTTTAGAGCATAAGCCTTGAACGCGATTTCTTAAAGCGTCCCGTTGCAGAGCCGCCGCCATCACCATGCCAGGACTTGGATTTGGCACGAAAATGACGATATGCCTCATTGTAAGCCGGCTCCAACATGGGCCTGTAAGCACTTGGGGAACACAGCTCCGCTTGCGACTCATAGAACTCCTTGTAGCCATTGTGCAGCAGATAGACCTCCGGATGATATAGCGCCGGATATGCATTTGTATTGCGCTCCCGATCCAAGCTGCGCAAGAAACGTGACATTTTTGGACCACGCTCCGACGAGAATTCACAATGAAAGATGATTATGTTGCGTTTGTTGTTGCCGGTAACGGCATTTTGTTCAGTCTGTTGCACATTCAAGAATTCTTCAAGAATCTGCTCGTGTGTATATAGATTCTGTGCACCCTTAATGTGTCCACCTTCGAATTCATAAGGATAGCGACAGTCAATGATGCGATAGCTGCCCACCTGCTGCTGGAATTCACCGTTAAGCAGACGTGCAACCGTTTCGCTGGAGACACTCTTTAAATCTCTGTGGCGCCCCTCGATCAGTGGCAAAGCATATGTTTTGCTAAAGTCACCAATTAGCTCGGGTTCATTGCGATTCTCGGAGCGCGCAAGCGCAGACATGATCTCAGCATCATTGAGGGACATGCACTTGCGCAGGGGCGGATGTTGCGAGGGGGCTGCAATGGTGGCGGGCAGGGTGGGGCAGTTTTCCTTTTCGATGGTGGTGCAACGGTGACGTTTGCTCTGTATGGGTGAGCAGCTGGCCGATGCGGGTGGTTCGGGACGCTTGAAGCAATCCCGTGCAGTCTCTGGCGTCTTTGGTTGTTGTTGTTGTAGTTGTAATTGTTGTTGTGTTAGCTGATTGCTATTTGTCTCTGTCATGCTCAGGCAGCGACGCACCGATGGACGTCGCATCAAAGCTTCCGGCGACTTGGGCGCCACCTTAATTTGTCCACTTATCAAAGAGTTCAAACCGCTGGGCAGCTGTTGTTGTTGCAGTCCACTGTTAACATAGGCATCCATTTCGAACAGCTCCATGTATTCATCATCCATGTTGGAGTCCATGGAGCCGGCAGATGAAACGCTGTTGAAAATGCGAAAGCTTCGACCAGGCGTTACTGCCGCTGCAACTGTTGTTGTTGTTGTTGTTGTTGTGGGCAGCTTGTTGGATTTACGCACAATTTCAAAACGCTGCGGCGAACCCTCCGGCGACAGTAGACCCAACAATTCTGGGCTAACTGCACGCTGTTGGGGCAGCGTAAGCGCATCGTCATCGTAAAAGGATAACTCCTCCTCAGCATCCATGGCCATGACGTCAGCAGCGACGGCGACGGTGGCTAGAGAGCGGCGAACGCGGCGATTGCTGTTCATTTTGTTCTGGCTGGCATTGCTATTCAAAAGAGAGCACAAAAGAGAAAGAGAGAGAGAGGATTAGTCAACTGATCGTGTCGTTTGCCTAAACTGTAAGCGCGGGGTCATTAAACCCGCAGGCTAAAAATATGCGTTGGTGGTGTAAAAACAACAACAACAACAACAAGAAGCAGCAACAAAAGAGACGAGGGGTTGCTCTCTGCGCACAATTCCAGTTCATGTTTTCCTTGTTGTTCATATGGAATTAGAAAATTTCCCTCAAGTACATTTTTTTTGCCCTTTGCGGTACTTTAAGCGCAAGTTCCCTTTTTGGCACGTTCTGCTTCAACTGTTTTCGTTTTCATTGCAGGGGCGTGCACACGAAGCAGTGGCGGGGGGAAGACATTGCATCTGCACTTTGTGTCGACTTTTGGGTCACGCAAGGCAAAGCAAAGACGCCAGCGTCGACGTCAACGTCAGAACGTCAAGAGAACCGCAATGCACAACAACAACACATAAAATGACTTTGTTGTTGTTTTTGCTGTTATATTTCGTTGTTGGAGCTGCGCGATCTTCGCGGAAGCCGGTTTAATGAATGAAAAATCAGCAGCAGCAGCAACAACAACAGCTGAGCGCCACAATGAAAAAACGTGTCGTTCGCTCGTGTGGAGCGTGCAAAAAAAAAAGCAAAAACACAAAAAGTTATGACGAACAACAACAACAAAAAAAGAACTCTTACTTTTGTTCAACAGTAAAGCAAGCAGCGCAGTCGCAGCCAACGGCGGCGGCTTCTTTGCTGCTTTTGCCGTTTCGTTGTTCACAGTTGCTTTTTGTGTTCGTCGTTGTTGTTGTTCATTTTTTGCTTTTGTTCTGCTCAAGTTCAAGCGCGGCGCTTTTGTTGAAGCAAACTTAACTTGCACTTTTTATTTCATAACTATAAATATGCCCATTATTTGCATAAATTTCCTTATATTTCTATGTTGCCAATAATTACCTGATATTGCAATCCATGCTGCAGTTGTTCTCTTCGGCAATTGTTTCCCACAGCATTTTGTAGTTTGTGTGTTTTTTAATAGATTCCAAATAAACTTAATTTCGAGTTTTTGGTTAGAAAATTGCTAAAACACAATTTTCGCACGTTTTTTTGTATTTTGTTGTTGGCTAACACTGGCACATTTACAGTTGATCGTTGTTAGTTCGCTTTGCACTTTGTAGTCCTTCTTTGTTGCATTTGTTGATTTTGTATATTAAATTTTAATAACTAATATTGCATATTTTTAGAAATAGTTTTTCATTTAATGTGTCCGTTTTAACATGTTTGTTTTTGAGTTTTATGCTGTGTCTTTGTGTGTTGCGTTGTTTCGTTTCCTTGTAGTTTATCCAATCGTTTCAACACACACATAGACACAAATATTGACTGCACTACCCGTACGAGAGAGAGCAGCTCGAGGCGCAGATGTTGACACGACGACGAACAGAAAACAAATGTAGTTCTCGCAGCGAGCGCAGCTGGTTTTAAAGAGCTCGGCTCGGCTCGTTGTCGGTGCAACCCCCGCTGCCGACGCGCCGCTGCTGCCGTCGACGTCGCTGCTCTTTTGTGCGAGGAGCAGCAGCAAGTATAACGGCGCGACGGCAGGAGTCGAGGAAGCAGCAGAAACAGCAGAAGGAGCAGGAGCAAAAACGAGAACTAAATGCAATAGCGAGAGCGGGAGCGGGAGCTACATACATTCTATGTATTCTACAATTTTCCATTTCCTTACATACATGTGTATCTCTATGCACACATATCCATAGCAAAAAGGAAAATAGACAGAAGTCTGTGCAGTTGGAGCGATCAGTGCGACAGGTAGCCTCAGCTCCGTTTAGATTTTTCCCCTAACCAAGGCGAGGGCCAGCGCACGATTGAAGGCGCAAATTTTGGCGCGCGAGCTTTTATAGCGGGAAGCGCGTCGTCGCCGAGTCCGACGCCTGAGCGCCAAACCGATAGCCGATTGTGCGCCCGATTGTGGGCCCGAGCACAGTTTGGAGCCGAAGCAATTGCAAAAACAAAAAACACATGTGATTTACGTTGCAGTTTTAGAGCCTGGAGCCGGCAGCGCCGCCTCAGCCTGCGTCTCTGCAAATCTTTAAGCAGAATTCAAGACGCAGACAGCGACGTCGACTGCGCTCTCTGCATCGATTGTGTCGTTCGCAGGTAATAATGTGAGATCCACGCATTCCGCGACGCCTGCCCGCCCCGCCCCCTAACCAACCCCCCTTTGGCCATGCTCAATCACGCAGAGCATCAGCAGGTAGTCGTAGTTGGCCCCGGTTCCAGTCATATGATCGACAGCACTGCGCTGGGGGGTTGGTGGAGCGGGGCGGGTCGTGGCTCTTTTGTGTGCTTGCAGACGTAGACGCCAATGTCGTTAAATGAGCAGCGCTCTGTGCATGTGTGTGTGAGTGTGTGTGGGCAGTTTGCGGCAAAGTTAAAGCAAAAATCGAGTTACAAATGTATGCATGTATATGTGTGTGTGTGTGTGTGCAGACCCTGCGGGAGTCGTGTCGTGCATGGCAGGAGGAGTTGAGGGGGCACCCTTGGATGCAGGCAAGTGCTGCTTTTGTAAAGACTTGGGCAGACAAATCCCAGCACAGCTGTGTATGCATACACACATACGGCGACATCATTTATAACCTATAATATGCGAATCATATGGTAATGTAAATGATTTCAGCTAGAGTTGCCAGCCTCCGCAAAATATTGTGCTCAAAGCTAAATGAGCTACGGTTTCATTCTCTTGAAATGGTTTTGTGCTTTTGTGTGATCCTGCTACTGCAGGAAGAGGATCATCTTTTAGGAAATAATAAACAACAACTATAAAGGACGCAGAAATCATAAAGTGGTTTTGAACAAGTTAAAAAACATGCGGATAAAAAGAAAAAAAATGTTCAAGCTCATTCATAGTGGGACACAGTGGTCTGAACACATTCGCTTGATAAGCAAAATAAATTATATGTTTTTGGAATTATGCCTGTTTTCATTTTCTAGAATTGTTTTAGGTTATGTGTTTCTGTTTTTGATTTTCCATTTTCTCATTTCACTGTTTTTAGAGAAAAACTTTTTAAACCGCCTATTTGGAATTGAGAACAGGTAATAATTCCGAACGATTTGGTCGGAATCGGAAATAACAACGGGACTGTAGTAAAAAAATATGCATACTTAATTTTTGCTTACATAATTATTTATGTCAAGGGTATTTTTGGTCACAAATGATTTTGGTCTGTTCAATACTGATAACTCGTTGACCACGGTGCGGCGACACAGACGAAGACAGAGCGCAAAAAGGGCAAACTGAGAAATCAAAAATGTATGCAAAAAAAACTCATACACACACACACACACTGATGTTTGCCAGCAGCGAATTTGATTGCGAGCAAAGAATAGGCTGCACACAAATACAAGCATAGGGACTATGAAAATGCAGCAACAACGTGAATGAGAATGGGGCACAACAATAGCAGCGGGAGCAGAGCAAAGAGCAAATAAACTCCCAAAAAACAAAAAAAAGGAGGAAAGCAACGTGAAGAACTAAATTGCAAATCGAAATTCCAAGAAGTGAGGTCTGAGATTCGTTCTTTTTTTTTCTCCTTTTAAGCGCCTGACGTCGACGGCGACGGCGACATAAAAAAAAGTGTGCAAAAAATTGTATAAAAGCGTTTGAGATACTTTTACGCGCGCGCGCGAAAGCCAAAGCGGCAAGGGGCGTAGCGGGCTGAGGCTTTTAAAGTGTGTGTGTTTGTGTTTGTGTGTGTGGCACTTAGGGCGGTGCTGGGCAAGATGTGCATACAAAAAGTATCGGCATGGCAACGTCGGAGACGAGAGACGTGCAATTAGTGTGCAATGAACACACAGACACAAAAATTTGATGGATAGTTGAATTATGATCATTTCAGACATTTGCATATCCCACGTACACGCATAACACACATACATATGAAGATACAAACTGTAAGTAAAAAAAAAAATGTACGCACACTGGTTTTTATCTATTCAAATCATTGAAGTCAGTTTGTTTCAATTTCCTTTTAAAATTAATTTTGATATTGCAATGCTGTTGTTTTAATTTTCTTAAACAAAATTATGATAAAATAGATAAAAGTATGTTAATTAAAAATGTTTTAAGTTGATAATAAATATTTTTACTTTTCCTTACATTTTTAGCGAATAAGTTTTTAGGTAATTTCCTAATACAGTTAAATAAATAATAAACTTTCCATCAATCTTCTTTGTATTAACCGCTTTTAATTGCCTAAAAAAGATAATCCACATATTTTTGAAGGGAAATTCTTTAATTCAGTATGAATTCACACACTTGTCACACTGTATAGATTTGCTCGTAACTGAATGACGCCCCCATGGCAGCCAAAGCTATCGGAATTTGAATTGGAGATTGACAGAGGTGTTGACAGGCATTGACATTGAAGGTATTTGAACTTCGGTCAGAATTTAGGCCGACACGACTCCACATGAGCAAAGAGCACAAAAGTAGGGGAAATCAAAGCATGTATTGGGTATATAAGAAAAAACTGATTAGAAATGCCCACACACACACATACACACACACAGGACAAACAGTTAGAAAAGGATAGCCGGGGAATGACCCTCGGTCCCGTTTCAGTTCTCATACAAAATCCTGTTCCTTTTAGCCTGCCTGTGTTCAAGCACACACACATGCGCAAGCGCCTATACATATGTTCAATCAGCTGATCGTAGGGGCCCGAAGGACATGCACATAGCAGAGAACGAATTAGTCCTGCTGTTTTTGTGGTATGTGTGTGTCACGAGCAGAGAGGGAACGGCAACGGGAATGGGAACGAGGACAACGCGCGCGCAAAAATTCCTTAACACGAGCCCAACAACAGCAACAACCTTTCAATGTGTGCGTGTGTGTGTGTGCAAGACGAAGCAGAGGGGGAAGACGTAGCGGGCGCTGAGATTTTCTTGCAGTCGAGAAGATGTGCATTGAGAGGGGCAGCGCAGCGGCTGAGCAGCCGGAGCAAAGAAGTAGGTGAAGAGCCACGGAATGAGCGCGCAAAGAGGAACTTGCGTTTTGATTTTTGCGCCAAAATTGTTCTTGCTGGTGTGTGTGCGTGTGTGCGTGTGTACGTGTGTACGTGTGTGTGTGTGTGTGCAGGATTCGTCTGGAGCAGTGTGCATGTGCTTGTGCCTGTTTATCTTGCACCTCCTCCTCCTCTGCATTCGTTACTGTGATTTTCTTGCAGTCTTTGTCGCTCCTCTGATTATGTGCATTGTTGCTGTTATTGTTGTTATTCTTATGCTTGTGTTGTTGTTGTTTGTCGCTTGTCTTTTTGCCTTCGCTTTGGCCAACGCCGCCACCGCCGTTTTGTTGTTGTTGCTATTTTGTTTCGTTTGCCGTCTTTTACTTTATTTCTTGTCCTCCTCCTTTGGGCTTGTCTACAAACTGATTGTGAGAAATATTTTACTCGTTACTTGACTTCTTCTGCCTGCTCCTGCCTCTCTGTGCGTGTCCATGCCAATATATTCCTTCGATCCCAGTCCAGCGTTCCTCTCCCACTTCCCTTTCTGCCCGCATTTATGATTGTGCTCCCTCAGCTCCATACACATCCACATTCACAACACTAATTGATTCTCTGCATAAATTTTATTTAAAGCTTTAATAAATGTCAAAATAAGCAATTCATTTCGATGTTAGAGAACGCATTCATTCACGCACACTCATTCACAAACATTCATACTCACATTCACATTCACCAAATGAAGCTTTCTCCAAGGCAATCAATTGCCGGGTTCAGAGTTTAAATGTGCCTCAACAAAAAGAAAAAACGACCCGAAAGCAGCAATTGAGCACTGAATCCAGAGATACTACTTCAGAGATACTTTATATAGATGTATTGTTTGTATATGTATTATCACGTGGCATATCCATTGAGGGAGGTAGAATCGATTTGCATCAATAGATTCTAGATTACTTTGTTAAAATCAGGGAACGCATTAAATGATCATTTTGTTATTATTAACAAGATTATTTTTGAGAATAATCTATACAAATCTATGCTTTTAACATCTTTAGTTTTTATATATTACTCAAAAATACTGATTAGTTCTGAATTTTTATTATACTTACTTTTAATATATACAGTTCAAGTTCAAGTCGGTATCGTCATATTCTTCAGTGGATCTGTTCATATAGCCTGGCATAGATTGTTCCTTTTGACTTATCGATTCTTCAATCATAAGAAAGAGTTATCAAATGATATTCTGGTAGAAAGTTTCTGAGGAACCCTTTTCTTTTGATCTGTAGATTCTTCAAGCACAAGGAGGAATTCTTATCGTTCATTTTGGCAGAAAGTACGGCCCATTATAGAAGATATAAGTTTCTGAGCAACAGATTAAACAGAAACCCTTCTTATATTGGTTTAAAAAAGGCTAACAGAGGAGATTTAAGTTAAGAAGGGATACAACAGAACTCAAGGTAAGGATCAGTATAAACTCAGCTTAAGTCGCTAAAATTTGATTTTCCTCTTCAGTTAATATTTTTAATTGGATTTTCTAAACAACTAAGATTATAAACAATGTTACTTTTATCGCAAGTTCATAAAAGTTTTATAAAAACAAGTTATTAGTGAAAGGAATGAAGACCACTCGGAAAGTTAACGCATCAAAAAAAAAAAAAAAAACGATTCGCAGAGTCATAAGAATCGGACACTTGAGAAGAAGTCAGGCAAATTACAAAAAAAGAAATAAAAGATATTAAATTGCCTGCTGTGTGGGAACCAAAATGCTGTGCAACATGTGACAATAACAAACATTTTTTGCACTGCCTGCCACATCGATAAGACACTCAAAGGAGCAGAAACAGCAAAATTGTTAAAGACTGTTTCATTGTCGGCACTTGTTGTTGCAAAACACATTGTGACCAAAATTGTTTTTGCCAAAAACAATAAAAACACTCGAGTGGCAATGTGCCGAACACAAGGCAAGAATAGTTTGCCACTTGAGAGAAAGAAACAGGACAATGAAAAACCCGCTGCTACTATTCAAATTATGTAGAAAATTGCAAGCAAAACACCAACTAATTGTTGATACAGTTACATTTGTAACTAGCCCAGCCAGGTGGGGGGTGGGCATGGGAATGGGAATGGAATAGAGCAACGGATGCTCAAGTGGCACGCAGCATGCACGGCATGCAATGTGGCAGACAGATTAGACAAATGTCAGGCAGTTCAGGGAGTCGTAACGCTCCATTGCTCTATCGCTATGCTCTAGAAACTTGCGAAACAGTGGGTAAAATAGCCAATTTATTGTGAATTATTTTTTTTAATTTTTCATGAAACATAGAGCTTTAAAATATTTATGGGAAAATCAAAAGTAGTCTAAATTTTAAGTTTTATTTGTAGAAAAACATTTTTTTTATAAGAAAATAAGTTGGGTGAATTGAATTATTTGTCATAGATAAGAAATGTATTTTACAAATAAAAAATAAATAAGTATAGCTTAAAAATGATTTGAAAGCTTAAAGCATTGCAAAATTTATTGATTAAGAAAAAAATTAATACATAGTTATTACATTTATGTGTGGAAAATCAAGATTATATATGTATACTATATACCGAAAGTAAAACTTTAAAAAAATCTTAGTTTAGGTTAAAAAACTTGTTATACCACAGAATTCTGGAATTAAGAAAACAAATCTTTCTAACTACCCTTATACAATCCTAAAGTTTTCAATTACAATTTTGCTTTAACTAAGCAAGTCAAACCTTTTGCTCCACTGTGCCTATGTGACACTAATATGCCAGGCATAACAACATTGAATCGAAATGCGCGCCAAATTTGCGACACATAAAATTAAAAATAATAAATATATAAAAAAATATCTAAGCATGTCAAGAACATTGTTCGCTCATTAAGCAACAACAGCAACAACAACAGCTACAGCTCCCCTACAGTCCCCTATATAGCGAGTACTATCCTCAAACTTGAACTAATGTTGTTGTTGTTGCTGTATTTACCCACATATACACAATACCAACTTTTGTTGTGCTGCTCAATGGGAGCAATGTTGATTAGTACTTCCTGAGGCTGCCATATCATACCATGCACATTTTTAAGTATATATAGCATGTATATATCGCATATAAGCACACTATGTACTCAGTCGTATAACCGACATACGCCTATTTGTTTACAGCTCTGCAAACAATCAAAGAAATGTCGTTGGAGCTCTCTGGAAGCTTGAGCACAGCTTATCAGCAGAGGCCGTTAGAAATTATACTACATAATCACAACAATGTCTACTCCCTTAGACCTGAGGCAACCGGCCAGGTCTCTTTCAACATTCTGAGCCCTTGGGGGCCCTAAGGCAAACACACATGTTCAGGCACAGCCTCAGCCTCAGGCATAAAGCAAAAAGTATTTCAGGTGTTGTTTCCGGTGGTTCTGAACTCCGAGTGCAGAGTGCGGAACGATAGCTGGCAAAAGCTAAGACGACACGGGGGAGCGTATTACCACAACTAATCAGCTAAGCAAATAGGCTAAATTACTGTTAAATTTTATACACAGTTCCGGGTTTGCCTAGGAAAATTCAGTCCTGTTTTAGTTGACACTTTCGCAATGTTTTGCAGATTTGAAACTCCCTTATTGCTGTTGACCTATTGAATTGAATTCTATCTCAATTGCAAGATAATTCAATTCTTGATTAAATAAAAGTAATTTAGATCCAAAAAAACATATCAAACTTGAAAAATGAGAAAATTAAGGAAATTTCTCCTTCGCAACATCTTACCGAAAGTGGAAACTGCAGAACACCTGATAGTATAAAAACTATCTGTATGTATTAAAAACAAAACATGGTCAATAAATAAATATCACATTTTTTCCGTTTTTTTTAAATATTCATCTTTTTATTTAAGATTTTCAAATAATATACGATTATGCATTAAAGTTCTGGGGAATTTCGATACTTGTGAATAAGATCGTTTTTATGGATTCTTATTTTAATCTTAATTGTGCAATTAATTTTTTATTTAAATGACTTTTTCAATTTATTAAAAAAAATTGGACCTGAACTATAGATGAAAGCGAGCAAGGAAACTCGATACCGTCCCGCCCGTCACTAATCATTAATTTATTGTTCCGTTACGCCTGTCCTAATGATTTTGAAATTAACTCCGCGTATCTCAAAACCAGCCCGATTTTCTTATATCATGAACAATTATAGCAATTTTACCTACTTGCTTTTTCTTATTACTGACATTTGTTTTTGTTTTCCTCCTGGTTTCTTAAAGTTTAACAAAAGTTTGACAAAATATTTGCTTATTTGATAAAATTGTGCAATTTTTATAAGTTTCCCATCCCAACTCCAATCTAGGCTCAGATAACCCTCGTACTTTATCTCGAAACTAAATTGAAATCGAATTTTAATTACCCTTTCCTATTCTGTTGTACTTACTATAAAAATAATGAGCTTGATTTATGGGGGTGATAAAATTAGCATGATAATTTCTTAAAAATCATGCATCATAATAATTTCATTCAAAAGATCAATGACTTCTGTCACTTTAGCATGGTCGAGTGCAGACTTGGCTTTTCTATATAAACAAACCCCTTCTCCGCCTCTAACACCCTACACCCTACAATGGTCAATGTTTATGTTTTATATTAATAACAGCCACGCGACTGACCCACGAACTGACCACTGGTCAGTTAATTTTCTTAGTAATGCCTATAGAAAATCTGCTCAACCACAAAATATATATAACTCGCTTTGCCAATCTATAGATAGCCTTGGGAAATGTTGGAAATTAATCAAGAGGCAACCCTTTCGCGGGCAATCCTTTCAGCATTAACCCTCTCTCTCAACGCTGTGTATACACAGCATGTAATTAATTGATTAACATTCTTAAGGATAGCATTTCCTACAAGGATTGATGTGTGCGCGATCTTATCGCGTTACATTCGCGCAGCCTTCAACACATATTTGAGAGGAAGATGACGACGGAACCCTTTTGTTTGTCTGTTTGCCTGTCCAGATCTGGGACAATGGATCAACATGGACATGGGGCATTTCATTCATGCAACACTGATGCTTTTTGATCTCGATCTTTAACTTGATTCTCTAACGCGCAGTTCTTAGAATTCAAAACGATATATCTTAGCTGAAAACAACGCAATTTAAACGCTGAAATCAGTCAAATCAGTTGAAACCACAGAGCAGAGTGCACTTAAGATGTATAAACCTGGTCCAGCAATATTTCAATGTCTAACTGAATTACACAGCACATTAGATGGCATCGATGTGGCTGATGTTGCATAATCCTTGACAACAACTTTCCCAGCTGCCAGTTTTGCACCCCTCCTGACGATAAGCAAATTTCGCCCATTCCCATTCCCAATCCCATTCTCAGACGGGATGGTCTAGGATGAGAATGAGGTACGTTTTACCTTGAGGTCCTGTTCGAAAAAGAAGCAATTGCATTGTTTTACTAACAACATCAAAAGTTATGACAAGATTTTGTCTATCACAGCTCAAGCTGTTCCCGTTCTTGTTTCTCGTCATCTTGGGAGGGTTTTCTTGCGTAGGGATGCAACCGATGAAATAACCGTCCGAAAGACAGAACTGACAGACTGACTGACAGGACAAGGCACAGTTATGCGTTGTCTTTAAATGTATTACGATTGAATTTCAAATTTAATCGCATATACAAATTTTATTTATGTGACATGGGTGCATTCTGTGTAACTGAGGGCAAAACCGTGGGATGAAACTTTCTTTGCCAAAGAGACGTAAAGAAGATCACAAATGGTCCATGTCAAACTGTAATGCTTTCACTTGGTTTCAATTTGCAATGTTTGCATTTTAGCAGGGGAATACGTGTTGGAAAGTTGGATTTGAAAGACATTTGATATATTTACTAAGCTTATGGAAACCATTTAAGTTGACAGTAAATAGGAAAAATATTTGAAGTGATCTTAAGATTTTTGATATGCATACATTTTAAATTGAAAGCTTATTTGCAAGTAAGGCTCTCTAAAGTTTGACAACAATTATCAAAATTCATTTCATTTTTTCATTTTTTTTTGGTATTAATCAAAGAGTTTTTCAAATGAGACTTTGCCATTATCTGAATCGGGTACGGTACAGCAACCGGGATGTAGAGATGAAATCGTGGCAGGTACCGGAGCAAATTTTAAAAACTTACTATCAAGAAAAATTTCTAACAAGAATTCACATGATTCACACTCAAGAACCAACAATTTTAATATCATTGGGACGGGTGTAACGAATAAATAAAAATTTGATTCGAGTCAAATGGAACGTGATCGAAATTCCATTCCCTATACCATATTTAGTATGAAGGTCTTTAAAAAACTAAACTTAGAAGCTATAAATATAAATATGGAATTGGTATTATTATTAAAATATATATATTATTAAAATATTTTCATTAATATTAAACTGCCAAAAAGATAATGTTAATTGAATTTTTTTTAATTTCTACAAAAAAGATTGCAAGTAAACAATTAAAACAGGTATTTCAAACTTTTTTTGAGAGCCTAGTCGAAACCCTTATACAAAATTGAAGCCTTTAATATATAGAAACAATTTTTTTAAAGACATTTGCCAGCCATTATACGCTTCCCCAGAATTTCATGGTTTGCCAACTCATTAAAAGATTACTCAGATCTTTGCTAGAAAATCTATATTTTCAATACTCTGCTAAATGGCTTGCAGTTGCACATTCAACACATTGTGGCATAGACAAAGACACATGATGTCTATATATGTATTTAAATGTATATTTGAATTTCAGTCATAAGAACAAGAACAATCAACACCGACAAGTACATCTCAATGCAGCGATCCATCATATCATTTTTGTACCCAGAACGCCTACGCATATCAAGTTGTACTGGTACTCATCTTTTATGGCCATATGTGTGCAATATTAAGCTGCAAGATATTGTTTGTATAAATGAACAAATGAGCAAATGAGGAAGTGAACAAATGAAGTCATTGTCAGCAGTTGTCAACGCGAGCACGCCTCATGGATTTATATTTGGGCGTATACATCGATAAGCAACTTCTTGTATTGTGCATAACATACATACATATATGAAATTCGAAAAATTTTTAAAAATAATTCCCAAATTACCGGTAAAAATGCGTAAAACAAAGTGAAAGAAAAAGATTTTTGTTTTGGACTCGAACTAGCCGCTCAGCACCACGGCATCGCTCAAAGGAGTGTTCACTGATCCAACCCATAATTAACTATTCAAACAATAGACATGCGTGCTAACAAAAGGATCAGCAATCAAATACGCATACACACAACACAGTACGTTACTTTATGTTTCAAGTCACGTTTGCTGACACAAATCCTTCTTAGGAAAGGCAATATTTCCTAGTCATCGCCCAAGTGAACCAACTATGTGTACATCACCATGATCTTCATCTTCGTCATCATCATCAGCGGAGGTCGACGGAGGCCTGAGAGTTAGATTGACAAGAGTTGTATTGAATTGTTGAGAAAAAGTTCTTTTGAACTAAGTAAATTGAACAAGTGCAATTTTTAAGCTCATTTAGTTCGTTTGTGAGTTCATTTGTGTCCAATTATAGTTCGTTTTATTCAATCGAATCCGAATAATTTCTTTTGAACTGCTTATTAGGCTGAACAATTTTTGCTCATCTAGTTTGCTTTTTTGTTTATTTGTGTTAAATTATATTTGGTATCAATGAATTGAAAAGCGATAAGGTAATTTAATTGAAAAATAATAATTAAGAAATATAAAGAAAAAATTAAAAACTAAATAAACCAACGATCTAAGCAAACTACTACTAGTGCACAAACAAACTAATTGAAAAAATGTTCAAATTAACTAAAAAACCAAACAAACGAAAGAACTGACTAATGAAAAAGGGAGCAAAGAGACTAATCTATCGAAATAACAAACTAATCAATCCAACAAACTAATCAAAACGATCGAACTAAATAACTCAATGAAAAAGTAAAAATGTGAACCACCTTTGAGAACGAACAAGAATTAAAAACGAACGAACTAAACGAATGAAAGAACGAACTAAACAGTCGAAGAAACAAACCAATCGATCTTCACAACTAAACGAACGAACTAAAAATTAACGATCTAAACGATCGAAAGAGTAAGCACTAAACAATCCAACGAGCTAGTATATAAACGAACAAATAAAACGAACGACTGAACTAAGCAGAAGAACAAACTAAAAATTAAATCCAAATTACAAACTTATCAATAGAATGAATCCAAGTGATGATCGAATGAACTGAACAATCCAATGAACTTTATGAACTATCGAATATAAAAGTGAACGAGCAAACTTATCAAACTAAACGAACAAATGTACTTTTCGTACCTAAATTAGATCGATTAGTTCTTTTGATCAAATCTGGAACTACCGGAACCTGTTCCTACAATTGAGCTATAAAGCACAGCTCTAATATTGACAGGCCCTACCCAATGGTAGCCCGTGCATACCAAAGCAGATTGCACAGATTTCCAAAATGTTAGAAACAGAATATCAGCAACAACAACAAGAGTAACAACAACAGCAGCAACAACAACAATAAGTACGTGAGTTTGTCTACCTATTGTTCTGAGCTGCAACCTGTTCTGTGCATCGTGTAAGGTGTTGCTGTTTTCTTTGGTTCTCCTCTCGATCACACCTATTCCTACTGCACAGCGTTGGCCCGACTCGACTCGGCTTTATCCCCGTTCTTATCCCCGACCTTATGCCCGTTCCCAGCGTGTGTGTGTCGTTTGCCAAGGCATCAGTCCACAGCCTTGACAGCACTGGCTCATAATTCACTCACTGCAGGTTTGAATTTCTTAAAAATAACTTCGTTTTGCATGGCATTCTTTTTAATATACATATATATTTTTATTTTTATTTTTATTTTTTATATATTTTGTCTCAGTCTGTGTCTTTCTGTGTATCTGCGAGATACAAATTGTGGAATGTATATACATATGTATTATATGGCTAGTTCACAACGGAGCTTAAAGTCAGCAGTCAAATGCTGAGTGAATGCTTCTTATAAGTTTTTATATGCATATATCATATTTTTGAAAGAGCAAAAGATCTCTACAAATTCACTCGATCTGATATGATATAGTCAAGTATTTGGGAACATGTCTTGGTTTTGAATAAAACCAAAGCTGAAAGAAACTGAAAAGGCGAAACTTATATAAGGAATATGGAAATTAAAGTTTGAAGATTAGATTTAATTTATGGAAATAACATTTTTTTGTAATACTATTTATTTAAAAGCAAAAACAACCAAACTTGGTATACAAAGCTGTAAGATTCTTTATATAAGTATTTTTGGTTCGATGGCTTAACGAAGGGTGCTAAAGACCACTTCCAATATATAAAGGAAAAATGGAAGATTTCTATACCGATCGAAAAGTATTTTACCTCGTTAATTCGTTCGTTGATTTCAATCCGACAACACGTTCAAAAGTTATGAACATTTTTAAATTTTTATTTGGCTTCCCAATACAAGTTGAAAAGTAAGTTTATCTGTTTGTTTGCTTTTATCAAAGCGTTGAGATATTGTAGCTTTCTGCAAAATTGTGAACATGTTTCCTAACAAAAGCCGATATATGTTTCTAATTTAACGGGAAAACCGCTAAAAAGCGCTAAAAATGACACCCAAATCAAATAAGCGTATTTTTAAGGGATGCTCAGCTTTGCTTCGCACTTTATTTTGTAAATATCCTAGGTAAGAAGCTACAGATAAAAAGTTTTCTTGCATATTTTTAGAATTTTCACAACTTGCCCAAAACAACACCCAAAACATATATTTTTCAGAGTTTTCGACATTGTGACTACTGAGTAGCTACTTGACATAGCTGACCATGCTCCTGTTTTCAAGGGCTTTTAATAGCATCGCTTCGCTCTCTATCGTGAACTATTCGCTTGCACAATGATTTTAGGAAAGCCTCAATTATGACATGTTTTACTTATAGAATTCTGTTTAACCAAATACCTTTTTTTTATTTTTATTAAATTTTGAGTCAATAAGCACTTTGACTCAAAGATGTCGAACAAATTCTATTAAGTCACCAACACCAGGACGAACAAAAATAGCTTTCATAATCTTTAAACGCGGTTTTAAGCAAAACTATGATCATTTGTAGCAAAGAGATTCATTAGAAAGAGGCAAAAGTGCATGGGATAGCTTGGTATGTGAGTAAAAGGACAAGTATCGTGCAAAGTTTGTTACTTAAAGTATCTAACAAGTCTAATATAAATTAGAATAGTTTGGAACTTTAAGGAATTGAATTTTCACGATATTTGTTCTTTTCTCTAAATGGCAAGCGACCACATGTGCTTTTGACACTTTCAATCAAATCTTTGTTTTAAGAAATCATAACTTTCCTTAATACCGCGTTTAAAGATAATGAATGCTGTTTCTGTTCGTCCTGATGTTTATGACTAGATAGAGTTTATGCGGCGACTTTCAGCCAAAGCGCTAATCTTCGGCCTGGTCCACCTTGGTTTCTTGGCTTGGTAGGCTTCGGCTGGAATTTTGAGTGCCCACATCATCCTAGAACCGTTTGCATATATCGTCTTGGGCTCATATTTCAACTGGATCTGGCTGCAGTGGGCATGGACCTCATCTTAGAAGACATAATCATCACTAGTGACTCGTCTTAAGAATCCAGTTAAAAAATCTGTTGCGGAAATTAAAATTTAATGCATTTACCAAATTTAAAAGGATATATTATTTTCTTTTAAAATAAACTAGAATACAGAAAGTAATAATAAAGTCTACTAGGTTTATCACAATTAATGACAAAATACAGTCAAACTCCGCTAAGTTGAATATTTTCTCTTACTTGAACTAAATTAAAAACTTTCATTTTTTGTTCAAATTTGAAAAACAAAAAAGTTTTTCATTCAACACAATTTCTATATATTGTAATTCCTGTTTAGCCCCAGTTGATCCAGTCATAAATTTATGTTTGATATTATTTCGATCAAAAACTATTTGAAGCTGATTTCCTTCTATTGAGAAATCCTTTTATAGCTATATATTATATTATATATTAAAAGAAACCCAATGTTATAAGACTACGACGACATTGCACAAATAACTATAACAATTATATGCAAATATATCACACGCCCAAAAAACTAACGCACAAATCGTAGATCCTTTCATTTGGCACGTGTGCCGGATACAATTTTCATCAGTTTTTCAAATTAATAATGAAAAATTATGCTTATAGAAAACGAGAGGCTCGTACGACGGCGCCCGCATGAAAATGTATTTATCACAAAAATTTGTAAATACACAAAGGACCTTTCAAATCGAAAGGATGCGATTGTATTTGCATTAACAGTGGCATTGTTATGCCGGCATAAGGATATCATTCAAGCGCTTGTAGAGGGTGTGCATGCATGTGTGTGTGCCTGTGTGTGTGTGTGTGCATAGACAGATCCTTTTACAGTCAATGCGCGAAAGTGTGTCGCAGGAACAGGAGCAGGCGCAGGCGCAGGCGCACGTGCGCTGCTTAGATCCTGCGCAAATGCGAATTGAAATTCATATGTTCAGGGGTGGTTGAGCGCCCCTCAAGCGAAATGAAAACAAGTGGACGCCATTTCCACAAATGGCTTAATTGGCGTGGCTGTTGCTATTCCTGATCCTGTGTAGTGCGTTATGGTTTGCTGTGGTGTGGCATGGTGGTGCTTGCGCCCTCAGCCTGCTCAGTTAGCTCAGCCGGCCGAAGTACAGTGCGCAACCAGCATATAGAACTGGCCCAGGATATACTCGTAAACTCGTAAGCGCCTGTGTGAATCTAACGGCTGGCGAGGACATTCAGAGGGTGGTGTTGCTGCTGCTGCTGGTGTTATAGACTGCTCGGCTTTGTTTTGGTGGTAGCTCTACACTCAGAAAAACAAAACTTGTAGTTTAAATATTAATGAAATCTTAGTTATATTATGTTCTTTAGTAAATTTAAAATTAAGTTTTGTTAAATCTTAAACTTTTGCATATGAATTGCCATGACAGCGATAACATATAACATATTAACATATAACATATTAACATATTAACATATTAACATATTAACATATTAACATATTAACATATTAACATATTAACATATAACATATTAACATATAACATACTAACATATAGTAGCCAGATTTTAATAAAATTTGGTCAGCATGACAAAAATTAATTAAAAAGCCATAAATGTTAATTTGATTAAATTAGCTTGAGACCCAAAAAAGTTTTTCACATAAAAATTAATTTTTCAACCGATTGTTCCTATGACAGCTATAAGATATAGTGGTCCAATCTTGATGAAATTTTGTTAACAAGTATAGATTTTGGTTCAACTCAGAAAAAGTGAGTTTCGTTGAGTTATCTATAAAAACAAAACAGTTTTTGATACATCTCATTTTTAAACTGGTGCTTCCTAAGACAGCTATATGTTGTAGTCATCGGACACGGCCGATTCTGACATATAAAGTATACTTGGTGCAAAAATGAGCATCTGTGCCAAGTTTTATCAAGATAGCTTAAAAACTGAGCGACTAGCTTACATTAAAACAGATGCACAGAAAGACAGACTGATAGATGGACACATCCATATACGGTATATATACATATCGGATCTTTGTTGGATTTTCTAGGTATTTACTTCTTTTTCTGTTAAACATAGCGAAAAATAAATATTGATAGCTTTTTTAATTACGTTACACAAACAAACTTGCTTAGTTTTGCTGAGTGTAAATTTTGGGGTGGTTGCAGCAGCGAGCACAACCCCCAGGATGTGTGGCACGGGCCCCTGTAAGTTGCAACAGGCAGGTGCTGTTGCTGGTTTTCCATGCTGGTGCTCGATTTTGATTCGGTTTTCCGTTGTTGATGATACCAACGAAGTGGCTCGTGTTGTGATGCTGCTTGCTACGGGTGCAGCAGCAGCAGCTGCCTGCCTTGTGGCAAGTACAGTCAATGACCCTACCCGCTAGCTTAATCAATGCAAAGAGTGTCCTGATTACATGGGTGACATAAATCATAAACGGGGCAACAGCGGCAGCAGCTGCAAAAGCTTCCACACACATCAAAGTCTAAACAAACTCGATGCGCAGCTGAGCGAAGCACTCAAACCTGGCATCAGGACTATTTAATGTGTCTCTCTCTCTTTAAGGACAATAGTCAAATTTGTGCAATAGCACGGCAAGCGATTGACCGCAGCGTCTTTGTTGGACACACCGGGCCTCAAGGCGGCACGAGACAACGCAGAGAGAGAGAAACGTCCTGCACAAATCATATAAATAACTGACAGGACATTAGCTGCACATTACACTAGTTAACAAGAAATTTTGGTTAACTTTACAAAAATGTATATAACTTGAAGGGAATAGATTTTCAGCAAATGAATTATTTAAAAATCAAAGCAACAACTATAAAATAATAAAAATCTAAATAAAAATATCTAAATATTTATGAAGCTAACTATAAAATATTGAAAAAAAAAACTTAAAATCTTTTTTAATTAAATTTTTATGAAAAAATTACTTCCTTTGTTTTTCAAGACAACTTGACCAAACTAACCAAATCTTACTTTAAGCATTATCTTTGCATGCTTACAAAATTTCATCAAAATCGGACCACTGTATCTTATAACTGCCAGATGAACAATTGGTTTCAAAATGAGATGTATGAATAACCTTTTGAAATATTAGATTTCGTTTAAAAACTTATTGGTTTCTCAAGCTTTCCTAACCAAATCTACTTATTCTGCGTTTTAGTATTTTCTTGTCATTATGACCAAATTTTATCAAAATCGGGCGACTACATATTATAGTAATAATCGTTTGAAAATTGGGTTTTCTTCTGAACAACTTTTCTGTCAAGATCCGCGAAGATCTAGTTTTTTTGGTGTTGACCAGTGTTAAACCAAGAAGCCGAGCAGCAATTATTGCGCAATGTGCTGGACGCTGTGCAAAATTGTAGAAAAAATCAAGAAATCAACAATGCAGGCAAACAAAGGACAATGCAAGCTAAATCAGTGCAACACCGGGCCGAGTATGTCAATGTCCTGAATCCTGGCGCACACATCTTGCTGTAACGCTTTATAATGCGTCCAATGTTTATGCCATTATTCTTCCGGCGCACAGGGCATTGTTGCTGGCTGCAGGGGCAACACTTACAGCAGCAGCAAGGATCGGGACTCCCTTCCTTTTTTGCTTCTTCCGTTTTTCGTTGTCGTTGTGCTCGTCGCCAAATGCAATCATTGTAATCGATTTTGCACAATTTCCAATGCGCTGGGCCCTCCTCAAGACGCTCCTCTGCCGCTGCTGCCTCTGCTGCTGTTGATGTCTTAGGGGTAGTTGCTAGACGCCGCCGCCGCTGCCACCTGGTATTTTTTCATCCCCCTTGTTGCCCACAGCTGATCATATACTTATAGTACTTCATAGCTCGTGCCAAAGCGCGCGAGGTTTTCCTTTAAGAAAATAACGACGACGACGTCGGCAGAACTGTAACACCAGCAAAACATTAAATAATGAGGTCCTAGGCTCTAGGTCCTGCCTAGCAGCCGGCGCTCCCTTGCCGCCTTCACTACCACCACCACCACCATCCTCTCTGACTCTGACTCTCGACACCTTCAACTTATTCGCTTGGCACAAGCCAAAAAAAATACCTTCTTATTCTGGCAAACATCTGTCCCATATTTCGTATCGTTTTAATGTGACACATTATTCTATAGAGTATGGGGCGACCTTATCGTCAGCTAACAAATTTGGTAAGTGCGCTAAATGCTGCTTTGGCTCAGAAAGGGCTACCTTTGGATACGCTCCCCAATCCATTAAAATGGCTTACTCAATACTTGGTAAGACTGCATTGTTAGCTAATTAACTGACCTATGCTAAGGGTTACTCAAGTGGCTCCCCAAGTTTCTTCGATTGAACTTTTATTTATTTTTTGTTATTGAACTCAAGTTTTGCATAATTGTCTTTAATTCGAATATATGTTTGGCTTCATTTCATAAATTCTTTAATGGACACAAGGTGAAAATACTTTTGCTAATAACTTGATAACATTTGGTATGTAAATGAGAAGTCCTATAAAGCTGAAAAGTTTGTAAGTCTTTTGACAGTTGGTTTTCTGTAAGTAAACAACCTTGAGGCAAACATATAAATACAATTGTCAATAAGCATTATTAACATGCAATTGATTGAAAATGCATCTACATACTAATAGAGATATGTATTTCATACTAAATGTTAGCCAAGTTTTGAACTATTCAAATAAGTGTTAATACTTTACTTTAATTTAATTTAAAAAATATTTATTTATTTCCGTTTTTTCCTGTGCAATCAGGTTTTTCCCTATTGTTAGTCGACATTAAATAAATAAATAAAAAAAAATACAAAAATAAACCGAAAATTTTAATCAAAAATGAAAATGGAAATATTTGGAGTAAATTTACTTGCTCAAATCTGCCCCAAGTGGAAACCGGAGATGGTCTGATTCCAAACTTTTACAATTCAAATTTTCTTACAAGAATTTATACGAATACAATGTAGTCTATTTTTGGAAATTTCTTTATAAATACTGTACAAATTTAATAAACTATATGTGTACTTGGATAAGGTATACAAACTATTTTATATCATTATTATCTTCCTTATGCTTAAGGAATTTTACTTTGCTTATCGAGCATACCGAGTTATTTTTGATGGGCATGTCATTATTTCGATATCTACCCTTTTATAGCTTTCTTGGAATTAGTTTTTATTAGATGGCACATGCTAGGCAAGTTCAACGAACCGTTTGTTTGTTTTCAAATGCCCTAACCTAAGACAGTAGCAAAGATATAAAGATATCTTAGGTGCCCCACATATGATAATGTTGAAGACAATGTTTCTCTCGCCCGCACACACCCTCCTAACGGAACTCTTGTGTGTTTCAACAGCCATATTAATATCATTGGGGTCATTGTCACGCCAACAGTTTCATTTATTTATATAGCTTGTCTATTTCTGCTTCTTCTATACACTTGGGTGCAGTCTGGAGGAAGGAAGGAAGAAACCCCCCTCCTATGCATAATGCACTATCGAGTGTTTTAAGTGTGGAAACCATGCGGTGGTATTAGTCGGCTTTTGGTTGGTATTTCTTACACTCGATCGATCGGTTGATGGTGGTGCTTTAATACACATATATAGTACATATACGAGTTCGAGCACATAGCTAAAAGTTGTACCCGAACCCTCCCGGCGAGTAAGCCAGACCAGACCAGACCAGACCAGACCAAGGCAACCATCCAGTCATCCATCCAGTCAAGCAGCTGCTCTGGCGGCACAGACTTGGAGAGTTTTTTTTTTCCTGCTCCTTGCCACGATTCATTAAATTTTTGCTTCATTTCAAATGCGATTGCATGCGTCTGTGTGTGTGTATGTGTGTGTGCCAAGGAGCAGGATTACTTATGGGCGATCGAGGTGGCATATGCGTTTTCTTGGCGCGAGCTATGCCGCAAATGCACACGCAAGGAAACGAGCAAAAAGAAAAAAAAAACCAAGCAAGCAAGGACGTAAGGACATAAGGAAGCAGGCAGAAATACACACAGCACACACAAATAGGGAGTATAATGGAAAGTTGGCTATGGGTAGCAACTAAATTGGGGTGACGATGACGTCCTCATTCTCCAGGAAGGTGGTGCTGGCTGAGCAGAATCAGCAGCAGCAGCCGGTGGTGCTTTTTGATAAAGTAGAAATGCGCGCAAATGCAAAAATCTTAAAATTCACAAAAAAAAAAACAACAAAAAATGCAAAAAAAAAGTTGAGCAGCAAGAAAAGTGAAAAGCAGTCAAAAACTGCAAGAATTGCTCAATGTGCAAATGTTTGCATGTTTTTATGCAAATTAGTGCGCTTTATGCACAGACATAAACTCAGACAGAGGTGTGCATACACACATTCATTCTCATTATATCAGTTTCTGATGAGTGAACTAAGGATCAAGCCTGTTCGTATTTTCGAGAACTTTCCATTACGAATTCTTTTTAATCTTCCATTCCTTTTTCAAGATAAATTCCAATTTATTCCATTTCACAAAAGCAAAACTTTTTAGTCCGAGTTTCTCAGCGATATTCGCAATGCTCAAAGCAGCTAATAATTTTAATCTTCGGAAGTGGGCACAGAACTATCACTTCTTAACCATTTCGCTACGGGTTTTTGAGCGCTTTGAAACGGAACACAAGCTTCTAAATTGTAAATCCCTTGAACCTGAACCGGAACAGAAACCCAGATATTTCTTATAGAAAAGCTGGGATTCAAGAAAATATACTCAAAATGAATGAATTTTTAAATTGTCTTACATATGTGTGACCAACTTTTCTTTGATGTCTTGGAAGACATTTTTGCTTACTTTAATTTAAAGCTAATAACTAAAAGCGTAAAGTTTTAGGAGCTAACATACTATTTTAATAACTTAATTTGATTGAATGTTGTTAATAAAGTAAGCAAACGTTTTAAGATCCAGGGGCACCAAAAATCAATTCACCAATCGGTCTTGAAGCTTTTCATAGCACGGAACCTTCTCGAAAACTTTCAAAGCCTTTACTCATTTTTCGAAATGAATTAAAAATTTGTCACTGTAGATTGGTTTTCAATAATATTTCATTGCTTTTGGAAAACAAGTTGTTGTCAAATTACTTTTGAAATAAACCTACAAGGATTTGAAATAAAAATTTGGAAAAAATTAAAATATTGTATTTTTACTTTTAATCGATTGCGAAGATTCAAATTTTAATAAAATACTATTTCAATACAGTGGAATAGTTCAAATTTTCGGTACAATTTCGGTCAAAATACTTAGTAACATTTGCTCGATCTTCCATATCAATTGTATTAATTTCAAAAAAACAATTTTCAAATAAAAATGATCAAACATTATAATATTAAACTTTTAAATTTTTATAAAAATTATTATAAAATTGATCAAAAATTAAAATATGCTTAAATAGAATAACAAAAATTGTTATTCGAATATAGTTCCATCTTAGCTTAGCTCTTTCTTCGATCTACTATAAGTTATTCTGAACAATTTGATACAATTCTTATGCACATACAAGACTCGGGCGCATTGCCTTGGGGGCAGCAACCTCAGTCGCAGTCGCAGTCTCCGTCTACGTCTCCGTCTCAGACTTGAGGTCCTTGGCACATTAAGCGCAGCTGCTGCTGCATTTCTTATTCTGAGCTCTGCCAATTGTTGTTGCTGTTGCTGCTGCTGCTGCCTGCCTGGGAGGACGAAAAATTAGAGAATTATGAAGCTGCAACAGAGCGCCGGCTGCTTGTCATTGATAATCTAAGAGTTCTTGTGGCCCGTGCTATAGAACATCATTTGTTACTAGCAACGACTTGGTTGGGTGACTTTCTTTCTTATTTTCCTTTAGCGCTGGGTGACTTTCTGCTGGAGATTTATTTGCAGGGGCGTTTGTGGACATATTGTGACGTGTCACGCCCAGTAGATGCTAGTTGTTGCCAATAGCAGCTAATTATATTGGCATTGTTCCTTGGGGTTTCGCAAGCTGTTTTGCTCAGTATGTCCTTTGGAGCAGACGGTGCTGCTAGGCAGGATATCAATTAGTGTGTGTGCGGCTTAAAGGAAATGTCAAGGCGCGAATTTTGATCAAAATGTGGTTTTAACAACATTATTTTAGAGTAGAGTTGGGATCAAAACAAGAGTCCTGGTTATTCCGCAGAAGAGATTGCAATTGGCGGGATGAAAAAAGTAGTGTAGCACTTTCACTAATAGAAAATTTGATATAATTTTAAAATAACATTTCAATATGAGTTATCAATAAAAAAATGTGTTTGAAAAATAATATTTTAAAAAAGATATTATAATAAAATTAGGACGGGAGAGTTTGTAAAGCAAAAGTTGTTCGGTACTGACGAGAACAAAGTTCAAACTTTCTATTTACATAAATTTAACTATAAAATTTGGTGGGTTTTTAAATGCCATTTACAGGAGAAAAATCAACAAAAAATTTAAAAATTACAAAGTATAGTAAAAATCAAACTGATAATGTTATCATAAACAAAAAACTCAGAACGAATTTCGAGCATACCTTGAATTTCTTTCTAAAATACTTTTGGAAAATCAAATAAATTTGTATAAATTTTAATCTTTAAGGCTGCAGGCTGAATTAGGAATAAGTTTCCGATCGGAACAAAATTTTCGTGAAATTTCCTTATTCAAAATCAAAGCCTTATAGGTTAATAGACTTATTATAATTTTCCTAATATGATTTCGACCAGAAATAGTCTTATTAATAACCTTATTAAGTTTTCTAAAGAAGTTTTCTATAGAACTTCTCGAAGATTTCATTATTCAAAACTAGCACAGCCCCTAATAAGCCAAAAGAAAGGCCGCCCGCCAATTTGCCTAACACCTATTTTGGGCACCAGACAAAGGACACACATTTAGCCTAATCAAGGAACTACAAAGCGCTTGTCAGAGCCTATTAGAAAAACTTGCTTTACAAAATGCAAATGAGCGTAAAACTTCAAACCAATTAACTGCTGCCAAGTAAAAGCAACTTAAAACGCCTTGCGGGCATTTGAGCTCTCTTTCTCAACATGGGCCAATTTGAATGTGAAAGGAAAAGGATAACACGGCAGCTTTCACTACGGGATCCCAAATACTTCAAAACAGCATCAAAATTCATGGCACACGTAGTTTGCATTCAGCGCCAACGAAACGGAAAATGCTTTGCCAGAGTGAAAAGCTGGTGGAAAATGCAAATGGGCTTATGCGAAAATCTATCGAACTATATATCCTGTTGTTAACCCCTTCAGCTCATTAGTGAGTTTATTGATCTACGGCAGGAGGCAATCAAATTCACATTTTGCAATATTTACATGACAATGCGGTCCATGGTCCTTCAAGATGAGCTCAGGCAGAGCCAACCAAGCGTTGCTAACTGTTGCATCGCAGTTGCCAAATCGATCGATGATCGGTTGCAACGACCTCGAACCCTATACGAAGAAATCCCCCCCTTCATCCCAACCACATCCCGAGAACCCTATCAATGCCCAAGAAGTCGCAGCTGAGGCACAGCTGAAATTCGCAATGTGTGCGCGCGCGCTAAAAAAGTGAAGAAAATGCAATTAAATCCCTTTGGTAGACTGCTTTTTTACTTGCTTTGCTCGTTCCGATTCATGTACTTATGCATACAAGCGTACACTGAGCAAAAATAACCAGTTATTTTGTGTTAAAACTGTGTCAAGTATGCAACTTTTTAAACTAAGTAATGATTTCTTATAAGAAAAAGATTTTTCTAATCTAGGCACGAAATTCCTGAATCAAGAAAGCGTTACTTATCCTAATATTATAAATTTAAGACGGTTTTGAGGATAATATGTACTTTAAATAAGTTGAAAAATTATTCTTAAATAAACAAATATTTTATGCTCAAACTTTGTCAAGCTCTAAATTTCTTAAGCTGAGTTGAGCAATATATTTTTTAAAAATTAAATTTAAATATATATGTAAGTAATATACAAAAATTTCATTTCATATTATTAATTTTGTGTTTTCCTTGACTGAGGTAAGGACAACTTATAATGGTAAATTTTTTCATATACAAAATATAAATATCTATTTATGGATAGTTAGCATTTCATTTGATTTTCTTAAAATAAATGCAATTATGCTTGACAATGAATAAAACCTTAAATATTAAGGAAAAAACAGAGTAAATTCCATTACCATTATAGCAAATTTCTTATAATAATGCATATACTTTTTTCTTAAGTGTATTTATGAACATTTATGTGTGTAGCTTATGCCTAGAGAGAGATTTGTAGGAAATGTCTTTGGTTTGACATAGCCACGTACCCTACTTGCACAACTATTTCTTACCCTTTTGTCTGAGACTCAGGGTGTGTGGCAAGGTTGAGTAAGGTAGTCTAAGGTAGGCTAAGGTAGGCTAAGGTAGGGTAAGGTAAGCTAGGTTTCGGTAAGGTAGGGTTTTCCACTGACGTGTAATGTGTCATGGGGTTTGTGTTTGTGTTTTTTTGCAATTGATTTGCGGAGAAAGCATCGATTGTAGGGTAATTGTGCAAAAATTGGAAAAAGTCACAGGAGACATTTGTCAAAATGCAGCGTATATGCAAAAAGGGGTGTGGCTCAAGGCAGCCTTGTGCAGTGCATATGCAATCAGGGGCGTTGGTTTCCAGTTACCGATTCACATGTGTGATAAACGCAACGTTTCAACTTAAGTTCTGCATATGTATGAGTGTGAGTATGAATGAAATTTCTATGATTACCCTTCATTGCCACTGAAAGCGACATTAATTTGGTCTGAATGACACCAAAGGGCAACGCCCTATATAAGTATGGTACATTTAAAGTGCGTTGTGCAAGTTTCTCTACGATATGTCTAAACTATTGACTTATGTAGAACGTACTTAATGAAGCTGGCAAAATTTCGATTGCTCTTTCGAAAGTATCGAATGTTGTTCAAGATTTTGGTCATAGCCAAAAATCTGGAATATAAATATTTTATTATTATAAAAAACAATTATTATTGAATAAAAATAAAAATCTGTTAATTACATTTTCATTTCATACCTTTTTTTTTTTTTTTTTAAAAAAAGTTTTGTGGGATTGTCTGTCTCTTAGTCCATCTGTCCTTTGGCCAACTAAATTTAGCATGAAGCTTAAGATCATCCTGAAAAAATGTTTAAGCCTAAAACTAATTTTCTGGTTTTGTGTAATATTATTATTAAAAAAAAAAAAACAAATTAACTTTGACATAATAATACATAATTGACACTTGATTTTCATTTTACTTTTCAAGACAATTTTAAAAAATATAAAATTTTCTAATACAATTAATTACTTTGGAGCCAATCTAGATTTTTGGATCACCTGCCTGTTTGCAGGAGCCACCCTCTTAAGTTTCCCATGCCTATATCAAGCATTCGTCACACAAACGCTCAAACCCAAGACGATTCCCCTAATTGAACTACATTTCTACCTCAAGCATATCAGTGCGCTTCTACAAACGCACCCAAGTCCAGCGAACCCAAAATAATCCCACGAAAGAAGAGTGAAAAAAAAGTGAAATTGTAACACTCTTTCTCCCTCTTGAGAGGATCGTGCATGCGCCCAAAAAAAAAAGCTGCACAGCTGCTGCTACATTTTTATATGTATATCCTTCTAGCTAGCTATTTATTTAATTACCAAATATTTATTGAACATACATTACGGTTAATGTTTGCAATCGCTTTCCCAGGCAGGATTGTCGCCGAGGGGAACTCGCAGCTCGAATGCGTCACAAATTTTGCAATTTGTTGGAAGACTGCAGCAGTAGCTGCTACAAGGACAACAAGGATAATTTCGCATACCTTTCACGTACTGCCAACCCGCCATAACTCAACCTCAGCCTTTTTGCCCAAGATTAGGTAAGCCTTACGTTCAGTTCCTTTAAGATTTTTAGGGTGCATTCGCTTCCGTATCCGTATTCGCATTCGCATTGATTTCCCATCGATTGGCACCCTTCGCTAAACATTTGCCTTCATTATACTATATTTTTTTGGCACAACGCAAATAATTTTCATATGGATTGCGTTGAATTTTCAAGACTTTTCGCATACCTTGCCGAAAATAATTTATTGCGTTTTTTGATTTTGTTTGCCTTGCAATTTGCAATTTGAATTTAAGGCGCTTGTTTTGCTTGAATCAAAATTATAATGAGCTGTGTTTTGGGGTTGATCTAGGGCTTGATGTGGGATTGAGCATTTTTACAATTGTCTCTCGATCAATAAAAATAGTAAAATATGAAGATCTTTTAAATTTATGATCAGTTCTCTAAAACTATACCATCTGTACCATCAACTGTACCATCTCAGAAACTTTAAAATTAATACATAAAGTACTTAAAAGTTTACTTTTTAACAATAAAATCAACTTATATTTTATTACCATAGCATAACACCCTCTAACCATACATCTGTTTGATCTCAGAAATCTCAGAAACTATATGAATTGTACATGTAGTACTTTATAGAGCCCATTTAAATGATTAAATCAAATAGTATATTATAAATCACCTAAGACACCCCCTAACCATACAGTTGAATGATCTCACAAATTTTTAATAATAATGCGATGTCAGAAACTATAAGATTTATGATAAAATCAATTTGTACTTGATTTCAATACTAAAACACCCCATAACCATACCTCTGTATGAACTCAGAAACTATTAAAACTAAAGTAAATTTGATCTGAATAAATTGTTAGCTTAATTCTTAAGTTATATTTGTACTACGCATTGTAATAATCATTTATTTAAAGCAAAAAAAAAAAAAAATGGCTTAAATTGAGTGTTATAAGCTGTTTTTTTATGTCATTTCTTCGCCTTGGGCATTTTAAAAACACATTAAAATTTACATATTACAATAAAAAAAAGTCTCTTTATTTTTTATGAAGACTTCTTGCTGTATAACACGCTTTTGCCATCCAAATAAAGCATTTTGTTAAGCTAATTTTTATCCCATTTTGCGAACAAAACATTTTTTGGTTTTTTGTTGTCATTTTTTTTTTGATGTAAAGAAAGTGACGCCCCAGGCGTTGCCATTGATAGTCCCAAAGCACAATGACACCAACAGCAACAAAAAACAGTCAAAATTATGTTATAAATTACAAGAAAAAAGGGTAAATTCATGTTGAAAATTTCAAGTGTTTTGTAATAAAGCGCAGTAGCTGCAAGCTGTAGAAAATTAAAAAAAGTCTACAACCCCAAGAGATCTTAAGAAAAAACAGGCAAGAAAAAAATGACAATGAATGTCAAAATGAGAAAAAAAAGAAATAAGTTTGCTTCATTATTTGCGTGTTTTTCCAGTGCGTTTTGTTTTTTATTGTGTTTGCTGCAACGTCATGATCATGATACCCCAAAATAAAACCAAACCAAGCCCAACCCAAAAAAAAAAAACCCAACCCAATTCAAGAAAACAAACCAAAATCCTAAAAAACTACAAATTGTTGTTGCGTTGAACGCGAATGCAACCAAGCGGCTGCAATTCAAAGAAAAAAAAACAAAAACATTAAAGCTAGCAAAGAGTTGAGAGTTTTTGAGATCTGAGAAATATACACACAACCTGGCACAGTCAGTTTTTACTCACCCAGGCCAGGCCAGGGCACCACCCCTTGACAACGACACCCTGCGCTTCTGCACTCCTTGCGCCTGCGTCTGCCCTGCTGACTCTGGTGCCCCTACCCCTGCCTCTTCATCTGATTGTCGTCCTCGTCCTCCTTGCCAGAAATAGCACCATCAACAGACCAGCCGGTCGTCCGGCGCTGCCACTGAGTAGCTAAAGTAAACCAAAAGATTTCACACGCCGCTGCAAAAGGCGTCAGTAGTTGGGATTTCTTTCTTTTATTTTTCTGTTTCTTATTTTTGTATGCCCTTCCGAAGGGTATTATAATTTTGGCACCAAATGTACTGCAACTTGAAAGAGCCATTTCTGATTACAGCCTACTCTGGTTTTCATCTTCGATAAAATATTGCGAAAGAAAATTTCCCTTAAATGTTTCCATATTCACTTTTGACAATACTTTGCGGATTGAATTCACTTGCATTGATTGAATAAACTAACCATTCTGAAAGGATTATGTTTACTGATGAACAGCCATAAGGGATTTATGAAATTGAAAGCAACATGCCTGATAGTGTTTATATATTCTTGATCTGGGTCATGAGTCAGCTTCTTCCATCTTGTCTCTCAGCGAAAGGTTAATTATTTTGATTATTCTGCATAATTTCAATGGGTAACATTTTAGTAGCATTTTTGCAAGGGTATTTAAATATTCGTATAACCGAAGCTAGTTTTGCATTCTTGCTTTTTTCTTGTTGTTTTTATTTGGTGCCGCTTAACTGTCACCCCTAGCCCTGGGAGGGTCGTGTCGAAGATGCCGCCGAGATGGTGATGGTGAACGTTGCATTTCTTACTTGACGCCTTAGCACAAAGCTGCATAATAATTAACCGATACCCTTATCAGGCGCTACGAAGAGGCGTAGAGTGCGAAAAATCGCTTGGAAAAATCTCATTTGAATATGAGATACGTACGCATGTACGCGTATGCATATGCGTTTTTTGGAAAAGCCCATCTGAAATTAATGAATATTTTAGAATACTTTATGAGCCGTGCTTAAAAGGCAAACGCATTTCAATTTGATTGGCTTGCATTCTACAAAATTTGCATAGTTTGTACTGGAAGACAAAAAATGTGAAACAAGTTTGGCCAGATAGACTGGGAAGATGTGGTATTGGAGGTGAATAGGAATGGAAAACTAGAGACTGATAACACCCACCCGGAAAAAAATGTTTGTATACCAGCTACGGCCGTAAAGTTATTTTATTCAGTTTTTCGTAAGGTCTCTCTTAGTCAAACTTTTTGAAAACATGATAAATTTTCTTTACAGTTTTTGTCTAATTTTTTTTTTAATTTTTGATTATGTATTATTCTCCAACAAAAAATTCTTTTACAAAAATATATTTACTGGACTATTCGTTTATTTTTGGTTTTTCTAATCACGTCTGTTCCAGGATTCCTCAGGAATCTATCCTAAAATTTTTATAAAATGATAAAATTTGATATAAAATATTTTTTTTTTTTAATTTTGTTAACTTTTGAAAAATTGTGAAACATTTTTCGGGCATAAGAATTGCAATTAATGTACCAGATTTTATCAATAACTTATAAAACTTTAACATTTTCGAACAGCCGGGATTCACTTTCCGATCATTGCATTTCCTGCCTTATAGAGAACACCTGTGTTAACACTTCAGTTTTCAGGCATCCTTTTCAGGAGCTGTTGCTACTTAAAACGCAATTAAAACCATGTGTATTTGAGCTCCACTTGTTCAACTGGAACATGGGAAAAAGTGCGTATTTCTAATTCATTTAAAAGACAATGAAACTCATGATTAATCATCGGAAATGCTTGTCGCTATATTATGTGCCGCTAACCCATTTACAACAGCTCGTAAATAAAATTTATATTTTTTTTGCCTACCCCTATATAATATTGTTGAGACGATAGACAAACCCAAAAACAAAAAAGCAAAAGCGAGGGAGGCACAACAAAACAATTAGAATCAAGCTCAGCGATCTTAAGTGCTCATAGAACTATCGGATTTCTCAAGTATTCATATATACATATATTTATATTTATATTTATATTTATGTATGTCTTGCTGTTCCACAAAAGTTTGCTCTGCTCCCCTTTGACAACATTATCATGGATTTCTGTTCTCTCTTTGAGTGTATTATTTGTATATTCTTATGTGGGGGTAAGCTCAGTGCGCAGTTCAAAATTCGAATAGAGCACACTTGTGCTCTGCTCTGAAACCGTTACAGACTTTATTTCCATTCTTAGGAATTAGTGGGGGTTCGTTGTACTCTTTGTGGCCTCATTTAACTCTATGTTTTTTGAATACCCTGTGCATATTCAAATGGTCAAAGAGTATAGTAAGAGACGTATGAAATGTGTATGCATATATCTGTAATCAAAAGCTGATTGAGAAATATCTCAAAGAACTTGATAGGACATTTTGCTTGTAAGTTTTTCTATACCATAATCAGCTGAAGTGCTATAAATAAAAATAGTAAATACATTTTTTCTTAAAAGACGCATTTTTTGAGAAAAAAATTTTATCTTAGTATTCCTTGGATATATCCTGCATAATAAGCAACAGAAGTCAAATAAAAATGAATATACAAGAGATAGAACTACACGAAAATATAGTGAGTTTATATTGAGATTTACTATTATCAACAACTCATTCTATTTTTTAAAATTTTTAAAATATTATTTTGTTTTAAAAATACAGTCAAGGTAAGTGTACATCATTATTGAATATTGTCACCTGTCAAAAGAACAATATCCTTATTAATATTTTCGACTTGCACAAATCTAAGTTGCTTTAAACTTTACACTCAACAGATCTTTGAGCTCGGGTTCTTATGGAGACTACCAAAGCAGCCGTGGTGACTTTGATGCTTTAGAGGACGCAGTGCAGACATATGATTATAACTTTGCAACCAAGATGAGGACACCCAAAAATACATCCAGATCCAACGCGGAATGCTTAACAAGGTCCGATCTAAACCGATATCAAGATGCAGAACTAAGGCAGAACAAAGTTGTTTTGGCTTCGTTGTCGGTCGTTTCGGGTTTGGCTTGCAGTTTCTTTTGGATTTGGGTACAAGCTTTGGTTTGGACCTTGTCGAGCATTTTGCTTTTGACCTGGTTGCAGTTTTGGGCTTGGACCTGGGCGCTCATTTGGGCTTGGACCTAGGTGTACAATTTGGTTAGCCGATTTTTGTGCTGCTATACCGAAGTTGAAATAAATTCGCCTTGATTGCCGAAAATCTTGCTGTATTATACAAAATCAAAATTTTTCTGAAAATTTCAGAGCGTTTGTATAATTGGAATGTGGCTTGGCGTAATTCAAATATGATCTATTATAGGGTATTTATATGTTCAGGAACTCTCTCCTATTATTCCTACTTGTTATAATATAGATTTTCTGCTTGTCGCCAGTTTTTTTTTAGCCTAGGCGTCATAAATTGAAATTTATGCTGGAACATTAAATAGATTTCTCCTTTTATATAGATACATATTTAAATTTGTTTCATTTCTTAATGATTAAGTGTAATTAGCTCACAGGCTATGCGGAGCTGCGTTTCAGGCGCCTGGGAGATTTACACATGTATATACAAATATATATACATTTGTACATATAGAAATATGAAGACATTGTTGGGGTGTCGCTCTCTTTTTTTGAGTGCTGAGCGCGTTTTGTGATTAAGATCTTTTTGAGTACAAGTATATTATTGAAAGACTTTTCATATTGTGCTGGGCTTTGCAGACTGCGGGCGGAACGAAAGGGAGCTAAACTGAAAGTGGGCCGATTGTGAGATCATCAACATAAAAATATTGTTACGTTAAATGGGCATTTAAGTGTTGAGAGAGTTCTACAAGCAAAGGGATGGGCTAATTGACACATCAGTGAAAACAAGCATGATAAACATATATTACATCAATTCAACTTCTTAGATCACAGTTTTATTATGGGGGTTCTGTTTGTTGGGTGAGCATATCAACTAATTTAAAATTTTCTTAATGTTGAGAGTATTGATGTGCCATAAATAATCATGAAATAATCGATAAGTTCGAGGATTGATTTTACAAAATTTCGCTGTTGTTTCGATTAATTTAATAAAAATTCGATCAATCGGTTTTTCAAAGACAAGAACCGTTTTTGTTTTTATATATAAGTATAACCAGCAATTTATATATGAAAAAAGTGAAATATTTGTGTACATATTTCGTAGCTAAAAAAATTAATTAAAGCGATTAATCGATTGTTTTTTAGAACCTTAGTTGAGTGTAGAGATTGCATAAGACTTAGAACCCTAATCGATTTTCTTTTGTTTTCTTCAAATTACAAATTTGCTTCCAACTTGTTTTTTCTTACTTTGCTATTAAGAGCCTGCAGTTTTCCAAAACTATTCCAATATCGCCTATATTCAAAAGTTCTCTTTTATGTTTTTCCTTTTAAAATAAAACATAAAAATAACATAGAGTTTAAAAAATATTAGTGTTCATTTATAATTATCATAATAATTTGTATTAGAACCAAGATAATGCAGTTATTCCTTATGAAAAACGAAAGTCAAAAGCTTTCAATTTGAAACTCTTTCGTATTGTAAATTTCTTTTATGTGGTTAGCTTTCAGTTGGGAAAACTGCTTAAATTGTTTGCCATTTGTCTTGGCTCACACGCTCATCATTGTGTTGGAAAACCGTTATCCCAGCTAAGCAAACAATCTATATTTGTTTCTAGTTTTAATTTTTTTTTATGCTCATTTGGGCTGGCATTTTCTCTATAGAAATGTTACAGTTTTATGGCCAAAAAAATGCAGCCCCTTTTTGTTTGAGAGCATTGACAATGGAAGCATCCCGCCTTTTGAGACACACATCAAAAAGTTGAGACAACTTGTAGATGCTTTGAAAGCTGCAGCAACCTTTGATCCTTGCTGTGTGCTGTGTTGTGTCCTGTTTCTGGCTAACATTTGACATGCGCATGTAAATGTGCGCGTAATTCCCATAAAGCAGCTTAAGACACTTTTCCCAACTGTCGTGTTGCGTTTTCCGGCACAAAACACTTAAAAAAGGCAAAGTTATTTACAACAATGCTGCACGCTAAGCGTAATGATCAGCGGGGTTGGGCTGAAGGACGCGCCCCAGAACTGGGCACACACGTTCCACAAGCAAAAGAAAAGGGGTTAGCTACTCATTTACATGATGATGTCTGCTGCTGAAAAAACTGGACCATCACATGTCCCATTTGCCATACCCATTTCCCATTCTCCTGCTCCTTCCCATTCCCTACTTGATTTGCAACATTTGATTGCCTGTTCGCGAAGGGGTTGTGGCAACATTGAGGCAGTCTTCAAGTTGCAGCATCGCGCAGCATCTTGGCATCTGTTGGCGGGTCACGGTCACGGATGCGGCTAATGACCGCGCATAAAGGATGCAGGACGAAACAGGACATTCGCTATTAGCGCACACAATGCAATCAAATAGCCATGAAGCAAGATGTAAAATGAATTTGCATTTGAAATCAGCTCAGACTTAAGGCTGCTTTCGAGTGGACCGCATTGATCTTTGTTTCTTTCTTGTTGTGCCTCCATTTGGACATTTTTATTTTCATTTGTGATTTAGTTGGGTTAAGGATTAGTGGCCCTGAGGGGCATTTCGGAGGCTGCGTCGTCATTTAACGCTACTTGACCTATTTTGCCAACTTTCGGCAAGGCTATAAATGTCATTGTGACGTCATTAAAGTTATATAATTTATGAAAAGCTGAGAACTTGCTTTTAATTTTTATTTATATATGCTATATAAAACTGTAGCTGTATCTGTTTCTCTTTCTGTTTTCCCATGAGTGTTTTCTTCAGTCCGGTCATTGACTGTAATTAACAAAAATTAGTTTGATTTTCATTTCAAGTTTTTCGTGCATTTCTTTTTAAAGTGTTTTGAGCACGCGCCACAGCCGGAAGTGGTTGCATCTTCCGATTTAATTCTATTTATAGCGACTTTAAAGTTGGGGGCGTTTTGTTTTTACTTGTAACATTTGCTTGTATGTTTGTCAGCACTGAGGTTTTTGTATCTTAGATGTATCTTTTGCTAGCAAATTGAGTATTGGAAATTGAAAATGAAAAATTGGGGAGCTCTGCGCCCATCAACAGTCACTTATTTCAAGCCGACTGACTGACAGCTGCCTTTTGAGCTGTGAAGTACATTGTAATGCGGCTTATTTTTGTATTTTTGTATACCCTTATGACAGCTATAAGATATAGTCTCTCGATTTTGATCAAAATTTGAAATTTCATCAACATGCATAGAGCGTGCTTACATATCTCATTTCTGAACCGACTGATTCTACCGATCTGTCCAATTCTGACATATGTTCTGCTCGCAGCAAAAAGAGAGACAGACAGCCATACGGACATAACTAGTTCATAGATCGACTCGAGCTTTGCTGCTGATCACGAATATTTATACTTAACGCGGTCGGAGACGTCTTCTTCAAGGCGTTGCACATTGCGTGACAAAAGTATAATATCCTCTGCAAGGTTATAAAAAAGTGAGTCAATTCTTAGTTTTAACACTTTTTTGTTTTTGTATAACAATTTGGAGCAGAAACTCTGTAAGTATACTAATTTTACGGCATTCCGAAGCTAATTTGACTTTCTTGTTGCAATTTTGTTAAATTTCATTTAGAGAAATGCGTGCGGTGTGCTTTATAAATGAAAGAACTAACTGATTGCCATAACGGAACGAGCCGATAGGCCCCAAAGGCGAGTACTTTTTGGGCATTTAAGCGCATTTCAAACTCAATTAGCGCTCATTAGCAAATAACTTGGCAGACTAAGCGGCAAAAAATCACTCAAAATGCGTTGCAAATGGAGTTAAAGTTAAAGTTAAAGTTGTTGTTCAAGCAAAAGTTGCGACTCTTCCGAAGGGCCTAACACGCACAGAGAATCCGAAGTTGAGCTAAACGGAAATGAACATTGACAACGACAATTGCTTGTTATTTGCAAAGCGAATTCCAGTGCTTCATCAAAGCACAGGGCCTTGGGATAGTACCCAAGACTGGCTCTGAGGGTCTGGAGATGTGGGGATGTGTGTGGATCTGGGTTGCCTCTGTGTCGGTGCCGTTGCCGGGGCGTAATTATAATTATGAGCGAAGCGGGGCAGCAGCAGCAAGAGCATCATCATTACTGCCATTCGGAGACTTCTCCTCTCATCATTGCCATGATTATCGGCTTGGGGAACGACATCATCAGCAGCACCACCAACAAGAACAACAACAATTGGCGCGAATTGGTGCGAAACGCACTTTGACTTGGGCAGCAAAAATGCTTTTTGCTTTACTAACAGAAACACACAGTGTCAGACAGAGCAAGAGTGAGAGTGTGCAAGCGAGATAAATGCAACGGATTGCCATCATGGGATGCCTTGCAGCAGAGATCTTCCTTCCAGCATCAACCTCTTCTCTACCCTGCACCTCGTCCAGTCCAGAATTGAATTCTTTTGCAGAATTGCCGCAAAACAAGCTCGAGAGTCTGTGTAGCCCAAAAAAGGGTGTATTAGGTGTGTGGGCAAAGTATGTGATATGAAGATAAAAACAAAAACCTGAACTGTGTATAGTTAAGAGCGCATTGTTGGGTTGGAAACTTGATTTTTGTTTTTATAATACTACAATAATACTATGTAAAATGATTGTCAAGTGATTTGGATTATCAAAATCTCTATTTAATGTGCTTAGGATTATTGATTTTTATTTCTTAATCTTAAACATTTGTTTGTTACATTTTAAAGTCATTTTACCACTTATCGATAAAGGATCATTTATCAAATAAAAACACCTCACAACGATTTAACAATCTAGTGACGAAGACTTTGTCTGCCTTTGGTACACAGAGATAGTTCTTGCTCTAGCTTAAAATCTGTGGAAAATATTGGGTTCTTGCGGCCGGACAGACGGTTAGTTTACCTTTCCTCAGAGTACCCAAAAAGATACAGACTTTTTTATCCACTTAAAATTCACTTTATGTCATCCCAAATCATTGTTAACGGCAGTCCAAGCTAGTGAGGAAGCATCAGACTTTGCTTTATTTGCGAATACAAAAGAACCGTCTTTTGTCCTTATTAAAATATAAGATAAGAAATATTTATATTTTAATTAGTCTTTATTTAATTTTTGATTCTCAAGTTTTTCCTTAGAATCTGTTAAAATATAATATTAAATTGTTTTACAATATGTAGGTGAATATTAGCTAAAAGCCCACATATGAATAAATCATAGCAAATATAGTTAAATATATAAAAAGGCATGTTCGTGCTTTTAATTGCGACAAAATGTTGCTGAACTGAATTTTATTATTTTAATATTCCCATTATAAGTTTTGACAAACTTTTGCGGATCAACTTCACTTTTATTTGATCAAGGATTGGTATTCTTTTAAGATATCATTTGATTTGAGAAGAAGTAATTTTAATTCCGTTTTGAATTATCTATATTTGTTATTCTTATTGATTTCAGTATTGTTTCATTTCTTTTAGTAATTTTAATAGTTTGATTTACTGGGTATATCCAAAGTCGGTTGATAAACCTTAAAGCTTTTGATCTTATTATTTTAGCTGCCTTTGTTTGTAATGCAATTTTCAAAGCGCGAGAATTACAGCGAAACAAAACAATGAAAATCGACTTTTATCGTCTTTGTCGTCGTCGTCGTCGTCCTCGTCCTCTTCTTCTTTGTCGAGTCTTTGTCGAGATCTTCGTGTTTGCAATGAGTCTGCGGCTTGACTTGGCACTGGCGTCTTCTGGACGCCCCCTGGTGGGGCGCCTGCTCTTGTCCCTACTCCTGCTGTGTAGCTGAGCCGAAGCTGGAGCCGGAGTTGGAGTTAAAGTCGGAGTCCGAGTTGGAGTTGGAGTTCTGTGGGATGCGAGAAGAGACTTCAATTTCAATTTAAATGAAAACAAACTGTAGGCACTTTGTATTTATGTATTTTGCGGCGTTCATTCAGCTTGTTTGCATCTGTAATGCTTCGTGACTTTCGAGTGTACTTAAAGATACAGATGGATGGACACGGTCTGTATACATACATATACTTACAACGTGTGCGATGCAGTTACAGATGCAGATACAGATAAAGATACACATACATATATACATATTCATACATGTATTATTTATTATGTGAGACATGCTAAAAACGATCATATGGTGTTATATACTGTTACTGATACTGATACTGATACTGAATGGTATGATATGGCTCATCCAACAGCCTCTTAATTAGTTTTTATGATAGCAATTTAACATACAAGACTACTTTGAGTATTCTTTGCTCTTCTTGGCGTGGGTTTCTTTAAAATTCTATGAGTATCATTTATATAATTAGTAAGAATTTTGTTTTTTTATGAATGGCTTTATGTAAATAGCTAATTGTAATGTGTTTCCCTAGAGTACATACAGGGGTGAAGCTTTTTTCAGTTAGTAATAAAGTTATTTTATCATTTCTTTTGGTTTATATTATAAGATAATTTTGTATTTTATCTAAATTTATGATATTTATTTAAAGCCCCCGCTTACAGCATTAGCCATTATAGCCATTAACTGTCTTAGAATTATAATCTTATAATTTACCGCTCTCATTTCCGTCATGAATATATATACAATATATTATATTAAATAGGAAAAAATATCATATCAAAGTATTTTCAAATATTTGACGAACTATCTGTAAAAATCAAACCCAATATTTAAGAAGAGCTTTAAAGACACACTTGTATTGTCCTATTTTTGATTTTCGTTTTCAGGAACTCAGAAAAGCTAAAAGTTTTACATTTTTAATAATTTAATAATAATAATTTTGTAAAGAAAAGCAGAAAAATTAACTTACAGATTCCGAAACAAAATTTTTAGTGCTAACACTTCTCTGGCATGTCTTGCTAGATTGCTCTTAGATTTCAAATTCCCGTTATTTTGAATGACTAACATTGAACTTATCAGCAAATTTTGTACTACAACACATACCACTCGGCCACCCAAGCACATCACATAATTATTTACCGAACAGCACAAAAAAAAAAAGATGAAAAACACAGCAAACTTCACGCTCCAAACGAAAATAAACAGAAAATGTGAATGAAAATATTCTGAAATTGCGAGAAGAGGTTCTGGATACGCTATTGGAGGCTGAAACGGAAACAGGCGAAGGGGGGCGAAAAGGAGACGGACGGAGGCGACACTAGCGCCTAGCAAAGTGTGAACTTAAAATATTGCACGCCTCTTCCAGTTAAACAATTGTTTGTTGTTGCGTCTAAGTGCGTTCCGCGAAAGCACAGGAATTTACCCCAAGCTGTGACAGAAACAACAGCCACAGCATCCAATTCTTCAACAATTCTTCAGTTTAACAATATTTCAATACCAGACCGAAACCAGCTGACAAACGGAAACGCGCAGCGCCGTCAATCATATGTGCAAAGTTATTTTGAATATGCAAAAAACAAAAACAAAAACGTATATGAGAAATAAGAAAATATATATGCGAGTACATATATAAGAAAGAAACCGAAGATTGCTCCATTCTACAGTCTACAGTTGCTGCTGCTGTTACTTTGTTGTAGAACATACAACAAAAACTTGGGAACGGAATCGGGATCGGGGGATCGGAACCCAGGGCTCAATGTTCACAAAGACGACGACAAAGCCAACAAGTCGAGCACAGAATCGTCCCAGACGAAGAAGGCATATTTAAAGATCATAAAACAACATTAACAATTCCATTCGACAGTGTGTGCAAAAGAGTCAGAGAGTGTGTGTGCTAGAGATAGCTATATAGTGATCTTCGCATGCGAGTGTGAAATTGTCAAGTTGCTTAAAGTTTACGCAGCATAATTAAATATTTGCCAATCGGCGTTTATAGATGTTGTTGTGGTTGTTGTTGTTGTTGTTGTTGTCGGGTTGCCAACTCAGTTGCCGGCTCAGCTGGCCTCAGTCTTTAGCCTCAGTCGGATTTGCGTAGATCTTTTTTTTGTTTTATTTTTTTTTTTCCTTTGGTTTCTCTAATTTTTTTAGTGTAGCAATTGGCGACTGTGTTCACATCTGCAGTTTGCCGTGGGAATATTCTAAGCGCGGCTAATTTTTAATACTCTTTTGTAAGGTATTTCAATTTTGTCATGAAATGTGTTTTTGACTCCTTCAAAGATTCTTTATTTAACTATCAGTTCCACTAACAACCTATTTAAGAACTCATAAAATTAAGATCAGTAAGATTAATATATTATATGAGTTATGATCTGAAAGATTTTGATGCAGGTTTTTGTTTTTTCCTCAAGACATCTTCATTAAACTTTCCAGTTCTAAGTTTAATTATGATCTAAACAAGTTTAATTCAAGATTTCCAGATCAAACTTACCAATTTTAGGTTTTATTATAATCTAAAAAAGTTTAATAAATATGCATATGATCGGATTACCATGTCATATAGCTGTCATACACCGAGCAAAACTGAGAAACTTTTCTGGTTTTTAGGATATTTCGATAAAACTTACCACCCTAAATTTTGATTAATAAAAATACATCGATCAAATTTCTTTACTAAAATTGGATCGCTAATATTTATGCTATTTTTTTTTAGTTGTCATGGATACAATTTAAGTGTATTCAAAAGGCGGCATTCAAAAACACACTGTTTCATTGATTTTTTATTTATTTGCTTCCTTTATGTTTTGCAAAAACCTTTGCAAATCCTAGCTCGACCCAGATCATGATCAGAAATGATGATGTTTATTTGCGTTGACAACAATATTCGCGGGCATTCAAAAACTGGGCGATCTTTGAAAACTGAACGATTAGGGTAGGGTCCCAACAGCAACAGTTGAAGTCCCCAACTAGGCTCCCTCAGTTTCAGAACGAGTTTGTGTCCGTTACAAAATAGAAGGCAGACTCTCTCATATCTACATAAATGTGTGTGCATATGTATATGTGTTATGGATGCTGTGCCCACACACATATGGAATGTCTCCAACATCTTCTAGCTCTGTGTGTAGAGTTGCTTGAACCTTAGATGTAGACTAGAGGCTAAATGGGGGAATGGTGGAAAGTGGAAAGGGGAGGAGGGTGTGGACTACGTCGTCTACATTCAGGCTGAAGCTGCAGCAGAGAGCCGAGGGCTTATATTAATATAACGCATGTGTGTGGGGGCTGCAGCTCCAACACGTATACACTCAAACACACACACACACACACACTTCTACAGTTGTTGTGCATTAACTAAATGCATTGACCTTTCGGCTTGTGCGCCTCGCTTGGTGGCAGAAATACGAGTTTTCCGTGTATCTATCCCCATATAACTAAGTGCACGATTCTCTTGTCTGTGTGTGCTTCTTATGTGTGTGTGTGTGTGTGTGTGTGTATGTGTGTGTGTGTGGGGAGTTGTTCTTAAACTTGTCCTGCATCTTTTCTATGTATCGTTAAACACATCTTTGCGTTGGCGTGAGCCCATTTGATTTGCTCCTTTTATTTTTAGCTTACCATTTAGTGTTTAATGATCTTTGATCTTTGTGGGGGCTGCATTATTTTCCAACTAAGATCCGTAGAGCTGGAAAAGCATCATTAGTGCCATTAAACGATTATTTCGCAACAGAAAAATACGCTACCAACATAAAAATCCCTTTAAGGCAGTAATTTCTACTTTTTAGGAATCTATTTCTTAGTTTAGAAATTAAGACTTGAAGTTAGAATTATCTGTAATTTTATCTATTTTAATTTCGTACAACATTACCCATTCTACTAAAATGTTTTGTTTTAAGTTTATAACATTTGTTTAGATAAACATTTTATATATAATACTAATTTAGTTTTATAAATTATTTAACCTATCGGAACCCGAGAAAATTTTGGGTGAGACGGGATGTTCGGCATAGAAAAGAAATAGCACAAAGTTTTCTTTTAAGAGTCAACGAAAAAGCCGCTGTATTCCAAAGTCGATCGCATCTCTAGTTTAAACTTGAAATATTACATCTCCTCAATTTATTATTATATATGTTTATATAAATGCTTAAAGAAAACTAAAGACTAAACAAAAGGTCTGAAATTAAAGTTTTGACTGTATTGAAAATGTAAAAATCTTTGATTAAACACTTTTCCAGGAATGTAAATGCATCTCTCGAGATTTTGCAAGTTTTTTCCTCAACTGACTTATAAAAATATACAATATTATTCAAGATTCTTTCAAATTCTGTAACTAAAGTTATCATAGTCTTGAAACTATATTAAAAATCGTCGATAAGCCAAAATGATTGGCTTATAAAAGCATATAAAAGTATTTGAATGGTATCGGAGAGTGTGGAAAGTAGAAAACATTTCCTTAGTGACTCAGACACAAGACATCGATACCATCGATACTATCGCTAAAATCGTAGAACCAAAAGAATGAAGCTAAGCCCACTATTGTAAATGTTATATTTAATCTAATATTTTAATCATAATTTTAATCTTATAACATTGCACAAACAAAACGGATTTGATTGCTTGAATAGCTTTTTGATTCAAATTTTCGATTGTTAAACCTGCACATAAATAACTCAAAATTCGGCTCTGCTCGGAGCTCGGAAGTGGACAGAGAACAGAACAGAACGACTGACGCATATTAAATATGTGCAGAGTTAATGCTCAAGCTGTTATTATTCCCACGGGAGTCCCGACGCAGCCAATTCAGCAAAAAAAAGGAACACTGAACCAAAGTTGATATCAGTGCCTGTGTTTTTTTTCTTCTCATTCTTTCTTTCTACTATCAAATGATTGTTTAAGCGCTAAAAACTCGCGCCGATAAGCAGAGTTTTACTTAGAGTAGCACAAAGTCTTGTTCAAATAAACAAGAATTGCTTGACTGGCTTTCATATTTGTTAATCACATAATTTGTTTGGTTTTCTTGCAGACAGGTACAATGATTTGAGGTAGACCACCATGGACCACTAATTGGCCAAAAAAAAGAAAAGAAGAAGGAGATCTCTTTATTCGTATGTGCATAAAAACAGGAAGCAAGTGCATTGAATGCAGTTTTACGCTTTAACATTCTTTATTTATATATCTTTTATACCTATATTTGTAATACAATGGTCAAGGATATACGCTGCGCAAATTGGACATGAATGACAGCCAGTTTAACCACATAATAATGACGCGTTTAGGACACAGCTGATCAGTTCTTTTTTTTTCCAAACCCATCTCTTCATTAATAGGACGAGGGTGTAAAAAACAGAAATACAACATTGTTGCGAATTTAGCTGCAGGCTGACCGCAAATAATCAGACAGGAAGCTGTGCACAACAATTATTAGCCCCCAGAGTACACTTTCAAAAATATATGCGTACAGGCGTGTGTGTGGGCTGAGCTTTAGCTACATTTGTATTTCACAGATACATTTGTATTTGTGCGTGCGTTCACAAATTTCAAGTGGCTTTTAATGCCTCTATCTTGGCGCCCAATTAATTTTGTTCAATAAAATGAAAATTATATGCATAAAGGGTATAAGTATATATATGTATATATTTACATATATATATTTATTGTGTTATAGCGTTATAGTGTGTGTGTGCTTGTGTGTGGCACGAAGGGCGTACAAAGCGCAGGGCATAAAAATAAGATTTGCAGAAATTTTGGCGCCAAAATGCAAGTTGATAAACCAGTTGCGTTGCATATTTTTGCCCCTCTCCAAATCTCTGCGCCTTTTTCTGCGCCTGCTCTGTGCTTTTGTGTGTGTGTGTGCCAGTGTGTGTGTGTGCTTTTGAGAGTCGCTTATCGGCGCCGTCGCAGCGACTGCCAGTCAGATAGTCAGACTGCGTTCTACATCTACATTTATAGCGATTCTAAGCCAGCGTTGTACATGCTAGTTCAATTGAACGAATTAGTTCAGTAGCTCCGATTTTCGGTAGTTCCAAAAATAAGAATTCGTTTGAAGGTTGCTCTTACAGCATCCTAAATAAATATTTTGTATTATATTAACTAGAATATATATATTCAAGGGTAATTTTCTTATTTGTACGCGATTTTTATTGATGAATTAATTTACTTATTTCTTGTTTGTTCATTAAGTTCCTTCGTTGAGTTTAGTTGGTTTGTTGTTTAGTTCGTTTGATTCAAGGGTTCGTTTGATAGATTGATTTGTTATTTCATTCAATTCATTCGCTGATTTTGTTCATTCGTTCGCTAGTTTATTCTTTGAGTTCTGTTCATTTAATTAGTTCACTTGTTCGCCTAAATCCTTATTTTAAATAATTCGTTTGTTTTGATTGTTGGATGAACTAACTGTTCATTTGTTAAGTGCGATCGTTTTATTAGTTGATTCTTTAAATTTGTTTGTTTTTTTAGTTCATTTTATCGTTCGTTTAGTTTGTTGAATTGTTCGTAAGTTTAGTTTGTCTGCTAAGTTTTTCCAATTTAGTTTGCTCATTTGGTTCGTTTCATTTGTTGGGTTCGTCGTAGATCATTAGTTTGCTACTACAACTTAACAAAAGAACTTAAGTCTGACTTAAGAAAGCCAATTGAGCAATATTCAGATTTCTATGAATGAACTAGGTAACCGACAGTTAGAAACAAAGTTCGTTTGTTCAGTTGACTGAGTAGTTCTAATGAACTTCTGCTGAACTTTTAGATACAACTCTTATTTGTACACACAAACACTTGTGCACACAACTTTATGAGTTTGAAATTCTAAAAAAAAGTGGCAAAAAAACATACCAAATAAAAAAAAAAAAAAAAAAAGCTGAGAGCTTGTAGAATTTTAAGGAGAGGCGACGCATAATTTGTAATAAAGCTTGAGGACTAATGTGTTCTTTTTTGTTGCTGTTCTTGTTGTTGTTATTGTTGTTGTTGTATTTGTACCTTGTGCCCATTGAGCGGAGCCACAAGGCAAAATTTAGCCTCGGCCCATAAAATTCACTGAGAAGAATGAACGAAAAATTTGAGCCTTAAAACTTTTCACTTAATGAATCTAAGCGGGCTGCGCGGCAGGAGAAAGGAAGCAGTAGGAAACAGGAGGAGGCAGCAGGAGGAGGCAGGAGCTATGGAGCTTGGACGTGATCGTTGTCGTCGTTACTGGCCCATGGGGCAGGTAGTAAAGTTGTGCAACATTTTTTCCCAGGAACTTTTTTCTTTCTTTTTTTTTGTGTGTGTATGAGTTTGTTGTGTGTGTTCTGTTTGCTGTGTTTGCTGTGTGTGTTGTGTTTGTTGTGTATGTGTGTGTTGTTGCGCCTGCGCCGAAACTCCTTATTGAAGCATATCGAGAACTGGTGGCACAGCATTCCATGGGACATCCACCAAACCAAAACCCAAACCAATGCAATACAAACCAAAGCCAAAATGCACGCCACCGCCATCGCGGACGTATCAAAGAACCTAAGCCATTGATCAATGGTATTTTTGTAATACCCTGTATTTACAAAATGGCCAAAATGAAAGGGTAACTAAATACTAAAAACGTCTGTATATAAAAAAGTATAAAAGAAAATTGGAGACAACTTTGATCATAAAATCGATAAAGGCATACTCGTTTGTTTAAGTATTTTTAATTTAAATTAATAAAATTTTAATCTATTTCCATCTTAATTTTATTCCGAGACGTTTCTAGATTTGTGTTTGGTTTTTCCAAGAAAAGTCTTTATTCCAATATTACAAAAGTACAACATGTCAAACCGAAATTTTTTTCGTTTTTTGGAATCCAGATCAGTTAATAATTTCGATTCCGAATGCTTTGATTGCAGCAGGTGTTAAGGACAGGCATGAATTTTTTTAATTTTTCGGTACTTACTATATGTCTTATTATATTATGAAAACAATTCTCAATATCCTTAAGCAAACCCCATATCGTATCCAATCCAAAGTTCTTTGTTGTTAGAAACACTTTCTTCCATAAAGATCTTCAAAATATATTTCCCCAGTAAACGCCACCCCAATTGAACAGACAGGATACATCAAAAGTTTATCCTGTGATCAGATAAAAGTTATTTGAGAACTTTACCTTCTGATTTCAATTATATATAATATATTCAGGGTGTTCACGAAATTATATAAATGCAATCTAAACTGCTTGCTTGATGTTCAATACATTTCATGAATACCCTGATAAGTCTTTAATAAATCATATTATTGTCACCTAAAACAAATTTTAAATAAAGTATGTTCCTAAATATTTAACAATAATTCTGTTTGTACCAAAATTCTTTAAAAAACTTTCTTTTATAGTTCGAACTGTTTGTTAGAATACTGCAGACTCGTGTAAAGGATAGCTTCAAGTCGATCATACTTGATTAGAACATATGTATTTGCTGTTGTTTTTGTTATTGTTGTTATTGTTATTGTTGTTGTTGATGTTGTTGCACTGTCTGGTTAGAACTGCAAGTTACCTGGGCCAAAGCCCATTTAACGTGCCAGACACATTTTCGGCGAAATGTTTTTTAACAGCCAACACACAAAGTGCTGGCCGACGAAGGATCGGACATGTGAGACATATCAGACATTGGACTGGACATTATACACGGGACACAGAAAACACGGTATACACGGTACACATGGACTCATAAGCGAAAGCTAAGAACTTTGTCCAGTCCCAGTTGGAGGCTCAGGCACAGACGGAGCTGGAGTTGAAGATGAAGATGAAGAGCTTGCTATAAGGAGGCACAGTCCAAGGAATTTGCAGTGCAAACTCTGCGTGATTAGAGAGCTAAATTGAGCGCTGCTTTTTTAATACTCTATTTTCGAAGAGGGCAATAGGGGTATATTGGGTTTGTGCAGTGTTTGACTTTTTATTGTTTTGTTCTTGTATTTTAATTATTGTAGATATACAGGCCTGTTCCGGTTTCTACTTTCGCCAACATTTTGCGGAAGTGAATTTACATCAAGTCTTCAGAATTTCATGATAGTCGTAGAGCTAGGAAATGGATCGTATATCAACTTCAACTGAATTGAATCGTTTATCACAGTCAAGTGATTTAAAATCCCATTAAAATAGTCTAAAGTTAAAATAGAAGCATTACAGCAAATTTCACTTCCTCAAAATCTTCTCGAAAGTGGAATTCGGAAAAGATCTACTAATGTTTTGCTATTATTTGTTCATTATGAATTATAATTAATATTATAACCGTACACAAACATTTCACCGAAAAAATAGGTTATCAATCAAATTTAATTCTAGAAATTTGAAAAAGCTCAAGATGTCAAATGTTGTTAGCCTTGAATCTTCTGAAAGAATAAAACTTGAAATTGGAAACTTACCAAAAACAGAGTATACCGCAGTCGTAAAGTTTGGATTGTTCATACTTATATTGGTTTGGTTTGTGCGAGATTTCGATATTCGGTTTTTGGACTTTTCAATGACGCCTTCGCCTGCGTCTCCCGTTTCAAGCTCCCTTTCCCTCCTACCTCTCTCTCTCTCTCTACTGCTTCAGCACCGTCTATGTCTCCCACTCGTGATCGTTATAAGAATGGGAAGTTCATACATATTTGTTATCGTGCTTTGCCACGATCGTTATGTGTGGTTCCCTCGATGTCCGTGTGTGTGTGATGTTGTGTGTGTGAGTGTGTGTGTATAGAGTGTGTGTTTAAAGACCGCCAAAGTGCACAGCTCAAAAGCATCGCATTCGATTTTTTTTAGTGTGTGACGCAATTTTGGCGCGAAAAGTTGGCGTCTCTTTTTTGGGGGCCTTTTGGTGTGTGCCATTGGGGCACGCTTTTCAGCGATTATAAACGTGTGTGTGTGGGTGTTTGTGTCTGTGTGAGTAGGTGTTTGTGTGTGTGTGGGTGTAGTTTGTATTATAGTTTGCTGTGCTATTTTTAGCGTTTTATGTGTGTGTCCCATGGAAAAACAGGCACTTCAATGAAACTCTTCTATAAATTGGGGTTGGAGATCTAAATAACAGTAAAGTAAACAATTTGTGTAATTTTTGAAATTTAATAAAAAATATTAACGAAGTTTGTTTTCTTTAATCGGGTGTAAAAATCATTTTTGAAATAAGGCATTTTTTCATAGAATGCTTTACTAAGTTTTACGAATTTTTGTATAGTTTATATTCGATTGATGTTCCTTGGTTGGCTTCCGTCACCTGTGCAGGAACTTCCGTTTCCTTGACCAAACCTTCTTTCAAGCAGCCCCGGAAGGAAGTATTCCTTTGCAGAAATGCTGTATCTAACTGGACAACTTGTAGAGCTGCCCAATCCTAAATAAACAAGAACCACATCCTGAGCAACACTGAGGCCACCCCAAAGATGGACTTTAGAGTCGGCAAACCGTTAAACAAAGTTCGATTGACCGCAAAAACACCAAGAAAATCAGTAGAACCGAAAGTGACATGGACTTGAAATTGAAATTCAATACTCTGCTCTTCGACTGAAGAGGCTGTGAATGTTCGAGAACTCAATAATGTGCTCGGCTTACGTTACATAATCGACGAAGGGACAGGACAGTTAAGTCGTCTTTGAGGTTGCGAACTTCATATTTGCTCAAGTGTTGTTTTAGCGGGAAAGAAAGGAAATCGGGAATTTTTTGAAAGGGCGTGGCACCTGTGTGTTTCGGTGTGTGTGTGACTAACCGTTAATAGAGTTGCCGCTGGTTGCATAAGTAAGATTTTTTGATTCCTGGAAGTGCTTAGCTAAGCGCCTACATCGTTTGTCTTTTTGGCAAAGTCCTTTTAGACTGGTGACAGTTTGTAGAGATAGCCGCTTTTGACATGCGATACCTAATGGGAAAGTGCTGTGTCCTTTTTGGAGTATCTATAAGGACTCTGTACTCTATCTGTGCATAAATCTAAGCGCAGCACTTGAATGAACACTTGAGCATAAAATATATATATTTCTCATGATTGCCAATGTGCTGTGTTGGTCAATTAATGAACCGGAGCAGCAGCCAGGACATGACTCTCAGCTCGACAAATATCCTGTTGTGCGTCTTGACACTCTAAGAAAAAAGTAAAGTGCAACAACAGCAAAGAAGATACTTTTTTTTACGGCTAGTTATAGATATCCCTTGTTGGACAGACAGCTTGACATTTGTGGACAATCTATAGCCGCCACGTCCTGTGGTGTCCTCTACTCTGTCCTGTTCTTTACTGTGCTGTTAAGCAAACAACAACCTGTATCAGCTGACTTAGCGCTGGGAAAATATTTGTGCAATCAGCTGTTCTACGTTGTGGGAAAATTGGGACCCTACTGTGGATTCCTTTTTTAGTGGACTGAAGATCAGAGTCTGGAGTGTAGCTAAACCTGTTTGACTTTTTGTTTTATTTCTATCGGTATTGGTGGGTCGTTAAGCAGCACACTTGTGCATTGGTGTTAGTCTGAGCTCCTTTTGTTCCAATACAGCCTCAGCCCAACAAAGGCACAGCAAATCATCAAGTGCTGCCGTGTTGTTTTTGTTGATGCTGATGATGATGATGACGATGTTGGGCAACTAAAGCAAAGCCTGATCTTGGTCTGGTCTGGATTGCAACATCATTTATCAGCTGCAGGAGCGTGGCGAGTGGGCAATAGACTCGCTGTTAAAAATCGTACCTGACTGCCGTGTGCTGATCTCACGCTTTGCCAAACAATAAAGTCAAAGGCCAGGATAGACAAGAGACAAGTTGTATTACAGGTTGATAGACACATCCCCTTGCTTATAGACCCTAATAACGCCGTTTTTGGACATTGTCTGTGTGTTTTTCTTTTGGGGTGTTACAATTGCAGAATTATTGTCCTGGGAAACGGCTCCACCTACGTTTCGTAGGACCACCATCAAGGTAAAAAGGTGCCGAGGTAAGTTTACGACTGTAAATTTCCCTTTACTGATCCCCATTTCTTATACCGATACTCATAGCTGGTCATCATCCTATACAAGAAAAAAGAGCTAACTAGAAAACTTGATCAAGCTATGTCTATCATGCCTAGATTTCTGATAATCAGGCCTGCTTCCATTTCTGATTCCGAACAAAACTTTTGGGAAATTGAACTATTAGCTTTTCTTATTCCGAACAACGAATGAAAATTTGGTTCAAAAAGTTGTACTCCTGTCTCTGTATTCAAACTTATCTAAAAAAGGGAATAACGATTGTTCTGAAACATTCTAACTAACGATAACTAACGATACAACCGATAGTTTTGAAGAACTCATTCATACTATTTATATGCCTAGTTAGCCGGCACACCCGCTCAATAGACGAAGCACTATGCAAATAAAAAGTAAATAGCAGAAGGTAGTGAGGAAAAAGAGGAAGAGGTTGAGCAAACGGCTCAACAAATTTCAGCATGAGGCATTTGCAGCCAGCAGCGACGTCAGCGTCAACGTCAACGACGACGGCGACGCTGGGTGCATAAGAAAAATTTGTCCGTTACAGAATCTGGCGCGCAATGGCTCACAATAGTGTGTGTGTAGAGCGTATGTGTGTGTAGAGTGTGTGTTGGTGTGTGTGTGTGTGTAGAGTGTGTTTATGTTTGATAAAATGCGATATGGGCACATTCTCATACCCATTCTTATGCCCATTCCCATTTCCATTCTCGTGCTCAATAAACCCCCCTGCCTGGCTTTTGGCTGGTGCAATGCGCCACACTGAGCAAGAGAGAGAGAGAGAGAGAGAGAGACAGAGTAAGGGAGTGAGTGAGAGAAAGAAAGAGAGAGAGATAGAGAACGTGAGTTGCTGCGCGAGCGCAACATTTGAGCACTCGAAGCTGGCTTCAACCCGTCGTTGATAGAGTCAGGGGCAGAGTCAGAGGCAGAGGCAGTGACTGAGGCAGTGGCAGTGGCAGTGGCAGTGACAGCGACTGCGGCAGCAACATAAACGAGCATAACGTATTTTTGCTGTCGGTGTGGCACGAACACAGAGACACTGTTCTACAAATGCCCCCTGCCCCCGTGCCACATAGAGTGTCAACTTTTAGTCTCGAAGTTGAGGCAATAAAACTGAAATAATTGAAAAACACAAAAATATCTTAAAGATTAGATGCGTACGCATATGAGAAAAGGGGTCTGGTTCTGGCTCTGGTTCTGGCGACTGACAGCCTGCCTCAAATGGGGGCAAAAGAGCACAGCAACTCTTATGATTAATGTGATGGCAAAATTGAAAATATATATATGTATATTTTTACCCCCAAAAAAATTCAAAGGCAACGGAAATGAGGAAGTCTTCATACGAGTACGATCATGGTTAATGTTGTGCTAAAAGAGTTGGGGTGTGATGTCTGCCTGCCTGCCTGTTTTGGTTGGTAATGGGGTTTCTGCTCAACATACGAGACAGATCACAAGCATTGAGATTAGTTTGGAGTGCAGTTGAGGCAGGCTTAGGGGGAGCAGGGAATGGGTAATGGGGAGTTCAAGAAAGATGAAGGCAGTGTGGCCTCGTCAAAAGGAAGTGAAGTTCTGCCTGATGTATTCTTGGAAACGCGCTTCATTGTACTCTTTTGGCGCTCAATTGTTTGTAGTTGAAATTGTAGTTGTAGTGTGTGGAAGTTGAAGAGTGAGTTAGAAGTGAAAGAGGTATCGATAGTTTCTATAGTTCTATATTTAATTTGTATACTAGCTTTCTAATACTTGTCTCACAGTTGGTGCGATTGCAATTGTAGAGAGAAGAATTGAGAAAGAGGCTAACGATAGTTATTAATATCCATAAGTTTTTAAAATTGAAGAAAATAGGCTCAAAAATGACTATCGATACTATCGATAACAAAATAAAGTGCGCTAGAATCAATAATTGTCTTACAAGTCCAAAGTGTATTATAAGACCTATGATTAATGGCCGGAATTTAACTGGACAGACATCATTACTGCCGCCACTCGATAGTTTTGTTGGCACAAGTAAATGTTATCGATAGTTAATCGACAAAATAAAAACAAAATTGATATCAGATTGTTTGTAAACGAAGGCTTTTTGGCTCACCAAAGCACTTCAATAGTTGTAAGATACCAAAAAATGCTCGATAGTTGCTGATACCTAATATATCGATAGTTCAATTAAGGTATCATAGTTAGAGAAAGGCTGACAGATCCATGTTAATTCAAATTTTGGAGCACTAAAAAGCTATTAATTTGCATCTTTCAATGAGCTTAGTCAGTAACTAACTTTAAGCGCTCGAAAATATGCAACACTTTTATTAAAATCTCTCTCTCTTTTTGTTTGTCATTGTTGCATAATTAAACAGCAATTGGCACCTGATTGTTTTCTTTATTATCTGCCTCATTATGCAGTGACAAGTTCTCAGAAACTTGTCATAGTCGTTAGGCCCATCAATTTCCAATCTAAACCGATGCACGTGCGAATAATTTTGGTAATACGAATGGTCGATGAAGTCAGGCAGAAAAATTACCTGCTGGCATTGCCCATAAACGATGCTGTCACTTGTTCAACCCACATACCAAAAAATAGACACACACACACACAGGGCACCCGGGGTGTGTGTGAAGATTTTTCCCAAAGTCACCTTAATGGCAAACCAAGAAAGAAAACAACAAAAAAATGGGTGCTCCGAGTCTAATAATAATAATAATAATAAAATACGTTGTAGAAACGAAGAAAGAGTATTTGTAAAAGTAAACACGCCAGGATATCAAGTGTACACATGCTACACAGGTCTTGGATCGTGTAGAGCATAAGTTATAAGTATCAGTTTTGAGTACACTCAGAAAAATAAAATGAGCTACAAATAAGAGAATCGTATTGATATAAAAATGTAGGTAAAGCTCAGAAAAAATTATATTTACTTTAGAAGTAATTTAAAAGATAAAAAAACTTAGAGCAAAAATCAAAAATCTTACTTTTGTTTCAATTTATTAGGATGCGTTTTAGAAAATTAAAATGATGTTTCTCCAAAATATTGGCTTGCAAAAATGATATAAAAGAAACAAGTATTTGTTTAAGAAATAAGTATAAATATTTATAAAATTTATTTAGGGGAGTACCAGAACTTCTTAAATGCCCTATCGCCTGGTTTCAATTTGAAAATCTTAGAAGATTTTTATATTTGTTTGTATATTCTTTTCTGTGTATATCAGTCAAGTAAGCCAAGCAAAAGGAATTTTGTATACAATTTCTTTATCATAAATATTGTAAAAATTAATTTAAAAAGTTTGTCAATTTTCGAAATTCCAGCTCATATTTTTTCTGAGTGCATATTTGGACTGCGAAAGATCTCCAGTTTCTGCACTTGCAGTCGAAAAATTGCTGGCATTGTGCGACCATTAGATAGCCAAAGTCTGTCCAGAGTCTGAGTCTACGTCTGGGTCTCTGGGTCCGTTAGAAAGAGAGTATCGTGGGAATGGGCATTGTAACATTGTCGGGGCTTTGTCAACGGTTCAAGTGTCGCCAATACCACTGTACTTGTTGTTGTCTCTGTGTGTTGCTTAGACAAATGTTTCCTATATTTTTTTCCACTGATGTTTTTTGTATATAGTCGCCTCTCTCTCTAAATCCTCTGTGCCAGAAAGAAAGTGCACGCGTTTACCATGCGTCCGTCTGCCCAACAAAATCTGTGCCAGAGCTCAACGTGAAATTGGTAGTTCAAGTGGTCAACGCTGAGAAAATTACTTTGTCTTTTGTTCACTGCCAGTCTAATTTGTGCCCATAGCCATGGTGGACACTTGAGCCGGCGAAAGGACAACAAGTCGAGCACAAAAGTAAAAGAGTAACCCACTTTAGTACCCTGTATGGGAACGGATCGAAGGAAGACACTCCAGCTGCATTTGGCGTGCGTGGGAGTCACTTTTTCCTTGGGCCAATATGGGCATGATGCAATAAATAATATTTCATATTGTCCAAGATTCAAGGTTTGCGTTTGAATTTCTCACGTTTTGTGGCAAGTTGTCCCATTTTTATTGTGTAGCAAATGGGCGGATTGTGGGTCAGGTTGGGCTAGTTAGTCTAACAAAAGATTCGATATGAGTATAAAGAGAGACTTAATTCAAAAAATATCTATTTCAACAAAAGGCTTTGTAGAAATTTGTTATAAGTCGAACTGATTAAATAAAATAAGCAAAATTTTCGACTGTACTTAATGCCAAAAACAATGTCAGTATTAAAAAATAATTTTTGTTTTAAACAATGTTAGAAAATTAATTTTTAATTAAATAGCATACATTGTTATAATTAAAAAATATTCAGCTTTCAATTTTTATTAAAATACATCACAGCGGACGGCGGTCCACGCTAGTGACGAAGCAACACAAATTATGTGTAAGGCAACTTGCAGTATAGACAGCTTACATTCTTCCAGATGTATCTTGCATTAGCCAACTGCTCGTCTCTGAAATTGCGCATTGATCCACCAACATGTCAAAAAAAGGTCCGTTCCAAGATTCGAACAGGGACATAAAAAACGTTCGTTGCCATCTGAAAAAAAGGACGAATTATAATTTAATACAATACAAGATTTAGTACAAATATTCACTTACCTTTAATAAAATAATAAAATAAGTAAATATCAGAGAAAGTGACTTGCTTCAAAAGTTAGCTTGCCATCTGAAGAAAAATGCAAATGTATTGAAGAATTCCAATTTAATATACAATATAATACAAGATTTCATAAATGCTTACCTTGATAAAAAAAAAAATTAAATACAAAAATGAGATCTTTACTCTAGCAGAGCTCAACTAAGACTAACTATATTTTAGAATAGCTCTAACGCTCCTGAACTAGAAAAAATTAAAAAAAAGTCAAAGTCTACTAGGGTTTTGAAGATTATTAAGATATACAGCTCCTCCAACACAAAATCTAATAGATTTTTGAATATACAGTCGAGTTCTTCAAAGTTAAATTTTCGGTAAATCGAAATAAATTTGTCACTTTATATTAGATATAGATATAAGAGAGAGTTGTGTGCAGGGTGTCTCACAATTGGGTAGACTCAACTAGAGTAATCTTGTTTATAGTAAGATTTATGATACTATCGTCTAATGAACTCTGAGCAGGTTTATTTGCACTTGCTTAAATATATAGTGATTGTTGAAAAAAACACGTTCGCTCGAATCACACTTGGCACTTTAACCTGTTGCTCAGCTATCTGAAGGATTAGAGAGATTATAATTTACAATCGCAAAGGACATTTATCGGCTATTAACACCGACTCTTCCGGCCATTGGCCATCAAAGTTTGTTAGCGATCTCGTGTCATAAATCATTAATGAAATCGCCTTAAAAAATACTCGTAACTCTGGCAGAGAAAAAGGTACAACAAAAATCAATGACAAATATTGCATGAATGCAAGAATGAAAAGGGACTTGGGATATATGCAACAATGTTGCTAAGACTGCACAAACATTGTCAAAAGTTGTCTTCAAACCTCTCTCTATTTGCACTGAGATAAATTTTCATTTAATTTGTGATAAGCGGGGAGCTGTGACCAGGCCTTGTGCGGGTCACAGTCGATAGGGCATCCATATCGCCACAGATAAAAGCGGAGGCAGCAACACAAAATGCGAGTATATCAAAATAATTTCTAGCATTTAGTGAAATTTTGTAAAATTGTGCATGAAAAATCATCGTTAGAAAAATGCTGATAAAAGTGTTGTGAAGGCATTGTTTGACAAACAAACAAACAGCGGGCGTAGATACTGAATGCAGTTAAAGATACAGATACATTTACATTTACATTTGCAGATACAGATACAGCATATATGCACAGCTACAGATACAAATCGTTGCGCAAACATATTTTCAACTTATATTTAAAAGCGCGTAAAAAGTCGATAAATGTCACTTATCTGTTTGCCGAAAGTCAATAAAAAGAAACTGCCAAGTATTGCAGTTGTGGGATGAAGTAGGAGTCAGGGGCAGACTCTGGAGGCAGCGGGGCACAGCAGTAGCCGGAGGCATGTGCTGCGGGTCTGAGCAGCAGCAGCAGCGGAAGTTGCAAAATTGCGAGCTAAGTAAGTATTAGCGCCAGCTGCAATTATGTTATGTGACGTCACAAAACTCATTGCATTTGCTTGTGTTATACCCTGTAAAAATTGAAAATTTACTTAAAACAGAGTATACTAAAAAAAAAGAGAAAATGTAAATTTATCTATTTATCAACTTAATCAACATCTCCATTAGAACTCTAAAGTTAATCAATATATCTTATAAGCAATTAAGTAAAAGAGATGTTGTTGTTAACAGAAGTTCTTAAAACTTTGTTACCAACATATATGTCAAGTTTGGTTGCTTTCGCTTCAAAACTGTGACGGACATACGGACATTTCACAAACCTAATCTATCAGTCTAGAATTCAAATTTTGTATATTATATATGTTAAAACTTTAACCACAAGGAAGTTGTCATTATCATCCCCAAATCAATTTAATTATTATTATTATTTTTGTTTCTCATTTTTAAAACATTTTTAAATATTAAGTTTCTTAGTTCTTAGTTCTTATTTTCTACTTTTTTTTTGTTATTTTAATATTTAATGTTTAATTTTGGAATTGTTAATTTTGAAAAGTTTCTTTGTCCGTAAACGTTTACGAATAAATACTAATACTTAAGTTCTTAAATTCAGTACAATTTGTCTTCTATTTAAAAACGAGAGTTTGTTGTCATAGAATAAGAATAAATAGCCTTTGATTAAGTGCAAAATAGTTTCAAACATAAAAAAAAACATTTTTAATAGAAGAGTTTTGTACTTAAAAGAAGTTATTTTTCACATATCTGAATTTGGCACCGTTTTGTACTTGTTTTGAGAAAAGAATTTTGACGTTTTTTTCTGATTATGTCTTTTCACTTTTCAGTTAAATTTTATTGAGTTAAGCGTTGTTTAGAATAACTATGGAAACAGCAATAAAGTAATCGATAGTGCTTGGAAAAATATCGATATGTGATTGAGAATGCTTAATAGCATTCCAAAAACCTGTTTAAAGGGTATTTTATAGTCGCGCAGCCTTGATTTAAGCATGCTTTATTGTTGTTTTTGTCGTGCTTGCGTATACGCCCCCCTTTAGACCCGCATCCACACACATACGCACACACACATACAAACTGGGTGCACTGATAAGGCGCATTTTATGAATGAAACAGATTTTTTATTGCCTTTTGTATATTTAACGGGCATTTTAACAGCTTTAACTGCTTTTATTGTTGTTGTTGTTGTTGTTGTTGCTGTCGCTGCTTATCAATGAACATTTTGAATATTTATTTTATATATATTTTTTTTTGCAATCTGAAAGGCGGCACACTGCACACAATTCTTTTGAAGAAAGCTGGGCAATCGACGTTGCCACTGACCTTGAATGCTATATGCAGGCACATATTTACTTATGTATATACATACATATATAATACATATAAATATATATATTTGTATATATACAGATTTGTGTGTCAGACATGTGCCTTAGTGTGTGTTGCAGTTTGATTCTCTTTTTTGTCTTTTTTTGGTGTCACAAAATCATATCTTACTACGGAAATGCTTGCGACGTGCTTCAAAGTAGAATCGCCAAACGTCTACCGATTCGCTACAATTGCAGAAGTTATTCACTCAGACATATACATACTCATATGTGTATATATGTATATATATTTATTTGATTTTATTTACTTTTTTTTAATATTTACTAAGCTCGGCGCGTGCTTAGGTTTTTCAATGAAGCAAATTATGCTTAAATATTCTTGTATTTCTGTATATGTACATAAGTACATATGTTATTGGATACAGTATATTCATTGTGTTATTCGATATTAATGCCCTACATGAGTTCTTAAAGAACTATGAGTATTTTGGTTTTGTGTATTTTAAATCATCAGTTGTTAAATCACAGATCGTATTACTAAGAGCATTTTGTTTTGATCTTGAAAGCTAGTTACACAACTTGAGATACATACTGATATGATTTTTCTAAAATTTGGTTCGATTTTAGGAACGGAGCATAATTAATTTAAAAAAAATTATCCCAGCAATTTTCGTAGGAAAACGTAACTTGCAATCTTAGATCTGCAATATTTTATGTGTTAATTATAGTATATTAATCTTTTCATGTTCTTGAAAACTTTTCATCCAAAGATATTTCAACCAAACTTACAAAGCTCTAAGTTTTAACATTATATATTCATGCTGATAAAATTTCAACAAAATCGGATCAGTCTATTTTATAGCTGTTATAGGAACAATCGGCTGAAAAATATTTAATAAACTATCCATGACCAGCATATTGATCAAACCCATTTACCTTTACAAATGTGTGAAGGGTATCAAATATTTTTGCTCTCCAAATCGGAGCACTATTTGCTGACCGTACATTGACTTACATAAATAAGAGTATGTGGTGTTGATGTTTTTGCATATTTTTCCATATCTCACAGCTGCGATCATTTACTTAAATGATAAAAAAAAGAAGCAGTGCTCGCTATACAAAAATTCTAAGAAATTTGTCGGCAATCTATAAATACTTGAAGGTCTTAGAACACACATTCCGGCATACCTTTTTATCATCATAGGGCATACTTTGTACTATCTGCTGAATGGTGCCTAATTTGTGTCCTTTCACTGCGACACTCCTTTTCCATTCATGCGCCCTCTCCAAAAAAAAAGAAGAAAAACTAAAATCATTCATTGAATGGGTTTTGTCATTCTAAGAAAAGGAAAGTCACTTGCTTAGTTCACAAAAACGCGAATTTGTTGCCCACAGTGCGCGGCCACTTCAAACTGGGCAGCACTCCAGACATTTTTTTGTATTGTACCGAAGATACAATGGTTATGGTAACCTAGAAATTATATATTAACAAAAGTGTTAAAGTTGCGTAGAGAAATTGTGTTTGGAAAATATGAATTACAAGCTGTCCAGTCTATAGGTCAAGCCTCCGCTGTGCCACGCTGTCTATGTCCTCGAAATTTCGTCCTTAAGAGTTACCTGCCGCGCACTGCACGCATTTCTGTTACATAAGCGGTTCAGCATTTTCTATAGAGAGCATTACAACAGGTTGAAGGACTTTTTTCTTCTGTTTTTCTTCCTATTCAACTACTGTAAAAAAAATCAACTTTTTTAAGAGCGCGTTTGTTGAAGAGGTGTTAAACAAACGGCAGCTAGAACTGGCACTGTGCAAAAATTATCAATGGCCAGAGTTATATCTAAAACATAAAAGTATTTGCCCTGATCTTAGTGCACAAAAACATACAACGAGCTTGCCTCTAAGGGGGTATACGGGATACAATAGATTTTTTTATTAGAAAGACTGCTGTTTGCACTACTATAATATTTCATGTTTTCTTTCTTTGAAATTCTATAGGTTGATGGTTTAACCTTCTACTATGTATAAATAGTCTACAATTGATAGGGAAAATAAAGTTTATATGACAGGAATGCTTAAAAATGAAGTTCCATCATTAGAATAAAATGTTTATCAGAAAAATCGATCAACTGATATGATGAAGCCCATCCAAAGATTTAAAGAAAAGAAAGGCGTTAAAAAAGATCAATCTAAATTGTATTGTGAATCCACTCTTAAAATCTTAAAAAATTGTCTTTGCAAGATAAGCGATTTGTTTTAAAAAAAATCGAAATAAAAATATCATTTACAACATATAAAAGACACTTTATTTTTAATATGAAGGTAAACAATCTAATGACTGCACTTGAACAAAGGCTGCTCATTTGTACTGTCTATTATTAAGTCTATTTAAGAACACTTTTCCAATACTATTTCTAATAACAATTGAATGTTTCTAATTTATAGCTAAACAACATGTACTTTATTCCTTTCACATAACGTTTCCCATTGATGGAAACGCACTTCACATGTGCCTTAAAAAATAAAGACATTTAAAAAGCAATTCCATACAATTAATAACAATAAAATGACGCTAAAATTGCAACAAGACAAGACTTCTGCCACCCCTCCAAAAAATAGCAAATAACAATTAATTCTTTTACAGACAACAACTACAAAGGATGAAAGATAAAGGTTCCATTGTGAAATGTCGGGCACTTGCTCTGCATTCGTAGGTGCACAATGAATACGAGTGTATTCAAAGTAACTCGTAGCATGTAGTTCGTTCAAAACTGTCACATTCAGATTGCATACAAGGATTTTGATATATAAAAGAGCTTGTCCTGACTGACTGACGATTTCACAGGACTGAACTCTAGGAAGGTGTTTTGAAAATATACACCCAGAAAGTTGACAAATTTATGGACTTTGGTTGAATGTAACTTTTTTGTTTATCATTTGATTAGCTTTAAACTTCTTTGCAAAACTCTTTAAAGAAAATAGTTCGAGTTCAAACGATTTTGAAGATTTCATATTCTCAATCGAAAAAGTGTTGAAAAGCTGTAACTTTATGGTTTTTTTATTTTATTTCAAATTTATTCTTCAAGCTCTTTATAGAAAACAAAGTTGTTGAAAACTAATACATACTCGAAACTTCCTTTCTCCGATTTTTAAAAACCCACGCTAAAAAGCGAAAAATTCTTGGAAAACTTTGGACTTTTTTGGGATAGGCCCAGTATAAAAGAGCTTTACTGAAAATTATTCAACGTGTTTGATCGTTTTCGAAAAATGCATGCTCAGGGGCGGAAAAGTGGTGGGCACTGCTTCATTTTTGAAACTCCTTTTCTCCGATTTTTAAAGCCCAAGCTTAAAAGAGAAAAATTGCCGTAAAACTTTGGATTCTTTTGCTTTAAGCCCAGTATAAAAGCTCTTTACAGAAAATAAATCGACATGTTTGATCGATTTTAAAAAATGCACCCTCCGGGGCGGAGAATTGGTGGAAATATGATATGAAAAAGGATATCATTATTTGAGGCAAAATACATGACCGGCCAGTGCCGGCTTATACTTAAGCTAGTATACATATATAATCTGATCGGCAAATGAAGTAAATGATGGTCACAATGGGCGTTACAACAACAACAGCACTCGACTCCTCAACTGCACGTGCGTGAGTCGAACAATTGTGCCGCAAAATGCAATTGTGTCATGTAGTACATGTATGTCCTGTTGTCCCAAATGTCCAAAACGTCCTACAATTGCACTGACCTCTGTCCAGGCCAATGCTACTTTTGGGAATCAGCGATGTGAACATTTTTGTAGAACGTGATTCTTTTTTGTGAAATTTTTTAACTGAAAAGTTGGCGCATTGTTTGCTTCAGTTCATTATGGGTACTCGTACTTCATTTTTCGTCGACTTCAAGTCTATTGTTGAACATGGAGCGCATTTAAAGACACGTACGTTAGCCAAGACTGAACATGGCAACGATTTTGCCGCCAAAAAAAAGAAAAAGAAGTTGCCTTTGGGCAAAGACAGAAAATTAAAGGAAGCTTTGCCGCGCCTGCGGTCGACTGCCTTTTTAGTGCCCGACCATTAAACTAATTTATCACCAATATAGCGCAACTTCTTTTAGGGCCCGGATTCAGGACAACCCTCTTGCTTTTTTTGTGGGAACCCGGCTAGACGTGGCCTGCGTTTGAAATCTCTGTGTCTATTTACCATAATGAAAACATTTTCAAATATTTTATGCAAAGTTGTTTAGCTGCAAGGACATGACCTTAGCTCAACATCAGTAGCCATCCCGCGGTGCCAAAGGATGTCCTGTATGGGAATTGCAGTTGGCCACACGGCTACTATATCTACATATCCTTACCAATACCGGTTCGTAATTTGCAAGCTGAACTAGTTTCCTTCTGTGTTGTGCCTGTCATTATGTAGATTTCATGTTGCCTAAGTGTCACTCGGTGTTGATATAAACCCCCAAAACAAAATCACAAACTAAATGCTTTTTCATACTCTTGCTGCTGGTATTTTGAATTTGTCATGGAATTTGTAACCTCGTGTAGATATTTTCAATCAAAATTATGAGTTGAGTCTGTATAAGTATTTCCAATTCTCAGTTTGAAAGCTATCTTTTTCAAATATATAGTACAGGTGCTTCTTCTTGTTGCTCTTATTACATATGCACAATATATGATTATAATGCACAATTTTTGCATATTCATTTTATGCATGATTTCAGCATAGATTTTTCTCAGTGCACATCATACCTTTACTATTTTGGTCTAATTTCTATATTGGTTGGAACTTAATTTTTTGCTAAATTTTATTATAGTTTTTAGGGTATTAAAACTTCGGCAACTCAAAGCATGCTTTTTCTTGTTCAGTCAGATTGCAAGTTGTTGTCCTTGTAGGAAGTTATGTCTGTAGTTAATGTATTGGTAGTTGTAATTTGATTTGTTGTAGTTGTAGTTGTTGTTGGTTATTGGCTGTTGTAGCTGTTGCTGGGTCATCAACTATAGATTTTCTCACAGGAAGTATATGAAATACCATTGCCATAAAAACCTTGGAAAGCACAAAGAGTGCTCTGATAACGATCCAATAGATGCAGCGTATACAAAAGTAAAGTATCCAACACAAAAAAGGTAACAAAAGCGGCAAATTGGGTTGTGAAAATCAAAAGCAAAAATATATATCCATTTGCAGGACTGAGACTCAGGCTTCAGGACTCTTGTTTGCACTGGCACTGACTTGTTTGACTGTCTAAGCCGCAGGTACAAAATGATTAACTTCAATGCCGCTGAAGATCTCACCGCAATTAGAAACTGGCATCCTAATAAACAGCAAAACTAGTGCAATCCCGAAAAAAAGAGAACAGGTCTGTGTTTGATAATGGCAAAAGAAGGAATTGCGTCGTCACAGGTTGCTCTCTGTAGATCGTAGATCCTTGAATCAAGCCAAAAGTGCACTTAGCCATTAGATTTCATTTTCGGGGGGGCGAAGGCAGCAGCATTATTTTGAACATCAAACAAATAAAGGTCAAAACACAGACACAGCCACATCAACTTATACTAGATTGTAGCAAGTATAAAAAATTAGTGGTAAAAAACTCGGGGACGGTCCACAAAAGAGCGCGTGATTTGTTGCAAGATTTCTCTGTAAATGGCATAAAAAAAAAAACTCGGCAACGCTTCGAGCCAACTCGAGTCGGGGCAAGGCGACAAGCCGTGGGAGCCAAGATAGCTGCCGTTAATGACGACCTCGTCCACGTCCTCATCCTTGTCCTCGATCTCATTCTCAAACTCATCCACGTTTTGCTGACAATTAACACAACAACAATTTAGAGGGCACACATCAGCGTATCCTTGGGAATCTCGAGCAGGCCTACTATATTTTTCTTCTCTTTTTTTATGAATTGTTCATAATTTCTGTGTTTTGCTCTTCATCGCTTTTGTGCAACAGGGGCAGGCAGCTCAAAGGCAAGCCGCATCAGCTGATTTCTGGAGCGGAGTGAGGGGGGATTAATTATGTTGACAGGTTGCTGCAATTGAAGTGCAACCGCTAGATAACATACATATATAGTTCAAATTTCTAGCCTTAAGAATGCACAAAGTGTGAATGTCTTTAGAAAGTCGAATTAACTTTCCATTCATACTTGTTTTTTTTTTGGGTTTTTGGGTTTGGCGTTTCCAGGAACTCACCTGGCTGGGAAAAGGATATCAGAACTTATCTATTGACAAAACATAGCTGGGCACGTACACAATTAACCAGAAATTAACCAGGAACCGTAACGTTTATAAGTTATATTTTTTTAAAAATTTTTTAGGCATTAAATTATGAATTTAGCTATTGTTAACAAAATGAAACTTATTTACGGCTGTTCCCATTTCCGAGAACATTTTATTATGTAACGTTTTGATTTTGTGAATAATACATTGTTTTTTTTTAAGCTAAATTTGAATAGTTTTTTTTTCAGTGCCTCAAAAGCAACTTTTAAATTTGTCAATTTTCGAATATTCGCAATTCAGAACAGCTAATAATTTTGGCTATGAATATATCGGAGGCGTAAATGGGTTTGATGACTTGAGAATAAATACTTGTTTTTTGAAACTGAAAAACATCATAAAAATAACACGAATAACTATTTTGTAATTTTTAAAAATTCCAATATTAATGGAAAAGTGTCCCAACCAACACCTAAGTCCTTTCATAAGTTTATGGAAAATTGTCAGCATTTTATGGGAATACCAAGCTAAGTTTTCAATTTATAAAATATTGCAGTAGAATTGTAGAATTGATTTTTTTTAATGATTTAAAGAAATACTGATAATTCCATATTTTTAGTAATTTCTCAATGCTTCTTTTGATAACCCATCCTGATTTTGCAATTGTTGCCAATTATTTCTTGGAAATTGTCTCAACCCCAACTCATTGCATAAATTGCGCCTTTTTTAAGATGCTGAGAAACTCTTGAAAAATGTTCACATAGGAAATGATTTGGCAATAAAAATTTCACATTATTAAGCAGCACAAATATTTTCGCAAGAAATTTACAAATATTATTTGATTTTTAATAAATACAAAAATCAAACCCATTTCCCCAGTGAGACATGAACGCAGCTAATTCCTCAATGAAATCTCTTTGGTAATAGAATAAAATATTTTGGTCAATGGATAAAGGTAAAGATTCAAAGGTGACAAGGCTCAAAAACGCAAAAACTCAGCTGGATTCTTGCGTTTTTGAATGTCGCCTCAGGTGACAAATTGCAAGGCTTTACCAACAGGTTGCAGTTGTCCTACCTCTTGGCCTTCCTTTTTGCCCAAGGCACGCACATCAACCAGAGAAGCCGAACACTGAATGACGCGGCAGGTTTTCGTGACCTGGCCAAAATGTGTCATTTCGCACCTCCATAAAATGTCGTCGGAAATCGTGGCCAATGTGCCACAATGTTATGTGTAATGGTAATGGTCTTATGCTATAAATAAGCTAATATTAAGCGGCGTTGCTCGGTAAGGTATCTTTTCTTAAATTTAACTTTGGTGAATTAAGTTTTTACCATAATAGCAAAATATACAAATCAAACTTAATTTTTAAAGTTCCAAAACAATTTTCTGTAAAGATGCCTTGAAAATGAGTTTGAGTTGTGTCGCTCCAAAAAACAAAAAAGTTTACTACATTTCTCAGCGATTTTCCGTCCGTAAGGGGTAAGTTTTCAAGTTCTATAGAACATCATCTCATCTAATTGTTTTATATAAAGAACTTTAAAAAGGTTTTTTAACCAATCATTATATACATATATGTGTTAATCAATAAATATAAAAAAAAGAAGAAAAACTAGCTAAAACATCTTTAAGAAATGCCTTTATTTCCTGCGCGTATAGGTGAATGTTCTAAAATCAGTGAAAAACTTGTCAAATTATTTAGGAGTAGGGTTGTAAAAAGCCTATCGGTCTTTAATATGTATATATCGCAAAACATCTTTGAACGAAGTATCTCAAAAATTTGTCAAAAAAGGTCAAATTTGGAAAAAATCATGTAAAATTCTATACAGTCAATCGAAACCCCATGGAAACTTATTTTGTAAAATCGATAATCGAACTAATCGATTATGTTTGGATTATTTTCACAAGATTTCTCCTAATTTTTCGAAAATCCTTATGTTTTCTTAGTTAAAAAGCTGATCATATTAAAATTAGACTATCGCAGAAAAAATCTTAACCCAGAATCTTGGCATTTTCCAAATTGGATGTTTATAAATCAAAATTCTTGCTAATTTTGTTGCTCAGTTTTGTCATAAAAGGAAAACGTTTCATTATATTCAGCATTCTAGCACTTTCCGCTGGATCGTCAGTCAGTTGGGACACTCACTTTTGTACATATAGATGATCTTTTGAGGCAAGATGCGGCCCGCCCCCTGCGACCTTGGGCTTGCAACATTGCATAATGTTGACTGCCGCAATTGGCAGACCTTGTCTAATGTGCGATTTCCACTAAAAACAGCATTTGCATAAAGAGTACAACATGTTGCAACGTATTCATTGATTTTCACACATGCTAGAAAGCAGTTGCAATTGAAAGGGTCAAGGATAGAGGCAAGAGGCAACAGGATGTGACGCATAAAAGGATATATACGCGATCACAAATATTTACATAACACTTTTTGGCGCGCAAAAATCAATGCCAATAGCCTGTTGCTAATGCTGAGCTGAGCACATCCTGTGCGGCCTTTACTTGTTATCCTTTGCCGAGATCCTTCCTGTCGGCATGTCACGTGTGCATTGCCACCCAGGTTATGTAATCCACACAAAAAAAAATGAAAAAAAAAAAAACACTTGTCCTAATGAAGTTGTCGGCCAGGCCGCAAATTCCGTCTTCACACGCCTCTACACTCCCCTGTTCTTGTTTTGGCAGGATCTGTGCGGCAAATTTTGCTTTAAGTTTTTTTTTCATTCATTCATAAAATGAAATGAACTCATTCAGCGAACGGAATTCATTGGAATCGCTGGCATTAAAAAGAGAAAAAGAAAGAAGAGAATCTCCTACAATATCCTGGCATTGTGTGGCAACAATGCGTCCAGGACAGTGCATAATAAGGACACAACTAGCAAATCTATACCAAAGTACTTCAAGCAACAATGCCCGAGCGGCGGTTATAACGCAAGCAAATTTAAAGGACATTCGTGCCAGAAACAAAATTCTCACGTTCATGTCGCCATCTCACTCTCTCTCTCTTTTGCTATCTCACTCTTGGGTGCAGGTTTTTTCTTACATTTTGCGGCAGTTTTTTAATGTTGGCTAAGGCCCGGCTTAAACCTCAAGTGACCGAGGGTTTGATGAGCTCACATTTGCAAAAAATACAATAATAATGTTGAAGCGGATGCGCCGCCACTCGGGTGTTCCTCAACAACAACAACAACAACATCATCATCTCATGATCATCCGGATATAGTTCAATATATATATATATATTTTTTTGATTATTTCTTTTTTGCAAGCGTCGTTTTGTGCAATTTTCATGGAATTTACAACACATAATCGTCAGATAATACTATTGATTATCTCAGGAATTTCTATTCATCTTTATCCTTGTTACGCGTTGTGCAAAGTGGCGCTGGCGTTGTCCTTGCCTTGGCTTCCGTTTCATATTTCCTCATAGTCCTTGCGCTGTGTGCGGCCCTTGATAGAAGTGAGAATCTGATTGTGAATCCGGTTTCGTTTTGGGTCTTGTAAAAAATAGACTGTAAATTCTAGGCACATTCTTGGGGTTTTCCTTCCTGGAATTGCAGCCAAGTGGAGCTAAATATCCTTAGCTCACTCATTTTGATACTGTGGGAAAGTGGAAAGTTAGATTTAGTTTTTGTAGAAGTTGATAAGTAAACGACGTTATTACAAATTACAAACACGTTGGTTTTTATGGTTAGCATAATATATCATGGAGAATTATGTTTATTAATAATGTTAGATCTTGAATATCTTTTCTGTAGCGCACATTTGAAGTAATGTCATCCTAAGTGTTTATATGAAATATACAGTTCTTATCGTTAACATAATCTCTTTAGAAATCAATAAGCCAAAAAAAGTAAGTGATTTTCTAAAATTAGAATAGCCAATGCTCGTGTTGAAAGACGATATCGACATCTCTGGATTAATTGAGATGTGTATGTCTTATAAATTTTAAAAAATGTTTTGAAAATACCTATTGGTAGGTTTAAGGAAATCATTATTGGAAATTGAAAAAAATCGTACACTATTAGATAGTCCTTCAAAAAAGTCGTTGAACTAATTGGAAAAAGGCAATCAATTGTATCCAAATTTCATTGGATTGCAAGTTGATTGGACATAAGAAAATCGAGTTTTTGAATACTTGAATATTGGCTACCATCTCTTATCAAAAGAATATAATAAGAATAAAATTAAATTCTGTATTGTTGTAGTTTTAAATTTCAATATGCGGAATTATACAGGCCTTTTCCCATTTCCATTTTCTTGAAAACATGGCGAAAGTGAATTTCACTTGGGTACACCATATTCACTTTAGAAACAATTTAGCAAATTGAATTCTTTTGTCTTTGATTTAAGTTGAAATTCACTTTCAAATGAGAAACAATTCAATTTACTCGCTTATCAGGAATAATAAAAGAGTACACACTTAATAGAAATTGACTAATCGCAGATTCTATCTATCAAATTTGTTTACAATGTGTTAACAAGGCTTTGGTTTGTCTGATTCGGTGAATTCTTGACGTTTAACAAATTCAAAACCAAGCAGCTTTTGTTTCACAACAAAATTGAATTTGATAACAAATCAGTGCAGACATTTTTTGTTTATAGTTTCTAATTGTTTCTCAGCCAACAACCCCAAAAAGAAAAACCCGCATTACACATTTGTAGCTGGTTGAAATAGCCACAGCTTTACAGTTATGCATAAATCTGTAAATTATGAAGTTGATAAACGTGCTGGAAGACACTGAGACTGAGTTTGAGTCTGTTTCTGTGTGTCATAGCTGTTGATGAAGATGAATGATGTAATAATTCCATCATAAAAATGCTTGCTCAGTCAACATTTCATGCGCAACTTAAACTGACAAGCTGGGCCCAGCCCCGAGTGTCAAAGGGTTGTTTAATACAACTCCATCCTTTGATAGCTTTTTTGTTGCATTATGCTTAAAGCACAAGTTTTTTTCTAGTGTAGACTAGAACAGAGAGCGAGCAGCTGTCTATCTGGCTGCTTACAACAAGTTTTTACATTTGCCACAGCCGCAGCAGCAGCAGCGTTTAAAAAATGTGCAGGAATACATATTTTGGTTTTGGAACTGGTTTTGCTTAAAACCTAACCCCGTAGTACTCCAACTCCAACTCCAACAACATTTTCATTTTCATTTTCATTTCCATTTACATTTATTGTACTTAGGGTCATGGAAAGTTTTTTCCAAAAAGGCATTTCCAAGTGCAGCTTTGCCTGAATATTTTTGATTGCTTTCGAATTTTATTTTGGACATGATCTTGGCAAGAAATCCATTAAGACACGCTCAGCTCAAGCAAAATCCATCATAAAGTTAAATCTCTGTTTACCTTGACCCTGCCTCCACACACAAACACACACATATAGAATCCTTTATGTTGGATACTTGTTTTTTATGTCTACTTCTGCTTGCCCTCGTCTCACCTTTCGATTTTGTTGTTGTTGTTGTTGCATGTTACAACTCTGTTTTCCAACTTCGATGTATTTTGTTTTGATTGCGCTGTCCGCCAGCTACGCGTTCTCCAATGTTATTGTAAAAACGTTCCAAGTGTCGAATTGTTAAGATCAGTCACCTTTTGCCTGGGCCCTAGCTGAGGATCATTGGGTATCCCATAGATATATAAACATTTACATTGCTGTTGTTGTTATTTCTTTCTTGTTGTTGTTTTTGTGGCTGCCCATTGGCTCGTACCCCTTTATTACATATTCGAGGCATGTCGCGCTTCGCCGTTTGTACTCGCATCCGTTCTTCTTTAATGCTCTGTAATAGAGTTGTTCATTGTAGTTCAATTGTAGGAATTAGTTCAGTAAGGGAAGGAACAAGTCGTTCATTAAGTTTGATTTGTTTATTCAGAAAATAAGATTGACAATTTTTTTTTCCCAATTCGGTTTTCTTAAAAAGCACTCGAATATAGAAACATGACTGCAAAAATAGTTCTCTTTTAAAGTTCCATGTGCCTCTAATGAACAGTTTAAAAAAACAACGCTAAAAATAGCTTTTTTTTAGAATAAAATATCATGATTATCTTAAAAGTTAAAGGTCTTAGCTGTAAAAATCACGTTGACAGGGTAAAATGTCTAAGTTAATAGATATAGAAGGAAATTCTTCACCCTTTTGGGTAAGGGGATCTTAAAATTGCATGGAAATGCCAAAAAGAGCTGTTGATAGAAAAATTACTGCTACAATGTAACTCAAATGAACGAAAGGAAAGGTCGTAAAACTTAGAAAGAACCGAACCAACAAATCATTGAACCAACCTATGAATAGAACGAACTAGTGGGAACAAAAAATCACTGAAAAATCAAATTGCAACGAACAGATGAAACGAATAAGATGATGGTAAACAAAGAGAACTCTTCCTTTGATCTGTTTAAAGATTCGTTCAATCGAACTTGCTCCGAAAATCGTATTCAAATGAACAGATGAAACGAGTTACATAATGGAAAGTTAGGAGAACAGTTCCTTTTGAACTATTTGGCAATTCGTTCAATCGAACTTATTCCAAGCAATTTTTAACAGCTCTACTGTATAATCACGCTTAAGCCGTGCCTCCGTCTCAGTCTCTGTGTCAGTGCAAGTCTCAGTCTCAGTCCCGATCCCAGTTCCAGTTGCAGTCTGAGCACTCAGTATCTAGTTGTAGTACCCAAGACGAGCTCTCTATGGATAGTTTGGGCTGCACACGCTTATTTGTTTGTTTGGCTTTGCTGGGCTCCAAACTGGTACTGGCATCCGTTTGCCTGGTCTCTGCTCGAGTCTCGACTCTTACCCAGCTAAAGTACAGTCCTCGTTATGTTTTTCCTGATTTTTCTCCATGTCCACCAAAAAGGGCGCTCGTTGTGTGCTGTGTTGTGTTTTGTTGTGTGTTGTTGTGGCTTGGCATGTTAACCAAGCAACTGGTTTGTCTAGTAGTACGAGTATCTCCTCATTTTATTGCCCTTGCCACATGCCCCATGCCCCATTCCACATGCCCCCATGCCACTATTCTATTTCTTAGAATGCTGTTTTCCTTCTTGCTCTCGTATCTGGCGTCGATCAAGCCGCAAAGCAAACCAAGTTTATTTACCTCCAGCCACAGGTTTGTTTACTTTCATTGTCAAAGGAGCAGCACACAGTTTGTAGCTTGACAAAAAAAAAAGTATAAGAAAAACAAAGAAGTCAAAAAAAAAAAAAAAATAGAATAAGAAAAACATTTCATAAGCCGATTTGCCATCACATAGACGGAAGGAAGTTTCAAACGATGATGCATTCAAAATACTAAACAGTTTCCCAGTCAATTCAAAATCTCAGTATCGGAAATAAGGCTTAATTGAAAAATTATTACTACTGCACGTGTAGCAAAGGTAGCAAAAGCGTATAATCATGTGTTTTAATATGCTAATGACAGTAGAAATGTTGGAAATATTGAACCCCAATACGTTTTAGAGCTGCCTTTCTTAAGTTAACAAATTAAATTTGTTTATCATGGAGGGCATCGGTTTCTTTATTGATAAAATTAGTTAATTAGAAGAGTTTTTATGTATTTGAGAAATTAACACTTATATTAGTTTTGGGATAAAAAGTAGCTAATTAGAATTTTAATATACTTTGAGTTTTCAGAAGACATTTTTGTAGTACTTTCAACGATTATAGAAAACAATCAACTGTTTGTTATTTCATAAAAATTAACATATATTAGTGTAAACCTACAGAAATGTTGCCAAATTACTCAATACTCATATCTAAAATCTTTTCTAATAAGCAATTAAAATATCATCATTTCCTACTTCAAAGATGTACTAACTATATTTCAAGATAGGTAACTCAAATTAGAAACTCAAGTGTCTCGGCCCACACAAAAATTGAGTTCTTTCATTTAATGGCTAATTGATTTTAATCTGACCAACCACGATGGTGGCCAAAAATCAGCACACAGAAAACGTATATATTACCAAAAAGAGAAAAAAAATAAGCAAAAAAGGACACAGCCGGCAAGAATAAAGATGCATAGGAGCACAGTTCGGCGATAAGGAAGAACATTTTGCGCATCATCATTATCAGGATGGAATTGCTTTGAGGAAATAATTATTATTGCGCCCAAAAATGGGAAAAGTCGACCGAAATATATCAATGGTAACTTAGGAACGGCAAACTCATATCTTAAGTCTCATATCTCTTTGCTGGTGCAATGCTTCAGTGCATCAGACTGTCAACAAAAGAAGGAACCTGCAAGGATTTTTCTAACGGTTCTCAACCGGCATCAGTCAGCTGTAGCTGCTTGAGATACATTCAGGCAAATGTATCTGTATCTGTAACTGTGCTGAGGTCCACTTGAAATGCAGTCGAGCGCATGATAGCATCTACAGGCATTTTGTTCAAACTAAAACAGGCAGCAACCTAAAAAGGATACTATTTTTGGCGCTCTTTTTTCCTTTTGCTTGCTTTTTTTTTTTTTGTATTTTTTTTTTTTTGGTCAGAGCTGAATTTTACTGTGAAAGGATTTTTGGTTGCAAGGACAAGCATTCAAAAAAGGATTTGCTTACAAACTGTTCATTTTGCGATCTAGAAATGTTGGACAGAGTGTGTATGCATATGTGTGTGTGTGTTGGTTGTGCGCATTTCGTAGTTGGTATCTTAAAATCACATCAATAGCTGGCTTAAAATTTGTTTTGTTTCTAGAATTGCTTTTGGCATGTGTGCTGAAACAATATTACACACAGCCACACCCCAAATGCTACACACACACACACACACACACACCACACACATACTCCATATTCATTAAGAAGCACACAACAAAACAATATGCAAGTTAGTTATTTTTTCTTACAAAACAAAAAGCCTTCAACTATGCTGAGCCAAGCAATATTTTCAAGTTAAAGCAGGCTTATCCTTTTTTTTTTTGCTAGCAGCATCCTTGCACAGTGTGCCTATTGTTAATTGATTAACCAAATACCTGCAACTTTGTCTGCTGTTCAGTTAGCAGGCAGTACCATACAGCTGTGTATTCAGCATAGAACTCAATCTGCATATTAGATCTAGGTAACCTGACCTTAGGATCTTAAACCGAGTTCTGGCTCAGTGCTTGACCACACAAGGATACTCATCAACTTCTTCATCTTCCTGTAGCTCAACCGTGTCCATTCATTTGGAAGCCTAAATGTGCGAAATGCTTTTGTCCACATATGAGATGATCTCGTTTTTGTAAGCCAAAAAAAAAAAAAAAAGAGTAGAGTGTAGAAATTGCTGCATCTGTTCCTGTTACCATTTAAAATATATTAATCCTGGCCATTGAGCAATATTGTCGTCAAACAGTTGCCGCACTAAGTCCTTAAAATATATATCTATGCAAATTATGCACAAATTGTTCAATTTCCTGGAATAACTTTTTTTTGGCACATACATTTTGCTCGGAAGTTTTTAATGCTTTTTTTTTCTCAAGAAGTGCCACCTTATATTTTGCTTTTTTTTCAACAGTAGCTGACTTACGTAATGTTTGTATTAGAGATTTTTGATTTTAGTTTTTATTGTTTCTTTCGTCCTGTTTCATGTTACCCAAAACGCGGCTTGCTTTTAAAGTGGGATAATGGCTTTTCACACTCTGCCGCTAAAATGCAAAGAGCAGAACATGCTTAGAACGTTCTAACTTGAATGTTAATGATTTTTTGTTTTCTATTCTTATTTATGTAGAGTGTTAGAAACTCAATGTGTTTTGTTCTAGGATTGTTTTTACTAACATTGGAGGTGTTCTTAAACAGAATTCAATGGGGGCTCTCAGCTCTGCTTTTGATATATGAGCTGGTAATACACTGGAAAACTTGTTGTTGATGAGTTTACATTGTCCTTTAGACTGCAGTTTAGTAATCCGAGTCTGTGATTTATATATGTATATCAAAATATTATAACTAGAATTAACATATTTTACAAGATGATTAAATTTAATAATAATCTATAGAAAACATACAAGTTTTTGCACAATTTTTGACGTTAGTTCATATTACTTGATAAAGTAACAGATTTTATTCAAACTTGGCAAGCATTCAAATAGCACTATGAAATTTTTTTAAATTATTGAAGTAAGTAGCTTGAATTATCGTGAAAAACGAATCAGTTTTCAAAAATCATTTCATAGTTTTGACCGATTATTTTGAAGATAGATTTTTTATGATGAAGTATTGGGATATTAAATAAATTGCTATTCCTGAGTTTCACTGAAAAATCTGTAAAAACAGAAAAAGTATTGAATTCAACAGCTTAATTTTTGAAATATTTTTTCAATAGCAGCTTAAAGATATTCAGGCCTGTTTCCATTTTCGATTCCGATTAAAACTGTTCTGAATTCCAAACATCGAAGAAACTGTCTCAAACATTTGAGACAGCTGAATACAAAGTATTAGACTTAACTCTATAAAAGGTAGAAATATTGATATTATTTTATTCGAAAACAGTAATAGATGTCCGATTTTGGTCAAATTGGATCAATTTGATAAATGCATAGTGAAACTTGATATTGTTGAAAGATATCTACAAAGTTTCGGTCAATCATTCCTATGAAAACTATATGATAAAGGTGTCCAATCACCACGGTTACTTGAGATATACTGTCGATAACAAAGACAGACATCTGTGCCCAGTGTTTTTAAGATAATTTGAAAACTAAAAAATGAAAACTTAAATAAAAAACTTGACTGCCAGTTTGCAATTTAAAGAAAGAGCCTAGAGCTTAAACCTTTGCTTAGGATTGATATAAGAAACGGCACATTTGAAGCTATTATTAGAACTGACATAGGACCCACAAACAGTGCTTCAAAGATGCCTACCAATCAATGCAAATTTAGCAAACTCATCTGAGCATGTTAATTGCCTTTTTGCAGAGTCTCAAAGAAATGAGTTGTAAATGAGCAAAAACTGGGTGCAAAAGTGCGGCAGGAACAAATCAGAATAGAGCTGAAGGTAGTTCCACAATTCCTTGCGGTTTTTATACAAGTATTTCTATAGATATGCAAAAAGAGTATTGTAAAAGTGATCATTAATAACACACCTTGGCAGTAGCCGAAAGACTTGAAAAAAAAGCCGACACGTGCATTGTAATGATCATATCATCAGTTAGGCTAAAAGGGTCCTGCAGGATACCAAAGCATAGCGTTGACGAATTGATTTGGCATCAGGCAGTAGCCAAAGGCAGTGCATATTACCAATCTATAGATCAAAATCAAATATTATATGCACACGCCTCGTTTCAAAGGATACGATTTGAAAAGGAACCAAGTCGAACAAGCCGTGAAATTATTTAAAGTTAATGTATATATAAATCGAATGGTTATGAAAAAGCAATTATGTTGAGGTTGAGTAGAGGTAATCAGTATCCTTTTTTGTTTTTTTGGGGGCACTTGGTTGAATGACCTTTGTTTGACCAGGCGGCCGTGAGAATGTTGAACACAACCCTTCATTATATCAGTTTTGAAGAGGTTACATAAAAACTAGATGATTGCTTTTAGTGTGTCATTAAAAATTGACTGTTTGTATAGCTCTAAACTCTAGACTCTAGAGCTCTATACAAATTAAAAGACCCTTCGAAGAACTGCTTCGTTATGGAGCGCTGGCTCAGCAATTTTCCGTTAAAAATCAAAACATATAATTTTCCCCTGTAAAGGAAGAACACACGTATAGAAAGAGAGAGAGAAAGAGAGAGACAAACAGGTAAATAGAATATCAGTGCATAGAGGAAAATCCAATACATACAGGTACATAGGCTTGACGGGGTAGAGAACCTGTAGAAGCAATAGAACCTGTTTGCAGGGGAAAGTCCAACTGGAAGTTAAGAACCCATAAGAACTCTGCTGAGATTTCCTGCCAAAGAAATGGAAAATAAACAAGACGAAGGCAGAGATGGAAGGCGTTGCAAAGAGACAAGGAAATTGATAGATGCCTAGAAAACAGGTTGAGGACAGGTACAAACATGCAGATAAATAAGTATATATAACTGGAGAGGGGGAGTTACAGGAGTGGCAGGGGCATGGGCAGTGGCAGGGGGGCTAGGCAGTAGCCTCTTAAGCATGGCCTGCACGTGGATCGAGGATCGGCTTATGATGATGAAGCCTTTTCATCTATACTATGCACACTTGCAGACGTCAAAGGCGCTCTAACGAGTTTTGTATGCTATGTATGAATAAAACACAAAAAAAAAAAAGAAAATAAAAAAACGAAAATAAAGAAAAACGAGTTAAGAGTGCCTGTGGTTTAATGGGGGTTTGGCTTTTTCACAGATTACCAAATTATATACCATTCTTCTCATGTGCTGTTCTGTATGCCCAAACAAAGGAGCACAACATTTCAAATGTGTGATGTAGCTCCATTTGAGGCCTGGGAAAATCGATTCCCCAATGATTGCCCTTTTATTAAAGTCAGGCTCAAACAAAGCACTTTGTGCGTGGAGCTAAGGCTAAAATGTTTTTGAATTTATTCGAATTATTTGAATATGTTATCTTGAAATAAACTAAGGCTTGAAACGAAACATTTACATTTTTACATTTCTGAAAATAAAATATTTTTCTTGAATTTTCTTGACTTTGAAAATTAAGAATAATTTTTATACTTTTCTTTTAGTAGCTTGAGAAACTAACTTTTAAATATGCCCTTGATATGCTGATATGCGACTATATCTTAAAGCTGTCATAGGAATAATCGATCGAATATTAATTTTTCATTTGAACAATTTATCTGTCAGGTTATAATACTATATCTTTCCTGACGCAATTCGGATCCTTTTCAAACAGAAGTCAAAGGACTGAATCACATGTATCTAAAACTGCTGAATTTCAGGACTTGACTTTGAATTATTTAGTCAGTAACTTCGACATAAACAAACCTTAAGAAGAAAGTCTTCGGTAGCAGGACATTACCAATATCAAATATAACGCTGATCCTTTATTTACACATATTTTAAGGCAAATGTAAATGTTTTGGTAACATTAAACAAAGATTGTAACACATGTTGCCAGCATTGTGCAGGATATATCTATAGACATTGGCTTGGATTATATTACCCGCAATTTAGTTAATTTGTTAAGTCAATTTTTGGCGACGGCGGCATAAACAAAACCTTAAAATCAATTCCTTGCTAACTATAAAATAATTTTGATCCTGTCATGTCGCGACTGGACCCAAACAATAACAAATGCTGTGTGCTGCCTAATGAGCCGCTAGCTGTTGTATGCCTGTCCAGAAAACAGAGTTACTTGAGATTTTATCAAAACAAAAAAGGACAGCCAGGACCTTAACCGGAGCAATCGATCGGTAGCAAACGATCGGTTTTCATTGCGCAGAGGATCCTTTTGGCGCTGCCGCCTTATTTTGTTTATGGCTATGTGTTTATTAGGCGCTGGCTAGCTTCGTGTAATTCGAGTATCCTTCGAGTGAAGCGGGGTCTCCTCTCTGAAGTGGTCAACCCGTCAGGCAGGGTTCACTTCTCGTCATCTTGCCATATGTCGTCGTTGATATATATTAGGTTATTTTTTTTCGAAAAACTGAGACTAAAACTCAACCAGAACATGCTTTGCATGTGGTATTGATTGAGCAATTTAAGTGTAGCCACAATATATACTATATATAAATATATATATATATAACTGTGTATGTGTGTGTGTGTGCATTGATTTGGAAGCTGTCAGCAAGGTTGCTCCAATTTCATGGTCGATTTACTCGAGTGCATTCTAATTAATGGATCGCATCGATTCGGCTGAAGCTCGTTAGCCATCAAATTTGACAACATCTGTTCTTTTTTTTGGATTTTAAATTCTTAAATGCTATCAAGGTTATTTAGCCTGACCATTAACGGTATTTAGTTTTGACTAGAGTTTCAGGTAAACAACGCGTCTGGCGTTAAGAACCTAAAGAATAACGCCTGCTAAAGAATTTGAGAAGATTGTTTTAACTAACAAGTAAGAATACTCATGTCGAGTGTGCCCGACTACAAGACTCCCTGCTCCCAACTTGCATTTCAAGCAGTTCAGCGGCAACACAAGCGAACAGCGCACTTAACGTGTCCAGTTCCTGTCAAACTGTTGTTTCTCCCTGTTGAGACGGGGGTAATATATTCTTCCATAACTTTGGTGTTATTTATCCGATCGTGATTAAATTTTCACAGCTGATCAACATATATGTGTACCAAAAATCAAAGCTTTATATTTGTAAATTGTGGCTGTGGGAGTCTTTTGCGATTTGCGGGGGTGCGGCGGGGTGCATCCGAAATTTGAAATAAACTTGTTCTGTGTATTATATACAGGAACCTACATGCCAAGTTTGGTGTCTCTAGCTCTTATAGTCTCTGAGATCGACGCGTTCATACAGACAGACAGACGGACAGACAGACGGACATGGCTAGTTCGTCTCGGCTGTTGATGCTGATCAAGAATATATATAGCTTATATGGTCGGAAATGCCTCCTTCTGTCTGTTACACACATTTGCAGTACTTTATAACTCCCTTTATCCCATTTTTAATGGGAACAGGGAGTAAAAAAAGTTTGGCATGTGAACAAATTTATTGAAATTTTTTTTACTGTAAGAAATACTATGTGAAAGCGTGAAAAATAGTTTCTTTGATGAAAGTTAAAACGCACTGTGAGAAATATTAGGCAGTATTCATACTTATTCACAAATATGACTAATAATGCATAATTTTTGCATATTTATGCACAACATCTTATTAATAAAGCAGAATTTTTAAATTATTTAAGCATAATTTAACCTTTTTTATTCATAATTGCAACATTTTTTGCTGATTTTATGATTACTTATGCTTAAATTACTCCTAATTTCGAAGTCTATAATAAGTATTTCTATGTTTCATTTGGTGCATGCCTAAAATGCATAAATGCTTGTTGAATGGAGTTAATTAGATGGTGAAAAACTTTAGGGAATATTGTCTATACACAAAATCTTTTTATAAATTCTCCCCTTTACTGAATAAGATTTCATTGAAAAGAGTACTTTTGGTTCGTCATAAGTCTCATCTTGGGGGATCAGCAGTTTCTACCTTAAAAAAAAAAATTATTTTTAAAAAACTCCTGCAAACCTTAACAAATTTTAATTGCAAACATTTCAAAGAAATATATTTGCAGTTAGGAGCAGAAATATTTAACGGTCAACCTGCACGCCAGCATTATCTAATGTTATCTAGAACAATGGCCATTAGGGCTCTTAACTAACTCCTCCGAGATTTGGCAGAGACTTGAAAAGATCATTAGCAGGAATAACATCGTAAAAACACATGACACGCGAAAAAAATGCAAGTGCCGCCCCGTTGGAAAACTCAAGACAGCCATGAAATTGCAATATAGAAGATATATACTAGATCGTATATAGGGATATGAAGACTGAGACCTCCCGGTGAAATCAATATGTTCAATTGCACAAACAATTGCGGTTCAAGTGGCGTGCAAAAGACAAAAGGAGCTAAAAATTTATATGGACACAAACATTAAGCAAGGATGAAGGATCCTTCAATCGTCGGTGTCTTTTTTTTTTTGTCAGGAGTTGAAAAGTACAGCGTCATTCGGCGGTTTGCAATGCACCCAAAATATATACTATATCATAAATGCACACGGGTTGAAGTTAAGGTTTGAGGTTTGTGTTTGAGGTTTTGCCGCCCCTTATGCTATATGCTATTGTTGTTGCTCTTGTTGTTGTTATTGTTGTTGTTGTTATTGTTGTGGTTTGCTGTTGCTGTTGCTGTTGCTGCTTCTTGGCGGCTGTGTGGTCGCAAACTCAATTCTTGGAAGCTAAATACAAACGAGTTGGCGGCGGGATTGAGCAAAAATATTATGAGAAATAACAAAAGTAATCAAATAAAATGCGAGAAGACAGCGCAACAGAGACTTGAGTCGACTCGAGAGTCAAGAGTCCTCGCAGTGAATATATTTTCGGCTATTATTTATTTAAACAATGCATTTTGTTTGAGCTGCAGGCGAGAGAGCTCTTTAGTTGTTAGCTTGTGGCAATACACTCCGAAAAATATATGTTTACAGACTTTTAAAACTTGTTATGTTTCTTTGGTATGGGAGATTTTAATTTTAGTTTCTTTCCATTCAAATTTTGCATCGTATGACTTTTGTATATTTTTCTGAATTTTAAAAAGAAATTATAAAAAATAGAAAGTGTTGTTTTTGTAATATTCAAATAAAGTCAATGATTTTGGGACAATAATTTTTAAAAGTTTTTTTTTAAATTTATATTGTATGACTTTCCATATTAATCTTATTTTTATTTACAAAATTAAGTTTAGTATGTAATACTTATTTAAATTAATACATTTTAAAAGAGTTTATATAATTATCTGAATTTTCTACAAAATATCACATTTTTTCTAAAAGTTAACAAAAATTAATATATTTTGGAGATTTTGCATTAAAGAAATTTAAAAAAATACAACTTTAAGAATTAAGAAATTATTCATTTATTTTTTATTTTTTACAATTTTATTTTTAAAATTAACTTGATGGGAATTTTTATGTTTATCTAAAAATAAAAATAGCAGAATAAAATAAAAGCGCTTACAAAATATCAAAAATGTCTCTAAAATAAAAATATAAAATATATATTTTTTGGGTTTTGAAATTTTTGTTAATTTACAAATGCATTTTTACTTTTATAAATATTATTTTGATGGAAGTTTTCATGTTTGTATATATTTTAGAATTTTTTATTTTTTATGTAAATTAAGGATTTGCATTTCTAGATATTCCAAATCGATTGCTTGAAAAAATTTTTTATTTTGTATATTTTGATATTGATAATTTTAATAAATTTACTATATACAACTTTTAAAAAAAGTATAAATTTCTTTTGATCTTAAAATCGATTTTTATAATAGTTTTCTTTACAAGGTTTAGTGCATATTTTTTTTTCTGAGTGTATGTACAATACATGTGGATATAGCACATAACTCAAGTGATTTTAGCGGCGTGAAGGAGTTAACAAACGATTATGATTTGCCACCACACAAGTCGAGGTCAGATCCTGCGCATCCTCCATACATATATAGTACACATACATATACATATATAGTTACCATATAAATGCAAAACTACAATCAAACGTGTCAAATAGTCAGCATGTGATTGCTTGATCCTTGACGCAATTTAGCACGGTTGGCAGTACCTGCGCCTGCGCCTGCACCACGCAGCGTATCCTGGCAGAGTTTGTGCTGCGCAGGAGACAGTTTGAGAGCTCATTAAGCGTTGTCCTGGCTGGCGCCTATCCCGTTGAGCGTCTGCCTTGCACAGTTTGGTGGCTTTGCAATTAACTGCAGCGCTTTGTGAGGCGAATGGGAGCGTGTGCGCGCGCAGGACACTGCCAGGACTCTGTTCGGTGACACTGCGCTGTGCTGTTCAACAATTTTTCACTCCTTTGCAAGCAAATCTAATCGCAATGTTCGTTGCCGCCGTGCTGCGTTTAATTGCGCAGCTCAAAAAAGGAAAAAAGAGATGCACACTTGACCACGCAGGACATCCAGCACATGGTGTGTCCTGCGCAGAACTTAAGCCTAACTAACTGTGCTTCAACGCCCATCGTAGCCTGGCCAAAACGCTAACATGTGCTGGATAAAGTGCTCCCGTCTCCACGCCCACCATTTTGGTCCTTCGTCCTTTTTTGCGGCTGCATTGCGTAATAGACAATAAATATTTTATTGATTTCCAGTCTATAAATCTGCACACACAATTCTGGCAATTGTGAGGAGTCCGCTTCGATCGGTTCAAGAAACAGGTAGTCCTTTAGACTGCGCACTTGAACTAATTGACAAAAAGGAAAGGTGAGAGATTGCATTTGAGCGATAAGACAAACTGATTTTTCTTCTATTTTTTTTGTTGGCCATTGTGTGTCCTTTTGTCTGCAAAGTCTAGAATTTATTGCCTGCATGCCGTTCTTTGTGCGCAAAAGGACTTTTGCCGGTTTCCCACTGCTTGCACCAAAACAAAGTGCCAGGATGACAGCCTACGACAAGGACTATTAATATGATTTTATGTGCACTTGTTATTCTTGCTGCCTTCATTTTTATTAACGATCAATATTTTTGCGCTCGTCCTGCTAAATGGCAACGGCCTCTACTTCAGCAATAACAACAACAACAACAACGTGGGAAGCCACACACAGGCTACAGGATCCAGGCACGGCATGGCCTCCTTGTTGCATTTTATTATCTTGACGCCAGCTACGTTGCAAGTAGAAAGAGACAAATGATCGACCTATTTAGGCATATACAATTCATCCTTTGGCTATCTCTCTCCTTCTCTTTGTCTCTGTCTCTCTCTCTGCCCCGCCTGGCTCCTCCTTTATGCCGCCGCGTAATTCGATAGCTTTTTCGCAACTTTTAATATGCACATGTTGCACTTTACTGCGCTGTGTGTGCCACATGGGGCACAACAATGCTCGTATAAATATTTATGTACTTGTATATTGTTTCTTTGTGGCTACTACGTGCTCGAAAGCTGAATCCTTTCAAGTGCTCATTGATGTGAGCTTCCTGCTTCTGTCAGCAGCAGCAACAACAACAACAACAACCATAAACAACAACAACAAAATGCATTTAATGTGGGAATATTGTGCTAAACATGAGATTTATATGTACATTTCTTATGGTCATGGTCATGTCCCAAATACATATATAATCGTACTCTTGCCGATAATACTATGTTGAAAAGATTTCCTAGAAAATTACTGATCTTTTTTTTAATTTTATTTAATTTATTCCAGGTTTATCAGTTTCTGCCGATATTAGCTTGAAAATTATATGGTTTAAATCGCCAGTCCTAATTTTACAAATTTTTTTCTTTACTTTAGCAAAGTATTACAATCAGGTCTGTTCCGAATTCCGATTTCGTTCGAATTGATTGCTGTTCTACAATCCTGTGGAATGAAAAGTAATTGCTACATTACAAAGGTAATCAAAAAATCAAATTCTTCAACTCAATTTTGTTATATGTATCAAATTATTCATCTTATTTTGAATCAATTTCGAAAAGAGAAAACAAAACCATTCCACACACATTATTAATGTATGCAGGGACTAAAAACTTACGAAGTTGAGAACAGCCCCCCATATGTCTGTTCAGTTAGAAGTCAAATCTCAAAAACACTTTGAAATTTTTGTATCATGCTCAAAATTAGTATCTTAAATGCAGTGCTGGAAAACAAACGATGGCCTTATAGATAGTATCGATGGTTATCTTTTAAGATCTTAACACTTTGTCCGCCTATGGTACATACCAAAATGTATACAATGTTTGGTTGGTGTGGCTTCAAAACTGTGGGAAAAACTGCGTTCATACAGACAGACGAACAGACGGACATTTCACAAACCCAATATACTCGTTTTTCTTTTTTTTCTTCAAAAAAATTAAAAAAGAGTATAAAAACTGTACAATTGTATTATTAGAATTGTATCAAATCTAATAAATTTAATAATTGTGTAGGATAAGTCAATATCATTATAGCATTTCGATTCGATTTTAACATAGTTATGAAAGTTGGAGTTCTGGGAAAACCTTTTGCTTTATAGTTGTCAATCTTAAACTTATTGTTATATAATATTAAACTGAAAAATAATGTTTAAAAGCGTCTCAAATTCATTTTGCATTAAATTTAAACTAACATTTTAAGATTTAAATCTTCTACATTTTTTTTTTAATTAGTATAAGGAAGGAATTTAAAAAAAAATATAAAAAATGCTTAGAAAATGCTTAGAAAATACATTTCGCATTAAAATGGGTTCAGTTTTATGTTATGTTAGTTTGACAAGGAGTCTATAAAGATCACATTCTGTTCTACAGCTTGAAGAACTGCAAGCTTTAAATGACTTTAAGTTGATTTCAAATATTCACGAAACCATTCAAAAGATCAGAAGCTGTTTAATTTTATGTTTTGTTTTATATTTTTCTAAATAACTATCGTAAATAGAAACTTAAAATACATATGCCAATTGAAATTTTTTCTTAAAACTAAAGTTTGTGAACACTCCAACATTTTCTCTAGGCATAGCTGCAAAAAACGTGTGAATTTCCACAAAAACAGGATACAAAAGTGTGCGTCTGACCACTTGAAGTGAATGAAAGGACAGCATATGGCTGTTGCCAGGACAACTTATGTACATATATGCCACCCAAATACACAAAAACAGACGCCTGTTTTTCGAATTAATAATTGCAAAATTTCGCGCTAAGTGAAACTGCAGGCGCAGAACTGAGAAACCAGGACCAGCAGGAGCAGTACTTTAAGCAGCAGGGTATAAAAGATATACATATGCATAGCATATTTGTACAGGATCTGCAGGATCTGGCGCAGGAGTTTACAAGTCAAAGTCAGTTGGTCAGTTTGAAAGTAATTACTGGGTTGGGTAGGCGTACAAAGGGCAGCGCGGCGTGAAGCTTGCAGGCAAACAGAGAGAGCGAGGCAGGATAACCAAGAACAACAACAAGGAACAACACATGTGTGTAGCATATGAGTGTGATCCTTGCGTGACCGTTACAAACAGGACTAACTATGGTTGCTAAGCATGAGTCAGCGGTGCTATATGAACATTATCAGGATGTAGGCGCGCGCGTCAGTTGGTCCTGTTCGTTTGCAAAGCTACATGCTACAACCCTTAAGTGGCAGCCGTTAGCAACCCTAAAAGGCCACCCTGTTCTAGTTTAAAATGCAGTCCTATGATAAACAAGCCAGGCCACCTTTTGCCCAAAAAAACTTTGTTATCCTTGTGATATTTATGTTTAATTGTTATGCTGATGTTGGCACGAGCCATCAGCCAAGAACAACCACGCATATGTTGCTGCAGGTCCTTGCAGCTAGCTGCTTGCAACAGTGTCATTGACTGCGCGGCTAGTTGCCACATATTGCATTTTTGGCGCCCAATTCTTAGAGCCGCTGCAGGAAAAACTCACAAGGGTTGCTGCCATAGCGCCCTCTCATTGTCGCTAGGGAAAACTGTTAGTTCTGCCACCGCCAACACCAACACCACCATTCAACATTCAACATACAACATACACTATACACCATTCAGCACCACCACAGTCGCCACCGCTGCCGCCAGCAGCGAACCGCGACCAAATTATGCTGCTGCAGTTGACGCAGCGCTTCACTGAATTCTCCTTCAACTTCAGCTTCACCTTCGACTTTTACTTTAACCTCGCACAGTGGTACAAGGCGAGCAGAAAAAAGATAATTACTAGAAAGCCAAATTGCTTGTTTTCATTGCCATGAATAAGATTCATTTTTTTTGTATGTTATGAATAAGACTTCAAAATGCAATATAGAAAGAAATTTGGGTTTTTAAAATATAAATCAACCAATATGCTTTAGAAATACTTTTTGGTAATTTATTAGAAAATTCCTTTCCTTTAAGAAAACAAAAACTCTGTTGTTGCTGCCTGCTGAGACGGGGGTAATAGATTCTTCCAAAACTTTGGTGTTTATTCGATCGTAATGAAATTTACGCAACCGATCAACATTGATTACACATATAAGTGTACCAAAAATCAAAGCTGTATCTTTACAATTGTGGCGGTGGGAGCTTTTTGCGATTTGCGGGGCTGCGGCGGGGTGCATCCGAAGTTTGAAATAAACTTGATCTGCGTATGGTAAACAGGAACCTGCATGCCAAGTTTGGTGTCTCTAGCTCTTATAGTCTCTGCTGAGATCGACGCATTCATACAGGCAGACAGACGGACATGGCTAGTTCGTCTCGGCTGTTGATGCTGATCAAGAATATATATATTTTGTATATTCGAAAATGCATCCTTCTGCCTGTTACACACATTTGCAGTACTTTATAACTCCCTTTTTCCCATTTTTAATTGGAACAGGGAGTAAAAAACGAATTAGAAAGCAATTTGATATCATTTCTAAAAACTAGCCATATTTTAACTTTTTAATTTTTAAATTAGCTAGTTTTTTTCTATTGCTCGTTTTGTACCACTGTGCACTGATCTGAATGGGCAAACAGCACGCGCTGCTCAAGAGGCAAACGAATTCCGCGCGCCACTTCCTCATTTCCTTGCTCAACTTCCTCAGCTTGGGCTAGTCCGCTGCTGCTGCCTCCGCCGCTGCTGCTGCTGCTGCTGCAACTTCTGCTGCACCCAAAGTAATAAGTTGACAGTGTCAGGTGCATGCATGTTACATTGGGACTGACCCGAGTACGACCCCAACCCCAAAAAAAAAACAAAACAGAAAAAAACGCTAGACATGAATTTTCTTAGCCTCTTTGCGCGTAATTACAGCTACCAAGTTGGAAGTTTTTCATTTCACGGGCACAGGTCGACTGCAGAGTGTGGTGCTCATTAGACCAAAGCATTTTCATGGCTCATAGTTGAGCACATATTTGTGTGTGTGTGTGTGTCCCTGTGTGTGATAACAACTTGCGCACGAGCTATGCCAGTTTTGTCCTTATGTTTTTAGCCCATTTCGTCGTAATAATTTGAAATTTTGATCAGGTGTTCCTGTTTCTTGTGTGTTTGCCTTTGCCTTTTTGTTGATGTGGCTTTCTTCTTTCAAATGGGGTTCAAAGGGGAACTATGAGCGTTAAGACTCGCCGAACCGTATAACACACAGCACACAACATTTACACATACACATGTAGATATAGATATATATATATATATGTATAGTAGGGAGCTACTCACATGTGGGCAGCAAAAGCGCGCGGCTTTCGGGCCACTTGACTTTTGAACCGTGTCGTGCGGATTTTTAGAAAGGGTCTTCTTGGCCGCTTGAACTCTCTTTATATACGCTAAACTTACAATGGTCAACTGTGAAATTTGATTTGCTTGAAAGCTTAAAAGGGCAGTTAGTATAAAGCAGCAGGTGTGCTACAAGTTTTCAAAAAAAACTTTGATGTCATTGTCATTTAACAATATCCAGTTGCATAATATGCTCACTTTTTCTAAGTAAACACACTATCAGTTAAATCAAGTATTTTGTACTTAAAAGAAGTAATTTTAGAATTTTTCATTTGTACTTGATTTGAGTACAGAATCCTTTATTTTTTTCTGAATATACTAACTGCATAATAAGAAAGCAAAAGTAAAAGACCCTCATATAATAATAATATTTCGGTAGACAGGAACTCCTTTTCTACCACGAATATCCATGTCTCGGCATTCATCTGCGGTATCTTTTTAAAATTTAAATGCATTTTGAAAATGAATAATAAAAGTAATGTATTTCAATCAACTAAGCTTTTCTGCAGAAGACACTATTAATATGGTACGACTTTGACTTTTTGAAACTAGAACAAACTTTGCTGCTTTAAATTTATAATTCTCCCAAGATAACTACACCAGCTCATTGAAAGCCAATCTGAAGCAAGCTCTACATGTGTATTTATATGCCTGCCTACACCTTTAGACAGTTATGATATTCTACATTGGAGCAACATTTCCTGCTGTCAAAAGAATCCCACAGAAAATAACGCCCAGTTTGAAGTCTTCGTCGCCCACTTAGGAGTTCGAAATTTGCAGAACTGGCGCGCCTATTTGCTGCCTGGCAACACGCCAATCTTTTCTGATTTCGAGTTTATTGAGCAACTTTCTGAATCTTACAGAAAATATTTACAAAATTGCAAAAAGGAGTACTAATGATTGTCGAAACAAAAGCTAATTTTGGGCCCACCTTACAGCCTACGTAAAGTCACGCAATATGGCTCACAAAATGAGTTGGGGAAGAGGGAGGATGAGTTGGGAAGGGGTAGGATGAGTTGGGGTAGAGTTAAGATGAGATGGAGAAGAGGTAGAATGAGTTGGCGAAGAGGTAGGATGACTAGGGAAAGAAGTAGTATAAGCTGGGAAAGACTTAGGAAGAGTTGGGAAAGACGTAAGATGAGTTGGGGAAGAGTTAGGATGAGCTGGGCAAGGAGAATGCCAAGCCCCGTTTCTTGCACGTGTATATAACAGCATACATAATCAATTTAATGCTCTTACCACCAAAGCGTGCAGCGCACGTACGAAACAATAATTTCCGAATTGAAAATTGCCATAAAATTAAAAAAAAAGAAAGAATATTTCCAAAAGATAAAAAAAAAACTTAACATGCAAATCATTTGTTGAAGCGCCGCAAAAAATTGCTGTGGTTTTGTGGTTCCAGTTCAGTTGCTGCTTCAACAAAGTAGTTAAAATTGAATTCAAAAACTGATCCGCTTAACAAAAGAGTTAATTCAGTGTCCTGGCGACCCGTTGTAATCAAAATTTGAGCGGAAAGTGCATTCAAAAACAAAAAGAACCTTGACCACAAGGATTTCGAACAAAGCCTAAAGGCTCAAGTGCTGCTAAATATATTCAAAAGGTTAAGCTTACGGGTTAGACGTAAAATAAACAAATGTCAGAACAAAAGGCACAACAACCCGTTGCAATTCAAAACTCGATTTTCGATATCATAAACTAATGCAATTAAAATTTTATTTTTTTGGGAAACACAAAGTCAAATGCGAATTGAAGCACAGGAAAAGTGTTTGTTTAGTTGCGGTCAGTTGCGTTACGGTCAGCAAAGGATACAGGACACAGGATATGTAATTGTAAGCGATCCTCTGTGCAGTTTTCGATAACAAGGGGTCAGTTTTTTGATAGTATGCAAATCGTGTAAGGCCATCAAAAATGTTGAAATTAAGCGTTAAATAGAAAAACAAAAGCTTAATCTTAAGAACAAGGCTATCAAAAGACAAACTAAATGCAAACTACAAAGGAAATTTAATTAGGTACAGTTAAAGGGTCAGTTTGCAGTTAGCTAAGGGTTGCATATTGGGGTGGTCCACTTGAACCTTGTCTTGTCTCTCAAAATATGCAAACACCCGAAACGGTCAAACGCAGCGCATTTATGACAGTCCACATATTTTCAAATAACCGGTTATTGTTGTTGTTGCGGTTATTCACTGAGTTTTGACGCTGAATCGCGTAATGAAGATAAACGATTTACAATAAAAATCTTATTGTTTTTACACCACCAGCTTGCGCGTTTGTCCCTCTAAGGACATTGCATGCATGCAACTTTCCGCAGGATATTAATGATTGGCTGACCAGCACCATTAAAATCGCTGTCGAAGTCGTTGTCCTTCCTTAAGAAGCAACTGCAAAAGGGACTCTGCATGCGGGTTTTGTTTCTTTTCAGTTTTGCTTTTCTGGGTTGCAACTTATGTATTCAAAGTTCTTTAATGCGCACAATATACTTTGATTAGAAGATCAAGCATTTCAATTTTAATATGTTTACGAAGAAGGTCATCTAAAAATAGTTTGATTTCAATTTAAAATCTAAGAACCAGAAGTTAAATACTCTATAATATTAATCCTATAATGATCGTCGTTATGATTGCTATATTTTGTTATCAAATTATAATACTTTTTTTTTTAAAATTAGACTGGTCTTTTGCCCTTTAGTTACTATGTCAGCTACTATATACCTATATATATGTATATATGACACTCAGATCTCTTCCGTTTCAAATCAACTCCTCCGAAAAATGTGTAGCATACTTTGCGGAGCAGGATAAAATAGAAGACCCTAGTTTTCTATAGAATATATCCATGTCGGTCTGTGTCTCCGTCTATTTATATGCAAACTGGTCTCTCAGTTTTAAAGCTTTTTAAATGAAACTTGTTAAAGATGCATTGTTTTTACTGTTATAGGAATAATTGGTCGAAAATTCAGTTTTTCTATGATAAAACTGCAAACATACATACATATCTTCGGCACGCTGAATAGGTTAGATTAGTTGGTATATACTTCCAAAAAAAAAAACAAACAAAATGTTCACCGATTCTTCCTATGGCCTGATTAAGAATTTGTATATTTTGTAAAGTCGGAAAACACGCTTTCAATATCAGTTTGATCAACAATCGTTCTCAAAGTGTTAATGGGCACTTTTTACAGCTTAGAAGCAATTGGTCACAGTTTTAGATAACATTTAGTATGAAACTTGACTAAAATTGAATTGTTTCGCTAAAGTCAATTAGAGGTTGCGTTCAAACTTTGAAGTTAGCTGATGTCATGCAGTATTGCACATGTTCGTTAACTTCTTCCTATAATATGAATAAATGTTAAATTTTGAGTAAATCTTGTTCATGTGCTCAGTTTTATGCAGAATGCAGTTAATTTAAAAAGTTGTCTGCAATTTCGTTTAGTTTGGATGAAGTGAAGCTCACACCTTCGTTAAGTATATATTCGTTATGGCAGCAGTCCCTTTCGTTAAGTGAGTAATTTTCAGCTTTCATATTTAGCCTCAACATCAACCGGAAATGCAAAGTGTCAGCTTCTGTCAGTTAGCAAAGCTACTAAAATACAGCTTTTGTCATCAAACAAAAAATACAACTATTCAAACAGCGCGCCATTTTGCACCTTTTGAGTCCAACTGCCATCATCACGTTTAACAGAGTTAGCGATTTTGCAATTCTTATTATTTTGGGGGTGGGTGGTTTTTGAAATAAAAAGAATATATGAATAGGATATTTCATGATCTAATTTTGATTTTTGTCCAAAAACTTATAATTCATATTTTTTACGTTTTAATTTTGCTGTTTGTGGGCGCATGTGACTCGATAACTTCGGTTTTTTGCTTATTTGCCACTAGCGGCAATCTAGAACAACTATTTTTTAACCAAATGCCATTTACGTTATTTCAAATCAAAAATAGAAATTCTTCGAACAAATCGCAAAAATTAAAATGAACTTCATTTTTCCCTTGAATTTTCTAACGCAATCTTTGAAAAAAATTAAATTTCTGAACTCTTTAAAATCAGCTGTTTTTTAAAAAAATCGATAAAAATAAATTAAAAAAGTGCGGTTTGTGCGATTAAATTGGCATTGGTAGCTGTTTTGGTTTTCGGTTAAAGCAATTTTCGAATTTTTGTAGCCAACGAACTAGCTATGGCATGCATATTGAAAATCAACTAATTGTACTATAAATTACAAATATTTTTCATTTAATGCTTTTTGATTTAAGTTCAACTTTATTTCTTATTTATTTCAGGTTCAATTGTAACCAAGTAGCAGTTGAAGCTTCCATTCTTCTTAGAATTGGTAACTTCAGTTGAACCAGGAGCACCAAAAGGATCACAATTTGGGATTTGGGATTCATCACGAGATATTGAGGAAGCTTCTTAAGATTGGTTACAAGTTTCGCAGAAAGCTAGGGTTTCCGTAGGGTTTCCTTAGGTGTCTCATTGCTGGGTTCACCGCAAGGTTGGGTTGAAACATCGTCGATTGGATGGTGGTCCGGTCCAGCATGTGAGGTAGTTGCATTCCAAGATTATTCCCGCAGAAGTCGTCTTCATCAAGTCCCTTTATATATTTAAACTTACTTTCATATTGTCAAAATAAGGGAAAATCCAAAAAAAAAGTAGAATTGATAGCATCAGTTGAACTAGGTAAGCCATTGCAAGAAAGTAATGCACCGAGACATCAAACTTGAAAATAAAAGTTGTTTGTGGGCCAGGTCGAAATCGGGTTATTAAAATAAATACAATTTTTGTATATCCATTATTTGAATTATTAAAATATGCTGCATCCAGTCCTTGTCAAACCCCAAATTTATTCAAGTGAAGAATGCTTATTGGAAAAGGACATAAGCGGATTATCGTTGTACGAAATCAATGAAAGCAATATCGGCAGCAAATAAATCCTAGTATAAGGCATTATTGCTGCCACGAAATATGCTATATTCAAAAACCAATTTATTTTTATGATTTGCAATCTTTGATATATAATCTTTATGATGAAATCGAGCCTGCAATGTGCCGCAATTAGTGCTTGAACAGGACTATCGTGCTAGCTGGTAGTTCGCAGTGCGATAGCATCAGATAATGCACGAGACTTAATTGCACGGAACTTGCCAAAAAAAATAGGAGCAGGAGTACTTTTAGCTGGGAAAGGGGCCTTACCACACATAAGTGTATTGCAGCCAAGGGTTGCAACCCCAACTTGTTGTTTCGGGGGCACATTTTGTGCAATAACATTACATATGGCGTAGTACTTTTGCTTACGCATCGATTGGCCCAAGCGAGTCCTGGCTCCACTGTTGTTGTCCTGGGGGAGTCCCCGAAGTGACGCTGCTGCTGCTGCTGACCCCTCTGCCCAAGGACTTTGTGTAAACTAATTCAACTTAAAGCGCTCACTCGGAAGTCCGCCGTTTATGGCGTTCTCTTTTTGGGGGGCGTCTGTGTCTACGTCTGGCCCTGCTGCTACTCTCACCTCCTCCTTGCAGCATTGTCTGCTTGAAGGGTTCAAAGTTGCTGTTCGCTGCCTTTGACAAAAAGCAACATACAAAAAAAAACATTTTTATTAAAATTATAATGCTTACGCATGGAAAAGAAGAGGTTTGGGTCAACAGCCGGCGTAATTGCAGTCGCGAAACATATGAGGGGTAAAAGAGTGTAGGTGTGAGGTAGAAGCACTGCCCCTTTGCTATACTTTTGTCTGTCTATGATATATGTTGGCATAAACCCACACTTAAGATTTTGGCCATGTTATTTTAATATGCAGCAACGTCTCTAGCCGCAGTCAGCACAAAAATGTTAATCCTTTTAAGTGCGTCGATATCGTTGCAGACATCAGCATACAGCCCTCCCCCCTTACACCCCACTGCCACACAGCTATGTACCATTTAAGCCTTTGTATTGAAAAGGTCGACGGGTTGGTTATAGACAGTATTGAAGTCGTATTCAAGCAAGGCACACATCTGTTGGCGCGCATAAATCTAATCTAATTTGAATGGAAAGTATTTTTCAATCCTACATATATGAGTGAGTCTGTATTTATTTGAATGGATATATATATATATGTGTGTATTGGCTTTGTGCTGTCATAATTTCATTAACAATTGCCGCTTGCCTTTATGGCCTAAAGCTGTCTGGGCGGAAATATTTATGGCCTAAGCAAATTGAATTAACTTTTGCCAAAGGCGTTAAACGGAAACATTATTTAAATTTAAAAAAAAAAAACCGTTTTTAGGAAAAGTAATATAATCTGAATACGACTTTTCATTTCAAGATCTTTGTAAATATTATAAACTTACCTGAAGTTTTTAAAAATAAGAATCAAAAAATAAGATGTCAATCAATGAAATGTCAGCCTTATAATCGATGTGTGAAACTCATATCGGTGCTTGTGCAAATCATATCGTTGCCAACTCGACCCATCCGCAACCCTGGCCTCCATGGTCATCAGCAGGAATAGCAACAGGCTCAGAAACAGCATGTGGTCACCGTATTGCCGGGTAAATAAGCCTAAATCGCATTTCTATTGGAAAAGGACAGGAACAGATTAACGTTGCACGAAATCAATCCATAAAATGTGAGTTACCGAAAATTTCAAACTATTTTATTTTTAAACTATTTTATTTTATAACTAAATATTTTACTTACGTTGAAAAAATAAAAAAAAACAAATTAGAAATAAATGAGATATTACTAAAATTTTGAATTTAGAAAAGCTGAAGTGTACTTGGCTGTTGTTCAGCACAGACTAACTACATTTTAGAATAGCTACTAGGCTCCTAAGCCAGAAAAAAACCAGAAAAGACACAGCCTACTACGAAAAATTTTAAGTCGAAGTCAAAATCTACTAGGTTTTTGAATAATATTTAGAAATACAGTCGAACTAATCTTACACGAAGTCAAAGCTACTATGTTTTTGAATAAACTAACACGAAATCAAGGTCTACTAGGTTTTTGAATAATATTAATTAGACTAGTCGAAAAACTTGAAGTCAAAGTCTACTAAGTTTTTGAATAAGATAAACTAATACAGTCGTACTCTTTTAAGTTGAATTTTCTGTAACTAGAACTTAATTGTGTAGCCAAATTGAATAAGCTTCGTCACAAAATTTGTTATCAGAAATTTTGGGGCCTGAATGTGCATCGTCACTAGACTAGACACTAGAAACTATAATTATAACTATAAATTAGCTTGGGATTTTAGTCCGGAAGTTCGTACAACACACGTCGATGTCACAATTCAATTTCAATTCAACTCAAGTACAGTTATATCTAAGGCAAGATATTATTGTAACTACATTTTTCAAAGCATTTGTTTCAAAAAGTAAATTAAAAATGATTAAACTCAACTTGTAATGCTTTACTTTAGACTCTAAAGCTAAGAAACCACAAAATCTACAATTGTAACTTTCAATCAACATGCAAATTCAATTCAAATCAACTCCAAAGTGTATATATACAACAAACCTAATCACTGCAAACAATCTGGGAATCAAAAATATATTTAGAAAATATGATGGCAAATGTTTGGGGAAAAACCACAAAAGCATGCAACGACGCGTTGTGGCGTCTGCTTTGCGGTGGCTGTCGCTGCATGCACCATGAAGCATAAATCCAATTCGAAACTGATTTAGTCGTCGTCGTCATCGCAGCCCGCACACAATTTTCAATACATTTACAAGGGTTTGACATTTAAATTAACACATTTTGGGGTTGAAAACAGAATTGGTTTGCTGGGTTTCAATACAAATGTTCGTTTAGTCGTTTAGTCCTTCCGGGTTGCTGTTGGGCGTCGGTTGTTGTTGTTGCTTGGAATCGAAAATAATTATTTAGAGTTTTGTTTAGTTTTGACATTCGGTTTTTATTTTTCGCTGTAAATTTTCATTTGTTACACATATACATATATGAATTGAATGAATTTTTTTTTTCAACTCTGAGTATAACTAGCGTATTCATAAATTTCGTTTAAATTACATACATATATTAAACTAGATGTTTTCCCTTTTATATCTTTACTCTTTGCTGAAGTTTTTTTGTTTTTGTTTTTTTTTTTTGCATTAATCATTATCTTTGTTTCCCTCATTTAACTAGTTATTTATTTCGTTGAAAATTATTTAATAGTAGAAAAACAAAAAAAAAAAATAAATATTGTATGAGAAATATCATTTAAACAGAACATGATATGAGACGAGTTTCTTTTCTGAGGGGTAAGGTTTGGTGAGCGGGTGTTTGGTGTGGGATGGAGTATACAACAGAAATACAATATAAATGATAATACAGAAAAATATTTATAGGAGACTATACCAAACCACATATACGAATAAAACTAGTTCATTTAAAATTAACAGCTGTTTGCGATATTCAACTCAATGAATGGAAAACTACCAACAATAGTTTTGGTATGCTTTTTTCTCAGTGTGTGTTTGTTTTGTTCGAAAATGTTGTTGTTAATGTATATAGTAAACATGACTGGTTTTTTGTTGTTGCTGATGCTGCTGTTGTTGTTATTTGTAGGTGTTGCTTTGCTTTACATTTTCAAATTGCATTTTGGAATTAGTTTAAGTTTCAAGTATTTTTTTGTGAATCCGAGCTGCATCATTTCAGAAAGCTCTTAATCTTTGCGGACCGTACGCTTGCGCGCGTTTTTTGTGGTATTCTCCTGTAAAAGAATAGCTAAACGATTAGCAAAATATTTGAGATGTCGTATAGGAATTTAAAAATGTATCATTATTATTGATGTTTTAATGAATAGTAGTTTGTTATAGTATTGCTTTTAATATATCGCCTTCATATCTATATCGTTTTCTATACATTAAGTACAACAAAGTCATATTATTTTAATTTTTAAATAACTTTTCCATTGCACATTTAACTAAAATTCTGTACCAAAAAGCTCTGTATACTTTTATTTATTTTTTTTTTAAATTTAATTCAATACTCCAAACATCTATTCAGAAAAATTCAATTCAATTTTAGCATTTTAACGCATATAATTACCCTTTGGCTTGCCCCAGTCTGTGTGGGCTCATTGCCATCATCCTCCTGCTTGTCCTGCTCTTTATTACCTAAATCAGACTTTTTATTCTTTTTGGGACTGGCTGCTTTGGGTACTTCTGCCTGGCTGGCATCACCAGCTTCCTGCTTTGAGGATACAGTGACATCACCCTCGCTCTCATCATCTTCCTCAGCAGCGGGCTCAACCTCATCATCAGGTTGTGGTGCATCGGTTTTCTTGCTCTCAGCGGCAGCAGCAGTTGTCGCAGAGTCCTGTGTGGATGCAACACAAAAGCGTATTAATAACAAATACAAATAAAAAACTTAAATAAAAATGCAAAAACTAGCGCATTTACCTGTTGCTTAGCTTTACCAAATCTAAGGTAGATGATTATGACAGCTAATGCAGCAAAGACCACCAGGCCAATGCCCCAGGCTGTGGGATATGCCTTGGCTAGATCAAGCATCTTAGTCACAAATGATTCCTACAAAATGATAAATAATACAACAAATAGCAATAATTGTGCGTTTGTGTGCAAATAGGCAAATAGCAATGAATGTCGAGCGTTTCAAGTGTTAAACAGTGTGCAACAAATATAAACAAATTTAGATAAGAAAAAATTAGCCCAGGCTCAACCTCTTTGGCTCGACGATATAGATAGAAGACATAACAGCTGGCGGGTATCAGCAAATATATAAAGTATATTGCCCACCAGCCGGGTTTATAGTTCATGTGACGCATTAAACGATGCCAGAGCGTTTTCTTCAGTATAGAGAGCAATTCACATGGTTAATTGATTGATATTCTTTTTTTTTTGGTAGAGATGGTATCGGGTTGGGGGATGAAAATCTTTAAAACGGGTGCGATTGGTACAAATAAAAACCAGCTATCTGGTCCCGAGAAACTTTTATATTCTTAGGACCCTTTCTATTTACATTTTTAGAAGTTAAGATTCCATTTTTCAATTTTTACTATTAAATTATCCAAAAGTTAAAATTTGAGTTCCAATTTTAACTTTGGGGATTAGGAACAAATGTTTGGAATGGTTGAAATTAGTACAAATAAAAATCAGCTCTCTGGTTCCGAGAAATGTTGTTTTCTCCCTTATTGCATTTTTAGGAAGATTTTTAAAAAAATTAACATACCATGTTACAGTTTTAACTTTGCGAAATGGAGTCACTTGCAGCTGATTTAAAAAAAAAAAAACACCGGGACGGCTTGAGATTGGGAAAGACATGTTTTTTTGACACGGGGGAAACCGTATTGAATTAAAAAAAAACAAGATAATTTCAATCAATTCGGCTGGATATTTATAAAGCCCCGGGTCGGGTCGAACTCGGAATAGGTTGTCTAACCCGATACCATCTCCAGCTTTGTGTTGCATGTTTTAAGAAGAGTATGTTTTGTAGGCGTGGCAGTCAACTTACCGATTCGCGATCAATATAGCGACGCTTGATATCAAAGCTGTTGGCCGCAAATTCACGTGCCACATCCACATTGTCCGTAATGATGAGATTGTCAAAGAGAATCTCGTTGGACATGGACCACAGCTCAATGCCAACAGCGCTCTAGAATAAGTAGATAGAAACAACTTAAAGAATATATAATTTTAAAGGTTTTTGTCTCTGCTTACAATTGGTGTCATTTGGAATGGTCGCAGATCCTCAAAGAAATCGGGATTGGCAATCTTGCGCGGTGCCCATTTGCCTTGATAATTGGGATTCTCAATCATGGGTGCACGCCATTTGCCCTTGTACTCCGGATTGGTAATCAACGGTGCCTTCCATTTGCCGCAACCGGCAGCCTTTTCACAAACTGGATTATCGACGAGTGGTGCCTCCCATTCGCCATCAATTTCCGTATCCCAATCCTCTGGTTTCTCCGCCGAGGGATCAGCAATCATATCGGGTTCATATTCCAGCCAGCCATCGGGCATGGAAGCGCTCACATCGGGTATCTGTGGTGGTGCATCATCATTCCAATCGTCGGGCTTTTGTGACACTGGATCGGGTATCTTCTCACGCTCATCCCACTCGGCGGGCTTCGCATCACTGGGATCATCGATCTCAGCGGGTGGATTAACAGGTGGCTTAAAGTCTGTCAATAATGAACCCTCATTGATAATCTTGTGATCCAGTTTAATCTCAAAGGTGTTATCTGGTCGCAGCACCAGCGTATACAAATGGGGCAGCTTGTCCTTGAAGGGCTCTTCCAAGCGGTTCCTAAACAACAACAAGAACAACAATAAGAAATGATAATGTAAACCAAGTGAATGACCCCGCCAATCAGCAGTAAACTCAAACCAGCAGCAACTGTTGCGCATGGATTAAATAGATGTTTGTATGTGTGTGTGTGTAGAGATGAACATACATGAGTGTGCTTGTCTGCACATGTCAACTAACGAATACAACAAACATGACGGTAGGCAGTAGGGTTGTTTCGAAATGTTCAGCTTTAGCTCAATTGAACTACTTACGAAACAAATCTATAGTGTTTTCCTGAATATCGATCGTTGTTGAAGAATTTTGAAGATTTGAAAACTCCAATTTTTAGTCTTTATATACTTGACAAGTAAACTCTTATTTTGGAGTTGTCTTTTTTCGATTTGTAGAGTTGAACCCGATTATAGTTCGTTTAGTTAAATTATAGTTCGCTTTGTTCATTAGAATCCTTTTTTTTTTTTGTTCGCTTCGTTCATTATAGACTACATTTTCAAGTTATCTAGATAGTTACTTCCAAATAGTTTTTATAATTTTATATTTTATACTGATTCTTTAATTATTTTATCAAACGAATTTTTTTGCAACCGACATATATTTTGGAACCCAGAGGATTTTCGGAATAGCCAAATTATATGGGCTTGAGAAAATTGTCCCAATTCCGCCCGCGGGGTTCTCGTTCAAATCCCATCTGTACTTAAAATAGCACAACAAATCAAAATGTGTCTTGAAAATAATAAAACAAACGCAAAGAAGACTCAAAAAAGCACAAAGAATATAATGGAGGAACTGAAAGAACGAACAAACTAAAAACAAAACCAAACTATCTAACCGATTAGTGTGTGCACTAACAAATTGAGCTACTTCATAAAAGTTGTTCAATTGAATTACAAACAACTTTAGTGGGAAAAACAATATGTTCCGTTGATGTTGATGTTCTGCGTGAAACAGGGGTTGCAAATGGGGGCCACGCAACGCATAGCATCGCACTTACTTTGGTTTGTTACAGTGCTTCTCGGTGACGGTGCCGTTAATTGGATTTACGTGACGGAATATGAAGTGCATTTTGACATCGTTGCCACACTTGTCCGGCCCAAACATAATGGTGTAGGGTGTCTTGTCATTGAACTACAATAAAATAAAATTGTAAAAACAAACATTGGAAATATTTGTGTTACATATTATGTTTACGGTTTGAACTTACATTTTTGAGATCTTCGGTTTGTTTGCCGGCCGACAGCAGTTTGATATACGAGCCACCGCACTCTTGACCATCCTGAAAAATTGGGTCGATTGACAATTAATTGGATTAGCCATTGGCCATTTGTTGGCTGATGCAATTTGCATAGCTATTGCAACAAAGACAACGAACGCACCTGCATTGTAACCTCATACTGCACTACTAGCGGCTTATCCCCTTTGAACTCAAACTGTTTGTGTAGACGTGCCGAGATGGCAGCATGTTTAGCTTTCGATTTGAGCACGAGTCCTTTGTCCTGCGGCCAAACAATGCGTTGCGGTGATTCCCAGGCCCAGATGCCATCATATTTGGCTATTTCTTCAGCTATATCATCCTTTTTAGCCTGTGATTTGATCCAAAGCTTTTGTGAGGCTTCAGTGTTATCAAAATGATCCGCAAAATTGAATTTATGCTTCTCAATAAGCGGACTCTCGTAGACGTGCTCGTCGGCGGCCAGACCAACATCTTCCTCCTGGAAAGATAAGACATTTGAATTTGACACGATAAAAAATAAATCAAAATAAAAAGATAAGAATTGATAAAAAGAGAATATAAAACTACGTGCCTTAGTTACAATATACTTTTACAGAGATTTTTTTCATGGAAATAGTGAGTTTTCTATAGACAGTTCGTATGACAAGTAGAAGATATAGTCGTTCGATTTTAATAGACTTTTGATAACATTTATAGAACGTTTTAAGCCTTAGAATAGGTTTTGTTAAGATAATTTAAAATCAAAAAAGTTTTTCATTCAAAAATGCAATTTTTGAACCGATTGTTCCTATGGGATCTACTAGATATAGTCGTTGGATATTGATAACATTTAGTTCAAATGTATAAAACATATTAAAACTAAGAATAGGTTAGTTGGGTTGGTAAAGCTAAAGAAACAAAAAAGTTTTTCATAAAAAACTGATCAATTCAATCGATTGTGTTTTTATAAAATCGCAGTTTTAAACTGATTGTTCGATAATATTATTAAAAAAAAAGAAACAAAACTTTCGGCTCATCGTTGCTATGGCAGCTATATGTTACAGTTATTCGATCCGGCAGAATGATAACCAAAATAAAAAGATAAGAAAAGATAAAAGAGGAAAGAAGAAGACAACAACCACGCGGCTGACACACTTTTTGCAAGGCAGAGATAGGCGCGCATAAGAGCAAGCGAGTTAGCAAGACAGCGGCGGTGTAGTGGGGGCTGGTGGATGGGCGAAACTTGCGTAAGTTGGCTTAGTTTAAATATTATAAACGTAAACGTAATAACTGTGAAAACGCGGTTCATAGCAATAAACTTTTGGTCACGCACAAAATCAGTCCAACCCCCCTCTGCCAGCACGACCCTCGCAAAACAGATGTTGCTATACTGACGTGTACTTTTTGTGCGCCGGTGTTAACCGGCCGCCAATCAAAACACATACATACATATATATATATATATATATATATATATAAATGTATAAATGTGCGTTCTCCCCTCTGCTTACCTGCACATCTTCTACTACTGCATCATCAAAGTCATCGATTTCAGCATCAGCAGCAGAAGCAGCAGCGACGGTCAGCAGCGAGCAGCATGCCGCCATCAGCAGCAGCGCCAGCGCTGCGCGGCTCCGGCAATATTTTTGCTGCATTTTTGACTGTGGGTTTATTTTTTTTGCTTTTCTGCTTTCGTTCAACAACCACCTTCTTGCACGTCGTTCGCCTCGTCCGTCCCGCTTTCGTGTTGTGTGTGTGCGAGAAAAAAAACGACAGAGCGCTTTGGATTTAACTCGCCTGCGTTGCTTTTCAACGTTTGCTGCTTACTGCCCCGAGCGCTGTGAACGGTAAAAACGAACAGAAACAAGAAACAGACAAACAGAAAAAAATGTTATCTAGCGCATCCAACAAATTTTAATTAAGTTAAATTAAATTATACGTTTCTCACTTCTCACTCTGCGCCTACTGCTTGCTGTTTTGCTTCGTATTTCTTTTCATTGCAGCGCGGCAGCAACCCTAACTTCAGTTCGCGCTAAAAAATACCAAAACGCGTGCGTATTTAGCGCTGCGCAGTGCGCATAGTCGCCATATTTGCTGACGTCACAACTCACCTTTTGTAACGTGTATTATTTTTAAATTTAGTTTGTAATTGCAAATAGCGCTTACTATTTAATTACTAAAACTGAAATCAAATTTGAAAAAAAAGAAATAAAATGGAATAAACAACGAAATTATTTTATGAGCCGCTTAAGTTGTATTTGGAAATCATTATGGTAGCAAATAAACAAGTAAAGATAAAGAATAGTTTAAGAACCATTTGAAAATATGTGATATTCTTTAATATTAAAAAGTTATAAGTAGAAAAATATGCAAACATTGTATGTATTGTATAACTATTATCGGCTGGCGGTAATAGTATAGTATTTTGCTTTCACTACTTTTACTAAAATATTCCGACCTTATTTACTTAAAAATTAAAATTTTAATTGCTTCCATTTCATCTTCATGGCAAGGTAAATCCACATAATCTTTTCAACACATACAATTAATTCACTTCCTCAAAGCCTTGTCGAAGGTGGAAACCGGAACAGGCTTAATGTAGTCATCATTTGTTGTTTTTATACACCAATTTTATAAATTGCTTCATAATTCACATCAGTAAATATCTAAATGTTTTTCAAAACTATTCAATATTTAAAAGGAAGATAGTTTTACATTTCACAAGTAGCATTATATGCCTCTCAATCGAAATATCATGTTTCTTAATAAATAAATAAATAATACTAAGTTAAAAAAGATTTATTGTAAAAAAATTAAATAAAGTTAATTGTAGAAACAACACGAGTATTTAAAGTATCCACATGAAAATCGTTTAAATTTTGGAAAAGTTCTGTGAATAACAAATCTAAATTCTAGAATCTAGTAACTTAAACCGAACGAATAAATCAGAATATTTTTAGTAATACTTATCCAAATACAAAAGGCTGACTAATAGCTCTTTCATACATAAAATTGTATTTATTTCCCAGACTATTTGGTTATCTAGTTGATCCATAGATGTCTACAGCAAAGCCGTTTATAAAGTGGGCTATTTAAAAAACATAAGAAAAATTAAACTCGCATGTTTTTGCAATTATTTTAAAAGCTTGCCAGCTCCAATTAATGCGCATCTATGGGAGCTACTAAAAAGCCCGGTAATAAAGTCGACTGGGACAGCAAAACTTTTAAATATGCATGCACATAAAATGTCCTGCATTTGAGCATAAAATTATAATAAAAATTGCTGGCTTATGCTGAACAGGGGCGTAGTTACTTTACACCCCTATCCCCAACTACCCCTCTGCTATGTCAAACAGTAGCGAAGGCTTGTTTTAACCATTCAATTTATCTACTCAACCATCGGCTGCAACTGACTGTTGCAGTTGCAAAAGTTGCAAAACAAAAAAGCTTTCTGTTTAATGGAATATTTAACACAATTTAGAAAGTTTCTAAGGACAAACAATGACTTGCACAATCAGGCAAACAGGACAGCGCACAATGAAAACTCACACATATAAAGACACATATAAAGACACACACATTTGTTGTTTATGGAAATTGTGTAATGACAGTTAATGACGGTACTACACCTAGATATGAACAAACACCTGTCTTCTCCTCTCCCCTCCACGACACACCTGCGCATAATTAGCCTGAAGTGTTGCCAGTGTTGGCAAAGTGTTTTATTAGCTCAAGCAACAAACAGTGTGCCTACAAACACTTGTGCTCGATTTGAGCTCTCTTCGTGTCCTTGTTACACTGTGCAAAGATTTCCATTATGCAAGCTCATCATACAATGGCATATTGTTTCAAATGGGGCTAAAATCTGTGCATAACTTAACTTGTTTTTCTATGTTTATATTCTTTGCTTAAAAAGCTTAAAGCACTGTTTAATAGTGTTAATCAATGCGAGTCTTAAGTTTGCTCTTAATGTGATTTTTAGCCATTGTGCTGCGTAAACATGAATTACTTGAAGAACGTACTTAACACCATAAATATAAGTACATAAAAACAAGCAAGAAAAACTATCATTGGAATGCCGAAAATATAATACCTTATAAGCATTGCTTTTAAGTTTTCATTTTGGGAAAACGCAAATTATGCCAGCTTTATGTTGGTCGAAGTTTAAAAAACTTTGGTAACATTTTGAATTGTCAAATTAATTTTTTTTAATATTTTGAAACAATTTTTAACGACCCATCTTGGCAGGTTGAACTAAAAAAATCGTTCTTGAAAGGACAAAAACTTAATTTTTAGGACAATAAGTACTCTGAAATTTTTAATGTCATGGTCCTAACAAGAGTTGTGATATCAATCTTATCATGATCGGATAAGAAATACAGAAGACATTTTTTTTAGAACTATGATTTTTTAGTCAAAATATCTTAGAATTGACCGCATTTAACGAATGTATATATCAATTGTAAGTAATATCAAAGTACTAATGATATTTCTTAAAAAAAAAATAGCTAAAACAAAAAGGGTCAAATTGATTCTTTCAAATACAACACATTACTTGATTTCTCTTGACCATATTAGGCATCTTAATAATATGTACCAGGCTTGTTCCGGTTTCCATTTCACTTTTGACAAGATTTTGTGGATTGAATTCACTTAATTTGTTTAAGCATTAAAAACTAAATTGAAATACAATTCAATTAAGCACCCGATCGATAATAATGGAATTCTCAAAAATTAAAAAAATTTCAAGTCCTCAAAATTTGGCTGTTAGTGGAAACCGGGAAAGCAGTCAGCTGTTCACAATTGTAATATCGATTGTTTTGATAGTTTAGCCGATAAATATCGATAATTGTCGAAAACCGTTACAAATTTCATTGAAAAGTGAAGATACTCCTCTGCTGCAAGTATAATAAAAATTTTCAAAATGCTGCAAAACATGCAAAGCACACACAAGAAAACACAAACACAAACAAAACACGCAGACAGAGGCAGAGAACACAAACACAGACAGAAACAGCGACTAACATTGGCAGGAGCTCATCAGGAGCAGCTTAATGCGCAGGAGCAGCGGCAAAGGATGTCGACATTAATTTTGACGCCATAGCGCTGAAGTTTTGTTTTAAGCCTTTGGACAGCGTTCTCCTGGCAGTGTATACACAATAAAAACTCAAACATTTTCACCTGCAGGCCAAGAGCAGCAGCAGTTGCAGCAGATGAGAGAAAGGGGGGGGGGGGGGCTTGAAAAGGGGCTGTGTGTGGTGAGTATCAAAAAACATATGAAGGAAGCGTCGTTACAAGCGCACGAGCTCAACTTAGTGTGTACTTAACTTCCGTTACATGGACGCCATGCTACACTTGTACACACACAAACACACATAAGCACGCACACACTTACACACATTCATAGACCATTCACACGCATGGCCAACTGCATATGTATGTGTATGTTTGGTGTTTGTTTGTTTATGCCAAAAGTGTTGTAAAGTGCGGCGCTTTGTCGGCAGGAAACGCTGAAAATTTATTACCGGACAATTTTGCCATGGCATAAAAAAGAGAGGCAGACAAGCAGCGTGCGCGGGAGGGGGCCTACAAAGAGTAGCCCCCAAACACACACACACACACAGAGAGAGAGACAAGCACAAGCATTCATATGCATATGCATAGTTTGCTGGCCGTAAGTGTATGCAAACATGCCTAAAAAAAATTGGAGCAACACGAAGCCATGAAGCAGTATAGAAGACAGTGGCGGCTATAAGGGGGGTTACGGGGTGCTAGAGCCCACCTGCAGCAAATAAAAAAACAAGTATAAACAGGTCTGTTTAAAATTCCACTTTCGAATCGCTTTCACAAAAAAGTGTGTAGCATACTTTTTAGAGCATACTAGAACTATAAAATATATTATTTCGATTGACCTAAAAGTATGCAATACATATTTTAATGGAATTGATTCGTAAGTGGGGTTCGGAACAGGCTTCAATGTTTGAAAATAATACAAAATATGTATGTTTTCTTGTAGGCTTTCGCATAGATTTAGTGAAACTTAAACTTCGATTTTCATTATCTTTCCTATTCTGGTTTTCAATAAGATATTACGATAGTGAATTTCACTTAAATGTTCCCATTATCAGTTTTTAGAATCATTGTCAGGATTAAATAAATTTGACCTTGTGAACGGATTAAATTTCCGAGATATACAGCAATAAGGAAGTTTTGAACATTGAAAGGAATTTCAGTAAACGGAAACCAAAACAGGTCTGCATTTCAGTTAAACTAGTGAATTGATTCCTGTCTCAGTTGAAAGTAATACTTTATCAAAGTTAATTGAATTCAAACCACAAGTCTTGCAAAAACAGAAAGTTAGTTAGGGAATCGGCCCCTATTATAATTGAGAGTTTACTCAATCGTTTATTTAAGTTAAGGTAGTTCAAAAAGTTAAAGTTAGATAGTGAATTGAGTCCTTTCTTAATGGAAAGTATACTCAATGCTTTATCAAAGTTAAGTGAATTCAAACTGCAAATTTTTAGAATAGAAGAAAGTCAGTTAGTGGTTTGAATCCTAACTTAAATAAAACTTTACTCAATCCTTTATCAAAGTGAAGTGAATTTAAACCACATAGTTTAAACAAAAGTGAAAGTTACTGAATTGATCCCCATCTAAATTAAAAGTATACTTAGTCCTTTATCAAAGTTAAGTGAATTCAAGCCGTAAAATCTTAACAAAATTTCAAAAATAATTAATTCTGTAAAATAGAAACCGTAACAGATCTGAAAATGCAAAAATATTGAAAGGCATAAATAGAATTCGTTTTGAAATGAACAGCTCCCACTATTAAAAATACAAGCTGCGCCACTGTGTAGTGTTAGTTAAGGGGTTGGGGGAATGCCTAAAGTAGGGGTGGACAGCAACCTAAGCAGGCGGGCGGCATGCATTAAAAATTCAAAATGCCCGACGCCCAGCGGACATGGGCTGCCTGCCATTAACACCGAACTATGCGGCACACACACACACACACACTTATATACCCACATTTGTTTGGCGGCCTCTTAAGCACCATCCTTTATGTGTTTGAATGTATGTGTGTGTTTGTCTGTGTTTCGGTGCCTTTGCTTTGCTTTGCTCACCTTTCAACAGCTCGTTTTCGCACCTTTCAAATGAGTCCTGTCCCTGTATGTGTGTGTGTGTGTGTGTGTATTTGTGTGTGTGTGTGTGTGTGTAGGAGGGAACCTCAAGAATTTGCAGGTTAAAACTGAATTGATTTGTTATTCATGTTTGCTGACTTATGGCCAACACTTTTGGCGTTGCGCCTACCACATTCACATTCACATCCAACGTTGTATCTGGCCCCGGCGCCAAGTTTCCTTTATTTCTCACTTGGCTTCTATTTTTTTTTGTATTTATTTTTGTATTTTTTTTTGGGTTTTCTGCTTTTTTTCAGTTGAATAGTGAAAATTTAATGCACGCAGGACGCGCATTCACCTGAAATGTTCTGTGTGTGTGTGGCTGTGTGTGTGTGTGTATACGTGTGCTTATATGTATGTGTTTGCATTCTGAATTTTCAGCTTTGGCTTTTATTTTTATTAAATTGCCGCAAGGGGAACATTTAGCGCATGTTTTAATAAAAAAATAAGTAAAAGAGGCAGCAAAAAAAAAAAAAAAACATAAATGTACACAGGAAATGCGCGAATTGCGGGTCATGAATTGGCTATGGGTGGGCAGGGGTTTTAGGGGAGATCTTTTGGGTCTCTTAAGTGCCCAAAAAACTGAATGGGTCTTTGCCAATTGCAGGCATCAAGAACGATAATGCAATTTTTGAAGGACGCGCGAATGAATTGAAATATGTTTTTTAATAAATATAATTTTAATTAAGCCATTAAGTGCTTGTTATTCAAGGTACGTTGCAGCGATTCTTTTTTGATTTAGGTTTTATATTTTTTAACTTTCTAGCAGCTAAGTATTTGAGTTTATTTTAGTAAATAAAGTTTGGGTTTAATTTCTATATTTTATATTAATATTCTAAAGGCTATAATAATTTACATTCTGCTAAGTATCAAGTATTTACTTAAGCAGTGTTTAGATGATGCTATTCTTGCGTGAAATAAACTTGCGTGCAAGATCTTTCTGGGAAATATGTCATTTTTTAAACAGTTCGTGCAAGATATTGCACAGAAGCGTCTTACAGCCACTTATTTTTCACATTTGAAACGATACTGTAAAGTGAAATTATTACAAAACATTTTAACAAAAGCCAAAGCTAAATTAAGAAAATAATAATTTGTTTGTTGTTTAATTTTTCAACTTTAATGTATTCTGTATTCTGGAGGAAGTATCTTAGACTTTATTACATTTGTGTTTTACTACATGTCCCATCTTAGTTGGCATAGTTATTTCGATTGACGGATTATTTTTTTGACTTAAGACTTTTGAGGGAGTTTCAAGGAACACTGCGTTTCCAAAAGAACCTCTGAAGCTTTTTGTAATGCGTTCATTTCGAACGTTGTCAGTGGCAATTGCACCACCTGACGAACACCTTTGGAGTCCAACACACTTGGCAAGGACATTACAATACTATCCTCAATGCACATTAGACCCTGGACATCAGTGCCAACTGAAAGTATGCGACCGCTGTTCTCCTTCATGGCGCATATAATATCTACAATGGCTAAGGCTATGGCCCAATTGGTATATCCCTTGACTTTGGATACATCATTGCCGGCTGTAAGAACTTTATGATGAATCTCTTTCCAATTCTCTTTATCACATTCGGTGCCAATATCTGGCATTATGCGCAACAATGAGATGCCACCAACATTAACACTCGACCAAACTGGCACCGAATGATTGCCATGCTCTCCAATAATAAAGGCTTTAACGGAAGATGCTGCCACGCCCAGGCGCTTGGCAATAAGATATCGAAATCTCAGAGTATCCAAATGACAACCACTTGAAATACAACGATCCTTAGGCAATCCAGTTAATTTCATGACAGCCCAGGTCATCACATCTGCCGGATTGGAGCATACTATATAGGTAGCATCTGGGCAATGTTTTATCAATGTTGGCAGTATCTTGGCCAATATATCAACTGTATTCTGTGCAATCGCTAAACGATCTTTACCAGATGGTCGTGCTCCAGCTGTTATTATAATATATTTCGATCCACCCGATCGACTGCCATCCGTACATATTTCTATTTTTGGTGAACCCAAAATACTGGACGCATGTAGAAAATCAAGTGCTTCTGCTTGTATAACATCCTTTCGAATATCCACCATTACCAAGTGATTGGACAATCTTCGATCTAAGATTGCTGAGCAACATGCGGCACCAACTTGTCCAACGCCAACTACAGTTATTTTATCCTTTCTTGGCTCTGGCTTTCGAAATTCCTTGACATATTTCTTCTCGAACTTTGATTTTGGTGGTGGACAAGCTTTGCAATAGTCACGTTGTTTTGTACATAGAATCCTAGTAAGGTCAGCGAATTTCATTGACAACAACATAATTTAGGTATAAATTTGAAAATATCTAAAATATTAAATGTCAAACAAAATGATTAGTTTTTCAGAAAAAGCTTAAAAACAGGATAGAAAAGTTATCTTCGCCGTGTCGAAGATATCTTTAAACCCTTTCAGAAAAGTTTTTCATATGACAGCTATAAGATATAGTCACCCGATATTCATAAAATTTAGTCAACATGTGTTGAACATAATAATATTGAGTGCAAGATAGTTTGGTTGATATATCTGTATAAACAAAAAAGTTTTATATACAAAAACTCATTTTTCAATCGATTCTTCCTTTGGCAGCTATTAGATACAGTCATCTGATTTTAAAAAAATTTGATCAAAATGTCAAGAACATAATTAAACTTTGTGTCACTGTTTGTTAAGATAACTTGGGAAACACAAAAGTTGTATATATAAAAAATCTTATTTTTCAACCGATTGTGTCAAAGGAAGTGTTGACAATTTAGAATTGTTGGGAATTTTGAGATGTTCCGAAGCTTTGAAAATGCATCCCTATATCGTACCACTCTTAATTTTTTAACCGATTAAATGTAGTTGAAAGATGTTTCAAAATTACATCTCAAACTCGAAACTTGTTTGCAAAGGAGACAATTGGCTTGCCACAAATGAAAATGCTCCTGTTTAAAAGACAATAATTTAAATTTTAAAACTCTGCTGTTTTTGAGCATTCTGCCGACGCTTATCCAAAGCTCCGGCCGCAAAAGTCAGCCGCATTTGTTGGCCAATTTTCTGGCATTTGAGCCATTTTTCAAGGACAAAAGAGGCGCCCGAAAGTTTTAATCACCTGAGCTGACAAGTCGAGGCAAATATAAAACGCAACTTCAAGTCACATCTTTTGTGTGCTCAGGCGTGAAACGAGCCACGAGGCCACGCCCCCAAAGAATTCAAAGGATAGCGGGGGTGTGGCAAATACATATATATAAAAAAAAAAAACATTTGCAGGCCAGAACAATAAATCAAGGCATAGAAAAATATTTAAATTTAAATGTTTTAAAAGAGTCGGAAAACCGGAAGTGAGTGCGGTGGCAGTCACTTTCATTATTGAAAATATAAATCACATTCATTTGGCTGCGAAAATAACAAACAACAACAGCAACAACAACAACAAGAACAACTGGCAGGACCTACTATGCTCTGTTCTATACCCTTTGAGTGCTGCAAGTGGCAACTGGCCCAGCAGGACGAAAGGCTGGACGAAGGCTCACGCTCAGGCTCAGGCTCAGGCTTGGGTTTGGGTTTGGGTTTTGGGGTCGTTGGTTGTTGTTTGTTTTTGTCGTATACTGCGGCTCGGCTCTGCGGTGGGGTTTACGATAAAAACAAACAAATTCATAGCTAATAAAATTGCTAATAAATAAACGAGAATGGCGTAAGCACAAAAAAGGCACACGAGCCAAAAACAAAGCAGCCGCAAAATAAAAACAACAACAACAACAAAAAAACAACAAAAACTGTACAATGAAAAGCTCGGTGACGCCAACCTGGCCACATTGACCAACAGCCAGCGGCCATTTTGGGGCTAGAACGGTTGCATTAACCAGGTGTGGGAGGGTGCTGGGGCGGTACGTTCGGGCAGTCGGTCGGACGCTCTGTTACTGCATGTGGGCGTGGCACTTGAGTGCCACAACTGCCAACAACAATTGTCAACCAAATCCATGTTCTCAGTACTATATGTTCTATATTATTATTATTTGTTGTGTGCTGCTTGTTTTGTTTGAATTTATTAGCAATGTGCAGGTATGTTCGACTTTGGGTTACTCAGTACTTTAAAATATAAGTATATACAAATTTTGTCAATTATCTTTATATGTTTTCTTATAAGAAAATAGCTCTGATGTTCCAGCAAAGACATATATGGGCATTTCCAGAAAAAGGTCTACAAGCACCGAAAATTTCAAAGTCATTTTTAATACCTATGATTTCTAAATTATATGCTTCAATCGATGTAAATTGTTAGAAATGGATGAAATGTAACAATTTACAGTTCAGATCAAGAAATCAAATCGACTTCAAGCTGCAAAAATGGCTTTTGGCTCCTATTTTGTTCACTTTTACACCGTTTTCTCTTTAGTTGTTTGATTTTGTCAAATGAGATGATACTTGATGAAAGCTATTTCATAAACATTTAATAACATCAAGCACAAACTATCAAATATGACAAGCGATCAATTTAACCTAGGTTAACTGTTAAAATTCAAGTGCAAAGGCAATAGAAATCTTGTAACGTTCGCTATGTAACGTTCGCGGTAGTTGCAAATTTTCTTTTTAAAAAAACTAACGGAATTATTTTGAAATGATAAATTAATAATGAAAACTACATTATTTCTTTATAGTTTAAAATTATTACTCCCTGTTCCCATTAAAAATGGGAAAAAGGGAGTTATAAAGTACTGCAAATGTGTGTAACAGACAGAAAGAGGCATTTCCGACTATATAAACCATATATATTCTTGATCAGGATCAACAGCCGAGACGAACTAGCCATTTCCGTCTGTCTGTCCGTCTGTCCGTCTGTCCGTATGAACACACAGATCTCAGAGACTATAAGAGCTAGAGACACCAAACTTGGCATGTAGGTTCCTGTATACCATACGCAGATCAAGTTTATTTCAAATTTCGGATACACCCCCCCGCACCCCCGCAAATCGCAAAAAGACTCCCACAGCCACAATTTTAAAGATAAAGCTTTAATTTTTGGTACACATGTATGTTTAATCAATGTCTTTCGGATGTGTAAATTTTAACACGATCGGATAAATAGCACAAAAGTTATAGAAGAATCTATTACGCCCGTCTCAGTTGGCAGCAACAACAGTTTGACAAGCACTTTACGAGTTAAGTGCACTGCCTGCTTGTGTTACCGCTGAACTGCTTGAAATGCAAGTTGGGAGCAGGGAGTCTCGTAGTCGGGCACACTCGACTAGAGTATTCTTACTTGTTTTCTATTAAATAATTCATCAAATTCACGGACTTTTTCACATTTTTAGTTACTGTTAAACGAGGCTTGTATATTTTGTAGCGTTCGCGATCGCTGGTATTTCTTAAGTATTCTGAAAACGTCAAAGCTATGAAATATAACTTTAGCATTGAAACAAACAAAAAAAAAAATCCAAAAAAATTAGTTTTAGTTATTTTTATCAATTTAAATGCGTACGAATGTAACGTTCGCGAACCTGGAAATGCATACATATACATACATAACTATAACAACAACTTTGTCAGCCCTAGCATATATGTGTACACTTTCTTATTAATAAGGCATAAATTTTATACATTTTTCCATAATCTATGCATAATTATTACATTTCAATGTACATTTTGTGATATATAAAACGCTTTACAGTTTTTGTAGAGTATATGTAGTACATATGATGTAGGTAGCTATAAACCGCACATATTTTATTTTTAAATATATTTGTTTTCAGCATTATTGTTTTGCTTTGCCGTTTGCTATTGTTAAGCAAAATTTTAATCAAATGGTTGTTGGCGTCGCGCTGTCGTCGCTTGCTTTTGAAACAGAGGAATCTAGAATCCAGAATCCAATTACCTTTCATGAAAATGGCTAGGAAATCGCAGCAGGATTTGGCTTTATGTAAATCAGTTGGCAAACTGTATTCAAGTTTATTAGCCCTTTTGCAGCTGACCGCAGGTGCTCGACCATAAAAAGTACCGAGCCAGCAAAATGAGCTCAGTTTGAAAAGATCGGGAACAGAACAGAACAGAACAGAAAGCAGCACAAAACGTGGGTCATCATTTCATGTCTCAGCTCATAAATCTACGGGGCATATAAAAAAGCGCTGAGGGCGGCAAAAAAAAAAAAAGAAAACGGTGAAGCTAAAGCAAAATTTATACACCGAATGCCACTTTACAGGACACGAAACCACCGTGAACAGACAGACTCATAGAGGTCATAATTCTTTTGTTTTTTATATTTTTATTATATTTTCTTGTGCTTTTACGCATTTTGCTTACTATTTGCATTTTTATTAAGCAACCGTTGAAATTGAGCCATTTAATGAGGCTCTGTAGATGCTTTAGCATTTGGCCAAGAGATTGACATTGATTTAATGTCCATATATAAAGATTGGAAGACTATGAGATTCTAGAAGCTAGATTAACTTTTAATGACTATTTAACGCACAAGCTGCCTACTTTCACAGCAGCCTAACAAACAGGCCTGTTCTGAATTAAGCTTAAAATTGACTTCAAACCCAACTCGAAAATGGAAAAAGATAGAAAGTTTTGAAAAATCTATTTAATTTTTTTAAAATTAAAAATTCAGCTTATGAATTATATAAAAAAAGTAAAAACATTAATAAGTTAAAATTTGATAAAAAAACAAGTAAGAATACTCTAGTCGAGTGAGCCCGACTACGAGACTCCCTGCTCCCAACTTGCATTTCAAGCAGTTCAGCGGCAACACAAGCAAGCAGTTCACTTAAATCGTAAACTGCTTGTCAAACTGTTCTTGCTGCCAGCTGAGACGGGCGTAACACAAGCAAGCAGTGCACTTAACTCGCAAACTGCTTGTCAAACTGTTGTTGCTGCCAACTGAGACGTGCGTAATAGATTCTTCCATAACTTTGGTGCTATTTATCCGATCGTGTTGAAATTTACACATCCAAAAGACATTGATTAAACATACATGTGTACCAAAAATTAAAGCTTTATCTTTAAAATTGTGCGGGGGGGTGAATCCGAAGTTTGAAATAAACTTGATCTGCGTATGGTATACACGAACCTTCATGCCAAGTTTGGGGTCTCTAGCTCTTATAGTCTCTGAGATCTGTGTGTTCATACGGACAGACGGACAATCGGACAGACAGACAGACAGACGGACATGGCTAGTTCGTCTCGGCTGTTGATGCTGATCAATAATATATATATGCTTTTCGCTTCGCATTCGCCAACGGACGTGTTTTTTTCTTGCTCCTCGCATTTGTTTATTTTTCCTCGTTTTAAACGTTTTATTTTGCGTCTTTTTTGTTTATTAATAATCAGTGACTTGTGTTAAACATCGGTTGTGTGAAACACAGTCATTATAGTCTTTAACAGACTATTTTCTTAAATTAATTTTTTAATTTGTGTTTAAACACAACAACAAACGTTTGTGCAGTTGCACTGTTTTGTTTTTGTGTTTTTACTCTCGCTAAGTCTCGCTCAACGCGCTCTATCCATAAACTCTCTCTCCCGCGCTTTCATTAATTTTGGTGGTGGCTTTGGTTTAGTTTGCTCTTTTCCCTCTCTAAACCTATTCCGTTGTGCTTTCGGTCGTCGCGCTCGCGCAGTTGTTGTTTTTTGTGTTTAGTGTTTTCGTTTAGTGTTGTTGTTGTTGTGTGTAAGTAACTAACAGCAGTACTTGCGATTAACCCTAGTGTGCATATTTATTTTCTATTTTTTTTTTATTTCTTTTACTTATTTTGTCTGCGTCTAATTTAATTATTTTCTCAGTGCCCTTATTTTTTTTCGTTTATTCTTTTATAATCAATTTAAGTAGCTTTGCCTTTTAAAAATGTATGTCTGCTACAATAAAAATTGCCAGGTTCGAGCAAACGTGAAGATGGGTTTTGTTTGTTGCTGGCTGTGTGATAATGTCTCACACGAAAAATGTGCTGGCCTTAACGGCCGTATTATTGACCTGATTGAGTCCAAATCAGGCTTAAAATGGACATGTGAATCTTGTAGGGATATTGAAAGGGATATGATGGGATTTATGAGGCAGACTAAGATGGGCTTTGGAGATATTTTCGGGCGGTTTAAAAAACTGTTCGATGGTTTCTCGGCTTTGGACAGGGAATTCAAAGGTATGAAACTTTTGAATGAGTCTCCAAAGCGTAAAAAGGCCAATCTTAGGTTGTCAATTGGCCCTAATGAACTTTCTGTCCCAACACATTTGTCCATACCATCCGCTCCATCATTAATAAATTTTTCATCCCCATCTCCTCACACCACTGTCAGTATGAACGAAAACAAAGACTTACCCATGGATGTTGTTCATACTGAAACCGAAGAGATTTCTGATCCGGGGTGTAGTAGTTTGACTGCTAACATATCTGCGGTATCAAATAGTCCATCAATCGAGGCTGTAGCTTCACCTGAAGTTACTGCTGCGGTTGATAATAAGACTCTTGTAGGTGTTCCACCAAAAAAACAAATTTTTGTTTCTAGGCTTGCCCCTGGTACCACATCTGATGATGTCAAGGCCTTTATTCAGGCCAAATATCAAGCCAATATTACGGTGGAAAAATTCAAATTTTCATATATTCGGGAAATTTCTTCATTTAAAATAAGTGTTCCGGCCGAACATTTCAATAAAATTTGTTGCAAAGAGTTTTGGCCTGACCACTTAATTATAAAAGAATATATTGCAAAAAAGAAAAATCGGATCCCGGTTGCACTTCCTTCATTACCTGGTAGTAGTAGTAGAACTAACACTCAACCTCAGGTAGTTTCTGATAGCACAAAAAACTAAAATCCTCCCTCTCACTAGGCTATCAGAATGTAAGAGGTATTTGTACTAAACTTACTAATCTTTATTTAAATAGTCTTTCCTTTAATTTTAATGTCATTGCCTTTTCCGAAACTTGGCTAAGGCCTGATATTCTTAACTCTGAAATTTTCATAAACAAATTCTCCATCTATCGAAAAGATCGCCCATTTCGTCGAGGTGGCGGTGTACTTATCGCTGTTAATGCTGATTTAGCTTCTGAATTAGTAGTGACCGATAATTCGATAGATATTGAATTTGTTGCTATTAAGTTGTGTATTTGTGGTGTATCGCTGTTTATTACTTGTTCTTACATTCCTCCTTCTTCTGATAATTCTGTTTATTTAGATCATTCTTCTGCTATTAGTTCTGTTATATCTATGCTTTCCGATCGCGACTTTCTTGTAGTTCTTGGTGATTTCAATATTACTGGAACTACATGGATTTCTAGTTCCAATACTAATGTTTTGACTGCCACGGGTCAAAATGATTTTCTGGACAATTTATTTGGGATGTCATTGTGTCAAATCAATAATATCCCGAATTCTTTGAACAGATTTCTTGATTTGATTTTTGTTTTAGATCCCTCTTTCTTATCTATCTTCCGTACAGAACCTATATCCTATCCTGAAGATCCTTATCATCCAACTTTGGAGGTGCTGATGGATTTGCCATCCCGGGTGTTAAGTCCTTGTAACAACCCTACGGGTCGAGTTCGCCTTTTTCGGAAAACCGATTTTCATAAACTGTCTCAGCTTTTATCGCAGACTGATTGGTCTCAGCTATATAGGTGCAGAGACATGGATTGTGCAATTACGATTTTTTATGCAACTTTAAACTCTTTACTTGACATATGTGTCCCAATGTGTAATCCACGTAGGTCTAACAAACCTGTTTGGTTTACACGGGATTTAACATACTTGAAAAATAGAAAGTCAAGATTATATAAAAAATTCAAGGAAACTGGCTCCTCTTTTGATTTCTCACAATTTCTGATTGCTCGATCCAGCTTCTCTGCCCTGAATAGCCAGTGTTATAAGGATTACCTTAGAAAATGTAGGCTGCAGTTTCAACAGGACCCTAAACAGTTTTATACCTTCGTTAATGCGAAGCGTAATTCATCAGCACTTCCATCAACCGTATATTTTGAAAAAATGACTGCAGACACAAATCAGGCTATCGCCGATTTGTTTGCTGATTTTTTTCAAACGACTTATAGTTCTTATACTAACCATTTAGATTTGTCTTATCCTTATCATGTAAATGTCTCTAATTGCATTTTTGAACCTTTGATCACAGAAGGTTCGCTACTAAGCGATCTAAAAGCCATTAAACCCGTATTTTCACCGGGGCCTGATGGAATACCAGGCTGTATACTTAAGTACTGTGCTGAAGGTCTTTTGAGACCCCTTTATAACTTATTTAATCTTTCCGTGGAGTTGTGCACTTTTCCAATGATTTGGAAAGAATCATTCATAATTCCTCTCCTCAAAAAAGGAAACAAGTCTAATGTTCAAAACTATAGAGGTATATCTAAGTTGTCCGCCATCCCTAAAATTTTTGAGAAATTAATAACTTCTCAACTACAACATTTTTGTAGATCTATTGTTTCACCCAGCCAGCATGGGTTTGTGAAATATAGATCTACTACCACTAACTTATTGGAATTCACCTCTTTTGTTATAAGGGGCTTTCAAAATAAAATGCAAACAGATGTCATTTACACTGATTTCAGTAAAGCTTTTGACTCCGTTAATCATTCCCTTTTAATTCATAAGCTTAATCTTTTTGGATTACCAAATAACTTAATTCTTTGGATCTCTAGTTATCTAAATTTAAGAACCCAAAAAGTTCATTTTAAAGGCTTAGCTTCTAAGTCTGTTCAAGTTACTTCTGGAGTACCACAAGGAAGCCATCTCGGCCCTTTATTATTTACTCTTTTTATTAATGACTTGCCTTCTGTAATAAATCACTCTCGGGTACTAATGTACGCCGACGATGTAAAGCTCTGTTTGTCTGCTAATAACTCTCAATCTGGTCAGAATTTGCAAACTGATCTTGATAGTTTTCAAACTTGGTGTCGAGTAAATTTATTAAATCTTAATTGCAGTAAGTGCAACGTAATGTCCTTTTATAGGCGAATGCCATATTTTAATAACTATTTTCTTAATGGTAAACCACTTGAACGTATTGAGTCGGTTGTTGATTTGGGTATTCTTTTAGATCCTAAGCTTAAGTTTGACAAGCATATCTTATCGATGACTAATCGTGCCTATGGTGTCCTTGGTTTCATAAAGCGTTGGTCAAAGGAATTTGACGATCCCTATGTTACTAAAACTCTTTATACCTCACTTGTTCGACCAATTCTGGAATATGGATCTTGTATATGGTGTCCCCAGTACAAGATTCATCAGGACAGAATAGAGTCTATACAAAAACAATTTCTTCTCTTTGCCCTCCGGGGCTTTAATTGGAATCCTAACATTCGCATGCCTCCTTACCGTAGTAGACTCTTACTAATAAATCTCCCCTCTCTTTCTGATCGTAGAACCATGCTTGGTATAATATTTTTACATAAACTAATTAACGGCGAAATTGATTCTTCTGAATTAATCAGCCAAATTAGTTTTGCTATTCCTATTAGAAGTACAAGAAACTTTCTCCCTCTTTCTCTTCAAACCTGCAGTACTAACTACGCTATTCATAACCCTTTTCGTATTTTATGTTCTGATTATAACAATCTTTTTCATGTTATAAGTAATGCTTCATCTATTCCTACACTTAGAACTTCACTCCTTTCTCACCTATCTAATTTGTAGGTCTTGTATTTCATATTTTTGTATTTTTGTATTTTTTTTTTTTTTTTTTTTTTTTTTTTTTTTTTTTTTTGGTATTTTTGCCTGTAGTTATTTGTTTGTATCTTTAGTGTATTTCTAACATACTAACTTCTTGATCTGATTGGGTTTTTTCTGGGTTTTCCCCAATCCAGGCAACTAATGTTGGATCAATTTTTTTGAGGCTTATTACCCAGAAATAATTTTTAATTTTTTATTTTATGCTTTTTTAATTTAAAATTTTTTTAAATTTTAATAATAATTTTAATAATAGTTTTAAAAATAATTTTATTTAATTTTTTAAATTTTAACTTTTTCTGTTGTCGATTGTTATTAGTCGACATTAAACTAAATTAAATAAATAATATATATAGTTTATATAGTCGGAAATGCTTCCTTCTGTCTGTTACACACATTTGCAGTACTTTATAACTCCCTTTTTCCCATTTTTAATGGGAACAGGGAGTAAAAATTGGGAAAATTTAAATCTAAAATCATTGCAAGGATCAAACCAAAAAACATTACGCAGGACAATTGGTAAATTTTTGTGAGTGTAAAGCTAGGAATAGTATTTTGAGCTTAGGATTATCTGAAACCAGTTTCACGAACTGAGTTCAGGGGGCAAAAACAGTTTCAAAACGTGAACCCAATCGCAGTTAACAACATATTTGGTAGCAGTGGTATATTTAATATTGTAAGCTACGCCAAAAAGTATGCTATATTAATTTTTCTTGAAATTGGTGACAAAGTAAGAATTCGAGATAGGCCAACATAAACATCTTGTGATAAACTCTGTTTGCTTGAGACCAAAATATAAGTTATTGAGCTTTCCCATTACATCTTGACAATAAGGCTGACATTTTTGACAAAGGGGCTAGAGGTAGTAAAGGGGTTTAGGATAAGAAAAATGTTGCACGCTTTAATGCGAAATTAATAAACCAAAAACAGCTGCTAAGCTATAAAGCAAACTAGCTGAGCTGCTTTGGCGCCAAGGGGTAAAGGCGCAATGCGGGCCAAGCTCGCTAATCTTGGCCCGAAATGCGACCTAAATAAACAAGCACACACACATGTACAAGCACACACACACACACACACACATACGTACATATACACAGTAACAAATCCAAGGTCGTGTTTTGAGAAGCGCGCGCTGATAAACTCGAAGGACTAACCGCAAGGGAGGACTAACAAAATGTTTAGGCGCCGGCAAAACAAACCAAAGACAAAACTTACACACAGAGTCAAAGGAATAAGCCAAGCAAATAATCCTTTGGCTAAAATAAAAAATATAAGAAAACAAAAACAAAAAGAAACCAAAATTGAAAAAAAAAATAGAAGCAAAAACCAAACAAAAATATAAACGAAACACGACAGGCAAAAAAGCCAACGAGGCGTAGAAAAATAGACCCCAAAATTGCGCCGACGACTATTTGGCTGGCTCAGCCGCAGCATCGTTCGACTCGTCCTTAGACGCGTATACGGCCTTTACACAAACAAACAAACACACACACACACACATTGGATTACTCTTGTTTCTCACACTTTTCAGTCCGAGTTTAAAGAAATCTCGCGCCAAGGCATCTTTTTGGCCGCATTGTCCTTTTGGCTTATCGCGATGCTCGTGACGAACGTTGGGGCGTGTCCCCCAACCTCTTTGCCCTTTGCCCCCCTCCCCCCTCCTTCATAGTCTAGGCGACATTTTGAACTCTGTTTTTGATTTTGATTTCGTCTCATCATTCACTTGTGCCTCGTCTTGTACTTTTAGTTGCATACACTCAAAAAAAAAAAAATTGAAATTTATGGTTATGGTTAAAATTATAATACGCTGGCAGGAGGTAAAATTCTCTGCTTTAAAAATTGTGGGGGGTGAAAAAATAAAAGGATAACAAACTGAACAGTTTGTGTTATAAAATTGAATAATCTTTGTTCATTTTTTAAAACTAACTGCTGGCAGGACACGAAACGGTTTTGCTCGGCCAAATTTAGTCGTCAAATTTTGATTTGTCTAACAATTTTTAAGTTTAATTTAATTTATAATTTAATTAGAACTATTTTTTTAAATGCATATTTTACATCGTAAATTCAATTTAAAATTTAATCAATGCGTTACTCGATATGTAAAATTAAAATAAAATATGCATGCATGATTATTTAAATTATAAACGGTTTTTACATATTGGTAACACAAGTTTTTTACAATGTTGAAGTGTTGCAGTCAAGAAATGAACTTACTTAGCACAAGTTTCAAAATGCAGTGGATAAATTTGCTGGTAGTGATAACAATGTTTATCGATCATGGTAAGTAGTTTTAAATAAACTTTATTTATAATTAATAAAATTGAGTTTTATTTGTTTTCACTTTGAACAGACTGTGGTTGGTTTGACAAAAGATGATTCTACAGATGATCCTAAGCCTAAGATGATCCTTTCTTAAGCCCTTAACAGATTGTTTTATGAATTTTGAATAAAACGCTAAGCAACTTAGTTTGATTGTTTTAAAACTAGCTGCCGGCATTGCTCGGTCAATTATTAGAGCTTAAACACCATTGTCTGCCTGTTTATAGCGAAAGGATTGCACAGATTGTATGACATGAGCTCTTAATTAATGATTTATTTTAATTATTTATTTTCAATTATTTTTTCAAAAGAATATTTTACACAGTAAACTGACTCTTTAATTTAATTAATTCGTTACTCATTTAGGTTTACCACCAAATATTTAAACGGTCTTTAAAAATTGGTTACACTTGTTTTAAATAAGTCCAATGAAAGTGGCTGTCTAGAAATAAGTTATTTACTTGATAAACTTTCAAAATGCAGTGGAAAACTTTGCTCATTTTATTGGCAGCACTTGTCGTACGTATCTTTAATTACTACTTTCCAAAAATATATTAAGCCACATTTGTTTTCATTTTTATTGATAGAGAACTCACACTGATAGCCCCATAATTAATTTAAAAATCATTCAAGGACCAGGGAAACCTGCCAGAGATTGAAAATTGGACGTCAGATCTTCTGGTCTTGTCAGGATATTGTGAACATTTTAAATAGATAAACATTAATTCAATACAGGGATATGTTTTAAAGTAGCATGCATTTGTGAAATACTTGGAAAGTTTTAAATTGTTTCTAAAATACATTAATTTCTCGCTCTTAAGAATTACAATTCCTTAAACAAAATTCTTTAATATTTTCCTGAGTGCACTGCATATCCTTGGTATTAATTTGTTTAAGTGTTGTCCTTGCGTACGGGTTAAGATTTTAGCTGGCGATAAGCGAGCTAATTTTGTGTAATCAAATAAATTCAAATCCAGAAATAAGCAACAAAATGCTGCACAAATGAAGCGTAATTTCTTTTTGTCATTGTGAAAATAAACAAATTGGCTTGTTAATGCGTCATTACGCATACGCCACGTTGTACATTTCAAATGTCAAAGGCAGTTACAATTGACAGTGTAACTTGTGTGTAAGTAAATTGTTACAATTTGGTTACAAAATTATCTTAAATCAAAGAGCAGTAATTGTTTCTTTTGCTTTATTTAAAACAAACTGAATTTTAAGCAAAACAGTTCTAACTCCAGTTTCTTTTTTTACTTATAGACAATTAGACAACCGTAAAATGAAAGAAGATTTGTATAATAAGAAACAGTTTCTTCTAAAATCTTAAAAAAAGACTCGAAGCTTAAAGTTGTAAGAACAGAAACAAGCATTTAAATACAAACAAACTCTTGGCATAATTCTACTTATTTCGATATGCTTAACAATTTTGTTCAATTTGAATGTTGCGCTTGTCGAATATTTATTTATGCGGCCTTTTCTGGCCGCCGTTTTACGAGTATGTTAGGCTAATTCGATGCCAAACTATAAATTTGTTAGCTTGCCACAATATGTGGAAAGCGTTTATTTCAATATGTGGGCGTTTTGCTATTCAAAACTTTGGGGCCATCGTGCGTGTCTGTCTGTGTCTGTCAATGTTTGTTTAGGCCAAAAGCTTACCATATGCCAACTGGCATGTTGGCCCACTCAAACTCGAACTCAAATTCAAGTGGCCAAACTGCCCATCCAACTGTCTGTCCCTCCATCTGTCTGTATGTCCTTCTATGTGCCTGTCTGGGGGCAATCTGAATCTGAATCTGAATCTGTGTACGTGGCTCTTGGGCACATGCTTAGAATGTCATCTGTGACACTCGTTAAACTTGTCGCCATTTAGTTAAATCAACTAAACCAAATTCAACTGTGGACTTAGCTGGGCATAAACTAACCCGCACTTCATTTTCCTAACATGTAGGCTCACGTACTTGGAACCGGATGCATAGCGGAAGTTCTGCATATCTCTCTACCCCTCTTTCTCTTCTCTTCTCCCTTTTGCCTTTGCCTACCCCCCTTAATCTAACGTGGCTTACTCATGTCGCACAATTTTTATCAGGATACTTTGACTGTGCTGTAAAGTAGAGCTGCGAATTTTGGTTCTTTTATAAAAATAAGTTCAGTTGTTCAATTTTTGTTTAACGAAACAATCAGTTAAACATTACCCTGTTCCGAATTACACTTTCGAATACATTAACAATCCTTAGTTTTCTTAGGCATTCATTCTTTTTAGACCCTCCTAAAAGTATGCTTTACCTTTTTATGTGGAATTTCTTTGAAAGTGGATTTCGGCACAGGCCTGATTATTTTGTTTAGTTTGTTCGGTTTTTAGTTTGTATGATTGTTTAGTTTGTTAGTTTTGCTTAAATTTGATTAAACTTTTATTTAGGCCTGTTCTGAATTCCACTTTCGATACAATTCCATTTAAATATGTGAAGCATACTTTTAGGTCAAGCGAAGATATAAATTTAAACTCAACAATTGAAGGCTCTTATAATTATAGTATGCTCTACAAAGTATGCTACACATTTTTCTGGAAAAACGATTCGAAAGTGGAATTCGGAACAGGCCGGAATATTCTTTTTGCTTTCTCGTTTCTTATGTTCAATCTTAAACATAATTGGACTCAAATGAACCAAATCGAAAACTAAACGAGACATGCCAATCCGAAATATACAAACCTTTTCCAAATTCCACTTTTGAACCAATTACATAGATATTTCATAAACTGAGCAGTTCTTTGAACTTAATCTGAATGGAATGATACAACTCTAGTGTAAAGCAACCACAAAACCGTTCCACAGTGGTTCAGCTGCATTAGTTAGAGCTCTCTTTGTGTGCGAGTACGAGTAGGAGTATATACCAGATTACCACGCCCACAATTTGGCTTTAATTAAGCTGCCACGCCACTTGAATTGTTAAAGTAAAGCACGCAAAAAATCATAACAAATTCTTATACAAGCGCGTTTCTGTAATTTACTTCCGGTTTTGGTGGTGTTCCTCTCCGGTGGTGTTCCCCTCTGGTGGTGCTCCCCTCTGGTGTTTGTTGGTAGCTTTACTGTAGCTGTACCACCCGTTGCGTGGCTGCCCCTCATTGTAACTATTTTTGAAACAGTTAATTATTTTTGCAGGTAAGTTGAGCAAAGTCTTTCTTAGCCTGGCAATTGCCTATGGCTAATAGCTGACTGCAGTTGGCCAAGAATGCTGGCCAAGAGTTCAGACTTCATCTGTGCATCTGCACTTGAACTCTGTTGCGCTTTTGGCCCTTTAAGTTAATGAGCTGCGAAAAGTTGATTAATCAATTTCGACTCAAGTGTTGATAATAGCCATAATCTTGACTGCATTTTCATGCTTAACCTGCGGGCTTGAAGACTCTACCGTTATTATCGAGCGCGTTTGGTGTCAAGTGAAAGAAAAGCAAATGCAATCCACAGCAGAAACTGCTTTTGATTCGCCTGGAATCATCCTGGAACACACGCAGAACTAGAGAAACATGTCCTTCAATGCACATTTGCTACATTTCATGACAAAATTATATTACCCTTTATTTTTTTTTGAATAAAGTAATAACAGCTGACAATCTTAATTTCCAATTCGAAAACGAGTACATTCGTCTATTATAGTAGATTGTTGCTGCTCAAATTGAAAAAAGTATTTGTTTTCCAAAAAAAAAAAGAATCAAACACTTGGCCAACCAGAAGACCAGAAGCCTCAGTTTGCCAATGGCATAGCTCATAGTCCACGCAAACTCTCGCCTCGCCTTATTAAAGGTTTTTTTTTTTTGTTGTTGCCTGTGGCCAAATCTATGCAGGCACTGCCTCAGTCGCTGCCTCTGCTCCGACCGTGACTTTGACTTGACGTTCAGTTCTTGCCCATTTCTGGCTGTTTTGCCAGGCCGTTAGCCAGGTTTGTTGTAGCCGCAACGACAACGTCAACGTTGCTTTTTCCCAACTGGCTCTCAAAGCCAAAACTGCGCGGCTCAGCCGCTTTTCGCGTAATTAAAAAGTGCGGCCTGCTGCCCCCCTCCCCCCTCCACTACATTACCCGCCTACCACCCCTTCTACCCTACAAACCAAATGGGCGCCCATCTGGGCACTCGCTTCACTTCACAGCTTTGTCAGCTGAATGGGTGAGGCAAGAGGCAGCAGGCAGGAGCCAGGGGCAGGCGGCAAGAGCCAGTTGGCAAGGGGGAGGTGGCGCTGTGGCAGCAACTGCGTCTGCTGTGGTCCATTTTTGCTGATGTTGCCGTAAATGCGCTTTGAGTTTTAGACCCAGGCATAAGAGGTTTCAACTCATCCGATTTTGCTGCCAACACCGCCTGCAACCCCTTGCCGTGCTCCTGATGCCTGACGCGTAATTTGCGTGCGCAGTTTGTAAAAAATGCATATTTCAAATTAATTAACGCTAATGAAAATGTTTAAAACTTGCAAGTTGCAGTTGCCGTTACACTGTAAAAAAGACTACATAAATACTAGATCACTGCAGACGGCAGTCCAAGCTAGTGACGAAGGCTGCAAAAGGGAATGGAAGCTAGGATAGTAAGATCAGATCGACTTATATACCGATCAAAAGGTATGACTTTAACTAGGGAAAGGGTATACAAGAGCTTTTTGTAACTAAACAGATTTATGCGAAATTGTGCTGTAGATGGGTAAGGCAAAATTTAAAGGATTGGAGCTGATAGTGCCTTTGGGGCAACAAGAGATCCTTATCATTAGTTAATCTGTTTGTATTAGAACTTAAACCAATATTGCGATAACACATTAATTATTAAAACTTTAGAGACACTTTGAATAAATCATTAAGTTTTTTGTGTCATTTTTTTTTTTTCAAATTAATCAGTCGATTCAAAAAAAAAAAAACAACTCTTAACTTACATTTTTTCAATGGGCCACAAACTCTGTAAATGCGTGTTAAAACTACAAATAACTACAAATTTAATTAATTACAGGTAATCTGCAATGATAATTGTTCCACAAAAAACCATATAGAAAAAGCGCCGTAAAAATGAGAAATTAGAATTTGAAGATGCAACGTAAAAGTTTTGGAAAAAGATGCAAAAAGCTGTGATAATTAAGGTTATATTTTCTAAAATTGTATAGATAGATAAATTTGATTTGTTAATTAATGTCCAAACAGTGCCAAAATTAGGTCATAAACTTGGATGATTGATTGTCTCATGTTTCCTCTATGTCCACATATCCACATCATCACAGGTAGTTGTCTGGACTTAAAGTTTCTAGCCTATCTTATAGTTGATCATCACAAAGAAAGTCAACAAGAAGATGATAGTGAAATCATAAAACAGCGAAAGTGTACCCATGAGATAATCATTCAGACGCATTTCCGTAAAACGACCGCCATTAATTGTCTGCGCATGGTACATGACAAACTGAAAGGAGCACAGGATAAGGAACAGGAGGACAACAGTATACCGAAAACTCACCAGCAGGACGGCAAAACTAATACACATTAGACCCAGGAGAAAGCAAATAATCGTTCTTGTCATAAGGAACAGCATGATCAGGAATGCGGACATAATGAGGAATACAACGGTTATTAAAAATAGCTTGGCTTTATCCTGCGTCACATCGTACTGTGTTATAAGCTTGTTTTAAGATTATCTATAAGCTAATATATATGCTATCACTTACTGGTATACAAAGAGCTAGCAGAATACCCAGGGATACGACTAGTATGCATATAACAAACCACATTACGAGATCCTGCCACAAAGTTTCTACCACAAGAGCAAACAGACCAAAAGTGGCAAATTCCACCTAAAAATAATAAAGTTCAAGATCATCCAAGATAATATGATACAAACTTACAATCAGAAATGTGATTAGCCAGTTTAGACAGGGCACTAAACGCAATTTCTCAAAGAATATGAAAATCAGCGAGAATACAGTTGCCAATGTACATAATAAGATACATATCCATTCATCTTTATTGAATATCTCTTTGACAGGCTCCCTGCAAATACCAACTACTTATAGATATCAATAACTTATAGATACTATACTCAGGCTTACACTAAGCAAACCACAAGCCATTGTGCCAACGCCAGAAAAAGCCATATTATGGTTAACACATATACAACGCAGGCATATTTGCGTCGATACCGTTTGCGATCACCCTTAATTTTGTTCATTTTAAAAATTTTAAAAATTTCGTATTGTTTTTGTATATAAAAGAACTAAAATAGTAAAATAACATGATGTTTTAATTCGTTAAAATAGCAGCGTGTGTTTCAAAGCAGGTTTGATAATAATGTATTAATGTTCTTTTATAAAAAATATCTAATATAAAAGAACTTGATGTTATCATGCGTTTCTAAGCAAGTTTCATCGAAATGTGAAAAAAAATTTACATAAATTACAAAATAACAAAATGTTTAATGTTTTCAAATATCAGACACATAGACATTTAAAAAAAAAAAACCAATCATGAAGACCAATTTTTCAAAGAAAGCGATACAAATTTTGTTTCACAATTTAAAACTGAATGTTTTTTACATTTTTAAAAAAGTTTAATGTTAATAAAGTAAGTCTAAATATTTAAAATTGTTGTAAGCCGAAATTGTAGCAAAAAAAAATTTAAAAAAATGTTTACAGATATTTTTGGACTTTCAAAAAAATGTGTTTTATTATTTTCTCAAAAAACTTAAAATGGCGGCAACTCCTTAAAAATGATTTAAATCGAAAAAAGTTATAGCTTTAACTTTGGTTTTTGTTTGTAATTCCTGGTAAAAGTATTTTTTGCATTGATATTTTAAGGTACGAATGATATGATAGCTATTAGCTGTATCAATATTTTTTTAAAAATCCCATTTTAAAATGTTGATTAATATTAAAATAATGTGTTTAAAGTCATTTTAATTTGTAGCATCATTTTGTTCAGTGTATGTGCAGAAGTGTGAGATATCTCTAGCAAGGATTTGCTGCAAAACTCTCACTCTAACTGTTTGTCTACACATTCTGCTTTTGCTGTTGCAACTTTAGAGCTCGACCAACTCAGCAAAAATTGTCAGCATAACCACAAAAGCCAAAATGCGCGCTATCTCTATCTGCTTTGGGCGCTCTGTCTCTCTCTCTCTATCTGTCTTTCTCTGTGGCTCTGTCTCTGTCATACACTGACGCTGATTTCCGCTTCCGCTTGAAAACTCATTCGCTTTCGCCGCACAAACAAAGCGCCTGCCAAACTTATTTGTTTTATACAAACTGTTGCACAAACGAGCACAATGCAATTTCAATCAATTTTATGGCACATTTATTTGCCAAGCACCTGAGTGCACCTTGGCCCCTTCTTTCCTTTCGTCCTTTGCTTCTTTCCGCTTTCCCTAGCCACATTCATTGATGGGTTGCCTGTAAATTACTTGGCCAAGTGCATTTTCATTGCATAGAAAATTTCATAATAAATTATGGCAAACTTGCTTCACTTGCATTGTTGTGCGGTAAAACAAAAGAAGCTTTGCATAAAACTTTTCCATCGTGGAGTTTTGTTTGCTGTTTGCATATAATAAAGTTCCTATTGAACCTAGAATATTGACTTTACGACTATAGCACTTCTTCACATTTTCAAAGACTATCTTTCGCATGTGGTGAAACTAAGCGAAACTATGTTGAAATATTAAATATTATGCTTTAAAAGACTTTTACCTACTTACTTAATGGAATTTCATATTTTCTATCAGTTTTCAACGCAATGCTCAGAAATGTGATTTCGCTTTTTTTTTGGTTTTATAAAGTTGTATATTAGAATTTTCTACACAAGTTGATGGTGTTGAAGGCTAAACTTCAACTTCTAAGTATTTATTTTTAATTTTCACTTTAATCTGAAGTTTATAATTAACTTAGCTTATCATCTTTAGAATTAACATAGCTTAAACTTTAAAGTCAAGCACAAAATCATTTTTAATCGCTGAAAAATAGCTTCACCTCAGCTTGAAAAAAGCAAACGCAAACAAACAAATCAACTCATTGAGCTTAAAGTAACGATTCAAGCAATTGTAAAGACCATATTTCAATTCATCCTAAACAAAAAATAGAGCACTTGTTGTATTCAAGTTAATTGGCTTGCAAATCGAAATGCTTATTTGTTTTCACTTATAATTGGTGGCTTGCAAGTCTTCAAGCTTTAAAGTGACCTTGCCTTTAAGTGAGTTAGTTTGTTTGACTGCTACAAGACACTAATATATATAAAGTTTACTTAAGTTAAGATATGTATAAGATTGCTAAGTGCAAAAAGCTGTATAAAAAATAAACAAAACTCAAACAGAGTAGCTTATGTCAAGCTATTTTCAATATCTTTGGGTTATCCTTTCGTTGCGGCTTGTCATCATGTTGACTAAACATATCTTATGGTTCTCAAAACGCAAACCTATGACAAACAGCTGCAATACTCATACAGAATCGCAAACAACGCTATATCAACGTGGACACACAACGTGGATACCCACATAGGCCATAGGCATGGCCAAGGATGTAGACAACAACAATCCTGGCTGCTAAAGCCGTGAAACGTTGTCGCCGCCTTTCAGTTGTCATGTGTCTCGTATGGCCAGTTGCCTCTGCCATTTGCCTCTAGACCTCTTCCTTCCTCTTTCCTCCTGCCACTTGCCTCCTGCATGTCCTCTGCACTCTGCTCTCTCTCTGTCTTTTGTATGCTGTCTGCCGTTGTTGTTTACTGCCGCATTTGACGTCTGTGGTGACATTTGAAGTGGCGCCCATGGAGCACAGAAGGCGTCATCAGGCAGCCGAATAAATGCCAGTAGCATTATGCGAGTACACAGCAAGAAAACGGTAATTGAAATGGTCATACATTTTACATTTTAAAGAATATATAATAAATTCAAGACTGTTTCCCTTTTCAGTTTTTAAACAAATCATTGGGAATACAAATTGTGACAAAATGTTGCTAAGCTAAATTTTTTTTAAATGTTTACAGCTGTTTAAAGCTGTTTGTCTAATGATTGGACATCTGTCTCAATTGCAAGTGAATTGAATCGTCGTTCAGTTCGCAAAATCTTTTCAAATGCGATTATGAAATTATTTTAAATATGCCTGATAGATCTTTAATTTTGTTCAGTGTACTGAATGTCTAACGGGCATTGCAATGTTACTTTGCTGCCTTTGTTGCAACATGCAGCTTGCCATTTGCAACGTTGCAACGCTGCATTTGGCCACTTGATTGTTGGGCCGGGTTTGGGCATTTAAATGGCTTACGCAAATGCATAATCATGTAATTGTGCTGCAGTTGCACCTGAGCCAACAAGCATTGCGCATACGCAGCGTGAGCCACCGTCCACACACAGAGCTAAGTTTTAAGGCTTTGGGGTGCTGGTTGATGTGTTTTTTTTTTTGTAGGTCTGCTCGTTTGATTTAATGCGGCGCTTAGTAACCCACAATTGTGCAGAACACAACACAACACAGCACAACACAATACTTTGTTGGGCATTTTCTTTTTGCGCTCGCCCTGACACTTAACTGTGAAAAATTGTGAATTATTATGGCAGCACTCGGCTTGAAGACCGTACTCCCTGCTCCCTCTCTCCACGCTGCCTTCAGCAGTTTATGACAGCGATTTGTTACGCACCATTGTGCATTGTAGCCACAAAAGCTTCGTCAACAACCAGGATTCAGAATACAGGACTTGGCTGCTTCTAACGCGCGCCCAGGTAAACAAATAATTCAAAGTCATTTGTGTGTGACTTGGGCCGGGCAGCTGCTCAGCTCACCTTTAACACCTTTAACACCTGCGAACTGCGAACTGCGACTGTCAAGTGTTGGCAAAAAATGTCAGCTCCTTTTTGCTATGTAGGTGATTATGACACTAAAGAGGGGCGCTCTATTTGGCTTTGGTTAGCTGTACAACCAGCAAAGGTGTCAACAATGCTTTACGCATTCGTTTAACGGGGACAGCAAGTAGCAAGTGGCAAGTAGCAAGTAGCACGCAGAAGACCCAAGACTCTCAGTATACCCTGTAAGTACTTATTTCAAAAGGTTGTTTTGACTTGCTGCTATTATGCTACTACTAATTTAAGCAAGATTTATATCTGGTTTTAGTCGGCAAACGATCTAAGATTTGAGTTGATTTTCAAATTTTAGGCGTGTTTTAAAACGCGAAATCTTTCGAATCTGTTCTGAGTTTTACTTTCAAGAACCATTTTTATTAAACTAATTTTGATTTAATTTTAAGATGGACATAGAGCTATTATTATTCGATTTTAAGAGATTTTTCGAATTCCGATTTAGATTAAAATCCGTAGAAAAGTGTGTAGCATACTTTTTTAGATTTTTAAGTTGACATCTAAACAGGCAGGTATATACATAAATGGCAAGTGAACTTCAAAGCTTCTTCCAAGGCAACTACATGCAATCCGTTAGATATACAGACCTTTTCCGGTTTCCACTTTCACACAACATTTTGTGGAATTGAAATTGATTTACAGGCTTTGCCCAACGGTGCAAAAATGATGCTATACAAATATATACCTATAATAATAAAAACAGGGTATTTCGTAGTCTAGCAGTCAGATTAGGAACAATACAGGTTGCCAGCCAGTTTTTACTACTTTTTGCGCAGTTTGTGTTAAGAGTCTGTGTTTTTTCTTTTTGTGTTTTTATGAGCAGATTAGAGGATTTGTTACGTTTGTTAGATGTGACAAAAAATGTGCGTACATGGGGATTGTAACGTTTTATAAATGCATAAGTTTAGCACTAGAAATATTGTTGAAGAAAACATATAAATGTTTAATATAATTTGCATTTCAATTGATTTATAAATATATAAAAGTTAAATAAGAAGTTGGCTTTAGTTGCTTTAAGTTGTTTTTATGCCCAATTAAAAGCCATTTGATTTTAAATACCTTAAAGTAATTACTTAAAGCATGTTATAAAATCCCTCTTATTTTCTCTGCTTCAACTTGAACCCAAAAAAAAAAAAAAAACAGTCCCTGCTTTTGCATTTTGCACCTTTGCACATAAAATGTGTTTACCTAAAGAAAGAGAGAAAAAAAAATATGTAGAACTCAAGTCAGCTACGTACATATCCCTTATACCCCGTTTCCCTTACTTTTCTCTTTCCCGTTCCCGTTCCCGTTCCCGTTTGCCTAGTCGCCATTCCCAAGATGTTGGCTTTGGCAAACAAAAAATCTCATTAATCCATTAAGTAAATGCGAAGAAAAAGTTCAAAGCAGGCTTCCTCGCTTCCTTGCTGCACAGTAGCACACACAAAATACACAAGGACATTTACAAATGCAGGACAGAGAGAATGTATGTGTGTGTAGGTATACTGCTTGGCGACACTGTAAAAGAAAACCTTTTGGGAGCACTAATGAGTTTGACATTGTTTCCTACTAACAAGCGCCAAAGTTAGACGAGGCCCAGGTTCAGCTTCAGCTTCATCTTCAGCCCAGTTCTAGTTCCCAATTTCAGCTCTCTTCTCTACCAGCTGCCAGGTGGCAAGCAACTTCTGCTTCTTCTTCTGTATTTCTGCTGCTGTTACACCAGACATCCTATGGCATTTCTATTACGATTTCAGCACAGATGCTGCTGGTTCCAGTCCTTAGTCTTTATGCCTGTCTTTGTCCCCCGCTCTCTCACCCCCAGTAACCGTCAGGCAGCAGCTTTAATGAATTTTCTTAAAATTCACCCATTTCTGCACTAATTAAAAATGTGTTGATAGCATTTTCGCAATTTGGCTGCTAAAGAGCTTTTAAAGCCGATCATTGCATCTATTTTGAGCTTCAAAACAATCGTTGTGACTTTGGATTAGGGTTCTCAGTACTAATGCTGAAAAGAAGTCGATCAATTCGTTTGTTTATTTATTGCGTAGTAAAACATTGATTCAGCGAATGTTTTCAAGAAAAGAACACATTTTCATTAAATAGATAAAAACATTAAAAAATTAACATTAAAAGTAATGTATTGAAAATTGTATGTTATTTAATCTTAAAAGGAATCTTTTTTTAAATCAAAAGATCTCCGACTCAACAATACATACAAACATTTCAAAACATTAGCCTGAAAACAACTACGTTGAAATTTTTGGTGGAAAGGTTAATAATTTTAGCTTGTAATAATTTTTAATTAATAACTTGACTATGCTGTTAGCGTTTTGTATTTTTTTTTTTTTGATAAAATTTGTTTTATGAAATTATAAATTATATTTTTTTATATATTTGTTTTATTTTCACAGAAAGTAGTAATTGTTTAGTTTTAACTACCCCTTATATTATAAAACAAAAGAAGCCTTAGAGCTTATACACTTTCGATATTTTTGATATTGTATTTGAGCAGTACTCATTGCAGATTGAATTCATACTAAGTAAAGGTTTTCAATGGCTGCCGTTTCCGGTGTGCCAGCCATATTTTTGGCATGACTAATGTTTCCCCTTTGACTCATTTGGTTAGGCACACACACACTGAGAGCACACTGAGAGTAAAGCTGCTGAATGCAGGATTGCCCTCACAAAAACACACACACACACATATACACGCACACAAACTTACAGCGACTCGAACTACCTTTCACACACACACGACTTTTGTGCGCGCAATTTTGCTACAGTCAACGCCGATTGTAAATTACGCCGTAATGCGCCCATTTGTATGCTACAAAAATTGCCGCTTATTGAATATTTAGCAAGGAGCGCATCGCGACTACCTGACAGCACAAAAGTTAGCATACGCCCACAAACGGAAGGAGATAAGTTGAATGCTAAGTTGGGCGGGATGGGTGGTATGGGTTCTCTCTGTTTTTTAAATGAACTCATTTGGGATTTCGTATGCGTGTTTTAGTCGTGCTAAAAAAGAACTTTTTGGCACTTTAAATAATTAAACAAAGTAAAGGCAGGCACAAACATATACTTAACATATATATTTATATATATATTCTACGTGGCTACGAGCGGGTTGCAGTTAATATGCCTCTCCTCTCCCACACCTTTCAGACAATTGCCGCCAATATGAAAAGCACTCGCAATCTTCATGTCTTCTGTGTTCTGGCATTGATAGGCCAACATCAACGTTGACTGACAGGGCCAACTGCCCGGGGCCAGACGGGGCCAAATATCCGATAAGAGCTAAACAAGCAAATGAAATTCAAAGTGTGTGCCTGGGGCAATGACAGAGCTAAAACTTGATAATACAGTGTGACAGGTGTTAATATTTGTGGATTGATTTTAAAACCTTGCTAAAATATACATGCTTTTATCCACTGTTATTTATACAAAACTGTTTTGGCTTTCACTTGTGAACAAATTTCAAAGAAATTTTTAATAGCATACTTTTTGGAGCGCAATTAATCAAATTTGAAATTCAGTAAAATCATAATATACAGAATCAGATCGTGCTGATAAATCGATCTCTACTGAGCTAGTTCAAATCTAAGCTTCTGAATTGTATCAACCGCCCAAAAGTATGCTACATTATTTGCTGAGAAATGAATTCATAAATCGAGCTCGGAACAGGGCTGAATACAGCCTTCAGCTAAACTTCTGGTTACTTTTGTGTTCTTATAGAAATATTTTTAGTTTAGTTAAAGACTTTTTTCAATTTAACTCTTAAAAGAAATGCAAATAAGCTTGTTAGTACTATTTGAAGTGGAGTAAAGAGGGTGGAAAAACCTTGAAAAAGATTTTTAAGCAAGTTATTGTTTGAGAACAAAATCTTAAAAATACGCAAAAAAACATAAATTTTGATATTGGTAAGAAAACTTAAAATTTGTAAAGAAAAATATACCCAAGATGCTATCGATAACAAAAAACATCGGTAGATCTGATGATTCTAAGCATACATATTATTTATAATTTGTGCCACTGTGCCAGCTCTGAAAATGTCTTTTTAAAATGCCTCTCAATTCGGTCCATGCACCCACAGAGGAGCACCAGCTCCAGCTCCAGCTGCCCCAACAACAACAACAATACCAACAATAATAACAACAACAATAGGAACAACTGATTTTGTAGGAGTTGTATGCCTTTTGGTGGCGTTGGCAATGACGCAATCGATACTTCATTAAGATATCGTGTTTTTGTGCCTAGACGCTTTCCGTTTACGTTTCCTTGATTACTTTACATAGTTGTTCCTTTACTCGGCTCGGCTCAATTGCTTTTGGCTTGCTGTCTTATCTGCATTTTGGCCTACACTTCAAGGCTGACTTGGTTTGGTTGGCTTGGATTGTCTGGTTGGCTGCTTGGTTGTCTACTTGGCTCAGCTCTTTTGTCTTTTACATTTGGCAAATAAATCGCAAAATGCTATCAGAAGGCCCAGAACATTATTTGCCACCGGATGTATGCATGGAAGGCGTCATGTGGCACCATTTTGCCATGCAACCGTTGTTTATTTAATCGTCCTGTGTCTGCCCAGAGCCCAGATGAGTCCGTGAGAGACCTCGTCGTTGTTGTTGTTGTCTGTTTATCACACGAACACAATCAAATTAGCGCACATCGAGTACAAATAACTAAAGATACGACAAACAAATGCCATGACGACAGCTGGTACCGCCCAACATAATCTAAGGGTGTGGTTGTCTATTCACTATTGTCTCCTAAACAGCCAAAAACATAATTAGCATTATATTCGGACTAGTTCTGAATTCCACTTTTTGAACCTCCTCAGAGCAACATGCATTTCAAAAACCTTCGTTTTATTCATTTTTACGTGTTATTGATTTAAAACTGTATATCTCAACAGTTCTCCATATCATACCTTTTCGTATTTCATGTGAATCTGTTGAGTTGAAAACATTTTTGAACATTTCTTTCAAGTCATGCTGAGATCAACATGGCATAACATAAATAACTTAAGATAAATTCAATACTTTACCATTTTCTACAATATTATAACGGATTAAATAACGGATTCTTACTAAAGTTGCAATTTACATTTCAATTGCATTGCTCAAAGGGCTGTAGTTTAAATTACGATTTTCCAAGCGACAATTTGAACATAATCATAAATTTTAATAATTTTGCAATTATATAAACAAGAGCATAGCTAATTTAAGTGTTTTATTATTTTCGCTGTGTAGCTGCTGTCAGCTGGTTGTTAACTGCAGCTGGCTGAGCTAACTGAACAGCTAAGTAGCCATGCGCCAATGCAACTTTGTTGTCAGTTGTACATTTTTGAGTCCTGTGTCTTGTATCTTTTGTGTTGTGTCTTGTATCTTATGAGTTGAGGTAGCCGCCTGCTGTGCGTGTCTTTCACCGACTGGCAAATGAACTTCTACTGTGGCTTTAGGGAGGAGGGGAGGGCGAGTTGGGTTGACTGCAACAATTGCACTTTGTACTTTGTTTTTGGCACACACTGTTGTTGTCACAGTGTCAGGGACTTTTGTTGTGCTGTCAACGGCGCTGCAAGAAACTTTGTTCATATCGTCACATGACAGCAAGCTCAGAAAATATGAGGCAAGGGTCCAGGACATGGCACACTCGCACAAACACACACACACACACACAAGTACACATACACACAAGTAATAAATATCAAACCAGTGTATTTGCGGCTTGTCATGCTTACCACAATGTTGCCGACTTGTCGTTGTCATATCAACAGCCACAAGCAGGACTCTGCTCCCCCCTTGTGTTTAATCAACATTACTTGTGCTTAAATCAATTACAACTAATTACATTTTATGCCCCGTTGAAGGCAACTATGTGGCGCGTCCTTCGCTGCTGACTTCGCTGTCGCCTAAAAGTATGCAGTGCAACATTTCCGCAAGGAATGCCAACCAAAGAGCGTACACTATATCCTTTGAGTCTGCATTGCGTCGAGTGGTTCAAACCAAAGTCAAAAGCATTAATAGCAACTGACATTGCCAACCCCCACCCCAATCTTATCCACCACCCCCCCCCCCCCCCACCCTTTTGGAATTGCAGGTGTGCAGGCACAGCACATTTTTGCAGCTTTGTCTCATTTGGGGATTTGCCTTTGGCTTCGTTTCCTTTTTCCTTTTTGCCCAAAGAGTGCAAAAATTAGATGACAAATGAATGGTAACACCACTGGCATAGATTTCATGTTGTTTTAGCCATGGCTATAGACCTTTAATACAAAATTTAAAAAAACACTTTGACTAAAAGATGTAAATTAAGGTAAAGAAGATGCTTGAGTTGGCATCGAACAAAAATATTTATTTTCTTTGCTCAGCTCCAATTGTAACAAAAATGTACGCCTAATTTTTTGAAGTTTAATTTTTTAATAAATAAAAATATTTTGAAATGTATTTAAAATAAAATGGCAAATGGAACCGTGTTGCTTTTCACAATTGCAGTTTTCTTTAATTAAATTAAATAAATGTGTATATTCTTTGGGTGATTATGTCATAATCAGACCTATTACGAATTCCAATCAACTTCATTTTAATATGTGGAGCATACTTTTAGGATCGTCGAGATATTAGAAGGATTTGTTTCAAGTGTGCTCTAAAAAGTATAATAAAAAGTTGGACTTCGGAGTAGGGCTGAATATTAGCACCCTCTCTCCATTGAAGGTTGAAAATTATGCAAATTTTTAGACTACTAGACTATATTTTACAAATTTTTAACACTTAGCCATGTTCTGAAGCAAAAGCGAATATAAACTATATGAACTGGAGAGAAAACTAAGCCTACTTGATTTAACGTACTCCAAAAAGTAAGTCACATAGGTTTCTGTGAACTTGATGCCGAAGTATAGTTCAGAACAGAGTTGATTAGTCGCTTTGGTCGGCCATATATAAAAGTCGTCATAAAACATATACATAGTATATGAAACTTTTGTAGCTGCACATTGTCAACACAAACAATTTAAAAAACAAGAAAAAGATTTTTAAAAAAACCTACATAAACTTAACAAATTGTTCAGGACCAAGCAGAAATCTCTGTTCTTTTGTTATCTTAACTTAAAATCAAATTTAAATTTTTTAGTCACTTAAAACGTAGCTTATGAGAATTATGAATAAAGCAGTTGTATGTTAAGTCAAAGCCCAAACATTTAGCTTTTCATATAATAACAGTGTTTTCACTATCAGCAACAACAAAAACAAGAACCTAAAAACAATGTAGCTAAAGTGGAGTTAATAATACAGCTAGGACCAGGACCAGCTAGGAACAACACCAACAACACCAACAACAGCAGCAACAGGACCAAAACAGCAGCAGGACCAGACAGACTGCAACATTTTGAGTAGCTCATAAATATGCATTTGCGTTTCGCCTTTGTGCTAAGGATTTCACATATTAATTTTTAATATGCCATCGCAGCTAGCTGCCTACGCCCTACCCCCATGCTTTCGACCGCTCTACCTGTTGGCCAAGTGAACAAAAAGCGTTGGCTAATTAGTGTTCTCGCTCAATGGCCGATTGCCACGCGAAATCAGGACTTGCTGCTGCCTGCTTTCACCTGCCTCCTGCGGCAATGGCCAGGACTAAACATTGCGTTTAAAGCCAAAAAATAAACAACAATTTAGTGCAGATTAGCGCTTCGTCCTTTTGTTTGTGCTTTTGTGCCATTGTTTCAAAAGCTGTTGGCGTAGTTGAAGCAGGGGAAGGCGGAGGGAGGTGTGCCAGGATGGGGCAGGTGACATTTAGGCTTTTGAATGGGGAGCTGTTTGCCTGCTTACATGGACATTGCCAGTGTTTGGCTAATTGCTTGGCGCGCACAACAACAATAACAACAATGGCGTCTCTCACTGGGCACAAGGCAAACTTCCGCTTCCGGTTGCGGCTGCCGCGGTGTGTGTGTGCAGGTGTGTGTGTGTGTGTCTGTATGTGTGTATAAGCACTGGCAAACTAATTAGATTCGTGCGCCTCATTTGGCCACTTTTGATTTGTGCTTTGTGTACCAAGCAGTTGGCCCAAAACTTTTGCCCCAGATACATTTTTATCTTACAGCTATTTCAGTTGCCACACTGCGAGAAAAATGTATGTGTGTTTTAAAACAAGTAAGAATACTCTAGTCGAGTGTGCCCGACTACGAGACTCCCTGCTCCCAACTTGCATTTCAAGCAGTTCAGCGGCAACACAAGCAAGCAGCGTACTCATCTTGCACAGTGCATGTCAAACTGTTGTTTCTGCCTGCTGAGACAGGGGAAATAAGTTCTTCCATAACTTTGGTGCTATTTATCCGATCGTGTTGAAATTTACACATCCGAAAGACATTGATTAAACATACATGTGTACCAAAAATTAAAGCTTTATCTTTAAAATTGTGGCTGTGGGAGTCTTTTGCGATTTGCGGGGGTGCGGGGGGGTGCATCCGAAATTTGAAATAAGTTTGATCTGCGTATGGTATACAGGAACCTTCATGCCAAGTTTGGTGTCTCTAGCTCTTATAGTCTCTGAGATCTGTGTGTTCATACGGACAGACGGACAGACGGACATGGCTAGTTCGTCTCGGCTGTTGATCCTGATCAAGAATATATATGGTTTATATAGTGGGAAATGCCTCCTTCTGTCTGTTACACACATTTGCAGTACTTTATAACTCCCTTTTTCCCATTTTTAATGGGAACAGGGAGTAAAAATGTTCGTGAAAAAAGTAGTTTGCCAACCCAAAAACAAATTGTTCCTGAAATAAAATGATGAACTAATGGAATATTTAATGATTATTAAAAAAAAGGTTTAATTAAAAAGGTTTCACTTCAGATTTCAACCGGTAGATGGCGCTGGAGTGTTATTATTTCATATCAAATCTAATACTTTGTTCTAAGAACAAGCAGTTTAAAGAATTTGAACTTAGATATTTGGTTTTATTCAATATTTAAAGTAGAACAAGCTCCTCGATTAGAGCACATTATAATGGGAAGGGATAATAAGGATAATCCGTATTATCCCCGTGGATAACGACGAACTGGTCAATGTGCAGATAAATTCAATTAAATTATTTTAGTTATCGATTAATAAAAAACTACTCACTGTCTTCATCGATAATCACTATTAAGACTACGAGCAAAGGTATCCACTTCATTTTCAAACTCTTTTTAATAAACTCATTTTAAAACAGCTCTATTTATATTAATTTACAAATCTAGTGTGTCCAATTTGTTATTGACGTGAAAAATTAGAATACAAAACATACTAATGTATGAATCTGTTTATAAATGTTTTGTGAAAATGTGAAGTGTGGCGAATTAATGGAAAATAAAAGATCTATTTTTAAAATCGAGGATGAGGGAGCTTGCTCAATTTGCAGGTGTCGATTTGACTTAACACCTTTGCAGATCTGTGGGGTGGAGTTTTTCAAATGTAAAATTAACTAAATCTCTAGCGCTTAAAGTGTTTATTAATCGTTTTTAGCCATACAGAATGTACAAGAACAAAGATAGAATATAAACTAATCAGTTTGGTGTCCAGTTTCGTGTCCTTTATGGTCGCGCCAATACGCTGATGATAAATACATTTAAATTGTAATATTTCTCAACGCAATAAAAAAAAATCAAATACTCACCACCACCAAGAACCATTATTGAGAATACGAGCAAAAGTATCCACTGCATTTTGTAACTTTTTCTAATAAAATCATTTCTAGACAACACTATTTATACTTGGATAGAAATCAAGTGTGTCCGATATGCTAATGGCGTACAAAATTTGAATATAATACGTACTAATGAAAACTGTTTATAAAAGCTTTGTGAAATTGTAAAGTGTGTCGAAATAATTGAAAGTCAAGGCCGTATATCTGGAATGTAAGATAAACTTGATCTGACATGCAAAGTTCGAAATCGACGCTTACACACGGACAGAAGGCAGACAGACAGACGGACAGACAGACGGACAGACAGACATGGGTAGATCGACTCGGCTTTTGAGGCTTGGAAAGAAAGATAGCTGTTTATGCTTGATACATACTTTATTACTCGCTTTAACCCATGTTGAATGAGTACAGGATGTAAAAGAGAACAAATGTAGAAAATAAAATGATTAATTTGTTGTCCCATTATGTTTAAGGGCTCATCATTGAATCAGACTACTCGCCAGTTTAAGACTATTTGTCATTCGTCCAGCTAATGAAATAAGATTGCAAATTTTCGATAAATACAATAAAAACCAAAATACTCACTAGTATCTATCTCCTTTATTGGTTGTATATGATATAAATGCTGATGATAAATATGGTACATGCAAATTGTATTATTTGTCGACATAATAAAAATAAAACAAAATACTTACCATGGACAATTGCCAAGAATAAGAACAAAGGTAGTATCCACATCATTTTGTAGCTTTTTTAATAATGCACTTTCGGGACAGCCCTATTTATACAGATATCTGTTCAAGGCGTCGAAAATTTTATAATTTAATATAATACATATTAATCTATGAAATTGTCTTTATATGTTTTGTGAAATCGGTTATATGAAACGAATAAATTGAATTGGTTCGGGAAGAAATAAATTTATAAGGAAGAGAAAATTTTCAAACAATTTTTTGGACTGATCTATGTTTAATCAAAACATCATCGATTGTAGTTTTGTAAAATCGTTAATCGAACACATCGATTGCTTTCTAATATGAAAAATTGTTTACAATTATAAAAAAGCTTTATGATTAGAATCGCATCCTCTTTTCCCTCTCTTTTGCACTCGATTAGGGATCAAAATTATATTTTGAAAGCTTCTTCAAATAACTATTTTTCTCTAAGTGCAGCTGCCTGAGGAGTGGAAGGTTTTGGGTCTTGGGAGTTTTAGGAGGGGGTGAAGGACTGTGCATATTTGGTTCAAGTTCGGCTTGCAATTTTTCATCAAATTAAATGTGGAATCAGAAGAAGAAGAAGCAGCAGCAGAAAATGATGAGAACTGCGCCAAAACAACAACAAATGCAACGCAAATGCGACATGTGGCTGAGCAAAAAAGTTGCGCCAAGCCGCAAAAACAAAAACTTTTTCGAAAAGTAAACGAAAGTGCAGCACAACAACAACAACAACAACAATAAGAAAAATAACAAAATTATGCGAAATTTAATTTGACTTTTTCAATGTTGTTATTGTTTTATTGTTGTTGTTGTTGGAGTTGGTTTGTCGCGTTGCTTGGCAGCTACTTTTGCACTTTTCTTTTTAGTTTCAGCTGCGTTTGTTGTTGTCCCAGTTGTTGTTGCTCTTGTTGGTAGTTGGTAGTTGCATTGCCAGCTGGCAAGTGTTGCCAACTGCGCTGCAAGAAGTATCAGAGCCAGCCTCGTAATTTGCCAGCTTGGCTTGTACACATTTTATATTATTTAGTTGCAAACTCTTGTGCAGCAAAAAAGGATATCAAAAGGATCTCAGTTCAAGCGAGTTCTCTGTGTGTGTGTGTGTGTGTGTGTGTGTGTGAGGAAAGAAATATGATTATCTTATACGGCACTGCAGTGCCCAGGACATGTGTTGTCCAAATGAGCCAGGACAGCAAAGGACAGAGCAGGACAGTTCAGGGCTGACGCTAAACGACAATTGTGCACTTCAAAGGACTAACAATAAGTTGCCATCTCTGCCTCTCTCTGTATTCATTATGGTGAATACTGCAGTTTAAGTTCAGCCTTGGGAACATTAACAGCGTTAAGTATACTTAAAAAGCATTATGGTTGAAAATAAAATAGAAATATTTGTGCAGATAATCAGGATACCCACACAATTGAAATGAAACATCATATATGCAATATATTTATAGTCTTGATAAGGACAATCTGACATTTTTAAATTGGGCTAAGCCTCGTGCTGTTTGTCACGTATTTATTAAGTTAAATTTGGTAGCAAAAGAAAAACCATCTTAATAAAGTTTTTCATACAAAAACTTATTTTTCAACCGATTTATCGTATGGCATCTATAAGATATAATAGTAACAAAAATTTGGAAAAGTAAATATCATGATAACTGAAGCCGTAACAGAGAACAACGGAAAACTGTATAAATACTGTAGAAATATTAAAAGAAGGTAAGAAATTTATATCTTTTATTTTTTTAACACATAAGTAAAATAGTTAGAAGCTTTCAGAAATATTTGCAATATATTTGGCCTTTTTCTTCAGATAGGCATGGATGCAGACAATAAATAATATTTCAAAATTAAAATATGAATAATATGAAAGGATATTCCCAAAAATGTCTGGCGCTTTCCAGTCCATCGTGTATCTTGCATTATCTAATATTCCTCCAGTTGTGTCTTTTGGAATTAAAGCATTGAGGAGTATTGGAGATGATCGTCATTTTTATCAACTAGATTTGAGTTGAGATGGCCAGCTCTCATCGCGATCAACTAACTGATCTGAAATTGTAATTTATAGATTTTCTTAAGCTCGAAAAACGTCTAACGTTTTTTGGGAATAAAAGAAATTGAGACATTTTATAATAGTTTTTATTATTTAAAATAGTTCTTATGTTAGCCTGGACATCTTCACTAGACTTGAAATGGGAAAAAAGGGAGTAATAAAGTTCTGTATGTAACAAGCAGAAGGCGAAATTTTCGACTATACAAACTTTATATATATTCATGTTTTTATTGCATATGTATAGACGATGTAGTAGATAAGTGCATTGGGATGTTTGTTGTTCTTAATAGACTATCAGTGTGTCAATAGAATAACGCGATTTGTACGTTTACTATATAGTATATATGGCTATATATATATGGTTATATATATATATATATATATATATATATATATATACGTTGAAGTCAGGCTAAGCTCAAAGTATAAAACTGAGCATTGTCACAATTTGCACTTGAATTACTTTCAGTTAACCGAAAGGCGAGGCCAAAGGGGAAAGAGTAAAGCAAATTACTAATTTATGGGCACGTTTCAGCTGTGGCTGCTGTTGCATGCAAAGATTTGGGGTGGATTGGGGCAACCCAGTTGCGCTGTGGCTGCCACCTGGTCGGCATGTGGCAAAGGGGCATACAATATGCATAATGTGTGCCCTTTGATTTGCTTTTGCGAGCACATTTATTTATATTTTATTTCAGCTGCTGCTGTTTTTGCCTCATTCCGAGCTTTAGTTTTGCATTTTTTATTTATAGAGAGGATGCTGCTGATGCTGCCCCCGCTGCACCCTTTGCCTCTTGCAGCCTCTGCTACTTTTGCTGCCTAAACACTTTCACATTTTGCAATGTGCTCAGCTTACAGAAAACTCACAGAACTTGACTTTACACACACACACATACACACACCTAATCACACTCATGTGGGGCTATAATGTTCATAAGTTGTTGTTGCTCTTCTTTGTTATTGTATTGTTGTTTTGGAAAACTAGCAGAAAAGAAGCAGCGTCAACTAAAGCGCTTAGTATTAAAAATAAAACCGCAAAAAGCAGCAGCAGCAATAATAACAACAACAACAACAGCAAGTGAAACAGCCTTGTAGAATAGCATAGGAGTGCAAAAAAAAAATTAAGCGTGTACAGTGAACGCTGGAGAACAACAACTTCTTGTTTTCGAGCCTTAAATAGAAGCTCCAGCTAATAAAAACTGAATCATATTTATTTATTTCAAAATGTAAGCACCATATTAATTTTGTGTTTTTAAATACAATATTTTGTCTCGATAATTTTGAAATTTGCAGTATTTTCGTCCCGATTGCGGCAGGATCATTTGTTTAAGTATTCTTCTTCATTGTTTGTAATTACATTTGCATTTTTATCTTTAATATGCTGTTGACTCAGGTCGACAGTCCACGCTAGTGACGAAGCATCGAGTGTCTTGAATATGCATCATCACAATACTTTTATCTCGTGTAAAAGTTTCTTTAATTCATATTATTTTCTGTCACTTTCAAATTTGAATAACATAAAATTGTATCTTTATCTTCGTTATTCGATAGAAACATTCGAAATTGAAGTTGTTGGCTGTTCTAAATTCCGAAGTAACGATTGACATTGCGCAATATTTGAAAAGATTTGAGTTATTTAAACAAAATCCAAATAAATTATATTTAATTTAAGCAAACTAAATAATAAGTATCCATACAATATATTTGAAATGTTGACACATTTTTTTTGATTATTTGAAAAGTTGTTATACATTATTGTATTATAACTAGAATTGTTTATTTTAATTTCAAAGCGTTCAATATTTTTGAAGATTTCTAAAAATGTTCCAATTTATCCATCGTCTACTGTGCGTGTGTGTGTGTGTGTTTGTATGCTTTCACATATGTATGTATGTATGTTTATATGCTTTTAGATGATACAAACAGCATTTTGCTGGTAAGCTGCATTGCAGTATCTTTTTTCATACACCCACAAAGACCCAAAACCAAACCAACTTCTGGCCAGCTTCATGTTTTTCTAATTTTTTCTCTCACTCTTTTGCTGTTTACCTCTTTCTCTCGCATAGTTTTATATTCTTGGTTTTATTTTCAGCTCATACGCTTGTGACTTTTAACCTTCCTTCTTGTTTTTTGCTCGTTTTCTCGTTTTCTCGTTTTTTATTTTTGTGTTCGTTTTCGCTTAGTGTATTTAACATTTTTCTCAAATGATACTCGACACAAGTGGCATTTGTTGTTTGTCTGTCCTTGTCACTGTATCTGTCTCTATCTCTATTTCTATCTGTATCTCTCTCTCTTCTGTCGCATCTGTCTCTCAGTGTCGTTTGGTCTGTGAGCTCCATAAGCTTGTCTACCGTTAAGTGGGACTGCAAGTTGCGGTAACAGTTGTCAAAGTGACCTCAAAGCGACAGCCAGCGACATACAGCAAACCACAACAACAACCACAACAACAACCAAAACAACATCAACAAAAACAATAAGATAAGACTAAAAAAAGAAATGATACAATCGAAGTATATGTTATAGAGACAGACAAATGCTCTACTCGCAAATATTGTTACTAAAATAAAATAATTAGTTTGTAGCCTTAGAAAAGATTTAATCAGTTCTGAACTCCACTCAAATATGTAAGGCATAACTTCGGTTCGTTTTAAAATGTTTTCCGAATTTCAGCATCGAATCAATACCACACAAATATGTGAAGCATACTTTTAGGCTCTTCTTTAAATTAAATGATAACATAACAAATCAAAAACTTGAAATTCTGTTCTGCTGTAAAAAAACATACTATTATCTTTTTTATGAAGTTGATTCAAAAGTGAAATTACGAACAGGTCCAAAGTAAACTTAGAGTTTCTCATTCCACTCTGCTACAAGAATTATGCTTTGAACTCCATCCAAAGGTGCACTTAGGAACTTAGGAAGATTTTGCAATAAGAATTAACTTAGTTAAAATATACCCAAAACTCTACAGATTATATTTATGATATTTTTTAGTTTAATAAAAATATATTCAAAATTTTTGCCTAATTTCCGATTCTTACCACTCGGAATCGAAATTATGAGAAAATAATTATTAAAAAGTACAGTTTCTATCGATAAAAATATGTGCAATTTTGTACACTAAACAAGGGTGTATCTTTTATATATATAAATATAGTATCTAGATTCTAGAATCAAGTCGTGTTCATCCTTAAGCTCTAAGTATGCACACCTTCACCATTTTACAGGGTATTAAATGTAAGTGTACTTATGTCCGCTTCCACTTTTGCTAAAAAGCTTAACTCGAACAGTTTATGTATGCACACATGTCAGCATACGTAATTATGTGAGTGTGTGAGAGAGAGATAGAGAGTGAATGAGTAAAAGAGAGAGAGGGAGAGTAAATGTATTTGGTGCTGCATTTGTTTGCCTGTTTCTTTTGGGTGCTTTAATGAGCCCCAAACTTGACCTGCTTAGGGACATATTACATTTGACAGTTTTGCAAATTACATAGCTTGTTCTTTGGATTTTACAACAAACATTTAATTAAATTTATTTGTTGTATTTGTGTGTGTGTGTGTGTTTCTGTAGGTGCTTTCCTTTGAAAATTATTTGGCATACAAATCTTTTAAAAGGATTATGCATAAATTATGCATTTTTTGTTATTTCTTAGAAGCAGAAAAGCTGTGTTGGTATGATTTTTCTTTTACAGCTGCTTTAGAAGAACTGAATGAATTTGTTGTATTCTAATTATATATTGATCATTTCATGATAAGACTTTGTTGGCAATGTGTCACTCATATGAGCTAAGTATGTTCTTTAAACAGGTTAATCTCCCTAATAAGGTATTTTGAATTTATGATACTTTACAGTGGTAATTAACTCTTTAAAATAATTTTAAAATTGGCTTAAAGATTGTTTACTAACTTTTTTCAGAAAGGTTTTAACAAGCGGTAAAGTGGAGTTACAATAATCAACAGCCTGTTTTGAGATTCCAAAAATTTTTAAATTTTAATCAATAAATATATACATATCGTCAAAGACATATAAATATTTGAGGATAATTCAAATGTTTTTAAAACAAACTGTAAACAAATATAACTAAATGTGGCTGATATTTAGAAGTTTGCATATATGGTTTTTTCTTTTATTTTTTCATTTGGTCGCTTTTTTTTAGAATAAACACATATTGCTTTAAAGTTTATTATTTAACTGTCGCATTGAATGCGTTCAACAGAATTTCCAGTTTAAAGTGCTCAAAGGAACGTCAGTCATTTAATTGAATGAATGAATGAATGAAACGGTTCTGTCAGACCTTAAAAGGCCTACGCTGTAAGACTCTGATACGATTACTGCAGCTGCAAATTGCAGTGGAAGCTTACTTGCCCCAGTTTCGGTTGTTGCAAGTAGCAACAGCAGCAGGCAGCTGTACGCAGTACGCACTGACAGCGAAACGACGCCAATTTGGAGTGCTGCAATGTTGCAAATGTTGCAAGCACATACAGTATGTGTAAAAGGCAAGCGGACAACGTTCATCAAGTGCGCAGCGACTGCCAGCGACTCATTTGATTTACTTTTCATTTCCGGTGCTGCCAAGTGCTGCGCAGCGCAGCGCTGCCTGTCCCACAACTACTTGCAACCTCATACCTAAGGCGAACGCATGACACCTTTCCATGCAACTACCTTTAGCTGCCACAGGCAACAGCAACAACTACAGCGGCAACATGAAGAGGGAACAACTCATGTGTCGTGTTGTCCTTGTCGTTGTTCCTGTCGTTGTTGTGCTTGTTGTTGTTCTCGTTGTTGTTGTTGTTGTTGTTGGTGCTCATCGCCTTGTCGGTCCTCCATGTTGAGCGTTATGCAATTATAACTTTTGTCATTAGCAACTTAAAATGCAAATTGCTGCAATGAAGCGTCGTTGTCGTTTTTCGGCAGTAGTCGACGCAGTAGTTGCAGATTGCTAGAGGCTGGGGGAGTTGAGGGGTGTTTCTATATGGGGTAGGTGTGCCAGTTGCCGTTATTTAAAGTGTTATGACTTAAGTTGCTGCCGTTGGCTTTTAAACGTTATCTAAGTAGCTACTATCCTCAAGGAAGCAAAGCCAACTATCAGCCACATATGAAAGTGCAGCCGACACATGCCACAAAAAGCGGACAAAAGTCAACACATAACATTCTTACATTCTTACTAGCTGTATGTTAGATAGTGTAGAGCAGTCAAAAGCTATGATTCTGCTGTCATTCGATTGTTTTGATAGTGGTCGTCGAACTATCGATGCTATTTACTTACCTTTGATGTAATATCGATGACAAACGGCCAGAAGCCAACTTGTTATGTGTTGAGCTGGAAAACTTTAGGCTGTGCTGTTATACGATAGTCTTGATAGTGATGGCCTGGAGTATCGATACTATCGTAAGAATCGCATGCCAATCTATTAAATGACCAATTCTATAAGTTGATAGTTATGTATTGTACTTAAAATTAACCCAATTAATTATTTTGTTCAAGCAAATATGTTGACAAATTGTCGTTACTATCGATAGTATCGATAGCATAAACTTTTATTATGTAAACTGTCGCTAGTTTTAGCTATTCTGCTAGAATTACATATCAAATCAAAAATAGGGACTATGTATCGCCAAAAAATTTTAGCCTCGGCATGATTTTCAATAGAATCGATTTAAAAACTATCGATATTACTGATTTAACTTTTAAGAAAAACTCAAAGAAAGTAACTATCGACACTACCGCCATATCATAGATGCCCTGTCATTTCTAGCTACCAATTAGTTTTTATATTATCAATATATATTTTAAAGTGACTCAAAGAAAGTAACTATCGATACTATCGTCTTATAATAGATTCCCTGTCAGCTCTAGCAGGCAATTAGTGCTCTTTCGCCAGTTAATTTGTTAGCCAGTCGGTTGCACTTTTTGTCCTTGTGTCGCATGTTGTCATAAAGCTGACAGCATGCAACGGGAACAACAAACTTGCATCTGACAAATGCCACAAAAAAAAAGTGAACGCGGCAGTTCAAAAGAAGTAACCATAAAAGTGAGCGTGCTTCTGCAGCTGATTCTGCTGCTTCTGAAACACACCCTAACTACACCCTCTACCGTCCCCCTAGAGACTACACTACGCTACCAGCTTGCTCATTCCAAAGGACAAGTCACGTCCAAGGAATTAAATAGTTAAGCGGTTCTTTTTTTATGCAATTTCCAGGTGAGGTATTCGAGAAATGGTAAAAGTTTTTTTTTTTTTGGTTTGCCTGGCGCAACGGACGCAACGCTAGTTAAATCATTAAGGTTTAAGTTTAACGCTTGCGGATACGGATACGGATGTGGATGTGGATGTGGATGTGGATGCGGATATGTGTGGCACGAGTATACTCCTGACTGTGCAACTGTTTATAAATAATAAAACTCAGCTAGCAAAAGTGTTTTACACAGTGACGAATTGACATATTGCTATACATTCAATTCAGAGGCACTGCAGAAATCCTGTGTGATAAATTTATTGGATTTCAGATCATTTTATTTACTTGAAGCTATGAACTCGAAAATATTGTTATTAATGTACTCCACTTCACTTAACTATTTATATAAAGAATAACCAGGTCTGTTTCCAGTTCCAATTCCGAATGTTTAGATCGTAATCGGATTTGAAAACTATAATTTAATTTGATTTAATTTAATTTTTTTTGTTTAAAAAAGGAAAAAGAGAATATTTGGTTTGTGAAATGTCCGTCTGTCCGTCTGTATGAACGCAGGTTTTTTCCACAGTTTTGAAGCTAGAGCAACCAAACTTGGTATACATGTTGGTATATACCATAGGCAGACAAAGTGTCAAGATTACCCCCCACCCCCACCCCTTCCCCCATAAGCCGCAAAAACCTATATCTTCCACAGTTGTATAGCTAGAGTAACCAAATTTGGCACAAGGGCTACTTATCACATCCTTCATTGATCTGACAAAAAAATTCGAGCAAAGGTAAACACTTCATTTTCAAACGCTTTTTAATAAACTCATTTTAAAACAGATCTATTTATATTAATTTACAAAGCTAGTGTGTCCAATTTGTTATTGACGTGAAAAATTAGAATACAAAACATACTAATGTATGAATCTGTTTATAAATGTTTTGTGAAAATGTGAAGTGTGGCGAATTAATGGAAAATAAAAGATCTATTTTTAAAATCGAGGATGAGGGAGCTTGCTCAATTTGCAGGTGTCGATTTGACTTAACACCTTTGCAGATCTGTGGGGTGGAGTTTTTCAAATGTAAAATTAACTAAATCTCTAGCGCTTAAAGTGTTTATTAATCGTTTTTACCCATACAGAATGTACAAGAACAAAGATAGAATATAAACTAATCAGTTTGGTGTCCTTTTATGGTTAACAGCTCATCATTGTATCTAGCCACCTAGCCACTTGTATCTAGCATCTCCATAAAATGGAATTCCTGATGCTAAATACATTTAAATTGTAATATTTCTCAACGCAATAAAAAAAAATCAAATACTCACAAATAATCATTATTGAGAATAAGAGCAAAGGTATCCACAGCATTTTGTAACTTTTTTCTAATAAAATCATTTCTAGACAACACTATTTATACTTGAATAGAAATCAAGTGTGTCCGATATGCTAATGGCGTACAAAATTTGAATATAATACGTACTAATGTAGAAAACTGTTTATAAAAGCTTTGTGAAATTGTAAAGTGTGTCGAAATAATTGAAAGTCAAGGCCGTATATCTGGAATGTAAGATAAACTTGATCTGACATGCAAATTTCGAAATCGACGCTTATATACGGACAGAAGGACAGACAGGCAGCCAAAAATTCGTCCACGCCCACCCCCGCCCCCACAAATAAGCAAAGTCTGTATCTCCCGCACCCCTTTAGCTAGAATCACCAAATTTTGCAGGTTGAATTCTGTTGCCCTATTTAAACAAGTAAGAACGTTGCAGTCGGGTGCATCCGACTGCGCCGTTCTTACTTGTTTCAATAGGAAATGATTCGAAATGAAAAGCTTCCAAAATGGGAACAGGTCTGAAAATAATAAAAAAAACAATTCTTTTAGTAACTATTTTGTACTAAATATTTAAAACTTGATTTGGGGTTTCGTTGCGTTTCAGTTGAACTAAAAATGATCAGATATTCATTATTAATCAGATCATTAGTAAATTGATACCTAGTTAAAAAGAAAGTTAATTGTATTCTTAATCTATGTTAAGTTTATTCAATCCGCAAGTGAAAATGAGATCAGCAAAAAATCAAACTCATTCCTGTTTATAGTACATATATTTTCAAAAAACTAAAACTTTAGCACTTTTTACACAGTTAACTGGTTTTCATTTTTCTTTCACTGTAATTCGCATTTGTAATTTTACTTTTATCCTTAGCCAATTCTTCCTAAAAGCGTCTGACACATGTTAAAGGACATGCAAGACACACACGGCCAGCAAATGTCCTTGCCACTGATTGCTGTTGTTGAGTTGATTAAATTGGTGTTAAAAACTTTAAGTGGCTGTCAGTACAATGTAAGCTACTAAAATTTCATAGCCTACTTTGCTGCGCTGCTGCTGCTGCTGCTGCTGCTGCTACTTCTCCTGCTCCTTCTACTGCTACTTCTTGTTCTGCCTCTACTGCCTGTTGCCTGCTTTGACTTTGTGCCATTTTTTTTTTGGGGCTATAAAATGCTGTTAAGAGTGGCGCTAACGTGTGTAGTTCAAGTGCGCACTTGCCCACTTAGAAGCAGAATAACAACAACAACAACTCCGTCTGAAGTTACCCCCTGGTTAACGGTTATCGGTTAACGGCTAAGGCTTGTAAGCTGACGGATATCCTCAATAGTCATCCTCACCACCCCACCACTCCGCTACCCCCAATAAATTATAGCTCTTTGCGGATATACGCATACGGCACGTGTCTGCGCTGTCTAATTGGCAAAGCGAATGAATCTCTACCAGCGCGAATGAATCTTTTTATACACTGAAAATAAAAATGGAGCGATTTCAGCTAAATTAAACTAAAATTTAACTCAGTGTTTTTTTTTCTTTTTTTAAATATTAATTTAAAGAGTCTAAGCAGAGTATAAAGCAAATAGAAACCATTTTGAAAAAAATGGGTGTTTTTGTTGGTAAAACTTTTTTCTAATTTCTACATTTTTTCTTTTCACAATAAAACTTAGCAATTCTCAGTTTCACATCATGGCTGTTCTGGTTTCCACTTTGGACACCATTTTGCGGAATTTTAGTTTTCTTAAATTTTAAAAATTTACTTTTTGCTGTTCATCTTCATCTTCTTCATGGTAATCAAACCCGAAAATCTTACTAAACGTGAAAATGGGAACATTTAAAAGAAAATCACTTTCGCAATATCTTACCGAAAGTATAATCCGGAACAGACCTGTATATAGCTTCGACAAACCAAATATAGCTTTTGATAAGTTCAAGAATAAGATACGAACTTAAAACGTACAGTTAAAAGGTTACAAAGTCTCGGAAAACAGAGAAAAACAAAAAGAAAATATACTTCACTTATTCTGTCCCTGTCACACTGCAACTTTGCTCTACAACTTTATCTTCATCCCTTTCTTTTACACTGTTGACCTACTTTAAAAGGTTTCAAATGAAAAGAAATTCAGACAAACATTAGTTGAATGAGATGATAACAAGTTGATATTGATCTTATTTTGCTCAGTGTACTGACCGCTGCTCCAGTTGATCCTGTGTCCTGCATCCTTCATCCTGTTTGGGCCCTCCCTTGACAACTAATGCCTCAGCATTTTCAATTAGACGCTGCGCGTTTTCGATTTGCGTATTATTTATGGCGCCCGCAAATCGTGCACATTATTCATAAGCTGAAAGGCAGCTTAATGGTCCTGGCTCTATTATTGTGAGGAAGGGGGCGGATTTCGCAAGCATAGGGTTGCAACCCTCTGCAAGTGCTCGTTTTGCTTATTGAGTGCATCATAATCTTTAAGGTTTTTTGCTGCCCTTCGCTCCCCACACCCTTTGGCTATAAACTTAGCTGCAGCTTCTGCTTGAATTGTGTTGGCTGGTAAATGCATAAAGCGACGCTAGTGTGACGCGTGCACCTTGCGGTTGCATGCAACAGACAGAGACTTCATTACTTGCAACATCCCGCTACTGCTACTTGCGTTTCTCTGATAAACGTTTGTCTATGTCACCAACAGCAACCAAATATGTATTCACATTCGCATAGACAGACAACTTTGCTAAAATTTTAAATAGCGCTTGATAAAAGATTAAGAACGGTCTTCAAAATTTGCTAATTGGCAAATTTAAGCATAATGGATAATTCAAAAGTAGATCAACTTGGATTGCTTTTTTCAGTAATTGGATGAATTTACAAATATATATGTATATCAAGCAGGATAGATTAAGATTGGTAATAGATTAAGAACGGAATTAAAAATTTGCTAATTGATAAATTTATGCATAAAGGATAATTGAAAAGTAAACCTACTTAGGGGAAATCTATATTGGGACTCGAGTAACAGCAATCTATAAAATATATAAACACCTTAAAAAAAAAAAAAAAAAAAAAAAAAATAATATATTGGGACTCTGAAGCGGCCGTCTGTCCGTCTTTTTTCCACGGTTTTAAAGCTAGAGCAAACTAACTTGGTACACATATTTTTATAATACAAGCAGACAAAGTGTTAAGATTTATTAGTTATAATGTGATATAGTAGTATGCTTATTATCAATTTAGTAGCAAGTGGTACTATCATATTGAGCACAACTGTACATGTGATGTTACATTTTGTACACAAAGCCACAAATGTCTGTTAGCTGGCGACCAGGCATCGCGTCTACGTCCAAACCCGTTCTCGACTCCGTTCTATTGCTGCATCTCTTCCTCGTCCTTGCCTGCACATTCAGGCTGCAGGATTGTCTGTGACTGTAACCCTTCAAGCACTTAAGGCGACCGCATAACCAAGTCAGTCGAGCATATGAAGCTGCCTCAAGTCGACTCAGAATCAGGCTTAGACTCTGAGAAAAAGAGATAGAGATAGAGATAGAGATAGAGAGAGGTGAATGCAGTCTGTGGTAATTCATATTTGTCTTTCGTTGAACTTTGGGACATTGGGAGGAGCATCGTCATGAGAAGCAACTGAAGGCTGTTGCTTTGAAAGCTGTGCTGTGAGTGATTGGGTGGTCAAAGGATAACAAGGTTTTAATTATTAGCTTATCTATATGTGTATGTGTGTTGAAATAAAGGCAATAATTAGGACTTGAGATAAGTTTTTATATGAAATTTTGTTGAAAAACTATTTAAAATTTCATTTATTTCGTTCAGGTTTCCCAGAATTCTTCTTGACACTTTTGGACTCTTAATAGGTGCTATTTTGAAATATTAATATTTTCGGAGTATAGGGTTATTAAAACGAAACGTACTAGGGATGGTTAGAATTTCTTAAAATTTCATTGATATGTATTTGTGTACAGATTACAGAAACTTAAAATTTTTTAATGTAGCTGATGTGTGCAAAACTGAAATAATTAATTAAATGTATTTTCTTTTTCCAAAAACCTAAAAGATATTTAGGAAACCTGAATAAAAATACTTCTCAGATAATAATGTTACAAGGTTTATGGTCTTAAGTCTATTTTGGCTAACAAAACCTATCTCTCTAGAAAAAAAAGCTCAACTCTTATGAAAATGTCATTTATGAGTGGCCAAAAAGTATTCTTCAAAATATTATCTACTTTGTGCCATTTCCGTGTTTTAACAGCAGCAATTTAACAGTTTACAGTAACTTAACAGCAGCGCAGCTGCGCAGTTGTAAACAGCATGCTCTTAAATGTTAACACGCTGTTAAGTCAGCTCTAAAAACTGTTAAATGTTTCAATTGCCAAAACATTCCTGCGAACAATAATGTAGAGCACTAGGTGAATGCTTTTTGGCATGGCACCTTCACATTTCATCGGCTTTTTATGATAAAATGTGTGTGCTTTGGTGGCGCCTCGAATGGTTGCTTTATTGCGGCCCTGCCCCGTAGCGTGTCCTGGCATCGTTTGCAGCCATGTTCGAGCCTTGAGTTTCGAGTCCTTTGCGCCCAAAAATAGTATATGGCACTTGATAACAAACCTGTTGAAAGTGCGCCTAGTGCAGAGTGAAGTGTTGATTTATTAGTTAATTTTTTTTTTTTTTTTTTGTGGAACTGGAGACACAATATTTTAATTAAAATCTTTCATCTTTGAACTTTCGATGACCATCTGCAGTTCCCAGAAGTAATTTTGTTGGAGCAGACGAATATTGGCAGAAAATGCAGACACCTAATAAAAGTTTTCCGACAAGCAGGCAAACTCAAGTGTAACGAAAACAAAAACAATAATTTTCGAATTTATTTCGAAGCTTCACTACCTGGTCGCCTAAAACCCTCTCAAGCAGGTCCTGGCTCGTCCTCTCTATTTTCTCTAGCTAAAAGTCAGAGTCAGTCAGTGGGACATTTGCAGTTTTCCCATTTCCATTTGACATCGTTGTTGCTTTAGCTGTTGGAAAACTATTTGCCATCTCGACAATTTCTTGCACGTGCAGAGCATCGCAATGCGAAGTGTGTGTTTTTTTCTTCGTTTTTTTTTTTTGTTGGTCACAAGCAGAAGGACTGCGACAGGGACAAGGACGAGGGCCCCAGAGGACGCTAGCCTGAGGGCGACACAGCTCATGAGTGTCAGGTACAATATTTCAATAAAATACATTTACCTAAAGACAGACACAGAAAACTTTCAATGATTTCATATTTGTCAACCAATGCTATTTCATTATATGTTATTTTTTCAGTATATATGTAATATATTGAAGACTCAGGCTTTTGCAATCCCATATAGTATATATATTCTTCATCAGCATCAAGCAGAGTCGAAATAGCCTGCCTGTTTATTTGCGTACTAGTCTCTGAGTCTGAAGGCTATCTTGAAACTTTGCACAGATCTTTCTTTTTACAGCAGATGATACATATGTTAGAGTCGGTCGAATCGGACAACTATAGCTTATAGCTATAGGAAAAATAAGTTTTTGTATGAAAAACTTTTTTGTTTCTTAATCTATCTGATCTTTACTTTCTTATTCTACATTTTATAATGTTCTTATCCTGCTGACCAAGTTTATTTCAAAATCGGTCGACTATATCTAAAAGCTAGAATCGGTCGAATAACGCTTTTTGATATGAAACTCATTTGTTTTTTCAAACTGTTTCAATAAAACTCTGCACATCTGCTTTTTATAATGATATTTTGGACTATTATATCTTTAAGTTGTCTTATGAACAAGTTTTGATTTACTGTATATAGCTAAAACAACGATATCTGTTTGTAAGACTTATTTGCAAGTGTATTTAAATAATGCGCCGCAAAGTATGCAGCACTTTTTTGTGCGTATTTAATTTTGCTTTAAGTTTTTCTCAGACGTTTTGCTCACTTTGCGCAGTTGACTGCACAATTTTTGGGAACAGGCAATTAATAACAATTAGAAGCGGCGCCGCGATCCAAGCTTAATTGTAGATAATATCTAAGTTGTGCCTGCCTGTGTGTGTGTGTTTGTGTGTGTGTTTGGTTGTGACTGCCAACTATTTCTCGTACATTGTCGAATAATTTATGCCAAAAGCGTAATTAAATTAATTAGGATTAACTTTGGCGGCGCACGCATTAAACTAGCTTTGATTAGCTTATGTTTCCATACACACATTGACACACACACACACACACACACACAGCCACAAACACACACACAAAGCAACTAAGGCATGCACATATCCATATATTTATGTGCAACTGTATGTGTGGGTGTGTGTGTGCCACATGTGGCATGCTGTTTATACTAAATGTTGGCTTTAGGTCGCTTCGCTAATCATAAAGATGGCATAAGCGATGAGCTTCTCCACATTTGCCAAATTTGGCAAACGTTTCATTCCACGCTCCTGTCTCCTTTCATCTTCCTGCTGTCTCCTTTGGATGTGAGGCTTCTTCAACGATTTATGTTTTATGCGTTTTGGCTCTTTTTTTTTTTTTTAGAGAGAAATTACTTTAATGTGATTTTATACTCAACATTACTTTGTACAAACGAGCAAAAAGGTTCTCTTAAGCATGCTTTCGTTGAAAACCAAAACTAGTTGCCAAAAATGCTGCATGCCAAAATATAAATGAATGAAATGCCAAAATACCTTTGAAATGATATTCAAAAGCAAATGAGTATTATTGTTTGTATTTTAAAGCTTAAATATTATCACTATTACTATTATTTTTAATTTTATATATATTACTAATAACTTTTATATTAAAAACCTTTTTTGGAAGCCTTAAAACTTTGCTTTACTGCATAATATAATAGTAGGCCATGAAAACCAAATATTTTGTTTAAAAATCTGAATTTGAATAGTGAAACTAACTAAACTTTCATTCGTCTGAGAATTAAAAAAAAATTAAATTTGAATATTTTTTGGTTAATTTTCTTAGGTCTTTTCATAATGTGAACTTTTCTGAAGCGCGATTTACAAATTCTATAAGGTAAATGTTGATGACAAGAACAAACTGGATCGTTTCCATACCCATGCTCATGAAGTGCTGGAAGCCATACCTCTCACTGAGAATCACATCATGCAGAATCACATCATGGATAGCGAGAAATCATCAGGTGCATCAAAAAGCTATGGTATCAGGGATCCAACTATGTATCACTATCTTAATCCGAGCCGGATGCCGATGGATGGTATAAAGATGCTAGAAGATGAAGGGATGGTAAATGGCATTGTTTCTGTGGGATCATATCGGGATGAGGATCTAATAACCTCATCCTTATATAATTAAAGTCGCAAGATGCCAATCCCCCCCCACCCTCTGATTCGAATTTCGAATCGGATTAACATAATTTCATTATGGAGCGGATGAAGATTCCAGAAGTGAAGATAAATGTCATTGTTTCTGAGGGATCTAATCGGGATTATAGAATAGCGGATCTAATTACAACATCCTTATGTAATGAAAGTTGTAAGGCTCCATTGCCTGTTCTGATTCGAATTCGGTATAAGGGAAGTAGAGTGAAAAATGGCAAGATATAAAGCAATGAAACGTGAAATGAAACCTGTGGTTTCATTTCGGCAAGTCATTACTTTAGATCTTGCCATTTTTGACTCTGCTTCCCCTCAACCGAATTCGAATCAAAATGGGCAAAAATTGCAAATATTAAACTAAGATTAGTTTTTGGATACTTGATCTCTTACAAGCGTAGAACATTGTAATAACTGTAAACTTTCCAATAATTAAAGTCTACTTAGTGTTAAATTATGATATAAATGACTTTTTTAATCATAGCGCAACTATATTTATATATAACCAAAGGCCGCAACAACTACAAATAATAGACAAATCAAAAGTTAAATTGACTTTTATTTGAATAGTGTTGCAAGTAACAGTTAAGCAACTGTTGTGTATATTTATGTGTGCTGTGTCAAAAATGTGGCAAACGTCAAAATGTCCTTTTGTGGCTGCTGCCAGTTGACCAGTTTGGCGAGTCCTTTTCGTGGTTTCCTTCTAATTTATGTGGCAAATAAATGTGTCGCAAATCATTACGCGGAACATTTTTCTATTTTTTTTTTGGTGTTGTTGTTTTTGTTGCAGTTGAGCTCGGAGTGTTGGGCGCTTTATTTAATGGCTTGGAAATGAAAAAAAAAAGAAATCAAAATAAACAAACAAAACCGACTCAAACCGAGACGGAAACAATGCCAACCAAAACAAAAAACAACAGTAACAGCAACAAAAATAGAAACAGAAATAGAAATAGAAACAGAAATAGGAACAGGACCAACAATGATGTGGCATTGGGGCTTCAGATGAACGTACCAACTAAATATAGACACAAATCACAAAAAATTCAGAAGCTGAAAGACAAAACCAGAGCTGTTGTTGTTTTGGTTTCGTTGTTATTGTTGTTATTGTTGTTGCTGCTGTTGTTGTTGTTGCTAACTGGGAATGAGCATATTAAATCAAAAGTGCTGCATAAAGCGGCTAGAGTCACACGAAGGAGGAGTTGATTCAAGTCGCCTGCATTGAGCAAGAGTTGAGTGAAGCCAATGCGAAAATACAAGGATTAAAGGCAGGACGACGACGTTGAAAACGACGTGAACGTTTAACGCCTGCAGGATATTTATGATCATGAATTTTCTTATTGTGCTCCTAGCCTGGCTGCGCCCCTGATTCTGCCTCAGCCTCTTCCTCTGGCTTGCCCTGCGCTAACCGGGCTTCGGCTCAAGCAGTAGCGTTGTTAGCATTTTCTCAGCGGGGGATTTTTAGAATTGTAAAATTTAAAAAATTTACTCATCAATTCGCAAAAATTGTTGTCATTTGAAGTGAAATGAAAAGTAAACTCTGCCTAGCTTGGCTCTACTTTAAGAGTTGCGTGTCAAGGAATTGGAAGGTAAGTGTTCTGAATATCGCAAAATGTTTGAAATTAGGGTTTAGGTTGTGTTTGTGCCAGCGTAATAAAAAGTAAAAAGAAAACGAAAGCATGTTTACTGAAAGAGCCTATGTTTTTTATATCACATTTCTTCGGGGCTAGTCGAAAGACCCCTCTTGACACCGCCACTGTGCCCCAGCGTGTTTCAGGAGCTCTCTGCTTTAGCTGCTCCTCTAAGCGATTTATTAAAATGTGCAGCAACACGAAAACTGAAAGGCGCCCAAAGGACAGCTGTCTGTAGCACTGTGGCAGTGGCATGAACTGAAGCAAAATTTACCCCTCCCTTTGCACTCCAACCCCCCTTGAAGCGTATCAAATGTGCGCCCATTTATTTATACACATCGCTGGCCGCGCCCACCAATCGACAGAAATGAGTTATAAAACTTCAATAATCTCAGCGAAATGTTTATTTATGTTTAGCACGAGACCAAGAAGGAGAGACTAAAAGAGACCTTAAAGGAGTATGAGTTAAGGATATGGGTGTATAGGATATTTTTTTTGATGGAGGGGTAGGTATGCAAAGGAGCGCGAATGCCTTGAGCTGCCATTACATTATTTGCATGATATGCTGGAGGGGATTGGGCTGAGGGGGCTTGGGTTCGGCGCAAGGAGCACTTACAGCGAATCAATAACAAAATAAATCGTTTTACAACCGCAGGACATTGTATTGTGTTACACAAAAGATTGGCAAACGCCACGGCTGCACACAGGCTACCCGTCGAGGAAGCCTCTGGATTCAGTCCAATTCAGTCAACGAAAGCGAAAAAAGGAAGGCGAAAAAGAAAACGAAACGAAAAGAAGAAAAAAGTAAAGAAAGCAACAAGGACAACAACAACAAGTAGTAAAAAAGGACTTCCCAACCAAGTACAGCAAACAATGCCAGGGCACTTGCAGTGAAAACAAGCAATGAAAGGATATTATAGTAAAAGTATTTACAAGATGAAAAGGAACAAAGCACAAGGTACAGCAACAGCAACAATAGCACCGAGCAAAACGGGACGAAAATGTACTCGCATTCGGCAGCAAGGACGAAAATATCAAGTGAAAGGAAGTAGAAAGTATAAATCGTTGCAATCAATTTTTGCTATGTGGCACGAATTGATAAACTGGCCAAGCTCCAAGCTGCTGTAGGTGCTCCTGTTCCTGCTCCTCCTACTTGCTTTTCCACCCTGCTTCTATTCCCTGCTTTTCCACCCTCCTGTTCCTCCCTGCTGCGTTTCGTCCTTTTATTCTGTAAGACGATACGCCAGGTGAGAGCTGCTGTTGCATTCATTGGGGGGAAAGGAGCTGCCTGTCAGTTGCATGCTCCTATTTGGGTTACCCACATAGCTCTTAAAGTGAGAACTTATGGCTAGCTGGCCAGCTGGGGGGACGCTCTCCACTGTGTTTACGGTTTATTTTCGCCCTCAGTCCTCCCTCCTTTATATATACCATTCTCTCCTGACTGCTGCAAATGAAGCTGCATCTGAACGAGCTCTTTCCACGCGATATTTTATGGATTGCTCAACATTTAATTTGTATTGTGCGCAATGAAATCATTGCAGCTCTTCTTTTATGCAGTTGTACAGTTCCTGTGAAAAACCCAAGCTAATCGTAACTGCATGACTAGTATTATTTTGTCTATATATATAAAAGAAGACAAACTCACTGACTCACTGACGAAGCTAAATTTGTCCCCTTAGTTTTATCTTAGGAAAAAAAAAGAAGAACGGATTTCAGAAAATGCATTCAACAAGTGTGTAAAACTTGTCCAAACTTTTCCACGAAACTTTTTTGTTTAACATTCATAAACAGACTAATGCTCAAAACAATTTAAAAAAAAAACATTTGATAGATTAGCGAAATTTCACGTTCTTTTTCAAAGCTTAAACAATTTGAAAAGTGTACTCAAAATTTTTGTTGTAATTCCAAAATCTAAAATTAGTCAAAACTCGATTGATTTCAAACTCACTTTCAAAGCTCTGCCTAAAAGTCGTTCCCTGTCGGAAAACTATGCTCAAAAGCAAATACTTTGCCGCTCAACGCCGGAACTTGCCAGATGGTAATAGCATACGAGTGGCAGTCAATTTAATGTTGTACAATCATTGAAAACCTAATTAATGGTATAACCAGAATTGAAACATTTTTGCACTATTTGAAATGTATAATTAATTATCGAGCTAATCGATTATAATATGTTATTTGAAACAAATGTTGTTGCACACAAATGCAATAGAAAAAGATTGTAAAATTATAAAGGTTGTTAGATGCAGGCATGCATTCATTTTCGCAACCACATGAATGGGATATAAATTGAAAAATATTTGCAAAACGCAACTAATCTAAATATTGCGTTTATTGCATAGATTTGGTAATGTTTCAAAATATTTTCACATATTTAGCAATTCAATAAAGTTAATAAAGATACGTACATATAATTTTAATAAATAAATTTCATGTTGAATGATTTGTTTGTTTTCTTATGCAAAGCTGATTTATTATTTATTAAATTTAAACCAAAAATATGAACTAATTTTTATATATTTTTGATATTCAAATATTTTAATTTTCTTAACTTACGTTTGTGTTAAGAAATTTTAAGCTTGATAAACGAGTATTTCTTAAACAGAATATTTGATTTTAAACTTTTTCTAAAGCTTTGTAGTACGTTTTTTGTTTGATTTATTTTAGAAAGAATTCTTACAAATGTTCATGTTTTGTGAAACAAAACTCAAAGCAATACGCTTTAAAATATGTTTTTATATAAGTATTTTACATAGTTTTAAAGGGTAAGGTAAAGTCAAGAGTTAGCACTCGTGATTTAAAAGAATATAAAAAAACATTAGAAAATTACAGCTTTGAGTTTTTGGATATAAATAGCTTGTTATTATTATTGTTATTGTATTAAGTTAAATGCAGTTGGATAAAATATATGCATATACTGTATATATCAAGAAAAGAGTTTGGTAAGCTTTTTCAACAATTGAGCTTAAGCATAACCCACATATTCAAAGTTATATGAACCGTGCTTCAAACGGAAGCTTTCAACCGGTTCACCTGGAAGACAGCCATTTTTGCAGTGGCAGCCACTTGGATTACATTTGCCACGACCACACCAGGTGCCCACCACACGATCCCCATTGCCACAGATTTTCTTCTCGCAGGTTTCACGATTATGATACTTGCCACCATATGTGCCACAATTGTGGTTCTTGCTAGTCTCAGCCAACTTATAGAGTATCTTGGAGGGTTTGCAGCAATCAGCCGTTGTACTTGGAGTTAAAACAAGTAGCCAAAGTGTTAGAAAAAGTGAAGCGATCCATAGAAATCTCATATTGCCGAAAAGTATTTTTGCAACTGAAGCTAAGCCAGCAAAGACGCAGATATATAAAGTTGTTCAGAATGCTTATCAATTGAATGTTTGCTTATCAGCAAAGAAGAGTAACAACATTAAAGAGCAACATTGTTTATAATTGCTTTAATTTGGAACATGCTTAATTTAACTGATTATTTTTAAGCAATGGTTGTCAAAGGGTTAATATGCTACAAGTACTTTAAAATTGAAAACACGTGCGATAAACATGACACAGTTATTAAATACTAGCTGGTAATTGAGTAATTGATAAGCTATTTAATCAGACATTGCAAAAACTGCTTGAGCTAAGCTTTTACTCCCTGTTCCCATTAAAAATGGGAAAAAGGGAGTTATAAAGTACTGCAAATGTATGTAACAGGCAGAAGGAGGCATTTCCGACTATATAAACAATACATATTCTTGACCAGCATCAACAGCCGACACGAACTAGCCATGTCCGTCTGTCTGTCTGTCTGTCTGTCTGTCTGTCTGTCCGTCTGTCCGTATGAGCACACAGATCTCGGAGACTATAAGAGCTAGAGACACCAAACTTGGCATGTAGGTTCCTGTACACCATATGCAGATCAAGTTCATTTCAATTTTCGGATATACCCCTCCGCACCCCCGCAAATTGCAAAAAGACTCCCACAGTCACAATTTTAAAGATAAAGCTTTGACTTTTGGTACACAAATATGTTTAATCAATGTTGATCGGATGCGTAAATTTCATTACGATCGGATTAATAGCAAAGTTATGGAAGAATCATTGCAGAAAAGTTGTTCATATCAATATCTGATTAACCATATTATAACCATTTATTTGCTATATATACAGGCTACTTAAGTTTTATATAAAAAGGAGCATTTTTGATAGTTAACGTTTTTAATTCTCTAAACAAAACGCACATTCTTTACATTATAATCACCGTAAAAGTCACCAAAAGTCTGAATAGCATCCCCTGTACGACAGCCTCCTTCACATTTGCAGCCAAATAGATTGCAGGGTCCTTGACCACAAAAGCTGCCCGAGACGAAGGATCCATCGCCACAAATTGATACTTTGCAAGTGTCCTTCGTTTCTTTCTTGGCATTGTAGAAACTGCATTCATCCGTCTCATCATTTAACTGAAAGGTTATAGTTTTTGAGTAGCAACAAATGCTTTCACCAGCCGGAATCAGCAGCATTATTCCTAAAATTAGCATCAACCAGACGAGAATTAAAGTATTGGAACGCATGTTGCAGTTGCCCATATTCCACTGCAACATAATACAAAACATTAGAAGACATTTCAAAAAGTTATATAATTATGAAAAAAGACTTACGAAAAGAACAGAATAAATTTAATGCTTTCGATTTGTTGACAAATTTTGAAGTGCATCTACTCTTTAAAACTTTTCGTTCTAGCACGTTACAAATTAAAAATTGTGGCAACTCTGTGTCGAAAGTATCGATATATCGATAAATCAGCAATGCAGTTGGCAGCTCTGGTGAAATGGCTGATTATTTTCTTTATTTATTGTGCGGAGAATTTAAACTAAAATGGCTGATGAGAAAAATAAGACTGAAAGTCTGCAGTTGTTTTTGTCAGCGAATTTAAAAAATCTACAATTACAGTTTAAAAAGTACAATAATTGTTCCGCAGTGTTGTATATTTATTATTATATACATATGTATAAGTTATAATGGTTTTACTTGCACTAATAATAAATTTTGAACTAAAATTTACGATCGCAGATGCCCAAAGCGTCAACTCTATGTGGGTTCCTCCAGCTAAATGATCTAAGATTCCGAATCTGAAGAGAGAGTCGTCGATTCCTTGCAACTTTTCCACCAATTTAGATGGCTGGACGCGATACTTCCAACATGAGTGCGCTTCTTCAAAGTACGCCTTGCCTGTTCATGAATTGTATTGTATGAAATAAGAATAGTTAGAAACTTTAAAGAACTCACTTCTTCGAGGTATTTGTCCTTTTCCATGGTTGGCAAGCGGTTCCAAGCGTCTTTAGCCCGCTCGATCAATTCTGATGGTGGTATGTCTTCATGATTTTGTTTGTATCCACGTATAAATAAAATAAATGCAATCGTTGAACTTCCTGCTTTGGAAGACTTGACCGAGTTTACACGGCGTCTTCGAGCCGATTTGCTTGTTTTCGGCTTGCCGCATCTTAATTTGGGCTTTGTCCTTTGCTTTGCTCTTGCACTTGCTGGTTTCGGTTTCGATGGACACCTTGACATTGGCTTGGGCTTCGATCTGGTTGGACATTTCGGCTTAGACTTGACTGCGCATCTCGGCTTCGGCTTCATTCCAAATCTCGGCTTCGGCTTGCTTGCACACCTCGCCTTCGGCTTGCTTGCACACTTCGGCTTCGGCTTGCTTGCACACCTCGGCTTCGCCTTGCTTACAGACTTCGGCTTCGGCTTGCTTGCACACCTCGGCTTCGGCTTGGTTCCACATAGCGCCTTCGGCTTGGTTGCACATTGAGCCATGGACTTTATCATGGTGACATAGTTTTGCGCATATATCTGATCTTCATCCTCAAACTCATCACTAGTGCTTTCATAATCATCGTAAGAAGTCATGTTAAAATACCTGTTGGGAAAAAAATAATAAAATATAATATATAACAAAAAGACTATATGCCGGATGTTGTCCTTGCGATTTTTTAATGAGGCTCAATTGACACATTCACTTACTAAAAACTAAAAAGGATTGTTAAAATAATATTTTAAAAATTTTATAAAACTGAGAAGAAAGAGAAATTGTTGTTGTTTGTATTACTGCTCAGTATAAAGTAACTTTATTTTGTGTCAAATCTGTTGCTCCTTAACTAGAAAGATACAGACAAGTCAAAGTTTACTAGATTTTAACAAATATTAAGAAATACAGTTGAACAACTTTAACTCGAAATCAGAGTCTACTAGGCTTTTCCCCTTTCACATTTTTAGTTATGATTCGTGACTAGCGTGGACTGCCGTATACAGCGATCAAACCAACTTTTGTCATTGTCAACCAATTACAATTTACTAAGTTTTCTTTAAAAGACTCATACAATTCAATGTTTTAACAGCTTTTTTTTATTTAAATGTGTATCATACTTTTTAGACCAGGACTTAACTTAAAATCTTAGCTAGCTTATATGATCATTGACTTTGTGGATGATCCCAAATGAGTGCTATGCAAATTTCGGTAAAATTGTTTAGAATTATGGAGCTTGGAACAGGTCTAAGGATTATTGATTGTAAATCCGGTTTTGATGAGTAATTTTGCAGTTTGAAATTATGAGCAGTGACAATTACACACAATCTTTGCCATAATTTACTACATATTTGGGCAAAAGTTAAGTATACGCGACATTAGCTTGCAACAATAAACATGAAATAAATATATTACTCGTACTGTTGAGGAAGCTGCTATGGCAGCAGGCAGCAGGCAGCAAGCAGCACTGTGGCAGCAGCAGTAGCAACAGCAGCAGCCAGTAAATATTTTATAATTTAATCAACATAAAAGCAACAAAGCAAAGACAATACACAACGCCGCCTCTGTGGTTAACGGGAACAATAAAAATGGCAGCGGCGACGCCAAAAACGAATGTCAAATACGTTGCGCGATAATGTTTAATGATAAGCAGCAGAGGAGCAGCAGAGGAGGAGCAGAGGAGGAGCAGAGAAGAAGCAGAGAGTGAGTAGAGTAGCAGCAGAGGAGCAGCAGAGGAGCAGCAGAGCCAAGTTGAAATACAGTCGAGCAATAGTCGAAGATGTTTATCGTGCGAGTGCGACAATAAAAGCGAAGACAGACGCCATGTGGCAGAGTCTCGCAGAGGTGGGGATGTTACGGAGGGGTAGGGGGACTGGAGACTGCCACTGACAAATGGACCGTGTCTGACAGGCGACGTTGGGCCCAAGACGTTGTCATCTAAACAATGGACAAGTTTATATTTGCATTTATTTCTATTAGGCACACATTTGTCAAAAGCTGTTTATGTGCTTGCCAAGTTGAGATCTTGATCTCTTAGCCAGCATCAGATTGTCTCTCTGACTCTCGCTTTAACTTGGCCCAAGCCAGAAAGTAGAAGTAGGCAATATGACTTTAACTTGCCACTGAAATTTCGGAGACAGGCATAGCAATAAAATATTTATTCGGTATTGTCGTGCACTTTTATTTGACATCATAAACAAAAGCCACGAAAGTGTAAACACAACTTTGCTCAACATTCAACGTTCAACGTTCAACGTGTGGCAGATTCAGAGGCAAAGTTGTTTGCACATTTGCCGCTGCTCCTCCCTTTGGCCAACCTACTGCCGTGTTGTTGACTTATTTAAGCCATAAAGTGCTCTCGCACACACACACACACACACACACACACACCCACACCCGACTATTGACACGTTCACGTGTGGGTGTGCCAAATTTAACGCCCTTGTACGCACGTTCATAGAAGGAGATGAAGACTGAGACTGAGGCAGAGACAGAGACAATAGCTGTGGAAAAAATGCAAACAACGGCAATAGCAACCGCCAACAAATATTAAAAAAAAATACTATTTAAGTTAAGCCGACTTATACATACTCTTATTCCTATTCTAAACATTGCTCAAGTAAGCCAACTTTCAGTTCATACTTTTTATTTTCTAACAGGATTTCATTTCAAATGTACACGGAGAGAGTATTCATAATTGGCCTAATTATTAATTTGAATATTGACAGTTGTCTGGTAGTTATGCACTATGTGTAACAATTATGCATAACAAGGCATAAGTTATACGCTCTTATAACTAGCTAGAAGCTTCTTATACATAACTCAACATCACAAACTATTGCACTATAAAGCCTACTTCATATTTAGGCTCACATGTGCAATATATGATTAATTATGCATAATTCATGCAATTTTATTAATTAGTTTTACATATTTATGCATCATTTATAATTGTTTCTGCATAGTTTGCACACTTTAATGCACATGTATATATAAATAAAAGTAAAATATTTTCAGTTAATGTGTTCTATATTTTGTATGTTACAAACAAGTTGTTAATTTTGATATATCCAATTCTATTTTGAGTGTTAAAAAAGGCCAGTAGCAAGTCAAAAACGCATAAATTGTGTTCAATCCACACACACACACATACACCTACACACAAACTTGTATGTGATTGGTATGTGTTACTAGGTTTTGACATTGCTCTTGACGTGTTTTGGATTTCTTTCCTTGTTTGTTCCATTTCTTTGCTCTTCTTTATTTATGTGTCTCCAATGTGGAGTCATTGACCCTGTTACCAACTTTTCAGCACTGTACTCGTTTAATTCGGTGCTCCCGAAATACTTTATGGCATCCGGTTTTAGAAAGCTACAAGTGGTCGCAACTTTTAATTTTATATTTATTACACTGGTCATAGCTTAGGAATTTGTGTTTAAAGCACTTTTCAGATTATGTGTAGAATTAAAATTAACTGCTTTTTCAAATTTAGATCAAAATCTTTACCAAAAATACCCACAGATGTTTCAAAAACAAGAATAGTGTAGCATAGTGCTTTTTATTATTTTTTAAGACGGTCAAGCCAAGTTTATATCATATTGAATGCAAATCAGTTTGGTTTAGAACAAATAATTGAACAGCAAAAGCTTGTGGCACTTCATTATGCATTTGCATTTGGCTTGGGGCATGCCACACGGTTATATCCAAGCGTTTGACTGCCACAACAATTTGTATTTATGTGTGCCACAGTCAACATTTTTCAGGCTCATGCATTTGAGAGCATTGCTTAAGCAACGACCCCAACGCATATGCCACATGCCGCATGCCACACGCAACTGCTGGAGGCAGACAGGTTCAGGTTTAGGCTCAGGCTCAGTATTCGTGTCTGAGCTTCAGTTTCAGTTTCTCAACGAGCTTTAGTCGCTATATCTTTTTTTGTTTACACTTAACGCTGCTGCTGCTACTGGCTGCGCCTCCTTGGACCTTACCACCTTGCCACCTTTTGCCGCCGCTTACGTGCTACGCATATAAATTATTGTATCTCGGGCGTATTAAAAATGTACGAGTGCTCATCTTGTTATCCTGTTGTGTAAGCGGATTATGTCAGGCATAAATGTCATGCATTGTGCGGCTGTTGAAAACACGCAGCATCCACCGATCCACCCTACCGTATTCTCCTTGTCTTCTTTGTATCATTCTCCGGTTATACTCTTACTGAAAGTGTTTCAATTACTATACGAAGTGTGCTACAGAATATAAGGGTCAACAATTTAGCTAACCGATCAAAGCCTCAGATATAATCGCCCACGAGCGGTAAAAAATCATAAACTTGGACGTGCGAGCGAAGCCGCGGGTATAAGCTAGTGTTGTACGCCGAAGAGCTGAGCTCATAATGGCTTCTATGCAGATGATTGATCTCATCTTGGCATCGTTATTGATAGCGCGTCATCTTGCGTTCGTTATGAACTTAACGATTAATTTCTTTAGCGCTTACGTGATAATTTCCTTGCCTAGTTTGGGATGCTTAGAACGCTTCATGTTCTTGTTGTGGCCACCGCCTTTGGCAGCTAGCCGTGGCTGGACACTGGTGCTGGACTGATTCCCTAAAGGTGTGTCACTCAAATCATAAGCATTATCGCTAATCAAATGAGGACCCACCCAGGTATTCAAGCGTATAAGCGTCGATTTTTGTGCTTGTCAATCGAACTTGATTAAATATGTCGAAGTCTTTTGTATCTATATTTGAAATTTCTGCAAAATATCAATACAACAGTTGCCAATTTGATATTATAAGCACTATAGAGTTTGTGATACATAGAGTTGAAACGTTTCGTATAGAGTTTCTTGTTCCAAGCACTACCATAATAAAAACATTAAGTAATTTGACATGACGTGGAATGCTTTATAAATAAAGGCTTGTGGTTTAAGAAGAACTACATAAAAGTTGTTAACTTAGCTGTTAGCAGAGTTTTAAACTGGATTTAAGGTTTTTACTATAACATTTCAAAGCCAATCATAAGTAATATATCCTTGTTTTTCTTTGTTTCAGCGTGCTGCAGAGATTTGTGTGGTAGTCTGCTTTTTATCTCAACATTTTGCATTAAACGCAGTGTCAAGCACGTGCCTCGCCTCTCGCCCCTTCTCCTACGCGCTTTTTTGCTACACATTGGCAATATTTTAATTTTGATTTTATTTTCAATTAAATTAAAAACGAGTTTCAAAAGAGGCGACGCCAGTGTCACAAAATGTGCACATACATAACTTGGATTTAAAACTGTTAACCGATCATTTGTTGGGCAGAGAAGTAGGTGGCGTGGTGGTTGGCAGAGGGTTGGCGGGGGGGGGGGTTGCTGCTTAACTGAACTGAAGTGGATCCAACAATTCGCAGCCTGCAAACTGCACTCGTTAATAGCACTTTTCCCCCGATTTCATTTCAGCATTTTGGTCACATTTAGTGCGAGTATACAAAATACAAAAAAAAAAAAAAAATGAACGAAAAAAAGTGAATGCAAATATTGCGAGTGGAGTTTTCGCCGAGTTTTCCGAGTGTGTTTGCATTAGCCCAAATTTTATTGGATGCGAAATTGCAAACGCGGCATTTGCAGCGACTGTTGCGGCAGCTTATCGCTTGCAATGTGGCAACAATTTTATTTGCCATGCGAGATGAAAGTAATGCAAGCTCAAATTGCAAAAAGCTATATATGTACATATGTATGTACGATATGCACTATATGAAATGAAGTTAACCTCAAATATGGTTGAACTTTGCTTTGGCGATGTTATCAAGCAGTACTATTAGATATTCTGTTAACATCTTATGCAACATATACAACTAATCAAAAGTAGTTTATAACAATTTTCAAAAATTGAAAAGAAATTCTCTTTCAGAGCATGGCACAATGAAACAACGAACATTCGTTACGGTTAGTTCCTGTATCCATCAACTGAGAGATTAGTTCTTTTTATCGGAAACTACTAAACTATATCCGCAAAAGGAACTAGAACTTTGAAAACCGATAATAATAAATAGTAATCGAATGTGGAAAGTGATCTTATGGATAAATGAAAACTAATTACAGCCAAATGTGCTATAAGCATGTCCTGCTTGTGTTAATTGCTGTGGGTCTACTTGATTTAATTGCCTAGAGCTCTTCTTCTCATCATCTTGAGAACTATAATAAATATGTAATTATAACAGCTGACAAGGAACGTAAATATAATTAGCATGTGATTCTTATAAAAAGATAATTATAACGAAATATTCAATTACTGCAAATAAGTAATATTTTTGTCATTTTATTCACAGTACAATAAATGCTTATAATTGGATTGCTCTGCTCGCTTTGCTCGACTTTGGAAGAGGCACACACACAACCACACACACACACACAGAAAATATTCAGTACATGTTGCACTTATGATAAACAACTTTAGTTAGCTAGATTTATGTGGCAAGCAAAAAGCGCAATAAGCGAGCTGAATATGTGGCAAATGGCAGCATGGTACATGCTGCCTGCTGCCTGTGCCACATGCTGCAAATCTTGTGGCATGCTTCATAGTCGGTTCTGTCTGTTTTTGGCCTCGTCGCTGGCAATCTGTCAGTTGGCATCATTTTGCCTATCTAATGGCCATACTGAACGAAAGACTGGCCTGTTATGAGCTTATAGATATAGCTAAACATAAAGCTTTAACAGACATACATATATACGCCCACAAAATCCACATAAACGGGCGTAGAGAGGAACTTGAAAAGAGGGGGCTAAATGTGACTTAAGCATAAAAAAATATTTAAAAATACAAAACAAGACAGAAAAGTTTTCTGCGATTTGTCGAAATAGTATTTATACCCTTGCTTTGTTTATATGAAAACTTAATTTTCGATCCACTGCTACTATGACATCTATAAGATATAGTCGTCCGATTTTTTTAGAATAAGTAAAGATAGCTTCAGAAACAGAAAAATGTTTCGTATAAAAACTTATTTTCAACCGATTCTTCCTATGGCAGTTATAAATAAGGCATCCGATTTATACGAAATTTTGTTTACAGTTTTAAATAATGCAGAATTGGTAAGTTTGATCTTGAAAAACAAAACTTTCTTATCCGATCATTCCCATGACAGTTGTAGGTATACTTTATGATTATAAATATAAAATTGGAAGGACATAAAACGTTTGTTTTTTGTCGTTAAAAAATTGATTATAATTATTAAATTGATTTTATTTTTAATATTTTTAATAGTTTACTTATTTATCTTTTAAAAAAATTCACTTATATGTTTTGATTTTACAGATATCTATAATTTTAAAGCAATACTTAAACTTGTAGTAGAAAAACGAAAATGTCATAACAGGCTGCTCAACATCTGATTAGTCAGCAGCTACTACAAAAATACTTGTGAAAACATGGAACGAAAGTTTGTTTTAGATGAGGGCGGACTTCAAGTACAGCCCCCAGCTTCACTGTATTAGCTACGCCCCTGCCCACACACGCTGACAAAATCCAACTAAACTCAGAGCCACTTGGACACAGTGTTGTTTTGCTATTTTTTTTTTGAAGCGCCTTTTGAAATTGACGCTTTTGTCCATGTTTTTGCTCTCTTTCTAACCACTGCGACGCTCTCTTTTACTCTCGTCTAAGGCACATACAAATTATTTGCAGCTTATCAGCGCGTTGCTGTTGTCCATTTTTATGGGCATTTTGCTTTTGTTTTCGTTGTTTGTAGTTACTTAGCCTGAGTCCAGTCCAGCAGTCAAAGTTCGGTGGTGCGAATCCCCTAGGCCTGAACCACTCCACAAGAGTTCAGAGAGTGGTCCACTGTTCAAGTGATGCGTGTGTGACCACAAACACACACAAGCACACACACACACACACATAGAGTGAAGCACACTTATCGCAACCAACAGAGAAGGACATCACTTGAAAATTGCCTAAGCAGTTTTCCCAAACATTCGTTTTTTTTTTTCAATGTGAAGTACGCGATTCTTGTTTTGTTTTTACGATGCCCTCAAATGGTTGGGCATAGATTTTATTTTTGTTGCTTTTTTTCTAATTTTTGTTGTTGTTTTTTTTTTGAGGCCAAATAAAATGTCGAAAACATGGGCAAAGGCAATGAGAAGTTGGACAACAAATACTATTTGCCGCATCACTTTTTTTGGCTCTCTTGCAAAACTTTTGGGCGCACACACAACAACTGCCAACATATTCAAAAAGCTATCAACTGTTAACCGCAAATATGTTGAACCAGATTTCAAATAGTTCCTCTGACCAAGTTCATACTACACATGTTATCAAAATAGCTCAGAAGATAAAGCGAAATGTGCTAACCACACTCTCTAGTTTTGGCTGTCCAAGCCTGTTCTCATATCATTTCATGTCATGCCTGTTCAATATCAGTTATTCAAGTTAATTTACGATAAACTGAAATAGATTTGATGCTTATTTCTATATACATTAGAATCCAAATTCATGAAAATATCGTTTTCAATATTTGGAATAGTTTCTGATGAGTTTCTGCAATAGCAATTTGGAATTTAAAGATATTACAAAACTTCTTCTGCTATAGTTAATTTATCTATTTCCGTGCAAATTTATCGAGTTATTGATATTTTAACTTTATTACCATTTACCTTACTTTAGCACACTAATTAAAAACATAAATCAAGGCACATCAATTGACAACAGATTGAGCCTTGTGCGAGGCTGTTGCAGCAACAACAACCAGCACTGTGGCGCCACGCACAACTTACGATTTTCACCGCAAAAAGTCGGCGGACGGTTAAGCAGTTGATTTTGTGGTTGCGGTGTCATTTATTGAATCCATAGACAACTGTCCAGGTCAGATCAGCGCAGAGAGTTGACCAGAGCAGACCATCAATGAATTGTGAACTGATTGGCTTTGTCGTCGTGGATACTGTTAAAAATCAGTGATTTTTGCCAGATGACCACAGAAGTCTGTCATTAAGTTTTACTGCAAGCACTTGGTTCGAATGAGTCAGGCTATAATTAAGCAGTAATTATTTGGACCACGCTGCGTATGCGCATTATGTCATAATTGACGGACTGATACACTTAAATTATCGCAAAGCTAAACACGCTACGGGTGGGAAGCACAAGTTTTACTTAATGTCGAAAGTGAGCATTAAGAAGGTTTATTGATTAATTCTGAGCAAAAATTTGGAAACACTGAAAACTGTTGTATGTGACTTTCGATCAGATCAATCTTAAATTTATTTTCAAAGATCTCTACGAATAATCTTTTGACACATATATCACCGATTTAGGGAAATTTGCTCCATTTGGCAGAAAATGTGGAGGCGAAAATGGCTAAGGTCGGAAAATGGTTGAAAAACTTAGTATTTTTCTTAATTTTTTTGTGCTGGTCTTCAAAATCATTTTATAATATTAACAAGAAGAAACAATTAAGATGGTGCAACACCGAGTTAAGAAAATCTACCCCCACAGGCAGAAAATTGGTGGAAAACTGGTTTTGGATATAGATTAGATAGAGACGGAAATTTCGTAGTAGTTTTTTTGAGTCCCGTTAAAAGTTGGAAATGTCATTAAATACTTTCATTCTCAACTTAGTTACAAAGCTCTGTCAAAAAAGTCTAAACAAGTGTGGATCAGACTTAAAAAAAAAATGGGAGAAAAATGTTGATCAAGGTCAAATAATTTGCCGAGCAATGCCGGGAGCACTTGCTAGTACATATAAAATAAAAATTAATATAAAAACGCCTCAAGTCATTTGATATGCATTGGCGCTTTAATTAATTAAAAGCGTTAAGTGACAATGCAAATAACTGAAATGCATTTCATAAAGCTGCATTTAAAGTTCTTAACTTTTTATTAAGCTCTTCGCTGCCTGGATTGACCTGCGTGTGTGTGTGTGTGAGTATCTGTGTGTGTTTTTTCGTGCATAATGTGTTTTAATTTGGTGACTGCGAATACGTATACTCTCGCACATAACTGTGGCAGAGATCAAAAAGCGTTTAACGCACTGCAATCATAAAAAATATATACCTACTTATACAATTAAAATATATAACATCCATTACCGCATTGTCACAGCAGAAGCAAATGCAGCAGCAGTGTGAAAATTATAAAAAAGAAAATTATTTTTAACAATTCAGATTCGTGAAATGTGGCCTTGAAGCTGCAACTGAGCTGTTGACATATTTTATATATAAAATAATGAAATAAAATGTAAAGAATGTCTCATTACTATCAACTTACTTTTATATATATATGCATTTATATAAATACATTAAACGATACTTGGCAGATATATACATTTGTTGTAATCTTAAGAAAATTTATTCTTATCATGTTTGAAATACTAGTATTTTCATATTGAATATACATCTATGCCTTGATACTCCCAGTTCCTATTAAAAATGGGATAAAGGGCGTTATAAAGTTCTGTAACAGGCAGATGTAGGCATTTCCGATTATATAAACTATATGTATTTTATGATTTCAATTTGATATGAAAAACAACATCATTAATTATAGCCGCAAAATCTTTTTAAAAATGACATTGTAAAATGTTTGTGAATCTTTTTGTATCAAAGCGGTTAATTTAAAGAATTTTAAATGTTCTTAATTTTGCTTTGGCCGTCATAGAGAATTTTCATGTTTTCGAAATCATATCTTTCAGATTCAGCCTATATGTAAATAAAGACAAATGCTGTAATGAGTATTATCATCTGTTAAACACTGCTCTTTATTCTTTTAGTATGAATTAACTTAAGATCAGAGTCGTTCAGCTAACACTGAAGCAATTTCAAATATGCAAAGAATATTTAATTTTCAGCTTTTCATTCTTAAGTGATTAGAAGCCTTATAATCTCTCAAACTGCTAGTTAGTTTGGTTCTTTGTTTTTGTTTTCTTTAAGTAAAAACTAATATTGAAATGGGTCCAGGCTGAAAAGTGCTTTTTAATGGTTGCAACGTGTGTTGCAGCGAAACGCGACGATTAGACACTTCAAAGACACGTGTCCAACGACTCTTAAAATTATGAAGAGCACACATTATGAGTGTAAAATCTATGCTAGGCATGCCACAAGCCTCTTGCCACACGCCCCCTGCCACATGCAGCATGCCACATGCTGTGGTTTTGATTTTTAATTTATGTTAATTAACTGAAAACTCTGCAAATAATTGTAAGCAGTTTGTTTGGATGTTCGTCGGGACAACAACAACGCTGCGGCGACAAGACGCTAAACGGCTTAAGACTATGTGCTAAGGACCTTTGCCATTAGCATCCTGAAAATCTATTTCGTTTCTTTGTTTGCTTTGCCGCAGCAAACCGACGCCAAGGTAAACACACATAAAGGCTGCGAAATGCGGGACTGGGAATGTGGCTGTTTGGCCGCATAGATAAGCAGGATATGCAGGATTTACATGGATATCCTTACCCTTCAGAATTGTTGTTCTTAATTGGATTTCCAAATACTGTGTGATATTGTATTACATTAAATTATATACGTTTATATTGTGTTTGCTTTAATTTATTGATTTTTATTACAGTTTCATCACACAGACAAAATGTATACAAATCTGTGCCGTGTCCTGTCATCACTTTTGATATTCCACTTTGTACATTTAATACACATTGTCACACTGACGATGTTTTCAAGCGGTATACTCACATTTCGACTCAATTCATGTAGAAAAACATATCAGAGTGATACAAGTTGATCGAGTTCAACGAGCAAATACTCTGTATTATGGTAAAAAAAAAGACTTATGAACTTTTACAAACAAGGGTTTATAAAGAATAAAATGGAAAAAATTTCAAGCTTATTTAAGAGAAAGCATAAACTTTGTTTCTATATATATTGTATCTATGATATATTCAAAAATTCAAAACTAAAATGTTATTTTTAAATTTTGTCCCAAAACTTCAAATTGCTAAATTTTCTTTAAAAGCCGTTCAATCGATAAAATCAATGCAACATTTTATCATAATTTTTTTGTCAGAATATTTGAACACTTAACAATTTTTTAAGGCTACTCTCAAAAAGACACAAAAGAAAGTAGCTATTTTAAAAACATTTATTATAATTTAAAACAACAGGATTAACTAAAACCCAATCAAATGCCACGTCCGCAACGCAGGATTAGTCAAAAACCAAATTTATTTAAAAATTGAATTTAAATATATCAACCAGTTTTATACCAGCAAACTGCTGAACATAACAACATATAATCGAAATATATATATAAGCTCAATCGTTTAAAATACCCTTACCTGTTACATAGATTTCCCCATCCCGATAATACCCTTTTTACACAGTTTTCTGCAAACAGGATGTGAAAAAATGGCGGAAAATTTTCAATAAATGGGATTTACGCAGAAAAATGGATTTTGGCCAATGGCTATTTGAGTTTTTTTTTTTCGCTCACAACGTTTTCATTAAACATGCATTTTTAAAAGGTTGTAATAATTTGACAATGTGTAAGTCCTACCTCAGTGTGTCCAGTCGAAAGCCAAAAAAAAAGTGTTGCCCAAAAATATTGACAAAATGATGCATGATATTTTTATATATTTATATATTTTTTGTTGTAAATTAAAAAACATTCATCAGTTGTCACCTTCTTTGCCCATAGTCAATGTGCAATTTTTTTCATATCCGAGTCCTTTCATTTATTTAATATTTTTACCATTTGCAAAAGGAGTAGCATAAAAGTGCTGGGTATTTGGATTTACAATCTATATACTATATACAATATTTAACAATACACAAAAGTGTGAGTTTTTATTAAAAATGTCACCAGCAGAGCGAAAAGTCACAGCAGGTGTCTCTAAGTAAATTCTAAATTATTTTCTCTGTTTTTGTTTTTTACTTCCTGTTGTCCCAGTAAACAATACCCAAAGTACAATGCTTGTTGACCCCTGCTTTACACCTGATCCGCTTGATGAAACATTTTAATAATTCCTACAAACTGAATGACCATAAATGAATAATTTCTGTGTACTTATAAAGTGTTTTTCTTCGATTTTCTTTTCGATAAGTAATAGCAACAGGAAAGATGTTGCTTTAAAATAAACGAAGAAATAAAAGAAAATATTTATACCAATGCAAAAAAATGATGTTTGTTTACATCTTATCAAATGTTTATGGTAAGAACCATTTGTCCGGAAGAGGATGTGTTTTGTACTGTAAACTTTATCACATTTTTCATAATTGAAATGGCTTGTGAGCCTCTGTGCAGAGTAAAGAGCCTTCAGCTGTTACAATATATTGAATCTTTTATAAAAATAATCTTTTATATCTCAAGATCTTAACTTATTACAACAATAACTTCTAACTTAAGTTACACGGAGAGAAATATAAGCCAGTATTCCTAATTAGCTTAATCACAAAGTTTAATTTTGTCAATTGTCTGACAGTTATGCACTTTATGTATCACTTATGCGTAACAAGGTATAAATTATACACTATTATGCAAGGTTATTTATAACTTACTACATATCAATGCATATTTATGAAAATTTTTCTATTTTTTTTTGCACAATATATGATAATCCATAATTTTTGCATATTTATGCACAGTATCTTATTAATAAAACTTAATTTTTACATATATATGTATAATTTATGCTTAGTTGTGCATAATTTTGACATTTCAATGCAGATTATATGACTACTTGTGCATACAGTATGACTATTTTATGCATAAATTACTTCTAAATTCAAAATTCATGATTAGGGCTTCTAGGATTTACCTTTTATTCATAATTTGTTCATAAATCGTAACTGAAATGCATAAAGTAAGCATACAAATAGGTTTTACTCCAGTAAAAACGTTCAATTGTTTATTACAATATCAAAGTTTGTCATTGCGGAAATCAATTTAAATTTAAAGAATTCACATTTCAACTTTTTACAGCTCTATAAATCACTTTTATTGCACTCAGGGCTGCATTTACACAAATGTTTGTTGATAATTTCAATCGATATATATCGATTACATAAAATAGAATTTTATTTTATTATTTAATTACCTCAATGTTGGTAACTTGGAAGTCAGCTAGTTAGTCATGCAAATCACTTTCATAAATCATATTTGTAAAATATATGGCTTATAAAGCTAGCAGTTGAATTGATTGCAGCTGTGGGCGTGGCAACGCCCAGCAAGGCAGCAAGCCAGACGATTTATAATGAATGCATGGTCGTAATTTAATCGAAGGCAATAAATTGGCATTTAAATGTAATAAAGACGTGGAAAAATAATTACAATTGCTGAAATGGAGGCTTTATTACAAGCATTATTATTATTATTATGATTTTCATTCGTTTAACTGGCATCAGCGAATTTTATACAATTTTTGTATTATTCGCATATTTTGGACTTCATTTGCTGCTGTTGCTGCTGTTGCTGCTGTTGTTTCCGAGCAATTGTTGCTGTTGTTGTTGTAGATGTTGTTGCTGCTGACCAAGCGCATGACAGTTAAGTGACATTTAACGGTTAATAAGCCTGACAGATTTACAACTGTCAGCGACGTTTAAAAATAATGAACAGCAAGGACAAAATAAAAAGTATATATATACGTATATATATATATAAAATACTTTATATAAAGAAAGTCTCGAATAGCCAAGCGACTTGGCCAAATTGACTGCGCAAAGTGAATTATTAATGTCATGTGAGAATGTCCTGTCTTGTCCTTAGCTGAAACTTAATGTTGTGCTAGAGCAGACAGAGCCTATCGAAATGGCACTAAATGTGCGTCTATTTAGTTCTCCAAGTGTTCAAAATTTACTGTGCGTATTAAATAAATGCGATTTTTCCGGCACGTGAGTGTAAGTTGAGAGAAAGTCTTGAAAGAAGCAGACCTAGGCATATTACAAAACAAAACAAAACCAGGATCAGAACTTAAACCAAATGAAACACAACAGGAACACAGAGACTAAAACTGAACAGAGGACAGAAGACAACGCTCATAAAACATAAATTTAATTTATGTGCAATTTTAGCAAGTCGTATAAATTTGCGCAGGCGAGAGAGAACCAAACAAAAAAGCAGCAACAATAAAAACAAAACAAAAAAAAACCAAAACCAAAACCAAAACAAAAACAAAATAAATAAGAAATGGCTGAGAGGCAGTCGCCAGCTGGACAAGGATTCTTGTACAAAATGTCCTTGAAAATGCCAAGTTGTTGCTGTTATTGTTATTGTTGCTGTTGCTGCTGCAGCGCTTATTTATAACACAGCTACGCTGGCTGCTGGGTTGAAAGGGTATAAAAGAAAAGATATATGTGCTTATTGTTGTTATTGTTGTTGTTGGCCTATATGAGCAATTTATGCTGCCTGGATCCTGCTTGAATCTTAATGAATTGCTACAAATTCATTTTAGTGTCACAAAACATTTGCACAAACTGTTTGCTTAAAGGCAACTCAAAATGTTGCATTGCCTTAACACAGGGACAGAGAGGGGTAGAGCGTGCGAGCGAGAGCCAGCGACTGCTAGATCTTGAGACGATAACAACAAATATTAATTAATTTAAAAGCCCACCAACAACATAAACCACATAAACAAACAAACAGCTTCTAACTTTGCCCAGCAGGCAACAATAATTTAAAAAGCCATCATTTTCAGTTTCATTTTCATTTACTTGCTGCCTGCCTCAAGTTTGCTCAGCACTTTTAAGTCAAAGGGGAGCGGCGCAGGGGCAGTATCTCTCTCTTGTTTTTTTTTTCTCACTGCAACTTGTTAATAAAATAAATTAAATTTCAAGCACTCCACTTGCACTTCTACTTGAGGCGGCTGCGCTTTTAATAACTACCTCATAAATACTTAATGCTTGACTATTTTTGACTGCCACGCCCATTTTGCCATGCCACTAGCTGCTTGGCCATGGGCGTATATATAGCATGGTAGGGGGCTTAAAGAGGTAAATGATTTTAAACAAGACAGAAAAGTTATATACCCTCTGCTTCAATGCATTTACTGAACACATTTCTGTGAAATGAATTCGCAAGTGGAATTTAGAACAAGCCTAGAAAAGATATTAAAACTAGAAAAGATATTGCTTTTGTAGAAACGTTAAGAAAATGGCAAACAACACATCAATAAAGTGTTTGATTTCTCACCCCCCTTTGCCGTCGTGCTGACTACGTCCTTGAGTATGTGTGTTTTTTCAACATTTTAAAATCTAATTTATTTAACATTTAATTTGCAAATTTCAAGTATAGAGAAAGAGAGAGAGAGAGTGTTCTATGCTCAACATCAACTAGAAAAACAACAACAGCTTTAAAAACAAACTTTATCCAAAAATCTCAACGGACAAGTGGCAAGCGCACTGGACACGCCACTGTGCGTCTGAATGGGGCAGAGGGGGTGTTTCAGTTTTTATGCTTGTTATTTACTACAGGACACAAACATACACACACACACACACACACACACACACACACTGTCACAGTCAGTTGCACAGGATGTGCATTACATGCAACAGAGCCGCATCCAGTGGCAATATTGTTTTATTACAATTGTTGCTGCCGCTTGTTGCACGTAGCACTGTTTTTCTTGTTATACTGTTGTTCTGCTTCTTCTTGTGGAACAATCATCAGAATGCTTTTGTTATTGACTTAAGCCATACTCTACAACTCTAATATTATATTTGCTTTTTTCAAAAAAACTCATTTGCTAAATATGATTACTTTTTACAGTTTTTGGTATCATTCAAAATGGGCTTATGGAGACTTCATCAGAACTATATAATATATATATTCCGGATCAGCAACAAAAACTGAGTCGGTTTGGCAATGTCTGCTTGTCTGTCCGTTCACTTGTCCATCTGTACAAGGTTCCTAGAGACATCAAACTTGAGATGTAGTAGGTTTCTGTATCAAGTTTATTTGAAAAAACTCAAATATTTTTAAAGATAGAACCTGGTTTTTTGACATTCAAACTAATTTTATCAATGTTGATATACTGCGTTAATTTCATTCCAATCGGATAATAAAACAACAAGGTTATTGAAGAAATTTAAGTTTTTCAACTGCTTGAAATATAAATGAATGATTGAATACAAATATGCTGTTGTACATTTCTAAGTTCTTTCTGTTTAAACGTTAAATTTGCCTTCGATTCGACTGAATTCACATGTTACTGAGCCGAACTTCATATGCTTTAAAGGATCATACACTTTCTTACATTTTCATTAACAATTTTTGCTAACTAACCACTTATTTTACAGTTAAGGGTGTAGTACCTGTTTGAAGCAATCAATAAAGCTTATCCTTGGACTGCCAGGCTGTGCTCTTAGCCAGGTCTGATAAATAGGCAAAAGCCCTAACAGATATCAGTTGGCTTTCAACAAATTTCAAATGCACTCCAACACGCAAAGTGGCAAGGAGCAGAGCGAGAGAGAGACAGAGGGACAGAAGAGGACAGAGGATTGAGGGCTAAGGATTGAGGCAAATACAAATACATTTTCATAAATCTGGCAGCACTTTAATAATTTCCGTTTATCTCTTGTACTTGCAGCGCCTGTGTGTGTGTTGGTGTGTGTGTGTGTGTGTGTGTGTGTGTGTGTGGCACAATGCCTGCTGCCTGCTTCTTGCCACCATTTGTTGTTTTTATGGCTGTCTGCCTCTTCAGTTGCTGCTGTTGCTGCTGCTTGGCATTTTATAAATCGCTTGACATAGCAGCAACAACAGCAAAAATACCAACAACAACAATAGAAACGCCAAGTGAAAGTACAAAACTAAACAATGCAGGCAGTGGCTGAGGCTGAGGCTGAGGCAGAGGCAGTGGCTGAGGCAGAGGCAGTGACTGTGGCAGCAGCAGCGACTGAGGCAGCGACGGAGGCTACTTTGTAGCCATGGCAATGTTGTTGCAAAAAAGTATCTACGAATATGAAACATGGCAATAAATATTGTGCAGGCATTAAACGTTTGGCTTATTTTGCTTGCAACAACAACAACAACAACAACAACAACAACAATTGGCCAAGTGGGGCGTGGCAGTTTGGGGCGTTGCCCGGCATTGAACATCTTCTAACTGCCTTAGTTAGCACTCGGCTTAGTCCTGTGCTTGTCTTGTTTATATGCATGTTTATGTATATGTTTGTCTATGCTTCGTGTCCTGGCAGCAGCTTTTCTCATTTCTCTCTTTGGCAATAGCATTTCCACACCATTAAATTGACAATGCAATAAAATGCCCAAGTCCTTTCGACCAGCTGCCTATTCAGCTCACAGTTCCTTACGTCCTGCATATATTTCAAAGGCATTAATAAACAAAATAAACACCAAAATTTCCTTTTCGGCTCTGGCCACAAAAAACTAGCTATACTAAAATTAACTAAACTTAACACTAAGCAAAAAAAAGTGTTACTCTACTTTTAATTTTTTTAAATATTTTTTTTTAACAATAGTTCAACATACCAGGGACAATTATAATTATAATTTTTATTTTAAAAATTAAAATATAAGAATTATTTTTAATTTTTTGGTTCAATAAATCTTATTTTTTCTGAAATACAAATTTTTTTTATCAACTTTTATTGTAAAATTTAAAAAAAAACAAGTAAGAACGTTGCAGTCAGGCTCACCCGACTGCGATATACTCTGTTTTCTGTTTACTGGGGCGGGGATGGGCGTGTCAAAATTTTTTTCTCCAAACTATCGATGAGATCAAAAGTATTCATACTGCAAAATTTGGGGTTTCTAGCTATAAGGGTGTAGGAGATACAGATTTTGCTCATTTGCAGGGGCGGTAGTGGGCGTGGCATTTTTTTTTTTTACAGATCGGTTGAGAATGTCATCAGTAGTCTTCATGCCAAATTTGGTGACTCTAGCTGCAAATCTGCAGAAGATATAGATTTTTGCGGTTTGTGGGGGAAGGGGTGGGGGTGGGGGGGAAATCTTGACACTTTGTCTGCCTATGGTATATACCAACATGTACACCAAGTTTGGTTGCTCTAGCTTCAAAACTGTGGAAAAAACCTGCGTTCATACGGACAGACGGACAGACGGACATTTCACAAACCCAATATACTCTTTTTTTCCATTTTGGAAAACAGAGTATAAAAAGTTATCTTTATCATCTTTTCCCATTTTATCGCTTTGATTTTTTTAATGGATTCCTGCTTAATACTATAAACACATATTGGAATACAAATTAGGTATGCCACATAATACAGTTTTCTCTTAAAATTGAATGAGATAAGTTATTTTCTTAAGTTTGGGAAAACATTTTAAGTTCCATTATTTTCTTACACTTTTATTATAATTTAAAATAAAATTAATTCGTTACACGTTTGCGAACATCTACGTAAAACATTTGAACATTAGATACGCCAAAATATTTCAAAGTATAAATAGGGCTATCTATAAAGTTACTTATTCAAAAAGTTTCAAAATGATAGCTTTGAACATCGTTTTGGCAATGCTGGTGGGAGATCTTATCACTGATTGTGTGTTAATTTATAGTATTTGTAATAATTTATAATGATTACTAATACAATTTGCTTTTGTTTATACATATTATAGATGTGCGATCGGATGGACCAGGAATTGTAGATGCATTTGGCGAATGAAGAAATCCTTCACAACATTTATATTTAGAAACTGAATGTTTAGCTTTCATTTCAACCAAGTCTATATTTTTTTTATAATAATTAATATTTATTTAAAAATATATACTTTATTTTACTTAATTTCTACTTCTCTTAGTGTACTTTAACACGCTTGGCTTGTGCGTTATCAATGATGGTGTAGCAGTTGTACGAACACATGGCGTATGCGCAATTTATCAAAAGGCCTAAACAACAGTTGCGTGAAGATCTCTTAATTTTAAAGCCAAATGTTGCTGGTCAATCAGTTGAAATATTCTAGCAGACGAAACAAGCGAATCGTTTAGTGCACTTTGCTTCCGTTTTCAGGAAAAGCAACGGAAACACAACACAACACTGTCTGTGTGTGTGTGTGTGTGAGTGTGTGTTGCACATAATCGCAGCTGACTGTCCATTCAGGCAAATGCAATATGTCAGAGAGTCTACAACTGGCAGGCCAAGATACGACTGGGGAAAAAGCTGCATGGATCAAGCCGCCAACCAACATGGCCAACACTTTCAGGGCCAACAACAAAAGACTCAAGCAACATATGTGTTTGTGTGTCTGTGTGAATGTGTGTTGAAGGTGTTGAAAGCAATCGGCGTTAGAAAAAATGCAGACACACATACACACACATATACAGAAAACCAGACAAACGCATCGAGACGGGACGTGGCAAAACGTGCCTTAAAATGTGAACATTTTCCAGACTGCAAAGCGTGAAAAGGCAGTTTGAAAAGCAGCAGGAAAAGCAGGAGAAAGCAGGAGAAAGCAGGCGAAAGCATGAAAAACCAGCAACAACAACAGCAGCAGCAGGTCTTTAAATGCCATTTCCATGTAGGCGTGGCTGACTTAAAAGGGTTGTGGCTATAAGCTGGCGAAAAGGTAATTTCTCTCTTTGAGCCCAGCCCGCAACGTCTTGGCCAAGCAAAACCCAAAATGAATTGCCAGGCACGTGAAAGTTACAGCTACCGTTATTTTTTGTCAGCTCTATGCATGTGTGTATGTTGTGTGTGTGTGTGTGTGTGTGTTAGCCAGTGTGTGTGCATAATAATTTTGCATATGCAATTTGTGCACTCGATAAGCGAAATATGCAAAATAGCTGCGCATTCAAAGGCAACTTACTGCGAGCAAGCAAGTTAAGGCTTGTTCAGATGTCCATTTTATTATATAGTAAATATAAGGAAAAGCAATTTATGTTAATTGTTTTATGAATGTTATGCTTTTACAATTAACTGCTTATTTTTAAATATTTTTTATTAATACTGTAATAAACTCGACTTCTCACGTTAAGAAATAATTGAAAAAACATTTTGGAAAAATGTGAAAAAATGTGTTTACGGCCAATTTCATATTTTATGCACTTTGTTGGAGAGCCTCAAACTTAGCTTTGAAAAAAACATACTTAATTTAAATAACTAATGCTATTTATTTAAAACTTAATTTTAAATTTTTTTAATTTTTAATTTAACACAGAAAGTACGTTGGTTTTAAATGCCAAAAAAGTTAACATGATATTCCAGTATTTAATGATGATAAGGAATTTTCAATTAGACTCTATTTAATTCATAAAAAATCCAAAAATATTTTACAGAAAATACAGTTTTTGAAGAAGTTAAAGATAACTTCTGTTGCGTTATTGTAAAGAAACATGTAAGAATACTCTAGTCGAGTGTGCCCGACTACGAGACTCCGTGCTCCCAACTTGCATTTCAAGCAGTTCAGCGGCAACACAAGCAAGCAGTGCACTTAAAGTGTTCAGTTCCTGCCAAACTGTTGTTTCTGCCTGCTGAGACGGGGGTAATAGATTCTTCCATAACTTTGGTGTTATTTATCCGATCGTGATTAAATTTACACAGTTGATCAACATTGATACAACATATATGTGTACTAAAAGTAAATATGTGTACCAAAAGTAAAAAAGTAAATCAAAGCTTTATCTTTGTAAATTGTGGCTGTGGGAGTCTGTTGCGATTTGCGGGGGTGCGGCGGGGTGCATCCGAAATTTGAAATAAACTACAGAACCTACATGCCAAGTTTGGTGTCTCTAGCTCTTCTAGTCTCTAAGATCTGTGCGTTCATACAGACAGACAGACCGACAGACAGACGGACATGGCTAGTTCGTCTCGGCTGTTGATGCTGATCAAGAATATATATAGCTTATATGGTCGGGAATTCTGTCTGTTACACACATTTGCAGTACTTTATAACTCCCTCTTTCCCATTTTTAATGGGAACAGGGAGTAAAAATATAAATTTGTTCGAGACAGTTATTGTACGGCCCAATAATTTTTCATGCTGTTGAAATTAGTGACAATGGCTAAAATATGAAATCATTTTTAATGATATTTTTTTGGCCAATTTCAAGTAGTTTGATATGAAACACATTTGCAATTTAAGGGAAATTTTGAAGAACTGCTCCCTTAACAAAAATTAACTACGCTCATAATCGAAAATGCGTAGTGAGCGACATATTTTGGCAATTTTTTTTTTGTTTTCCGATGACATTTTTCTCAGCATGCCCTCAGGCATCGTTGTCAAAAATAGGAAAAACAAGTCAAGTGCCAAAAAATGAACATCAACAGAGAGAAACAAAAACAAAAACAAGCAGAAATAACAAGATGAGCAGCACTACGAGTAAATTACAAATTAAATCATAAAACGCAAGTGACAGCGCACAGGGCACAGATTTAGATTTATTACGTGACTGGAAACATTAAACGCTTTTGCTATTAACACACGCGCCCAGGATAAGGCGCAGGACGACAGACAGGACGAAGAAGGCACAGTAAGAGACTTAGCAGCAGCAGCAGCAGCAGCAGCAACAACAACAGAAATAGAAATAGAAATAGAAACATAAACAGCACATGGCATGTGTATCTTTAGCCGTGCATCTAATGCTAGCATTTGTATCTGACTTTCTATCTATGTATGTACAATGTATGTACTCTTGATATCGGTTCAATTATTAAGCACTTAATTGTCCAACAACAAATGTACAACTACATATGCAAGTTCCATGTGTGTGTGTAGAATCTACTTATGTATTTTTGGTTTAAGAGCTGCAACATTTTGTTCATTCATTCAGTTTGATAAGTTTTCTAGCATCTGATGCATAAGATCTGTTTTTCAGGATGACTTAAGCCATGGATTTCTTCTATATATATCTCGAACACACGCACTATATCCCTTAAAGCACATTCTACATATGTTGACCAAATTGCATCACAATCGGATCACTATAACATATATCTGCCATAGGAACATCCGTTGAAAAATAAGTTTTCTTATGTAAATCTTTTCGGCACTCCGAAGATAACATTTCTGTCTTGTTTTGTATACAATTTTTATTTTTGTTGAGTCGGAGTATATCATCCAGCAGATATATGCATATATACTGTAAGATGTGTGAAATCACATTAAACTAAATTGAATTATATCTTTTGTTAACCAAGTCTTTGTTGTTCAATATTTGATTGCTTTTGCACGAATGCACAAGGTCAAGCGAGCGTGTATTTATGGATCAATTGATTGAATTAAAGTTTTAATACATAAGTTTTGTCATTTGCATGCTAATTATGATAAGGCTGATGAAGTACAAATACTGTACATATATAATATAATAATGTGTTGTATTGAGCAGAAGCTATATATGTCAAAATCACTTTTACTTAATTCTCGTATAGTTGTCCAATTAATAAAGGCATTTAATTAACGGTCTTTTGTTGCAAATTTACACAATCAGCTTATGTTACAGCTATTTTGAAATTACAGTGCACGCTTGATAGAGTGAACCACTACTAGGAGAAAACAAGACTTGACATACGACTTTTTCGAATAACATAATAGAGACTTGTATAATAAGAAATTCGATTCATGATTATAATTTTATTTTGTTCTTATCAAAGATGTTTTTAGCTTTATCTTTAAAAATAATGTTTTTCTTTGTCTATTGTTAAACAGCGTTAACAGACAAAATATTTATTAAATTTAATAATCATGAAATTTTTGAAATGCTTTGAGAGACTAAGAATTCTGTTGCAGCAAACCTTACTTTCTTTTTATAATCAAATTATTTTGAAGTAAAATTTCGAAATGGTTTCTTTACTAATATTACTTCGAATCAATAAAAACGATCGTTTATATTTTGATGACTTTAATTAATCGAGTCTTTTCGTAAAATCAATTATATCAGAATTATTTATAGCTCAAGCCAACAGACTTGGTTTTATTGTTTCAGTGCATCGAGGGTCTACTGTATATTGAAATGTCTCCTGCACTCAAGTTTCTATACATATCCATGTGTGTGTGTGTGTGTATATCAGGGTGTGATTTGTCAAGCGTATAAGAGCGATGCTCGACAAAGTACTCGTATAAAGTAATTTTCATTTAATTGACATAATTGCGCACACTGTGCATATGTAATCAATTGTTGAAGCGACTGCAAACAGGCCAAGTGACAAACGGCATTCCAACGCATATACACAGACACACACACACACACATACACAATTGTAGACACTATCGTTTGTTGCTCACTTTGCCGTTAAGCTGACAATGACAGCAATGGCAATTTTATTGGCAGACAGAGGCAAAATGGCCACTGGCATAGATAAATATTTGTTGGCTTACCAATGCGTTCTGCTAACCCACACACACACACACACACACACACACATGCACACCCACACACTTACACACGCTCATACCTCAACATTGAAGCGAAAGCTTTCACTCAAATGTCACTTAACTGCTCACCGTCAATGCCGCCAAAGCACGCCACACCCATACACACACACACACACACACACACACACACACACAAACACACACGCTAACTAAACTTTAGGATACTTCAACATCTGTTTACCATATGGCATATATATCTATACCAACCACATATATATTTGTTTCCAAAGTGTTTGCTTAAATATTTGATTTCAGACGTTTCCTACTTCGTTTTACTTACTAATGATATGCAATTGAAAAATTGGGCAGCCAAAATTTCAATTCAATGATTTCGCACATAAGCCCAAGTAGCTGAAGTTTCAAATTATATAAAAGATCAAATGAAAACAACGCTACACGAACTACAAGTCTAGTGACGATGCACATTAAAGCCACAAAATACCAGTCTTATCAAATTTTGCGACGAAGTTAAAATTTAATATATAAACTAATTCAACTTATCAGGCATGTTCCCGTTTTATTTATTTATATTTGCCCTTTTCTTTAGACTTATCATTTTTCTTTCTTTCAGATGGATCTGGATTCAGACTATAATAATATATCAAAGCGACATATCAGTTTATCGCCCACCTTAATTCCATTCTGCAGCTCCATGTTGGCCTCTTCTGATTCGCTTCTACATTGCAGAGTTTATCCAGTGCTTCTCTTCTCTGTGTTGCAGCTTTAAAACGTAAGTAAAATGATTGGAAACTTTCAGACTCACATTTTCATATCCTCTTTCTTCAGATGGGCCTGAATTTGCGGTTAAGACCTGGTTGCATTCTATAAAAATATTAAATGAAAATAAAAATATTAGAAATGCGAGAGATCTTACATTGCATATTATGAATCTCACTTTCAAATATTTCCCCAGTTTTTCCTTTTTGATGGTAGAAGTTTTAAGCCCAAAAAACAAAAAAAAAAACTTGTTGGGAAACAAATAAAATGAGAATTGTACAATTAAAACATGCTTAATTCTTAATTAGTCAACAATTATATTGGACTTAGAGAAGTTTGATTGTATATAAAAATATTATTAAAAAATATAGTATAAAGGGTAAGAGTAACGATTCGCATAGGAAATCAGGAGAGAAATTCGTACAACTTTCGGAATTCATTAGTCTTGTTGCAATACAATATTGAAAGCTGTAGGGATGCTAGAGTTGAAACTAAAGTTTGTCCTGGCAAAAGTATCAACGATATATTTGACACTATATTATAAAAGTAAAGACAAGTACTTTTCAAGCCAAATACTGACAAAAGAGATGGCAGAGACAGGACTTTAATAACATTTGCATATTTGTGATGTGCTGTGCTGTGTGAGATATGTTTAAAAAATGAAAAGCAGGACTTACTCGCCGCTTGATATAATTATGCATTAATGTTAATTATGGTAGGCATTGTGTTCGGTGGCAAACACGCCCACAGCTTAAGGATACACGTACTAAAGGACAAAAGGCGCTGGCTATGCTGTGCTGTGGCAATTTAAGTCTCAATCAGTGAGGCCACAACTGAAAGGAAGAAAGGACTGCCTGAAAATGATTTTAATTACAATTAATTAATCGAGTCTTTAAATGTTGAGCATGTTGTTGCACCGTTGTTGCAGTTCGATCGTTGCTGAATGCCCCAATGGTTTTTGTGCATTGCAACATGGCTTACCTTTGATGCAATTAATTTGGCTTAATGAAAGGCACACACATGCTCTACCACAAACATACACACATACACACATACAGCGCCAAAAGGTATGCAACATTAAGTCAGACTTTAGCCGCGACAAGCTCGTGAATAATGATCAAAATGCTGTCAAAGGCATATGCTAAACTTAACGTCAAAAACTGTCCAGCGCAGAGCCTGTGCCGAACCCTTCAAGGACCCAAGCAGCCAAAACTACCCGAAAACTAAATTTCAAGGCTCATTGCGTGCAAATAATGTGGCCAATGTTTGAGCGTGGCAAAGGGGATTGGCATTCGAAGCGGGTCGACGGGGTTGGGGTTGGGGTTGAAGTTGGGGAAAGCTAGTCAGTCAGTCATAGGAAGGGTCTCGGGGTCGCTTGATGCTTCGTTGTGCACTGAACCTAACTAATGCAACGGTCACACACACACTCGTTAGAGTTGTTCATAGTAGTTCAATATTGGGAATTAGTTCAGCAGTTCAATAGTTTGATAAACGTTTATTTTATTTTCGGTTTTTGTTTGTTATTAAAAACTGTAAGCTGATTTTAAACAAACCCAATTCGGCAGCCGAATTCAAGTTGTTTTCTGACTTAAATCAAAAACCGAAACATTTGTTGATAAAAATGTGAAAAATAAATCGAAATTATTTCAGACAAAGTTTCTTAGAAAGAGAGAAGAGAGATTATTAGCTATTAATTAGTAGTTAACTGTCTTCAAATAGAAATGTTTAATTTTGCATTGAAATTGCTTCTATTTTGATAAAATTAGTTAAAGCTGTAAATCTATGAGTAGCATTTTTGGCATATTTTTGACTTTGTTCTTGAAAATATCAAATTTAATACAATTTTAAGCCCATGCACACTTTAGGCTTCGATTATACGCTGCGTCAAAAAGTATGCTACACATTTTTCATTGAAGTTGTTTCACATACACCAAAAAGTATGCTACATGTTTGTGCTACAATTTGATTCAAAAGCATAATACGAAACGGACCATAGAGTTCACATCTGCAGTTTAAATTTACTTTCAATAGTTTTCTTGAACCCATTCCGAACGATTTGAAATAACACTAATACACACATATACACACACACACACATTGTCAAAAGTTTGACTTTCTTTGGACGGATGTCTGGCTGGACGCAGAAGTGAAAGGACGAGGCAATGTGGCAATGGCAATTTGCATATGAAACACAAAAACGTTAATGATGCATAAAATGATTTTGTTAGCTTGTAAAATTTGTTCTTCTCGATATATGTATATATATTTGAATATGATAAGTCGTGCTATAAATGAATGAGCAGCTAATGTGGGCGTATGCCCCGCCCACTCGTTAGCAGCTCGACAGCTGCTAAGTTGCTTGTTAACCTGTTGATAAATTTGTTGCATATGCCTCAGCATGTTGCACATGGCGCAAACTTCACAAAGATTACAAACATTGATTTTTAGCACATGAAAAAATAAAACAAATATAAATATGAAGAAAAATGTTTAACGAAACGAAACTCAAATCACATGTAAAATGATGAAAAATGAGCATAAAACGAGAGCTCCCCGAGGCATTTGTTTTATTTGTATTTGTGCAGGTAGCACATTACAAACCGTAGTCGGAGTTGGAGCTGAAAGTGAATGAGTCAGCCGGGAAACATAAATCATTTGAATGCGAAAATCAGTTAAAGCATAATGCGCCATAAAGAATCAAAGGTGTTTTATTTTTGCTTAAAGGTTTTTTTTTTTTACAAATATATTTTTATTTAAAGCAGCAAACCAGCAAAACATCCATAAATAAGCCGCACAGTAAATGAAACACACTTTTTGAAATGTTGCTGGTTAATTTAAAATTTGATTTATTGTTTTGAAATAAAAACCTTAATCAGCTGAGCCTTTTTATTCAAAGTGTATATAATTAATGTAGCTTAAGATCTGATGTAGCTTAGCTGCTAGAAGAGATGACTAAATAAAGAACTAAAATTGGAATACCTTTGTTCCTTCAGCACCTTTGATAAAGCCTCAGAACCAAGAAAATTGTAAATTAATAAGAATCATTTTCGATTAAAACAAACTATCCCACATATTTCTCTAAGCCCTACACCAGTCTCTCAGTTTTAAAGCTATATTGATGAAACTTGGCTGCAAAAAGCACATATGTTTGTCAGAATCGGCCGGATAGATCTACTTTAACAAATAGCTGTCATGAGATCGACTGAAAATGAAGTTTTTCGAGATTTTCGAGATATCTCGACCAAACTTAAGAATTCAAAGTTTTATCAACATTTTATCAAAAAAAAAAATTAAACAAAATTGCGTGACTTTATCTTATAACTGTCAAGGATTTACACATACATTTCTTTCGCATGCCGATGATAACTTTTCTTTCCTGTTTTGTTTTCGCCTTGTTATTCCATCATCATATCAAGCATCGTAGTAAGACTTATAACCTAATTACAGGGCATCGTTCTAACCGTTCATACCCAATTACCACAACTCTGCCAGTTAAGATTATGTCTAATAGTCGTAGTTGGGGCAACATTGCATATTTGATGATTTTAAGACCGAATGAATACGAATACACATGAATATTTTAAAGTAAAAGTTATAATTTGGGCTGAGCAATCTATGGACTAATTAAAGCCAACGTCGGATTTATGTGTCAAGCGTTTGTCATGTTGACTGGCAGTGAGATCCTCCACCCCCTTAACGCCTGCTCCAACTCTTTATCCTGGTAACAAAAAGGCTGACATGAACTTCGCTCACACACACTTAGTATACACTGAGAGAGGCTGTGTGAAATGCAGCTGTGCGATTAAATTAATAACTGCAAAAGGATTAAAAAAACTAACAGCCATGGCAAGGACATGCGCGTAACCAGCTGCTGCTTCAGCTCTTGCTGCTGTCTTCCTGCTCCTGCTCCTGCTTCTGACCTGGCTGCTGCTTTTGGACCCAAAAACTTTCGCTGCAGTTAAGCAGCCGAAGGGGTAAACTAAGCAGCTGGATTCCCAAGTAGTTGGCTACCCTGCATTTATTTCCACCCCTACCCCTTTTGTTTTCGGAGGCTGTGTATGCTAGGTAATGGGCGTGGCACCAACCCCCCAGGCGCTCATTTGCATAATATTTACTTGTGAGCCAAGCGCGCTGCCCCTTCGCCCGTGTGGAAGAAAATAATTTGCTAAATTATGTCTTAAATAGTTAACAAAGTTTGCACGAACATTTTGCGGACCTTTTCTACTTGGGGCAGGCAAAACAGATTCTGATTTTCCACTGTTGCATGTTTGTTGTACTTAAGCAGCTTGTTAATTTACTAGAACGTCAGTGTTCTGTCATCATTGGTCTCTTGAGTGGGACTGCGACTACGGTGACACAGAGAACACTGAGAAAAAGAACGCAGTTAAGAACATTTTCATCAAAGAAGTAAAACTATAATCTATGCAAACTGATTACAAATTTTGAAAAATAAATGGACATTTTAGGAAAACATTTGTCATTGAGAAGGAACATGTTTTAAGTTTTAGAACAATGTAAAAATTTGCAATTAACTAAAATATCAGAAAATTATAAAAATACAATCAGAAATAATCCATTCTATTCCTACTATTTGAAAGAGATCTTGACACTTTGTCTGCCTATGGTATATACCAACATGTACAGCAAGTTTGCTTGCTTTAGCTTCAAAACTGTGGAAAAAACTTAAGTTCAAACGGACAGACGGACATTTCACAAACTCAATATACTCTTTTTTCTTTTTTTTTTCAAAAAAAATAAATAAAAAAAGAGTATAAAAACCTATTTAAAAGTATTTTAATTATTTCATACTATCTTATGGTGAAGCAGACATCAAAGTAAACTTAAAATTGTAAACGATATGTCAAGCAGCTGATGGGCAATACTTGTATGACAAAGAGGATAACTTCAATCTACACAATTGTTGCCAAAACTAATTTACTTTAAGTCAGTATCAATCCAAGCAAAAGTCCGCCCAGCATATTCAGTTGCTTATCTCTTCACATGACGCCGGTTGGCGACTGGCGGACCTCAGCATCTCGTAAATTTCGACCTCAAAAACTTTCCATTAAGAAGCTCAAAAACAGATACGCCGAAACTTCCAAGTGCTCATCCGCCTGGCTGGTTTGAGCTGTGAGGGTGGTGTGGGTGGGTATGGAGGGGATGTTGTGCTGAGTTGAGGGTGGGCGGATGGGTCGGAGGCGCGACATACGCCGCGCAACAAATCACGCGTCGCCGCCGCCGCCAACCGGGGCCAAATGGAAAGGCCAGTTCCAAAAAAAAAATAGAGAAATAAGAAAAGTTTGTATTTGTTTAACCGAAGTTTTAATACCCTTGCAGAGAATTTTATAAAATTGCTGATGTAAGAATGAACGCTAAAAGAATATTTCTTAAAGAGACTAAATTTTTGATAGTCTGTTGCCTAAAGATATTGTGAACCTAATTTGACAGAGCTATTAAATCAATAATAAAATTTGGAATTCGAGAGTTTGTTTAAAATTCATTAAATAATTAATTGTTCAAAGATATTTTAAATACTTCTTCGTTACAATTAAATTTCAAGTTAAAAATATTAAAAACAATTGTATTGTTTATATAAAAGTTATTTTTCAGAACATAGCTCGATGAACTCGTCTGTTAAAGATGATTGTGAAAAAAGAGAATAAACCAGCTAAATGAAAACGTCACCAAAGACAATTTGGTTTTTCTTATACATATTTTGATCGAAGGGCTTATTTGTAGAACTCTAACAATGCGAAACACATTTGGTAACAAAATGTAAATACCCTCAGTAAGGGTATAGAAAACAAAAGCCGGAAGTGCACGCAGTCTGTTAGTCGGGAAACGAATATCATAATTTACTTTGTCACCCGCTGCGAATTAGCATTGTGTGTGTGTGTTTGTGTGTATGTGTTTGTATGGGTGTGTAGTCTGCCACGCCCACCTTCGACTGCTCAGCATGGTGGAACATTTTAAACAAAGCGACGCCACTTGAAAAACCAGTGCGAAAACTTTCTACAAAGCACTTAAAAATTGTATGTGAACGCGGACTTTAACATACGATTAAGAGATGCACACACACTAGAAGAAAGCGAGTGGGAGGGTGAGGTATGCAGAGGGGGTGTGGCAGATAAAGAGAGACCAGACCAGACCAGACCAGACAAATAAGTGAAGTCGCAGCCTTCAAGCCTTCAGCTTCAGAGATTGCAGCCAATGAATAAGAGCTGATGGTCGCGGTTTTATTCTGCCCTCCCCCCTTTCACCGCAACTCTGCACATTTCTCTCAGTGTATGTGTGTCTGTGGGTGTGTGTTTGTGTGTGTGTCTGCATTGGCCACAAGGCAAATTAATAAAAAAGCATTTGAGGCTGAAAATGTTTCCGCAGCAGCGCTAATAAATAACGCGACGGCGACAGCTTCATTTGTTTAAGTGCCAGACAAAGAGTGCAGTATGTAAAGGATCGCATTCAAGTGGAAATAATTGCAGACTTCATCTAACTCTGATCACAAAATGCATGCATATAGAACAGTTAGATAACAATCAATTAGATTCTCGATAGTATTGTGTCCCACCCACTGCGGTTCTGTCTGAATTTTCTTCTTTTCATACTTTTAAACCAAACGTTTGATAGAGGGTTAAGCCTTTACAACATCACCCCCCGCTGTTTCTAATAAATTGCATAAAAGCAATGTTTACATCAGTATCCAAATCAATGTAACTTATTTATGAATTATTCAAAGTGATATACATTTTATTCCGAGATATTTCGCCAAATTTAACACAAGCAAATAGATCGTTTTTAAAAATATCTTATAGTTTACGTGTAGTATTTTCGATAGTGTTAATTCCTCGATTTAAATGTTAATAGCTTTGTTAGTACTTGGTATCATTTCTCGTACTCTTTTGCAATATTAATGTCCTTTGCTTTGTCTTATAACAACATCAGTTTAATGGTTTTAATCTTTCTTAGCAACACGTATTTGTCAAAGAGTCGATTAAGCATGATAAATGAGCTAATAAACTGAATTTATTAAACTATCATAAGAATCAACTAAATATAGATCGATAGTTTAAATAATCCTAGTTCACTTTAATGAAAAAATCGTAATCTTATCAATACTTTGAATTGAATCTTGAACTTTCTTGCAATAATTTACAACTTACTTTACTTAACATTATACTCTTCAAAAACAATACTTTTTACTGCTGAAATAAATTCGCATCGATCTCCTCCTGTTGCATTACCAAACTTGGCTGAGACTACTTTCAATCAATTAAAATTGCATTTCGTAAAGTTATCGTCTTCTATAATTTTTCAAAAATCTACTTTTTATATGTTGAGTTATATCTTTATTAAATACTGTAAGCTCGGCAATCTCCATCTTTTCGGAAATCCAAAAAATTCAAAAGATTTCAAAAGATTTCTACTTTTCTTCACAATAAAAACATATTTTCTTTATTTTTGATACCCTTAACGCTTATTCAAAACATTTCCTTAGATACGTCGGCATTCCCGATCCAATTAAATCTCAAGATATAAAATATACATAGTATGTTTTACCTTAAATTCAGACATATATATGCTGGAATAACGTCCCATTGTAAAGCAGTTTTCTAGATTAATTTTAATTTATTATAAAGAGTTTTTATGAGATTTTACTTCACCTAAGTAGAATACAAGGTTAGAATTAGAAGTGAAATTAGTCATAAAAATTTAAATCTTGATTTCAGGACATTTTTTCTTGTGTATTATTGACTGCAACGAGATAATGGATTAAAGATTCAGCTCAAAATTTTCTTTAACAATGATTAAGCAGTTTTCTTGAATATATAGCTATAATGTTTAATTAGAAACATTCAGTTTAATTATTCTTATGCGCAAAAACAACAATTTTGCATATAAAAGTACATGAAAACTGAAAATTAAGTTGAAAAGTTTTAAAAAATTACATCTATATACTGGTTAAAGCTGCTAAAAGTGTTGATTCCTAGCTTTTATACAAATCAAAGTCATTGAGCTTAACTTGACACTTTGAATTGCAATGTGAGTAAAAGTCGAGGGGATTTAATCAATTACTAAATAAATTGGTAAACGGCAGCAAACAAATTATTCGAAATTACATTTGTGTGTGTGTTATCAGAGAATCTGAGTGGAAAGTATCTCTCTTATGGTCATCCAATACAAATAACGCATATCACAGCAGATAGCATGAACACACAGCAGAACATACATATACGTTTTTATGCGCTTAGCTTTCAATATGATTGCCCCAAAGCCATTTGCAAAGTCATCACGTATACGCCACCGCACACAGCACATAGCACACATATGTACATTATACGAGAAGGGGGAAAAAGACACGGATATGAGCATCATTTAGATTGGTTCATTGCCTGATTTCATTCAACGTTACGTTATTATTTCCGTTGTTATTTGCCATTATGACAATTTAGTTAGTAAAATTTCGTTACGAGCTTAAAACTAATTTCAGATTACTTTCACAGATTTGCCCAGAAACATTCAGCTAGCAAAAGAAGCCCAAAAAGCAAAATTTGCGTCAATAAACATGGCATTCGGACGGAGACAGAGACAGAGAAAAAACGCAACGAATGTAATAAGTGATTTACATGACTCGCAGGAATTTATGCCACAAGGCACAAACAACATACAGAAAAGAAAGTTAGCAAGTAAATCGGGAATTCAAGAAAATAGCTAGAAATCGATACTTCATTAAGATACCAAATGGAACTCTCTGTCTGCCTATCTGTCTTTTTGTCCGCCCCCCTTTGGTATGTCACGCTCTCTCTATCACCTTGCATCTCTCTCCGTCTCTCTTATGTCATGTGTCTGTCAATGTCTAACGACTTCTATGCCTGGTTTGATGTCGATGTCGATGTCGATGTCTCAGGAGCGGCCTATCTAAATTGATAGATAGACTGAAACGATAGACGAAATCGCGTCAAACACCGTCGCACAGTGGTTAAGTGTCACCAAATATGTGCATCAATTTAATCAATTTAATATAAAATTATATTTTTTAATTTAAAAGCGTCAAATTTAAAAATCAAAAAGTTTTTAAAAGCCGTCCATATTTAATTATACATACCTTTAACAAATTTGAGTATGAACGATGAGCGACAGCTTGATTATAGGGTTAACCTATATTATATGTCTAGTTAATCATAAATAAGTAAGCATTAGTTATGCAGAAGCCTATAAAATAAATAAAAAGTAAAGCATAATAAATTAAACGTTAATGATTCAAATGATGAATTAAGCAGAACATCAATACCGAATATAATTCCTTATTATAAATGAAAAGCTAAAAAATAATTATAAAGAAAATTTTGAAATAATTTTGCATTTCGTTTCTCGATTTGACAGCTTTTTAAGAAGTTATAGCAACATAATAACGAAAATAAAGTCTATAAAAAATATGTTGAAACATTTTGTTTCGCATAGCTCGCTTTAACGACTTTTTAGGAAGTTAGATTGTTGGTGTTTTGAAAAAATCTATAAGTAATCAATTTTAATCCATTTCTTTGCGAGCCAATTACTCCACAGTGCGTCGTTGAATTGACTGATTTCTTTTGTTGCCCCATTGCAATGTTGCGTATACGCAATATGCACACTTGCACCATTAAATCACAATCAAGTCAAGGACAAAGTCGAAAGCAGTTTGCAGCCATTTTATTGACCATCAATGTTTTAATTTGACAAAAATCAGTCAGCGTGCTATATATATATAGCTATATATATAAACAAGTATATATATCAAATGCTGATTAAGTGCACCGCGCCCATATCATTTGCCCAGGGACATGAGAATTCGATTTATGAGCCGTATGCGAACATGTTATTGTCTGTTATAAATCAAGTGCTTACATACTAAATAAAGATGTATATAGATATATATGTAATACTATATATAGTGTGTGTTACGTTTCTGTTATATCGACTGTGGCAATTGCCTAAATATTTCATGTGTAAATATATTTCAATGCGCGTTCGCCAAACAATCGAATGTAGAATCAAAAATTTGAACTCATAAATTATTTAAATATTTTGTTACAGTCTGTGGAGCGGGGTTTACAGCAACTAAATTAAAGCCTGACCAAATGAGAGTGTCCAGGTTGACCATAATGAGTGCTAGTTGTCAGTTGAAAATGGGTTGCCCAAAAGTATATAGTATATCTACATTTAATTTGAATTATTTAGTAGCAAGTGGAGGAATCGGGTTGGAGAAATGAATGTAACGGAAATTGAAAATTATTTTTTGCTTTTCTCAATTTTGTGCATTTGCTGTTGGTGTAAATTAAATGATGATCACTTTTGAAAACTATTTATTTATGTGTATGTGTATGTGTATGTCAATGTCTGTTTCTTTTTTTTTTTGTGTTTGTGTTTTGCCTAATACTTATTTATAAATCAACATGAGAATTGCATTTAATTTGCATTCAAATTGCATGTGAATTACTAAATATTTGTCATTTGTGCCTCGTAAATGCCTAATGTAATCTGAATGCGAATGTGAATATAATATGAATGTAGTACGAGTATTTAGTGTAGCTAGGACTCGTTGCTTCAATTTTGATAAGCCGATTTAGTTGCACTGCTTAAGTTATAAGCATAGAAGCAAATAAACATATAAACATAGATATATACACATTGCATAGCTATATTAATTTAAACACATTCATTTGGTTTAATGCAGTGTAGTTAAGTGTTCTCACACATGTGAATGTTTTGTGAATGCTAAACATTTATCTTATCAAATTCTTGAAAGCTTTCTGTTGGGAATATTATTGGTCATGCAAATATATTACTAATACTTCAGTTCCAGTGCTTACAGCGAAATGGCTTAGCTATTTCGGTATTATTGCATAGAAATTTCAATATTATCTTTAGAGTATCTAACATAAGTTTCATCGTCAAACAGTTTCTTAGTTATTGAAATACTCAGTGTCCAGGCTGGAATTTGTAAAATGATAAAAGTTGATTTAAAACTATATATTATAAAAAGTCAAATTTCATTTTTCGCTCCAAAACTGTCTTACTTCAGGCTTGGAGTACTTTTTCCTTCAATTTTCTTTCAAATGTACAATTGAAATAAACTATTTACATATTATGTACTTCATCGTTTTCCATTTTATTTAAATGAGTATGTTTTACAGAGGTCAGAGACCTCAAGCATTTTCGAAACCCCAGCGAAATAACAATGACTTTATTTTCTATAAAAAGAAAAACAGATTTTAAAAAACTATGTTCAGCAGATTCATGTCTTGGAATTGACTTAGAACAGTGAGTTGAGTTGAAGAAGAAACTTTTTAATTTATTTTTTCTAACATTCTTTTAGTTTTAACAACAATTTGTATAAACATTTCCTAAACTAATCATTAGTTTATAATTTCATTCTTCAGTATCTTCTGCTCTATCCGCTCTAATCTAGCTTTTCAACCATTTAAATTTCATGCAATCATAAAAATCTTTATGCTTTTTCAAAATTATGTCACTGTTTAAGCCCAAGCCTCGCTTGTTATGCAAAACTCAATTAAATTTAGTCAAGTTGGAAGAAATCAAATTACATGACTCCCACAGCGTTAATTGAAGAATTCTCAATCAAAAAGAATGCCAACTCGTTAAGCCATTACTTAAAACCGAATCTTATATTCCGTCCAAAAACCCTTCTACCCATTTCAAGCAACAACAACAACAACAACACCCTAAAATAGGAAAATAAAAAAAACGTTGCATAGTGCCGGGCGCACAGCGGAAATAGAATGGCAACAGCCAAAAGCAGCGCAACGTGTGGCAAAGACAGCAAAAGTGGCGATGTGAAAAAGGATAAAGTGGAAAGGCGAAAGGAGAAGGGGAGCAGCAAAAAATCATGTACGGGCCACAAGGAAGGGCTATTAAGACGTAAAACATTTTTAACACCTTCTTGAAACGCCTCCCGAAACAGGAACTGGCAGCGAAGAGGGGGGAATAAGGACTGGACAGTGCAGATTTGGGAGCGGCGCTGGGACTGGGCTGGCAACAGCAGACGGAAACGAAGACACGCTCGCAAAAAATAAAGCATAGCAAATGAAATAGTTGTAAAAATGAAATGAAATGTTTCTAATTCAGCGCAACGCATTTAAAAGTAATGAAAATGGTAAAAGGAATTGACGGGCGTTTGCGACATGCTGACACGCCCACACTGCCAACCTTAACACCCGCCGCCCATCATCCTATTATGACCAGCAGTGGAGGCTGTAGAATTTTCTTTAAAAGGGGTTGTTCTGCTGCTAAAAATGTATATTGTTTATAAATTCAACTTATTTGTCAACCGATCGTTCCTATGGCAGCTATAAGATGTAGTGGTCCAATCTGGCCGATTCTGACATACGCGCTGATCGCAGAAAGAAAAAGCATCCATGCCAAGTTTCATCACGATAGCTTTAAAACTGAGGGGCTAGTTCGCATATAAGCAGACGGACAGACAGACAGACGGACATGACTCTGCTGTTTCTTTTCGGAGACTTCTCTCTGCAAGGGTATAATAAAAAAACAATAGCGGACAAGAAACGTAAGAGTTTCGTCACCCCCTGTTTGTTGCACCACTGTCTGCCACACCACCTTGCCACGTTGCGTGCTGTTGACACTTTAGCAAACGCACTAATGAAAGGCAGGACATGCGTTTGTGTCCTTTAGTTGTTGCTGTTGTTGGGTGTGTCTGTCGCATCCGTCATTGCCCTGCTCGTAGCACATTTTCCGCTTTTATTTATAATATGAACAATTTCCTTCAATGCTTTCTGCCCTCCCCCCTCCAACTCCCACAAACAACTGTACAATAAGAGTTGCTTCTACCATTTTCCCTATTTTCCTCATTTTCCACGACAAAAATGCACTTGCCAAAAACTTTTCAATTTTCAGTTAGCCAGAGATTCGTCGTTGTCGTTGTCGTTGCGATGTCTCGTCCTTGTCGCTAATGACAATACACTTGTCTGGCTACACACAGTGCATGTGTTAGTGTGTCCTAAGTGTATGTGTGTGTGTGTGTCTATGTGTGTGCGTATTAGTGTGTGCGTCGCGCGCATTTGCGCTTCTTACTTATTTGATTTACGTTTCATTTCCGGTTGCCATATGCTGCCTCTCTCGCATAGGGCGGCATTTAACTTAGTTGCAACTGTATGTGTGTCGCGCACACACACACACACACACACATGCACACACACTATGTGAGGCACGTTATGCAATTATAACTTTTGTCGTTAGCAACTTTAAGCAACTTTAAACGTAAATTGCAGCCATGAAGTAGCTTTTGGCGCACACTCAAAAGCAGCTAAACATACACACACACACACACACACAAAACACACACACACCTAAACACACTCACACACACACACTCTAAACGTTATAGTTTGTTGTCGGCTTAAGCGCCAAGTGTGTGAAAGGTGTTTTATTGAATTAAGTGGGCTTAACGGGATTTCTATAATGCCACGATGTCGTCCTTGCTCCTTTACTTCTATACCTGCTCCGCTCTATCTCTCTATCTCACTCGCTTTCTCCTTCTCACTCTATCACTGCATATTTGTATTTATTATAACTACAGTTGCTTTTTCTCTGCGTGTGTGTGTGTGTGCGTGTGTGTGTGTATGAAAGGGGGGTTGAGTGGGCGGCTGCATTGAAATGAGCCTGTCAGTGAAACAACAACAAGGACAACAAGCACAACAACAAGCAGGACAACAACAACAAACTGCCACTTTTAGTTCAACTTTTTCGTACATAATGCATATTTTATTTAATTTTTATGAGTTGCCAACCAAAAGTGGAATTTATCTGAATGGAAGGATGTGAGTGTCCTGACGACTACTCGACTCTTAATTCGTAGAGCTTTTGCTGCTTGTAGCGGGTAAAATTGTTATCCAACATTTAAGTGGCGACGAGCTATAATGCGAATATGTACACACAAATTACAAATGCGAATAATGCATAATGAGGCATTAGTCAAGCACTTTCAACTCAACAGCACAATTGTTGAATTTTGTGCAATTTTATATATATCACAGTGTGTAAAGGTGAGGTATAGGTAGAATAGTACAATAGATCTCAGAGCTATTCTCTTATGCTGTGCGCAAACACACAAATTCGCATTTGAATTGAATTCAATGAAATTGAACAGATTTGTAAAACATTTCTAAGTACTTAAACTTAATTTTCAGATATTACAGAATTGATTAAACTATTATTCTGTATCTAATCAGTTGTTTTATTAACGATTTTGGCTTTTACTTTTCAAATTCACATTCAAATAAAGTTTTTTTTTGAAAATCATCGCATGTTATAATAATATTTAAAATTATTATTGCAAAAAACAATCATCTTTTTACTCCCTTTTTCTCCTTTTTAATGTTAAATGTATTTTACAGGCAGAAGGGGACTTTTTCGAATATATAAACTATAAACATTCTTGATCAGCATCGATATAGCCATGTCCGTCTGTTTGTCTGTCCGTATGAACGCTTCAATCTCGGAGACTTTAACAGCTAGAGCTAGGTTTCTGTTTAACAACAAAGTGAATAATACTACAATACGCACTCGCAAAGCCACCATTTTGAAGATACAACTTTGATTTTTGGATCACATGTATGTTATATCAATGTTGATCAGCTGCGTAAACTTAATTACGATCGGATAACAAACACCAGAGTTATTGAAGAATACATTTTCGCCTGTCTCAGCAGGCAGAAGCAACAGTTTGATGGGCACTGGACAAGTTGATATTTATGTGCACTTGTTAAATTGTCATTCCTTCAAATATTTTGGAAATTAACTAAGTTATGGCAAAAACCACTTAAGAGATAGGTATTCACGATCACTGGATTCATGGGTTATTTAAAAAAACAGATTAAATTTAGTTCTTGTTGGTGGAGCTTAACAATTTTAAAAATTTAGATAGATTTTCTGATTTGGCCAAGTTCAAGTAGTTCGCCGAGTCATAACTGCTAATCTTACAAAAGTTATTTGAAAATATTAAACATTTTGTAATTGATGTAAATTTTGTTGAAAGCTAACAAATTTCACACACTTTGATCAAACTTGCTTTGAAACACAAGCTCAATATATATATATTGTTTTTATTTTAACACATTGTAACTTTGGCTTATTTTATTTAAATTTTGTATCTTTTTTAAACACCAACGATTGTAAATTTATAAAAGTTTTTAAATATGAATGATCGAATTGGTCCCTATGAACATTCTCGACGCAAATTTGCTTGTATTGTATATTTGGTAACCCTTATATGGCTATTACTGGCGTTGGCACAATGGCTTGTGGTCTGCCTAGTGTAAGCTTGAGTATACTTATCTATAAGTAACTGTTATCTACAAGTAACTGGTATTTGCAGGGAGCCAATCAAAGAGATATTCTACAAATATGAATGGATAAGTGTCATATTCTTTGCTCTCGCAATTATCTTGACCATGATTTTCATATTCTTTGAGCAATCGCGGTCTGTGCCATGCTTAAACTGGCTAATTACTTTTCTGATTGTAAGTATATATATCATATTTTAATTGAGCTAATCCTTAACTTTCTATTTGTACTTTTAGGTAGAATTTGTCACTATTGGTCTATTTGCTGTAGTGGTAAGAGCTTTGTGGCCGGATCTCGTAATGTGGTTTATCATATGCATATTGCTCTTATTCCTGTTTGTTCTGCTGAGTTTTGTTATAAATGTAAGTTGTATCTTGTATGTATGTTGTAGTAAATCTTAATTCAACCTTTTTACGCAGCATGATCTGACGCTGGATGTAGTCATATTATTTGTGATATCCTTTGTATTCCTCATTATGTCCGTATTCCTGATCATGTGCTTCATATTGACAAGACTGCCACATTATTTTATCCTGTATCACATTTTTGTTAGCATTGTTATCCTGATGGTGAGTTTTGTTGGATACAAATGCAGGATTCCTGTTCCTAATCCTGTGCTCCTTCCAGTTTGTCATGTACCACGCGCAGACAATTAATGGTGGTCGTTTTGCAGAAATGCGTCTCAATGATTATCTCTTGGCTACAATTATACTATTCTATGAATATATTGTCCTCTTTCTGTTGTCATTCTATGTGATGATCAATTTTAAGATAGCCTCGAATGAAATAATCAAGTCAAAAACAACAACGACGTGAATACAGAGGAAATACGTGAAAATTGGTTATCCAAAAGTATGAATACACTTTGATAATCCCATTTTGATATTGACTGCAAATTAGTTAACATATAAAATATATGCATTTATTAATACAATATTAAAGTATATACCTTTTATTATACACATTTGTTTCTGAGTAGTAGGTTGCATCTTCATACTCCTGCTGCATCAATCATTTCAGATTACCCGTAATTATTTGAATACGAATATTAAAATATGCCAATATTTGTGATTTTTCATGAATTTACGAAGTTTGTGGAAAAATAGTTAAACTAAGTTGTTTTAAAGTTGACTGATTAATTTGAAAAATAGTGACATAAGAATCTTAAGGTCTTATTCAAAGTGTATGAAAAGTTTAAATAATTAAAAAACAATCGCAAAACTTGTTTCAGTTTTATTAGGGTTACATATCAAATAAAAAGTTTATTTTTGAGGTAAAAGTCTAGTGACGATGCAGCCTCTTCCACCTTTTTCAGTGCTTCGTCACTAGCTTCCACAGTGATAATTTATTCAGTTGTTTTCCTATAGGGGTTTTGACATTTATCACGCGGAAAACTGTTGATCGGACGCAATTTCATTTTCAAAATATCTCCGATTTCACCTGTGGTTGGAAAATGTGTGTAAAGATCTTTTTCACTGATTTCAAATAATGAATTTGGGAGTCGATTTACCAATTTCCACCCTACGAGGGGAAATTTGCTGGAAAACTGTTTTCTGTTAAGTGCATACAAAAGCGTTTTACGTTTATTTGTTATTGACTCAGAAAAATCTTCGGCCACGGGCGGAAAATGGTGGTCGATGTCAAATACTCTGCCGAGCAGCACCGGCTCATACCAGATAAGATATTTGAATATATTAAACTTCTTGCGATTTTGTAATAAATGTATATTTTTTTTGACATTTCGATCAAACTTGCTTTGAAACACATGCAGCTATTTTAAACATAGGTTTATTTTATTTTAGATCTTTGTAACACAACAACAGATAGAATTTTTTTAGAAATTTGTAGAAATATTTTAAATTTTCAAAATTATGGATGATCGCATTGGGACTTATCAACAGAATCGACGCAAATTTGCCTGTATTGTATGTTTGGTAACCCTTATATGGCTATTACTGGCGTTGGCACAATGGCTTGTGGTCTGCCTAGTGTAAGCTTAAGTATCCTTATCTATAAGTAACTGTTATCTATAAGTAACTGGTATTTGCAGGGAACCCATTGATGATTTATTCTTTGATTATGAATGGATAAGTGTCATATTCTTTGCTCTGGCAATTATCTTGACCATGATTTTCATATTCTTTGAGCAATCGCGGACTGTGCCTTATCTAAACTGGCTTATGACTTTTCTGATTGTAATTATAAAACATAATACTTATTATTTAAGCTGATTTTTAAGTTTATTATTTTTAGGTGGAATTTGTCACTATTGGTCTATTTGCTCTAGTAGCAAGAACTTGCTGGCCGGATCTCGTAATGTGGTTTCTTATTTGCGTACTGCTTTTATCTATGTTTGTTCTCATAGGTGGTTCTATACCGGTAAGTGATAGTATATATATTATCTAATATATAATATATTAAACTTATAATTTAGCATGATCTGACGCTGGATGTAGTCATATTGTTTGTGGTATCCTTTGTATTCCTCATTGTGTCCGTATTCCTGCTCATGTTGTTCAGTATAACAGGCAAGTCGTATTACTTTATCCCGTGCCTGCTGTTTATTAGTCTTGTCGTCCTGATGGTGAGTTTTGTTGCGTATATTGTTAACATCCTTTTGCTAATCCTGTGCTCCTTTCAGTTTGTCATGTACCACGCGCAGACAATTAATGGCGGTCGTTTTGCGGAAATGCGTACCGATGATTATCTCTTGGCTATAGTTATACTATTCTATGATTTCATTGTCATCTTTTCGTTGACATTCTATATGATGGTCAATTTTCAGATAGCCTCGAAGGAGTTCTTTGAGACAACAACTAGCTAGGATGATGTGAACATAGGAGGAAAAACGCGGCAATTGATTATCCAGGAGTATGGCAAAATTTTGGTTTTAACTAAAATATAATAAACAAATATAAAATATACATATATTTATACAATGTTAATGCATATACCTTGTATTATACACAGTTAGCTGCATCAATGTACATTTCCCAGTTCCTACTGCACTTCTTCTATAGATATTTTTGTGGAACATCAGAGATTGTGGCACATAATCCTTATTGTAAAGAGATAAAATTTAGTTGTGTTTGGAGTTGACTGAATAATTTTCCAAATAATGACACAAAAAACTAAATGATTTATACAAAGTGTCTCAAAAGTTTCAAACAAACCTAAAATTGGATTTGGGTGTGATATAAAGATACAAAGTTGATGTTAACAATAATTCCTTCTTGTCTAAATTTTGAATTCCGTTTTGTGTGGCATTCGTAAACGTTTAAAATACAGCGCTATTTTGCTATATAAATCGAGCACATGCATAAAATATACCATAAACTATTTGAAATTTAAAATTCTTTATAAAAATATGATTCAGCAGTCATTTTTTGTGTAACGAATTATAGTTTAATGCAGCCGCTGAAAAAATGTATATTTATTATAATATTAAAAAAAAGAAGTCCATTTTTTAAAAAGCCCTGCCATTGACAGAACCACAAGGGATGCCACATACCACAAAAATACTTTCACATAATTAACACAATTTTTTTGTGCGCTTTAACTCTGATTTTGTTTGGGTTTTTTTTTGTTTTTAATGTTTGAAGCGCATATTTTGTGCAGAGCAGGAAAATAGAAAGAAAAAAAATGTGCGTGTTGCATGCAAAACTGAAACTCATTTCCCCTGACGAGCACTTAAAAGCCCGAGCACAACTGCAGTTATTTGCCATGTTTTGCTGGGCTTTTTGTTGCTTGCCCCAAACTGGACATGCAACGTATTGTTGCATGCGTGTACTCCACGACACCAATGCTTTTGTTGTTGCTTACTCGTCAAAATGACTTCCTCTTGAAATTAGGCAAATGGCCTGCAATTAAACATGGGATTCTATCTGGGCTCTTAGCTTGGCTGCAACATGTTTTTATTTATTGGCGGTGTTCCTTTTGCTATTGTTGTTGTAAAATGGTCGTTAAATATTAATAAGCCATTTACCTGCCACAGCACGTTGATGCATGAGGCATAATTAGGCTGCAAATAGCTCGAATTGTTTGCTTAATAAACGCCATTCATCAAATCGACACGTTTTTTCAATGTTGCGTTCTCTTCACTTTTTTTTTTTGGGGGGGGCCTATAAAACACGCAAGCGTTATTCAAGTTTAACCCCTTCAACGCCTGGGGCAAACTGGTCAAATTGGGGCGTGTTGGAAGGCCTTGTTGGGGCATGTCGAAAGTCATGTGCCTGAAATTGAAAGTGCACTTTTGAAATTCTAATCAGCTGCAAATGAGCTCAGGGAAAGTGTGATTGTCATCAACGATATTATCGATTTTTTAAAGAGAATTTAAAAGTGGTGAGAAGATGTCGTATTTCTTGACGCTTTCTTGTGAAATCCGAATATTTCGTATCGATATATTTGAAAGTGATGGCAAACTTACATATCTCTTACATTTTTTTTGGGGAGGTCGCAAGGACATGTTGTGTTTTGTTTGCTTGCATTGTTTTCAGTTTCAAATTACTTTTTAATTGCAGTATAGTAAGTATTGCTGCACTTATCGACGCTATCGATTTTTCAGTCTCGAGTATATCGATTTTATTTCTGAGCATTCTAGTTTTGTTGAAATGCTTCCAAATTTGAAGTCATATTCTTAGGATAAGCCCCAAGGTCTTGTTTTGTTTGCAAATGATTGAACTAAAACTAATAAAGTATCGTTATCAACATCAATAGTATCGATTTTTATATAGTTCCTGGTAAACATTGTTTTAATATTTGAGTACCGATTTCTTAATAATTATGCCAAAGCCTCTAATTCTCAAAGCAATCAGGCAGAGAAGACTCTAAAAGTAAGAAATTATAAACAAAAATCGAAAAATTTTCAATTATAAATACAAAATATATATATAAAACTTCAGCTCTTATCTGAATCATCACCGATCGAGCTTATATCGAATATTTTGATTTTGTATAATTTATTTGTATAACAAATAAATTGAAGTGCTTTTACAATTCAGCTGAGCCTGCATCATTTTGCGGCCTAATTTGCCACATGTGGCATCTGAGCTGCGGCATCTTTTATATACATACATACGTATTTATTTGCATACAAATTCAATCCCTTTTGCTTAATGCCGCAATTGACGTCGACTTGCAGTGCAACCCCGTGGCAAGAACAATATAAATATTAATGCTATTTGATTAACGTTTCAATTGTTGAGAGGGTTGCAGCAGACATTGGCAGGGGTCTGTTTTTCAAGGTGGAAACACTTGGTCGATTCACACGCCAGGCGCAGACACAGGCAAGGATATACAGGCGGCAGGACACAAAACGCATCCATCGAGCACCTCAACGGGGCGTCGCATATTAATCAGAGCCCGGGCAATGGTACCAGCTTAAAAAGTAACTACACAGTGAGAAAAAAACGCTTTCTCAAATAAAAAATGTAATTTGATTCAGTGTTTAATGCTTTAAATTTATTAATAAACTATTCAAATATTCATCATAAAAAAGTTTTGATTTTGAGATATTGGATATTGATCTTATCTTTGAAAAAGGAATAAAGATTTTTTTTTTTTCAAAAAACAGAAAACAAAAGCAAAAACGATTCGGAATCAAAAGCAATCGACAATGAAAAATTCCGACAATTACAATTCCGAGCATCTTAGTAAATTAACTATTTTTTTTTTCAAATTTTCTTTTTGAAACTATGAAAAAAAAAAACGAAAGCAATTTTTCTAGATTCTAGGACATAGTTTTTATAATTTCCATATAAGTGTTTTGTTCCGTGTGTAGCACTCAGTGCGAGTACTCAATGAATGTTTTATATACGCGACTGTTGACTCTGCAAGGGGGCAAGGGTGCAGGGGGCGGGGCTGGCCTGGACTGTTGCACGTTGAGAGGGGTTGCACTCGTTTTAGGGTGTAAGTCGACGCAAATACTTTAATCCACTTCACAGTGACACTGAAATTAACACACGCACACATACACAGAGACACAAGGATGCAACAGCGACAAGGACAACCCCCGAAATTTGGCCAGCCTAGTATGCGCTCGAGGGATGGGGAGGGGATATTGAAGGCAACGGCATTCAAATTGGCTGCTATCGCAATTATTCATATGGCGGCGACACTCATAAAATGTCGCGCAAGTGGCGTCCAGCCAGGCTGCCAGACGTCCTGGCTGTTTCATTTGGGTGTTGTGCACACACGCACACACACACACACACACTGAAAGAGGCACACACATACAGAAACAGGACACAGTTAACTGACGTCCTTTTGACAGATGAAACACAAATGCAATTATCACTTTATTTTAAACGATTTATGTGCAACACGACAGTGTCCTGGCAAACACACACATACGACGCAGGACAACAAGGACAACAGGACACTGCACAGAAATAACGGAACAACAGGAACAACGGAACATGTAGACATGAAGCCGACAGCGGCTAACGGAAACGGAAATGGCAACAAGCGCTGCCACATGAACCGTTCGCGTCCGCGTTCACCTTTTACTCCCTGCCACCCTTCCACCCCTACCCACTTCCTGCATCCTTACAATCAACGAACTGTAAGCGCGTAGGTAAAAAGCCACACATAGTAAACATTTTTATTAAAAAAAAAGGTAGCATACCATAAAATATAACTCTGCAGGACTGAAAAGAAAACTTCACAAACATTTTTATTTTTCTATACAAAAAATTTAAATAAAATTAAATAAAAATTTCAGTATTTTATTCATTTGTTGCTCAAAACAAATTAAGAAATATTTGCAGGTATTTTACATTGTTTGGAAAAGATTGTTTGTACTTTAGATTGAAATTTAGTTAGTTTTTTTGGAATTTTTTTTTTTTTTAATGCACAATAATTAATTTTTTTCAGATCAAATATTAATTAAGATATTAATAGAACTGTTCAAAAAATGGGAATTGCGTATTTTAATTTGAATTTTGATAAACTTTTTAATGAATTCTATTTATCAAAAAATTATATAAATGAAAATTAAACGAGCAACTCGTTAAATGAAATGTAACATAAAAAAAAAAACAAAGCATTCATATCTCATAACCATAAACTGATTTTGAATAAGCTTAAAACTATGTGTAATTATAATTAGTTAATAATTAATGCGTGTTTCCTGAAATTTAATCTTTGTAATTTATCATCTATTCATTCAATTATTTTGCCTGTTTCAATTTCCACTTTCGTAAGTGGTTTTCATGTAAATAATCCCATTAAAACTTTTGGTAATGTTTTGCGGATTGAGTTCACCTTCATTGGAACAAGAACTCGCTTAACTTGTATTTGAAATAGAATTCAATTCACTATATCAAAAGTTTGAAGATTTTTAACTGAAATTTCAATTCCATTCATTTCTATCTAAAATCGAAAACTATATATGGAAAATCTAAACACAATACTGTTAATATATATCTTACATTTAAATTACATCATGCGTAATAATGAAACAGATTTGTCACAAAATGTACTTAGATTATCTTTCTGTTTCGTCTTTTTGACCGGTCTCAAGTTTCCAGAAAGGTCAGTTTATCGAAAATGCAGTTTCTGTTTTATCGATAACATCTTGACAATGTGCTGTCAGAAAGCCAAATGCGTTTTGTGCGTCAATTGCAACAGATTTACGCTATATATGTGTTACCTTATGTACATATATATTTTTTTGTGAAGTTGCCTTATTGAAATTGACAGAAGGTTAATGGCGTTGAATGAGGCAGGCAGCAGAGGCGGGTTTGTGGCAATTTAACACCCCGCTGGGCAAGGGCACCACATGACAGCGATTCGTAACAGCCGCTTAGAGTTGTGAGGAGAGGGGGCAGAGTACGAGTAATATTCGGGCAGGAGCGTAAGATTTGCGATAAAAAATGATTGCACATGTGAGCGTTTTTGGCTCAAAATTGCAACATTTGCGGCATGAAAATACTTCACACACACACACACACACACACAAGCACACACCAAAAAAATGAGAAAACTCAACAAAATCGTAACAATATGAGCAATGCAGAATGTTGGTTCAAAAAGGGGCGCTTGTATGTCAAGGGGTATGACAGTGTAGGGGAAGGGGGCTGCGTATTTTTGCTGCTTGAAAAGCGACCCAGATTTGCACTTGCCGCCCAGTTTAGTTGGGTTATCAGTGGCCTCGGCCATAAATCACTGTCAAGTGTCATTCGACCTCGTCGACGGCAGCAGCAGCAGCAGGGGCAGCAGCAGCAACAGCACCAACAGCAGCAGCAACATCAGCAGTAGTAGCTCCTGGGCCAGCAGCAGCGACATTGGCAGCAGTGGCAGTATCAGGAGCATCCTTTATCCTTGCTAGTTCGACAACGCAGCGTCGCAAGTTTTTTCCACACATAAACACACACACACAATCAAACACACACAGTTAGAGCTGAGCAAAATTCATAATTTGTGACTGCAAAATGTGGCATGTTGCAAGTGTTGCAAGCTGCAGTGTTTTAGCACCATAGTTATTATACAGCTCTTTTTCATTTTTGATATTGCTTAAATCATTTGGTAATGCAATTTTTAGCTAATCAGAATTCAGAATACAAAAAATTCGGAAAAATCGAAATTTTTAGCTGTGCTGAGTTCCGAACATCGATGGAAAACTCGGTTTAAAAAGTTTTGTTTTTTAGACAGTGAATTCGAACTTTTCTTTTAAAGAAGAACAATTTATTTATATTTAATTTAAAAACAGGAGAACAAAATGAAAAACATTTCGGAATATAAATATTTAAATATATACAAATAAAAGCTTATGGAAATGAGAACATGTCACAAAAATTTAGCTTTATTTTTCGGGTGGGGCTCATATATAAAATGTTGATTGATTTGAGCCGATTGATAGAATTGCAGAACACAATAAAATGTTTGTCAGGTAGATCATGCAGATGAATTAAACCACATTAAGACTATGATGTTTATCTCAAGACGTTTTTTTTCTAGTCTCGTAACATGTGCAAACCTGCACAGTATAAGTCACGCCATACTTAAATCACAGTGACTGAGTCACGATATTGCTCAACTCCAAGACTCAGAGAGTACATGTGATATCAGCTTACCACGGAACATGTGCATGTTGCCTGGGAGCCAAAAGGTGCATCACCGGAAACTGCAACAGCAGCCACTCAACGCGAGCAGCAACAATAGCAACAACAGCAACAACAACAACAACAACAATGGCAACAAAAAGTTGCTAATTAAACTTTGTGCTTGGCGGGAGCCCATGAACTTTGGCCCCGGCGGGCCAAGCCGGCATTTCCCGTTGCAGCGAAAGTGTTGCCCCCAAATGGCTGTCGATGTCGATGTTGCTGCTGCTGCTGCTGCTGCTGCTGCGGCTGTCGTGCGCGTTGGCGTCGCAGTTGACGTTGCCGTCGCCGTCGTCGTCTGGCAGTCGCCAAATTGGCTTCAGTTTCCATTTCCATTGCTATCCCCTGTCACCCTGTCTCCCTCCCCACCCAACACCCAACTGTATTCGTTACGCTTTGGTTAACATTTCGTTACGCTGTCAATGCTGCTTGCAACCGCAAGTGAGTCCTGCCACACCAGCGCGAGTCCTGGCTTTGCTTGTCCACACTGTGCATTATCTCACCCCTTAACACAATCTATCTATGAGCATCTCTTTCTCTTTCTCTCTCTATCTCTATCTGTCTCTATGTCTGCGCCTTTGGCATGCCTAATTTCCGCTATTGTTCATAATTTTTATTGCGCTTGTTTCGAATTAGTTTCGGTTACGCCTGATATAACCAACCAACCCCCACCCCACACCACACCCCTCCTTACTTATTGCAGCTTGCAATTGTTGCCAATTTTTTGCAATTTAAAATTTGTTGCTTTAATTGACATCGTCTTCATTTAGGGGTTGACTTTCTGCCCCTGACTTCCCACTTGCTCTACATTGCAACAAAGGCGTTGACAGCGGTTTTAATGGCAGGCACAGCAACAACAGCAACAACTACAAAACCCGCCGCTGATTAACATGACTGCCAACATGGCACAAGGGGTGCGTGCGGCAAGGGATGCTACTGCTCTGCCGTCTGTTAACTTCGCTGTTGCATGGGCGTTAACGCATTTTGTATTTATGTTACAGCTTATGGCAATTAAATTGTCACAGATTGGCCTGTAGGCGTCGCTGACGTTTACACAAACCAGTGAAAACAGTTTAAAATTGTCCTAAAGGAATGCCAAATAGCTGCAGCAAATTTGCTCTGAATAGTTAACGGACATAAAAACATTTACTTAACAGAGAATGCTTGATTTAATCTTTAACAGAATGTTGGTGCAGGCAGGAATGCAGAAGATAGCAAGTGCAGAAACAATATGAAGATGCCATTTTTACCAGATAGAATGCCTAACAGTTGCTGTAAACTAAAGTAATCTAGAGTAAATAACATAAACAACAATATGCACTTAACATACAAGGCTTGATGCCGCTATGCCAAGATTTGCCTTTTAGCAGAATGCTGTTCAGGCTTAAAGAGTGAATTGTAAAAACTAGAGCTGAATAGTTAACAGGAATAATTTAACAGACTGCACCAAGATTTGTTAACAGAATGCTGTTAAGGTTGCGGGCGTACTGCGTAGTTAACAGAGTACACTTTTACATTAACAAACATTGGCAGGACAAGCTTGCTAACATAGTTTTGCATGATAGCAGAGCGGGGGAGGCAGCTATGGAAACACGAATTCTTAGTCGAGTAGTTAACAGAATACAATGCGCCTTTAACAGACAGTGCTCAAACATAATTATTAACAGAATTACTTGTTGGCAGCAGAGCGGGGTAAAGCACGGTACACAAAGTCAAGTAGTTAACAGAGTGCCTTTTACAGACAGTCCCTGGACTTGCATGTTAACAGACCTTTCTTTGGGCAGTACAGCAGCGTACCCGCAGCTACGCGTAGTCGCATAGTTAACAGAATACAATTTACCGTTAGACGCTGCTTGAATGGCCTATGTGTAGCTATGCTTGTGAGCAGAATGCTGTTAATGCTTTATTTAGCAGTAGAGTGTTAAACAAACTTATGTTATGCTATGTTATGTTAGGTTAAGATATACGCTATATGTAAGCAGCAATGAATTTTTAGCAGAACAGTAGATTGTGTTTCAACTGTTGCTGATATGGCTCAGACATTAGTGTAACAGTGAGAATTTGTTGGATTTTACATTGACATGCCTTCGGATTTCTTAACAGTTGACTGCTAAATGTACGTTACAGATAGAAAAGTTAATCAGATTTCCAATGCTGAATCCAGAAATAGGACAAGCATTGAAAGCATATAAATCCTAGCAATGCAACGTTTTTACTTGATTTTTCATTTTCGATTTGAAACAAGTCAAAAATTTTAATAATTTGCATTTTGACTTGAATTGAAAACACTTTCAAATTGTCTTTAAGCTCAGATTTTGTACGTTAATAACATGTTTTGTTTATCAATTTTGAACGCAATATTAGCGCTTTCAATTCAAAGAAATTTAAATGTCAAATAAGACTTGAACTGTTATATTGCCATAGACTAATAAGCAATTCGTCTGAAAACCAGAGTGATTGGGGAAATGCTGTAAAGTAAAGCAAAGCAAAACTGTTATCTTGTTTGCAAAGTATTCTTTGCCTTTCGGTTTTGTTACAGGCTACCCCAGCAAATTTCGAAGCTTCGAATTTAAATCTTTAGCTTATGTTAATAAACTGTTATGTTGTTCATAGCGGTCTTTCGACTTTCGATTTTATTACATGTTACCCCAGTTAAATTCGAAGCTTCGAAGTCGTATTAACATTACAAGGAAAATAAGGCCTGTTAAGTGCTTCGAAGTTCAGATAGGGGCAGTTGGCCTGCTCGAAATACTTAGCAGAAACTGTTATTGTTATTGCCATAACTTCAAGTTAGCAGCAGCTCGAATTTCGAACTGCTGTTACGAGTTCATTCTATGTTATGTTAGGTTTCATAGTCAAACAGGGGTAGTTTATAAACGCCAGTGCCTGTTAACTGTGCTGTCTGTTAAAATTTTATTTCGTTTTTACAAAGTTGTGTTAAGTTCGGCAAGCGTTCGAGCGATTGTGTACAGAGGGGCAGATTTTTAAAATCGAAAACACATTCACAGTCGAATCACAGAGCTATGTTAATGTTAACATAAGGAGGTTGCTCAACAGGGTTTGTTTAGATTTTTGTGGACTACAGTTCAGCTTCAAGATTCGTAGTGCTGCAAACTGTTTTGTGCTGTTATGATTTTTATTTCCTCTACAGAATTTTATGTTGCACTGAAATGCTTGCTCTGTTACTGTTCAAATACTTCGTAGCTCTGTAGAGTGCTTGATGCTGTATTAAGAGCTTCAAGCAGGCCTCGGGATTTTAACCATGACAACAGGTGTGAACAGCTAACAAAGAAAAATATTTATTTAATTAACTGAATTTTAAAAAGTCAAATAACTATTTTACAATTATTTTATAAAATATTTAAGAAAACACAATTTAACTGTGATTGTAACTGAGTTTATTGTAACTGAGTTTACTATTGAAGGGTTGAATCAAGTGAATGATAGTGCAATAGTCAATCCAATATTCTTAGAATTCATCGTAGTTTCCGATTCTGGTGGACGATTTCCACCGTTTTTCTCACCCGAACAATTTGTTACGCCCTAATGTATATACCCTTCTTTACCCTCTTTGCGGAGTCGGGAATGTGGGAGGCAATAGTTATATTAAATATTTTTGGCAACATTTTTCAAGATCTTAACACCTTGTCACTACGGTATATACTCGTACTACCATGTATGCCAAGTTTGGTTGCTCCATACATAAATAGTATGTAAAAATATTTTTCTTTCATGTGAGCAACGAAATTTTCTTTAAAATTGTCAATCACTAGTTGCTCAACAATTATTGGTCATTCTTTTGAACATTAAAGTTTTTCTTATTTTTATATTTATTTATTTATATATTTATCTAAAGAGTGTTATTGTAATCCACATAAATACTCATATTATTTTGTACATGCATGTAAACAAATATTAGCATATGAACCATATTTGATCAAAAAAATACAATTAAAAGTACAATTACATTAGTTGGCGTACAAAAAGCAAAAAAAATGATAACAATCCCAGCAGATATCACACACACAACAACAAGAACAATCAAATACAGACAATACACACACACGCACACATACAAATGCAGTTGTTGTACAATTGCTGCTCGTGCCAATTCCAATTGGACCGCAGCACAGCAGCACGAGCCACAAAATGCAAATTGTTTGTGTAGGTCGCGAGGAGAAAGAGAGAGAGAGACGTGGAGAGATGAAGAGAGAGCGAGCACTTAGTAGCTCTTATCAGTTGTGGGCTTATCAGCAAATTGTTTCGGACAACGTGGTGAATTTCGGAGTATGTTTCAACTCTCTTACTTACACGAGCTCGCTCGCTCGCTGTCTCTCTCCAGGTACGAGCTGGAAGCGAAACAGCCGCGCAGAAATCACGGCATAGGAACGAAACACGAAAGCGCTTCGGCTTTTGTTGTGGTGGAAAACGAAGTTAAGAATACGAAGTCGGAGCTGGGCTTCTGCTGCCGCTGCCGCTACTGCTGCTGCCGCCGTTTCGGCTGTGATGAGCTGAGAATTTATTAGCGCAAAAAACCGAATGCGGCTCAGTTTCGTGTTTGCAGTGCGCTCGTAAGGATGTGTCCGCAAACGCTGCAGGACCTCGTGCGTTCGCGTCGCGTGTGCGCGCGTCCACAACGCTGAACGTTTTGTTGCCAGCCAAAATCGCAAGCAAAATTCTATGCCACCAAACGTAGCATGTGCCACACAGCAGCTAGCCAACAACGCTGGCAACGTTGAAACTCGAATTTACAAATTCGAGCCAAGCTCTATATATATTTTAAAATCAAAATGAAAGATTACGTGCAACCCAACAAAAAAAGTGTGTGCTTCTCGAAAAGTGTTTTGAAACGTTTGTTTTTCTAGTGAAAAGTTAAATCCAAAATGAAGCTGCAACTAAATGCGGCATAAACCGGCTGCCCGTAAAATACTACAGCAAAAGGTGCTTAACCCCACTCAAAAAAAAAAAAAAATAAAAAAAATACAAAATACTAAAACTAACTGACCCACAAACAACGCTCATAACTCAACCAGCTGACTGTTTGGGGCGAGTATGTAAATCAGAACGTCCCTTCTCCTCCCACTCATCCACACACCCACCAAATAAGAAACCGCCTCAAAGTATGCTACACTTAAATGCGGCTTGCATGCAAATTTTTGGCTCGTTGCAGTCGAAGCTTCTCCACCGTCTCGCCTCGTCTTGGCTTCCCTCGCCTCGCCTTGGCCTTAACTGCTCAATAATTTCCCGCTTAGCTGAAGGATATTTAAAGCTCGTTTTTGGCCCCGCCAAGGCGCCCAGTACAGTGTTTGCTCAATAAAATGTACATGCGTTTCTTATAATCAACTCAAAAGATTGTCGAAAATTTGGCTGCAAAAGCTGAAAATTTTGAAAATTTTTGTTTGCTTGTTTAACTTATGCTGAGAAGCGGTTCTAATAACATTGAAGACCCATTCTAATTGGAAATAAAAATTGTTGTTATTTTATTTTGTAAATAAAATTTGTATCATATGTGATCGTTGTTTTTATATTCATACAAATAAAATGTTTTTCTTTGATTTTTGTTTTTATAAATTTCAAGTCAATTCGGAGCTTAAAACTTCAAGAAAACGTTCGTGGAAATCTGAATTCGCGGATTTGGTTCAAATCCTGATTAGCATATAAAAACAAAGCTTAGTTTCAGTTTTTGGAACATGTTAATAGCATTGCATGTGGCTTTAGAAATGTTATGAAAACGTTAGTTTGTCGCGTAAAAGCTACCAAGATTTTGAAGTTTAAAGCAGCAGTTGGAGTTGGAGTCGAAGTCGCAGTCGCAGCCGCAGTCGCCGTCATCTGCTTATGCTTTTGCTTTTCGTTTCGACTGCGCTTCGCTTTTCCAGCGATTGGCATTGTGCTTCTGCTTCGAAGCAACAGTTCATTTTGAACAGTTTTGAAACCGTTGAAGCAGAGAAGCAGAGAAATAATTTAAACTGCAAAAAACAATTGAAAATAAGAATTTGAGTTAATATTAATTTAATGTTGTTAACTTAATTTGAACAAAGTTGCTTAAAGCTTATTTGAGGAGTTAACTTAATCGAGGAAAAGTTTTTGAAAATGACCAAAGAACCAAGTGAAACTTTACGTACCAGTATTTAAAAAATAGCCCTGAATAAAAACAAATGTTTTCATTGAGTTGTTTAAATAACTTGATATAACTTGAGCAAATGGGCTCTAAAACCTTTTTGGAAGCTGTATTTTTAACTTTTAAAAATGTTAATTTTTTAAGAGGCTGGCGGGTTAATTTAAGAAATTGTTCTTTGCCTAAAAAAGAAGCTTTGAATGTTGTTAAGAATGCTATATACTTCTAAACTGAACCTTTTCCTTCTGATTCAACTGCAGAAGCTCAATAAATTCGACGATTCGGTTTAGTTTAGCGAATCCAAAAAGAAAGCAATACTCATAAAGCGTCTCAAAAGCCGTTCCATTTATGAAATTCATTATATCGAGCGTGTGCTGTTTAATTTTGCATATATTTGGGGGCTCAACTCTTCTTTTTTTGTAAGCCATTTCGAGTGACTCATTTTTGACTGATATTTCATATTCAATTTGAATTTGAATTTGAATTTGTGTGGCAAATGGTTTGAATATGCAAGTCACTTCTACGCCCCCGCCTTGCCAAATAATTAATTAATTAGTTTAATTAGTGGCTGTTGACGCATTTTACTTAACCAGGCAAATTGTTTTGGCATTTTGCGAAAAACGAGTTTCGAAAGTTTCTAATTGCGGACCCAGGGTTCAAACTTGAACGCCCACTGCTAATAGCGAACATTAACACACACACACACACACACAAACAAACACACACGCACACGCAGGCTGACGAAAAAAGGACCTCGATCAACTGTGCATGTGCCATTTAACAAACACTAAGCGCGCCAAAGGAAATGGCAAGGAAAACCCTTTGCGACCATTTTTCTTAATTTCGACTCGCTTTTCTTTCTTCTTCATTCAATTGCCGTACATATTTTGGCCATTCTCTTAACCATTTTCGGCCATTTGGACAGTTGGGCAATAAAAGCAGCCAGCGACTTAAGACATTTCGTGGCCCTTAAATTGTTCAGCTAAAACTAAGAAAGGTTTGCTGTAGAGCGTGCTTGATTTTAGGATACCCTGTACACAGCTTTGATGATTTACAATGTAAGTAGTTTCAGATTCCCTGTTTTTACCCTTGCAGAGAGAATTATAATTTGGTTTTTCTAAACTTTCATAGCTAAAAAGTGCAATACAAAAGAGCTAAACCTAAAAAATTGAACATCAAGTCTGTTCAAAATTGATCTTGTGAATCAAATATAGTGAAATGCACTAAGCATAGTTTTAAAATTTTCATTAAATTTAATAAATCAACAACAAAGTAAATGGTTTTAATTCTAATCTGGGCAAAACATTTTTCTGGGAAATCCATTTTTGCAAATGGAATTCAGAACATGTCTTTTCAAATGTAACTTCATTTTGTTTCTCCAACAAATCCAATACAAGTGAGAATTAATATTCAAACTATGATCTATAATTATGTGGTTTTAAAAATATGTTTCTGCTTTCAAATAATCATCAATCAAAAAAAAAAAAAAAAAGAATCAAATTTAGTCAGATTTAGCCACATACCAAATTTGCCAAAGCTCGCTTTTATAGCCTCCGAGTTCTTGTGAGGCAGTCGAAGATTTATGTCTTTGTTGCTGTTGAAGGACATGCATACTCCAAAGGATTACAAATGTCAACTGTGGCAAACATTTGCACAGTTTTAATATGCTGCCTTGGACATTTGATGTTTGCAGGATATAAAATAACAACAAGAAGTGGGTCAAAGTGAAAGCAAACTAAAAGAAATTTATTTACTTTGCCACTAAATTTGCGCAGATTTCTCTGTTGTTGTTGTTGTTGTTGTTGTTGTTTGATGTTACAGCTGCTGTTGTTGTTGCTATTGTTGTTGTGGCTGCTTGGCCATTGCTCGATTGCCTCATTTGATGTTTGCCCTGCTCAAAAAATGTTTGTCAACAAACGCAACGAAGCACAAAAATGGTCCAAAAAGCAAACTCGAGCTGCTGTGCCACACACACACACACACACACACACATATGTGCCATATTTTGCTCAAGTGTGCCACGTCCTGGCTGGCACAACTATAAGTATTTTAAAATTTGCGGCACGTGCCCCAAATAGCAAACATCAGCAAATAATAAATTCATTGTAAGCCGCCGCACAACGCGCTCAAAAGTATGCTATGCTTTTTCTTTTTGTTGAAGTGCTGAGATGGAGACGCAGGCATGTGGCATGTTGCAAGTGGCAAGTGGCAGGGTTAGTGGCCAAGCGTTGTGCAACCAAATTAGCTGCTGGCCTTTTTGGCCCAGCTGGCTAAGCTCAGTTTACAGATTGCTTAGGCAGCCATTAAAGTATGTGAGTGGCATGCCACATAGCACATGCAGCCAGCGAAGACAAGCTCAAACACAACTCGAGTCCAGTCTTGTGGCACCTCAAATTACAATTGCGTTTGCTGCTACTACATTCAGGTTGCAACACAATTGTTGCTGCAACACCTGGTTTCATTTTTTTGTTTTTTTTTTCATACAAAAACACTTGAGAAACGCCGCAGCTGCAGCTGCACTTGAGTTGCAAGTGGCAAGTAGCTGCTTTTTTTTTGTTGTTTATGGCAACCATTTGTGGCACGTGTGCGGCCTCATTATCTACATTCAGTGCACAATACATATAATGCAACATTATGTTGCAGCCAGTTGACAATTGTCTTTGTTGTTTTGGGCTTTGTTGATGTGTTTTCAATTTGAAGCAGAGATATTTTTTTCAATTGTTAAATTGAAAATAATTATGTTTTTAATTACAAAATTATTTGAATAATTAAAACAGCTGAAAATCTATATAAAAGCAATAGAAATTTTGTTCAAAATTTATTTAAATTAGAACAAGTGACAATTTCAGCCTCTATTTTAAGGAAAGTTTTTTTTTTTTGTTATTTAATATAATATAAACATTTTGAAATGTTCTTTCATTTTTGTATCCATCGTATTAAATGAGCTCATTCTAAATTCAATTCAAAATTTAGTTCACATTTATATTCCATATTTCATTTCTTGTCTTTATTTAATTGAAGCAATATATATTTTATGATCAACAACAATAAAGTGTTGAAAGTCATATGCATAACAAAAAATAATGCTGCGAAAGTTAAATAATAGTATTATAAAATAAAGTGAAATTCTAAAAACACAAGCATCAAAAGTTTAATAAATTCAAATATTTTAGCAGCGCATTTCTTTTATTTTCTTTTATTTATTTAATTTTTTAGTTTCAGTTCATTTGGCATAGTAGAAAAAGTTGCTGCTTCAAAAATTGAGCTACTGATTGATTGTGGCATTGCTTCAAAACTTGAGTTCAGAAGAATGTTGCATGTTATATGTAATTAAGTAATTAATTCGTATATATGTATGTATTCAAGAGAGTTGTTATTTGTCTGAAATCTTTAGTTAAAATCTTGCAGCAAGTGAAAAAGGAACCAAAATCAAAATAAACTATTAGCTCTGTTTTGAATTCCGCCTTCGTATGAATTCCACGGAAATATGTGAAGCATACTTTCAGGAGCGAATATAAATTAAATGTACGTAGATACAAGTCTAAGCTTTTAAAAGTAATTTTCTGTGAAACTGATTTGTTTATCAAATTCCCAACTGGATTCTACATTTTAAATACGACTTTTTATCACTTTTTAAAATTCTAATTAAAAAATATATGAATATATATTTAAAACTATTTATAAATGATTTTTAGCTACCGAAATTTGTTTTAAAAGTTTAGCTAAAACAGCTCTGTGGTCTTGAAATAAAATTGCCAGGCTAAAAAACTAAAACACGTTTGAAATTCAGTTTGTTTTTAGTGCTTTTTTGCGCATTCAATTCAAATAATTTAATAAATGTCAAAATAATGAATATCAAATCGTATCAAACATGGAATTTAATATTTAAAGTGCTTTTAAAACTGTGTTTTTTGAGTCCTTTGTATTAAGTTGAACGGAATCTAAAAGCTCGGAATAAAAAATGAAGTAGTTTAAGTAAAGTTGCAAGTTTTATATATATATATATTTTTTTTTTTTTGTTGAGAAAGCAAAAGAAATTTCTAATTAAAAATGCTGTACTTTGTGCTTGTAAAGCAGCTTAAGCAACACGTTTTACATAGAAAGGGATTTGTCTTTATAAACAGGTGCGATCTCTGCTACATCCAATTAGTCGTCTCTTATCGTGTTGGCTTTTGAAATTAAAGTTTTGTATTTATTAGAGTGCAAATATGTCAAAGCATTTAATTTTTATATAAACGCAAATAAGCTGTAAATTACAACTGCAACTGTTGCTGTTGTTGCTGCTGTTGTTGCTGTTGCTGCTGCTGTTGCTGTTGCTGTTGTTGTTGTTGTTGCTGTTGCTGTTCCTGTTGCTTTTTGCTTGTCCTTTGCATATTTTGTGTGATTCGTTTGCTTTTACTATATCCTTTGCCGTTTACTTCCTGCGTCCATTAAATGCATTGCCATATTTCTGCACTCAACACCCCTTACTTCCTGCCTGCCCCCCTTCCAACTCCGCTCATGTCATATTTATGTACTCTGTGCTATTCATTAGCAACCTGCACTTTGCTTTTGCTTTTACTGTTGTCCTTCTTGTTGTTGTTCCTGTCGCAGCTCTTGCAATTTAAGAAGAAGTTTTGCAACTGCTGTACTATGGTCAAATTTACTCTGTTTGTGCCATAAATTAATAATTTTAAGAGGCATTTAAAAACACTGTTTAGAAACACATTCAATTCTAATCAGAGCTTTTCCGCGTAGAGATTCGATCACTTCTAAAAGTCTAAAAGTTGCTACTTGGTGACTTTTTGATAATTAATTGAAATTTTAAAAGTAAGCTTCTATAAGTTTTGTGCGAATTCATAAGAAAATTGTAATCATTACTTTATGATACCTCTTTAAATTTTTGGATTCTGGGATTTAAGTTTCCGTTCAAAAATTTGTTCATTTGATATCACAGAAACGATTTCATACTACAATTATGAATAGTATGAAACTATAGCTTCTGTAGTAACTATAGCTACTTTTAGTTATATATAGTTGGACCATAAAACACTGATAAAGTCCGTTCATTTATATTATACACAATATTATAAAAAATACATAATCATTCATTTGGCAATGTGTTTTGATTAAATGGACTAGCTATATTAAACTTTGGAAAGGGTTTGAAGGTTAGCACAAAAGAAAAAGTTGATTAATATTTGATGAGCATATATTTAAGCCAATTTTATATGAATAATAACAAATGAACAATTAGTTATCAATTTTAAATTGATAGTTTTTTCACTTCACACTTCATAGAATTAAATTTTCAAAACAGAATTCAATTTTAATGGTTTTTTCGTCAACCCAAAACAAAGTTCTTAATCCGATAACGGCTATTTGCAAATGTGTCCAAAAGGCACTTACTGCACTGTGCGAAAAGCTGACTATAGTTAAGCTCAATTGGCTTTGTCAGAAGAACTACAAATCGGCTACTGACATCTGAACTAGTTAACCCCTTTTACCTGTTTTCCATGCTTGACTCTAACTATAAGGGGGAAAAAAACAACAAGACGTCGCGCAACATTTAGAATTATGTGAAAAAACGAAGAAAATAAGAAAATTGTGAAAAGCTGTGAGCTGAACTCAACTGTTGGCAGTCAGTTTAATTGCTATACTACTTGTGCTATGCTACAGCTGGTCATTAGCCTGCAAGGGTAGCAAATGTGGCAGGGGTGCAAGTCTAAGGGTAGGGCAAGGTAACTTGTTGAGTAGCGGACAGTTGGTCAAGAGTTGAGCAAACTAGTTGATGGGTTTTGAGCCCCTCAGACATTAAGGTGCTTAGCGAAAGGCGTTTCCTTGACTCTTTTCACAGTTCTACTTACTCCAAGTTCTGAGTGTAAGTGTAGCTATTATTGGGGCTTCCTTAGGTAGCGTCTTTATTTGGATTAGTTTTGTGTAGTACTTATAATGTCATTAAATGTTAGCTGTTTACATAGCACCTGTTCTCAGTGACAACATTTTGATGGACAGCAATATGGTGATTAAAACTAATATAAAAGGGAAGAACTTTTACTTTAACTACTTTATAAACAACTTGTTCAAACAAACATGCATTGTTAGATTGTTATGTTCAAAATTTCTAAACTTAAACATAAGAAAAATAGTTTATAGCTCAAAAAATTGTTGAAATGAATTGGAATGCCAAACTAATCAAGAGAAATTTAAATAATTAATTTCAAGCTGAGTGAAAACTTATGCAAAGCTGTATTCATTATAAATATGACTGGTAATTCATTAAAAACAATGTGATTTCGAAAATTTCTTAAGTTATTCAAGACCAGAATACATATCGCAGATTACCGACAGCAGCATTTTTACTCAAAGATGTTTATAAAAACTCAAAAAAGTGTACAAATTTAGTGAATTTCACTTAAATGTTGCTAAAATCACTTTTCAGAATAGCCTGCGAAATGAATTTACTTTGAATTTATTAAGGATTGAATTAGCTTGCTATTGTGAAAGGCTGATATTTTATAGACCTACAGCAACTGGGAAGTGTTGAAAATTGAAAGAAATATCAATTCAGCAAAATGTTGCCGAAAGTGGAAACCAGAACTGGCCTGTTATACTGTCTTTAAGAGCTGATGTTTTCATACTGTTGTAATTATAAAATGATTTCAATAAAATAACTTTTAGCTGCATGAAAAAATAAGCTATGAGCCAACAAACTATAAACTACAAACCACATAAAAAACTTAAGTAAAATATTTGCTAAAATAATTAGATATGCTCAGCTATGATACACAACGTTTTATAACTTAAAACTTCAGATTTTCATAAATTTCGTAAAAAAAAAACTAACAAATATTATTGTTAAATTATATTTGCTTTAAAACAACACATTTCATAAATGTTTAATAGAAAAGTGTAAAGTTTTTGCAGTTTTCAAATGAAAATAAATAACATAGTAAATACTGAGAATACGTGTATAATACTACTGGAATGCCCAACATATTTCTTATATATGAGCATGTGTGTGTGTGTATTATATGTGTGTATATTTGTGCATACTTTTGCAACAACCAAGTGCAAAACAACTCACAAACACAGCCACAAAAACTTCACTGCACAAAAAGCTGTTTGTGTGCTGACAACATGGTCAGATATTTTTTTCTGTCTGTACACATGTGTGTATTTCTGCAGGTGTCTGTGTGTGTGTGTGTTTTCGTTGGGTGTTGGCCACGTTGAAAGCTCAAAATAACAACATTTGGTTTTTTTTTTTTTAATTCACACATCAAAGCCCAGAGCTTGTAATATGTAAAGCAACTTTAATTACCAGCTTCGTGCTGCTAACAGGTAACAAAAATAAAACAACTTTCAACAGCATGCAAACTACGAGTGAGATCAAAAATATATGTTATATATGTTTTGCTTTTCAAAACTTGCTGCAAATTAAACAGCTAACCAGTTAAACTAATAAATATGTTTTATATGCAACTGCGCAGATGTTATTATATGACTAGAAGCTGCTTGTTAAAGTTGAAAATACACATGATTCTTCAAAAAGTCAAGTGCATATTGCGTATACGCAATGCAATACATTTCTTTATTTTAAGTCTTAAACAATACGTCAGCTTGTGCTGCATTTATAAATCGTTAAAAAGCATTTTTAAATATAAAATTGTTTGAGTTGATGTCATATTCTTTATAGCACATTCTTTATCCCATAACTCTTTAATGATTTTTATTTTATTTATTGACTTTAGTACGCTCTTCTTGCTTTTATTGTGTTCTTTAAAATGTTCAATAGAATTGTGTTCAATAACTTTGCTTAATGAGATAAAAAACTATAATCAAAATCTAAAACAAATTTATACAGTTTTTTTCTGAATTCAACTTTCGAATGATATTAAATAAAAGCAGGAAAAAATTAAAAATCTAAATTTTAATGTGGAAAGTGGAATTCAGAACAAAGCAGATAATGTCTTAATGACATATTTGAAAAGCATGAAACAATTGTAAAGCTTGGTGCTCTTAAGATTAATCTATTTTAAACTATAAACTAAATGCTTTTCCAAAATGAGCATGGCATAAAAATGTAATTTGAAACAGATTTCATTTCAAAAAGCATCAAATCTTAATTGGTTTTTTAATTGCAAAAAGCATTTATTGAATTTATTGCCTATTCAAATTGATTGATGTTTAATTAGCAGCATTGTTTGAACAATTGTGCAATTGCAAAAAAAAAAAGAGAAGAATTTAAAATACAATTGTTGTAAATGAAATTAAAGTGACCATGGAGCTGGTTTCTGTCTGTCTTTATAAATAATTGTTAGCAGAATGAATTGTATGAAATGAATTGTTTTTTAATACTTTATAATATGAAACAAATCTGAAAAATCGTTAGAAAAATAAGTTGTTGAATGAAAAACCTATTAGTTTTGACAGATTTATTGTTTGCTACTGCATAAATTATGACTATTCTTAAAATTCATTACTCGTTATTTCGATATTCATGATTAGTTACTCTAGGTTCGATTTCAAACATAGCTTATGCATAAATTCAGCATAGTTGTGCAAATGTTGATCGAAATCGGCTAACTATATCATATATATATATAGTTGCCATGGAAACGAACCTTTTGAAAATTATTTTGATAAAGTTATTAAACTGTTATCCCAAAAATATCTTAACTTTATTTTTATATGTACTTACTTTTTGTTGAACTGTGAAAGTTATATGAGTATAAATGACACCTGTTCCTAACCTGGTTCACAAAACCGTGAATTAAAAGGTACAGAAAAACTTTCGTTTCGCATTAAAACAAAGTTTTTAAAAGCAACCACAACATTTACGTCCTGTGCAATGTGTGGCTGTTGGCTGTAGGATGTTGTATGTAGGATGTTCTGAATGTTGTGTTGTTGTTTTGTCGGTTTTGTTGTAGTTCAAATTAAAGTTGCTGCAGGTATGAGTGGAGGGGGGGAAGTGAATGGGGGTTGGGATTCTTGGTTACATCAAAGTGGCAGCTTTAAGGCGCTTACTGCTCAGTTGTTGCTACTTTCTTTTTTTTTTTATAGTTTTTTATAGTCAAAAGGCAACACGCCAAGTTGTTTAAACAGCAACAACAACAATAGTCGCCATTTGTTGCCACATGTTGTAACTGTTGCCACATTAAATGTGCACCCCCAGCTGTGGTGCATCTTGTTGTTGCTGTTGTTGCAGTTGTTGCTGCTGCATTTGTTGCTGCTGTGCGAGTCGAATTTCACTTTTATGTTGGCGCATCTACGGCACTTTTATACTGTTGCAACCGACAGTTGCACCCACACACACACACACACACACATATACACACACACACACATTAGTTGACTGCACACCACCAGCAGAGATTTCACTTCATTTTATGTTGTCAGACTTCCGAGTGCGCTGTTCTTGTTATAAAAAAGCCAAATTCATTTTGCACATATAACTTTTATGCTCCAACTGTTATTGTGTGTGTGTTTGTGTGTATGTGTGTTTAAGTGTGTATGTGTGTTTATGTGTATTATGTTTATGTTCCCTGCTGCTTCTACTTGACATCTTTGGTTAATTTTGCAGCCGCAGCTCGAAAATGACAGCCGCTGTTGGAAAAACTTTTTCCAGCTGCATTTACACGAACATTATTTATTGCCCAGCATATTTTTGGGCCCAATAAAGACATTTTTCACTTTATGGCCAATATATTGTGATTACTTTGAAAATTGATTTTGATTTAGATTTTTGCTTTACCAAAACACTGATATAGGTAAATGACAAAAAGTCATGTCTTAGAGAGACCGTTTATATTTAAGTTAGTTTTGTGATCAACTGTAATATAATAACTAAGTCAAGTACATTTAATTTCTTTCTGATGTAAATCTAAGAAAAACCATCAGCTTTTTTTTTCTGGTAGATTTTTGTTAAATTTAACCTTTTTAAGAACAAAAGTGTTTCAGAATTAAAAAAAAACAGGAATATAACATTTAACTGTCATTGGAAAAATCAATCGAAAACTTAGGTTTTTTTCTGTCAGAATTAATATGTAACTTCGGCATCCTAAAAAACGATCTATCTTTACATCTTTAAAAGTAGCTGAAAACTCTGCAGATTTATGAACGAAAACCTTTGGTTAGACTTTGTCTTTTTCAAGAAAACTAAATATATTCAATATTTCTGACTCAATTACTATTGATTAAATTTAAATAATATATTAAAATTACCTATCATAATTCAATTGTTAATAAGAAGCCAAAAAACAAATAATAATTTCTAATTTCAAATATCTTTGCAGCTCAAACAAAATGATTTCCTAAGGCCAAACTGCAACAAAGCGAGCAAAATTAATAAACAAATATTGCATACAAAAAGTAAGAAAACTATTGCATAAAATTGGCTTGAATAGTATATTAAAAAAATCAAGAAAAATAAAGAATAACTGTGTTATTGTATAGCCAGTGAGGCGATAACTAAAACCAAAACTAAAACTAAACCAAATCAAACCAAAAAAAAAAGTAACGTAAACCACCGCAACAACAATTGCTTTAAAAAAAAAAATCGTAACCAATCCCAGCAAAAAACAAGCAACAACAACAACCAAGTAACAACCAAGTAACAACAACAACAACAACAACAAATCAATCAACCCGCAACAACAATAACAACAAAATGACGCTGCGCATATCGGCCAAATCAAGAAATCATCTTGGACTCATTATTTATGGCTTTGTGTTGCTGCTAACAACAACAATGCCATCCATTGAAGCGGGCAGGATTTTCGGTAAGTTTTCCACCAAAGTAAACAATTTCATTTACTTTTTTCAGCTCTTAAGTAGAAAGTCGCTAGCTGAAAGTGAAAGTAAAATTAAGTGTTGGAGTAGAGCTTGGTCCAGTTTTTTTTTTAGCTAATATTCCATCAGCTGTTCAGTGGTAGCTAATTAATGCGCACAATTTGCAGCTAATGGAATTTTTAATGCAATGAAAATGCAATGTGAACACGTTCCACAAATTGGCAAATAAAGTGAAGCTCTACAAGGGCTTTCTGAATTGACAACCCGCCCTCGGTATTTATGCTTTTTGCTTATAAATATATCCTGTAAGTAAAGGTAACTAGGGTATGCTGAGATTAATAATAATTAATAATTATTATAATCGAAATTGAATATTTTTCATGAATTTATTGTCTTAGGACCTTTAGTCTTCTGTCTCTGCATATGATCGTATGATCAATAATACGGACAGATCAACAGACCAGTTTCATATGAATCGTTTTCGATTATGTGCTACTCTTTTCGACGAAAGTCAAAATCGTGTTTCGCTTTTATATATAATTTCGAATGCTTCTCAAAAGCAACACTTTTTGAAATCAATTTAAATAATGGAACCACTTTTTGACAATCAAAAACGAACAGAAATTCCAGTGTATGCTACTCTAATGAACAAAAGAGTTGATCCTAAGATTTTATCCAACTATTTAAAAGAAGAAAGGGTATTTCCAAGTCGTTCATACTCAACTGTTGCCAACTTACTTATCTTTTATTGGTTCTGGGCCATATCGCTGTTGGTGTGTACACGGTACACGTTCTTTTCATATTAATTAGAATTACAAAAGGCTGCTTCTTGACGTCATTAACATTAATGAGTTACCCCGAAGTTCAGATACGCAAACACAAACACATAGCACACATACATATGCGTATCTCAGTTTGTATAAAAGTCAATTGTGCGCGCGTGTATTTTTAAAAATAATTACATTCATGTTTGAAGAAAAAGGTTTCATATTGAATATGCCACAAAATGTGTAAATGTAAATATATATAAAAACATGTTTCTTTTGTGTTATGTGCTTATAATTTACATGTAATTAGAAACACACAGCTAGTTTGCTTGCCTCAACCCAAATTCAAATTCAAATTCAAGTCAAACGGGTTGTGTAAATGCCATTTAAAGGGTTCTTTTTTTTTTTTGTTTAAAAAAAAAATCAAGCCAAGAGCTAATTGCAGTTCTGTTTGCCTGGCTGGACTTGAAAAACTGCCATTAGATTTGAATGGGCCATAGGCAGCACTCATTTATGGCACTGACAACAGCAACTAAAACTAAAACTAAAACCAACAAACAAACAAACAACAACAACAACAACTATTGCAAGCACCCTGCGCGACTTTTGTTGACACACATTTTGTTGCGGCGTGCCCCAAAAAGTATGCTACGAAAATGTGCACGCAAATGAGAGAATTTGCGCGCCATCAACAGCAAACAAAAAAGAAATGTGGGAAAAAATGCAAAAAAACATAGATGGCACAGTACAACTTCGCTAAAAGTATCTTAAAGTAAGGCAAGTAAAGTCAATGCAGCATAAAAACATTTGACAATTATATAGATCATATATAATATATGTGATCCAAAACACGCCTGACACATTTAAGCAACTTCTTATCAAACACAGAAGATACTTTTTGTAGAAAGTTAAATTTCCACAGAAAGAGGTTGTTACTTTTTTAAAAGCTTTTTAGATAGTGTAAAAACAATACCTTTGAGAAAGTAAGTCTTGAGAGAGTTAGCCTACTCAACTGAAATGCTGTTCTCGAATTGTTAAGCTAAAAACTTTTTGTATTTATTGAAAAGTTTTCAAATTAAACTGTAAATTTTTAAGTATATAAAACAAGATTGTTGTTTGAAATAATGTCTTTACAAATGAAATATTCAATTTTTCAAGTCCGTTTCGAATTCCCCTTCCAATAAATTCCTTATGTAGTTCTGGAGCTCACTTTTCAGAGGCAGGATATAATTCAAAGTCTTTGTTTTTATCTGCGTTCAGTTAATTTCAAAGTAGTATCTGGCACAGTCAACATAAAAGTAGAATCTAGAACAATCAATATTAGAAAAATTGTGTTTGTTATCAAAGTGGTTTCTCTTCGTTTCGAAAATGTTGCAATTTTTGAAACATTTCATGCCGAATATTAAATTACCTTTGGAACTCAGAACAGTTCAAAGCATAGATTCAAATTTATTTGATTGGGTTTGAAAATGTTAACATTTTTACACATACAAGATTTATCTTTACTTTGTTGTTCCGGTTGTTCTAGGCGTTCTGCAGATCACTATCTAAATACTTTGTATACATGGTTCTAGAATTTGTATACATAACTTCGAGTCAAATTAAAACTTAGCTTAAACAAGTTTGATTCAAGAAGATTCCGTCTGTAAACAAGATTGCCACTCAATTTGAATCGAAACTGATAATTCGAGTTATGAAAGTTCGCATTGTTGAAGTTTGACTGTATATGAGAAAAAAGAAAATACAAGCACACATGCACACTTGCACACTTGATGCTATGTCGTATCTGCTTGTGTGTGTGCGTGTATATATGTGTGTGTAGGTATTAGGCTGCCAGTTGCTGTGGCGCTTTTTGTCGAGCAATTTAAATGACGCTGTCGGGGCCAACCGTGCAACAGAGACAACCACCAGAGCCGCAACAGCCACAGCAACAATAGCAATGCAATAAAACTGCAGCGAATCGACAACATACACTCACACACAGTTAAACACACTCACACATAAGCAAGCTCACATATATACATACACAGATACAGCTGCAGCAGTGAAAGCGCAAAGTTTACGCGCTTGTTTGCTATAATTTCGATTGTTTTCACTGCAACGCAGCAGCCGCTGTTGTTGCGCGCCCTGCCCCGCCACTCCCCCTTTTCGACAGACAAACAGCCTAAGCCCCTGCCCAATCCCTCCCACTCCTGTTGCTGCGACAGTTGCGCCCGCCATTTTGCTGCAATTTTCGTTTTATTGATGTGCGCCCTGCTCAGCTGCTGCGGCGCACAACTTTGCAACTTTACAACAACAACAACAACAACAACAACATTTACAACAACAACATCGACAACTATAAAATATGCCCCATAAGTAGCACACTTTTGAGATTTTTGCAGCTTGTTTCGTGTTTTTGTTTAAGTGCGCGCCAAATTTGTGCATAACTTCCACAAATGTTTTGCAATTAAAGTTGTTGCAACAACAAAAGGAACGTGCAACAAAGCGACAGCAACAAGAAACGTGGCACTGGCAATAACTGCACTCAATGACACTTCGCCTTCTTTGCATCCTTCAAGTCAGCTTTAAGGCAACTTAGGTGCAAGAACATTTACTTGGCTTTGAGAAATTGAAGAAAAGGCACTAAAGGGAAATTTTATATTTGATTTATTTATCTTAAAGCTCGTGTTTCAAATCAACTATTCAACATAAATTTTGTTTCCAGAAAACTCTTTTTCCACAAACTAGCTTTATTTTATCTATTTGTCATCATGAGTTTTCTTAGGTTGAGATAAAAATTTAATTTTTGAAAAGTGTTTATATAAAATATAAGATAACTTAAAACTTATGTATTACCTCCTTCGGATCGGAAGATATTTTTTAAATTTACACAAATTTAATTTGCAGCAAATGAAACGCAAAATATCAAATTTCTAACATATTAATTTTAAAAACAAAAAAAATATTTCCAACAGCTTTTTTTTTTTGTTGTCCCCGAAAAATGTTACATTTTGCAAATATAGCAAATATTTGAGCAGTTATTCGATCCCTGCCAATTTGACTTAAGTCAGCAGAAAGCTAAAACAATGTCAAAGCTGCCCACTTCCCTCCCAAGTGTCCCCCTCTCCACTCACCTCCCCCTTATAATCCTCCTTAAACACTAGCAGCAAGTTTCCTCATCGATTTTGGCCACGATTTATTTATGGAGTCAAGAACAGCGGCACGTGTGGCTCTTAAGCCGCATGTGGCACAAAGTATCACAATCTAGTTTCCTCTCCCCACTTCTCTTTTCCCTTTTCATACAGATAGTTACACAATTGTTTAAAAGTAACTAAAATTACACAAACAACTGTCAAATCGAATGTTTAATGCTCTTCAATTGGCTTGAGTCTTGCATCATTTATATACATTCACACATATGCCATGACATCATACACCCACACACACACACAAGCACACACACTTATATAGTCTATTAAGGATTTGCTTTCTATTCATTTTTAAATTATTCATGTGACGTCTCAGTATAAAGAATTTTTGTGCCCCTTTCCCATTCCAGGCGACAGACGCACTTTATATTCAGCTCATTACATTAAAGCCAAACAATTGGCGACATCAACAACAACAACAACAACAACATTTTAAGCAACAACAACAATCTAAACAACAACAACAATTTTGAAAAAATGCGCTACTTCATCTTGCTGGGATTTCATTTGAAAGCAAAAGCAAAGCAAAAGCAAAACAAAGCAATGTCCTTGACAGGAGCCTTGTCTGGCGTAATTTCTTTATTAGATTCATTGCGCCCCCAAGCTACATTTTCACTTGGCTTTCCCACATTTCCCAGCAGCTAAAAGCAATTACATAAATTAGCTTTGTATTTTCTTCAAGACCATAATTAACAATAGTTAGTTTAACAGAACTTTAACTATAAACAAATACACCAAACAGCTGACATTATTGAACTTTTTTTTTATCTCAAACAGGTTTAAACTTTAAAGCTTTATCTATAAAAACAAAACTGAAAAAGCAATACAACAATGCTGAGGTTTTTTAAACTTTTTGAGTGTCATTTTAACCTGCGTTTATTTTGATTGATTGAGGAAACATACAGAAGGTAAATAATAATTTTATTCTGTACGCCACGATAATGTAAACAACAATTTTGTAGCAAGTTTAATGATATGTAAGTGTACAAAAAAAAAAAAAAAAAAAAAAAAAAAACATTATAAAGAGTACGCCCCATAATTACATAGCACAGTTTGTGGTCAAACACAGGTTGCAAAAGTCGTAGGGAAAGAACAATATTTGCTTTGGTAATTTTTATGGACAAGCAAAAGCGACATATTTGCATTTCAGAATAATTGCAAAGCGGTTATTAACTTATTTGTGTGTTATTTCTGCTATTAATAAACTTTGACTTTGGTCTGTTTAAGTTAAACCCTAGAGAACTATATAATCTTTATAAGGATATTGAATTTAGAAGTTTTCTTAAAGGAAAAATGAGTTTGTTGAGTGATTGAGTGATTGCCCGCCTGTCTGTTTATATGATCTTACTTTTATTTCAACACATTTAAAGATAGAGAGTGATGATAAGATATATATTTGAAAGAATTGACCCACTCTCAACTCAAAATTATAAAGGCAGACTGGGCACAGAGTATGCCATAGTCGGTAGCAGCCCAATTTTCATACTTATAAATGAAATAATTGAATGAAATTTAAGCTCCTGCCAAACAAAATGACAAACTTTTCTCAGAATTGTTCGTAAACATTTGTTCAATTCAAAAACATCTCAAATGTCAAAGAAACTTGCTTTGAAATCCTCTTTTGCTCAGCCTACATTTATCTCAAAGTATACAAAAGAAATTCGAATTCTTTGTTCGAAGAAATATTTAAGTAAAGTACAATTTTTGTAGCAGTTGGACAGTTGTTATTATAAATATATTAAATAAAATGTTTTCTTTAATAAAGCTTAAGCTTAGTATGTGTAAAATGCACAGGTTACATCCTTTGATATTTGCTGTGTTTTAGCTAAGCAGACCAAAAGAATACAGAATTTCTAAAATTTATTTAAAATTTTAAATCTTTGCTGTACCATGATACACTTTAAGCTATGTTGTTGTTAACTTTGTAGCTGCTCGTTCAACATATCGAATTAATTGTGTTATAAAATTGCTGGTTATTAAATTAAAAACAACAGCATCATGCACAAAAGGACAGGACTCTGGCAGGATAACTTTAGACAGGCATTAGGCAAAAGCAAAACTTTTATTAGATCTTAATTTTTCGGACTTAGTTGCTGTTTTTGCATGTAATGTTGGAAATTTGTTGACCCAAATTTAACGTTTGAATTGAAATTCGACTTCAAATTGATAACCTGCATTTTGTGCTTATCTAAACAATTTTTCGGTAGTCAAAGCTGCCAATTAGTCCATTGGGAGAAGTTGAACAACTGCCGTTTTCCGGACTTGTTTTTGTTTATATTTTGATTTTGATTTTGTTGAAGCAAATAAATTGCATGTGGGTCATTAGATGCCTTAATTGAATTAAATGTTTGTTTTAAAAGTTTTCTCGCTATGCACGCACAGTTTACTAAAATCAACAACAATTGATTAGAAAATTATGACAATAAATATTTATAATTTATACAGCAAATACAAACTAAAACAAAAGCAAAACAATATTCATTTTCAAATTAAACTTTTATTTGATTATCGAAATGAAAACGATTTTGACAAGTTTCGTTTAAAGTGCAATTTTATAGGACTGCAGCAATAATAAATAATTAAATGTTATTTAACTAGCTAATTTGCTTCATTAAGTTATAAATGGAGTAGCTTAATAAAATATTCAGACATTATCCAAGTTTCACATGCATTACCATTCCACAGAAAAATACATAGCATACTTTTTTGAGCAAAATTCAATTGAATAAGCTTGCAACAAAAGTTGTATGTTGCTCTAAAAAGTATGCTGTACAATTTTTGGTATATCTTATTATAAAGTGGATTTCGGAAGATGCTCTGATAAACTTTGCAATTGCAACTCAAAACAAAAATGATCATTTAAGGTTGCAACAAAATAAAGTGTTATTAAAATCGATAATTAACGATATCGATTATAATTTGAATACTTATTTAAGAAGTATTCAATACTTGATACAACATTTTAATCAACACCGCACTGCCTAAATAAGTCGGAAATGCTGCTTAGCTTACGCAAATATATATTGTTTTACATCAGATTTTAAAGCTTATGAACTTGATTTGAGCTTTAAGCATAAACCACAAATTGCGAACAGGCCACAAAAGGTCTCACCTGGTTCATTATGCTTGGTGTGCTTGCCGAATGCCTATTATAATCCCAGCTAAGCCGCTGCGATTATTGTCTACAGAATTCATGTATTTCATTATTAGCCCTAGCATGGGCAGACAGGACAACGGCTCAGCATATCCGGCTCAGTGCTCAGCCTGCATCCTGCCGCTGCTGCTCAACGTTGCTTGTTCATTTGCTGCCATAATTTAATTTTTGCCACCGGCCGTGGCGACTCGCACACACACACACACACACACAGAGAGAGAGAAGGACACAGAAAACAGTCAGTAAGACAGACAGCATATCCTGTCGAAGCTTTTTGTGTCCTGTTTGCCTGCGGCCTGGCTGTGACTGACTGTGTGTCTGTGTGAGTGTTTTTTCTCTGTCCATTGACGTGGCATGCAAAAAGCGCTGCTCAAAGTTGTCTATAAAAAGCCAACGTGATTTCAAATGGACAGGCCTCAAAAATCCCAAAGTGCTGGTGCTACTGTGCCTCATTAATCCGTGCAGTTGAACGGCCGCCGTGCCACACAGCCATTTGTGGCTGTGCCGCAGCGAAGATCACACTGAGAGAAAACAAATTTGGCTTAAATAAACCACATTAATATGATTCGATAAAAAAACTAAAACCAAATTTTTGATATGTGAAAATAAATCTAAAATTTGTAGATTTCAAAATTTAGGTAAGAAAACTAGTTTTGAAACGAATAAGGAGAAGTTAAGATGAAAAGGATCCTTTAATAATAGTCAATTTAGTTTGTAAAAGTTCAAAATATTAGTTGAAAAATACAAAATTTGGATGTATTTCAACACAGTCAAATTTTTAAATTAAATACAAAAGTGTGTATTAAAATAACAAAGACTTTTTTGAATACCACTTTTTAATGCAATCGAAAATTTAAAGCATACTTTTAGGATCGGCAGATAGCCCTGAAAACTATGCTAAACAACTTTGTATAGAATTGATTTAAAAGTCGTATTGGAAACATTCCTGAATATCTTATGAAATTCTTTCGCTAAACTGTCAAATTGATATCTTGAATTAAACATCAAATCTTTGAAGACAAAAAAATTTCAATTTCTTTGAGCTGACAGTTTTTTTTGCACTGTGCAGAGTCGCATATAAATCAGCTGCCTGGGGACACTTCATCATCTTGGCCATCATCTTGAGCTGAGCAGCTGAGCTGCTGCCAACTGGGACAGCAATTTAGTTCTAGTTCTCCTCCTCTCTGTCTCTCTTTCTTCTTTTTGCTCCTCTTACTTGCGCATGAATGTCACAATTTTTGTCGCCCAATTTGCTACGCAAATTATAAACACCAAATGGAAATTGTAATAAAAACCAGCATCTGCACGCAAAAAACTTCAAACTTGGGCCGAAAATTGAAATGCCCCAAGCTGATTTGCAACATTTATGCGCTAGCCCCAGCGTCAAAGCTGAAAGTCAATAATAAAAATTTCAACATTTCATAGCTTTAAGCGCAGACCAAAATGGAGCTCTCCAACACCCCCCAAGACAACCACCAAACAGTGGCAACAACTCGGCCTCAGCGGGGGTGTGCAACTAAATGTAATAAAATTCGCATAAAAACATTTCACAGGCTTTAGTCGCGTCGCAGTTGCTAAACTTGTGCCAGTCCGCCCGGAGCCAGTGTCGCAGCCGGAGACGTAGCAGCAGCAGTAGCAGTAGCAGTAGTAGTAACAGGAGCAGGAGCAGAAGCCGGAGCAGCAGCAGCAGCAGCAGCCGTAGTCAGAGCCGGAGAGATCATGTGACAGCAGGAGAAATTAAAGCAAGCTGCTTAAAAAGTTGTGCAACATCCGGAGCAGGAACAAGCATGAGTTTGTGGCAGCACTCGTGGGCACAAATAGTTGCCACTCTGCCACTTCCTCATTGCAGACAGCAGAAGGCAGCACAGTGGACAGTTGCTTAATTTAGCTGTAGTTAGTTGAACGGGTTTATTAATTGCGGCACTTGCCGTTATTATTCAAAGAATTTCAAATTTTTTAAAAAATATTTTGTAATTTATTTACTTACAATATTTGTTAGTTCTAGTAACTATTTTCTAGTATTTATTTTATAAGCCATGAAGGCTATATTATATATTGAAAATTAATATTTTAGGTATTTATGTTTAAAATATTAAAAAATATTTATTTTTTTAAACAAGTTTTGGTAGTTTTTATGTATCAAAAATACTGCCTTTCATTATTTGCTGATATATTTGAAATAGTACAAAATTGTTTTGATGATTTTGAATACTGAAAATGATGAACATTAATAAAATTTTTAAATATTTTAAATCATTTTGTTTCTAGAAAATAATATCTTAAGATTTTGAGAAATTTTCATAAGCCAAAAATACTTCTGATCATTAGTTAATGATGTATTTCAAACACTCAAAATATTTATGATACTTTAAAATACTAAAAATACTAAAATTACTGAAAATTTTTAATATTAGTTTAAAAACTTAAAATACCTAAAAATATCCTGATATTTGTAATAACAAATCCTGTTATTTTTAATACTGTTCACATAAAAACTACAGTTCCATTCGAATTTAAGTTTTGAAACACAATTTAGTGCAATTATTTCTTAATAGTCTTTGCCAAAGAGGATTTTCATCGAAGTCAGCATTTTGTTTTCTTTTATTTCTGTCGACTATCGATTATATTACTCACTTGACATTCGTATTGTCAATGCATTGTCAACAACATATAATTCTTTCTTGTTCATTATTAATGACTTGAGCAAAATTAATGTCGTGCCAACTTATATTTCTTATATTATTATTTTCTTTTCTGGCATTATGCTTTTTGATTTTAGTTCTTCAAGTTGTGGCCAAGGATTTGGCAAGCATTGCCAGTAAGTTTTCATCGAGTTTTCCTTGAGTTTTCCATTGTATTAGCAATTGTGGGACACTGTCAATGCCAACGCCTGCACTTGGCAACGAGCCCAAGTTGAGATTTTTGCTGGGCTTCCAGTTTCAGTTGCTTTTCGAGCCTATCACAACCAATTTACTAACGAAGCAGATAAATCCAATTTCTGGCCAGCAGCAGCTACAATAACAACAATAACAACAACAAAGAGAATGGCTAGTTAAAAAATAAAAATTGTCGTGTTTTTGTTGCCAGCGACAATTTCCGCTTCCGGTCGACTTGGCGAGCAAACTCTAAATTACGCGAACTGTTGTCAGAGATCTGCGCTTAGTTTATTAGCCTTATCACTGATAGAGCCCTTTGCAGTTTATTAGGCGCTTAGTGGGCCTGTCAGCGCGTACAGGTCAAAGTTCAGAGCCAAAGGCCTAGAAAGTTCGCCTCAACTTTTTACTTAAAGTTGTAAGTTTAGCTGGCATTCGATTGAGCCTTCAGCTCGTTGCATATTGTTTAACCTCAACATCAAATGGCACAACAGCATCAATAATCCTAGTTAGCTGACAGCCATATCAATTGGTGTGCCAGGACCTGCTACAACAAGGACAACAGATGAAGGCTTGGAAGGGAGCAACGCAAGAAAACAGCAACAAACACTTGGAAGATGTCGAAACTTTTGCATTTGACACGTTTCCATTTATATGCTACTCCAGTTGCATGAATGGCTAACAGTGCTGCCAACTTTTCGAATGCAAAAAGGAGTTATTTTTGGGGGCAGAAAAACGATATTTTCTTTTAGTACAAAATTGCAATACATTTAACTATTTGGCTTGTTTTATGAGCTTTATTTTCTTAAAATTTTTGAGTTTGAGATTTTTTTTTCAGATTTCTGAATGCAGTAAATTAAAAATTGTTCTATTTTTCTATTTTCTTTTTTTTGCTGCAATGAAATGATATTAAGTTGAAGGCATAAAAAACTAAATAAAAAAAAACAACTTTGAATAATGCCAAATTTAACGCGAAAAAGCTAAATTTAGATACACGCAGTGAATGTTTATGCCAAGACAAACAGCCTCGGCTGCCTTTAACGATTTGTAAAGGACATTTATGTGTTGTAGAATGGCTGCTGATAGTTTTATTTTGAGCTCGGGACATTCAAATTTAAGTGAATTTTAATGCAAACTGTAAATAAATAAGAAACAAAGCGAAAGTAAGACAGTTGTAAAGAGAGATGGAGTGAGAAGGAGTTGGGGCATATGGAAACTGTGGCACATGTGCTGTGCTGCCGCATTGTTGTTGCAGAGTATCCTTTCAAAAACGCATTTATTTATGCTGCAGGAATGAGCAAGGAAAAAGTTTTAAATTAAATTTTATGTACGAGAGAGTACTAAGCAATGTAAATGGGAAATGCAAGCAAAACTTTGACCCAAATACGCAAGCCAAAGGCGAACACAAAATTCACAAGATGCCATACGGGCCATATGTTTGCTTGCCCGCTCTCTCTCTGTCTTTGTCTCTGCTCCGTCTCTCTCTCTCTCTCTCTCTCACTCTATATATCGCTCTGTCTCTTTCTTATTTGCTCCTTGTGTGCTGTCACTCTCACTTAGGTAAGGCAAACATTGGTTAGTTGGACCAGCCTGTGCCTGAGCCTGTGTCTCCTGCTGACAATGCACATAGCCAACATGCCGTCAATTAGGCCACTGTCAAAGTACTTGAATCCTTGAGTCCTTGTTATGGTCCACAGCTACTGTTGCTCCATACTTTTTCTCCCTTTATTCTTGCCTTTTAAAGCAGCCTTTTGTGCGCACCTGATATACCATTACGCATCGTTTTATACGCACTCTGCCCGCGAACGTGTGAATATAATACGATTTTTATAATTTAATCAAGCTGAAAGCTGCCTGCCTGCTCACACACTCACCATCTCTTTCTGATCTCTGCTCGTGCTCTGTGTGCATATGTGTGTGTGTGTGCGTGTGTGTGGCAATAAAAATAAGTGCAACAATAAAACAAAAGCTGGCAAAACGCACATCCGTAAGTCGAGTCGTCTCCAGTCGAGTCGAGTCGAGTCGAGTCGAGTCGAGATTAAGAGCGCGGCAGTCAACGCAGCTTTTTACGAGCAAACGCATTTGTCATACACTTTTCAGGCCATAAAAAGGACTCTTAAAGGGGTTGCTTGAAGGAGAGTGTATGGCTCTTAATGCCATGTCATATACGAGCAGTACATTGCTTAATAGCACAAGAGTCCGAAATATCAAGTGATTGGACGCACTTTAGTAGGCTTTAAAATGCTACCGGGGGTTATAACTTTAATAGATTGTTATTATTTCAACAATTGTGCCAAATTTTGTCAGCATATTCTAGAATTTGATATGAATACTAGCAGTTTGAAGAGCTTAATATCGCATATCCTTTACGAATATAGTAGAGCGGGCAAGTTTTAAATTTTATAAACATTATGAAGTCATAAACATTCTAAAAGATTTCTATTTCAATGTCATTGATGACCAATTCGTTAAAGTCTTACTGAAGGTTCGTTGAATTCATCTAAAAGATATTATAAATTAACAAATTATTTGAACTATTTGAAACAAAGAACATCAAAAGCCCTAGAATCACAATTGAAAGAACGTTTTTTAAGATATTTTAAATAAAATGTTTAAGATTTTTACAATTACTACCTGGTATTACCCGGCGCTGTCCGCTCTTGAATCCCCTTTCCCTGTTTAGTTTGAATTTTCATAACAGGACTCTCTTAACTTTGTTAAAACTTGACCGATCTCAATACGAATTGTTGTTTTGGTCATATTTTAACATCTAAATTGATTTTTTTTTTTAGAAATTGACCATATTCCTTCCTTGTAAACTACTTTTTGCTCAGTTTTTGACTTAAATTCTTACATTTTTGGAAAATATTGATGATCGATGATTCACACCAAAAAGCATTGATAAGTCAATGATATTCATAATCAAAAGAACAATTATAAACCTTTGATTTCACAATCATCAAATATTTAAAAAGGGCGACTTTAATCGATTGACATTTGTAATATTTGCTTTTGTGTTCAGCAGGATATATCTTGGCTATGCTTTGTTCTTTTTGAATGTTGGCACAGATTTTATCTGCTTTCCCGCATTGGACATGTCCTGAGCAATTTCCTTCGGTTGCAGTTACTACTTTAATAGATACACGTACTCGGTTCAAGTTAAGCTAGCTTACACCTTGTAGCTCGGCCATTTATCAAATCATATGGGCTGTTACAATTACCAGTATCAGCTGCATGTTTAAAATAGGTCAATGTATGCGTGTGATAATTACCATTAATACACACACACACACACACACACACACACACACACACACATACATATGTATACATAGATCAATCAAATTGCTGTGGCAGTAAACAAGCTGAGCAACGCTGAGCTGCTTTTGTCAAAATGTAGGTCAGCAGCAACTTGCCACATTTGCCTGATTTATGCATGTTGCAAGCTTCAATGACTAATTTAAATTAATTTCATACACGCTGCACATCACTTCAACTAAATATTGATTTATTTAGTCGCGAGCATTAAATTTTGGTCTTAAATTTAGTCAGCAGATGAAACAGCACATGAATATTTCAACAAGTGCTTTAAAATTGTTAACAGAACGAAAGCAGCAGCAGCAGCAGCAGCGGCAGCAGCAGCACATAAATAAATAAATGCAATACAATTTGAATAAACAGGCTTACATATACTTAAATAAATGCACGACGTGTGCGTGTGTATGTGTGTGTGTGTATCTGATACTTGTCAACCACTTGTTATGTTTAATGCTCGTTGGCTTATTGTACATTTGTGTGTGTGTGTGTGTGTGAATTTGTATTTCGAAACAATTTATATCCGATTTTAATATTGAATCTCTGGAGCGTAAAGCGAAAGCTCTTGCCAAAAGCAAATCCTTTTTGCGTGCTGTTTCCTACTGTTTCAAGTATCCTGGCAACCTGGCAGAGCAACACACATACAGGAAGTGCCATCACTGGAACAACTCCCTCCCCACCCTTACCCACTACAATGCTTGGATTAAACTCCAATTAGTGCGTAGTCTAGTGGCAAAAATTAAAGCTGATGAGTTGACTGAGTTGAGTGCTGAGCATTATTCATAAGCTGCAACTTTTATATTAAACAGGATTATATCTTATTGATTGAAAATGTTAAGCAAATTGTAATACAATTCTTAAGATATGGCTTAGTTTTTCTATTATTTGATTGAAAATTAGCAGCTTAAATTCAAAAGCAAAATTTTCTTAAAATTGACAAATTTTTTAATGGAAGATATATGATAACGTTGTACCTCTCTTTTAAAATTAGTGTGAATTCGCGAACTGCTGATAATATGTTTTTTATATCAATAAACCTGGAGGTCTCTATCATTGATTTTAGATTATTATTACATAAACATAAAGTATGCTTGCACTCAGTTAAAAGTTAAAGTTTGTATAGATATTCAGCCATCCTTAAAATTGGCTTAATAATAAGCAAACAACTGTAACTAACTTCAATATAGCTATGATTTAGTGTTATAATGCCTAAATTGAATCTGGGATCTAAAAACATCTATTTGATGGTATCGTATTTGAAGCTACCTGATTACCAATCAGAATTGACGTTGTTGCCAGGAGTCGCGTATTTCCTTTTCAATTGAACTAATTAGACTGACATGAGCATGAGTAACGCACACCACAACAATAGCGTCAAATACACTTACGCAAACACGCACACCTATACATACACATGTGAATTGTGGGCTAGCAGCCCCAAAAAGTAGGCAACGTAATTGGAGAAACTGCAAAGGCAAATGTAATCAGGACTTTTGATGATAGCATTTGGCACAGCAAGTCATGCGTATATATACATTCGTATATATATGAACATGTATGTTTATGCGAAGTGAAATCAAGCAAGGGGGCCCGAATAACAACAACAGCTAGCAACAACAATGATAAGAACAACAATAATGTGACTAACACGCTCCCGCACAAACAACAAAAAATACATAAATCAAATTGTTGGAAATTGGTTACCAAGCAGAGATAAACTCGCATTATTATGCCTACCCATTTGCTTCGGTTGCTTTGCCAACGCATTTTTCATGCATTGAATGAGCCAAACTCACACACACGCACACGTACGCACACACACATATAGCTCATACAGCCACACATCATACTTATCATCCATCAATCAATAGATATGACCAAGCTATTCCTTATATTAATAGCTCTTCTTACACATCACAGATCATTTGCAAGTCAAAGACTTATTTGCATGTTGTTGCTATCAAATTTGAACAGCAACTAGAGCTGACAGTGTTTTCGATATTTTGAAAAATGTACATAGATTTTAAAATCGGAGCTTACAGCATAAATCTCTAGCATGAGTTGTTACTTTCATTTCAAGAGTGAATAATTAATCCATTTTCTAGAGAAAGAAAGACTGAACCAGTTCGCTTGAAAATAGTTAAGAGGTCTTAAATATCAACACTCGAAAATACAATCGTTACTTAAATTAAAAAATATCGATATTGTTTGTCTCTCAACACAAATTGCTTACAACTTGGCCAACAGCAATATGCAAAAATGTCCTAGATCAAGCCGCCTTACTATTGTCCTTAACCCGAGCACATTTGAGCCAAGTAAAAACTTGCTTAACTGGGTCAAAACAAACTGACTTCTGTGCGCTCAACTAATGCATACAATGCAATTTAAATGCAAAGCAAATGCCGCGATTCACCCAACACAATTGAGATTTTCAATTAGTGCATTAATAGTTTGCACTGTGTATGTGTGTGTGTGTGTTGCTTTGTTTGTGTGTGTGACAGCTGTCTCCTGAGTATTGCCCAATTAATTTTGACTTATGTGTGCCGCACTTGATTGAACGAGTCAACACAGGCAACCACATCTATTCAAATGCCAACACGATAGATAGAGACAATGGGGCGGTGCGACAGCGGGGCAACTACTCCTGCTGATTGTCATTGTGTTGGCTTCATTAAGGATTAAGCTGCTCGCTGACCCAAAGTCCTTTAAGCGGTGTCATTTGCGCATTATCTGCGAACAACAGCCAAGTCTTCGCCTTGGCCCTGGCTTGTCTGCATGCATACGTTATATTTACTTCAGCCAATTTGTTCCTTTTTTATCGATTCTAGCACTGATTTTGATTTATTTATCAATACTGAGAAATCTTGAACGTTATTTGTGTCTGTAAGCAACAACAAATTGTTGCTATAATTGGTTCCTTAGTCTTAATGTTTTCAAAAGTAAGCATGAGCAAACTAGCTATAAATGTAAATAACATAAAATGCATGGACATTGATAAAATATTCAAAACTGTTTCGAATTCCGCTTTCCACGAATGAATTTCACATAAAAATCAAAGTATATTATTAGCAGTATGTAAAAATTGTATGAATGCTTAAGAAATCTAAGAATTGCTATTGTATACTGCTCCTCCAAAAGGAGTCTACACACGATTCTGTGGAATTGATTCGAATGGGGAATGCGAAGCAGCGATAACTAATTAGATATTTCTCAAAAAAATTCAAAGATTGCTCAAAAAAAAGCTAAACTTTAATAATCAATACGCTTTTCCAAAAATTAACGTTGCAGCTATCTTTATAAATTTGCTTCTTTACCTTCAACACACAATGCAAATCTTTTCCCAAAAATCAGCTTTAAGTAAATACGCACTTTGTAATAACAAAACACTCGATTTGGGTATACGCTATCTGTAGAGGCGGCTGCTGTGAATGTGTCAAAGGACAGGCAGTAAAAACCAGTAAAAAAAAATAAAAATGCTTTCAATAACTGCTTAAAATTATCATAAATTGTAGCCAAAAAGGCTGAAAGAAAGCTTGCTTGAAGTGTTTTGAATTTTGGTTTTCTTGAAGTTGAAGTTGAAGTAGCAACAAAGACGACCGCAGTAAATTATGCAAATGCAAAAGGCAAACCAATTTAGCGCACAATTTGCACGTTGACCGCAACATTTGTTGGCCTGGCCAGCCTATCGCTCTATCGTCCTGCTGTCGTCGTCGTCCATTGGCCACCCACATCCTGATTCACAGTTGGCGGGCAAAGCAACATACTTAAAGGCAGGCCAAAGCAGCTGGTGGCCCGCAGTAAATGTAGACCGCATGATTTGTTTCACAAATAGGCCACAAATGGTCAACACATACACATACACACACACACACACACGCAGACATGCAAACATTTATTGCTAATTGCTGAAAGGACATTTGCATAAACTTAACAAAACCCCAAAATTCTCATACAGGCAAGCAAATAAACGACAAAATGACCAACAGAGAAAGAGCGAGAGAGAGCGAGTGGCAAGAAGAGTGTGAAAGAGAGAGCAGTAGTGTGCTGAAAATAAACAAATAAACGTATTGGCTTCTGCTCTGCTCAGTTCATTCTGTAGCAATGAACTGTGGTCAATGCACACACTGTGCACAGTGGGCGTGGCATTTCACATGCCCAGTTGACCAGTTAACAAGCACTTCTACAATAGCAACAAGAACAACAAGAACAACAACAGCAACAACAACAATAGCAGTACCCGTAAAAACCATATACATAAATCAATTTGTGTTAGCTGACAATCAGAAAATTGACCAAACATCTGCAATTAACAATTTATAATTGATTTCATTGTCGACAACAGTTTTGCACACACTTCAAAACAAACATTTAAGGTCGAAACATTTTCATTTTAAATGATCAGGACATGAAATCATTATGCCCTTGCTGAGAGTATTATAATTTTGTTCCGAGCTATGTAATACAGAACAAACTGTTATTTTAGAAAACATTAAGGCTCCGCAAAACTAAATGCTAACATATGATCAAGGATTGAATTCAGATAAAATTCAATTCCCTACGCCCCAACAATTCCAAACAATTTTGACAAAAGTGGAAACCGAAAAAGGTCTGAAATTTTTGCGTATGTTCAAAGCTTAAAGAACCGAAAAATATAAATAATTTTTAGTTAATCAAATGTTATAAACATATTCCTTGTAAGCCCCAATTTGTTTGAAAAACGATTACAATTTCTTCGCAAAAAAAATAAGGTTTACATAATTTGATTTTCTGTGTAGTTTTCCGGCTGGCTTAAACATTTTTTATGTCTCCTTTCACAGCCTCATTTATTTTTATGGCAATTACATTTTTAATCAATCAAATTGCAGCCGTCATATGCAAATGTGGAATTGTTGGGTCTGGTTTGGGCTGGGCACCGGGTCGTATGCTTAACATTAATTAATATAAAATGCCCAAGCTAAGCCAAAAAATGACTGCAGCAGCATTTTCATTAAGGCCATAACAATGAAGCTGCCGCCGTTGTAATTGCAAAAACTGTAGACATAGCCTTCGTTTTTTTTCGCATTTGCTTGCTGCACAGTTTTATACAAATTTTATAGCTTTTTGTCGAGCTAAATGGTTGTTGTTGTTGTCGTCGTTTTGTGCTCTGTCACTGGTTGGCTCATTTTCACCCACTTGCCGCTGGGATTTTTGGCCACGTTTTGTTTGTTAAATGCCACTCGCACTCGCAATTGCAGCAGCATTTTGCAGAAGCACCGCAAGAAAATGCAATAAGAGCAGCAACAACACTTTAAGCCAACAAAGTGGCAAAAGATTTCATCCTTCGACCGCAGCAACATTGCAACTTTTGCTAGGGACAATGACTTCATAAACAGATTTTAATTTCGTTTACTTCAATTCTTTATTTCTTGGCGCCAGCGAAAATACAATTTCCGTTGCTTTATATAAAGCAGAAGCAGCAGCAGCTGTCTGTCTGTATAAGTCTGTCCGTCTCGCAGTCTATAAGTCTGCTCAGTGTCATTTCCGTGCTGACTTTTGTGCCTGTGTCTCTGTGTCTATTCTATCTCTGATTTTGGCAACACAAAACATTTCTTTTGCATATTGAATTCACTTGAATCAAAAGTATTTTCAATTGGTTCAGCAATAAATATATTTTTACTATTTGTTTACTTTTCAAATGTTTAAACTCAAAAACTGTAGCAGTTGTAAGTTCTATTTTAAGAATATTACTAACATACTAATCACAACTTACGCAGCAGCAAAAACAAGGAAAGCGAGCACAGTTTTACGCTCTCAGCAGCAGAGATATTGTTCTCGGTTGCTCTCAGTCATAACGTTCATCAAATCAATATTTAGGAACTCTTTTTTTTTAAGTATTTAAGACTAAACAATTAAACAAGCTTAATCAATTTCTATTTAGTTTTTTATTGCAGTTTTTATTGGTAGCAATAATGAAATCTGTTTTTCTGCAGAATTTTTTTTTTAAATTTTTGTGTTTTGGTATATTTATTATTTATATATGCAACAAATAAACGTTCATGTAACAATGGCAATGATTGGTATATTCTTTTTGAAACATAATGATTGTATTGTTTGCAAATTCAAAAACAATTATTTTTCGAGTTGCCAGACTGAATTCCAACAAGTAGAAATAACAAACAAGCACAAAAGTTTTATCAATAAATATATATAAGTGTGTGCTTGTGTGTGTGTGTGTGTGTGTGTGAATGCGTTATATGCGTGCCACACCTAGGCTGCAACAGTTTGCAACATTGGCTTTTGTGGTGCGGCAGCATGAAATTGCATTTAAAATGTTGACAGCTGCTGTGCAGTTAAGCTATTAAAGAAAACAAAACGAGGCAGATCGCCAGACAATGCAAATTAAGCAACGCACAAAAAGATTTGCCAAAGCAAAAGCATAAGAAAACGGAAACAAAAGAAAAGTAAGGAAAGGAAAAGCAAAGAAATGCGAGTAATCAAAGGAATGGCCATATAGATGAATGTGCCTGTTGTTGCTTTGATGAGGGCACTTTAGCAAATCGTTGTCCTTGTTGCCTAGCGCGAAAGTCAAAGTCTTCAAGGCGGGCCTATACAAACTTTATTGAAATATGTATCTTGTTGGTATTGTTATTTCTCCTCTCTCTCTCTGTCTCTCTGTTTTTCTGCTGCTTTCCCTGCTCAATTTATGGGCATTTTCAGAGCGCGTGCACAGTATACACAATAATTTGGTCAATTTATGCGTTGAACGCATGAACTGGCAGGAAACTTCAAGTCCCCCTCCTTACACTTGCTGCAACTACTACATAAATGGGTCAAGCGTCTGTTGCATACGAAATTGTTGCCTACTTTTGTGCGCTGCGCGTCTCGATTGCGCTGCATTACGCATACGCCGCGTGTGATACGTGCAATTAAAGCTAATGCAATGCACAAGTGTTGCACTATTTAATTACACTTGTGTGTGCAGCAGCTTAAACACCCAAAGATATTCGAGCTGAGCAATTAACATTTTTCGAGCAAAAAAACCTGCATTAAACGTTTTGGCGTTTTTCCACTATAAAAACGTTGCTTTTTGAAATTGAACCAATTTTCAGTAAAAATGTAAAAATGTTAACTGGTTAGTTGTATTGCATGTGTATTCTTTTCTTTTTGCTGCATTTGCTTCAATATAATTACCATATTTGTTTTTTGGCTCGAAAAGCAGCACTAAACAACTTGCCCCAGCTGCAGTCCCCAGATGGCAGTCTTGCAATGAGCACATACCGTATACGCCACTTGGTGCGTTCAGAGCTTCAATTAAAAATGTTTTATTTGACCAAAGCAAACAGCTGCAGTTGCTGCAAATGGTTTTTTTTTTTTGCTTCTGCTGCCGCTGCTGCTGCTGCTGCTTGTTGCAAGCAACTAAATAATTTAGGATACACTTGGAGTAAAAAAATCAAACAAACGAAGCAAGAACTAATAAAGCAACAAAAAGTGGCAGCCACAACGTCGTCAAGTAGCTTTAAATGAATTGCGATGTTCTAGGACAGTGCTACTTGAATCGTTGCAAGTGCAAGTTTGCCTCTGCCACTGGCACTGCCTCGGTGCCGCAATGGGTGGCAATTGAAGTAGTTGCAACATTTGTTTACTTCTTGTGCCAACTTCAATGTCACTCTAACTCTGCTGGAGCTGGAGCTGTGGCATGCAACTGGGGCAGCCAATCAGTTGACTTGGCTCTTTCTCTGCAGCACAGTCGCAACAATTCAGAGCTGCAACATTTTTCACTTTTCGTTCGTTTACTTTTCTTTTCGTTTCGTTTTCTATCTTTTTTGGTGTCATTTTGGCATTTCATTTTGATAAATTGCACGCCTTGCCTCTCTTCACAGCCGGCAAAGTGGGCGTGGCATTGCACAGTGGTGCTTGACACTAAAGATTCGATTATAATATAAAGGAGCTTGTAAATCGTTGTTAAGCTTTGATTTTCTTCATTTCTCGCATCATTTTGAATGATTTTTTACCAGAAATTGGATTTATTAAAAGAATATTAAAAATTTATAAAACTTAACTTTTTGCTTTTACTTACTTTCTTATAAACGTTCTTTTTTGTGGCTTTTGATTTGGAATCTGAGTTTAGATTATTGAATATCAAAGCCAAGAAATTGAAATTTTGGAAACTTTTTAGATTTTAATGTATTCTGAAAATGATAAAAGCGATATATAGATCACATCTACACAATAGATTGTTTTTATCTACAATTTCTCTAAGATTTGAGGAACACAAACACTTGTAAGCTAATTTAAAGTAAAGGAGAAAATTATTGTACAAATTTTACTAAATTGTAGAAAAAGCTTTGCAAAGTAAAAATACCTATAAATTCATAACAATACATGTTTATGCATAATTTATGCTTTTGTATGCACAATATATGATTAAAAATGCATAACTTTTTCATATTTATGCACAATATCTTGTTAATAGTAATATTATCTTTCATAGTTATCACAATTTATGCTTATTTATGCACAACTCTTACATTTGAATGAACATGTTATGATTACTAATGCATATTTTATGACCACTTTACGCATAAAGGACTTCCTAATTCGAAATGCATGATTAGTCTTTCAAGATTCGATTTCTAACATATTATGTGCATAACTCATGCATAAAATGTATGAATTCAGCATAGAGTTCTACCAGTGTTAGGTATAGAAATGAAATTTTGGGCGACTCAATAAAGAAATGTACTCTGTATTTTTTCATTTGAATGCCACAGTACAATGGAACAAAAAACGAGGATGCCCCAATAAACTCAATTTCAGTTGCAATGACCTCAATTCTTTGGGGTCTGCAAAAGGGAACGATTTAATTTTGGCTTTTAGCCCAAGTAGTTTTTCACTCATTTAACGTGCATTTTATTGGTATTTATGCAAAATGAACATTAGTTTTGCTTAATTAAGCGCCATTTTGTGCAACGTGCAACATGCAACATGCTGAATGACAATAATTCTGTACTAATTTTCGACCTAATTTCGTTCTAATTCTCGACTAGAAATTTGCTAGTGCCAAAATAGGCAGAGAGCACCTCGAAATTCAATTGGAATTGCAACAAATGCGCATTAATTATGCAGATGAAGCAATTAGCAGGATGTGTGCCACTTTTCGGGGGGCTGTACGTGAATATCCTATTTAACATTGTCACCTGACAGCTACCTTTGCAAAAACATTGCTAAATTTACATACCATTTTGCTATGCTCATTTGCAATATTCACAAATTAATTGCTATACACCACACATATACACATACACAAAAAGGACACTATTAGAATAATTTAAATGGAATTTTCTGGTGCCTAATGAGCCCTTGCCTAAAATGACCACATTTCGATAGTTAATCGATAGATAATCCAGCAAATGTTACGCTGCGGTTATCGCAACTGCCAAATGCAGATTATACATAATGCATATTCTGAAAATATAATCAAGCTGAATAAAATATACAGCCTTGTTTTGAATTCCACTTTCGAATCAATTTCACAGAAATATGCAAAGCATACTTTCAGCAGCGAATATAAATTAAATTAATCTGAATTTTAACATTTAAAGTTTAATATTTTTCTTGTTTATTCATTTAAATTATGAGTATGCTAATATTATATCATTAATAATTCCATCAATAGTTTTGAAGTGCTTCTGTGCACATTAATAAGCTAAGCTTTTTGCTTTGCTTTAATCAAAAACAAATTACATTTTAAGTGTTTGATTAAACCTGCTTCAACCAATTTTAAATTTCGTGACAAAATTTCAATTACCTATTCAAGTGTAAAAATAACAACAATAAGTAATAAAAGCAGTCAAATAACATTTTAAGCCGCTTGCTGCTCGACGCACACCTTGAAAACGTAATTTCCTGAAGAGCAATATTTAATCCACAATTTCCAATGAACGATTTGGGCAAAGCTCAGAATGAAGAGCTCATTGTCAAAGCATTAATAAATATACAAAAATATACCTTAATACATTTGTACTTACATATATATACAGGCCAGGTTGCAAAGCTGCTGTCTTCTATTTATAAAAAAAAAAAAATATGTATATACTTATGTATATTTTAATACCTAAGCATATACTTATAAATAAGTAAATGAAATGAAAATGAAAATGAATTTCCATGGCGTATGCAAATGTCGTTACTTGGGCGAGAATAATACAATTTCAATGGCATTCATAAAAACAATTTTCATAATTGAAGCAAAAACATTCACCGAGCCGCATCGAAATTTGCATAACAACAACAAAAAACGACAACTACAAAAAAAAATACAAGCCCAGTGAGTAGCTTAACATTTTAAATATAATTTTTTATATTAATATTATATACAGTGAAACTGCTTTATAATGCACTGCTGAAAAATAAACTTTTCTCTGTAGTGCATTTTTTTTAAAGTGTATTTTGTAAATTTTTCATTTCAATTTTTTCAGAATTTCAATTTTTAAGACTATTTTAAATTTAATTAATTTAGCCTCAGTTGCACAGCAAATATCGATAGTTATCGATAATATTGTATTGTATTGTATTGTGAATGTGTTTCCAACAGAAAATTAATTTCCCAAATGACTTAAGCAGTGTTTCCTTAATTGTAAGGCAGAAATAAAAATCTTTTTCAAACTAAATTATTTAAAAACAAGTAAGAACATTGCAGTCGGATGGACCCGACTGCGATTTACTCTTTTTTTCGCCTCTTTGCAGAGTCAATCAAGTGATTAGTAGCCCTTGGTCAAAATTTGGTTACTCTAGCTGTAAAACTGTGGAAGATATAGGTTTTTGCGGTTTGTTGGGGAAGGGGTGGGGGTGGGGAGGAGATCTTGACACTTTGTCTTACTATGGTATATACCAACATGTATACCAAGTTTGCTTGCTCTAGCTTCAAAACTGTGGAAAAAACCTGCGTTCATACAGACGGACAGACGGACGGACGGACATTTCACAAACCCAATATACTCTTTTTTCCTTTTTTTTCAAAAAAGTTAAAAAAAGAGTATAAAAAATTATAAATATCTTAATTAAAAACTTATTAAGGAAACTAAAGACTGTCTTATATGCTATTATAAATTCTTGCCTTAATTCGATATTTCTCAATCGATTCAAATTTTCTTTTTAGAGAAGCTCGACTGTATTATATTTTATATTTATCTTTTTTTGTGTTGAACGCCGAAAATATTGTGTTTTGCAGCTTTTGTGATTTATGGAGCCGTTGAACGGTAAAACTTTTGCCACCTGCCACACCAGCTGCCACGTGGCACTTAAAGTTTTACAGTGCTCGACTATCGAGAGCATCAAGGCATCAAGCACGGCGCCAAAAATGCAGACGACTATCGAAATGGATTAGAAGTCCGACTGAATGCTGCCAAAATGCGGGAATGCCGCTAACTGCAGCTCATTGGCCGTTTATAGCCGCTTAGCCGTAATTTTTATTATACATATACATATATATGTATATATATATATATATATACATGTATATAGAGTGCTATATGGCAAGCGGCCTCTCGGCACACTCGAAAAAATCAACAATTAAAAAGCGCAGACTGCGCCCGCGGGCATACTGTGTACAAATTGAGGTCAGGCAACGGTTAAAAAGGCAACAAGCACAGCAACAACAGCAACAACAGCAACAACAACAACAACGAGAGGGAGAAAACCCAAACAACTGTTAAAAGAAAATTGGCTGCTGTTGCTAAAGGCGACCGCAAATGAAGTCGAAGGGGAGGTTTTGGTTGCAAAACGGGGACCAACAAGGAGGTTGCAGAATCTGGCACTGAGACTCAGACGTTGTTTTTCTGTTTCTGGCCGTATGGCGTTTGGCCAGACTCTTGTTTTCGCTAGGGCCATAAAAGCAACACAAAATTGTGCTAATTAACCCTAAAAGCATGTCTATGTATATTGTGTGTGTGATTTTCCAGCTCGACCCTTTCCCTTATTACACTCTTAACGCTTTTCCTCTGTGAATATACGCTTAAAAATTATTATGCACATTATTGCTGCTCATTGTTGTTATAAGCCAATTATTACAGCAGCAGCAACAACAACAACAACAGCAGCAACAGCAGAAGCAGCAGCAGCAGCAGGTCCTGACCACGCCCACTTTGGCATTGCAACGCCTTTGTTTGTTTAGAAACAGAGCTACTTAAACGTTCACTGGAAAAACAAGAATAAATATCAATTTGGTGTAGGCTACTTACATTGATATGTTTTCAAATATTATTATTTTATTTTGGGACACTAAAAAAACAAATGCTTAAATTAAAATTGAATATGAAATATGGTAATAAAATCAACATCAAATTCATCCAACTGAATGGATCTTATACCAAAAATTATATGCAAATTAAAGACTTTAATCTGCATTCAATTTGGGAAACTCAACAAGCTGAAAAAGGAGTTGAGCAAAGAGTTTGAGACTACTATGAGTTTTTCCTACTTTGTAGCTATTCAATTCCTAAATAAGTATAATATCATCACAATAATAAAGACGAACAAGCACTAGAAAGATAAGGCACTTATAAAAGTCCCAATTTGATCAATGCAAGGGAATAAATAAAACTTGAATGCTTTTGATTTAATTTGTTTAGTTGATTCTGCTAATAAATTCAATTTAAAAGTTAACTGATTGAAGAAGAAATATGTCGTCCCTAAACATAACAAAATCTGAACACTTTGTCTGTCTATTGTACTTATCAACAATAATATCAACTTTGTTTGCTCTTCTTTAAAAACAATGGAAAAAATTGCGATAATGAAATTTCTAAGCCATTTCTTAGCCTGAAGATTACAAAACTGATATTAAATTATAGGAAAATTATTTAAAATAATATGAAAACTTTTCTCTGAGATAAAATTAACAATATTTATTATGCAAATTTATTGTTTACTTCTAAATTATATTTTATTTATTGATTTAATAAATTATATATTCGAACATGTCAAATTGCTATTCTATAAATATCAAGTTTTCTTATAGAAATAAAATTGATGACTATATCAGTAGAATTTATTTTCTGTGCACCTCCCTTCCCCAACCTTGCCCCCACACTCCTCTAACATTTCGAAGCATAGATCTGTTTGTGGCAATGTAAATATAGTTTTATTACATAGCTGTCAAGTGGCAATATCACGCATACGACACGTTTGCCCTCAACACAACATGAGTAATTAGCCGTTAAAAGCCAAACAATATATATTTAGCATGCTGTTATTTGCCATTATTATTGTTTTGATGGCTATTATTATAACTATTATTACTATTATTATTATTATTCTTGGCAGGCTTTTGCTGGTTGCCATGCATCGCAAAAATTAAACGCAAACATTTGTTAACAACTTTTTGTTGTGTGTTGGCAGCACAACCAACAAACAAACCTGCCAATGTGTATACCAATATAAACACACAACAAATAAGTATAGAAAAACAGGCAAACGTTTAAACGGACTTCCGCACAACAAGCCCGCAGCAGGCTAAAAGGTCGAGTCAGCTTCATGTCCTTTAGGCAGGACACGTGCGTTTGTGAGTCATGCGAGGCAAATGTAAACGAATTCGCATTGAAAACAAAAAAGAAAGTTAATTTGAACAAGCTTGACTGCAAAATATCCTGTATTTAGGTTTATGTAGTCATGTAAATCGGCCTTAAATCTATCAAACTCTATGCCAAAACTATATAGAAGTACATTGAAGTTGATAATTTAATTATTTCAATGTAAGAACACTGCTGAAATTGGCTTGCTTACAATGCAAACTTTGTTTACTAAGAACAAAAATATTAATTTATTTAAATTGATAACATTTTTAAACATTTTTGAGCTTTGTCGATCCTTAATTGAAATCAATCAACATTTTGTATCAACCGAAAAACTCAAAATTTGACTTTTGCAACGTTTTTCAAAAACGAGACACGGTGCAACTTTTAAAAATGAATTATTTTACATTTTTCAATACTTACATAAATCAAATTTCATTTCAATAATTTCAACATGTTTTAAAATAAGTATCACATACGAAATAGTGTAGATGCTTTATGAACTTTAAGCGCTTTTCTCTGAAAAGGTGATGAAAACTTCGAACACGACCTGCAGCATAGAAACATACCTCATAAGGATTTCAAATTGGGCGAATTCAATCAAACAGAAGCCGTAGCATATTCTATCAATGTTATTTTTGAACTATCCAACCACTATTTTGGGGTACAGGGTATAATAAACCTACAAATGCCTGCCAAAACTAACCACATATCGTTTTTTCGTCTTTATGGGGCCGCAAGTTAAGCACAACAAAAACAGAACCGGCAAAACTTTAACAAATTTGTTATTAGTTAGCAACAGTAACTTAACAAAAATATATGCTTAGATACATATATAAAAGAGTATAAAAGTATGTACGCATATACGCATATGTAAATGTGCTGCTGCTTAAAATGATTATCGAAAATGCATTAGGCAGCATATGTGGCACATAAAAGTGGTGATAAAATGGCGAAACGGAAACGGCTGGGAAATGTTAAGATTAAATGGCCAAAAAGGAGTCGTCCTGTTTGGCAGCAAATGTCAGCAGCCAAATTTAAATTTAAGCGACAAAACGCTAATGTGAACAACAGCATGGATAAACAGGAAGACAGGTGTATAGATATATGTGTGTATATAGTATAGACTGGAGTACAGTCAAAGCTCGCACCGGATGTGCGTGTTTTTTTTTTTTTGGGCTGCCTGCCTGGCTGCCTGGCTGCATGCCTAATGCCGCAAAGTCATTTGGCGGCTTAGGTTGCGACTAAGTCTTGACACACACACACACACACACACACACATGTGAATGCCGAGCAAAAACACAAGTCGAAAAAGTAAAGGTAAAAACAGCGTAAACAGCAAAGAAAAAAAGTAAAGCAGCCACAACCAGACAAGCCAATGCCAATGCGGCGTATGAGTAACATGCCTTTCCACTACCTGAAAAAGTTGTCGCTTTGTTGCTCTGGGTAATGTTGTTTAGGCTCTTGTTGTTGTTGTTTGTTGTTGTTGTTGTTGTTGTTGCTGCGTGCGTTGTTATCATTAACGTTACTTCGTTTAACGCCTTTTGCCTAGGCCATTACTTCAAGCGAGAGTTTCTTAACTTTTTTCTTTGCTATGTTACATTCTTCTAGCTGAAATATGCGAAAGTTTAGATTGTTCAGAAACTGCACTGTAACAAATTGTTGGATAATTAACAAAATGCGTGAAGAACAAATAACATTTATTGGATAAAATAAGGTTAATTCGCATTGCTAGAATCTTGTTCTTACAAATATTTGTAATGATTGTCACATCTTTATAATAATACAAATATAGTTCTTTATTATTATTTTTTTTCTAACTTGTTTTAAAATAAGAAATCTAGAAAAATAAATTGGTAAATAAATTTTAGCAAGCTTTGTCTACTATTAATTTACTAATAGTAATTTTTTAAAAATTTATTCACCCAAATAAAATCAGTTTTCTAAAGCAAAGAGCATTTCAACTTCGATTTGCGTTGAAATCATTTCACACAGAATCTATCTTTAACTTTTGTGTTTACAAATATTTGCTTCTATTTCAGTCTCGAAAGCTCTTTAATAAACACATACTCAGGCTGACTTTGAGTTTCTTCTTATTTAGCACCCCCCCAAACACACTCCAACCTATGACCTTTTGGCACTCTTCTGTCTGACGCCTGAAGACGATGATATATTAATTGGTTTTTTATTTATGATGCCAAAGGCGTTGGCACAATTGCTACAAGGACATTCACAGTGACTGCTTCGAATTGGCAAACTGTCGCTGTCTGTTTACTGAAATGTTATTTATATTTTGAGTTCATTTCTTTTATTTTTTGGTCTTGCTTATAATTGATTTTTGCTTGCGTTGCAGTTACCCCAACACACAGATACATATAGTACACATACGTTGACTGTCATCGATGACCAGTTCAACAAACTGGTTTCAAATACCACATGAAACAATAACCCACAAGGATCCGGCGACTGAACTCTAAGCGTTATTTGTTATGCATTTGATGTGTGTGTGTGTGCAGTGGCGTAACTGCAGTGTTTTTCAGGGGGGTGGGAGCGAGAAATATTATATAAAACTTTTGGTATTTGTATATTTTTGTTATTGTGCAGCTGACCTTTCATAAGTTTCTATTCGACATGGTTTCATTTTACAAAATTCTTTCTGAACAAATTGCGTTTATCTTAATAAGAATCGATTTCTAAGGTGAGGTATTATTAAAGCTACTTCGGCTTGCTCATGCTCATTAAAACAAAACATTCCTTCTTTAAATTTCAAAAATATGTGTCTTAGATATATGTATAGATATAGATTTGTTGGAGCCGTTTCAAACATAGGTAAACATCAGACTTGTCATGTTAATTTAATAGGGTTGCTTAAACTGACAATCTTAATTTTTAAAAATATTTTGTCTTATAAAGTATTGTCATAAAACGTCAAATAAAGAGACAAACCAAGAAAAGCGGTTAAAAAATTTTTGAAAATTTTTTTAAAAATGTGATTTGATTTTATTTTACTTTTTATTCATCCAAAAAACTTAAAATTGATGTAGCTTCATCTTCTGTAACTTCTTAACTTTTGGCTTTTTTGGTGCTCCAAGGAAGACTATAATCCTTTGCAGCCCCTGCTTTACGACGCCACTGTCTGTGTGTGCATGCATATATGCAGCTTGGGGATTTGGTGTGTGGCTATGACAATTTATTAGTAGCTGTAATGAGCAGAGTTTATTGAGGTCCCGTGTGTTTATGATTTAAATTTACATGCACACCAATGCACACATACACACACCACAAACACACACACACACACACACACACACATACACATACAACTACAAAATGATATTGCTGTCCATGGGGCAATGCAAACACTTGTCATCATTAAAATAACTGCAGATACAACAGATGTTGTTGCTCTGTGCAGCTAAACAATAAATAAAGGCAATTTGCAGCTGCAATTATTATGAAAGCTGATAACAACAGTAAGCCAACCAACTACATACAAACACATATACATATATATTTTTATACATCTATATACATATAAACTTCTATAGTTAACTAGTTTTGGCTATGCCCATAGACATTACAAAATATTTACACAGCAAAAGCTGGCACAGTTATTTTGACTGAATCCATATGTTCGTATATCACTTTGAAAGTAGTTCTGGCTTAAATGTTTGTATGTTTTGGGCTCAGTTTGCCACACAAAAACAAATCTGTGCGAAGAGCAAAACTACATTATTTTTAATTAAAATGCATAAAATAGAAACCTAGCCTAATGAAAAAAACATTTTTATATGCAAAAGCAAAAAATGTGAATGTGTCTTAATACACATACATCATTTATTATTTAAACAAGAAAGAAAAGTTATCTTAGGCTTGGAAAAGATGGTGGAAAAGATGGAAAGTATCTGTACCATGTTTCATCAAGATCGAGACACTGGATCGCATATAATAGAAAGATGGTCAGAACGACGAACATGGCAAGATCGACTCGGCTTTTAAAGCTGATCAAGAATATATATACTTTATAGCGTTGGAGACGTCTCCTTCAGAGACAAGTTTATACTACACTTTAGGTATGGATAATCTGAAATGCCGATTGAAACTTCATAGCAATTAAACTTTAAGCTATGTTTTGAATTCGGAAAAAGAATTAGCACAGTGGAATATATTCAAAAGCAAACTATTTGTCAAATATATTTGTAATATAACAAATGATTGTTACTTTTTCACATCCTTAGCACTCTATTGATACAATTGATAGTGTTATTTACAGTTAAGCAGCACTTAAAGCAAGCTATATATAGCACTTAAATATTGAAGTCTTAGAGCAGCTTATAGTAAAACAAATGGAAGAGTTAACTTAGGACAATTAAGGCGCTTTGAAGGTTTTGTGACACTTGCCTTAAGCACCAGGTGCACAGTGCATGAGCTAAATGTAGATTAAGTCCAAATTCCATACAAATTGTGATTCATTTGAATATAATAGAACAAAGGACAATAAGTGTATAGAGTATGCTTCAATATTCAACAGCTAACAGCTGCTCTCAACATGCTAAGCGAAATGATATGCCGAGCTGGGAAATCGCTTAACTAAAACTGTATAATCATGGTGAGCATACACAAACAAGACAGCTATTACGCCCATACACACACACACACACACACACACACACACACACACACACACAATAAAGATACACACTTATATAGACAGATTGGATAAAATTAGACTAATGAAAACAAATGCATATCGAAATTAATCCAATAATGTCGCTTTATTTATAGTCGACTCGAAGCCAGTCAAAAGGAGAAGTAACAAATGAGTCAGGTCATTATGATCCAATCGTTAGATGATGGGCGTGTTCCTGTCCCCACACTCACACACGCACACACACACACACACACACACACACACACACACACACACACACACACACACACTTCATTAGGAATAAAGCAATAAAGCAACGACAAAATGCAAAATCATTCTAAGGCGTAAGCTAAAATCGAAAAACAGAGCACCAAAGTGTTGTCATTAGTTGAATGTTGAGTCGAATTGAGTTGAGTTGAGTTAAGTTGAACATTCAACGTTGACACACATGCAAAAACATTTGCCACAGCAGATGACGCAATGATCAAATTGATAGCAGGATATGCTGCTTCTGCTTTCGCTTTTGCACCATTGCAGCAGTGACTACACTGAAAAGAAAATGAGATACTGTTGAAGAATAACAAATAATTTAAATTCTACAAAATGCGCTTAAAAAGCAAAATTCAGCATCAAAGTGAACTTAATTCCATTCAAATTTTTATCAGATTCACCAACTGTTTTTTTTTTTCGCTCAGTGTAACACTGTGCCTTCTGTCCGGGCACAGCTCATAAGCAAATAATCATGATGCGTTTTAATTAGTCAACCGAGCGCTTAATAGTTAATTTTATATGACAGGCTATGTTGCTGCAGAAGGAACTGAATGAGAAGTAGTAGAAAGAGAAAGAGTATAAGTAGGAGAGAGAAGCAGAAAGAAGCAGATGAGCAGACGACAGCAATTTGCATTAGCAGACATTTAAGTTTTGCATGCTTGTAATTAAAATAATAAACACGCACAAAATGCATTAGAAAATTTAGCTGAGATCTGCGCAAAGAGACTGCAGAGAAGAGGGGGCTAACAGGGGGCTGCTGTTGAGTGGTTGTGGCAATTGTCACAACAATACACACACACATACATGCTACAACGTTCTGACAGGCACATGCGAAATGCGAGTGGAAAGCTAGACTATGGCACCCGATGCGTATACGCAACGCTTCAGATTTGTTTGCTCAGCCAAAGCGCCAGCTATGCTGTGTGTGTAATGTGTAAGAATGTGTGTGTGTGTGTGTGTGTGTGTGTGTGTGTGCGTGTGTGCTTGTAGGACACATGTGTGCTATTTGTGTTGGCTGTTTCACTTAGTGCGTTACTGACTTCTCCGGCCTCAGGTGAGTTTTGTGGCCAGCCGTCGAGTGGTGGGGGGGATGGTTGAAAGGTCGTTCCAAGCATTGTCCATTGTTGTGGCATGCGCTACACTTGACCCGCAAAACGCTTACAATGGCAACAAACACTCGCACACACACACACATGTACGCTGTCTAACTGGGCCAAGAGCTGCAGATAGATGAGAAAATCAAGCATAAGATGCGTTTTGCCAGAAGATTGACCGTATCTGCGTGACCCAGCTCAACTACAGCAAATTAGATTGATTGCAAGTAGGATACACAATAATTGTCAGCTAGCTTGTTACTTTGGATTACTAGAGATGACAATATTATCGATAGTTTATAGGGAAACCCCAAAGAAAGCAGAATTGATGTTATTAGAATTATTTATGGAAATAAGTGTGTTTAAACTGGATAAACATTTGAACAAACTTGACTTTCTGTTTGGCATGGAAGAATATAATAAATTTGGAATCAAGCTTCATAATTTAAGATAATTGATGCTACTTTCGAAGTATTAATTAATTTAATAATAAATATTGAAATAATTTGGTATGTATTAAAACATTTTTAAAAATTTTCAAATTCATTTTTTATTACTTTCTTGTTATTATTGCAATATTATATATATATATATACTTATACTATTGCAATATTATCACCTAGCTGCACTTTCGTTATTCTCTGCAGCTCTATTGCACACGCATTGAATATAAACAAAAATGTTGTATTTGAAATGAGCTTAAGCAGAAGCTTTGTAGGTAAGCCTCAAACTAAGTACAAACAATTTGTGTTGGCCACAATCAACATTTAAACGTTTGCAACTACTTAGCAGCATTTTGATGGCCAGCTTTGGACCTGCAGGGCAAAGCGACACACAATGAGAGACACTCTTGCATTTCCGCCACTCTCTCACACACACACACATACACACATACAAAATTGTTGACTAAACACAGCACAAGCACAACAATAGCAACAACTACAAAAATTACAAATGACAACAATGGGCTTGGGTGGGTGGGGTGTGTGGGCGTTGGTGTGATGGGCGTGGCTGTGGCTCTGAGGTTGACTGAGTGCCCTGCCCGACTGCATTACATTTCTAGACGTCAACTGTGTCAACGTGTTGTTGTTGTTGTTGTTGTTGTTGTTGTTGCTGATGTTGCTGTTGCTGATGTTGCTGTTGCTGTTGTTGTGTCGTTGAGTGCGTCTGTCGACGCTTGAGTGTATCAAACCCGACGCTACATCAGCTGCATACTTTTAGCTGTAACTGTCTCTCGTTCTGCATGTGTTTGTGTGTATGTGTGCACTTAAGAGTCAGTGTGTCAGTGAGCGGCTGACCCACTTTGAGATAAGCACGACACAAGCAACACCAACGTTACCCAACAACAACAACAGCAACATAAGCGGCAGCTGTACACTCTATTTATCATATTGCACAAAGCGTTGCATACTTTTTGGCTGATGCTTATGTACAATGGGCTAAATGGAACACTTTTTGTGGCCTTAAAAAATTATTTTACGCAAACAATTTATATGATTAAATAATATAAAATTCTACTTTGATACATTGTGGATATCAAAATAAGTAAAAGTTGCTTTTGAAAATTTTGTAGAAAGGAAATCTTTTGACCATAATTAAATGGAATTTCTAAGCTTTCCGGTTTATTTTTAGAATTAGATTTTTAATTTTTGGGTTGTATAAAAATTCTTGTTAACAATACACATGAATTCAATTCGCAAAAGTTGGTCAAAATTATAATGTGAATATGAAAACAATGGGAATTTAAAAAGTATTTGGCAAAAAGTGGAAACCAGAGCAATTCTGATTATGCTTTTAATGTTTTCATACAATTTGTTTCTATTTCTGTAAAATTTATAAAATAAAATATATTAATTTTGCAAACCCAATATTTTTGTATTTAACAAACATTTTTAAACAAAAATCAAAATAGATATATGACCTATTAATTTCTGACACTGCAGTGTCCAGTTTATCCGTAGTGCAAAGTTGCCAAAAATAAATTTAAATACTACGTTACAAAATATATCTCCGAACAGTTGTGTCAAAATAAATACGTGCTTTCAATTTGGCAAAAACTGCAGCAAATGAAAAATTAACAAAAAAACATTGTCAATTTGTTAGCGCTAATTTAACGTTGATTAGCTAACAAAAACACACATACACACACATATACATATACATACATCTAGATATACATATAGATTATATAACTTTGCATGCTTCAATTTCGCTTTCGTTTTGTAAGCAATTTGCCCGTTGACAATTAAATGAAAGTAAGATAAATTGTCGCGTTTGTTTACAGTTCAACTTGTCGTTTCAGCCTCAATTCAAGCCAAATTGTTGCCAGTTGGGGCTGGGGACATAGAAGGCTGAGGGGCATGGGGCGTGGCAGGCAATCCATAGTGCCACTTGCCACATGCCACATTGTATTGCCTAATTTATTAGATACGCTCTGGCATGCCTTTGCCGCAAGTATTTTGGTGAGATAAATTCCCAAATGTCATGTCATTTGTTGTTCTGCCCGAAAGGCTAAAGAAAGCACAGTGTCCTTAGGCAGGATAACGGTGACAAGGTCGAACTATTCAGCCTTGCTTCTACTTATATCTTGATAGGTTTGAGAACGAGTGCTTTGGTATCTGAATGACAATTTAATGAGCATTCTGTGTAGCACTCAAAATGCTAAATTACCATGGAGACACGATTTCACTTCTAGCAATTTATATTAATTTTATAAATCATTTTTATTTTCATGAAATTAGGACATGAACTGAAAATACAGCGCTATAATTTAAATAAGATTTAATTTTCGTAGCTATGAGGACATAAAAATCAATACAAATATATAGCATTTTGTTATAAGAACATTAGATAATAACCTTCAAACATATTTAGTTGATTTTAATATTACAAAATACTGTTGCCTACTTTTGTGCGCAAGCTTAAAAGCTCAATATTCATGCAATTTTAAGATGCAACTAAGTTTAGCTTTCAATAAAGTTTTGTTCCCATTGTCGGAATATCTAACTTAACGGGAATTGATCTACCCAGATTAAATAAAACGATAATTAACGGCATTCACCCTGTCTTTAGGCCAGCTTCTGATTTCACCTACAAAAAACTGTTGCCTACTTTTTGGCGCAAGAATTAAAAACTCAACATTCATGTAATTTTAACATGCAGCTTAATGTATGCTGTAGCTTTAACTAAATAATTAATTGAAAAGTGAAAGTTGAAACAAACCGGGTTGACTTTTTAATCAGACCTTTTCACAGTTTCCAGTATACAGGCACAATTTGGGTGTGTCCTGCACTCGACAAATGCAAAATAAAAGCAATGAAATGTACAGGTGCAACCTTTTGTGGCAGCAGCATTGTTTCTGTGTGTGTTGAGAGTGACGCTGGCTGCTGCACAGCTTTGCAGAGGGCATTAGAAAACAGCGGCAGCACCTGAGCTGCAAATAAAACGGCAATAACGTAACAAAAAAAAAGAAGAGTGGAATCACTTTGAAGCAGCGGCTAAGTCGTTTTCCATGTTTAAACACACACGCCATACGTGTGTGTGTGTGTGTGTGTGTATGTGTGTGTTGATGTGTGCGTGCGAATATGCTGCTGGGCAAAAATGTTGTTGCTTGTTGCCTTGCCACAGGTGCTTGCCACAGGTGCAACTGTCAGTTGGCGGCAGCTGTTTCTACCTGGCGCAATTAAAGCGCCGTTGGTGTTGTCAAATGCTGGAAAGCAGGTGTGGGTAAGTGGAGGGGATGAAGTAAAAGGAAGAGGAAGGGAGAACTTTTGCTTCGTTTTCTACTTCAGTGAAATGTAAATTTGATTATCCCAGAAGCAAATATTTGTTAGAGCCGTGTTTACGCTGTCCAATGCGTATGCAAGGGTGGGGCATGGTTGGCTGGAAGGGGGGCGCATGTTGAATGTTGTTAGTTGGGGGTGTGCACGCTGTCATGGCACAGGGGGCGTGCGGCAGTTGAAGCATAGCTTGACATATTTATCTAGCCATTTGTTGTTCACATTGCTGTCCTTGCCTTGTTTACCAAAAACGTATTTCTGGACTCGATTTGGCGTCCAGCTAAACCCCCCTCCACCCGCTCTCCCAGATATTCCCACTTAGATGGTACGATTCCCGCTGTTAGCTTGACTTTTGTTTATCCAGGCAATGATTAATTAAAACATGAACGTTTTATTGTTGTTGTTTTTCTGCTTTTTTTTTGTTATTATTGTTGCTTTTGTTGTCGCTGTCATCCAGCACAACACGTTTATACTAGAGTTGTTTGCTGTAGTTCAGTTAGGAACTAGTTCAGCAGTTACATTTTTGCTGATTGAACTGTACTTCAATTGAATAAGTCGTTTGCTTACTTATTTTTTTCGTTCTATTAGTTTTTTCGAAAAGTTCGTTTGAATGGATCTTTCTATAAGTTCGTTAGCTCAGCTTAAATCGTTCATTTAGTTCGTTTGATTAGATCATTTATTTGACAAGTTCACTGAATTGATTGGATATTATGCACCTTTGTTTAGTTCGATCGAATCTTGAGCTTATTCGTTAGTTTCATAGGTTTTTTTGAGTTGTCTTCTCGAACAAAATTAACAAGTTTTCGACTTAAATGAACAAAGCGAATAAAAACTCTACCCAAATGCACAATTCGAGCTATAATCGGACTGAAATTATCAAAAAGAACTAATTGAACCTAAATCAATTTTAGAATTCGATCGTTCACTTAAGTAAGTAGTTCAATTGAACTAATTCCGATCACTTTTGAATACAGCTCTGACTCATATATTCTACCACGTCAGCTTTTAAACAAATTTCAAAAACAACAAGCCCTCAACGCTTAGTTGCCCCCCTGCCAGGAAACATGTCAGTAGAACTTTTTTAGACTACAGACATTAGCCCAAATACTACCAATTCTAGACCCATCCCTCCATGGCACTCTCCTCCACCCCCAGTAGATGGTCTGTTCAGCTAAAAGTTGCGGGCGGCGGATTTGGACTCATTAGGCAGCTTCAGCTGCTGGTGTCAAAATTGCTTTGGCTATAAACCTGTTTGTATGCGTGTGTATCTGTGTGTGTATTTGTGTGTATTTGTGTGCGTGCTTAGCTGTGTGTATGTGTAAACATGGCGCCTAATGAGAAAGAAACTTACTTTACTATTTCAGTTTGTTTTCGACGGTGTCGACGTCCTTTGTTTGCAGCAGGACAACATGCAAACAGATTGCCTTCAGGCTCGGTGGATCCCCGAAAATGTTTTTACCCACATTAGGATCACAGCCTTAACCAATCTGTTTGCATTGCGACTGCTTAGCAATATGAGGCCAAAAGCATTAACAAAATGAATGAGAATGTTTTAAGTGGTAGGTGCTAGACTAGAAGATGATCTGTAAGTATTCAGCTTTAAAAAGCCCAAGCTTATGTTGTCTGGTATTTATTCTTTGTTATTTTAAACAAAAGTCGAAATAATTTATAGTATTTTTTTTAACTTTATAAATACTATTTGAAGTTGCTGGAATATTATCATGTTTTATGTAAAAAACAACTTAAATAGAAAAATTTTACATTTTTTTTATAAATTACAATTCTTAAATACCTTTTGTTATTTACATGTCGTTATCGTTAAGCGTTGGTTATAAAAAAGAAAGTTAACAAATTTTTTTCTGATTTTTTAAAAAAAGTAAAAGCATTGGCAGCTCTTATAGGTCTTTAAGTCAATTACTTCGAGTAGATGAATACATCTATTTTATAGGATCGTAAACCCTTGTATAATATGTTACAAATGCTTACTCAACTTCCTTATACCCTCTTCAATAATTACAGAGTAAAATTAGAATGCAAATAAAATTAATTTTAAATTTATGTTCTTTTGTTTGCATAATCATGAATGGATTAAAGCAAAAGCACAATATGAACAAAGCAAATACACACAATGTATAATTTGTTTCTCATTTATATTTATTGTTTACTTTATTCTGACATAATTAATTTTTTCAACTCAATATATGAAAGATTAATTATGATAAATTTGGATGACCAACAAAATGTTATTAACAATTTAAAACAAAAGAACATTATAAACGAAATAAATCGATTTATTGAAACAGAAATAGAGGTACGCTCTTTAAAATCAGAGCCTGTAGCAAGCAGATTTATATAATAAACTATGTAAATGATATATATTTTAAGTTTTAAGCATTGAGCAATAAGCAATTGTTAAGTAAAGGAGAGTGGTAACAGGAGCAGGCCAAGGGATGCAGCAGGACATGGCAAACTGGTGGCAAAAGCTTCGCTAATTACTTGCTCATTATGCCGGCTATTTAGGTTTAATTACGCCAAGCGCCATCCATGACAAGGGCAACAACGAGACACACTCACACTGACACTCATACCAACACTCACACTCACATTCACACTTACACTCACACTCACACTTACACCTAGATATGCTCGAACCGATATTCAACGGCAAAAACTCGCTTAAAATTTGCCTGGCAAAGGTAAAAGCAGCATTGAAGCCTTTCACTTTTCACCTTCCACCTCCCTCTCGGCCGTGTCCTCGCTTCGTGTCCTAGTCCTTAAATGTGCAACGTTTTCTTTTCAAGTGCCGCAGTGGCAGGGGCAGGTTGAAAGCGGGGTAAACAGGTATACAGCTTTACAGCTGTGTAGCATTGCGATGCTGCGCCAATTTGCAGCCTTTCAAAAGAGGACACAGACTGTGTCAGTGGGTCCTGTTGGCGGTCTCCTTTTTGCTATGGCGCCACAATTTCCGCAAGGTTGGGACAGGAGGGGAGGGCAATAATGGCTTTGAAATGTTTGCGCACCAAAGCAAATTATGTGAAAAGCGTTTCCAATTCAAAAAGCTTATTAATATTTAAGTATTGCATTATTTATACTTATATACAATATATGGACAGCTGCAACTGTAGCTGAAATCGATTGGAAGCTCAGGTTATTTAAGCACTGTTGTTATGCTTCATTAATACATACATATATACACATACTTTTAATCGCAACTGTATAGTTGAGTATGTTAAATTAAAGATCGGAGTGTGTGTGTGTGTGCTTGAGTTTTTGGTTTAGAGTTGTTGTAGTTCAATTGAAGACATTTGTTCAAAAGTTGAGTTTCACTATTGACAACAATTTCAAAAGCTATTTTTCTTTTGATCGAACATTCAGTTGAGTTATTTGAGTCTTATTTTCATTCACTCGATTTGAAAGGGAAAAACAAAACTTATCTCTCTCAAACGCACTCTTTTGTATCATCAGAATCAGTTTAACTATAAGGACCACAGTCCGAGACCAACTTCACTCGTTCATTTCAAAGATAAGTTCAATAGAACTAGTTCTTTAAGTTCGTTAGTTTTGTTAGTTCAATTTTTGAAGTTCATTTGTTTTAAATACTTGTTTTAAACAGCATAAGATTAATAATTTCAAATATACATTCTGATTCATAACAAAAAATTATTAATAATCAGAGAATAGCTAAAATGTTGATTATAAATTGATTATATTTTTGAATACCTTTTTTTTATTTTTAGATTCATTTGATTCCTTGGCTAGTTTTATCGATTCATAAGATCATTCGATCTGCTTTTATGGTTTTTATCTTTTATTCTTTGTTAATCGACACAAAAATCGAACTGCAGTAAAATTCAAAACTTTCTTTTGGTTAAAGTCACTCAAGAATATAGTTTTTTGTTTAAAAAGCAGTTCCATTGAACCGACTCCCGAAAAAAAAATATGGACAGAACTGACATGGTTAGTTACACACCTGAAACTCAAATTGTACGTGGGCTTTTATATTATTTATTTATATGCGTATAATTTACTTGCTTTAAGCCGTATTTGTGTAATGAGCTGGAAGCGCTTAATGCTGGCCGTCAAACAATTACGCACCCGCGCCTCAACCCCAGTAACCCTCCACCCACGCACTCGTTCACATTACTTTTGCTGAAGTTGAAGTAAAATGAAATTGAAAACTTATATAACACACACACACACACAGACAGACATTTTCTGTGGCTGACAGTTCCATCAGCTTGCTTTCAATATGATGTCAGCATTATTGACTGATCCTTGATGGGCCATGGGTCCTCTTTCTTTTTTTGCCTGTTAGACATCTTCATAAGCGAAACACTTGATGCCGAATTGTTGTTGTTTGCATCCACCTACCTGCCTTACGTGGCTCAATCAAACTCCCAACACACATCACACATGCCACATGCCACTTGTCAGCTTTATCTTTTCATACTCTATCTCATAGAAATGTGTTAACAGGGTATTTTTATTGGTGTGCATATCAGAAAACAATTTTCCGTCTCAGTAAGTTTATTTTTTTCATAATTATTATTTGAATTAATATATATTCCATTTGTCCAGAAAGGAAGAAATTCTCAGTTAAGTTAACGATGCTAAGCATCAACAAAGAAGAACTATTTAAAAATATTTCGATAAATCGAAAATGCAATATTTTTTATAAAGCTATGAACAATTCACTTAAGATTAATGGGCTTATCGAGTAAGGTTCAATTGGACCGATCATATCATATCGATACATATATAAATATGAAATAATCGATTAGTTCGAAGTTCAATTCTACAAAATTACTTTCGAAGTAAAATAAAAATAGTTGAGGAATTTTGTGAGCAATGTTTCATGAAAAACATCTATGATCGATAGTTGTCAATAAAACAATTTAATCTTTTAATCGATTGTTTTTAAGAAACCACTTGTCATTAAGAAACGATAAAGATCAACTCATAGCATAAAAGTAAATCAAAACATTTAAATAAAGATTCCTTTCACAATATCTTGTTGAAAGTGAACACTACAACTAGTCTGAAATATGTTTAAGAATTTTATAAAAATAAAGTACTTTAAACCTGAGTATCCCTTAGTCATTCACTCTCACTTATACCATAGATGCGTGGACGAAGATTATAATTTCATTATTTGCAGCGCTCAGGCATAAAAATGGGGATAACTTGTCGCCATGCAAACGGGCTGCTACTGCTCCTGCTGCCAATGTCCTTGTCATGGACCTTCTGGTTAAGCATTTATTTATGTTGGGACAGTCAGTATCAGACTCAGACTCAGAGACAGACCCAAAGCCAGAGGACAGAGACAGAGACAGACCCAAAGCCAGAGACAGAGACAGAGACAGGCCACCACCACAGTTGACAGACTGTCTATTCAATCAGCGAGCCAGTCAGCCATTCAGTCAGTCAGTCAGAAAGAGAAACAGACAGGGGACAGCGGATCGAGATAGGGAAGAAAGGACATACACATACATGCACGCAGCAGGCATCCTTTTTTCAGTTGATGCTGCCCTTGCTGTCCTTGGCACGTGCCTTAAGCAAGTGCAAACAAAATACAACACAACAAAAATGTAAAAAAAAAAATATTAAAATTAAATAGGAAATGAGTTAATATGTGTGTGTGTGTGTATTTGTGTGAATGCAAAAGCAGCCGCTTCGAATTTTAATTGGATAATTATTCAAGCACTTTAATCGAAGCTGATATTAATGCGTAAGAATTGTGATCAGCCATCATCAACAAAAATGCCTGGCAACTCTGGCAGTGGATGTTGTAGATGTGAATGTGAATGTGGATGTGGTTAATGAAATTCCAATATCAATAAATAATGGAATGCATTAAAATGTCAGCAAAGGACGACACTTGAAAATGCAACAATTGCAGAGCAGAGATGCAATATGACGGGGTATAGGAAAAATAACAGTGGGTGTACAGTTTTAAAAAAAAAAAAAAAAGCTGCAATGCACTCAGAAACAAGTAAGCATACTCTAGTCGAGTGTGCCCGACTACGAGACTCCCTGCTCCCAACTTGCATTTCAAGCAGTTCAGCGGCAACACAAGCGAGCAGTGCACTAAGCTCGCAAACTGCTTGTCAAACTGTTGTTGCTGCCAGCTGAGACGGGGGTAATAGATTCTTCCATAACTTTGGTGCTATTTATCCGATCGTGTTGAAATTTACACATCCGAAAGACATTGATTGAACATACATGTGTACCAAAAATTAAAGCTTTATCTTTAAAATTGTGGCTGTGGGAGTCTTTTGCGATTTGCGGGGGTGTGGGGGGGTGCATTCGAAATTTGAAATAAACTTGATCTGCGTATGGTATACAGGAACCTGCATGCCAATGCATGCTTATAGTCTCTGAGATCGACGCGTTCATACAGACAGACGGACAGACGGACAGACAGACGGACATGGCTAGTTCGTCTCGGCTGTTGATCCTGATCAAGAATATATTTGGTTTATATAGTCGGAAATGCCTCCTTCTGTCTGTTACACACATTTGCAGTACTTTATAACTCCCTGTATTATCAAGTTAAACTTCATTCGTTTTCTTTAAAACTTAAAGTTTATTGTGATCTTAAGTGAAACCAAGGTTCACTGTTTATTCTAAAAAAAAAAAAAAACGCTTTTTCAAAAAACGCTTTTTCAATTAAAAAACAATATTTTTCAAGACAAATTCTCAAAGCTGCATTCTCAATTTATCCATACCTATGCAAAATATCGAGCTTATCATGAAAACATTTTAGAAGTAAGAATCCCATACTAGGACTCAGTTATTTTGAACTTGGACTGCGTTTGTGTACAGAATACATGATTATGCTTTTGCTGAGTGCGGGCAGCAACCTTAAACAATTTTGGAAAGCCCCAACATACACATACACACACATAGAAACAGAGTGAACAAGGACTTTGTGAATGGCTTAACCGTTTGCAGTTGCCATGGCATTAAAGCGATTCAGATTCCGGTTTGAAGCGTAGACATCGAAATTGTATGGCAATGATTTTTAAATAGCCGCTTTTTCAAGCTGCATGCTGCAGCCGCAACACTGTAAAAGGGCGCAACTTGTTGGCCCTATTCAAAATGCAGTCCAAAGGGCAACTAAAATAAACTGCAAGGCAGAGCGGCGAGGTAGGGCGGGATTGGGTTCGGGGGCATGGTGGCAGTCATTCTGTGTAGCTCGAATGTTTTTGAGCATCCAACGAGAAGTGCGCAAAATATTGAATGCATGACGGGTACGGCCAAAACAGCTAAAGCCTTTGGCAAGGCGATTGCCAGAAGAGAGCTGTTGGCCAAAAACGTTAAGGCAAAGAGAAAGAGAAAGAGAGAGAGAAAGGTTAAAAGCAACAGCAGGATTAAAAAGCAATTGGCCCTGCAACAAAACGTTGCTGCATGCAACCAACTCTGTGCGGCAGTCAATGCCAATTTCGTGGAAATTGATGTAGCTGGATATCCCTCGGCATTCGATTCTATAGATCTGAAATTCTGCTACTCCTGTTATATGGAATAAAGGATAAATGGTGCTGATTTTTATACCGTTCAACATTGACACTTGTTGCCCTTAGATGTGGCACTAATTAAGCTACTCATTGTGGGAACACCACTCATGCTGTATCCGTGAATTGATCTAATTGCTTCTCTTTGAAGAATTATGAGATTGGTCAATTTATGAGAAGCAAAATCTGGCAAATTGTGCAGATATTTCTGTTTTTACAGCAAGGTATGCGTATATTCGTTAAAGTTTTGAATAAATCAACACTTGTTTATTTTATTTTGATAACAATTTTACATTGACTACAATTTAATCCATCAAATATCTAAAATGAAACACGTTTATCATACAACAACATACAACATACAACAACAGCCTAAGCTAGATTCTCCTTTTGAAGTTACTTTATAAATTTTCAAAATTAATTTATTTAATTTAAAATTTTAAGCAAGCAAAACTCTCATTTTTAGCTTAAACATTTTCAAAAAACATTTCACTTTCAATTGATTTTGGACATCAAAGGGTATCCAACTTTATAGAAGAAAGTCTTTTTGAAAATAACTTAACGTTTTATTTAGATTGAGTTATTTTGAAATACCTTTTCTCTTTTGCAGCTTAACAAAAAAAAAGTACAAAACTTCAATGCCCTTTCGCTGAGTGCATATTAATGTCAGCTAGCTGATTACAGAAGCTAATTGCAAATGTTGCAAGACCAAAAGAGAGGCAACATCAGAGTTGAACTGTGCAACGCATAACACTAATGTTGACTGCCACTGACCCACAGCTAACTGCAGTCCGTGCAACAGCAACAATAACTGTGCGCTAACCTCTCAACCCTGACACCACTTCACACCCACTCTCACTCCCACCCCCATCCCCTATCCCCCATCTAATGGCACTTGCAACCAGATTCTCTGGAGTGCCATTGCAGGGATTCAGCCGTGCAGAGCAGCTCCATTTGCTTTTGGGTTATGCTTGGTAAATGCTATTGAAGAAGCCAAGTGCTTGTTGTTGTTGTTGCTCATTGAGTTGGTCAGAGGAGCTCAGAAATGGAAGCTGGGGCATTCGGACACGTCTAAATACGCTAATAACATTAATGATTTCAACACTGTACGCTGTTTGCCAAACGCAGTGAAGCCAACGGTGCATGCGAATTCAATTTTAATTTTACCTACAGCAAACTGAAGACTACAGTTGAAGTTCTCAAAGCGGATTTAAAAGGATTTGATGATACAACAACATTTAAAAGGACCAGAAGGAAAACGAAAATGTCAGACAAAATCGGTTTTTTTTGTTTTTGGTGGTTAACATCGAACACAAAACTACGAAATAATAATTTATGGTTAAAATTTATATAAAAGACAATTGGGAAAAAATTGATTTAATAAATTTACAAAGAAATAAAAAATAGATATGAGGGATATACATACAAAAATTAATTTTAAAATAAAGCAAATCTTAAACAATTGTAAGACGAAGTTTATCTGTATACTTTTATAAAAGTACAACATTTCCTGAAGTAAATAAGCGTCGCAATGGAACGATAAAAATGGAATGAAAACAATTTATTCACCATAATACACACCAAACACTTCTACATTTCAACTTGAGCGCTAAATAAACTAAATATAATTGTTTATAAACAACATTTTCTGCATAAAAATGTAAAACTCAAGTCCTTTTTTTAAAGTACAGCAATTTCTGTACTACATTTTCTAAGAAAATAAGCGTCGTGATGAAACGTTGGGAATGGAACTAAACCATTTACAGTTCAATTCTAATCTTTATCATAAATAGTTGTATTATTCAACTGGTTTCATTAAAATGTGTATCGGAGGAACGACTTGACTGGAAATCGAACCCCAAAAGAAACTAATCATAGTTAAGTTACTCATAGCAACGTTCACTATAGAGACAATCGTTATAGAGCAGCTTGACTGTGCAAAGGGAAAAGATAGACAATTGGATGGACAAAGATTGCCATGGTAGCAGACGGCATAAGAGGCAATTGCTGGAAGTGAAATCATTTTTCCGTTGATTAGAATCAACATAAATAAAATTAATTGTTGCCGGTTCGTCTGGTCTTTGCGAGTTTTCGAGTATTCGAGGGTTGTTGTTGCATTCAATTTGATTATTAGCAATGTTGCCGCGACCCAGTCAAGTGTGCCACAGGCCAAGTGCAGCTGCTGTTGGGGTTGCTTGTCTACGTTTAGAGTATAAAGAGTCTAAGAGTCCTTCGTCCTTTGTGCCTTGTCCCTTGGGCATTGGCCCACACAAATAATTATAATTTATTTACGCAGTGCTCCCCGCGTCTGCTTGACTGCATAATTTGATGCTTGTTTTTTAATTGCCTCAACTGTATCTATCAATGCGATTTGATGCTTTTCAATATGCCCAACCAAAAAACTGTACAATTTTTGGGCAACAATTCGCTGTGGCGCATAAATTTCGTGCACAATTGTTTCCTGACTCCACACAACTGAACATTATGCCCCATAGTAAGCTCAAATCCGCTCGTCTCGATTTTGCATCGGAAAATGATCAGGAAATTAAATACTCAACCCCATCGAACCACAGTTCCCCCACTCATCAGCATGCGGCTGGCATAATAAGTATGCAAAATCTCTGCCAGCTTCAGCGAAAACACAGTACGACTATCCGACTATCAGACTATCCGACAGTCGCATCGTGGTGCCGAAAGCCATAAATTACACAAAACTGACCACCAACCAGGACCAGAACCAGAACCAGGACCAGTACTATAACCAGGAGCCAGCAGACAGCAGCTAGCAGCTGAGCCGGGAATTGGAACAGGACCTGTGTCCAGGGCCAGTCAGCATTAGTTGTCCAACAGAGACCCACACGCAATGCGCCATTGTTAAGGTGAACTTACTGAACAGGGTTGTCAACCTAACTTATTTTTTCTTAATAGTTTTTAAAGAATGATAGCTGTGGTAAAATTTGATTGTACTTTAAATATTTTTTAAAGCATTTTTATAAAAGTTAACTTTTATATTATAATTAGGTTTAGTAGATAACCAAAAAATTTGCGGAACTAGGATTTCTCGGCTAAACAAAACATTTTTTTGATGCCGGACTGTCTTAAAAGTTCCGACATTTTCTAGTATTTAAAAATGCAATCCTAAAATTTGTACTGACTTTCAAAAGACGACAAAGGAAGTACCAAAAATAATTTTTAAAATATTTTTAAAAAGTATTCTAATAATTCTTGCAGTTAAGAAGGCTAATATAAATACAGTCAAAAAGTATGCAAATTTTCCGCATATTCCCGCTAAAACTAGTTAACTTAGCTTCCCAAAACTTGGCAACTCTGCTCCAATGGCAGGCTGGGCCTTTGGTCAGCTTATAATACTATGCTAAATATGCGTGCGGACAAGCAGCCAGTTTCCAGTTTTCAGTTCCCAGCTCCCAATGCTGTCTGTCTGTGTGGCATGAAGGACAGCTGAACAGTTGCCGCTGGCAGAGTTGCTGGCCAAAAAGTTTGTTGAGCCACCAACAGCAGCAGCAGCAGCAGCAGAGGGAGCAGCAACGGGAGCAACAAGAGCAGAGTAATTAAGACCGCTTGGGTTGAGTTTGAATAGCCACTGAAAAAACATGTCCTCGAGGTGTCATCTTTATATGAATATGGACCACAGTCCACTGACAATTGCTATACACTATTTTGTGCATTATCCAAACTTTGCAGAAATCAAAGCTTAAATCATAATACGACTTATTAGAACTATATATAAAGCAATGCAGTGCTTAAACAATCGATTTGAGATTTTTTTGATTTTAGAAAATATATAAAAATATTTGTTATTGTTCATAAATCAAAATATAGCAAACCAATAAATAATGTCACTTCAGAGTTTTGTTCTAAATTCAAACTAATACAAATTCTATAAAATTGTATAAAAAACTAAACTATATATTTTATTATCATAGATAATTTTGATAATACGTTAACTGTCTTTTGTAAAATGGGCTGAAGAAACCATCGTTGAAAAACATAACACAAATATAATGCAATTTAAGTATATTTTGGGCATATAATAAACAAATGAGTGATATTCCAGAAAGTTTCAATATCCAATTGCCTTCAAAACAACAATTGAAATTTCAGTTTTAAAAGTTTTGATTTGGAATGAAAAGTATTCTTTCAGTAAAAATAACAATTGGTGTTTTATTTGGAAAAAGAAACTCAAAATCAAAAACGGTTTTGGTTCGGAATAAAAAATTATCGGAAATTATAGATAGTTGTTTTATGAAGGCTTAATAGTTTTCCGTTTATCATATCCTAGAATTCATACTTTCAGTAATAAATTGCAATATTCAATAATGAAATGAAAAAAAGACACACATCGTTTTAAGGAAGGTTGAAAATTGTATTGATAAACATTCTCATTATATTTTAACATCTTCTTTTGGCAATAGTTTCAAATCCGAAGCCTAAAAGACAGCACTTTGAAAAAAGCAGCAGAATTCAGAACTGCTTACAATTCCAAAAGGAATCAATGCATAAAACATGCCTGATTATATTGTGCTCATTTGAAACTGTGCACAAATCAAAACTAAAATCGAGAGCTGCCTAATGTTACTAGTATATCTCTGTAGTAGAAATAGCTGCTCTGTGTGATGTGCACAATTGTATAGCATACATTCCAGCGCTTGCCACCGTTAAATGTCGCAATATGAGAGAGAGGTAGAGTTGATGTCGGGGGCATGAATGCTGGCCATGCTACCAATGCAATGCAACCACTAAGCCACTGCCACTGCAACTGCAACTGCGACTGCCTTTGCCACTGCGACTGCGATTGCCACTGTGCGTTGCAAAATCAACTCATGGTCAGCAGTTGAGAAGCAGTTGAATAAAACTGTTGAAATGTTTTCCAAAAAGGGGGATGAAGCAGGCACCGGGTTAAAATGCCAGTCGCAAATTGCATGGAAGCTGATATTGGACGGGGCTGCTGTTGCAATTGCTGCTGTTGCTTGCAACCAGTTGCATGGCTGTTGGCAATTGTTTTTCTGCATGATTTTTCAATTCATGGCAGGCAGCTGCAAAGGACGAGACAGCAGTTTTGGGGCTTTTGAGTCATGCCTAATGTTTATTACGAACACTTGAACGCTTACAAATTTATGCGAAGCTGAGGCGTTGTTGTTCTTGTTGCTGTTGCTGCCAAAGCCGCTTAGCCAAAGGACTTGCAAAGGACTCGTTGCATTGGCCAGCTGCCCAGTACGGGCTAGCACATAATCGTTTTGTTGTTTTTATAATTTTAATTGAAGCTCGAGTTTGGTTTTAGAGCCTGTGCCTTTTGCCTTTTGCTGGATTCTGGCACAAATGCATTTTAGCAATTTCCAAAACAAATATTGCTCAAAAGGATCAAAAGGTAAGCGTGTGTCGTTCCACACACACACACACACACACAAGCAAACACATGCACACGTAGCTCCATAAAATAGCTTAGTGTACTCTATATACTAGCTACTTTGTAGTCTCAGCCAACATGTTATGTAATTAAAATGCCTTGCAGACATTTTTGCTCAACATTTTCCAACACATTTTGTATTTTGGCCACATAACTTAAGCACTACTGGCCCACATTTGGTCAGGTAACTTATCGCTCTCTCTCTCGCTCTTTTACTCGCACTCTCTATCTCACTCTATCTCTAACATTTTCTGCTACTTATCTCACTCTTTTCAGACGTCACGAATCTGGACTACGTCAAGGTAAATGCCGAGGCTGGCAAGAACGTGACCATACCCTGTCCGGGCGTTACGGAGCATTCTCTGGTGGACACCCTGGTGTGGAAAACAGCATCGACGACAATTGCACAGTTTGCCAATCGCATACCCCTGCTGCATAGCCCCAGGGTAAGTTTTTAGATTTATTGTTTCTTATTTTAAGCTTTAAGTTCTTTAATTAATGTTACTTAAATTTTACTTTTACAAATACGATAGACAAATTATAATAACTTATTATAAATCTCGTATTTGGAAGCAATTTATGCATAACAAAGTCATAATTTATGCATAAGTTTTCAATAAAAGTTAATTGAAGTGTAGAAATTTTGCATAAATGAGCATAAATTAACTGTGCTTACGTTATGCATTATTAGTCATAGATTGTGCATAAATGCAAAAAGAATAGAGAATTTGGATTTTGATAAAAATCAGAAATAAAACTTAATATAATTTGTACATATCTTTTATAGTTGATAGCAAAATTGGTGATAGGAAACATTTTATTATGTTTTTTAACAAAATTTGTTTTTAAAATATAAAATACAATTTTGAGTAGTTGTAGAAACTATCATTGCTTTTCCAGCTTCACTGTGAACAGCTCTAATAAGATGACAACGTTTGAGCATCTCTTGAGAAGAACGAGTATTATAGTTCAAGTTGCAGCTCGTAGCCGTTTCATATTAGAATTCATTACCCACTTGCCATATTTCGGCACTTTATGGCCCAAAATGTTCGGGCACTTGAAATTTGGCCATTAAATATTTTTTGGTTATTTGGCCTGGCATTCCTTTACTAGATGCTTTGCTAGTTTTGGCCAGACGAAAAAGTAAAAATATATATAACGTAGCTGTTAAAATAATTGATAGCCAGTTAGTTTCCAAGGCGGCTGTTTGAACTTTGCCACCTCGAGAGCCAAAACAAGAACAAGAATGGGCCAACTTCAAAAGAAAGTGCAGCAAAAGTCACAAGAACTAAGTGGCCATCAGTGTGGGAGTTTTTTGCGTTTGCTTTTCAACAGTTCCCTGTGAAACGGAGCCAATATATTTTTAATGTTTGATAGTTGTACTAAAACAAAAAAAAAACGACGAGGCGCAAAAATGGTTTAAGTGGCTGTCAAGTTGCCCAGGCAGGCAGCATTGCGCCAGATCTGCTCCAGCTCTGCTCACAGCCTTAAACGCACTCCAGAGGGCGCCTCCGCTAAGGCAGGGGGGGAACAAACAAAATGATGAAGAAGTTTCTACAGCAGGCGACGATGTGAATGAACATAATGGTGGAACTTGGCGTGAGATTGGAAATAGTGCTGCCTGATTTTGAGCAGATATAATAAAAATAAGCTCAAAAGTATACTCATATTATTATTGCCATTTGGCATTTAAAACAAAAACTTGCGATTTCATTGAACAGCGTTTTGAAAATCGCAACAATTAACAGCTGCTGAATTGTTAAATGCTTTGAAAAGCATAAATATAAACTAAAGTTAAGTTAAATTATGTTTATCAAATCAACATTTTTACCCTTTGAAAAGCATTTTTAAACTTTAAAATATCTAAATTTGGCTTGAAAAAAGCCAAAATGACAACACTAACTGGCACTGGAACAAAGACTAGACGCTTCTCCTCTCCCGTACTCCGCTTTTGTGTTAAACGGCAAACTGGGACACTTGAGCTACAGCTAAAGTTGGCGGCAAGCTAAGCAGAGAGGTTACCTGGTCTTGGTCCTGGCTTCTGGCTGCTGCTTCTAGTCTTCGTCCTGGCTAAGGACTTTCGCCTCATATTTCTTGGCCGTTTTGGCCTTTGCCATTGCTCAATGTGCGACGGGTGCGTCGTGTGCTTTATGCCGTGGCTATTATGTGTATTAAAAGTTTTTCAGCTCGACCAGCAGCTAGAGAGCTGCTTCATTTTATTACAACTGACACTACACACACATAAGCACACACACACACACACACATCCGCACACACACATAAGCAGCTATTAACTTTTGTTTTATGGTTCAGGCCAAAAATGATTCATGCTCTTGTCGCTGAGTGTTTGTAACTTTATCCAGCACAACCAGCTAGTTTCAGATTCTAGCTAAAACAGTATGAGATTTTTTTTTAAATTTATCATAGCTTAATAAAAGAATATAGAAAACTATCGTTCAATCAATGGTCTGCCAAATGAATCGAATCTTTAAAACTAGAAACGTTGTTTATTACATTTAATTTAAGAACCCCCGTTCCTTCTAAAATATACTGCCTAAGCGACTGCATAACATGAAAAACAAATATTTTGCTTAAAATCTGAAACTCAAAAGTTTGTTGTGAACTCAACTCATACCTCTCTTTAAGAAACTCGAAATTACCTATCATGGAAAACAAGAATTCATCAGGTTTATCATCATGATGTGCTATTGTGGATCCAGTTTCTAACATGAAAGCCACTATATTCCATGTCCCCCCTCCGAGAGGAATTCCAAATTGGAAAAAGATAGTTTAAATTTGAAGGCGACAAAGCTTACAGAGAAAGGGAACCTAAATGCCATCAATTTTGAAGGATTTTATCAGGAGAATAGAACTATTGATCATATTATATCATACCTGAATGATGAGATCTTTAAAGTTTCCTCACACCGTCAGATTCCATTGTTTTTGTAGGACATACGTTCAAATGAGCTAGGATTATTATTAACTATCAATTATTCTGTATATATAAATAAATATATTTGATTGGACATACCCAAATCGACTATACTGTTGAGGCTGATCAATAATATGTCTACTTTATATAGTCAAATATATATTCTTATGCCTGAAACATACTTATTAAGTACTATACCCCCCTTTTTCGCCATTTTTAATTGTTACAAGAATGTAATTACAAAATCTTTATTTACTACACTAGATAATAACTAAGTTAGATGAGTAGCTTTACATGTAAACAATATTCAAGAAATTTGTTGCATGTAATTAAAATTTGCATGCAATATAGATGCAATTTACTGCTTGAATGCAGATTGTAATGTAAATTGAAAATTTCAAATTCCGAGTAGAGCAGAAAAATGGCCAGAAATTTCTTTGCGGCTAGCTGCTCTTGGTTATTGCTTAATAATAAAATCCAATCGAGCAACAATTTTATGCCACAAAACTGAAATCAAAATTGCAGCTGAACTAGAAGCTTGTTTTGGTTGGTGTAAGGAAGGGACAGCGAGGGGAGAGAGGCAGACAATTGTGCTTACAATATTGTGGTATAATAAAATAACACACATGCACACATTCAAGAGATTACACAGTACATATAATATGGTCAGAAAAAACCAACAGATACTACTACAATCGAGGGCATACTGAGAATTTCTAAATACATTTATTTATGTTACGAAAAACTTTTCAGGCTCACCTTTCTGTGCAAAGTCTATTTAAACAACTCCAGGAGACCTTAGGCATAAAATCCTTAATAGGTTTTCCTGGAAATTATTTAAAAAGGGCAGACAGACAGTCTGTCAGCCTACAAGGATATTAAATGTCATACATTTATAAATGTTATCAAATGCATTCTGTGTAAAAGTAAAGCAAAGAGAAAACTTAAAAGCCATTTGGCTTAGCCGCCCCCCCCCCTCTCTCTCCTTTCTCTTCTCAACCAAAATCCAATTTTCCAATCTCAATTATGAGCACAAAAAAACACATTTTTGAGCAACAACAAAAATAACTGGAAGAAAATATTTGTCATGTGCATTGAAAAGTTTTACGGATACGGCTACAAATTGTCGCCAGAGTCAAATGCTGGCCGAATGTTGTGTATCGGGGCCATTTTAAGTGCTGGCCATGCAAACAGCCAACTGACAGTTGCAGTGGCTGAGGCTAAGGGGGGTAGCAGACAAGAGGGGGCCGACCAACAAACTTGCTCTTGGTAACTTATTTGTCTTTTGTATTAAAAAGTTTGTGGAGCCTAAAGTAGAAACTCGTGTTGTCTACATTGTTGTCAGGCATTGTCAACGTCTCTATGTCCATTTGTTTTGCCTGGTCAGTTGACGCCCCGCTTACCCCCCCCCCCCCCCCCCTCCCACCCTTCCCTATCATATGTTCTATGGTTATTTCGTTTTACTTTTAGCCTGCACTTGTTTTGCACACGTTGTTGCAAATTTGTTTGTTATGCTAACTGATGGCATCCTAAAACAGATTAGACACCGAGATAACGTATACTTTATGCGATTGCAAAGGCCTCTACCAAAAGCATCCTTATAAGTTAAATGATGTAATAATTAACCTGTACTCAACAACGATTTCAACTCGATTACATTTTCCTTCTTTTTTCCAATTACAGATACAACTTTTATCCGATAACTTTGGCTTGCAATTCTCACCCGCTTTGGCCAGTGACACCACGGAGTATATTTGTCTTGTCAACGATCGTCACAGACCTGAGGCCATTGTTGATCTATTAGTTCAAGGTAAGCTATAAGAACTTTTGATAACATCGATTATGCCGTTTGTTTATTACTTTCATTAATTTGCTTAATGTTAGTCCGAGAACTCCTAATTGGTTTATTTTAAATTATCAAATTATTATTATTAATTTCTTCTATACGATATTAAAAACTGGCAATAGTTTTATTTCACAGAAACTATAATTCAATCCTTCTGTTTCTCTGTTTTTTACCTGACTAATTTATAAATTTTAAAGATGTATATGATAAAACTGTTCAACCTGCTTGACTGACAGATTGGCAACGCTTGCACAGCGTAAATGCTAACCAAGATTGGATTTTGGAAAATTCAGACGGAAAATGTCAAAATTGAGGAAAACTGTCGCATGCAACTTTATTGTTTGTTATTTGATAATGCTCAAACTCATTTTCAACATTCTTTATAAGATTTTATTAATGACTGCATACCAATTTTTTTTGGAAAATTTTCCCCCTTGGTGTGAAAATGGATGTACTGTTGAAAGTTCAGTTTTCGTGCGACTTAAATACAACTATTTGGTGATTAACATCCAAAACAAGACATCTTAAAAAAGGCAACCGACATTTTCTTCTTATTCGTTTTCATGCATTTTTTTATTGGTTATGCATTTTCCCTTTAATGAAAACCGTAACAACATTAATGATTTATCCGGTATCCTTCCATTTTGTTGATTTCATTTGCAGATATATGTATGTATTATGTATCTATAGTATAAATGTATGTGTAACAACATATGTATGTACACTTTGTTGATTTTACTCACCGCACACATTATTTTTGCATTCTCTTTTTCTTGTCATGATTTCCATTTGCATTTCACTGATAGCTGGCAGTTTTCTCATGTGCTTTTGCTTTTCTTTTTCCCTTCTTTTTTTTATCTCTCCACAGATGTGCCCGATCCACCGGAGCGTCCTTTGTTAATAAGTTTCACATCACGCTCCGTGAACTTATCCTGGGCGCACTCGCAACATGCACGGAATGCGCCCGTGACGCATTTCATTATTGAAACTCGGTAAGTGTTGAAACCGCGCTATGCTCTGTCTCCTGTCACTGCAGAAAATAGTCCTTTAAAGTCAATATGGCTTGATATGCAGCGGTGTGTGGGCGTGTGTGTATTTGTGTGTCAGTAATGTAACATGATTTAATGAGAAATCCATTTACAGCTGCATTCAGCATTCATTTCCCAACAAATACTTTCAAATTGTAAAAAGTCAACATATATCTCAAAAATAACAAAAACTCTTCTTTAATAAAAACATTCTTAATATTAAGCAGACAAGCCATCTTAAAACTATTACGTGGCTTACTAGGACTGTAAAAAAAAATCGATTAATCGATTTTTTAACTATGAAACGAAATCGATTCTTTTTTAGTTGCTGCGTTTATCGATCATCGATATTTCTTGCAAAACATGGAACAAGATAAACTCAATCTTAAAAATTGCAAACTTGTTGCTATTAAATTTAATAAAACTTTATATAAATCAATTATTTAGTAATTTGTTTAATTTGAATTTATCGTTATATAAAGTTTGTGTCTAACTAAAAAAAGAAAATGGCTTTTATACAATGATTATTAATTTATTTTTTTAATTATTCATCAATTGAAATTTTGTAAAATCGCTCGATGAACTTATCAATTATTTCCTGATTAATTACATCCCTAATGAAAACCCTAAATATGTTTTAGCGCTTTAAACTAAAAGTGAGTATTTTAAATGTTAAATTTGGTTTATAAGTGTAATTGCAAGCCTGAAACTGTATGTCATGTAAGTGCATTGTTCATTTAGATACAAAGATATAGTTAATAATAATAATGTAGATAACATGCTAATTAAGGACGCGCAATTGAAGCAGTTTTCAAATGGTATGCCATTAAGCCACATGTAATCTATACCGCAAACACATACATATGCACAATTATGTGCATGTAATCATTATGATCAGCACTTTGCTAAACGCAAATGCGCTTAAGTGGGGCCATGCCACGCCCCTCAAGGCGTAGTCCTTGGAGGGCTCATTCATTGAGTTTCTTTGTCTTTGCAATGAAAACGAAATGCATTCAATTAAAATCATGCGTTTATTGCTTTCCGTCTGTCCATGCATGCCACGCCCAGTGCGGGCAAGCGTACTCAGTGACATGCTGGGTCCTTTAATTAATATGTGCAACGATGACTGTGATATGCGTTTGTATGTATTATATGTAAGGATATGAAAGGATACGCACTTCACTTGTGCTCCATTTAAATAGAAAAGCAAACACGCCGCAGAGCACACAAGCCGTTTAATGCATACATATATATATATATATGTATGCCTATATATGTATGTGCATGCTAAAAGAAGGACACGCGGAGGCGTTCTTGCAGCGGCTATTTTCCGAATAACTTGAACTCAATGCGCGGCATGAAATAAAAACGATTGCCGCGAGTGCAATACAAAGGCCAGGGCAACAAGAATGCAAAAAATACTGAAAACCGAAACTTTTTCAATAAATTCCCATCAGCAGCAGCAGCAAGGATGTGGGTGGCTGCAAAGGGAGGGCTGTAGCTGTCGTCCCGCACAAGACACTGCAGCCGGCAATCGATGACAGGCAAACTGGAAAGCAAAGCCTGTGGTGCATTTATGCAAAATAAGAAATAACCACACACAGGCACGCGCTCTATACACACATACACACGCACACACACACACACACAGAGAGAGAGAAACACGCGCGAGTGCCTGGCAAGCGAAATATATGTAGCATACTTTTTTGGGCGTGCAACCAATGCACAAAATGAAGCAAAAGCAACTGCATTTTATGCAAATTCCCATCGATGTGAAGTGATGTGAAGTGGGCGTATAGGGCAGAGACGTCGCCGAAAGGGGGATGATTGTATCGGTGTAAGGGTTTGAGTTGTTGTTGCCTGCAACAGCACGCCTCTTATTTACATTTTCGCTTGATTCGGTTTATTTGTGCATATGCATATGCAAGACGGGGCAGAGTGTGCAAGTGGGCCGATATGTTGTATATATCTTACAGTGCAAGCTGTAAATTGAAAGACGATGACAAGGACATGATTCAGCTGAAAATCTCGTCGCGCGCAAATCCAAACACACACACACACACTCAATGGCAAATGCAATTGAAGTAAGTTGAGGAGGTGCCTGTCGGTGTATTCAACTGAACAGTGGCCCCGAAACAAGTGCCCCCAGACATTAATACCAACAGTAAACGATTTGCGTCTGTCCGTATGCATGCATGTGTGTGTGTGTGTGTGTGTGTGTGTGTTGATTTGACATAAAAAAGTTTATTGTGAATTGGCGTTCAGCATAACTTTTTTATATACAAGTATGTTAGAAATGTATGTTGGATAATGCTACTGTTGATTTTACACAAATTTAAACGATAAAGTTTTGACTTATCTTGCTCAAAAATCAACCGATTCTACAAGTTTTAATTGTTTTTACATATAGGTCAATATTTAAAAACCATAAAAAAGTTTAATTTTATAATGTTTATTAAAAAAAAAACAGAGAGTTTATTAAAAAAACACATAAAGAAAAGTTAGCTTCGTCGTGCCGAAGAAAACTTAATTTCAATCGATTGTTCCTATGAAAGTTAAAAGATATAGTTGCCCGATTTAGATAAAATTTAGTCAGCATGACAAAAACATACTTAAACATAGAACAGGTTAATTTTGTTGAAATAGTTTTGAAAAACGAAAAAGTTTTTCATACAAAAACGAAATATTCAACTGTATGTACCTTTGGCAGCAATAAGATATAGTCATCCGATTTTTAACAAATTTAATCAGCATGTGAAAAACATACTAAAATTTAGACTATGTAAGTTCGGTTCAGAAAGCTTGAGAAACTAAAAAGTTTTTCATACAAAAACTATATTTTCAGAAGAGAAAACATATTTAAGGTTCATTGATCTTAAAAAGAAATATTTCAAATAAGATATATATCAAATGACATTCTCTTTTAATATGTTAATCGCGTATAAATTTCCTTTAAATGTTTTAAATATATTTAATATTGATATTTATTTTCATTCCGAAGTGTTTTTTTTTTTATAGTGAAAAGATCTATTAAAATCGCTTTTTTGTATGCACTTAAATATATCTGTGTGCGAATTTATTTACATTTTTATCAGATTGTGTTGATTTCTGGGTGTTTTATGCTGTTATTTGCAAAATATCAACAACATCAAAATATTAAATCATAATTCGAACTGCACTTTAACAGATTTATGTGAGCTATTTTATTTTTTTTATATAGTAAACAAAACAGTGTTGATTTAGTACATTTTTTATGATTGAAAATTAATTAATTATGGACAACAACAAATGTATGTCAAAGTTTTTTGAAAATTGTTTGCACACAACTACAATATGTGCAATGAAGCAATGAATTTGTTATTGAATAATGCGAAAAATAATACTATTAATATTGTTAAATAGCTGGTTCACCTGCACTTAATTCTTGCATTCTAAATTTGCATATTATTATACAACATTATTTTATTTGTATTTTAATGTTATTTACATATGTTTATTTTGTTCGCAAACAAACTAAAAACGGTCAATTATAAAAACGTTTTTAGAAACGCCGTTTTTGTGCTAATGGAATATTTTTGCATTTACATAATTTTTTTATTTTTTTTTTTTATTGCCCTCAATATGATTATTTAAATAAGCATATTTTATTTAGTTGCTCAGCCGCAAATATAAATTTCGGCTCTTTAAACAACTCGCACACACATACACACATACACACACACACACGCACACACACTTCTACACATTTGTATGCGCATATAAGCCATATGCTAAAAGCGGCAACAATTTTTAAGCGGCTTACAAAAAAATTGCGTGTGTATTTTATACGGTTACAAGCAACAACAACACACACATACACACACACACATGTAAAGTTGTGGGTGGCTTGCCCGCAAATTTATTTGCCATTGCGGTTACTTTACTGTTCTTGTTGTTGTTGTTGTTGTATTCTTGTTCTTCTTTTTGTTTTCGCTGCTGTCGCATCGAGCTGTTTTTAGGCCCCAAAAACATTTTTCAAAAGTTTTTTTTGGCCCACCATTTTTCATGAAGTTGCCAAGACTTTATTTTTTTTGCTCAGTGTATTTGTGCACATATTGCAAGCTCGAAAAAAGCTGCTTGTATTCATTTTAACAAAATGCCCAATGACAATACAGACACATGTGTTAACACACACACACACACAACCAAGCTGGCCGCACGCATTTATTAATTTTAATGCCTTTTCACGCAACTTAAAAAAGAATATGTTTTCAACAATTTTTTTTATTGGTAGTCAAATTTTTTTCGTTGCTCGCTTGCCTTTTATTTTTTGTTGCCGGCATCCTCATATTTAATGCATTTTTAATCACACATAAAAGCCGTCCATTTATCCCATGCAGCTGTCGCCCTGCATAAGCCCTAATAACATAATGTGAGCATTTTTAACACACAAACACACACACATAGCAAACACCCACACACATGCATACTTATATACAGAGTTTGCATGAAATTTATGCTGCTTCAAAAAACATATACTCCTATATGCAAACATTTTTGCAACTTTAAACAAAATTTACTGCACTTTGATATTGGTCATGAAAAATGCTCATTGTACGCCCTCTGCTACAAATTTATGCGACACAGGCAGACCCTACAAAAAAGAAAAAAAAAAACAAAAAACAAACAACTCAAAAAGAGCAAACAAAACAAGTAACAGCAAGTTAGAATATGGCCCAAATCTCCAGACTGTGTTATACTCTGTTCGTGGAAAGTTTGCTTTTTCTAATTTAAGTGAGAGTGTTTTTTTTTTGGCTTCATTTATCAAAGATATACTTTTTGATCTCATAAAATTTGTAAGCCTTAGCTTTAAAGATGTGGGAGATAAAGACAAGTCTGTTCCGAATTTCACTTTCACTTTTAAATTCCACAAAAAAAGGCATAGCATACTTTTCGGCGCAGTCTGCAGTAGCTTTATTGTGCGTTCAAAAATTTATAAACACTCCTTAAAGTATGCTTCACTTATTTTTAAGGAATTCATTCGTAAATGGAATTTTGAACAGACCTTGCAAAGGTTGTTCATTTGAGGAGGCTAAAATGGGTGTGGCATTGATATTTTTGGTTCAATTTTGAAACAGGGTGAAAGGCAGTTCTTATGCCAAAAATGCAGACTCTAGATGTTTGAAATATGTAGATATGAAAGATATAAAAATATTTAAATTTGGCCAAAGAGGAAAGCGGGCTTGCATGAGAAAATGTGGGCGTGGCAACAATTTTATGTTTTAGTACTGTGGTAAGCTTTAGTTACTCCAGCAATAATAATATCAGTACAAAAGTTAACATATAAGAACAAACATTGCACAAACCCAATAATCTCCTTTCTCCCAAAAAAAAAGCGTATAAAAATCACATCTCCCATTTGTTATTTCTAGCATATATGCAAGTATGTGTGCTACTGTGTGTGTGTGTGTGTGTGTGGCATAAATATTTGAGTGCCTATGCGCGCGTTACAAACACACACATCTAAAAATATATACATTTTATGCCCGGCAATAATCGCAAAAAGCCGCCCACTTTCAGCCACGCCCATGGATTTTCATAATGCATTTGAGAGCCTAGGTTTTATGTTTATCCGTTAGCTGATTGAGCGCTGTAAAATATTGATTTTAAAAATCAAGTAAAAAGTATTAAATTGCATTTTTAGGTGTCAATTGAGCAAAATTAAAAAAATCATTTTAAATTTATTCAATAATCTGTGGCACTGGGATTTTTAAAAACTTTTTTAAAACGTGGAAGCGTTGTGGAGAAAGTGTACCGCAATTGGTACAATTAGAAATTGATCGTTTATGTAAAAAAAACTTGAATTAATTGAACAGCTTTTAATGCGTACAAATACCTAACAAGTTTTTAAAAGAAAATAACAGTTATCTTGATAACCTGGCAACATATTTAATGAAGCTATTTATATGAAACTTAGAAGCAGTCAACTTATTTTACTTCTTAAAGTTGATATGGACAAACAAAATTGCTTTGAAAGTTAGAGAAGTAGATATATAAGTTTAAAAATGGGTACAATTATTAATTAAATACAAAAAAAGCGGCATTTAAGTGTTTAAAGTGTAAACAAAAGTAAACAAATAAGGAATAGAGCATTTTCATGCTTCAATTGAAGTTTTCTTAATTAATGTTTCAAACTGTTTCACAGGATTTAATGCATTGTTCTTACCAATAAACTAATTAAACACTTAATTTTTGCTCACATCAAATTTGTCTTTTATATGTTTGCAGTGAGGGCGAAGATGGAATTTGGGATCAAGTGGCTCGCATTAATACAAACACCAATGCAACATCATATCAGGTGACTGGCCTGACGCCCTTCACCGTTTACAGCTTTCGCCTGTTGGCCGTTAACAAGCTGGGCATGAGTCCTCCCTCCAAGGAGTCCTACTACATTGTGACGCTGCGGGAAGGTGAGTCAACTGTACAACTTTAGTGTTGAACCAAATCGTTCAGAATAAGCTCAATGGAACTACATGAGTAAACTGAATGAACACACTATGTCAATTCCGATATCTTCTTCAATTATGTTCTTTTGTTTGTTTTGCTTCGAACATAATCAAACAGTTTCAGTTGAAATTATTTATTTTTGCTTAATCTTTGATCTCTTATCATATTCACTTCGGCTTAATGATGATATTTCGCATTTGTTACTTCAATTTTTTTAGTATGATATAAACTCTCTTAAGGAAAACTTTATTATTTCGTAACTTTTACTACGAATTTTATCTAAATTCTCTTTCATAAGCAACTTTAACTGCAGTTCAGTTTGATATTCATTTATTTACTGGAAGTTAAATGCAATTTTTGTTTATTATTCTTTTATTTGTTTAACTTAAATCGAACTTTTTACTATCAAAATGAACTACAAACCGAATTCCTTCAATTGAACTTTAAAACACAACTCCATTGAACTGATCCTTGTATGAGTAGTTGACGCAATGACACAGTTTTATGATAGGCTGACATTCGACACATTTGACAGTGACTGACATAAATTACCAACCACCTGACATCACACTTTTTACAATCGAATTAATTTTTCATTTCAATTTTATGACAACTACGCGCCTTTGGGTAACCTTTTTTTTAGTGCTCACTATGCCAACAATTACGACCTCATAAACTTGTGCCTTTTAAGCCTTATATACACGTTTAATTATTTTAACGTGTGCTCTTCTCATCCTTCGTCTTTTATGCAGCCCTGGGCAAGCACATTAACTAACAGTACACAGCAACGCTTACAATTTAAGCGACAATTTACGAGCTGCAGTCCTCTGACAGCCTGTTACCTTTAAATGTCCAAAGTTGACAACAAAATTGTCAAAACCACAAAATTGACAACATTGACAAATGTTGACAGCAATATATAAACAACAAAATTGCAACTGAATAACTTGTTTGTGTGTCGATTAAAGATTAGAGTCCAATCGGATTTAGTTGCTTACAAAAATATACTCCTCCGATGTATAGCTATTTCTTGTATAACCCAATGAGTTGCAGCTTTTTAGCCTTTTAACATTGGGAAATGGAAACGTGCTTAGAATTAACTTCAGCAATATATGAAAACTCTTCTCTTGGTCGCTTTACTGACTTACAGTTGCTCAGCTTTTCATAACAGTAAATAAAGACTAAAGCACTTCAAACTACTGATTAAAGCAGCAACTTATTCATGACCTGCAGATAAAGCTCCTTTCAATGTACTGAAAAAGTTGGTTTCTGCAGGTTTCTGTTTTTGACTCAGAAGTCATTTCTTAAAGAATTTCCTTTCATGACCTGCAATTTCTTACCCTTTCAATATAAATAAAAGTTAATGTGTTCTTTTATTAATATTTAATAGCTATTTATGCATACAAAAAATGCACAGTGAAACAGTTTCCGACGAAGAATGCGTTCTCATGCAGCAACAACTATTGATTGCAACTTTGTATTTTGATTGAGCGTGTTGCATGTTGCATGTGTGTGTGTGTGTGTGTGTGTGTAATGTTGACATTCCACCTGCTGCTGCTGCTGTGGCTGCCACACGTACAATGATTAATCGCAGCATACTTTTAGGCAAGCTGACCCCAAAAAGTCATGAGAAATTTTCATAGGCTTTAAGTGCGCGTTTGCACATTAATCAAAGCAAAACAACAACTGCCTTACAATTGTCACGCCCCATGCTGTAACCCCCAGTAACCCCTCCGTTACCCCTCTTTCAACTCAGCTACCTCTCTCAGCTCTTCTAGCAATGTATCCAAGGGCGACAGCGACAAGCTATTAGCAACACATTTGTCTTATGAGCACTCTAAATGACTTTGCCTGGCGACCGTTAAGGGACACGGGACACAAATTGGCGTGAAATTCCATTTATGCCACACGATATTGGAATGTTGTGGGTCTGCTGCGCTGTGTGGCAAGCTGCAACATATGCGGTTGCAAATTAGTCAATAGTCTCTCGCTCTATGTGTAGCTCATTAAGTGCGAGCCCTCACACACACACACACACTCACACACACACACACACTTACCACACGCATAGCTGTGGCACATGCCACATGCCAATTCATATAAATTAAGCATATCTTATGCATAATTTAGGCAGCGCACAAGTTTTCAATTTTGTCACAGCTGATATTCGAGTGTCAAAGTCAAACGCAAATATCTTTTAATTTATTTATGTGCTCATTGAAGTAAGCAGCATTCCCGCTCCCCCACTCTTTCTCTCACTCTTGTTCCCCAAAGTGACAAACTGCCAGTGCGGCTTGTCAGTCCGTCGTCCAAACTTTAGCTTCCAATTCCAACTCCCATTTCCAACTCGAAAAACTGAATCCTGCTGCTGTTCAGCTCAGTTTAGCTCACCTGCCCATCAGCCTAGCTGAGATACACGCACCATTTAACTTGATGCGACTGAGAAGCCAACTGGGAGAAGCAAATCTCATGGCCTACGCTTAGGCGCGCGGGCACTTGCAACTTATGTTCCGTGACAGTGACAACTTGACAATGCCACAGACGCAGACACACACACACACACACAGAACGCAACCAACGTTTACTTGACGACGAACGCGGACTCGAGTCTTGAGACTCCAGGACTTCAGAACACCGAAAAGTTTTCTGCGCGGCATTTTTAATTTGAAATTTTTGAGCTTGCCACCAAGTTTTTTGGCAGTCAAAAGTTTTCTTTAAGCAGCTCTTTTACTTATACACTTAAGAAAAATCATTATATGATATGGTCATCAATTTCACATTTTTTCGCTAGCAATCAAAACTTTCTATGATTTCTGAGCTGCTCAAAAATGTCTGTTTGATATTTAATCCGGCATATGCAGGTTTCCTCTTTCCTTAATTTTATCATATGTATATTTTTTCGTGGTAATCGATAGAATATAGTTAAAATATTCCATCAGTGTTTATTAGAGGATCATGGGGATAAGTTATTTCGATTAAATTATGCCGAATATAGAAATCGCAGAATTCATTCAGAGCTATTTGTGCGTGATATTTTAAAAAAAAAAAAGAAAGATTGTAATATGAGTTTTTAATCTTTAACTGGAAGTAGATATAAAAATAATACACTTTGAGCCAGAACCAACATTAGAAATTTTCTATAAAGCCTCTCAGTGAATTGTCTACATTTACTTCATTTAATGAAACTTAGTCTTAGTCGGTTATGTGAATTCCATTATTATTTTTATTTCAAATTAATTAAATATTTTTTAGAAATATTAAATCATTATTTTCAGCATTTTATTTAATGGTATAACTTTGTACTTGACATGTTCATCAAACTGCAAAAATGAGATTCGTTAAAATAGAAATATGTTTAATTTTGTTTGCCGTGTACTCATGAATTTTCTACCTCATTCTCTCTTTATGCTGTAGCACCCACTGGCAAACCAATACCAACAACGGCTCACAATACGTCCTCCACGTCGGTGTACATCTCATGGAAGCCACCATCGCCGGATACGATACTGGGCGAGTTTCTTGGCTATCGCATAACATATCGCCCACGCGATCGCAATCCAAACAACACTAAGGAAATCTATATACGCGACAATACCGTGGAGGTAAGCAAACCCATTGCAACAAAACTGAAAAAAAAACATACCTACTATATAAATATAATTGAATTTCACAATTTCTGACACTTTGCCATATTGAAATTGCCAGCAGAGGCGCCACAATATTGTGTGCCTGTGCCTCGATTGATTTCCATCAGGGCTTCGTGCCACTGTCTGTCTGCCTATCTGCCTATCTGTCTGTCTGTCTGTCTTTCTGTCTGTCTGTTCGTTACGAGCTCTCTAACCCATCGCTCAGACCCCATTTCAATTGGACTTCAAGTATACCAAGGTATTAGGCATAAAGTATATTCCTTTTGCTTTCACTGTTGTCATTCGCTGGCTTTAGGCCACATCAACGAAGCGTCGCAACGTATTAAAAAGTAATTTACACCTGCCGACAAAAGGTGTTTTTCTCATAGCCACGCCCCAAACATTTGGCCACACATATGGGGCACATTTGGCGGCAAACAGTGCTGCTAATTTAGCACTTTTCCTGTTCACTTTTGACTTTTTTTTAAGTTTTAATTCTTATAAATGTGCTTGATAGATTAATGATTTTTTTACAAAATTTTAATTGTTTGTTTTACAACTTTTTTGCAATGTTAAGAAATTAATATTATGAGCAATTAGAAAAAACGAAACACAAATCATTTAAGTGAACAGAGCATAATATCAGCTAAGCTTTGACAAAGTTATAAAACTTGAAAAAATATTAAAAGACTTTTCTATGGAGCTAAGAGCCTTAAAAGTCAAAGTTTATTAGCATTTTGCATGAATTTTAATTGAAAAATGAAAAAGAAATAGTTTTGAATCAGCTTTTTTCAATAACTTTCATGCCCGCATTCGTTTAAAGCAAAATTAAGATACTTAGCCCCGTTCTAATCTCCACTTTCAAATCGATTCCACAAAAACAATTGCAATAATACTTTTTCTATCCTTTAAAAATTGTATGAGCATACAAGAGACTTTTTTTTGTTTATATCAATTGAAATTCCGCACAGGCCTCATTAATTTTTTTAAATCTGTGGTTTTTTCTAAATTGTATAATGTAAGTATTTTTTGGAAATTTTCTATGAGAAAAAGGACTGAAAGCAATAAAATTTCAATGCGAAGTCAATTCTGATGAGAAATCATGACTAAACAGGCATTCAGCGTAAAACTTGGTTTAGGAAGATTTGTCAAGATTTGTTAAACTATTTTTAAAAAAAAAAAGATAGCTATTTTAGAAAGAGTTTTGATACATTTTTTAAAAATATTGAAATATTGCCATGGGAAGAATAAAACTAAAATTTATTACTCAAAATATGAATGTTTGGTGTGCTTTCATGGAAACAGTTTAAATATTTTGTTGGCAACACTGGAAAGATTTAAAAAAAGGCCAAAAAAGGTGCTGCTGGCACCTCTGAGGCTGCCACAAGGCTCATTTACCATTTACCTGCTATCATCTGCCTTCTACCAACTACCACCTGCCTATTATATTCTACCATTTACCAGTATCTTGTAGTGGTCGCTATCACTAGCAATTTGTTAACGATTAGTGTAGAGCGAGAATTACGTTTTGGGCAATTTATGTGTATATGTGATTGTAAGTGTGATATGTGTGTGTGTATGTGTGTAAGGTGTGTGGCATTTCTATCTATTCGTATTTTGGTATTGAAAGGCATTCGCACACGCGATGACACTAATGAAGTGTGGGAATGTGTAGCATTAATGCCATGCCATGCGATGCGGGTAGCCAAAAAGTGGCACGTCCTGCCAAACATGCCACTTGGGAATACCTTTATGTTAACTAGCGCAGCGGAAGGCCCTTGTCTATAGGTTTCTTAGGCCAACAAACAGGGTTAAACATTTGGCTAAGGGCAAACACAATTTGTGAGTCTAATTTGAGTGAAAACTAGTTCTACGAAATCTGTTTGAAATTTCAAACTGCAAATTAGCTAATGAGATGGGGAACTACAGTTGAATTTTAATGATTAATGCATTTAGTTATGAGATCCTTATGCACTGTTTTTATACCCTGTAATGTTTAACAGTGGAGGTTATTTAGTTTTGTGAAAAGAATACATGATTTCATATGGGTAAAGCTGGTTTCGGGACATAAATGCAGCCTGGTCTTTAAAAGTTACATTTTGGTCTAGTTGTTTATTTTAAGTACCGAAAAGTTGTATCTTTTTAATGATAGGGCAAACTTAATGATAGGGTAAACTTATTCAGGACAGAAAGAAATCTAATTGAGCAGCTTCTTTAGCTAAAGGGTATCTGGTAGTCACGCAATCTGGACAAACACATTTTACCTTGCAGTTTAACCTCAGCTCAAATAATTAATATTCTCAATAGCTTTGTCTCTTTCAAATTTAGTTGCTTTTGACAAATTTATTAATTTATGTTTTCATGAAAGTTTAAAGTTTTGCTAATTTCCGGTTTAAGTGCTTGGCTTAAAGCAGCTTTTGGCTTACCCCTCAACGCACCAATTCGCCGCTGTTCCATTTAAGCCAATAATATGCAGCGCATGGAATGCATTTTTGAATTTTTAGTATTTTTAGTGCGGGTTGATGGGTTGAAGTGGGAAAGGGTGGGGGGGGGGCTTAAAATATGCAAAAATTATTAGCGATAATGCTCACGTACGACACTCGATGGGACGTAGTTGCCTAAAATACCAAAAAGTTGGTGGAGTACTGCTGGTGAGGGGAGTGCGAGGGTTGCAGAGGGGCATAGGGCAGGTTCCGCTGATAGGGACATGGCACGCTTTTGTGCTTGAATGCATATTTTGCAGTTATCTAGACGCTGCATTTTGGCCCCGCAGGCAAAATAGAGCTATAGAGCAAAGAGAGAGAGGCTGAGAAAGTGGAGAAAGAGTGAAGAGATAGCTGTGAGCTGAGCTGAGCTCTGCTTTTGCATGCCATTCTATTCTATTCTATTCTTTTTGGCATGTCAGTGCGAAATGTTGAAATATTATCCTTGCAGGCAGAAACGTGCGACTTCATTTTTTGTTGCTGTTGTTTTTTCATTTTTTGTTTTTTGTGTGTTTTTTTTTCTGTAAGTCGCTCTCAAACTCGAGGGCATGGCTTTTCTGCTACTATTCCCATATCACAGCAAGTGCCGTAAGCTGTCAACCTGCCACCCACCCCACCCCACCCCCTTTACCCCTTTACCCCTTTTGCAGCCTATGTAGCTGTTCGCCATATCCAGTTATCTAGACCCTTAACCACGCCTAGTTGGACAGCACAGTAGCACTGGTTGGCTACATTGAGCTGTCACGTGTGAAAGCGCCTCGGGCGCCTCGTCGACTTTTCTCTGCAGCTGCGCTAAATTTTCGCCAATTTTCTAATTAAAATTTCTGCGCCGTAAAGCATAAATTTTCTCCTTGCGTTCAAAAATTTTAACACACACACAAAAGCCAAAAAAATGCAGCATCCAAAGTGAAACTGAGTCGTGTAAACTTTATGCGTTAGTGATATTCTTCTTCTACTTCCTTTTTTTTTATAACTATAAACTAAACAAATTTGATATTTTCGCAAAAGTTATTTTTCTGATATGGCGCTTAATGGTTGCACAAAATTTCAGTTCTTTGCATCGTTTGACGAGCAGCTGCCAGAATATGTTTTGCGCTCCTGGCGAAACTCTTCATGCGTATGCTGCGATTGAAAGCCAAACATCATTTCTATATTTATTGCAAACTGGTTGTCATTAGTATTACATTCGTTAGTTTGCAATTTTGTTGGCAGCTTCCATTTTGGAACAAATTATCAAATTTTCTGACAGCCATTATCCTTTTCATACGTTTATTTTCCCTCTGGCTTCAATGCAAAACATTTTACATATTTAAATTACTATTTTAATTGAAGAAAAATCTTATTAAAAACAAAATTCGAAACTCAATGAAAATGGCAAGAAGACGGAACTTAATATTGAATTTATTGTAGCTTATGAATATGATAAGTTGTGTGCAAAGTTCAAACTCATCTTGTTAATATATTCAAAACTTTCAAAAAAATTGTTCAAAAATGTTGTTTAATGAGTACTAAAATAAAAAATATAATAAAAAATTCTGTATTCACAATGTGTGTAACATTAAAAATAAATTGTAAATTCTATCAAAATATTTCACTGATCTGAATGATAAGCCTGAATGACAGCAAGCTATAAATATTACTAAAATATACAAAAATAAATCGTGTGACATGTCAAAGCTTTAATTTTGATATAGGATTAATGTTATATTTAGTTTTCAAATGTTTTATTTAAGCATAAGCTACAATTTTTGAGGGAAACATTGATTTTGTTGCTTTACAAAAAAAAAAAGTATATAAAAACTGTTTAAACGCTAAGACTCAAACAACTATATTATTACTACTCTTTGGCTGCCAAAAAACAAACTAAAATCTATACAACAATTAGGTTGGCAATTTATCATACTTTTAGCTAAGCACACTTTCAGCTTTATCAATTACATAATATCAATTAACTGTTCTAGCCTTGGGGCAAAGTGCAAACTTTTGCTTTGGACCATAAAACTGGCAGCAGTTGTAAATTTGCGGACTCATTTACTGGGCAGGCAGCTCTTACAATGCGACTACATAAAATGAAATTATATGGTGGCATTAGCGACGCCAAAGCAACTAAAATCTGGCCTATTTGTGTATGAGTGTGCCTGTGGTTGAGTGTGTTTGTGTGTGTGTTTGTGAGAGTAAAGGATGTGTGTGCATGTGTGTGTGTGTGTGTGTTGTAGCTTGTTAAATCAAAGCGAGTCCAAGGACGGCGCCCAGCAGCCACTTAAGCTTTTGGCATGGCAGTCAATCCGTTTCTAAGCACAGAGGCTCTCTGAACCGTACCAAACCAAACCGAACCGTTCCAGGCAACAGCCAGCGAACTAACCGCTTTTGTGGTTAGACCAGGCCAACAACAACAATTACTAACAAGTATGAAGAGCTAGTTTTGATATGAAGAAGCTTAAATACTCTTGCTGGGATGGTGATGTTTTTTGTTTAAATAAACTACTCTGTTGTCCTATCATTCCTGCAGCAGCTTTATGTTATTTAATATTTACTTATTAATTGATCATCCTAGTGTTACAGTTAAGACTTTGAAACTATGTCAGAAAACACGATGAAGTCGTAAAATTTTTTAATAATTTTACTACAATTAAGGGATAATTTTTGTTGTAATATTTTAAATTATTCAGGCTATTTATTTGATTTATTTGTTAGTATTTTTAAATCAATATTATTTCGTTTTTCATACTTTTTTTTCCCTTAATCTTTTATATGTACCTACATATATATATATTTATATTTTATTTAATTTAAGTTTTTTTACTTTGAAAAATGTTGGCTTGTGACCAAAACACATTTTCAAACTTAAGATTGCAATCTTAGTTACCTATCTATTCGCTTGACAATCTTAAAAGCGCATAATGTGTTTTATATAGGAACAATAACTGAATTTTTAACCGAACTATTCAAAGTTAGCTACTTGATATAGTGTTCTGATCTGCCCAGTTCTAACATATGCACTTTGTACAGCAAAAGAAAGTATCTGTGTCAAGCTCAGAGAGAATACTTTTAAGACTGAGAGATCTATTGATAGATGGATACGACTTAAAAACACAACAGAACAAGGATTTATGTATACATTATGTTGTTGACATCGCCTCCTTTTATATGTTACTTATTTCATAGCAAAACTACAATACCCTCGCCAAGAGCATAAAAAGCAGGCAGTTGAAAGTGGCGCTCTAATGTATGCAACATAAATTGTGTTTGTTGTAGCAGCAGCCATTTTTGGTGTATATATATATATGTGTGTTTGTGTGTGTGTGTGTGTGTGTGTGTGTGTGTGTGTGTGTGGGTTGGACGCTGCTCAAAGCCAGCGGCTTGTTTTATGGTTTCGCACTGCTTTCTGACCTTTCGTTAAATTTTAATAAGCCCTCAACCGAAACCGCCAGGATACACTACGTCCTTCCCGCACATAAGTAGTTTTTTGCCTGGCTTCGAACCGGGGCGCATCTTCAATGATTGCTTTTGCACCCATGTAGTTATATGTGTGTATGTTGTTGAGTGTGTGTGTGTGTTAGTTGGCTGGCACAATTAAGGAGGCGCACTGTTTGTTGGCCCTGCAACTCAATTTCCTTTTTTTTTTGCGCCATTTGCTCCGCCGCAGCAAATATACATTTTTAACTGCTGCAATTTGGGTGCATATTTGCCAAGCGACGCACAAAAGTATGCAATGCGCAATTTCCGCTCCAAGAGAAGGAGTACAAGAAAAGCGCAGAAGAAGAAGAAGCAGTAGCAACAAACATCATGCAAGATTTTCAGTCAGTTTTTGCAAGTTTTTTCTTAACAAGCCATTGAAAATGTATCGATTTGTTGTAGTTGTATAGCTAAGGAGAAGTTTATTATGTTTATTTTAACTAAAATAAACTAGAATGCATAAGCAATATTTTTCTTAGTGCAAATTAAGGAAACTAGCAATAAAGCCAGTCATTTTGTAAGTACACCAATTCAAACTTTTTCCCATATTTAGGAAATTGCATAGGTCATTATATACATAGATATTCAATCAAATTGGTTTTTATGTTGGCTTTTGAATTCTTATAATCATGAAAATTGATATTCTGAAACATCAGAAAAAGAAAAACAAATAAGGTATTCATTTTCAATATTATATTCATATTGTGGTCTTGCAACTACAATTAAATAAGGCCTGTACCAAATACTTTAGTTACTTTTGCGGATATACTGCAGCAGTCCCTTTCCCGAAAATATTAGTTTATTTTCAGAAACAGGAACTAATCGTTGTAAGTTCTGATTGATTGAACGGAAAATCATTAATAGGAGCTTGCTGATTGTTGCCGTACTTAAAATTATTGAAACTTTTGACAGTTTTAAGCTTTAATGCTCAACTTATTTCAATATACGCAAAACATCAACTAGTCGAACGAACGATTATCGCAAATCAAAGGCTTATAAATTTCTTTTGTAATATTACAATTTAAATGATGCTCTCAACTTGTTTTCCATAAATACAATTTTTAGTTGTGTGTAACATGTTAATCCAAGAAAATAATATTTAATAATCTCTTAAATTTTGTTCTGTTTCTTTTTAACATTGCAGAGTCATGAGATACAAAACCTGCAGACATACACACAATACAAGGTCACCGTTCAGGTGTTCAATCCAGAGGGCCTTGGCCCGGAGACAACCATACTGGTGATGACTGATGAAGGAGGTGAGTGTTCATTTTGCATGTTTGTGTTTATGTTCTTATTTCATGTTTGTGTTGAACTTAAGCAAGTACTTAGTTTAATCTTAAGATGCTTATTTGAAGTAAGTTCAATAAGTCTTTTTCACAAGTTATACTTGATGCCACACACATGATGCAAGAAGTAAAATATGAATTGTGGCTACTTATAGTATAATACAAGTACTTCATCTCGTAGTAAATATTCGATTTGTTTATCTTGCACTTGTGGCCAGTTTGAGAGTTAGTTTTTGCAACTATTTCGCACATGTGAAAGCAAAATGCGATTGCTTATTGAAATATGGCAAGTGACCAGAAAGTGACCAGAACACGATACAGAACAGCAGTCTGCTCATATTCTGCTGTCCAATACAAAAATTCGCCTTTGTGTGCAGATATTTTTCTTGGAATTTTCTCAATTTAAATGGAGAATAGAGAAAAGCGAATGGAGAATGGCAGAGCTCAGGCTTTGACTCCGCTCGACCGCAAAATGTCTGTGCCAAGCAATGAAGCAAACAAATAAAAGTTCAGTTAGACCAACAAAAGCAAAAATATGCTACAATTTCTCATATTTATTTTTTTCCTTTCTTTCTTTCTCTGCATCTGCAGCTGCATGTGTCCGTATATGTTTGCATGGGAACTGTATTGAAATCGTATATAAATAAAAATTGCTTACTTAAACTTTTGCCATATGCTGCTCTGCTCACTCAGTATACCAAAATCGAGGCAAAAACTGCTCAGGCATATATCTTTTATGCGCCACGTTTTCCAACAACTCCCATTTCCCATTTCCATTTCCACGTGTATTTCTATTTTTTTTTTTTCGTTTTGTATATTTGTAATTTTGTTGCTGTTTTGTCAGTTGTTGTTGTCGCGGTCTAACGTGGATTTCCGTTGCCGTTACAGTCTGAGGCACAAGACGGAAAGTAAAGTCCTCTGGCTGCAGACTGCAGACGCCGGCCACGGCCCAAGCATTCTTGGCTATCAGCAGCTAGGTAAATAATAACCAGCTTGCAATTCTTGTGTATGTCCTTTTAAAGGATATATTTTTTAAGAAAATGCGTAAGGCATTAGAGAAAATATTTCCGAATTATTTAACCGCAGAATTGCTGTAGAAAATTCAATTGTTGATTTGATATTTTCTTCCAAACACCGCGACCAACTCTTCGATTATAAAATCCATTGTTTTTCTTTTAATTAACCAGATATGCTATACTATATAGTATCATAGCTGCCATATGAAAAATCAGTCAACAGATAAGTTTTTCTGCTTTCTTTCTTGAAATATTTTAAGAAAACTTAGCAAATTAGAGTTGAAATACAGCGTTTGATTAAGTTGAATCGAAATCAAAAGTTTATCTGAACAAAATAGTTATACTACTATATCATAAAAATTTGTATAAAAAATCGACTTGCTTTCTATCTTAGCAAGAGTATTATAGCTTTGACAATACAAACGTTAGCTTTTCTATATTTTCTTATATTTTTGTATTTTGTTTTCTATGCCTGGCTTCATTTTCCAAAAAGTCGTCGCTAAGCTGTTTATATGAAAAGCAGCTCGTCCAACTCTTTGACGCACACAGAAAGTCTTAAAGAAAAGTTGAAAGCTTAGCGCATAATTAACATATATACTCATATAAATCAGCTAAAAAGTTGGCCTGCTGTTTTCCAAGTTCCAAGTTGATCGGCAGCAGCATTATATATGCCATAAAATTGCAACTTTTAATACACATTTTGTTTGGACTAAAAAAAAAAAAGAAAGTGAAGTAAACATGTGCAAAAATTCAAATCAAAAAGTGTGTAAGGAAATCTGTTTTTCGGTTTGCCTTTTTATCTGGTTACTTGATATACTTACGTTTTTCAGATTTGTTTGCTTTTCAGCGATGTCTCCTCTTTTTTTTGCACACTTTCCACATTTTCCTAAGCGCCTTTGACTTGGGCGAGCGAGAAGTTCTGCAAATGCGAGCAGCTGGCATAATTTTGTAATTTCATTTTATTTTTGTATTTTCATATTCTCATTTTGTATTTTGTATTTTGTATTTTTTTTTTTTTTTTTTTGTGTATTTTCCAACTCACACTTATTCAGCGCGCTTTTGGGCTGCCAGGTGCAGACAGGCAAGGCTTCCCAAGGATTTGCAGCGGCTTAGTCGACAAGTTTAAACAGCTGTGGATGCGGCTGCCTGATGAGAATGTGGATAAGGTTAGAGAGCTGTGAATTTAGGATGCTGGGTGTGGATTCGGTTGCAAACATGTTTTTGCAATGCCTTTGACAGACTTGATTAATTAACAGTTAGCAGCCGCTCAAAATTTCAAATCATATTTAATGAATTTCATTTCATTTTCAAATGAGTCGCAATCTTAGCACAGTCTTTGCAAAATTCAATTCTAAAGGCTGTCTGCTTTACTCTGCTTGCCTTCTGGTTTCATGCTGTGTGGCATGCCACAAGGCGCCACAGTTCAATCCAGCCTGAACTTTGTATCCCCCCCTAGTCTGGGCCGCATGCGGCGTACATTATGAAGCCTTGCATTGCAGCTTAGTCAGCGGCTGCCTGACAACCGCACCCTGTGATAAGCACCGTGTCCTTTGACTGAAGGACTCAAGCAACAGCCAATGATAATGCCAACGCCCGCGTAAATAAAAAAAAATGGTTACTAGAAAGAGAGCTAACTTCAAGCTGAGGAAGACTTGATACTCTTGCAAGAAAAAGGTTTTCATATTTAAAAATATAGTTTTTAATCGATTGTTGCTTTAGAAAATATATGGTAACACAATGCGATTTTCAATACATTTTCTCAAACTAGATTATTTATTAACTTGTGCAATATTCCAAATACAAGTACAACAAATTTTCTGAAAACTGTTCAAGGAAACTTTTTTGTTTATTAACCGATCATTTCAACGATCTTTACAACAAATTATTGACTTTTTGTCGAAACTTGTTGTTGGCTTTTCTTTCCTTAATTGGATTTGCTAACCATTTAAAATGTGCTCCAACGATTTAATTTCAGAAAATGGGTGGAAAACTCAGTTATGCATATATCTGTTTTTTTTTTTTGTGGTTGATTTTTTTTTAAGTTTTTTTTTTAATGAAATGTTCTATAAATTATGTATCTTTTTTTTTTGCATAGCGGTCATCGCTAATTGACAACATAAATCGTTTAAATAAACATTTAATGACTATGATTAACATAATTATTTAACCTTTTATCCAGGAGTCTCATCCCATATCCTAAACTCATTTCATCTGATTGACAGTTAGTAGATTATCGAAAATCCATCTGCATTTGCAAAAAATTACTTTGCTGTTATCTTTAAAATTGCTCAAATTCTATTTCAAAAATGTGCCCAAAATATTGTTATGCGTGTTTGTCAGGCTAAGGAAAATAGCCTCTTTCAATATGACAAAATAAGAACACCCTACGCAAGGGTATGCAAAAGATTGTAAAAGAAAAGTAAAGAAGGACACGTGCAGAAGCAATTGCAAAGCAATTCAAAGGCTTCACATGTTACTCTTTTATTCGATATGCGTTGAGTGTTTGTTGTTGTTGTTGTTGTTGCTTTTGTTGCTGTTGTTGTTGCTATTGTTGTTTTGCCAACTGGTAAATCCTCTGCGCCTTGCACTTTGACTCTTGAGTCGGCTCGGCAGGCTGTCTTTGATTAAAATTTTGCCACTTGCCTTTTACTGTTGCTATTGCTGCGTTTTAACTTTTGACATTGACCCGGCAACAACTTCGACTGAGACTTCTACTTGGACAACGACTTCGGATTTGGCACTGGTTGCCTGTTCCTGTTTGCGGATCAGCTTTGGATCGCATTGCACGCACTAGAATTTCATTTGGACCTTTGGCATGTGCTTTGTGGCTGTCTAGCTGTCGTTCTGCCTGCCTGCTTGTCCTGCCTGCCTGTTGTCCTGCCTGCTTGTCCTGCCTGCCTGTTCTGTCCAGCCCCAAAACACTTATTCCTTAAGAGACAGCGAGACAGAGCATAAAAGCCATGTGCCTTGCAGTCATGATAACTTTGTTTGATTTTCATTTCACTTGCTTAGTTTTACTTCTTTTTTTTGGGCCCCTGTCTTACATTGTAGCACTTGACAGCTTTTGTTGTTGCTACTTTTGACTTTAACGCGTCATGTTTCAAGGCAGAAAGCAACGAAACTTACACATTTTGTTTCTCCAACATGGCCTAAGGATTTTCGCATTTACTGTCTTATCTGTGAGGTCACAAAAAGAAGAAAGAACTGAACAGACAGGCAAACAGGTAAATGAGTGTCAGTTGTAAGACATCAGTTGTTGGCTGACCCAATGTCTTGACTTTTACTGCTTGTTTCTATATTTCTCAGAAGGAAATTTGAGTCTTGTGTATTCAGTTAATCTGGCAAAAGTGTAATGAAACCCTTGTAAGGCAAGATTATACCTAAGGGCTCTCCTTTAAATATTTTAAGTATTATTCTAAGAAAATATAGAAAACTTTCAGCATTTGCAGTGCTGAGAATTTTTGATAACTTGTTTGTGTGCTTTTATAATTAAAACAATTTCGAGTTACTTGCTTAATCAAGTTAAACATTTCAAGCTTTGAAATCTAGAATACTTAAAAGTGAAATGCTTCTGATCGAAGCAAACTCGAGTAACTTGCTTGTTCAAGACGTATAAATAAAGCTTTTCATCTGCACTTAAAAGCTTAAAGATGTCCAAATGAATTCAAGCTTTTCACCTGCACTTGAAAATTAAATGTTTACATATAACGCAAGTTCGAGTTACTTGCTTAATCGAGACCTACAATTCAAACTTATCATCTGCACTTGAAGCAAGTTGGAGTTACTTGCTTGACGAAGACAAACAATTCAAGCTTTGTGCCTGCATTTGCAAGCCTGAAGACTTGGTTGAGTAAGCTTAAAGACTTGATTGAGTTCGATACAGTTCGATTCTTTGCTTAACTTTATTTATGCAGTCTTTCAGAGTCCTGGCATATTCCCAATGTGAATCACTTTGAGTGACTTTGTACAGTGCATACTATAGCTGCTTCAATTCAAAATGATTTGAGTTGATTTCTTTGTTTCTTGACAATCAACAATATATAATTAAATTCCATAAGACTATATATTATTTAAAGAATATGTTGGAAATGAAAATCAACGCATCCAATTCGTATGCTTGATTAGACGCGTTGTGTTCGCTTTTCAGCTGAGGCTGCATTTGCTTTAAGTCATTTATCAAAGCAGCGCTGTGCAATGCTGCGCTTGTCAACGCCCTCCACAAGGAGAGGCGTGGCAAACAAAATTAATAGACACATGAAAATAAGTAGAAAAGTGCAGCGGAAAATGCGGAAAAGCGTGCTGCAGTAGCAGCTGCTCAACTATTTCTCAGAGTTTTTGGACGAAAAAGCATGCCCAAAAAAAGTATGGGGAAATGTATAAAGTTGCGGCGACTCATTCTAAATGAGTACCAAAAGTAAATGAAAAACGTAAAATGGTAAAAATCCATTTGCACTGTGGGCACTGTCAAAGGATCTCATAGCAATAGCCACGTCACCTGCCATTTGGTCCTGTCCGCTTAGCTAAACTAAACCGAACTGAGTTGAACTGAGCTCAGCTCAGCTCAGCTGAGTTTTCGCGGTTTGATGGCAGACGTTTCAACTGTTTGCCTAAAGCACAAGAACTCTTACTCATACTCATAGTCGTACCCCTAGTCTAACTCCAACTAAAACTTACAGCAACAAAATTAATTACCTTTGGCTACTTTCAACTAGTTGCGGCAGCAGGTGGGCAAATGGGGGGAGTTGGCTGTTGGGCGGTAAAAACCGCTGTTTGCATGCCCGGCCAAAAAGGTGGCTCAACATCCGTTGACTGCTTTTAAAGCGCAAGCCGCAAAACTGCGCGAAAAAAACCTCAACAAAAAAAAAAAACACCAAGAAAGAAAAGCTAGTTTTGAATTGACGAAGATTTAATACCCTAATAAAATATACAAAAGAAAGTGCTGATTTTCATGCAGCACTGTTCCGAATTTCGTTTGGAAATTAATTTCACAAAAAAATATGTTTTTTTTTTTTTGTTTATTTTGTTCCAGGCTTATCAGATCTTTCTGATATTAGCTTGGAAGTTGTGTTCTTCAAACTTTCGTTATTCTGCCACATTCGCTTTTCAAGACTTTGGCGCGTAGCAAGTTTTGACGTATTGACCCCGAAAATATTGCCCATGTCATCTTACAGGTCATCGATCGAAACCAACCATTTTTTGTCACCCGATATACATTTTTTAAAGAAGTTATAAAAAAGAATCTGACAATGGCCATATTTAGTCAAATTATGAATGGCATTCGGACTAGATATCATTAAAAACAGATTTCATAGCCGCTTTTTTCTTGGCATATGATAAAGTGATTCCAACCGGAAGGCTCCGACTTACACTCAGCAAAGAAACGGAAAAGAAAGTGCCTCTACAAAGTTTTATTTGTTTGAATATGGACTCAAATTGTACTTCTAATTAGGAATATGTATACCTTAAGGGATCATGACAAAATGCAAATACCCGCTGCAAGGGTATAAAAAGAAGACAAAAAAATCGGCAAATAGCGAACAAGTTTTTAGCAGTGAAAAACTGCGGGCGGCTAGCGGAAGTGACAAAGCAACAACAAGAGCAAAAAACAAAAACAATAACAACAACTAGAGTAGCAATAGCAGCAACAAGAAAAACATGGAGCAAGGACAACGACTACGACAACTTTGATGCCAGGATAAAAAGATGGTTGTCTACAGAAGGAGTACGAAGGACACTGCGACGACTGCGAAACGGATGAGATACAACACGAAAAGTATGTTTTAATAAAAGCGGAAATGAAGCAGCGTTACCGTTATTTCCTGTTTGCGCACAGTTTTGTTTGAAGCTGCCTCCTGAGAATGAGAAGATGTAGAGTTCCAAACAGAACAAGAAGAAGACATACTCTGAAAGCTACTCAAAGCTCGCTGAACAACGAACAGCTGACCTGCTGCATTGCCAGTTGCCAAACACAAAATGATAAACCGCAAACCACTTAAAAAAACTTGGCCGTAGCTACTGCAGAAACCGGGGAAAAAAACTTCTTGTAAATAGGTGAAATTAATGAGCGGCAACCAGAATTGCATGCTGGTAGATTTCAGCGCAAAGAAGAGTGAAGGAGAAACAAGAGAAAAAGGTGGAAACAAAAGCAGCTTTAGAGCCAGGAAAGGCAAAGATTCATGACTTGAGCGTATTGATTTCAAAAGATTTTTTAATTGAATTTTAAGGTACTAACTGGGAAAAATCAGAAGAATTAGTTAGATATTTTGATTTGTACATCTTTAACAACATTTAATCTTATTTGATTCAATGAAAATATAGCTGATGAAATGTAAAGGGATAGTTTTTAACAAACAACATGTAAATGTAAAGGCTCCTTCAAGTTATCTAATTGCCATAACTTTGTCAAGGCTAAACAGATTTTAAATCATGACTTATCATTTAGATAGATTTCAAATTCAATATTAATATAAAACAACAAAATTAGAACAAATACAAGCTTTTCGACTAAAAATCGGTCCAAAAAATCTAACATCAGATCTGTCTCTAATTTCCTCTTTTGAATACATTCCTCAGAAAAGTGTGTAGCATACTTTTCGGAGCTAGATAGAGCGTTCGTATAATTTGAAGACAATTTAAAAAGTATGATTTGCTTATTTATAAAGAAATCTTATGAAAGTGAAATTCAGAACAGACCTGATTGTTTTTTTTTTTTACTTTAGCCAGACCTGTTCTTTCCACAGAAATACGCAAAGCATATTTTTAGAAGTGATTGAAAATGAAATGAACTTAGAATAGATATGAGCTTTTAAATCCAACTCCTAAAAGTGTGCTACATAGTTTTTAGTGAAATTGCTGCGAAAATGGAATTCAGAACATGGCTGTATAATTAGTGGTTTATTATTTTCCTAGTCTAAATAAAATAAAGATATAATTTCACAACGTTTATGACAATAGAGCAACCTTATATATGAAAATTGGCTACAACTCATGGAAATGGAAATGGAAGTGGAAATGCAATTCAACTATACCAACACACACACACACACACACACACACAGAGAGAAAGACAGTTATTCAGAGAGCTTATCGAATTTCACATCTTTTGCCATAATATTGCCACATATCATTCTCACACATCTGTGCAGCGAACCGCAATGCAACCTATCGTTGTTATTGTTGTGCTTCTTGTTGCTGGCAGTGCTCTTGTGGTGCTCGTAATTCTACACAGTTTCCTACAACCACAAGCCACCCAAAAACCCCACTTCCACGACCATAAATAGTAAGCTAATAAAACATTTCAAAGCAATCACAACTTTTGCGCTCCAGTTTCGATGGCTGTCATTGCATGTCTATGCCGCTTGGCATGCAATTCCATAGAAAAACAAGTAAAAGTGCATTAGTTAAGAGTGCTTGAATAGATGTTACCCTATAGTTGGGTTCAAAATGTCGAAGTTATGCAAGCCAAATTATCTTTCTATTACTCTTCACTTGGGTTCGAAATGCCCTAAAAATGTCTTTGTTATGCGAGCTATGCTCAATATGAAATTCTTACAGTAGCTAAATTATCTTTCGATTGCAAATACTCTTTACTTGGGTTCGAAATGCATTAAAAATATATTGGTTATGCAAAAAACGATCATTGTGAAATTCCAATGATGGTTTAACTGTCAGTTTTTTTCTTAGTACAGATCTTTCAAAATGTGAATTTGAATAGATTTTTATCGATTATTTTAGTGGGACAGAAAATTGAATCAAATTTGATTTGCTTGCTGAGTTCAATGGTAAGAGAGATTTTGAGCTTTTCAATTTTAGCAAGATTTTGCGGAACGAATTCACCTACATTTTTTATTTCAATAACTTTAATGTACCCATTTTACTCATTAAAATAAATACAGAGTATACAAAAAAACAGAGCTCGTCGCTAAAACTGAAACTGAAATGCAAAGTAAGGCGCAGTTGCTCCCTTTACACACCCCGCCTGCCACTCTACCCGCCCCGTCCACCCGTGAAACCACAAAGCGCGCCGCATGCCAAAATGAAATCGAAATGAAAATGAAATGTTCGAAAAGTTGTTGAAAATGGCGTTGACAAATAATTTCATATCATGTCTGCGTATTTTTCTTCTTTTTTTTCTTGGCAATGTGTGTGGCATGCGGGACATGTGGCATGCAGCATGAGGTATTTACCTCTGCTTAGATTTCTTTTGATTTCTCTTGATGCTCTTGCTTTTTTGCAGGATCAGTTTCATTTGATTTCAGCTGCCTTTTGAGCCGACAACGTGAGTGTATGTTGTTGTGGGTGGTGGGTGTTGGGTGGTCCACCTGTCTGCTCCACACACACACACACACACACACAATGACTTCATTCAACTTTTACTGACAAATTTTTACCCCGCTGGCTTAGGACACACGCTCAATCACTTTATCGAAGGCGGGCTTTAAAGTCTTTAACTTGTCTTTTGACTTTCTATGTTTTGGCAGCAGTCAAAAATAACAGGAAAAGCGAGTAGAAGTTCATAGCCAAAGGATTCGAGTTTTCCGACGAAATCTTTTGAGGGCAGCGTCTCTCTTCTAGCTGTCTGTCATGTGTGGGTGTCCTTTCGTGCGTATCCTGCCCAGAACCTCGTACTTATGTCTGTCTCTGTGTGTGTTTGGGTTTGCCGTGTTGAGCCTGCGGGTTTTTACCGTTTTTGCCTTTTCTTTTTTTTTTTTGGCTTTGGCTTTGGCAAAAGTGCAGAAAATTTGTGCAAGTTACGTGCTTGATTACATTTTTTCCAAACTTTCTACTTGCCTTTTCTTTGGTTTCCTCTTTTTTAAGAGACAGACACCCATTGATGGTTTCGATAAGGTTAAGGTTTGCATAGCCAGCCCTGTTCTGTGTATAAAACTGTGATATGTCTGCAGGTAGCTTGTTGTACATTTGATTGTCTGCTTTGATAAACTGTAGTTGTTGCCCCTTTGCATGTGTGTGTGTGTGTGTGTGTGTGTGTGCTTGTGTGTCTATGTCTATGCAACGATTAAAATAATTGAGCAAACACCTGTCCGACCACAGGCAACAGCTTTTAACAAATTGTGGTCAAGTGTAATCGGCTTAAATTGCACAAATCTAAGCAATTAAGTAACAAACAAAAGCTCCAAATAAATGCATTCAATTCCAAACAATCAAATCTGACAACTAACAACAATATTATCATGGGCAAGTTAATGCCACATCAAAAACTGTCAGTTAGCAGAGAAACATATCTAAACTGTTAGTTTAAATGAAATAACTGAGCATCAATTGAGAATTTAACATGTCTTCTTAAATAATTTATGAATTATTTTGCGGCTTACACTTTCAAAACAATTTCACATATGCCTAAAGTGGGCAAAGTAACTTAGTTCAATCGATTTAAGTCTACCAAATGATAACGATGTTTTTTTAAAGGTCACGAATATGCATAACGTTTTTTGTACGCATTTTATTTAGATGAAAACTACGATGCAGAAAAGTTCCCTAAGCCGACATGTTACTTTTTTTTTAGAAACTTGAGCTTATTTATTCATTACAAGAATTTATAAAATATTCTAAAAATGAAAATAAATAATTTATTCAAAAAAATGGCGAGTAATACCAAAAATATAACATAAATCAATATGGTCCTTATCTTGTATTCAATATAAATTTAATAAACTTTTCTAAATACTTTTACATTTTGATAATCACTGAATTTCTTTATATGATATTTGATAGACTGAATTGTGGCAAAAAAGCTAGTTTTTTAAGGTTTTTGTCAAAAAGCTAATAAACTAAAAAATTTTAACATTTTCAACATTGATTTATCGCTAATAATAATCAATATCAAAAACATCCTTAGAAGTTTACATTTCATAATGCTTACTTATGTGTGGAATTAAATCATTTAATGAATTTTAAAACACCTTCGATTTATATTTTGTAAGCGCAACAATCGATTTTTAACGATATTTAAAGATGATTACAAACTTACTTTTATGCTACACATTTGGTTATAAAGTGAAATCGTAAATGGATGTTTCCTAACGTATTCCCTGCAATCCAAGAACACAAACGTTTGCACTTAATTTATCTGCACAAGCTATAAAATTGATTTGAGGCAAGTTCAAAGGCTGTGCAACATCTCAAACGCAACACAAATACAAAATGAGAAAATGGTACAAAAACGTAAAATCGCTTTGTGTGAAACACAGTGCACACAACATGGCGTATGATAGATATCACTTAAAGCTTGTTTTTCAGCTACTGCTGCGGGGCATGTCCAAACATCGTACAACATGTTGCAAGGACACTGCTTGACTCTTCGGACGACTGTTGCGCATTCGTCTAACACATTTGTTGTTGTTGTTGCTGTTGTTGTTGCTGTTGTTGATGTAGTTGTTGTTGCTGCTGCAAGCTACACTCTGTAAAATTAGTTTTGCACTTTGTACATTGTCAGTGGCATTCTTTACACTTCTTGCTCTTGGTCACATAAACTAAACCCCCGTCCCCCCCTGCTTCTTCCCCTTTGCTTTCCTCTCTCCCTGCCCCTTCTAAATGTGCTGCACTTTTGGGTTGTTTGTCTGCTGCTGTCCCTTGGCCGCTGCCTAACTCGTTTAAGGTTCTAACAGAGCCGACTGTGGCTTAGAGCCACGCCTGAGCATGTGTATGTGTGTCTCATGTGTATTAGTACATGAGTGTGTGTGTGTGCCACTCAACTTCAGCTTGTCATGTTGCACATGTGCATTTTGTGTGTATTTGTTACTAAAGCGACTTTCATGTGGTTTGTTTGCTGCCTGCCCCAGACAAAACTCCACTGCACATTTAACGCTAAATGGGCGTGCCCCCTCCGGCCCTTAAGCCCGTCCCCGCAGCCTGCCACTGCTTTAGCAAATCAGCTTTGAAATTTATCTAAATACCTAAAGCTCGTTATAAAACGTTGCCCGGACAGCTGAAGATTTATGCAGACATGTGCCAAGTGCCAGTTGCCAGTTGCAAGTTGCCAGTTGCCAGTTGCAAGTTGCAAATAGAAGTTATGCCAGAGACACTGTGCAACACATTTTGGTTTAGGCCTAAGCGCTAGACAACGCATTGCACTGATTGCCCATATGTACACACTAATACTGACACACGCACACACACACACACACACACATGCATATGCATTCAATTTCATTTACAGCTCTACACAATTTGCTTCCCTCCCTACGCCCCGAAACGCACTTAGCCAAATTGCATTGCCTGGCAATGTCTTCGCGTTGTCGCAATCGTAAAGCGTTAAAACCGCATTTGGCCAAACCCCACACAGCACCCATACCTCCCCCGCTGCCCCCTTTTCTCCCACCCCTGCTCTACTGCTGCTTTTTGTGCGTTTTTTAAATGTAAATCCTGCAAATTTTATGCACATTGTGTAGACGTTGCGAGCTGAGCTTCGTCCTGCTCTCTGACTGCCTTTCGCATTCGACTTCGCATTCGCCTATATAAAATATTTTGTAAAACTGCATTTACACCACAAACACATTTGCATTCGAAATGTGCTGCTGCTGCTGCAGTCGCTGCTGCTGCTGCTGCTGCTGCTGGTATTACAACTACAACTGTCTCGATGACACGCCCACTAGACGATAGCTTTCGAATGCATTTGTTACAGTGTGGCAAAACCATTCAAATTACTTATATTTGCTGGCAATTATATAAGCCTATTATCATTTCCAACAACTTTCTATTCCGTACTTTTTTCGATTTTGTATTTCCGCTTTCAAATGAAATATCAATCGTTCTTTCCTTTTGAAGATGAGTTCAAAGATTTCGCATTCCTCTCAAAAAACCAAATTTTAAAATTTTTTCCATTTAGATTCAAAATTTAGAAAAGCTGATACTTTCGATTCCTAGTGTCCTCAAAAAAGTATTTTACCATTTACTTTTTTTCTATTCCTAACAAAAGTCTATTTTCTTTAAAAAAAAAAACTAAAGTAAAAAATTTAAACAAGTAAGAATACTCTAGTCGAGTGTGCCCGACTACGAGACTCCCTGCTCCCAACTTGCATTTCAAGCAGTTCAGCGGAAACACAAGCAAGCAGTGCACTTAACTCGTAAACTGCTTGTCAAACTGTTGTTGCTGCTAGCTGAGACGGGCGTAATAGATTCTTAAATAACTTTGGTGCTATTTATCCGATCGTGTTGAAGTTTACACATCCGAAAGACATTGATTAAACATACATGTGTACCAAAAATTAAAGCTTTATCTTTAAAATTGTGGCTGTAGGAGTCTTTTGCGATTTGCGGGGGTGCGGGGGGGTGCATCCGAAATTTGAAATAAACTTGATCTGCGTATGGTATACAGGAACCTGCATGCCAAGTTTGGTGTCTCTAGCTCTTATAGTCTCTGAGATCGACGCGTTCATACAGACGGACAGACGGACAGACAGACAGACCGACGGACATGGCTAGTTCGTCTCGGCTGTTGATCCTGATCAAGAATATATATAGTTTATGTAGTCGGAAATGCCTCCTTCTGCCTGTTACACACATTTGCAGTACTTTATAACTCCCTTTTTCCCATTTTTAATGGGAACAGGGAGTAAAAAATGATGTCACAGAATAAAACTCACTTAAAGCTTAAAAATTTCTCAGATGTTTATTTTATGAATCAAGATGATTCTAAATTTTGATTTTATTACACTGAGCGAACACAATGTTGAATTCATGCACTTTAAGCATGATTTATGTAAAAACTTTGTGTGAAATCGCATTCATGAAGTAATTTATGCATAAAATGGTCATAATGTATGCATAAATAATCATAAAATGGTAAATTGAATGCACAAATTATGCATAAATAAACAAAATTATGCATTGATATGTAATAATTATGCTTTATTAATAAGATGTTAAGCATAAATATGCAAATATTATGACTTTTTAAACATATATTGTGCATAAAAAACAAAATTAAGCATAAATAATAAGTTATGCATTAAAATAACGATTCAGTAGTTGTTTATTTATGAGTTGTATATTTATAATCGGTCATCAAAAAATGAAAATTTGAAGCTGTGTATAACAATTTTCTAATTTTAATCAACATTTATTAACCAAAAAAAAGGGTATTGAGTTTTTTTTAGATATGAAGAAATACTTCCAGTTTTGACAATTATATACATTTTAATATTAAAAGACATTAAAACCACTGTGCAAACTGAAATGTCTGCTGAGACTGCTGCTGGCCGCATTTGTTTAGTGTTGTTGGCATTTCTTTTGCAACATTTTGTTAAATGCCTTGTAGCCTGGAAATCCTGTTTAGCAATATCCTTAACACAACATGGCAAGTTCCGCAGCTGCCGCCGCACAGCAACACATGTTGCAGCAGTACATTGCACTGTATTCCATTTGTAGCAGGCACACAAGACCAGGCGCAGGACCAGAGCAAGGACCAAGGACCAGGGCAATGCCAGCAGGCAGCTGGCAGCTCCTGGTCAGCTTTAATATGCAAATGTAAATGTTTAGCTGAGCTGTGCCTGTCACTTCAAAGGCTCGTGTGAAATCAACTTAATTGACATTTATAGCCAGCAGCCATTTGGCTTTTCAGCATTAAGATAACTCCTAATCTATCAAAGGCTAAGCGTTTCCTCGCGCCTCCTCTCGTGAACTGAGTATCCTTTGGCTGGATTGCGTTGCGTTGTGTTGCATTGACTGAGGCAACGACTAAGGCAAATTACTGGGCCATTTGTAATTTAATTACAAATAACGCTAACTACAGCTCTACACTGCTACAAATAATACAGAATTTCATTTTAATTTCAAATGAAATATTGTAAATGAAAGTCGAGAAAACTTTTACTGGTTTTACTTTTATTAAAGTTCATCAAAATAAAGTCAAGCAATTTAAACAATCCAAAGAAATCTTCAAAATTCATTTTCAAATTCAAAATAACTTGCTCAGTTGTGAAAAACTTATAATCAGTTCTGTTCCAAATTCAGTACGTTTTTGAAAAGTAAAAACGAGTAAGTTCCAAACGATTTTTGATTTAGTGTTCGGATTTCCCAACGAAATGATTTCGTTTTCTCTTTCTTTAGAATAAATATTCAAACATTTACTTAAAATTGATTACAATTTTATATCTATCAAATTTTCTATATAAGTATATTTAAAACAAAATATATTTTTACTTTTCAAATTGAAAATGTTACATGCTTATAAAATGCTACTTTAATTTGATCAGTGTACTTGGCTACACTTTACTAACGATAAAGACACAGAGAATAGTACGATACAGACAGCTTAGGAGGAGAGTTCCGGGGCGGTATTGTCTGTGTTCCGTTTGGTTCCACTTCGTTCATTGTCATCTCATCTTTCGTTTAGTCATGCCATTGTAAAAACATAAACTGCTATGGCAGACTGTGAAAACTGGCCACGCCCCGCATTTTGCCACAAGTTTGGCTTTTGTTAACGTGTTGTTCTTGTTGTAGTTGTCGTTGTTGTTGTTGTTGTCATTGTTGTTGTTGTTGTTGTTGTTGTTGTTGTTGCAGTCAAGATGCGTTAATTTGATTTAAGCGTTTGTGGCATGCGGTCGCCGTTGGCAAGCGTCGGCAGCAGGATAACCAGGACAACTAGGACAATATTCAAAAGCGCTGTTGCCAGCGCTGCGGTATGAGGTCAGCGTCTGCGTCAGCGTCAGCGTCAACGTCAGCCACAACAACAACAGCAAATAAAAACAAAAATAAAAACAACAACAACAACCAAGCAGCAGAGAAGCTATATGACATGGTCGCCGTACCATGTCAAAGCACGAGCCAGGACCATGACGACCAACGCCTTTTGTTCGTTATCCTTGTGGCGCAAAAATTTCTGATGCTTTTTAAAAGTTTGCCATAAAAATACTACTAAAAAAACAAAAACAAAAACAAAACAACAACAAAAAAAAAACAAGAATAGAAATAAAATTAAAGCCAATGCAAAATGCATATTTCGAAGCAACAATAAACCAGAGTCGCACATAAAATTTTGAGCGCATTGTGTGGCAAGAAAGCGTGGCTTCTCGCGGAGTGGAGGCGCCTCCACTTTACGACATAGCATGTGGCAGCCACGAAAGCCGCTTCAAAGTGAAAACGCTGAAGCCAAGCAAAGCTTTAATAAAATATTTTTTATATACACACTATATACTTAAAAGAAAAAGAAAAAACATATTCCATAGTAAATTTAGACTTAAATATCTCAGTGTTAGTCATTTATTTGAAGAAAAAAAAATTCAAAAAATTTTGATTGAAATAAATATTGAGTACAGATTAAAAATAAGTACAAATTAAGTTTTACTGTCTCAAAAAATTCGACAAAATATGTTATTTTGCTTTTTTTTCTTAAATTTATTATTTTTTTTAGTTTGTGTGCAAATATTTATTTATATTTATTTACATTATATTAATTATTTATGGCTTTTCAGCCATAACTATCTCTTCTGTTTTTGATTTTTTTTTTTTTTTGTGTCTTGTTCGTAAACGTAAGACTGCAAACACTTTGAAATTGAAATACTAAGAAGTATTTTTATAATTGCAAGTTTTGTTAAAATGTTGTATACCTTGTTTTTATAGCATTTAACATTGCATTTGCTTAAGCAAAATCTCAAATAATAATAAAAATAACCAAAAACCATATAGAATTTAAGCAAACAAAAGGAATAAACTTGTTGCAAGAAATTTGCTAAAAATTATTAAACTCTCTAACCAATAAATCTTTTGCTTTAAAACAGATTTTTGGAAAGTTGCATGCAGTTTGTTATGCATTTAACTGCCACATTTCAGTGGCGAAACATCAAATGACCTTCGCACATATTTCATATCCGAATTGTGGCACAATCACCGCTAACCGACCCCCAACAACCACCCCCCAAACGCTCAATGCGACCTCCAATGCTGTCATGGGAAATGCTACGTAAATTTTTGAATTTTCTCTTTGGTTTCCTCTGTGGTTTCACATTTATGTGTGTGTGTGTGTGTGTGTGTGTCAGATGAGTGTGAGTGTGTGTGTGTGTGTGTGTGTGTGCGTGTGTGTGTGATACCGGATAGACACAAGTTGACAGTCGACTGTGGGCAGAGCGTGCTGAAGAGCGCATAAATTTTATTCAATTTCTGTCATTTCGTGAAATGTATAAACACATCACTCGACGCAGACGCTGACGCTGAGGTCGACGTCGACGTCAGCGACTGCATGTTTTTGACAGCCTGCTGCCGCAGTTGCCGCCGCAGCTACAATGCCCGCCACCCTAAAAACACCTGAGAAGTGTCCTGCATTGCAACGTTGCGGTTTAGATTGCCATGCCGCTGTTTTGCCAATGTTTAAGCTGCACTCAACATGTACAGGACTATACATAGCACAAATAGAAATAGAATAATACGTATACGCCGCCGCGGCCAACGAAAAGGCACGCGCGCCAAATATTACTTTGGAGCATTTTGTGTGCGAGTTTTTGAGAGCAGCGGAAAAGTATTTTGCGCTTAAAGAAACGACAGGAAACGAAAAGGACGCCAACGGATGAGGCACACGGAATGCAAATAAAGTTGGGGCCAGCCAGAAAACCCTTGGGAAAATATAGAAATTTACATACTCAGTCGTCCTGATAAACACAACACAACACAACACAACAAACATACACACACATTGTAAGTCGTTGCCTGTCGATGCAAAGAAAACAGGAGGCAATAGCTAAGTAAATTCTCAAAAAAACATTTTGCTCCTCGTTGCGCTTTTGTCGCATTAGCGTACGTGATAATGTTGCACAAACAACAACATATAGCATAACAACAATAGTAACAACAACATATAGCATAGAATAGGTTTCCATTTTCCTAGCTTTTCTTTTTTTTTCAAAGTTTGCATACTTACTTATGTGCTTTAGCAGCTGTGCAATGCCTTATTGAATATTTTGTAAAACATTTTTCATAGTTTTGTTGGTTTTTGTAATATTTACACGCTTTCCAGACTCGCATATATTACAATATAAGACATATTTGCAGCAGCTTTCCATCAACAAAAAGAAACAAAGTAAACATTAATATTAAAATATATACAAGTACTAGCTGTTATAGCCCGGCTTTGCTCGGTCTTGATTACCATTTGCTTTTTGTTGGACTAAAATATTCAAAACAGGACTCCCATAACTTTAACTAACAGGATTTCAATGCGGAATGACTTTTTGCTCATATTCATTCATTCAAATTTTATTAATTTCCAAAAATAATGTTTAGTTGACTTATTTCTTAAATTACCTTACTCTCCCTTCATACATTTTCGAAAAAAATAATATTAAAATAAGATCTCAAAATGTAATTGATTTCGTGAATCAAAATTCGTATTAATAACAATTTCAAAACTTTTTGTGCGCTAGTATAAAAATCGGTCAAAATTTATGTCAAAAAGCAAAACTATTTTGACTTATAAGGTTCCGATAAAAAGGGATTTTCTTTAATTTCAACTTCCCTAACTTTTTGAAAACTTGACCGATTTCATTGGCTCTTAAGTGGAATTAGAAACAAATCTGATAATCTCCTTTGTGCCTAGGTTTTCAATATTTCACACAGCTTACAAATGTTGCCATGCATATTTTCTTCAAACTGATGCAAAGACAGTAATCAGATAAAAGAAATGATAACTGCTCATTATGTGTTTATCAATCGCAATGCAAATAAGTGTGGCATAATGTGCTTGTCTGCTTAAATACAAATACATATAAAGTATACACTTCTTTTTGCTCTCTCTTGAAGTATTACATTGAATATCCTGTGATAAACCGCTTAATAAGCAGTGAAAACTTTGCAGAATGCCAATTCTCCAGAGCTTAGCATTAAGTAAGACGAACTTGAAGCAGCTTAAAGTCAACATTAAGTAAAAAGTTTCAATGTGAAGTAGCTGCTTACTTGCACACGTAATGGTATGTGTGTATTCGTATATGTGTGTGTGTGTATGCTGCTTAGCGTTCCATCACAAATCAATGTAAATGGGTATGCATATACATATATAACTCATACGCAGTGTTGTTGTGGGGGTGGGGCGGGGGGGAAAGCTCACTAAAAGCTAGCAGCTAATGATGCTTCAATTGCTGTTTCATGTGAGTTGCAAAACGTTGAATGAATGAGCGTCATTGAATTGAATGACACAAGCGTTGGCAAGACTTGCATCAAGTGCAAACAGCAACAGCAGTGGCAGCAACAGCAACAACAGCAACAGCAACAACAGCGGCACCAACAACAGCGGCAGCAACATTAAGTAAGTGCCTCAAGATGTTTGGGGCTGCCACTCGAAGCACGACGTTGATAATGATGCATGTTTCAAATCAATTTTGTTGTATTATGCCAAAAATGTGCAAGCTCTTGAGTGCGGTGAAAGTGCAACAGTAGTTGCAACAACAACAACAACAACAACAACAACAACAACAGCAACAGCAACCCTGCCACATTAGCAGCAGCCAGTTTTGTTGCTGTCCTTGTTTCCACCCAAGCGCTCAGCTTTTATGTTGCGCGCTCGTTGAATGATTTTCTTGCTAACTTTTTATGTGCCACGCCCTCTTTTGGCATGCTTGCGCATTACTTTCGCCCTTATTTTGTGCGCCACAGCCATGTGGCATGTTGTCCTGAAGGCTCTCCTTCCCCCCTTCCTGCTCTATCATTGCACTAAATGTTAGCAGCTCTCTTCAGTTGTTGCTACAATTTTTCAGCGTCCGCGTGTTCTTTGCTTGCTTGAGAATTAGTGTTATTGGCTCAAGATATGTACACACACACACACACAAACACACACACACACTAGCACACTTGTCTTGCTTTTTGTGCACTTGTTTCGTATTTGTTTACTCGAACACATCGCATTGTAAATAATTGTCTTCAAGTCCATTTCGTTAGCTCTTTCTTCAATGATTCATTATATTGCTCTTGTTAAAGTTTGTTCTTATTATGCTATTGTCATTTATTATGTTTTATCATTATGTCATGAAATTTATAATTGCCTTAAAGAGTTATTAGCTACCATGTTTAGTATTTTGATATGCACTTCATCAGAAAGTCCTGTCGAAAATTGAACTAACTTCAGATTCTGTAAAAACTAGTCTCTCAGTTGCAAAACTATCTTACGAAAATTAAGCACAAATGTTTTTTTTTTGTGTTGCTGGCAGTTCATATGTCAATACCGACCGGATCGGACTACTATAACATATAGCTGCTATAGGAACAATCGGACGAAAAATTTGTTTTTCAACATGTTTACAAAATTTCATAAAAATCGGTCCACTTTATCTTATAGCTGCCATAGGAACTATCGTTTGAAAAATTAGGTTTTGTGTTAACAACTTTTTTGTTTCTTCAGATAACTTCACTAAATTCATTTTTTCTAAGTTAAAGTATCTTCTTAGCAAGTTGACAAAATTTCATTCAAATCAGACCACTATATCTTATATAGCAGCCTTAGAAACAATCACATGAAAAATAAGTTTTTGTGGTAAAAACTTTTTTGTTTCTTAACTTATCTTAAGCAAATTTACATAGTCTGCTTTTTAGTATGTTCTTGACATGCTGATTATATTTCATCAAAATCGGGCGACTGTCATAGAAACAATAAACAACTTTTCGACACACCGAAGTTAACTTTTCTTTCTTATACTATTTTGCAACTGACAATTATGATTAGTTTCTTACCACATCATCAAAAGAACATAGCTGAAATGAACGAAAAACTATAGTCCCTATCGATTGTGCCCGCAATCAATATTTTTTGCAGCTACAGTTTTTTTCTGAAAGCTTAAAATTTAAGTCGGCAGCAATTTAATACACTTCAGTGCGACAACGTTTATATTTTAATTACAAGTTTTTTTTCTGCAACTTTTCTGTCAATCAATGGGCGAGCGCAAAAAGTTTTTCAATTTTGCAGCAACAAATAGCTAACAATGGCTGTTTATATATGTATATGTATATATATAGTATGCTATAGTATATAGTATAGTCGATTCAATCAATATGGCACACAATTGGTCCATTCACACGCCCATTTGGCAGCTTTGGCAGCCCCCCTCTCCCTATTTCTTTGTTGCCTTGAGGCCGAGTCCAGTTCAGTTCAGTCGGGTTGAGTTCAGTTTGCAGAACTTTTTGCTAACAAAAAATTAATTTAAAAACTTATTTCAATATCAAAGTGGGCCCAAAGTACAAGCGAAAAGCAAAAGTATCTCTTGCCCACGATGAAAGCGTATAACATTTTAATAAGATTAAAATAAAATTGTCCTAACAGTTTTTTTTTTCTTCCTTTTCGCTCTGCGCTTTGCCCCAATGTGCGCAGATACTAACAAAAAAAAAAATAAAATTTAAAACTGTGTGCGAAAATCACCGCCAATAGTCGTCCGTTATCTTTTCTTTTGGTTTTTTTTGCTGCTTTTTTATTTGAATCACTTTTGATTTTCTATGACAAAGTTGCTAAGCGCCCGAAATTAAATGTCAAATCACTTTGATTAATTTGAAAAAATGAATAGTTTGCAGAATTAAATTCAAATAGATTTAAGCTAAAGAAACTAAAGATTTAAAGAAATGAAAACAAATCATTTTTAAAGTAAGATTTATATTCAGGTGAAGCATTTCCCTCTTATAACTGCTTTATAAACAACCCGTTCAAAAATTAGCTTTTGTATGAAAAACTTTGTTGTTTGTCAAACTAAATGAACCAATGTTGTATCTTGTTTTTATTTCGTGTTAGATTTTCGTTAGTATTTTAAAAATAACATCGAAAGTATCGAAATGTCATCGATTATTTTGCAGCTACACATTTCAGTTACCCCTTTTTACATATTTGCCATGCTGCTGTGTGTTTGTTTATAAAAGTGTTTGTAATGCGCCCCAGGACACACGTTGTGACTTTCGAACAGAGCTGTCCATCAGTTTGTCAGTGTGGGAGTTGCAAGTTGCAACCGGCTGCACTGCTGCCAGCTCATGTTGCATGTTGTTTGTAAGTTTTATGCGCATTTCATTTGGCTCAAACGCTTTACACATGCTTTATGCATGCAACTCGACGAGAAGCAAAATGTAAAGGGAGTGGACACAAGCAGTGGCAGCAAACACTGACACCTCTTTCAACTTCCACTTTGGAGAACTCCCCCGGCACAACAACTAGCGCATAAATCACATAAACAACATTCTGATTTTTCGCGCATGATATTTGTGCTTTCCGCTGAACCAAAAAACAAAAACAACCAACAAAATAACCAAAACAAAAACTACAATGCGGCGATTTTTGTCGGAAAGGTTGAAATATAAAAACAAATACCAAAAATTATACGGAAACACATAAAAACAGATAAAAGATACAAAAATACAAAAATACACATTGGAAACCGCAGTGCGCATGATGAGCAATAAAAATGAGTATAAAAATGTGAATACAATGAGACGACTGTTGAGTTATTACTTGAACAATTTTTGGCACTGATTTGTTATGTTTGTTTGTTCCTTTTGTGGCACACACACACACACACACACAACTCGATTGCAACATTTGCAACAATGCAATGATTTTTATGCTGCCATCAAAGATTCATTGTTTCCACTGTCGGTTGTGAGCGAGAGAAGGATTCAGTTTGGTACATAGTTGTTTGTTTAAACATTAAATTTCAACTTATGCAACGACTTAAGCCAAATTTAAAAGAAAACTAAAAACTTGACAGTAATTTTGATTTTTAAATTATGCAATTTTGGATTTCATCTCAGATAAAATTGTAGTTTACTCAGAAGCCTGAAAGTATCAGGGAAAAAAGCAATATTGCTATGAAGTAGTCTGATGATTTTATACTTTTATCTGTAACCAACTTAAAGACTCATAAATAAGTTTGCAACTTTGCTGAAAAATGGATTTCCGAGAAATCGGGTCTACCTTTTCGCAGAAGTGCAGGACACATGCAGTTATCTATCTTTTTCTGTTCCCTGCAGCTGCAACATGAGTCATGACGGGGCATGTGCCGCCTTTCAACCATTCGGTGTGCTGCACTGTTCCTTTATGTCTGTTACAAATACTCGATAAAATGAAGTAGTTCAGAGTATAACTTTTGGTATTGCAGTGTAAAATTGCAAATATTTTGAGAAATCAGTGAAAAATATATTGTTTTAGTTTTGAGAAACTTTTATCTTTGAACTGGAATTCTTTCTTTTTCTTTGTTCTGGATAAAAACTGACTAACTTTCGATAAACTTTGATCGGAATCAATTTGTAGAACAGGCCTGAATATCTTTTTCACAACGACAAACTGTCGATAAGCTAGTTGCGTTTGTTCGATAAATACTTCATCTCATTTTCCAACACTACAACAAAGTCCCTCCTGCGGTCTTCTCTGCCCACGCCCTTGCCCTGAGCTGTTTTGCTGCTTAAATCGAGTTTTTTTGTAGATACTTAAAGTATAGAAAGTATATTAAAAACCAGGCATTGTAATCTTTTTTTATGACTGTTCAAGCAGACGAAGGTCAAATCTTATCCGGAGCATTGAAAAAGTGTCCCTGAGTGTAGGACAAGTCAATTCCCAAGCTAATGCTCAAAAAAATGATTTAAATAATAATATTATGCCCATTGTACAAAGAGCTATGTACAATATATCTTTTGCCATTCGCCATTTTTATTTAATTTGCAACACTTTTCTCCATTTTTACAATGCGCTACATTTTTCAATTTACTTGTGACACACACACGCGTGCACTTACACTCACAGGCACACACAGACACATATATATAGAGAGTGCCTGGCTTCAATGTAATTTACACATTTTTCTGCCACATTAAGCGATGTTTTTGCTTTTTGCAAAGAGAAAGAGCAGAAAAGCGAGTCGAGTTTTGTTGGCTTGACTTGAGTTGGGTCAGGAACGATATTCCCCAAAGTGCAATAAACATGCGCGATACTAACACACATATACTATATATATATATATATATATACCTATGTCATGGCACACTTAAATTTTGCAAGACAGTTGAAAATAATAAAAATGAAAAAAGAGCGAAAACTTTTGCCAAATATAAATGCAGACTAAAGAAGAAATAAACTTCAAATAAGCGAGCGCGTTATATCCAAGATGGCTTACAGCCTGACACACACACATATAGCACATACGTGAGTGTGTGTATGTGTGTGCTTAGCAGCAGTTGTTGGCACTTAAACTCCTGACCTGACTTGGCGTTTAAAGCAACCAAGCTGCTTAAACCCACATACAGATGTACTCTATATATATATATATTGTAGACTATATCCCGACTATTTATCTGTATATATAACTGGGCATAGTCCTCTTGTTGCGCACAGCCTTAAACACTCAATGCTTAAGCGCTGCACAAATATTTATTGTGTCATTGATTTTGCCCGCTAAGCCGCCAGGACTTGGCGCTCAACTTTCTTTGGTATCCTTTCAGCCCGATGCCTTATGCCTGATGCCTTATGCCTTGCTTATTTACACAACGCATTGCTTTTGTAGCATTATGTGTCGTCTAAAAAGTGTGTCTGTGTGTGCGTTCACAGCACAAATATTAAATTTCACACATAAGTATATATAAAATAAAAAGGACACTTTTGTGCTGCGTCCAAGCTGACGCTGATTGAAATCGAAAATTTAATGTTAAATGTACTTTGATATTATTTAAGAGTTCAATCTTCTTTTTATACTCTTGCGTGGGTTATTGCTATAGTGTAACACATAAGAATTGGCATCCTTGATAGCCATATATAGTATATTCTTGTTCAGCATCAATATCCGAATGTCCTTCTGTCTGTTTAGGCTTTAGTCTTTAAGCTATACTGATGAAACTTGGCACAGATGTTTCATATTGCTGCAGGTAGCACATATGTCAGAATCGGCCGAATCGGCTTACTATAACATATAACTGCCATAGGAAGGATCGCTCGAAGATATTTGTTTTTTAAGATAACATAATGAAAAATTAGTTTTTGTATGAAAAACTTGTTTGTTTATGCAAATATTTCAGCCCAACTTAATCAAAATCGGAACAATCGTTGGAAAATAGTGTTTGTATACACAAAACTTTTCTTCAACTAGCTAGAAATAACTTTTGTTTCTTAATTTAAAATGAACTTTATGCAAATTAACAGCTAAAAACTAATTTATGCAATAATCATTTGCGATAAATCAAAACTTTTAACAGGCATAACAGTTGAATTAATTCTATTAAATTAAGCTTTTGCACAAAATATAAAATGTGCTTTTTATATTGCTCAAAGGACAATGTTTTTGTTTATACCAGGATTTATTGAACTTAATTTAAATAAAATAATGTAATTATTATTGCTTGACAGCATAATAAAATAAATCAAAATAGCTGACAACTTGTAAAGTAAAAAAAGTAAAACAAATTATTGTTAAACTACGCACAAAAAAAAAAAAAAAAAAAAAAACAAACAAATGCTTTTGTTGATTATTATTTACGAGCATACATTATTAATAATGTCATGTTGCATATATAATTAGAATATATATTGTACAAATAATTTGACTATAATGCCAAAAATAAATAATAATGCTAAATCATAGTTTTCTCATTTATTTCATTGCAGGTAAGTCGAAGAGTCTATTTGCAAAGCGCGCTCTATTTTGTGGCATGTGAGTTATGCAGTTCTGAAGTAATTTTTAATTGAAATGAACTGCAGCAAAACAATGTAAATAGAAACACAATACACACATACATATACAAAACACACATGGGTTTGTAAATCCAACTAATGCCGAGTTGAGCGACCACATAAATCAACCACAATTAACAGTCAGCCTGCTACTTCAATGCAATCTAAAAAATGCCCCTGGGCATAACTGTCACACACACACACACACACACACACACCTATATCAATAAAAATATATATATTTTTATATACACACAACGATACGTTCGTGTCGAGATTGACAACATTTTAGCTGAATATGCATTAATAATTCATAAAATTAAATAGATGCATATTAAAAATGCCTGCGAGGTTTGAGTTTTTAGAGTTTGAGCAGCAATAATGTGTATACATTGATTGACTGCATAACACTGACAAGCTAATGCCACATCACTCATACGCCGCATTGCACCTGTCACATACATAAAAAGCAGACACAAGAGTCGAGCGTGCGATGAGCTGGCAACATCAACATAATAATAATAAATTAAAATATTAGCGCTTAATTAAAATTATCAATTGACCCCAAACCATTGGCGAATTGACAACCGCAACAAACACACACACACGGTCATACACAGGTATTTATAATCGGCTGCAATTTTTCAATTGCAACGAGAAAAGTCATTAAATCAACAACACGCATACGCCTCATTGGCCCCGCAAGCCAAATGTTTGCTAAACTGAAACCAAACGTGTGCTCGTTTTTATGCTTTTCCTGTTTTGTATTTCGATATATTTGCGAATATATTATCTAAATACACAATTAATTTATGCTATTGCGTACATATGAAATTAAAAATGCTTCAATTCACTTGACAAGACATTTCCATAGTTATTTTAATGAATATTTATTTAAATGTTGCAATTAATTTTTGGCAACTGTTAAGCCTAAAAAAGAAATCAAAATAACACTTTTTATTTGTTTATCATTTTATTGTCATGTTTATCAAAAATAATTACAATACAATGCATTATAATAATCTAAAGTAATTATTATTTTAATATTGTCAGAATTCATAAAACATGAACCCCTCTGACTATATTTGCTGTATGAATATCAATGCTAAAAAACAGTAATTAAATTCTTCACCAATATTAAGAAAGAAAAGTTTAGGTACTTAATTCATTCATAGAAAAACATTTTCGAATGTTTCAGGTTGTTTCCTACCTCAAGACATTATTTAGTTTTTAGCTTTTATCAAGAAGTCAAAAACTGAGTTATTGAATACATACTTCAAAAGTTTTTAATATGTTTATCAAGAATTTGAAATCTTTATGTAGAGCATTAAATTAATCAAAGACATGAGTTTCATCTTATGTTGCTTTAAATTCCATGTTATGCCCTTTTAAAAGTAATTAAAACTATGCACGTCTAAATTGTCTAAATATTAAAAGTTTTCAATATAAAATATATTGGAAACTCGAAAACATTACCATAAACTAATTCAAAATATTTTTGTTGTTACAAAATCCATTTAAGCTATCGATAGTTGCATATACTATCGATATCGATACTTATAACATGTAAACTATCAATATTTACTTCCATAAATTCAATAGACATTCCTTTACGTATACGTAATATCTATGTGGCATGTCAAGTTGCAGCAATCATTTACAACTCGGCTTTCAGCTCATTTAACTGCCAAACAAGATGATCCTTGCACTGCTGCATTCGAAATGCCAGTCTCTGTCGGAATTTCGTCCTTGGCCATAAAAAAAAGCCAAGGAGTCGCGTGTGTGCCTCAATGTCAAAGCTGCACACACATAAATCAATCAAAGAGCGCAACTTTGCAGTTGCACAAACGACTAATCACAATAAGAGCAGAGCGAGCTATGTGTGTAAGTGTGTGTAAGTGTGTGTGTGTGTGACAATGTCTGGTGGCAGTTGCAACGAGAGTCAATGACATCAATTTCCGTTGTCAATAATTCAACTTCAGAATGAAATTTAATCTACCTGGCTGGGAATGTGAATGTGAATTTCGAAATACGAATGTATTTTTCAATCAAACTAACCGAAGCCAAAAATGTTGCTTCACATACCCTTTTCAAGTGTTTACAGTTTTTAATCTGATTACAGTTAACGTGCACAAGCACAGTGAAAGAGTCAGAGATATAAATAGAAAAAGAGAGAGATAGATATAGAAACATAGCTTAACGTAGCGTTCAAAACTTGTCGCATTTAAAGGATTCCTTCAAACTGCGCACATTTTGAGAGATGAAACTTTTCAAGTGCTCATATATGTAATGACATATATCTATGCGTGTGTATGTGTATGTCTCTTGTGTGTGTGTGTGTGTGTGTGTGTGCGTGTGCTGTGTGTTTTTGTGACAGTCTTGTGCCAATTGACAGCTTGACAAGTGAGCAACATGAGAATTCAACTCGTATGTCAAACTCAAAACAAGTATATGCAAAGTAAAAACAACAACAACAAAAAGTCCAAAAATTTATATGTTATAACAACTTTTTAGCAGTAACAACTTTTACTCCAACACAACTTTTTTGCCTGTAAATGTGCAACTGTGTGTATGTGTGTGTGCATGGTATTTCTATGTGTGTGTGTGTGTCTGGCAGAGAGAGATTTAATTAATCAATTACAACGATAGCAACTTTTACGTTAGCTTGCAGCTTACCCTCTTCTTGCATTTCGTACATAAATCTCCAAATGTCAAAAGCAATTTTAAAATCAAAATCTAAAAATTGTTGCATACTTTTTGGTGCAGCTGCCATTTGCATATTTTGCAATCCATTCTTTTAACAATTTAACATAAATGTTATAAAATATGCGTATGACAACAATTTAAATAATGCATTTGTTATTTTTATTTTATTTTTTTGTTTTTTGTTCTTAATTTGAAAACAATTTCAATTTGGCAAATTTCAAATATTTGTCAATTAAGCACAAATAGTTAAGATTCTAATTGATTTATCAATAATCTAACACTGTTTGCAGTTTAAGCTCTCTCTAAAAACTTCAATTACTTAATATATGCAAAACTGTCTATAAAACCACAAAAGACATAAGCGCGTATTGTTTGTGGCTTGGCAAAAGGATACAATACTAATACTATACAATGCGCCAGGATAACTGGAGAAATGATTCCTTAGGCATTGTATGCAATTGCAATTGCAATTGAACAAAATAAATAGACGATTTTCCATGCTTGAAATCATTTTTAAGTGCAACAAGCTTATTGAAAATTGAAAATTCATCAATCTGTTATGTTACATAGCTGAAATGTTAACATAAACAGTAACTGTAAAGTTAACAGCTGTTAAAGCTACTGTGAAAAAGTAATCGTAATACAATTTTACCGATGATGTTTTAAGTGCTTTTATCTTAAAAAGAAAACCACTTTTAGCAAAAGTTAAATTACAATTTAATATCTGTATATTTTGTTGTAAATTTAAATTTATCTAATGAAATTGATTAAGTTAAAACCTTTGCTCAAACACGTAACATTTTTGAAGAAATCTTTGAAGAGCTTTAAAAGATTATCTTCTGGGATTCTATGAAATAGTTTTTTATGCCTCGTAGAATCATCTATAACGATTTTTGAACACTGTTAACTAGTCATCTCTATAGTCACATTTTGTAATTTAAAACTGAAAATCCAACTTAAACATACAAATATTTGAAGAAATCTTTTCTTTGAGAAAGGTTTAACCAATACCATTTGAAAGCTATAAAATAGTTTTTTATACATCGTAGGGAAATCTATTACTATTTTAATGCAGTTTAGTTTATTTATTCATCTTTTCCCATTCTTACTTTGTAAGTTTTTAATTAATGACACAAAATTCATACAATTTTTCACCACTGTGCATTGAGAACTTACCATTTTCGGCCAACAAAGGCAACAACAAAAATTGTCCTAAACAATTAATTGAAAAATTGACAAAAAAAAGGCGTGTGAAGTGGCCAGCGCAACGATTTGCCAATAGCCAAATACAAAACTCATTGCAGCCGCAGGACCCTGCAAATTGTTGATTGCTCCTGGGCATACATGTGCCTCTGCATATGTATGCAAGTATGTGTGTGTGAGTGTGTGTCTTTTGTGGTAAAAGCATGCATAAAATATGCCAATGGATATGCTCGAATGTTCCCAGCAGCACAGACGTTGCATTCATCTCCATTTGCTTCAAGTGACGAGTCTATATACACACATGTATATATTTATATATATATACATGGGCCCATTGGAACTTCAATTCATCCATAGTGCACAATTTTTAACACTCATACGCCCTGTGGACGAGAGAGAGAGAGAGAGCGGGAGAGGGAGAGGGAGTGTGTGTGCCAGCTAGATAGAAACACTTTACAATGCACCCGAGCGCTGTTGTGCTCAGTATTTTGTCATATTTCTGTTGTAGTTGTTGTTTTAGTTGTTGTATGTGTTTTTGTCGTTGTTGCTGTTGTTGTCGTTGTTGCTGTTGTTGTTGTTGTTGTTGTTGCTGTTGTCTTTTAAGGTTCATCAAAGCTTCAACATTGTTTGGCCACAGTTGTGTTGGCTACGCTGCCAATTCAACGCCTCTTACTCTTATCCTGCTGCTTCGTCCTGCTGCTCCTCTCGTCCTTCGTCCTGCTGCCTTTCTCTGCTCTTCTAAACTGTCTTGTGAAATTTTTCCTGTGGGAGTTAAAATATGCACAGACTTGCTGTGGCTTCATGCCACAGTCCACCCATCTCCTTACCTCCTACACTTCGTTCTGCCTGACTTTTTCGCTTCGCTCACACATATATACACACACACACACACGCACACACACATATATATATACACATTTTTCGCATAGTGCTGTAACGGGTAGTTATGCTCTAGTGCATGTGCAACTTGTCTGTTGTTTATGACACCCCCAACTCTTAACCTCCACCCCCTTTCAACCCTTACCCGCTTGAGTGTGTGTGGATATCTGCGTTGTCGTTGTCGTCATCAACATCATCATACGTCTCGGTTTCGTGCTCCAATCACAAGCATATCATCACACACACACTTACACATACACATACACATACACACACACACACACACACACACACACACACACACACACAAAATGAGCTCAATACTTGTCCACAGGACTTTTGTTCGTAGGTCTGAGTGTGCTTAGAGGGGCGCACATTTGAATATAGCCTTTGGTTTTAGCTTCGTAACTCTGACCCACTTCACCCCACCTTTCCACCCCCTTCACTAGCAACACCCCCTTCACCACACTTTGAATATTTTCTAATCTTGTGCATGGCTAGCACGAAAAATTCTATAGATTTTTACGCATTTTTCCGTGTGTGCATTTTTGTTTATGGTTATCCAATATTACCGGACCCTAAACTCTGATAAATACCCAGTCCAGTTAAGGGCAAAATCTGTATTTTAGTGCCTGGCTTTAAAAGCTTATAAATAAATTGCATTTAGAACAGCAGCAGCAGCAGCAGCAGCATTTGATGCTTCTAAATCGAATCGATAAACATTTGAATATTGAATAACAATTTGTTGAGCCAATAAACCAATTTCCAAATATTTTGAAATTTGTTGTGCATTAATATGCAGCAAATATATATATATTGTATATATATATATATATATGGCCCATAATTAAGTTTGTTTTGCCAGTTTGCAAATCAAACGTTTTGTTTCGCTAACTATTCCAAAAATGAGGAATGTTTCATTTTTGAATAAATCTGCAATTCAACAAGGCAAATACCAAAATGTTGGTTATACTCATTTCAACAATAAAATATTGAATTGAATTTCAATTTGATTATACTTGCTGAAAAACAGGGAATTACAATTAATTGACCTAAATTAGAAATACTTTGGATATATTAGTTCAAACATATTTCAAAGAACTTAAAATTAAATTTCTATATAAAAGTGATAAAAACATAAGTAAATATGTAAAATAAATTTCAATTTAAATTTCTTTCATGTTGAATTTGAAATATGCAACTCATTTCTTAAATAATTAGAAACAATTTATCAATTTATTAGTTCTCTCAAGTAATTAGAAAGAAGTATGTTATTCACAAATTAAAACTTTTTATAGATTTACTTTTACATCTGAACTTATGTGTATATATCTAATTACTAATGCGCATTCTAAAAAGTATTAAAATTGTAGAATCCCAGCATCAGTATTAAAAAATATTTTATAAATAAACTTCTTAACTCGATTCAGAACTCGGTACAAGAAGATTAAAGATTCATACCATATGAAAACAATATTGAAGACAATTCATTCGAAACGTTTACAAAAACAATTCAAGAGATGGAAAAAACCTAATATATTCTAATTAAGTTTTTCTAATAAACTTCTCAATAATAAAAAAAGACTTGAAAACTTTTTCAAAAATATTTAAGTTAATCAACATGTTTAATTGACCTTTCATAAACTCTCAACGTTCAAGTTTTTAACTATTTACTGTGTTTTTGTTTTGTACATTTCTTCTTTTATGAACTTTACTGATGTTCCTGGAAATTTAATTGCTTGAGTTTCAATTTCAATTTTGACTTTCATATAAATTGAATACACTCGTGTCTAACATGAGGATTGAGGTGTAAAACGTTGAAAGCATAATCCCCAGCAGCATATAACTATAACTTGGAATAATTTTGACTTGCAACAAGGCAACAAGATACAATCCAAAAAAAAAAAAACAGCAACATTGCGATGAGATATTTTCACAAAATTTAAAATTCTAATTAAAAGTGGTGTATGTGTGTGTGTGTGTGTGTGTATGTGGGTGTGTAGCTTATTCCCTGGCTTTATACGTAGTACTTCATCTGCTGATTTTGTGCAATTCAACACCAAAAGAGCAGCAAATATTTTTCAATAAAAATGCATTTTCTATGGAATTTATTGAAGCTGCAGCAAATTGCAAAAACACAAATGTGTGGCAGCAACGCCTGTGGGTGTATGTGTGTGGTTGGGTGGTTTGTGGGTTGCTTTTGGGTTTGGGGTGCTTGCAGATTGCCACTGTGAGTAATGACCCAGACAAATGGCAAGGCAGTCGGCAGCTGGCAAAAAACTCCCTTTAGACAAGTCAGTCAGAGAGTCAGCTGCGAGTCACTTTATAGTGGAAAACTGAAGTGGAGAGAACTGAAGTGGAGAGAACTGAAGTGGAGTAGGGAGGAAGGGAGCAGGGAGCAGGGTTCAGTTCGCAGTGTGGGGCTTTGGCATGCAGATCATAGCAGAGCAACAACAAGAACAACAACAAAAAATATTATTATGTCAGCATTATGTTCACAATGTCGTCTGCCATTAAGTCAACGACAACAACAACAACAATAACAACAATAACAACTACAACCCATAACAATAGCATAGAGAGTGACATATGAAAATGTGCAGACAGTTGGTTTGCATAATAGAAAACATAAATTTTTACTGTTGCACAGTTGTGCTTGACTATGATGATCTGGGCCACAACTTGGCCAACGGATATCATTAAAAGCCAGAGATAGCCATGAGTTAGAATACATATGACAACATTATAAAGCACCAAAGACAACAGACAACAAAACAGATAAATTTCTTAGATTGCTTTAATCTGTATTGCTTTTGTGTTTTTGTTCTAGCTCTAAAAGCTCTTTTGCAATGAGTTCCTAACAAAAAAACATGGCAAGACCAACAACAAAGTACACAAAAAAAAAAATATTGCTTCATTGTCAAACTATCGATTTGTTTATTGTTTCGTTTGCGACTAATGATACTTATTGAAAACTTACAAGTTGTATTTTGTGTTCAAAATATAATAATCACTTTTTGTTTAAATATGTTTTGAATGAGGTGCTACATTATTTTAAATTATACCTTTGACGGTACCCATTAGTTTTGTTTGAAATGTAATTTGAGAATGGTAAAAATTAAAATACCATTTTAAAAATGTTTCAAATATATTGTAAATACTATCAATACTTAGAGCAGACTTTAAAAACTATCGAGTATATTAACAATAGACAGCTCTTACGCACTAGAAGCTACTAGAGATGTACATTCATGAAATATCGAATAGTCGATTAGTTCTATTATCGATTTTAGAAAAATACAAAAAATAAATCGATGAATTGATTATGTCGAAAATATGTCAAAAACTGGTTTGCTTTTTAATTAATTAACAACAAAAACAGTTCAAGTATCGATAAATTTAAGCAAAAATTTGATTTTTATTCACTTTCATTAGAATTCACAGTCTATCCAAATATTCCAAATTTTCAAAATTTATTAAATTAGATATGTACAAAAACTAGTTGCGGCTGCATAGTGATAAATAACGATGACCAATAATCGTACCAACCAAAAAACATCGATTTTGAGTACTCTTGTCGATTATTGAAAAATGAATCGATTGTTTTTTACAACCCTCAGAAGCTAACGACAAAATCTGTAAACTTTAGCTCTCTCATTCTCTCTGAAATTTGGATTTATTTCACACGTAGTATGTACTTCATAACATACGATAGTAATAAAAGCACATTATTTATAAAAACCACAAAAATCAAAAAAAAAAAGTTCATACATTTTCAAATAAAAAATCTACAATTTGCAGTTTAATAAACACAAAGCAAAATTATTGCGAAAATGCATTTAAAGTGCTTTTGAACAATTGTGTTATTGACTGCATTTGATATTCAATTTAAGTAATTTGCCACTGCTTGATTTATTTAATAAATAAACGTGCGCAAAACTTGTGCAAAGCTTTTTTTTATACATTTATTTAATGCTTTTTTGTAATATTTATTTTTAACTCATTTTTTGGTTGCACTTAACGCATAATTTCCTTTTGCTTTGTGCTGTTTTTTGGCAAAGAGATGACACCAACAACATTGGCTTGTTGTGCGAATGTAGGTGTATGTGTGTGTATGTGCTTGTGTGTATGTGTGTGTGTGTGTGGTTGTGTCTGTGAGCATGAAATTAAATTCCATGTCATAAACAATAACCGGGCTGACAAGCAGCCAACAACAACAACAACAACAACGGCAACAGCAACGACAGCAACAACGACAACAACAACGGCAACAACAATGTGCTGTTCAAAATTTTACAGCGCTTCAGCAGCAACAACAACAACAACAACGACAACAACAGCAGCAGCCGCTGGCCAAAAGGGCGGCAAATAAATTGAATTGAATTTAATGTCAAAAGTGCAGGATATAATTGGCTTAATGTTGTTGTTGTTATTGTTGTTGTTGTTGCTGCTGCTGCTGCTGCTACTGTTGCTGCTGTGGGCGTGGCATTAGGGCGGCCAGCAGCAAAGGCTAAAAACTGCATTAAATGTGCGTGTAAGTGTGTGCTTATTTGTGACTGTGTGCGATATACACCTGCCATGCTGCCATTATCCACGCCTTCAACAGCAAACCCTCTCCCACAAAAATACACCCCCTGCCCCCTTTTATAGCCTTTGTGTGTGTGATTTGCCGTTAAAAGCGCAAAATTCAATTTCATTTTATTGTTCGCTGGTTAAACAGCAGCGCCAAGGGTGTAAATATCATGGCTCTATATAGAGGATACTATGCTATATTGCATATATGTACATATATGCAGGCTGGGGGGCGTGGCAATTGTATTACGCCCACCTGTGAATCGTGGCTACTTTTCGCACGGCCAACACCAAACAGCAACAGCGACCGGGCGCACAATGCGTATGAGTAATGTTTGTTCAGAGTTGCCAATGGTTGTCCACCTTTGTAAGTGTGAGTGTGTGCGTGTGTGTATGTGTGTGTGTGTGTGTGTGTGTGGGGAGGGGACTATATCCGCTGACGATGCTATTATTGTAGATGTTGCTGCTGCTGTTGCTGTTGATGTAATGCAACTAATTTTGTTTTTGGTCAACGGACCGCACATTTTGCCAGGGGATTAACAGAAAAGTGAAATTTTATTATGACCACATTGACAAAGAACAACACGAACATCCACGATGACATTAATATTACAATAGTTGTTGTTAGTAAGGACGATTTGTACACTCAGATATATGATACATGAAATGATTTCTTTGTATTTATTTTATTTCTTATTTTCGATTTGCGCGGGTGCGGAGGGGTGCATCCGAAATTTGAAATAAACTTAATCTGCGTATGGTATACAGGAACCTGCATGCCAAGTTTGGTGTCTCTAGCTCTTATCGTCTCTGAGATCGACGCGTTCACACAGACGGACGGACAAACAGACGGACGGACAGACAGACGGACATGGCTAGTTCATCTCGGCTGTTGATCCTGATCAAGAATATATATAGTTTATATAGTCGGAAATGCCTCCTTCTGTCTGTTACACACATTTGCATTTTTAATGGGAACAGGGAGTAAAAAGTTAAATCACAATATAAGATGACCACTTCTGAAGTTCAAATCTTAGTTAAGAAATAATTTATAATATTACAGCACAAAGCAGTTCAAACAAATATTGAATTAACTTTTCGTTTTAGTAAGTGTATTATCAAAACTAAGTTGTTCAACTCTACGTTTTCCATAAATATTTTCCCTTAAAGTTGATCTGTATTAATTACTGTAAAGTTCTATATACGCCAAAAAAGCACTCTTTTTCGCGAAATTGAATTTTAATCTTTTAAATTACACTTCGCACCTTAATTGGATATCAATATAAATATATGAAATCCGCATTTAAGCAGGCAAATGATAAAAAATCTTTGTGATTTAAAAATGTAAGATTAAAAAAAGTAATTATTTAAATTGACGCACTTTTGCTTTATAAAATATAAAATTGATTTTTTGAACTTGCCAATTAACTTGCCTTGCTTATTTCTCTAAGTATCGACTACACCCGTCCTTCCAAAGCCACAAACTGCCTTTGGCAGCTGACAAACTGGGCAAACGTGGACAAATAGCCGCCCCCTAAAATGTGACCAACAACTTTGAATTTCAATTGAACGCTAGACGACAGCAGCAGTCAAATCAAGCGAAAGCTATTAACTTATCAAAGTCGGCCAAGTGTGCCTCAGAGCCTATATGCTATACATGGTCATAACGAAATAGCTCGATTTAGGAATTTAATCAATTGCAATTGCAGTACGGCCAATATGCAATATAATTGAACACGGTCAGAACCCAGATCAGGTAACGGCAATTGCCCTACAGCTCAACACAAATGTGTTTGCTGAGGCCAGCAAACTGTGTACTGCACCTCAAATTACAAATGTTGACGTGACTGCGCAGCTGACCCGGACTTGAACCCCGACCCAGAACCGAAACCATAGACCCACGAAGCGTAGCCAAGTCAATTGGTTTATTAAACCTATTGCAATTACTATTACTATTACTATTTCTGACTTGACCTGGATCAGTCGCCTTGAATTGACATGCAAACGGGGCAACTAATTTGAGACTGCTTTTCATTAATTTTGTGGCTAATCGAATATTGCAAATTATTGTCATTATAATGCCAAATATTGAATATCAATTAATTTTCTAGATATTGCTGAATTTATTGCGCTAGATAAAGAAATAAGTGTAGGCTTTTTAATATCAATGTCAATGAAATCAAAGCCATATATTAAGGCTTTCATAAATATTAAATATGAAAAGCATGCAATGTCCTAGTTTCTTTCAATCGACAAGGAGTTATCGATTACGATAATAAAAATATATAAATTTTCCTTAAAGTTGTTTTTTTTTTTAATTTAACAAAAGTTTATAAAGTACAAATCTTCTTTTTGGCCTATGACATGACAATAGCTTTGAATTTCAGTTAAGAACAAGTAAGAATACTCTAGTCGAGTGTGCCCGACTACGAGACTCCCTGCATTTCAAGCAGTTCAGCGGCAACACAAGCAAGCAGCGCACTTAACGTGTCCAGTTCCTGTCAAACTGTTGTTTCTGCCTGCTGAGACGGGGGGTAAGAGATTCTTCCATAATTTTGATGTTATTTATCCGATCGTGATGAAATTTTCACAGCTGATCAACATTGATACAACATATATGTGTACCAAAAATCACAGCTTTATCTTTAAAATTGTTTGAGTCTTTTGCGATTTGCGGGGGTGCGGGGCGGGTGCATCCGAAATTTGAAATAAACTTTATCTGCGTATAGTATACAGGAACCTGCATGCCAAGTTTGGTGTCTCTAGCTCTTATAGTCTCTGAGATCGACGCGTTCATATAGACAGACGGACAGACAGACAGACGGACAGACGAACAGACAGACGGACATGGCTAGTTCATCTCGGCTGTTGATCCTGATCAAGAATATATATAGTTTATATAGTCGGAAATGCCTCCTTCTGTCTGTTACACACATTTGCATTTTTAATGGGAACAGGGAGTAAAAAGTTAAATCACAATATAAGATGACCACTTCTGAAGTTCAAATCTTAGTTAAGAAATAATTTATAATATTACAGCACAAAGCAGTTCAAACAAATATTGAATTAACTTTTCGTTTTAGTAAGTGTATTATCAAAACTAAGTTGTTCAACTCTACGTTTTCCATAAATATTTTCCCTTAAAGTTGATCTGTATTAATTACTGTAAAGTTCTATATACGCCAAAAAAGCACTCTTTTTCGCGAAATTGAATTTTAATCTTTTAAATTACACTTCGCACCTTAATTGGATATCAATATAAATATATGAAATCCGCATTTAAGCAGGCAAATGATAAAAAATCTTTGTGATTTAAAAATGTAAGATTAAAAAAAGTAATTATTTAAATTGACGCACTTTTGCATTAAATGATAAAATGCATATTATCGCTTTAAAAAATCCACTTTACAAAATTGTTTTTCATATCAGAGCAAGCAAATTATAATGCTACCAAAGTAAAGCTATATCGACAGTCTGATTTAAAAAGGACATTCAACAAAATGCACAAAAAACGGATTACATTTTTTAAACTAGCTCACTTTCTTTTATGAGAAAAATACAGATTTGCAAAATTTACTTTTATGAAAAGCCAAATTTTACATATTTTAAATGTAAATCAAACAAAATTTAAAAAATCAACTGAAATGCAAATTGGGTTTCATACAACTCTTTATTGCTTAACAATTAGAAACGATTTAACAATTTTCGGCTGATTAGCAATGCCATATGGCACAAGTACAGAATAAAATGATACACATTTTGCCCATTTATCACATGACACAATTTCAAATACATAAAATAAAGAAGGAAAAAGGAAAAGTTACCTTCAAGCATTTTGCAGAACAATTTTCCAGCAAATTTTTCGTGACAATATCTTATCTTATATCATGAGCATAAAATTAACAACCCAATGTCGAAAACTGGCGCCAAAATCAACGTTAAAAACTTGCACATGTTATTTTGCCGAAGTCGAAACGAACAACAAGTCTGGGAAGGAGCATGGAGCGAAGTATACAGGACGAAGAACTCAGAACGAAGAACGCAGGACTAAGAAGGCAAGGCATTACATATTTAAAATCGACGCCTGTGGCGATGCTATAAAAATTTGTGCGCGATAAAATGGAATTATGAAGACGACACAAAACGCAGACGCCGAAGGACGAAGGACTTGTATGTGCGCTGAACACGACACGTGTTCTTATTAATTTTAATGCATATTAAAAATCGCAGCCTGCGGGCTTCTCAACAACAGACTGAAGCAACCTCATCTTCAAGCTGTAAATTTATCCCAAGCAGCGTATCAATAAAGGACCTAAGCAGAAATGCTAAATCGGTGGCACAGACATTAAGTTGCCCCAACCATAAAATGCTTTAGAAACCACAACAATATATATATGTATATATAATATACTTTCACTGCAATAAGTATATGCACACATGGCACTGACTTATGTTTATTAGATTTTATGGGCTAAGGCTCAGACTTTGGTCCTGTGGTTTTCCTTTCACATTTTTGGGCTGTGCATTAAAATATCTTAATAGAAAAGAGATAAGTCATAAAATATTAAATGAGTGGCTACCACACACACACAAACACAAACACAAAAGCTCATAATCAGTCAGGCAGTGAGGCAGTCAGTGTGGCACTGTGGCAGCCCAAGTGGCAAGCAGCAGCAGCGGTTTCATATGCTGCTCATCTGCTCCTGGCAGTATAACAGTACAACAGTCTAACAGGATGGCAGGATGGCAGTCTTCGTCTGCGCCGCAATGTTGTGGTTATGATTTTCTATACCCTGTAATTTCGATAGGCTATCGAAAGGACTTTTGATGCTGTTTAGGACAAAGCAGCAGTAAATGTGCTTTTAAGTTTTAGTTCATTTCATTTGCATAAAAGTAAAAATATATATTTTACAGACCTGTTCCGGTTTCCACTTTCAGACTTGCTTTAACAAAGTTTATAAATCTTTTTTGATAAATTAGATAACTTTACTGAGGGTAATTGAAATTTGTGTTTGTTATGAAGAAGAGTCACAGCTGATTGTCGACTTAACTAGTTAACTGTAAGAGAACTAACAAAAAGTTCTTAAATCTTATTATAGAATAGCTAAACTAACAATTTATGCAAATTGTGATTATTACATTGTGCTGAAAGATCAAACTAAGCAACTTAACATTAATCACGGCTTAAAGAGCTTTATTCATAATTTGTCATCAGTTATCTCTTAAATCAGTGTTCGTGAGCGCCCCAATTGATTTAAACTTGACGCTCTTGCGCTTTCGAGAGCATAACTTTGACAAGCACGCGGCTCTCTCTCTCTCTCTCTCTCTCTCTCTCTCTCTCTCTCTCTCGCTAAGCACCGTGTCCTTGCAACATACTCAGCTCTGTCTTAGGGTATTCGCACAGTCGTAAAATGGCCGAGTGTAATGATCTTATTTGTTTGTAGTGCTCATGTTTTCACTTTGCAGATAAATAATGCACAAAAGTTGTTCATTTAACTTTGCTTGTTTGTTTCGTTTCGTTTCACTTTTCTGTTTGTTTGCGCTCGTTTGGTGGTCTGCCTGAATCGCTGCCTCGCTTGCCTCATCTACCTGCCACTTTGCCCCACTTTTGCCTTGCCATGTGCCAGATATAAATCTTGAGAGCCTAAAACCAAAATGGGAGGCTACACAAAAATGTATTCAGTCTGTGTGTGTGTGTGTGTGTGTGTGTGTGTGTGTGTGTGTGTGTGTGGCACACAATTTCACAGCGCCAAAAAGAAAATAAGTTAAGAAAACTCATTCACATAATTTTCGAGTTTATTGTTAGCCGCTGCTGTTGCAAGTGCTGCCTGGGTAGCATGATATACACCTGCTCTGGCCTGGCAGAGGCATAAACCTGCTCTAATTACCAGGGTCTTGCAACAACAAGAACAACAACAACAACAGCAGCAAAAGCAGCCATAAAATATAAATAAAAATCATTCATTTTCTGTTGCACGCTGTAGCTAACCCAAGGCGGCAAACAGTTCTCAAACTGCCGCAGGAATATAACTGCTCCTTTTTAGATCCTTTAGATGATGTTTGTTGCCTGCTGCTGCGGTTTGCCTTTTGTGCGTAACATTTTTATAGCCTACACTTGGGCGCTTGAGCAAGTTAGGGCCACTTAATGAATTAACATTATTTTGATGGGTTTTATGATTTTTTCATACTTGCCCCCCTTTTTTGCTGCCACCAACAGCAAATAGGCCACAGCGCTTTGGCCACAGCCGCAACACCTCAAATAGCTTTTAACTTTTTAATAAGCCACAAAAAATTAAAAAACAAATTTATTTATATACAAATATAAAAAAAAAAAAAATTAAGCATTTTACAGCATAAGCGTAAAACTCCACTCGAAATCATTTCATTAGTATTTTTTTTGGGCGTGAGTTTTGTGGAGCACAGCAGCCCTTTTTATGTTGCATGCCGCATGGAAATTGCTTTTTAAGTACTTGGCTTCAATGCAGCGCAAAACTTTTGGGCTGCAGCAACGCTGAAAAGATAGAATGAAAAAAAAAGATGGAAAATATATAAAATCAAGGCAAAACCAAACCGACGTGCAAAATTCCGAACGCTGAAGTGAAAGTTTTTATTAAATGCATAAAACGAGTCAAAGTCGTGACCATGTTGTGTGTGTATGTATGCGTATGCGTATGTGTGTGTGTGTGTGTGTGTGTGAGTATATGTGTGTGTGTTGTGTTTGTATGCGTGTGTATCGTGCGACATAAATCTAAGTGCTTTAACGCCCCCGGGCAACTTTTGTAGCGCCTACTTCTGTGGCCAATGGTGCAAACTGTTTTAACAGTTAGAGCAGCCTTAACCCATACTCTCACACTCTATATATACATATAGATGTATATATGTATATGTGTGCTTAACAATGTGTGTGTGTGTGTGTGTTGTAACTGTGGCTGTGCCGCTTTTGTAATGAGTTTTCAAGTGGTTTTATGCATAGGCAGGTAATTTCAACATAATGCCTAATGATGTATCTTTTGTGGCACGGCTTACAAAACGCGTTAAGAATTGTGAAAGGTTTTTTGGTAGACCGTCCAACCAAATGGCCAATAACACACACAGTTAGGCACCCCTTTTTAGTTATTGTCCTTATAAAGCTGCCGGAGAAGGCCTTAAAATTATTGCCTGCTTTTGGCACTTGAATTTTGTATAATTTAATATATTTTTAATTTAAGCTATGACAATTTAAGCATAAGTTTTATATAGATTAAGAAAAATTAGTTTTTTTGTTATAAATCAAGCTCAGATTTTAAATATTTAAAATCAATGTAAAACCATAATCAAAGATCAAATCCAAATTAAAATCGGTTTAGTTCTGACAAAGTTATGAAAAATGTATTGAAATGTTGAAAATCTTAATACAACTCCAATTACTATTTATTTTTTAAGAAAGAAATAATTTTTTTCATAATTCTCTATTATACATTATCTTTCATGAAAAGATTGTTTCGATTTCCAACTCGTTTTTATATGGAATTAAAGTTTTAATAATTATAAAAATGAAAGATTGTGAAATAAACAACTACTTTCCAGTCTATAAAAGCCAAATTCCAGCCAAGTCCAGTCCAGTGCCTCGATTTGCGGGGGTGCGGGGGGCTGCATCCGAAATTTGAAATAAACTTGACCTGCGCATGGTGTACAGGAACCGGCATGCCAAGTTTGGTGTCTCTAGCTCTTATAGTCTCCGAGATCTGTGTGTTCATGCGAACGGACGGACAGACGCACAGACAGACAGACGGACATGGCTATATCGACTCGGTTGTTGATGCTGATCAAGAATGTATACATACACATGTACATTTGCAGTACTTTAATACTCCCTTTTTCCCATTTTTAATGGAAACAGGGAGTAAAAAGCACAGCTTTTTCATAGTAATGCATAATTTGTGCTTATTTATGCATCATTTTTACATTTCCATGTACATTTTATGATAACTTAAGCATAAATTATGACTATTTTATGCTTAAATTAGTTCGTAAAGGTAAATTCATGATAAGTTATTCTAGTTGAAATTTCATACATTATTTGTGCATAAACCATGCCTAACTTGCATGAATTCAGTATAGAGTTTTCTCAGTGCAATTAGTCAATATAAAAAGAGTATTTAAAAGTCGCATATGTTTGATAGTAACATATTTTAATTAACCTACAGCCCTTTAGCTTATAGTACAACAAAAGTTTATTGCTGTCAGCTTGTAGCTGATTTGTGCTATCAGTAACCTCTGTGCAACAAGCTAATTATATTGCTTATCACTAACAAAAAAGCAAATTGTATAACCCAAAAAACAATACAAAAAAAATAAATACTCCACTGACATTCTCAATAAATTTACCCACATTTAAAAAGCGCGCCCAAAATAAAATTGCCCATTGTCAAAATTTCCCTTTTGCACTCGCATTTTGTTTAGCTGGCGAGTTGCTCAACACACACACAAACAAACCCGCTCTCTCTCTCTCTCTCTCTTGCTCTCTTGCACTGAGCGAGCAGCAGTAGCAGCAGCTGCCGCATATGCCGCAACACGGCGAATTTGATGCCAAGCGCTAAACGGCGGCGAATGTATCTGACAGTAGAAGAAACAGTCGCACCGTGTGTGTGTGTGTTGTCTGTCTCCCTCATCATAGTCGCCGTCGTCGCTGTCGCCGCCGTCTCGTTGCTGTAGTTTCTGTCTGATTGTGGCCTAAGCACACAAAAAAAAGGCAATATATTTATAATAAAACAATAAAATTATTAATGAAATTGCCAACAAAAGCATAAACAATTGTCAAGTGCAACAAATACAAATAAAAGCGTGAAGCCGAATGTATAAAAAATCTGTGAACATTTTATGTGTAGTGCGTACGCTTGGAAAAATTCTGCTCTGCGCAGCAGCCGCCTTTTTTTCGGGCAGCAGCGGACAGTTTGCTACAAAAGCATATAAGAATATCTTATATAGCATTATAAAAGTTGTCCAATTGTACTTTATATATATAAAACAAGCAGACTGTAGCTTTATATCTTTCTATATAGCTGCAACAATGAAGCAACATTTATAGTTTAGCTCGTAATATGTGTCAAAACTCAAAAACAAACGAAAAAAAAAAGAAACAAATCCCGCAAAAAATTTACATCTAAATGCAAAATGAGCACATAAAACTAGAAGACAATAAAGTGTGTGAATATTTAAAAAGAAAAAAATAAAAACAAAATATAAAATATAGAAAAAAAAAATAAAACATATAGTGCGCCCATAGTGCTCATCAGCGTTGTTGTTGTTGTTGTCTTTGTTCATTGTTGTTGTTGTTGTTGTTATTCGCATTTTGTGTACCTTTCAAGAAATCAATAAAAAAAAAAGCAGAACGCAGCCCAAAGGCCAAAAGCAAATTCGCTCAAAACGAGTCATGAGAGTGAAAGAGAGAGAGAAAGAGAGAGAGAGAGGGAGTGAGAAATATGCAGAGCTAGAGAGAGCGAGAAATGCATGAGATACAATGCAGAGCAAGAGCAAGAGAGAGAGTGTTGATTTCGCTCTCGCTGTGTTTTGTTGACATTCTGTTTTTTTTGGTTTACAACTTCATAAATTTTAGCATATTTAGCAAAAGAACTTAACAAAGCAAAGAAAGAAATCAACAACAAAATGTATCTTGATAAGCACGCTCTTCCTCTTTCTTGAAACAGTTAAGTGACACAATTTCCCAGCAGCGATTTGAAGATAAAAAAAAGAAACCAGGTCTTTGGTTTTGAATGGTTTTTCAAAGTTTTAATAACACAATTGATTTAATTCAACTATGTTTTTTTATTATTTTTTTTTTTTTGGTTATTCAATCTTTGTCTCGTTTTAAGCACAATCGTCTCGTTGTTTTACTCGATACCACGTGCACTTTTTGCCCAGCCCCGAGTCTATTGATTTTTCGCATTGTATCCTGTGGATACCCGCACGTCCTGCGTGTCCTGTGTGCATGCGCATCTTGTATGCCAGTGCACTGACCTTAGCCATGGACTCAATATTTCGGGCATGCCTTTATTAAATACCGCTCGTTTATTTAGCTATCAAATTAACACCAGTCTCGTTGAGTCGCTAAAAACAACAAACAACGCAATTTTAAATATATTGTATTGTATTGTAGTACTATGTTTTCAAGATACACAAACAATGTGGGCCATTCATAAAAAAAAACCGCTGCTCCAGCGGCACAGCAAATAAATAAACAAACATTCTCACACTTGGGTTTATTAATGGCAGTGTGTGTGTGTGTGTATGTAAATGTATATTTGATTTGGGGTTTCTTTGGAAAGTGGCTTAAGTGCGTTAATATGTGGGTTATCAAACACTCTCACGCTTATTATAAGCAATCAAATTCTAGAAATGCTTCTATAGAAAACATAACTATCGAAAATGAATTAGGCAGCATTTTTAGAAAACTTTCAACAAGCACACTGCACACAGATACAAAAGCTTTAAAAGCTAAACATGGCATTTGCATTGCAAGCAAAGCTTTGCATTCAAAAGTGCACTAATACATGTGCAGCCACTCATACACAAGCACAGTTTGCAAAAGTTAAAGCTGTTGTATTTTTAGAAATATGCTAAATAGCTATAGATACAACTTCAATAACAAAGCATCAATTAGATGAGACACTTTAACACACTTTCACGTGTATCATGCTATTCCTCACCCACACACAGATACACACACACACACACAACTGCAGCTTTGCTTTCATTTTGTAAACAGTTCAAAAGAAAATCGGCTTAAGCTCAATTTTGCCTAGTTTAGTTGCCCACAGAGTAGCTGCCTGCCACTTCCGTTCCCAGTCTACGTTTTGTCTATCAATTTTGTTACCTGCCCAAAACGGCAACTTGTTCTTTTTCGGTTTTTTTTTTATCAATCTTCTATGTTTTGTGTTTAAGTATATGATAATCATATTGTAGCTTATGGAGCTCGGCAAGCGACTATCGCCCATAAAAAAAATAGTCACGTTTCTGTGTGTGGGTGGGTTTGAGTGCGTACAAGAGTTGTATTTAGTTGTTCAGTTTGAACTAGTTACGAAATTGAACGAACGAAAGTAGTGCCTTAAGTTCTTTGGAATGTGGAACTAACGAATTGAACTTATAAACTTATTTCTCCAATTGAGCTACTGAAGAAAAGAAACTCAAAGAACGAATAAAAGAAGCGATCAAGCCTAAGAAGCGAACTGAATTAAAAAAGTAAACGAACTATGCGAAGGAACGAACTGAACAACTAAACTGGTTCTTGCAATTGAACTGCTTAAGCAACGATTTGAACACCCAAACTTGTTCTTATCAAAAACCTAGTTAAGAAAATAACTTAGCGAACAAGCAAAATAAATTATCAGATCCAAGAAACAAACTACTCGAACAAGCAAATTGAACTTCTGAACTAATTCATTTGATTAAACTGCTTAAGCAAACAACTAAAGAAACGATCTTTACAAATGAACCAAATATTTAACGATTTAGAGAAAACATATAGAACGAACAAACAATAACAAATCGAACTAACGAATTGAGTTAGTTCCTTTAATTGAACTGCTTAAGCAAACAACTAAAGAAACTAACTTTACAAATGAACCAAAAAAACGAACGAATTGAACTACCACAACTGCTAACTTTAATTGAACCACATTGAACAACTCTAGTGATTTTATGATAGCTAATATTTATGGGTCATATGTACTATATTTTATATTAGATGTGTGTCCCCCCCATTGCGTCTCTGCCGTTCTGCACTTGACAGCCGCCGCAGCAGCAGCGAACAGTGGGCAATTTTTCAATTACGTTTTTCCAATTGACAGGCCAGGCACATGTCAAAGGCCACTCACAGCACACAAGTAAAAAAAAAAAAGAAGAAAAAAAAGACCAAGTTGCTAATCAAATTGTGAACCCAAAGTCGCTGATCCCGATTCGATTCGATTCGATTATTAAATATTGACGCACTCTCTGTTATTATTATGGTTATTGGCCATTATTTTTATTAGCTTTAGCTGCTGCCTGCGTCAAAACGACAAACGTTATCCAGTGCCATAAATGGCCAAAAATTGTCGCTTGATTGACCAATTTTCAATGTTTCTACTCAACTCGTTTGCCAATATCTTGTATTTTTTATAGATTGTGCAGATGCCCTACTATTTTGAGAGTGTTTATCTTTGAAGCGCGTTCTTATTCTGTCTAACTTTAAGTGTCACATTTGTTATGCTTTTGCAAAGGATAACATCTATAACTTTTTCGAGCACTTAAGATATCAAAGGGAAGCAACTGAGAGACTAGTTTACATAGACGCAATCTCAACTTGTATCAGAACTATTGATTAGTTATAGATATAAGTTCTAATCATGTGAGATGGTTTTTGAGATTGCGTTTTGCTTCTTTCGATATATTTTTCAAGTCCGGTGGAATCAGATTAACATACTAAAAGCTGTTAAAATTTGTTCAAAATCGGACCACTATATTATAAAGCTGATATAGGAATAATCAGTTCAAGAATGGGTTGTATGTAAAACTTTTTATAGGCCGAATCAGACTATAGTACTTTAGAACATAGCTGCCATAGAAACGATCATTTGAGCATTTTGTTTTTAAAAATAACGTAACCAAACCTACAAATTCTGAGTTTTAGCATTATCTAAATAATGCTTATAAAATTTCGTGCAAATCGGACCACTATATCTTAATAATAAGTTTTCGTATGAAAAACCTTTTTTGTATCTCAAACTATCTTAACTAAATATAACTATTCTGCGTTTTAGTTTGTTCTTGTCATGCTGACCAAATTTTATCAATATCTGGCGACTATATCTTATAGCTCTCATACCCTTCTGTAAGGGTATATTTCTTCTGCCAAAAATAAATTTCCTATCTTGTTCTATAGTTAGATAGCCTGCCATGTTCGCGTTTTTATGGTGTACCGCCTTAATGTGTCACATTTTTGAAATGCAATTCTTTATTGCTTTTATGAGTAGGTCTAAGCAGCTAATGCCAATCAAACAAAGCCATAGTCCAGGCCCATTAAAGTCGGCCCTTCCGAGTTGGGTTACTTTTAGCATGCGGCTGCAGTTTGATGAGCTGCTAATTAGCACCGACTGCTCAACTGCCTCAACTGCCTGAAATGCCTCAAAACTGCCTCAACTGATTCAACCGCGAGAACAGTCACGAGAAGCATTCAGTCCAGAGCATTCACTCATACTCATATGTCGTATGAGTGAGTTTGAATATAGCGTGCTGAGGCAGTTCTGAATGAATCAGCACGAGCGCACTGTAATTTGCACTTTGCACACTTCCTCACCGCTGCCAGTTGTGCCCCGCTCTGCTCCATCCATAAGCAAATTCAGAGTCATTCTGTTGCGCTTCAGTTTCTGTTTTTTTTTTTTTGCTTAGCTGGGGCATATTAGTTACGCCGTAAAGTGCATATGTTCTTGGCTTGATTGACAGCTGATTCGTTACGACTAGTTAGTTGATAATTAGCAAGCTATATTGACAGATTGATGGAAGGCAAACATGCTTTGCCACTTGATTTCCTGCCCAGGCTTTGTTTGCTGTCAATATTGACATTTCTTTTGTCATCAGTTCTGTTTAGTTTGCTAAGGCCTTTTTGGGTTTATCTAATATTTATGTGCAATTTTCTTTTGCCAGATTTTGTGAGTCACTTTTTTGAACGTTTTTGCTTATGTGTTGCTTTTGGCCAACTGCATTTAAAGTAGCTAAATTTTTACAATTAATAAAGTAAAATAACAAAAAAAGTATAAAAAAATGAGCCTATTTTCATATTTCCGAGCACCTTCCATTCTACGTTTTATAGAGCTTGTTGGAATACTATTATTCAACTGTCATCCAATCGAAAGTGTACTTGGTTTTCGGAAGTAAGAACAGCCTACAATTCAAAATAATTTGATTAAAATAATACATATGAACAAATTCTGCAACTTTTAACAAAACTATTCTAACTAGTCTGTTAAAAAATATACGAAACTGTTTCGGTTTCCGATTTCGGCCACATTTTGCGGAATGGAAATTTTCTAAATATTTACTATATTTTTATTTCAGTATATTTTGTGATTTGCATGCTATATTAATGGGAAATTCTTATAACCTTCACTTTAGTGGCAATTTAGTCAATATATTTGCTTTTAGTCACGATATATCGATATTATGGATACTGAAATCGATTTATAACCCTGTTAATTGGAACTCGGTATCGATACTATCGATACTGATATCGATTTTCCCACAACTTCGTAGAATAATTATAGTTTTGATAATTGCAACTCATTATCGCTATTTTTGCTGTAGCGCAACATTGTGTCGCCTATGGCCGCAACTTCTGCTCGTATCAGTAAGCTGTTGTTGCAATGTGCTTTGTTGCGGCTTTTTTCGCCCTCAGTCTGTCGTTCCACAAACTGAGGCAGTCATCGTCATCCAGTGCAACCAGCTGGTGCACACATGTCAACGTGGAGAGACGATGTTGATGACGTTGTTGTCGTCGGCTTTGGGGTCGCTAAATTGTTGCTTCATATAAGTACATGAACATATACTATATGTTTGATATGGGCACATTTATATGCTTTTATATATATGGTCACACATGAGAAAGAGTGTGTAATGTAGTTTTATGCGGCTGCATCTGTTAAGAAGACACGCCCCTATGTTTTGAAGATTTGAACCCGATTGAACTCTTCGCTCTCAAATGAGCGACACTTAAAAAAAAAAGAAGAAACATAGAACCCAATAAAGCGCAGAAAGGCGCAAAAGAAAGCGAAAGAAAACAAAGAGCAAACCGAAACAGAATACAAAAACAATGGCAAAATATCGAAACAAAAAAAAATTGCAATAAATTATCATAAAAAGTGACAGCTAAGAGCGGGTTTTTTGTTATTTATTTTGAAAAAGGTTAAACGCAGACAACAACAAAAATGCAAAACAAATAATAAAAAGGCAAAACAACAACAATCAAAGCAAAAATAATAATATTATTTATCATATTTAGCAACAGTGCCAAAATGGAAATCATCTAAGTAAATAAAAATAATATTAAAAAAATAAAAAACTATAGCAACAATTAAGCGCACAAAACTAAACAAATGCAAGACAATAAATTTTACAAAAATGTTGTAATTAAGCAGCAACAGTTAGAATATTAAAAACATAAAGCTTGAGTCCTACAAGCGTGACGCAAGGTGCGCACAGTGGGACAAAAGCGCACAATAACTAAACACAAAAAGCAAACAAACGCACAAAAAAAAGCAAAAAAAAACGAGTGAGAATAAAAAGTAGATTTAACAAAATACAAAAATATTAAAAATTATAAATAAAATCTTAAATAAATAATAATAACTACTAAGATGCCACGCACACAACAGTTGCCACTGGCACTGCGCGCCTTGTTGCAACTGTTGCTCTTCAGCAGCATTGCTCTGCAACATTGCACCATAACTGCGCTGCCCAGCACAGCAGCGCTTAGCAGCAGCAGCGGCAGCAGCACCACAGAATTGCCACCACCCGGCACCACATCGGATCATAATATTATTCCAGATCTATTCAATGTGGAGCATGATGAACATGCTGGTTCGGGCTGGGAACAACTTGAGACTGAATTTAGCTTAGTCACGCAGCATGCGGATAAACCTTTGGGCGCCACTTCACCCACATCCATTGAGCAGCAGGATCAGCCGCCAGCGGTGCCAGCAACAACGTTGGCCTTTGCCAATGCCGTTGCTGTGGCAGGTGACACAATGGATGCAACATTAGGTGGCAATACACAGCACAGCGATGCCACGCCTCCCTATGCCGCCGTCGATGATAGCTATGGTAAATAAACATATTTCTTTTTTTTTTTTTTTGCTGCGACAACAATTAAAACTTTCAATGTTAATTTTAAAATTCTTTCTTTTTTTTAATATATTAAATAAAACTAAAACATTTATAACAATTGCTTAGCAACCTTTAAATTTTAAATTAAACTAAAACTAGCTCTAAGACTACCATTTATATTCATTACAAATTCAAATAAAAGTATCTCTAAGTCAACTATTTATATTCATTCCAATCAACTTAAATGATTTATGAGTCACTTGGGAATTGAAACAATTGAACCCAGACCACAGCTACTAATTCACATGTTGCTTTTGAACTGTTTGTGCAACTGTTGATTCATTCAACCAGACTGGGAACTTCATTTATATCTGACAGCGCTAATCGAATATATATATATGCAAATAGCTTATAAATACAAAGCACACGCCTTATCACAAATTTATCAAAGCTGCGCGCCACAACTTATCTAAAAATTTGATTACAAAGAACTATATGAATGACAATTAGCTTAAAATTATGATAAATTTGAAATATTTCAGCTTTCTTATTGTTTTTTTTTTAAATTGAAATACAAGAACTAAGCAGTGAGTTTTAAGCTGCTACCAACAATCGGTACTGGTGGAGATTCGAACCCTAGATTCTTAGTTTACTTAGTCGGCCTCTTAGACATCTCAGCTACCTAACATATCAAATTTGTCACGTTGCCAACGAGAAAATCATATTCCAGACTAAAGTCCTTGGAGTCCTTAGACCCCACTTATATAAACAACCTAATTGATTCAGTTTGTAGCTTAGCATTTGCTTAACGATCAATTTAATAATATATATATTCAATTTGAGCCAGAAATGCCTCAATTATATATTGATTTATTTCACATTTATTCAGCGCTATATCCTTTTAGTCCTGCGCCTGTATGTTGAGCTGCCCAATAAGCTCATTAAAAAATTGGACACTTGCGAACAAGACTCGTCCATTATAAAGTATTTGGGACGCGCTGCAGGCAGTTCATTGACATGGCTATATGTATATGTATACAGCTGTAAAAAGATAGTATGCTAGGCCATGCGGACAGACATATAGACAGACAGTTGCCCTAAGTTATTATCGATAGAAAAACAAAAATAACAACAATTTTATGCATACTTCAAGGCAATTAACTGAGTTTTCATTTCCGGCTTAACACGCAGCGTTGTTGCTAATAGCTTCAAAAACCCAACTGAGCTAACAAACCCCCCTTTTAAGCCCGCCTCTGAAAGTGTAATATGGCTAAATTCTCACGCAAAACTTTCAGCATTGGCGAAAATGAATTATTTAACATTGTTTTTGGCCAGGCCAAGTTTCTTTCTTTTGGGGGCAGCTGCGGCCGTTTAATGAAATATGCCCGAGAATTGACACCCACAATAAAAACAAGAACAAGAACAAGAACAACAACAACAACAACAACAACAACAACAACAATTAAATTGGCAGCTCGTCAAAAGTTGGGCATTCACTGAAAAAACATCGCCACACGCAATATGCGATGTTTTCGTTGCGATATGCGATGATTCTCTAGCCAAGCAGAGCAATTAACAACTTTACTTTTATGGCCAACAATTATTTGGTATTTATTGTTAAGCTCTCTAACTGTGCGCTATCTTTATGGCCAAGGCTTTAAATTTAAGCCGCTGACAAGTTGCTGTTGGCCTTTATAATTGTAGACCATTGTAGCCTACCCTTTTCCCATAAAAACAATATATACATAAAAAAAAAACAGTTGTAACCACGTGGCGTATGTGCAATTTGCATGTTGGGTGCTCATGTTGCGTGCTGGTTCAGCATTTTTATGAGCTGCTCTGCTCTCGAAATATTGAGCACAGACTGACAGCTGGCAAATTGCAGTGCTTGGGTCAAGCAAAAGCGGGGTGAGCTGGTGCAGGGGGCATAGTCGGGGTCAGCTTTCGGAAAAGTGGGCGTTGTGAACAAGACTTAGGGCGTTGATTTAGCGGACACACGCAAAACTTCAATTAAAATGCATTTAGTTTTTTTTTTTTTGTGTGTGTGTGTGTATTTCGGCATTTCTTATTCGACAATACAAATCAAAATAAATAACATTTAGCACAAGCAAAAAGGACACAGAATCATATTTCATTTTAATTGTACAACAACTCTTGCACAAAAGGATTCAAATGTGTCCTTGAACTCGTAGAAATAAACACTTTATTTAGAAAATAACTTTATTCAAATTTTGTAATTTGCTAGTAAGCTATGAAAGTTGCATAGATGCTAATGCTAAAAAACTATAAGAAATTATTACCGATATTTTCGATAAAGCGTTCTTAGTCATTGTCATAGGTGCTTGTTTTCAAAAACTATCGAATTATTATCGATAGTATTCATAGCTCGTTCTTAGTCATTATTAGCTTTTAACTTTTGTGCAAATGACGTAGGAACTTGCAAGCTTCCGATCAATACCTAAGAAATTGATACTCTAAACAATACTTGTTATAAATTTAAAACAAAAATAACTAAAACTGAAATTAACTTTCTAATTTTCTAAAATTCACAATCGATTGTTTTAACCAGTTATTATTCATAAGGTTTTTTGTTATTACAAACTAACTTAAGTAACATTTTTGGAAATATTAAAGCTTTGAACTACTCCAATAAAGCATTAAAAATATTAAAATACTTAATTAAAAACAAGAGCTAAGCACTCTTAAAAAACATTTTAAATTATCGATAGAAAAAGATTGGAGTAATTGGAGTATATTTCAAATGAATTGAAATGTTAATTCAATTCTTTTTTGTGAGTATGAATTAAGTCAAATCAAATTTCAATTCAAATCCATTTTTCATTTGGTATGAAATCATATTTTCATCGAATGAATGAATTCAATTGTTTGTAATGAAATGCCTGTGTAATTCGCAGATTCATTAAAAAAAAAAAACAATAATTCATGTAATGTATTGAAAAACTTATTACTCCCTGTTCCCATTAAAAATGGGAAAAAGGGAGTTATAAAGTACTGCAAATGTGTGTAACAGACAGAAGGAGGCATTTCCGACTATATAAACTATATATATTCTTGATCAGGATCAACAGCCGAGACGAACTAGCCATGTCCGTCTGTCTGTCTGTCTGTCTGTCTGTCCGTCTGTCCGTCTGTCCGTATGAACACACAGATCTCAGAGACTATAAGAGCTAGAGACACCAAACTTGGCATGAAGGTTCCTGTATACCATACGCAGATCAAGTTTATTTCAAATTTCGGATGCACCCCCCCGCACCCCCGCAAATCGCAAAAGACTCCCACAGCCACAATTTTAAAGATAGATAGATTGGTACACATGTATGTTTGATCAATGTCTTTCAGATGTGTAAATTTCAACACGATCGGATAAATCGCACCAAAGTTATGGAAGAACTTATTTCCCCTGTCTCAGCAGGCAGAAACAACAGTTTGACATGCACTGTGCAAGTTGAGTACGCTGCTTGCTTGTGTTGCCGCTGAACTGCTTGAAATGCAAGTTGGGAGCAGGGAGTCTCGTAGTCGGGCACACTCGACTAGAGTATTCTTACTTGTTTTTTTACTAAAGATTAACTTTATGTGCTTTGTTTACAGCTTACATCCTAGAATCAAATGTACATATATTGCATAATACTATAAGCTTATTTCCACTCAACTAATTGATATTTGAGTTCACTTTTTTTAATGCTCAGTGCAAAAGCACATCTCTGTACATGATAATAACACAATTGTTTCAAATGATTTGTCATTTCTAAATGCAGCCAACAATTTTATTTTATATAGAAAAAAATGTATGCAAATTACTTGACAGACAACGACGACGACGCAGTTTGCAAATTGAACAATTGACGACTCTTCAACTAAAAAGTTCTCTCAGCGCTAATTATAATTACAGTCAAACAAATGTGTTTCTTTTTATATAATGTGCATAGTATATATATGTGGATATAAATGTCTACATATAGACGATATTAATGCCTTACCAGAACAGAATACCTAATGATATTTCTAGTACATTTTTCAAAAGTATCACGGTGTGTTTTGAGAATAAAAACTAAAAACAACAATGCATTAAAATATTTGCATAAAATTAAGCTGCTCTATAAAAACTTTATTATTGTAAAAATAGGATAAATAAGATAATAACAATAAATACTTGGCATTTTTCGCTGAACATAGACAATTTACTTGGTAATAAAACCCATTTATAAAAATAAGGAAATGCATTTTAGACGTCTTTGTTTCAATTTTCTAAATGTCAACTTTTTTTTAAAAATCTGTATTCAAAGGTTATAAATTTTTCATAAATATAAAAAGGCTGAAGATGACCATATAATTGTTATTTTAATTATGTTTTGTTGAAGTGTTAATAAAAAAAAACTATACAGCTTGAAACTTGAAGTAAACTTTTTATATAAAATGAAGCAAAATGATTTTTAAAACATTACCGAAATAAATAAATAGATTCTTAAGTTAAATACGTCTTATAAATTGACCAAAAATCTTAATCAAACAAACCTGTGTTCAACAAACATAATTAATGAATGAATGCCAAGTCAAAGTTCAATTGACAGTTTCTTACTTCCGGGCAGCTCTAAAGTATTATTTAATGACCCAGCTGTTGTTGTTTTATAAAATCATGTCATTAGTTAATAACAAAAATGCACAAAGATCTTGAAAACAAAAACCAAAACAATACAAAAAATATGAAAAGCAAAAAAAATAAAAAAATCAACTATATACAATTCATTTAGCCTGCGCCAGCTGGCTTTTGTAAATTTTCTATCAAGTCATTAGTTTAATTAATTGTTTTTCACAACTTTTTGCGGCAAGTGCGGCAACTACAGCTCCCTTCTTTATGCCCCTTCAACCTAACTGCTGCCCCCTTTTGCTACTACTTCTTAATGCCCCTTTAGCGCTTCATCCCCAAACAATTTCATGCTGGTGTTGAGTTAATTTTTCTGTTAATTCATTTCAAGACGCCGCTGAAGCGCGTTGCCTTCACAATTTTATAACACTTTTGGCTGCCGCACTTTGGTAGCTGAAAAGTGCAGTTCATCAAGTGCCAGTTGCCCCCCTTCATACTGCAAGCTACCAACCAAGCCCCTCCCGCGATGCCACTAATTTGGCTGAAGGCTGTGGAGACTGGGAATATATCTGTCGCCTGCCTCTTTTTTTGAGTGGCACTTGAGCGGCGCCGAGTGGCATGAAATTGAAATTGGTTTGGCTCGGGAACTCGACTCGACTCGACTCGACTCGACGCGAGAACTTGACAAAACTTGCAACGCGGCAACATGCAACATGCATTTTACTTTACCCAGTCCCAATCCCACTGTGTGCAATTAAATGCATGAAAGTATCTGTCAGATGCAGCCTGTTGACGGCATAATGACAAACAACAGTTGACAAAAAGTTTCTCTCAACTTGGCTAGAATTAAGTAACTATAATTAATTTTTGGGCGAGAAGGTGCCATGTGTAACTGTCATAGCAACAACAGCGTCTTAAGAAATGTCTCTTAAATTAATATTATGCAAATGTCTAGGGCAAAGAAACTCAGCTAAAGAATATTAAAATGTAGTTAGTTTAAAATACAGGCAAATGCGAGCTATTAATTAATCATCGTTTGTTCATACATTACTTAAAACTTTTTATAAAAATCTTGTGTTTATTTTAGAGCTGTGAAAAATATTTTTAAAATTTTGCTAAAAATATAAAAGTTGATTTTAAACACTATTGTTAATTCAAAAGTTCTTAAACAAAACCTAAAGCCAAGTTTTCAACTGCAAAGAGCCAAACACTAAGAACTTAAACATGCCTCACTCCCATTAAATAGATTTTCAGGGCAGCTTTTCGTTCGATGGCTCAAATCTCAGCCATTGGCCACTCAAAAGTTAAAGTTTTACTTGACCAGAAGCAAAGTTGCTAATACAAATTGACGTAACTTTTGGCTTGTCAACAGCAAAAACAGCACACAAAGTTTTCTGTGCGTTTTTTGACAAATGATTTGCCTTGCAAGAAATAAACAAAAACAAACGCACACAACAGTCTTACCTAAAAATAACTAAAAAAAAAACTAAAAAAAATGCGGCTAGCAAAACTTTCAACTTTAACTTTGCCAGCAAAACTTGTATTCAATGTGTGTGCGTGTCTGTGTGTGTTTGGGGTGTTCCTTAGGGCTTCACTCATAGCAAATTTTACAGGACACTGAGTTATGAACATGACTTGTCAAAAAAAAGCATTAAAAGTGCAAAGTAGTGGAAGCTAGATGAAGAAAACAATCATTTAGTAGCCAGCAAATTTTGAGCGAAACTAAATGCAGAGTGAAAAAGCATAAATCATTGAACTTTTCTTCCTTTCTTCCATCCTGTTTCCTTCTTGCTCCTTGACAAGCATTTTTGCAAAACAGACATCAATCATTTTGTTAGCTGCTGTCTTGATTTTAATTTGCGACATGGCCACAACACATACACACAAACACACACACACACACGCATGCACACAGCTTCTGGCAATGCAAAAAAGTGTTGCATACCCAAAAGGCGCTTAGAACGCATACGTGCTCAAGGCGCTGTCGACCTGATGCTGACGCAGACGCTGATAAGCCTTTCCAACTCAACTTGTCTGTTTCTTCAAAACGCATAATTGTGCTGCCAGAAAAGCTGGCTTAGTTTTTTATTTCTTCGGAAAACCGTACATAAAGCGGGTGGCAAAACAAGCAAAACAAAAATATTTTGGTTTTTGTTATATTTACAAAATAAAATACAACCGAATTGGGTTTTTGGTCCTTGAAACATTTTTTATAGATTTATTTTTTCGCGATATGGTTTTTTCAAATTTATGTAGACTTGCCATTTTTTCTATATCTTGAGTTAGAATAAATACGTAAATATAAAAAAATGATTTAAAGAAAGGAAAATATAGCTTTAGTATTTACAAAATCTTAACTAATTTCTTTTTCCAAAAAAAACACATAGTTTATCCCGCAGTCATCTTTTTATAGGCTGTTATCTGCGATTCTTCTCTTATTTCCGTAATGTTTCAAATGGTTTTTTGATTTCAAGTAACTGTTTTCGAAACAACTGAAGTTGGTAATCTCAATCTTTTTAAGGTTAACATTCTTTTGAATATACTTTCACTATCTTAAAGAAAAATCCGAATATTCTTTTAACTAATCTAAAAAAACTAAAATTTTAGATTCACAACGATTTGATTATTTTAGGAATTCAAAACAGGAAGGATAATTTCCGATATACTTTATTAAAATAACGTAAAAAATGTATATGAAATTTCTAATATGCATTCGTTCAAAAGTTATCTTTATATTCTATTTTCTCCCAAGTTGTCTACGCTCACACACTCGCACTCTTATACACACACACATGCACTCACACGCACTCACATACTCTGCAACGCTTTTTATGTCCAAAAAAACCGTTTACTTTGTGGTCTGCTGCAGAGCAACAAAACCAAAAAAAAAGTGTTGCCTACTTATCGGCTGCATTGTTGTGTGTTAATTTATGAAACTCGCCATTTGACATTTGATACGAATATGCCCGGCAGACAAAAGCAGACAGCAGAGCACAAGGCAAACTGAATGGCTAAATATCAACAGATAAACCTCTTTTTTTTATAGCTCCTCTTTTTTTGGGGGGTTGCCACACGACCAGCAACAAAAACAACAACTTCCGCCTAACTGCACTTCAGCATGTCTATTTGTACGGCTAAAGTACGCTGTGTGCTGGGAGTACAATAACCCTGAATAAAGTGAATACACAGTGAATAACAAGAGCATCATTCACTTCCCTGATGTGTGTGTTGGCTGCTGTTTTTTTTTTTGTTTTTTTATTGCACTTGAAAGTCACTTGTAGGCGGACGCCTTTTGTCTGCCTATGTGTCTATGGGTGTGTTTATGTGTGAGTATGTGTGCGATACTTAAAGTCATAAACACCTTGTTAGTGCTGCAACTGAACGCGTTGAACGTGACATTGATGCCTCCTTTTGTGGCTGATACACATTCCCTGTGCGGCAGATATGCAAGAGTTTAAACAGTTTCCGCGTCTCAAGCAGCAGCAGACCCCAACCCGCCCAACCGGAAGTTAATGGCTGACGCTGCCATGTGCAACTTCCTGTCGATAACCTTTCTGGGCAGTACGAAAGCCGGCGCCGTGCAGATTTATCGCTCAATTGTTCATGTTCCGCTGTGGCTTGAGTCTATCCTAATTAGTAGCAAATATGAGGCAGGCCTTTAAACCAGTTTTAAGGCTTTAAACCAGACATTGAAAATTCTAAAATAATACATTTGATTTACGTCTTAAACAACAGCTTAACTAAACAACACAAAATGTTATTTAAAACAAGAAATGCTTTTAAATATAGTTTCTACTTAGTTACCTGTCGATCCTTTATTTGGTTTTCTATGTTTTGCCTGTTCGACTAATGACTTAAAAGTAGACATATATCAAGTAGCTTTTAGTTTTGCAAAATTGTGTACATTGTCAGTTGCAGGAGTAGTCAAAATTAAATCAGGAATATATCCTTAGACAGTTGATAGAGCAAATGACATGTGTACATTAAATGGCCCAAGACACAAACTAACATTATAAAAGGGTTTATTTGTATATGTTTGTTGTGTGTGTTATGTGTGTGTGTACATTTGAATGCCTTATAAATGGCACATCAACTTGAATAATAGCTTCAGGACATGCCAAATTGTATGACAACATTAAGCAACACAATAGCTATTTGAATTGGGTTCAATTCAAATCTGTCTGCCCGATTAACAAATAGAAAGCAATTGCTGCCGAAATCTTCTGCTTCAAAATTACTTCCTTAAGTCGTTAAGATACGTCTGCTTAATAAAAATTCACATTTTGCAAATGTTATACTTATTTTTGCAAATCTAAACAAATGTTGTTATCGTTGTCGAAGCAAAAGTTTTAGTTATCCCAGAACCTCGATTATCAAAATACTTCTCATAAATTTACAACGTACTCAACTTTGTTAAACTAAATCGATTTGCAACCGTAATGTTCTTTTTTGTCATTGTCAAGATTGATTTTGCATTTGAAATATATTCATTTCGGAAAATACATTTTTTTTTTCGATTATATTAAAATGTATCCTTATGCATTTCAAAACAATACCTCAAATTTTTAGTTTTTGTTGATTGCAAACATTAAATTTAGCATAAGACGTTACTTTAAAGCTTTTTGTGAATTAGTTTTTTTTTGTGGTTAAAAATCATTTCAAAATATACAACATTTTTTATATTTAAGATAAGGATTTTCCCAGATTTTTCAATCCCTATATCTTTCTGAAAACCAAACCAATTTCCATGAAGAATGACCTTTTGAATCTGTTTTGTACTCTTATTTGATTTTGCTACTGATTTTTATTCATTTCTGAAATCAACTATTTTTAAATTATAGCTAAATTTGACTTGTTCTCAAATTATGCACGTAAAGAAATTTTCAAAAAGTCTGTACCTGTATATCAAATTTTGTGAAAACTTAACCGTTTTCCATGCGGAATATCTTGTTTATCATAATTTACCAACTTAATGGATTTTGCTTTTAAATTTTATTGACTTCAAAAATTACTAAAATTTACTAAAAATTATAAATTTGGAAAAATTAAAAATTTTAAAGTTGTATGTCTAATTGATTGCGGACATTCAAATAAATATACGATATTTTTTAAAACCTTTTTAATGTCTCGTTTTGTTTTTAGTACAGAATTGGAAATGGGCTTAAGTTGCTCTCATTAATAAACACATACATATGTATGTATATCTAAAACATAAACATTTTTAATCAAAAACTGAGCTATTCACTCATAATTTATGCAATAACATATCATAGACACTTTAAAGTGTGATATTGTTGTGCATATTTAAACAGTTCAACACACACACACCTTTGCCTACACTGATTGTGTGTGTTTCCTGCAGGCTCTTCAGTTCCCCATTTTTTGTAAGACAAACTTTTTCATTTATATTTTTAGTCGACTTTATTTCGCATAATTTTAACGCCTTTATGCAGAAGGGAAAGAAGGATGCAGGGCGAAGAGAGGAAGGCGCCAACGTTTGAGCCTTTGAGGCGCCCATTGAAAGGCAGCCAACCGCTTCGCGTTCACATGTCAAATTGCATGTGAATCTGTGTAGCGTTAGGTGTGTGTGTGTGTGTGTGTGTGTGTGTGTGTGTGTGTGTAGGTGTAGTTGTGTGTGTGTCTTTTACACATCTATATATCTACGCTGCACTCTAATTGTTTGTTTGCCTCTGTGTCTTTATCCCGCGCTCTCAGACTCTCTATTTACGCTTTGCACAACGCCTTTTGTTTAGTTTTTACGTCTGGCCAAATCCTAAAGCAGCTCGTAAACTTCAGGCGAAAACAACAAGAACAATAACACACAAACACACACACACACACAGCCTGAAGGACAACAACTAAATAAGGCACACGCGTAACAATAGCACAGACTTGTTTTATTTGTATACCCTAACAGTAAAGGCATTACGATATGTTGTTCAAGTTTGTAAAACATACAATTCAACAAGTAAAGAAATGTTATTCATTGTTTATCTAAGACTATAAATTTATTATATCAATTTTTCTTGTATTCGTTTCTCCAAATTTCTTCTGTTCTGAGTTTCTTTTGAGAGTCCAATCAATTCCACACAAAGATTTACAGACCATTTTTCGGTTTTCAGTTTTAGCAATATTTTGCGGAATTGAAATTTATTCAATGTTTAATTTTTATCATTGTTATTAAGCTACTTAATTGAATTCAATCTTTGGGGGAACTTTGAATAAATGCTTTATCAAATACAAGTGATTTCAATCAGCAAAATCTTGACAAAAGTAAAAATGAGAACATTTAAGGAAAATTCTGTTTTAAAATGTTTTTCCGAAATTGTAAGCCGAACGGGCCTCTAAAATCATAATACTTTTAAAGTAAAAAATAAACTAAACTATTTCATTTTAAGTTAACTTAAATTGAAACTTAAAAATGACTTCATTAAAATACTGTTTAATTTCTTATAGAGTATACAAATTTCAATGTGCGTTAAAGCAAAAGTTCCCAATTTTTCTTGACTTTATTTTTAGCGTAGTTTTTCTTCCCTTTTTTTTTTGAGGCTCAGACAACTTAATGCTATTTGCTTTACACTCACACCCGCACACACACACACACAAACACCTAGCAGTCCCTTTGCCATCTCATGCTTACCCCTCTCCCTGCCTCTGCACCTTTTGTTTGCCTTTCTTAACAACTTAAGCACGTCGTCTATATTGGTTTTCGGGCGCTACTCTGAACAAAAAAAAAAAATAATAATAAAAAAAAAGATTTTGCTTCCTGCTTTTGCCTTTGCTTTGTGAAAATAATCACGCGCAGCTTTGAGTTTTTTTTTTTCCTCTTCTTTTTTTTGCACAGTTTTTCTTTTGCTTTTTCACACTTGGCTTCTTCCGCTTGGCGCCGGGCAACTCAGCAACTCAGCAACTCATAGTGCGGCCCTCTATTGTTTTCTTTTAATTTGTAGCTCTGCTTGCCTGCCTTGCTTGCTTGCTGAAGCAATCCTTTAAAACTGTAAAACCGGAAGGGGCAAACTCTGTGTATTCATGTCTAACAGCACATTAAGCACGGCCATGTGAACCGGTTCGAAGTTCCTTTCAAAATACATCACTCTAAAGTGGTTCAAAGTCATGACTGCGCATAAGGATCTGTAGTATCATGGTTTTCTTATCTTTGCATCAATTAACATAATTGTTGTAAAGTAAAGTTGGTCTTGAGGATTAATTGTCTTTAGTTTTATTATTTTCAATAAAATAAGATATTAATATTGTGGAAACTTGTGGCAGCGTCAATAAGTTATATGAAAATGAAACACAAACCTATTCTAAATCCCACTTTGACATTAATTCCACAAAAAAGCTTATAGCATACTTTTGGGAGCAACATGGAAATATATTTCTTAGTATTTATTTTGAAGTGGTCAAAGTTGAATTTGTTTATACAAACATTGTTTGATGTTTGCAAATGTTAAAATGCATACGATATGTATTGTTAGGTCGAAGCTGGTTTTATGTTTTTAAATCGAAAGGATTCTGAAAACGTGATAGATTGAAATTGTCTTTAAGTGGAAATAAAAATTGTATTGAAATTTTAATTAAAATTGATATTATTTTAATGATATTTAAAAATATTCAAATGATATTTAACAAGAACAAGTTTATGGAAAAAAAACTTTTGTTACGATTTAAGATTTATAATAACTCTTACAGCATTCAATCAAAACTATATATATTTATTAATTATTGTTAGTGAGCGCTTGGTTGCTTAACAACTAAACCAAGTACACACACATAGAAAAATCACCTGCAAAATCAGCGTCAGGATGTTAAGGATCGCTGTTAACCACTGGACAAGAGCGCAATAACAAAAAAAAGCAAAAATAAAGACAAAACAAAAAAAGTGAAGCAGCGCATGCAAATCAATTTACAGCCAACTAACGGCAAACAAAGCGGCTTTCACATGAATGTAAGCGACATGGGGGAAAACCAATCAGGAGCACTTAAGGACGACACTTGCGAAAGAGTGGCAAAGCGTGTGTGTGAGTGGGAATGGGGGAGTGGCAGCGAAAGAGAGTGTGAGAGGGAGATAGATAGATGAAAAGATTAAGATACTCGACAAAGAAAATGAACAGCCTGCCTGTCGCTGGCATCTGTCAATGCTATTAACTTTTCTACCTCCCGTTTTAACCCCCTCGCTGCACCTCAACGACATTTATCCTTTGGCGCCTGAGAGTATGCAGCACTTTGTTGCTTAATTGATTTTAATGCTGCCTCGCGCACGGGGCCTACAATTTGCAAACCAAGGAACGAACGTTCGTTCGCCTTTCATAGTTGGTAGTCTATAAATTGGCTTTTTCCTTTTGGCCCCAGCATACCCAATGCAGCACATTTCCCATTTTCCATTTCCGTTTGCAATTGCAAAGACTTGAATAAGAGGCAGCAGCAGCAGCAGCAACAACAACAGCCGCAACAGCAGCAGCAAAAGCAAAGTGGAGCAAAAAGAGAAATGCCATATATTGAATTGTATAAATTTCTGCACATTGACAGCGACTGTTTATTTTGCACACATACACACATGCATACATATGTGAACTCTTGTGTGTGTGTGTGGGTGTAAACTCTATCAAGAAGTTGTATCTTGTAGTTCAATTGAAGAAACAAGTTCTGTAGTTCAATTCTAAGTGAACGAACCAAGCGTATTTTGAAAGTTGTTGGTTCGTTAAGTTTGTTCAACTGGTTCATTTATTCGTTCAGTTCGCTCCTCGCTAAGTTTCTTTTACTTCGATCGTTTTGTGAGTTCGTTCATTCCCTTGTTTTGATCGCTAGTTAAGGTAGTTCGTTAGGTTAGTTCCCTTATAAGTTTAGTTGGTTCGTTAGTTAAGTTTGTTTCATTCGTTTAGTTCGTTCGTTGAGTTTAGTTTTTTAAACTTATTATAACTGTTAGTTTCATTTGTTGCATTGTTTATTTTATTAGACTGTGATTTCAGTTCGTTCATTAGTTCAGTTGGTTCGTTGTCAAGTTTGATCGTTGTTCTAGCTCGTTTGCTAGTTCATTTTGTTTGTTGAATTGTTTATTTCTTAAGCAAATTAGTTGAATCGTTTTGAAATATTCATTGGATTGTTTATTTTAATTGTTTATTTAGTTCGTTCGTTAGCTAAGTTCGTAAGTTTTTGTAGTTCGATCGTTTGTTTCCTGAGCTGCAAATAGTCCTTTGATTTAACCCCTGAATATGTTTAAGTCTCTGTCTTCTTGTTCGATTTGGTCAATTCAAACTATAATCGGCTTGAATGAACATAACAATGACTTAAAACTGAATCAAAATCGTGTCTAAGTTAACAAAACGAACTACAATTGGACTCAAACGAACTAAATGAACCAATTTCAGTAAACTATTGTAGTTCACTCGTTTAGCTTAGTAAACAGTTCAATTGAACATATTCTGAACGATTGAACACAACGCTAGTTAAGATGTGTGTATTTTGTGTTTTGTTATGTTAAGCTTTATCGCATTTACATAGCACAGAGAATAAGAAAGAGATGGAGACAGATAAAAAGAGAGAGTAAGATAGAGATAGAAAGAGTGGCAGGTCAAGTGCTTGGACCGCCCTCGGGGTTCACTCATTCGTTCTTTTGATTGCTGCCAAACGCAAAACGTTTTTGCCTTTGCCCTTTGTCCATTTTGTCGATTTGACCATTTGAGCATTTGTGCATTGGCCAGTTTGCTTTTGTTGTATTAGTAAAATAAATTACCATTTAGTGCTTTTTGCCACTTGCATAAAGCACAAGTCCTGCCCGCTTTTCCCTTCTTCTAACCCAAAGGACGTCACACATGGTCAAGTGTTGTCCTTTGGCTGCCAAATGAAATTATTGCTGCAGCTTTGCATCCTTTTGGTTTGTTGGATTATAAGCGGCCATGTGGGTGAGTCTGCTCTATGTGTGTTTGTGTGTCTGTGTGTGTGTGTGTGTGTGACTTAGAGAGTTTTCACAATTGCAGCCATAATAAATTGTTCGCAATCGCATTTCCGTTTCTTTATGCGCTTCGATTACGTTGCGCTTGGCTTGTGCCAGTTTTTCTCTGCCAGTATCTTTGTCTCTCTCCCGCTCTGCCCACCTCACTTCCGTAATTGAATATATAATTTTTTTTTTTCTGTACATCCTTACACACACACATACACATATGTGCACACTTGAGCAATCTAGCATATCGTGTGAGTGGCATTTGAATATAAATTGTTTCGTCTGCTTGCAAAATATTCATTTCAATTTATTTGAATTCTCGTTTGTTTTTCAGCTTTTTTTCTTTCATTTTTTTATGCATTTGTAAGCTTTATGTTTTGTTTGTTATTTAATAAATTATTTATTTTGTCTTTGCATCCAGCATCTGTGCTGAGCAGCACTTCCGGTTTGGCGCTTCCGCCGCAAAGTATGCCAAATATATTTTTCTATTCCTTAAGATTTACATAGCACAACCTTTGATAAAGCAACAACATTATAACTTTGTTTGTGTGTCTAACAAAGTTAAATCGAATAATTTGTAACATAAAACAATATTTTGTCTATATTTGACTTAACAACTTTTTTCGCATCTCTTTTTGTTGTTCTTTGCAGTGCCAAGCAAACCTCAGAATCTCACCGTACTGGATGTGTCCGCCAATAGCATTACAATGTCCTGGCATCCGCCTAAGAATCAAAATGGCGCCATTGCCGGCTATCATGTTTTTCACATCCATGACAATCAAACTGGCGTTGAAATTGTTAAGAACTCACGCAACTCGGCGGAAACATTGATACACTTTGAGCTACAGAGTCTGAGTAAGTACAAAAAAAATATAATTAGAGGCATCTGTGGCTTATGAGTCATGGGAGACTTTTAATTGAATAATTCTAAAAACATGTAAAGAATCTTTGACACAAAAAAAAACACCAGCTTTTGTGTGAAACGAAAAGCTATCTATATGAATGTTTCTGCTATGGATGCAAATAATCATGAGATAATCGATCAGTTCGACTATCGATTTAACAAAGTAACAATTGATTGTGTTTCGATTAATCGAAAAAACAATTGGTGTTAACTTTTGCACTTTTGGAAACGATCAATTTAGTTTTAAAATATATTTCTATTGAAAACAAAAAAAGATTTGGCTGACCAGAATTAACAGTCTATCGATATATTCACTGTTCCATAAATATATTGAAGATTGATAAACGCAGGAAACCAAAAAACATCGATTTTGAGTGTCTACTCATATCAAAATCGATTGTTTTTTACAATCCTACCACTAACCTTAAAATTTTTTCATAGAATATTGATTACACAATAAAATAATTTGCCAAAATCTCACTTGTTCAAATACTTTAAATTCTAAATCGTTTTCACCCTGTGCTTCTAATTTTGTATTACATATTTAAACTGTTTCTTTTCCAATAGTTTAAAATCAACTTGCTCAAAAGTAACGTTCTTCAAAACGTTCTTCAAAAACCAATTCCATTTCGTAGTTTAGAAAATCTGTCATTTGCGATTTCCAATGTGTCCATTTTCTAAGTTCTCCAACTACTATCTCTAGCTTATTTCGATACATTTCGCACAACAATTGCTTAAATTTTAAATTAGAAACTTGTTCAACTGTTGTATAAACAGCAAAGGTAAAACTTTGTCAACACCTGCAAGTGATTCATTAAAAGCCTTAGTGTTTGCTAAGCCGCAGCTCATTTAAAAGTACAGTCATGCCCCGAAAAAGCTAACAACACTTAAAACGCAATTTTAATTACTTTTCATGCGGGGCCAGGCATCAAACTGTCAATACCTGGTTTTCCTCTCTTCCCCCGATTACCACGCAGAGTCAAGAGCTGTCAGCAATGTGGCCAACACGTCAAACGCCCACGCGACGCAGGTCCTTTGCCACCCATGCCCCTTGCCCTTTGATCCCGTCGTTGCCAACCTTAACTCTTATTAGCTGTAATTGTAGCTCAAGTCAATTGTTTGCCCGCTGCTTTGTAATTAAATAGTTTCAAGTGCTTTACGCTGGCCACTTTTTGTTGTTAACAACTTTGACGCCTGTAATTATGAGCCAGCAACAGCAGCAAAAGCAAAAGCAACAGCAACAACAACTGCGACAGTCCTTTTAAAACTCAACTTAACTCGAACCAAGCCAACCAAACAAATTATTTGCTAGTCGCGAAATTTTACGGCTGTTTCATTAACAACAATTCCCCCCTGAAACTACTTACCTTGCTATTGCATACTTTTAGGCTCCTCGACTGGATGGAGCAACAGCTGCTAGAGATGACAAAATAACTTAGATAGTTATGTTAACAATTCTAATGAGAGTCTGAAAAAGTTATCGTTTTTCAACGTTCTTTAGAAAGCAATTACAATCTGCAAACAAAAAATAAAGGTCATATTTTGATTTCTAATGATAACAATCCACAGTTGAGGCATCAAACTATCAATAGTCTTACTATCGATAACTCTGGTTTGTCTTTAAAATAACTATTTAACTTATTTATAGTTATTCCTGTTAATTGATATGTTAGTGTTTAAAAGCCCATTTACTTTGGAAAACAAAGTTAAGCTAAGCACAAAGTTTAAGTTAATAAAACGTTGAAGTGTCAAATTATCGATAGTCCATAAAAATCAACATGCATTGCTTGCCTTCTAAAATTTAACTATCGATTTAAAAAAAATCATACTTATAATTTTAGACCGTAAAGAAAATGTTTAAAACGAACAGTGAAAGACCTTTTCTCAATTTCTATTAACTTAAAAGTTCAAAGTTACGGCACAGAAGGTTTTCAACTATCGATTATTCTGCCTATCGCTAAATTTGTATTTGTAGCTGTAGTTCCAAACACTATTGTTGGCTTGTCGCATTTTATAGTTAAACTTATCGTTACTGAAAATTCAATGTTACATCATCTTATATGATTAATTCATAAATAGAAAATGTTTAAAGCTATCGATAGTGCAACCATTCGATAGTTTTGATATCAATACAGCGCTATAGCTTTAAACAACATTGTTGGCTGGTGTCATTTCAACGTTAGACCTTTCATCGTTACTTTTAGTAATAATTAAAATAAATCAAAATATATTTCAAAAATAAACAAAATATTAATAATATCGAAAGTGCCATCTCTAACAGACGTTACCTTATTAGCAGGGAAACAAAAACTGTTGCATATTTAATGCCAGTGCCTGGAATTGTAAGAACCACCTGTTTTTGAGGGAAGGGACAGAGAGACAAAGGGTAGAAAAGAGGCACGCAGCATGCGATGCAATTAACTTGCAACAAAACAACGCAGCTCATTTTACGTTGCTCATACGCAACGTAGCCCGCATGTGAGTATGTAGAAACAGAGAGAGAGAGAGATGAGGAAAAAGAGCGCCCACATTGCTTAATTAATTACGTGCAGCAGGTGCGGCAGGTATAAGATTGTTGTTGCTGTTAGTGCAACCTGCAGTTTGTGTTTTGCTTGCAATTTTCAAAGTCTTTTGTTTTATTTTTGGGAGTATGAAGTTTTTGCACAGATTGGTTGCCTTTTTGAACGTCGTTGCGCAGACTACTTTTAATTATTTAAAAATGAATGCAGCAGAGGTATCTTGATTTAAAATTAAATAAACTGTAGTCAAGCAATTTGTAATATTGTCTGTGCACATTTAAATCAATTTCTCTCTCACAGTTGGTGTTCTTATTATTAACGCTCGACACTTTGTCAATAAAAGTCTGCTTAACATAATCAGTAGTTGTTGTTGTTGCTGTTACTGCTGTTGTTGTTTGCTTTTTTGTTGTCATGCCAGGTCAACAGCTCCCATTGCATTTTTCATCAAATTTAATTATGGACCCCAGGGCTCATATTGTTTGCCATTTCGCTGTCATCTGTGAACACTGAAAACTGAAAACTGAACAGAAAACCGCGCTTTTCATATTGTGACATGCGGTGACACGGCTTATAATGAGCTTTAAAGGGTCAACACGACGTTCATAATAATGAACGCGAGAAAGAGACAGAAAGTTTGTAATACAGGCAAGAAAAATATGAATATTTGTCATTTTTCATGCAGCTGACATTTGAGGTTGAAATTATAAGCGTAATCACAGCGTGTAGCGAAACTGAAGAGTAAATAACTGATATAAAATAGTGAAAGATTAATGCAACACAGTAAATAAGCAGCATGAAAACGAATTTGTTGGATTAAGGTTGCTTAATTGAAAGAATGTGATTAATATGATTTATTCGAGTAATTTTATTAATAGTTGAAAGTATTATTGTTGTTCTTTATTTCAGTTTCAAATCAATTTCACAAACGTACAAAGGTTTTTAGTTATACGTTGCTCCAAAAAGTATGCTACACATTTTTTTCTACTTTTATTTCGTATGAAAAATTTGAAACAGTCTAAACTACATTTTCTTAAATTCAGATTTGTATTTAGTTCTAAGATATATGAAGAGATATCTTCGCAGTTATTAAAGATCTAAAATCAATAAGAATTTCCGATTCAATTCCGCAAAAACATGTAGAGCGAGCTTTAAGGCTTGATCAAAAATTTAAATAACAGCTCAACAAAAGAAAGTTTTCTTATTGTACTCTGCTCTAAAATTGTGAAAATGATTCGAATGTGGTATACAAAACAGGCCTGACAATGTCTTACTTAGAATTTATGAGTTAAAAAATAATAGTTGTTCAGTTAATATTAGGGTTGTTAAACATATATCGATATATCGATAAATATTTTTTCGTGATAATATGAATTTTAAAAGTAACTTTATGAAGGAGGACAACACTGCTGCCAAGTGCAAATTGTGCAACAAAAGCATTAAAACTAGAGGAAACATGACAAACATGAAAAGTCAGATCCGAAACTTGAAATAAACTTGATCTGCGTATGGTATACAGGAACTCGCATGCCAAGTTTGGTGTCTCTAGCTTTTATAGTCTCCGAGAGCTGTGTGTTCATACTGACAGAAATACGGACAGACACACAGACGGACAGACGAACAGACGGACAGACAGACAGACGGACAAACAAACGATCATGGCTAGTTCGACTCGGCTGTTGATGCTGATCAAGAATATATATACTTTAAACAGTCGGAAATGCCTCCTTCTGCCTGTTAAATACATTTGCAGTACTTTATAACTCCCTTTTTCCCATTATTAATGGGAACAGGGATTAAAAACAACAAAATGATGCTCTGAGATGCGACGTAATACACTCTGCGATAGGTTATAAAAATAAAAAGAAGTAATTTTCGGCTGCTGAAGATAAATACCCTTACAGAATAGTTTTTGCATAAGAAAACTATGGTCCCTATGGAATATTTAAGATATTGTCGATATTAATAATATTTGGTCAACATGTAAATAACATACTTAAGCACAGAATAGGTGAGTTTGGTTAAAATAAATAGAGAAACAAAAAGATTTTTGAGCAAAAACTTATGTTTCAACCGATTTTTCTTATGGCAGCTATATTTTATAGCAGTCCGATCTGGCCAATTGGGAAGAAATATGTACTGCTTGCAGAAAAAAAGCATCTGTTTCAAATTTTATCAAGATAGCCCTTGTTCGCATATAAACAAAATTGTAATCCTCTGGAAGGGAATAGCAAAAAATATCATATAAAATTAATATTTTTTTCATATCGAATATATATCGATACCGATATTTTTGAAAATATCAACAACCCTACTTAATATTAGAACACTTATAATCACAACTTGAATACTAAGTTATAATTAACTCGTTATGCATAAAAGATCAGAATTCATGAGCTATAATTCGTAATGAATGCATAATACACATAATTCCGAAATAAGCACATATATGAAAACTTAAGATCAAGCTAAACATGGCAACAAAATTTCACTAAATGTTCAAAAACAACAAGCATATGACGTAGTCTGCGCCAAAACTACTTGAGAATTATAAGCGCAAGAATTGAAAATATGCATAAAGATACATAAATCAGTATGTAATGTGTTTATATGTATATATAAGAACTTATTATATACTTTTGTACTGCAAAAACAAATAAATAAATTTGAATAGGCTCACAGGCTTATCAGCAGGTTGTATTTGTTTGAATTATAAAGTCCAGCAAAGTGCGCAGTTAAAAGAAATGCTGGTCATTTATATTAAGAGTCGCCCACTTGGTGGCCTGTCATATGAAAGCTGAGTAAAAGGCAGCATTCATTTGTATACATGTATATGTATATTAAAACAAAGTCATTCCCCAAATTCATTGTAAGTTGGTATTTTTTGTATTTGCAGAACCCTTTACCGACTACCGCGTCATTGTCAAAGCGTTTACAACAAAGAACGAGGGCGAACCCTCCGATCAGATTGCCCAGCGTACGGATGTGGGCGGACCCAGTTCGCCGGCGATTGTGAATCTGACGTGTCATTCGCAGGAGTCGATAACGATACGTTGGAAGCGACCCTATGAGTATTACAACACCATTGACTTTTACATCATCAAAACGAGACTGGCCGGACAAGATACGCACCGTGATATACGCATCAATGCATCGGCCAAAGAGCTCGAAACGGCGGTAAGGATTTCAAAAACAACAAAACAACAAAAAACAGTTTGCAGCATTGTTTTAAGAGCAGCGTTTTTTAAAAGGGGCCAAACAATTTGTCATGAATGCTAAATGTGTGCTATTTTTTGGTTTTTTTCCTATATAGCATATAGCCAGCCGCCATTTTGTCGGCCATTTTGTATATGGGCGGCGGCAACACACCTTTCATTGTCTGCAAAATTGTTTTATGCCAGTTTTACTTTCTCTTTTTTTTTGTCTTTTTCTTTTGGCATTTTTGCAATGTGAATGTTTTACATTACAATTTCCTTTTCTTTTTTTTTTTTTTGTGTGTGCGCTGATATTTTGTTATTTTGATATTCTGTTCGCTAACGCTCGTTTGGTTTTCCCAAAAAAGTATGCTTTGATAAACGTTCTCTATAACTGTAAACTAGATAACAGGTAAACGGTAGAAACATACTCTTACTACAAAAAGAGAGGGAGTTGGAGAGCGGGACAACAAATGCCAAACAATAATTGCATTTTTTTATTACAAACAGCATGCATAACATGTAAAAGTTAGTTTGATGGGTTTGCTCGACGGTGTAATACTCTTAATTCTAAATAAGTGTTTTAATGAAAAGGATTATTTATTTTATTTTTATATTCCGATTTTTTATCTAAGATAAAAAGCGAAGATATATTCAATTTATTTAAACTTGAGGTGGTGAAAAGATTAATATGGATAAGATAGATAGGATAGATAGGTAATAAACTACGCAGCAGACAAACAGGACGCTGTGTCAAAATCCCTGAAGACGGATTCCGACGGAATCCGAAATATATTGGAAACTTGATGAAACTACAATCGTTTTTTTTTTTCAAAAAGATGTAAAATATCGCTTAAAAACCTGGATCTCGAGCCGATTACACACAACTCTTAATTGAGATAGATATTTTATTTCAAACTTGCAAATTTCAACAAAATTATAGTTTTTAAAAATAACATAATGAAAATGCCATCAATAAATTATTTATAAAATTTGAAAATAAGTAAAATACTTTTCCCAGACTATAAAGTTATATCCACCAAAAAGATTTTAGTTATTTACAGTTTTTACGCAGAAGAAAATTTCAAATTTTAAGTTTTGAGTATGCAGTTTTTGGTATTACTAAATTTTTTAAGTCACCAACAGATTTACATTTAAGAACAGCTAAAATATAATAAAAAGGAGCTAATTTATTAAAATTTTCTTAAAATGTTATAAAACTGAAAATGAAGCTTGTAAATATTTATTTTACGATAAACTAGGAAAAGCCTTTGAATATTTAAAGTAAGTTAGCTAAAAATTAAAAATGTATTCGTAATAAAAACTCGAATACATTATAATAATTAAAAAGATTACCAGTTAATTTGGAATTTTATTAAGTGGCATGTAATATCTTAAAAGTAAGATATTTTTTGTAAAATTAAATTTAAAAGATTATAAATGAATGTGGATTTAGTTAAGTATGTTGTAGTATACTTATACAAAGTAACCGCTGATAATTTCGTCCTGAGTCCTGTTTTCGTCGTCATGCATATGTACATAAAAAATGTGCATAAATATGTATGGGTATAAATATTTAACAAATGTTTATCTGCAGTGTGACGCCCACACGCGTCTGTGCTTTGGCTTTATGCAGCATAAATTCTTGGCCAAAACACAATACAAACTCACACACACACACATGTACACACATGTACACACATGCAGCTGTGGCACACCTGTGTACGAGGTTTCTGGCAGAGCAAATAAATTAAATTTATGCTGTTTTTGGTGCTTTGTATTTTCGTTTGGGGTTTTTTTAGTGCGGTGCCTTTGTCTGTGAAAACTCGCGTTCAGTTATTATTTGGCACCCTGGCTAGAAAGAAAAACGAAATGAAAATTGCAGGAAACCAAGAAAACAAAAAATAATAATAAATAACGCAGCAAAACAAGTTGCGCTACAAAAAAATATTGCAACAATAAAATTTTATCATAACCGTGCTGAATTTCTTTGTTGTTTTTTTTTTTTGTTGTTTTTTTTGGCCATATGCAGCTGAAAAGTTTTCAGTTTTGTTTTTATTTTGTTTTTGTTACGCTTGCCTGTTCCTATTTGTAATATGAGTTTATACACTGGGCTTTCCACTCGCCTTTTTGTCGCACATTTTAGCAGTTCAAAACTATTTCTGTAATTGAAATATTTGCAGTCAACCGAAACATAAATGAAATAAAAACTCTGCACTGTAATAATTTGTATTTAAAAAAAAAGCACAAATAATAAATGGTTAAAAGTTATTTTGCAGTGTGAGCAAGTAAATTATGTGCAGATAATGCTGTAAATATAACTTGTATTATATATTCAAAATGTTTTTGTTTTATTTTTGTTGCAGATGATTCTACAAAACCTGACAACAAATTCCTACTACGAAGTCAAAGTGGCAGCTGCAACATTCAGCGTTATAAATCCTAAGAAAATTGTGGTTGGCAAATATTCGGATTCAAGAATTGTAAGTACAACACACACACACACACACACACACACACACACACACCTGGCAAGCACAACAACTACAAATCATATCTTTACCATGGGCGTTGCTTGCCATAAACTTGGCCAAAATATTACGAGAATGGCGTCGGCGTTTGCCATATCTGATAACCCGTCTTAGTCTGTTCAACCTGTCTGTCCAACTTGCCTGTCTGTTTGCATTTTTTTGGCTGCCTGGCTAAAAGTTTATTGCACATTGCCAACTTGCAAGTTTTGTAGGCCACTGCAACAACAAAATAGTATGTCTTATATAACATGATCATAACTACACATTGCTTGGCATATCAATTTCCTTTTTTCTTTTTTCTTTTTTTTTCTTTTGTAAGCCTGATAGTAGTAGTGCTGTCTGCCTTTTTTTTTGTGGCTTTCTGTGCATCATTGAGCATATTTTGTAATCTAAAGTTGAGCAACTGTCGTGTTCTATTTCGTGACAAGGATATACACACACGACACTTGAGCAAACTCAACATGACTTAACATGACTAAACACGACTCAGCACAACGTCAACCAAATGAACATTGATAAACACAAAACTATTTAGCCTTACATATTTTGGAATATTTATAAAATAGCTCAAATTTATTTGGACTTCAAATAATGTGGGTTTTATTGGCTTCCTTCTCAATTTCTCATAAATAGGGAACAATAGAAAAGGGGCCGTAGTTTCATTTCAACTATGCGTACAAGAAATGAGCTCTTCTGGAATTCGAACCTCGGAATTGTTGCCTTGAGCTAATTCATTCCAATAGCTTTTGTCAGCTTTCTTTTACCTACTATTATATCATCAACATTTTATAGTTCTTAATGCAGTCTAGTAATAATCACTCAAACGTTTTACGGTTCGAACCTCACATCTAACCTCAACCTAACATTCAAAGCTTCAAAATACAAATGCAAACAAAATATAGCTTCAAAATATCTTTCAATGTTTCTTGTCTCGAATCAAAGCTTAAAAATAGTTGTATTATATACTTTAATGTTTAAAAGTTCGATCCCCATTCACAAAATAGTTTTTTTGAATGTCTTTCAATGTTTGCAGGTTCGAGTCTCAGTCAAGTAATAGTTGATACAAATGTTGAGGATACAAATTCAATCAAGGAAAAGTTTTAAAAATTAAATGTTTTAAAGTTCAAACATTTTTTCCAGTCAATACATAGTTTTTTGTATAATTTTCAATGACTCAAAGGTTAAGCCTAAACAAAAAACAGTTGTTTAATATTTTTGAATTTGTGCAGGTTCGAAACTCAGTCAAAAAATAGTTGTACAATCGGCAATAAAAAGTTGTTGTGTATATTTTTGAATGTTTTAGAGTTCGAACCTCAGTCAAGACAGTCTTATGTCTTTCAATGCCAATGTATACATTAAATAAACATTACAAAACAGCAAAAAAGTAGAGGAAACATAAATATGCAAACAATTTCATTTTGCAACAATGCAAGTCATCTCTAATGCCAAACGACGCCCATCTTCTCGTTACCCACGGCGTATGTGTAATATGCAATTTGTGCATATTTAATGGCACTTTGTCAAGCCATAAACCCATAATCAGCCACGCCCATTAACATTATCGAACAATTTTGTTTACCTGCGTTCAGTTATTGACTTTTAAACTCTGTCAGAATACATTCAACTTGTCATAACAACATCCTTTATGGCATTAAGCCCATCAACACACACACACACACACACATACACACACACACACAGTCAAAGAGAAACTAAAACTTTGTTGCATGCATAAAACATGTTTGTAAAGCCGTGACAAAATATGGCAATTTAGCTGACCTCGTTGCCCATTGGTGGGAATAGTATGGAAAAAATGTCACGCCCTCATAACTTTGCACACGCCTCTCTCTTTTTCTCTGTGTTTATAGTATATGTATTTTTTAAAAACCATTTTCTTTTGCTACTCTGTTAGTTTTGCTCGACATTTACATATAATTCATTGCTGCTGTTGTACTATTTTTCGCTTGAATTTCAAGTGGCTGCACCTTTTGGCCACATTTACACATTCACATTCACATTTACATGCAATGCTTCCGCTTTCACTTCCAGTTCCAGTTCCAGTTCCACTTCCTTTTCCGCTTAGGCGCTCCAAGCAGCAAAGCGCACACACACAACAAATGTTTGTTTTTTTTTTTTTTGTTTTTAATAAATATAATTTATGCAACAACTAAAGTACGATTTTAAATTTTGTGCATAAAAAAATGAAGGTTTGCGTTGCAAAATGCTAAAACATACGGATTAAATGACAAATAGCAGGGGGCATATATAACAAAAAACGTTGCATACTTTCAGGCATCACAGCTTGTGCAACTTGGAGTTGTATCAAATCTTTCAGAATAGCTACAATTGAAAGCGATAGTTTGTCGAGATTTGATATATCAATTTATAAAACGTTCAATAAAGATATTTTTGTATAGTTTATTGAGATTTCATCGACCAGCATTCACATGCAATCAAGTTACAAACAAAATCTATAAAATCGATTCATCAATATTATTTGGCATTCCTAAAGCGGTGTTTAGACGATGCAATTCTTAAATGAAAGAAACTGCCGTGCAAGATCGGTCTTGAAAATATGTCATCGTTTTAACAGGCCTTGCATGCAATTTCCCAAACAAAATTATAGGAACAACAACACTTATATCAAAGCTTGCAACGAAGAGAAACTTTTCAATTTCTGTGCAAGTTGCATGGAACGAACATGCCAGATTAGACGCTTATTTAGACAATGCAAGATGAAAAAGCATTACAAAACGTGCTTGAAAAGAATTGCATCCAACTAACAAGTGAAAAGTACAAAGTAAATTAACAAACAAACGAATGAACTCTACAATCCAATCAACTCAACGAAATGAACTAAGTTCGTTCACTAAAACTAAAAGACTGAACTTATTCCTATTCAATTGAACTTCAATATAAATATACTCATACATAAATTTGCATAAGAAAAAACACACATCACGCTAATTTAAGTAATGCCAGCTGCAGCAAAAGACATAATTCTCAGCGGGCTAACATTGAATAACAACCCTCGAAAAGAACTTAATCTTAAAAAAAATATATTCTATTTTCAGATACAATTGCAACCGAATTGCGAAAAGTTACAACCGCTGCTGCGACAATCGCATAATGATTACAATTTGGCCGTTTTGGTGGGCATTATATTCAGTTGCTTTGGCATTGTGCTGATTGTCATGGCCTTTTTCTTATGGAGGTAAGTGGCGTTTCATGTCTAACACTCAAACACCCCCTTGTAATCAAATTCAACCCAACCCTAGCTATTTACACCCCCTTTGGGGGCATTAAACATAACAAGTGCAGCTGCAATATTGAGAATGTTGACGCGTGCAGCAACATAAATAAAAAAAAAAGCGACCAAGAGTTCCCTTAACTCTCTCAGTGTCTTAAGTGTTGTCTGTTGTATGTTGTCTGTTGTCTGTTGTGTCTCACCCCCGCTGGGTCTACAAAAATAGCTCAGACAACAAATCAAAGTGTCTCGACCAAGGAAATAATGTGAAAAACTGAAAAACTGCACAGCATGCGTCTATTTTTGGTGCGTGTGCCGTTTGAAAAAAATAAATATAAAAAAAAACTGTTTTCATTTCCCTAAAACCAACAAAATGCAAAGATATATATACATATATATTTCTATAATAATGACGCAGCAAACGCAACGTGCTGTCGGAACTGTTTCTATCAGAGAATTGGTAGGGTTTTCTTTTTTTGTTTTTTTTTTGTGTTTTGGGGGAATTAGCAAACACATAGCTGGGAATTAACAGAGCTTATGGTTAGCATGCACAACTGGCACATGTTTTGTCTGCCCTGTTTCGATTTAAGCACAAGAAAACAACATTGAAAATAATACGCATGCTGTATTAAGTCATGCGCATTGTATCAAAATAATGCAACTGACATATAAATCAGATAAATTTGGTTGAGCAGCAAACTTAACAAAACATGTTTTTAATCATAATATTTAAATTACCTTCAGAAACTTTTTAGTATTTCACATGATTTTCATTTGCAGCACTTGTGAAACTCTTTTTTACATAGTTTGCTTAGTGTTTTGTCATTTTTAAAAGTTTTATAAAAAATTTAGATTTTTACTGTCAAAAAAACAATATATGCATTTATAATCTTGGCTTGAATAGTATCAGAATAATCTATTTTTACCATGCCTATTTTAAAATAGTTGTTTAAAACATGTTTTCCCACAGAGCATGCGGTTTCCATTTATTTCTTTTAGTGAAAGTGAACTATTTCGACCAATATGTAGAATGGAAAATTTGTTATAATTATGATAGGTGCAAAAATAATATATAAAAAAACAAATACATTTGCTTGATTGGTAAGATTTTTATTATAACCGCCCAGCTAGTTAGTTAAAAAGTACTCAAACTAATTGAACGGCAAGTAAATTAAGTCAGTTTGAATGGCAAGTGAATTCAAACCGCAAAATCTTGTCAAAAGTGGGAGTTGGAATATTTAAAAGGAGGAATTCCTTTCCAGGCGCAGCCAACTTAACATTCGTTGAAAAAACAAGCCCGCAAGCAAATCAAAAGCAAATATCAACAGGCTTTTATTTCATAATTAAAAAAACGCCAAATAAACAAGTCAATTTAGTATCTCAGTTAATGAAACAAAAGAAAATTTCAATTGAACATCAGTAGCCAGAAAAAAAAACAGAAAATGGAGGAAACTGTCCCGACTGTTTATTCGATAATAACATCAAACTTCCTTTGAAACTGAAGTAAAAGGAAAGAGAAAAAAACGTAAAGCAAAAAACTCAACAGCCAGAATCGAGATATGAGCATAGACGTGATGCTTGGAAACAGGATTGCGGGTTTTACACCGCCCGCATATTCATTAGAAAATGTTAATTAAAATTCAAATCATGAAAACCGAATACCAAAAACCGAAAACCAAAGAACATCCCGACAGGAGAAGGACGTCAACTGAAACGATGCAAAACGAAAGACAAACAAAACAGTTTTAAGTTACTTAAAGTCTTTATTAAATGTAAAAGTGGTTAAACCGTTGCCCACGTTACCCAATCTAACAGTACTATATAAAAAGGAGAGCAAAAAATAAAATATAAGGCTTCGGGCAACAGTATTTTTTAAGCACCCCTCCTCCTTAACACTCCTACGCCGAGGACACAACAAAAATAAAGGAAATGCGTAGCATTTTTAACTTCAATGAAATATTTTTTACTTTCCTTCTCATTTTTTTTTTTTTTTTGCTCTATGCCATTTTTCATGCACCCGCGAATATGTCAAATAAAAGTTGCCGCTTCCATTTAAGAACCCATTTTGTCCCCCTTCTACCCCCATCTTCCCCTACCCTACTACCCACACACCATTTGCCAACTTGTGTTTTCTAACAAATTAATGCCATTTTATATTTATTTTTTACAAATACTCTGTAAAGTTTAGGGACGCCACTCGGCACTCGAAAGCAAAATAGAAAGGCACTTTTTTTTTAAGGATTTCCATTTATCAAGTTGCCAGCGTTTTGGAGCGGAAAAAAATTATATTTTATTTAACAAACAAAACAAATTTCTACATTTTCCTTTTCAATGCAATCAAATAAAAGATTCAGCTAAATGAGAATAAAAAGGGTTTACTTTTAGACCGAAAATATTAGCCTGACTGGCTTATTTGGTTTTGGTTTCCATACCGTATCTTATCCACTTGTACAAATACTAGAAATCAACAAAAAATAAAATATTTTTGTGTTTTGTGTGAAAAGAAAAGTTGAAAAGTTGGGAAGAGCAGAAATATGATAATTAGCAACACTTGAACTAGATATAAAATCATGATTCATAAGCCGAATAAATATGCGCTTATTTGAGCAACTTCTAAGAGAAGAAAAAATATCTATCTGTTATATAGGTAATAAAGAAGAAAAGTTCTTAGTATAGAAATAGAAGCAACATTACTTATTAAGTCAAAAAGGATATATCTTTTACATTTCATGATATGTTGAAGTACAAAGAAACAATCTTAACATTTGATGAAGATATTATATACATTTACAAATATGATATATTATTCAGATATTTAGTTATTATATCCCAAAAAATAATTTCTGGAAATGCTAAGAGATGTTTAGCTTAGTCATAAATCAATTCGTTTTAGAATTTTTCAATTTTTAAGTACTTAAAAAGTAAAAAAATAAAAGTAGGTATAGCTTTTCTCAGATTTTAGGATCGGATTTTCATAGCAAATCCTCCATTCTTTCTGTATATTCGCATATTCCTAGTCGCCTTTTACACGCTTCATGATGCTTCGTCACTAGCGTGAGCTGCCGTCTACAGTGATAGTAAGCTCCGGAAAATGCTGAAAGATCTTTAATTTGAAGACGAAAACAACGTTAAAACGTTCGTTATCAAATGTTAAAATATTAAAAAATGTTTTACCGATCCGTAAAGATGCTTTAAGATATATTAAGGTGCTTATTAGGAAACCGTAGAAACAATCGTGAATAAATCTAGTTTTTAAACAGTTTTCGAATGTTTTATCAAATTTTTAACAATTTATTTCATATTTCAAGTTTTGTTGAGAAAACTTTGCATAAATGCTTACAGATGATTAACTTAACTTTAAATCAAATCGTTTAAGAACATTTCAAAAGTTTTAAATCGTTGCCATGTCAAACTTAAAAGTACAACCGACTTTCACTTTCCTAAACTATTTGTCGAGCTCAACTGGAATTGCATGTACAAAAGGAATACTTGCTTCATTTTAAGTGCCCCACAAAGCAGCCAAGAAGAAAATAAAAAAACTTTTCTGCGGATGCTACACCATAATACTCAAGGAATTTTTATTGGAACAATTTGTTGGTTACAATACACAAATATGTCAACGATAACAACAATTTTTATTTACATTTTGACGCCAAGTGTACAAGAAGAAGAAGAAGCGGAAACGCAGCTAACATAAATGTAAAAACTTTCGTTTCCTGGTCGTTTTTTATATTCATACAGGACTGTATATATACATATATATACATATATATAGTGCGAATATATCTTTCTCTATCTAGCTCTGTTATGCGTATATTCTCTTTTTTTTTTTTGGGTAGTTTCATACTTTGTGCAGTTTGGCAACATTGTTTTGTGGCGATGGCTTTATTTGCCAACCCCCTCAGCACTCCACCCATGTGTGTGAGTGGTTGGGGTTTGCCATTTTTTGTCAGTCAGTTTTTCTCTCTTTTTTTTTTTTTGCGCCAACTTTTGCCTTTGCCTCGAAAAATGTAATAGCAACAACTCTGGCAAGAAATTGTTTTTGCTGCCATTGTTGCCCTGGCAGCGCCAGAAATATTAGAACCACGCAAAGGGGGGCGGGCTGAGTCAATGAGGTAGAGTAAGGCCAGGTCTTTGTGTGTGAAACGTTGGAAAGAAAAAGGAAAATGTGAAGGCTGCCGTAAAGTGAACCTGAAAAATACATACCATATAAGATTTCACCTCATCAGTTTCCCGGACAGCGACAGGTTTTCCTCCTTTTTTTTTGCTGTTGTTGTACTTTTGCTGGCAGCTATAAAAAAAAACTTTCCCAACTTTAACTTTGATATCTATAGCATTGACTTTTTTGCATATTTAGTGGCCAAGTCCAAGAGGCATTCTTGGTTGGAACAGCTCCATCCCAATCCCCAAACCAAAAAGGCGCGCTGACATTATCAACAGTTGTTGAGAAAACTTTTCTCCAAACAAAAGCAAAACACAATTGTTGTTGTTATTTTCTTGGCTGTTATCATTCGGCGTGTGGCCCCATTAGATGATTAACAAATCTATCTATTGTTCAAATGGCGCTCTATTGAAAACTGTTTAATATCGATTCTTAATTGTATAATATACGAGTATGTGGGTTGCCAAAGGGCGAGCTAAATAGAATCGGCAAAGAAAATAATGTAAAAGTAACCCCTGTTTGTTGGGCAACTTAATAAAAATAATGGCTTTCTGAATTGAAATGCTATTGAGTATGGTTAAAGTTAGCTTAAGCAACATATTTTTCTCAACTTTATTAGAAAACGTAAGAGCCTGAATATATTTTAAGCTGAACATATGCTACCACTGGATATAAATGCAATTCAAAGAAATCTAAAAGTTTGAAATGATGGTGAAACGTGATTTGAATGTGAATTGAAAAGTAAATTCAAAAGTATATTGAAAAATTCGTTTGAAAAAACAATTGACTAACATCTTAAATTATTTCTAAAAGATTTGTAACGTTTTTTTATTAATAAATTGGAGAAGTTCGCTACATTTTTCTAATTAGAAATATTTAGGCCTGCTCCCATTTCCGAGAACTTTTCTATCAGAATCGTTTTCTATGTTGTTAACCTGTTTTTGACAGAAGTTGCAATCGCTACTTCTCATTCCACTGTTTCAAAAGTTTCCAATACCGAATGTTTTGATAGGGATCGAAAGTGGGAAGTAGTAATTTAGTAAAAGTTCTAGGCCGAAATTTCAGTTTCTTTTAAACTGTACCAACCAGTTTTTCAAAAAGCTTTGTAAAAGCTAAGATGCACAGATATGTTTTGATTCAATTTACAATTAGTGGGCTACTAAAATGTATGTATACGTATTGGTTTCATATCACAAAATGTATAAGAAACAACAAGATAAATGAAACATTTCACTCGAAAATCCGATCAGTTTTAACAAAAATTTCATTGAAAATATTTTTCTAAGAACTGCCCTCGCAAGCAAGTAGTAACAATATTCGAGCGCCCACTGTTTCAAATATTTACAACTTTTTACTATATATCATTCACTATCATTTAGCACGCGAGCAACAAAGAGGGAGATAGAAGTAAAAAAGTCGAAAGCTTTCTGTACAATGCGTCTGTTATCACACAGCTGATTATATTTTGACAGCTACAAAGAAAACTTGAAAAGCTCCCGCTCTCCCAAGATCTAGGGAGAGAGAGAGAGAGAGAGAGAGCACACACACTTATGTTAAGCTTAACATGATGAGCATAACTTTAACAGTCTTATAATTAACATGGGCAGCGCGCTGCCAAGGCGAACGCAGCGTTTTTATGCCAATTGGAATTTCAGTATCGTTTTGATAATCGAATCGTGATCAACAAGTGAGCGAAGGGCCGTGCAAGCAAAACCCGAAGTTGAATGCACGCGTGAGATAGTGAGAATAGTGAAAGAGTGAGAAAGAGAGCAGCATACAACATTACCTTATCAAAACGCTGAGAAATAGCAAAAAAAAACACGATAAGCTTGCCAATTGAATAATATTTGTTTTTGTTTTTGTTGTTTTGTTGTTGTCTAGTTTTTCATATTCTTTTTTAGTTGCTGTGCGCAGGCTAAGTCATGCGTGTGTATTAGTGCTAGTGTGCGTGTGTGTTTATTGCGTACTAGATTATTTTGCAAGTGCCTGGCGACAGAGCGGCTGCCTTGGCGACGCCTGACGCCAACGCCAACGCTGACGTCGCAGTGACTGCGATTTGAACGCGCCTGCATTTGTCAATATGACGTAATTTTTGTGTAAATAAAAAAGTGTGCAAAAAAGCAACAACAACAACAAAGGCCAACAGACACAAGTGCAATGCAATTTGAATTGTAGAGAACAAAGCTAAGCTTGTGCAGCCTGCAGCTTTAACCCTTTCCCTGGCCCCCGCCACTGCCCCACAGATTGAGAGCGAGAGAGATCATCGTTACAGACAACAACAACAACAACAACAACATGTCAGCTGGCGGGGAAAAGCGGCGCAGCTCAACGTCGACGTCGGCCGCAACGCCGCTTGTACGCCGCAAATCGCAACGTGGAAATTGGTTTACGTAAGTTTCTCGCTGCCGGCCGCTGACGACGCTGACGTCGCTGCCGCTGCCAAAAATGGGCCAATAATAAAAGTGGGCCATTTAGCCACCCACTCACGTTTAATGCGTAGGGTGGGCAGAGGGTGGGGAGTGAGTGGGGAGTGGGTGGAAGTGTGACCCAGCCAAACGTAAACAGAATCTTCCGATCAACTTTTTTATAACAACAACAAAATGCATAGCAAATGAGCACAACAACAACCGCAAAGACAACAACAACAATCGCATTTAAACTGTCGGCAAAAGCATAAGAAATAAGAAATAAATAAACAAAACGGAAGTTGACAAAGAAAACAATCAAACAAAATATATAAATACATACAAACAAACTTATGTATGTATGTATACACTGAGCGAAATAAGATAAAAAGAGCAGAGAAAATAATTTATACTTTCCCTAAAATGTTGCCAAAGTGATTTTCCTTTTTAGCAAGATTCTGCGAATTGGACATGAATTGAATTAACTTTCCAATTGGATTCACTAGAGTTGAGGAAATTTTAAAGAAAGCTTGTGTTCATAATCATCTTCAAATACAATCTTATAAGTTGAAATCAAATTGTGAGCTGTTCTGAATTCCGTAAAACATTTAAATATGCGATTTAAAAAAAATTTTAAATTTATTGAAATGAGTAATGATTGCTTACAGTTGATATTGAGTTATTGGTTAAAGGATTTAATAAAACTTAAGATGGAAAACAGCGAAAAAAAGATACTTAAAACAATACGATTTTTAAAGAACAACTTTTTTCACTGATCAAATATCAAAAACATATAAACTGAAGCTAAAACGTAAGCCCGGTAATTATTGAAAATCAATAAAAGTGATCAGTTTTTCTCAAAGTTTAATAACACCAACCTAGACAGGTTAATTTTTATAGTATGATTATAAAAAAACAAGCGAATAATTTAAATAAATACGAGTATTAAGTAAGTACAAACTTGTATGTACTTACTTTAATTTAATGGCTCGTAAAAGTCACTTTTAATATATGATTTACAAGTAACGTGACTAAGTTTATAACAAATGTATTTTTCCTATAACGAATATTTAGTGCGTAATAACAAAACGCGCCGTAAACAACAACAAACTTTGAAATTGAATAACAAATCTCATGTGATATACGCATACATAGGTATTCATATATATATATATATAAATATATAAACTAAACCCCAGAGCAAAAATAAAACAAAATACTTGAAATTTTCGTTGTTATTCTTATTTTTATTTATTGTTTTCTGATAAGCAAATTCAAATGATAAAGTTATTGGATACTAACAGATGTTTTCAGTGAAGTTCTTAAAGAAAACATCAAAACGCATTTGCATTTCTTATTTTTTCTTGTCGAATAAACAATTTGAGTTCTATAAAAGTGTCTGCGTTGTTCACTTGTGTGTTTATGCTGAGAAATAAAGTTTTGTTAAAATACTTCGAAATCTAAATAAATAAATATCTATATGGCATAGCTTTAGCGATAAAACAAAGAGCGTATCAAATTTTAAGCTATTTGTCTTTTAGAAATGATTGCGTTAATCAGCTGCTTCAGATAAGACGCTTAATCAGTTATACTTCGCACTTTAAGTTGACACAAAGCAGGCTAACAAAGTCATTTATTCTGATTAGGTTGAATGCAAACTTTCATAAAATGCAACGAACCGCAGTTTAAAAAAATGAAAAACTCTTGGGAGTCTTTATTAACTAGACATGAGCAACATTTTCGCAGGGGTGACTGAGTCACGGTGATGGAAAATTATTGTGACTCTTAATGTGAGAAATGGAGAACTTAAAAAACAGATAATGCAGTAATAGTCCTGACATTAATAATGCTGGTATTAACAGTCAAAGCTAAGATCTTAATAGTTTCAGTTCTAACATTAACATTCAAAGCTTCGATCTTTACACTCACAGTCCTAAGATTAACATTCAAAGCTTCGATCTTAACAGTCAGAGTCGCGATATTAACTATCATAGCTTCGATCTTAACAATCACAGTACTGATATTAACAGTCTAGTTAGTAACAGTCAAATTTTCAATATTAACATCTGCTATTAATAGTCACAGTTCCGATGTTAACAGTAACAATAAAAGTCACGATAACAGTCACAGTTTCAAGTTCTACTGAAATTCGACTAAAGAATAATACGTTAACATATGTTCAAATGTTGTTGTAGCTTTTATATACGAAATACATATTAACATTATCACATTAATTGTTACTACTTACTGTTATTGAAAGTTAACAGTCACTGTTAACTATAACTATAACGCGCTCATCTCTCATCATAATACAAGCTCGCACTCATTTAAAGCTTTTCTCTCACTGCCAAACGCAAGAACTAGTTGCAAGAAACTAAAAGCAAACTTTTTCAAGTTCTACTTTATAGTATAAAAAGCTCTAATTTGCGCTCTCACTCTTTTGCACGCATCCTGAATGGTAAAGTTGGTGCGCAAAAGATTTCTGTGCTCCTTGTAATCGCTTAAGCCAATTACAAAACTTAACCTCAATTTGTAAGCAAGTGCTACTGCTGCTGCTGCAGCTGGCATTCATTCAAATTGTATGAAGCCAGTGCACCCAGGTGGGTCACAAGGACCTCACAGGACACTCTTGTTGTCACTTGCATTTGCATTAATATTTGCATAAAATTCAAATATTGAAAGCACAGTTTTTCATTTACAGCTGCCTTTCGCCTTTCAACAACAAATTTTACTTCTTTCTGCATGGCTGCAATTAAATGCCGTTAATATGAATCTTGACCATCCTGACGCATCCTTCAATGGCCAAAACCAGCACTCCTCTTTGCCCACTTCGGCACTTCTCACTGCTTATTATTTATGCATTTTTGATTTCAATAAAAGCGCGCTGCACATTGAATGTAATTCTATTTTTTTTTCGTCCTTGTGACACCTGCTGTTTCATGATTTGCTATTTCCGCAAATTTCTACTAATTCATAATAAGTTTTTGTGTCGATGTTGCATCTGGAGTCCTTTTCCAAGTATTCTTACCAATAAAAAATGGTTTTCTTTCAATTGAAAATGGGACAGCCTGGTGCTTATTATTTTATAAACTTTCTATTGCAAACGGGAGCAAACTTGAAGAAATGCATTTTTTAATTATTTTGATTTTTGGTGCGTAACATAGTCATAAGATTTTTTTCCGGACACATAAGTCTTCTGTTCGAATACCACTCAACAACCTTGATTCAAAATTTCGATGCAAAGTTGCCATACTGCAATTTAAGCTCTTTAGAACACAACAAAACAGTACTATAAAAGAAGGCAAAAGAAATAACAATAAGATTTCTACTTAAAGGAATCATTGGAAAAAGTTCCCCAATATTATAAAATTCAATCCTTTTGTTTATTGAAAAAAAAAAAAAATATTTAAGAATTAGTAAAAATTTAATAGTTTTTAAAAGCACTAGGAAAAGTTACCTAACAAAAAACATTGCGGAAATTTTTACACAATTTCCAAACCAAATCAAATTACCGACAGAAAATTTTCAAAAAATACCCGACGTTTTTAGAAAACCCGTCCTATATTTTAGGAAGAGATATTTATTACCCTCAAATCTTCTAAATTCACGTTTCCAGCTACTTTTTTTATAGCTTTTAATTATAATCCATTAATTCATATCAATCCTAAATATTAAAAACTTTTTTTTTATAAAATGATTGAAGGAATCGGTTTTTTAGCTATGATCGCGTAAAATAACAATATATTTTTTAAATATTGTGCATGGAGATTGTCATCTAGAAATATATCTCATGATTATTGTCGAATTTGAGTCGTTTGATTTATGATGACAGCTTAAATGACAAATTGAGGGGTTTGTTTAAATATGTATTCAAAAACTGAAGCAGTCTCAAATTTGTAATTATAACGTAAATTAGAAACTTGCCTTGATTTAACACATGAACATTTTGTGTTTTTTCGCTACTTTCAGCAGAAAGTGCTTCCACGCTGCCTACTACTATCTGGACGATCCGCCACATCATCCAAATGCGCCACAAACAGATTGGGAGGTGCCTGTGAAGATTGGAGATGAGATACGTGCTGCGGTGCCCGTAAATGAGTTTGCCAAGCATGTGGCTTCGTTGCATGCAGATGGAGATATTGGATTCAGTCGGGAATATGAGGCAATACAGAATGAATGCATCACAGATGATTTGGCCTGCGAGCACTCGCAGCATCCGGAGAACAAGCGCAAGAATCGCTACTTGAATATAACAGCCTGTAAGTAATGGATATTAATATACGTTTAGAGTATAATTAAATAATTAACAATTTTTTCTTATATTTAGATGATCATAGTCGCGTGCATTTGCATCCCACACCTGGACAGAAGAAGAATCTGGACTATATCAATGCCAACTTTATTGATGGCTATCAGAAATCGCATGCCTTCATTGGCACCCAAGGACCTTTGCCCGATACCTTCGATTGCTTCTGGCGCATGATTTGGGAACAGCGTGTGGCCATAATTGTTATGATTACCAATTTGGTGGAACGTGGCAGACGCAAGTGCGACATGTATTGGCCCAAGGATGGCATTGAAACCTATGGCGTTATCCAAGTCAAGCTTGTGGAGGAGGAGGTCATGTCGACCTATACGGTTCGCACGCTGCAGATTAAGCATCTGAAGGTAAGTTTAGAGTTTGACTTTCAATTAAGAGGCATTATTCATTCAAATTTCCTTGAACAGTTGAAGAAGAAGAAGCAGTGCAATATGGAAAAACTGGTCTATCAATATCATTATACCAATTGGCCAGATCATGGCACACCCGATCATCCTTTGCCAGTGCTCAATTTCATTAAGAAATCCTCTGCCGCCAATCCTGCCGAGGCGGGTCCCATTGTCGTCCACTGCAGGTGAGTTTTCGCTTGAAATTTGATCTAGAAAACATTAAAAAATACTAATTAAAACTTGTTTTAACTTTATTTTAGCGCTGGAGTCGGTCGCACTGGCACCTACATTGTCCTGGATGCAATGCTGAAGCAGATCCAGCAAAAGTCAATAGCCAATGTTTTTGGTTTTCTGCGTCACATTCGCGCTCAGCGCAATTTCCTTGTTCAAACGGAGGAGCAATATATATTCCTGCATGATGCTCTGGTGGAGGCCATTGCCTCGGGTGAAACCAATCTGCCTGCCGAGCAAATTGAGGAGCTGAAGAACTGCACACCCTACTTGGAGCAGCAGTATAAGAATATCATACAATTCCAAACCAAGGACATACACATTGCCTCGGCCATGAAGCAGGTCAACTCGATTAAGAATCGTGGCGCCATCTTTCCCATTGAGGGCAGTCGTGTGCATCTGACGCCCAAGCCGGGTGAGGATGGCAGTGATTATATCAATGCATCCTGGCTGCATGGTTTCCGACGTCTGCGTGACTTTATTGTCACTCAGCATCCCATGACGCACACAATCAAGGACTTCTGGCAAATGGTCTGGGATCATAATGCGCAGACTGTTGTGCTGCTCTCCTCCTTGGATGATATTGTAAGTGATTGGGAGCTGATCTTCAACAGAGTTTTTCAATTGTCTTTTTTGTTTGCAGAACTTTGCCCAATTCTGGCCGGACGAGGCCACGCCCATCGAGAGCGATTATTATCGCGTCAAATTCCTGAACAAGACAAACAAAAGCGATTATGTCAGTCGTGATTTTGTCATCCAATCCATACAGGACGACTATGAGCTGAGTGTCAAGATGCTCCATTGCCCCAGCTGGCCAGAGATGTCCAATCCAAACAGCATCTACGACTTTATTGTCGATGTCCATGAACGCTGCAATGATTATCGCAATGGACCCATTGTCGTTGTCGACAGGTTAGTTGTGAGGGTTTAAATACTATCGATTAATAAGCATATCAAGCGATTGTCAAGGAATCTATCGATTTATTAGTTCGTTTTTTGGAAACACTGGCAATACTGAGTGTTTGCTTTAAGAAAAGAAGAGTTGATTGTTTAACAACAAAAAAATCGATAGGACAGTAGTTTTGTCAAATTAATCGACTTTTTATCAATTTATTGAAAAACTTCGATAGTATCCATATTTTTATGCCAATACTCATTGATTGGTGTTTAGAAAAAACATCTTTAGATCAGTAAAGCTTATTGTTTTTCAAAAGATCATATCAATCGGTACTTTTTATTTATTAATTGTAAATTGACAATCGCATATCGATAACTTTGCTTACAAATTAAATTGAAACTATTGATCAGGCAATACTTTGACAACTCTATTTAGAAAACTTATCCTGACAAAACTCAACTCAAAACCTTTATCCTTTTTCTCAGATATGGCGGCGCCCAGGCGTGCACCTTCTGCGCCATCTCGTCGCTGTCCATTGAGATGGAGTATTGTAATACGGCGAATGTGTATCAGTATGCAAAGCTGTATCATAATAAGCGTCCTGGCGTATGGACATCCAGCGAGGATATACGTTTAATCTACAACATTCTGTCCTATTTGCCTGGCAATTTGAATTTATTGAAGCGCACGGCGCTGCGCACGGAATTCGAGGATGTGACAACGGCGACGCCGGATCTCTATAGCAAAATCTGCAGCAATGGTAATATTTTACACCAACAGCAGCAACAGCAACAGTTGCTGCTGGCACAGCAGCATCAACATTTGCTGCATTTACAAATGCAACATGAAACACAACAACAACAGCAACAGCTACAACAGCTACAGCTACAACAGCAGCCAAATCTCATTAGTCATAGTCATCAAACAGAAACTGAAACTGATACAGAAAAAACAACAACAGCAACATCAACAACAACAACACAAGATACTAATTCTTCCTTATTACCCATCTCATCATTGTTACCACCCACAGTTGCTCCATTATCCATCACACCCACACCAACAACGTCCACAAGCAACGACATAATCCCAAACACAACATCAGCAACAACAACACCAACAACCAACATACCAACACCAATAACAAACACATCAGCAACAACACCAACAACAACAACAACAACTGATTTAACCCATACTAATGCTAATTTTACCACTGTTACTAATAATGCTGCTGATGTGCCGCCAACAACAATTGTTGCTACCTGTGATGATTTGAACCTGGCTCAACAACAACAAATGCTCGCGCTGATGCAACAACAAACACAACTGCAACAACAATACAATACACACCAACAACAACAACAACAACAATTGGAAAACGCCAACTGCTTGCTGCCCACAAATGTTGATGACTCAACAACAACAATAACAACAACAACTATTATCAACAATCCCAACAACAACAACAACAACAATCTGCAACAACAACTTAATGCAGCAGTCACAGATGCTCAAAACTTAGATATTGTAGCTTAGTTTAACAATTAAAAAAAAAAAACAAAACAATCAGTTAAATAATTAAAAATACAATTTTATAAATGCTAAAAAATATGGTATAGCTATAAAAAAAATAAATATAATTAAAAGTAATTAAATTAAATTATAATTATGTAATTATTAAGTCGAGTCCTTAAACATATTATTTAACATTTATTTATTGCTACAAATTTCATTTTATTTTTTATTTTATAATTTTACACTTTGAGTTTTTAAACTAACCTGCTGTTTTATAAATAAGCATACACATAAACATACCTATATAATAATTATAAATATGTTTACAACTTTAAAATACAATTAGTCACAAGCAGAGAGAAAAAAAAAACAAATAGTCAACAAATAAGCAACATTAGCAACATAGTAAAACAAGGCACATGATTATATTACATAATAATGTTTAAAACGTAGCTTAACGCACAATAACTAAAAAAAAAAAACAAAACAGAATAGTTCCCAAACCTTAAAACTAAAACTAAATACTTTTAGTGCTTATTTTGTTTTTTTTTTTTTTTAGTTTTTTGTTTATACCTATTTATTAAAATATTGTTGTGCTTTTGTGCCATGCTCTAAAAATACTTAGTTCAAATCAGGTTTTTTGAATGCCAGTTAAACGTTGATAATAAACTTTATTTGTGTTTTTTAGTTTACAAAATTTATTTGATATAATGTCCGTCCTAGCATTTGTTAATAATAATACTGTTCTCTGCTCACTTTAACTTTTATATGTTGTATATCAATTAAAATTGTTACAAACCTAAAAAAACAAAAACAAAAGTAAAATCTTAGCGTAAAAAAATATGCGAATTTAATAGACAAGCAAATGAACATATTTAAAATTTAACAAATACTTGCGTGTGTTAAAAATTTATTCGTGAATTAATTTTACAGAAGTATGCATTCAGTATTGAAACATGTTTCTGTGTATTGAATTCACAAGTGAAATGCAAAACGCGCTTGAAAATGTCACATATATGTATTTTCCAAGGCACATACAAGAAATAAGATATTTTTCAACTTTAAATCAAGCACTTAAAATTTAAAAAAAAACAAAGCACCACTGAGCACATCACTGTAAATCCTTAAAAAAAAAAATAATTAAATTTATCATATATAACAAACAAAAAACACACACAAACACATACATGAGAAACATCACAAATTGTAAATAAAGCTGCATAGAATACTATGTAGAACATCAGAAACGTAAAAAGTCGGTAAAATCTTAGAATTAAGTTCATGAGAGAGCAACGTCTCTTCACGCTATATAAATATTGTAAAAATAATAATAAAAACAAAATATTATACGAAAAAAAGAAAAACTGCTTAGCGTTTAGTATATAAGAACTAATTATTTGTAAAGCGTATCGCAAGTATTACTAAAATATAAATTCAAGTGGAAAAACTGCAAAAAAAAAAAAAAAACAGAATATTGAAATTGTTTTTCTCATTTTAGAAATGTGGCAAAACGAAACATTGGCTGCAACAATGACATTTAAAATTACAAGCAAACAAAAAAACATACCATGCCCAGCTTTCTATGCTAAAACTTTCCCAAACTTTTCCCAAGCGAACCCAACTTGTACAGACTCTTAAACATTTATAACTAATTAAGTGTTGCACTTTTGAATTGCCATGCTTAAATATATATAAAAAAAATAAAAATAAATGGATTGTGCATGTACAACTTTTTCATAGCCTAACCTTATAAGTATCTAGTATAGTATTAATTGCAAAAAAAAATAAGAACAGGGTGCTATATAAAAATATAATCAGTTGGGTTAAGAATTGTTCCCACAATTAATGATTGAGTCAGTTTTTAACGCCCCTGTTCATAATTGGCTCAAGAAGTAAGCAACTAGTTGGTAACAAAAAAAAAAAAAGAAAAAGATTTATACATTTATAAGTAAATGTGTATTTACTGATAACAACATGTTTTAAAGACTGGTTTTTTGTACACTTTATCTTAAGCAGGTATACTGGATTATGTATATGTATTATTGTATCTAAACTTTAAACGTTTTATTCATTATTTACTTTGGCTTTCGATTTCTTATGCTATTAAAGTATACCAAAAGTTAAGAAATCTATTGAAACAGTTCAGAAACCCTTCAAAAGAGTGATTTGCTTTAGATCGCCATAGAAATGCTTAAACTGTGACTAAATATTATTTTTCGTTCCATGGTAATACTGTGAATACAAATATTTTCAATCTTTCAAAAACTCTGTTTTATTATATAATTTCTTGCAAAACAAAGCTGCATTTCTATACTTAAAACTAAAAACAAAAACAAGAAAATTTTGAACCTAACGACCAATTTTGTTAAAAAAAAATAAAGAAAGAGAACGAACTGTAGGACTTCTTAAAATGGAAGTGTTTAAGTAAAAAAATTCTATAATTATGTAATGTATATCTAGAAGGCTTGTAAATTCTCATACTTAAGGCAAACTAGAATGCTTCATCTGTAATATAAAACAAACCATATATTATTTCAAAACTAAACGATAACTAAAGCATTTTAACTATTTAACACAAAGTAGTTATTAGTTATAAATAATGTACGTATTGCAAACAAAAACTGAAGTGAATGAATGAGAATAATTGTATTGTAAATGACAGCCAAAAAAAAAACATTGAAAAGAAACCTTGACATAACTGGCGAGGATTAAGATTAGACAGCCAATGATGTGAAGAACACAAGAGATCCAAACACACAAAAAAGTAAAAATAAAAGTAAAAGTATAAAAATATAAAACAAACTGCACACACTTCTCGAGCAAGGAAACCTTTCCAAGACTAACTACCTTCACAAATCATATATTAATATAAATATTATCTAATTGATGGTGTTATGCAATTTATAAATGTGATGAATGTCAAACTTAAGCGTATAAAAAAATAAAAACAAAACAAAATGAAAAAAAAACTTACAAAAAAATAAATAATAAAAGATACAAAAAACAGATTAGTAAGAAAGCTGAATGTAGCGAAAACTTAAGTAAGCATAACCCACGATTTTAGAGCTAAGCATACAGCGAAGGGATACAAGAGAGAAGCGAAAAAAGAAGAAGTGCAGCCCATAGTTTTTAAAAAGGGTATTACAGAGTAGCAGCAAAAGAAATAACAAGTAGAGCGGCAAGTTTATAAAAGAATGGATGTTTAAACAAAGATACAGAATATAAAATGAAAAAAACGCTTCAAGTAGCGCCAGACGAAAGCAAAAATCGATGCATAAGTAAAAGGTATCTCGATATACAAAAACAAAAAACAAAAAACAAAAAGTAAATAAGTTTATGTATGTACACTTAAGTTATGTTTAAGCTAATGAAAAGTTGATATGGATGCAAAACAAAAATTAAAAAAAAAAAAACAACAAAAAACTTATAAAACTAAAGAGAATGCAAATAAAAATAAAGAACATCTGATTACCATTTGTAGTACAATTATTTCTTAAGGCGGCGCTTTTGTTTGCAGACTAAATTCAATCTGCATTAATCCAAAATTGCTGCGTGGCAGCACATCGGGCGTCCAGTTTAAGAGTAAACCGCTTTTTGACTGCAGGATAAATGTAAAGATTAAGCTAAGAAACTAGCTTTAAATATGACAAGACGCACCTTTTGTTCAGCCTCAAAGATCATATTAACCATATAAAGCCTTAGTTTGGAATAAACTACGCGCTGCTTGGTTTGTGTTGAAACCGGTCGCACATAGGGCACAAAATGTCCATCTGCATGGCGTTCAAAGGGGCGTTCCAGTTGCAAGTTGAGCTACAAAAACAAAATGAAATTAGTAAGCATACTTTATAGTAAATCATATAGTAAAGAGATGAGCTTAGGACAAGAAAACCGGGCAGTCGAAACAGTTTTGGAAAACTTTTAGGGAACTGTGATCGGAATAGAAACTTTTTTTGGATGAAATCAGAATCGAGTTTTCGTTCCATATCTAATCTCTAGTATAAAATATTAATGAGATGTTAGGAAGAAGAACCCAAGAAAAAACAAAATTTGAAAAAGCACAGAACTAAGTGAATCATGTTATAAGGAACTTAGGCGGGAATCAAGTTGCGCAGAATAGTTTAAAGATCGGTATAGGATAAGATTTATCAGATAGTATATATCTATTATAAAGTTTATACGCACATTTCGACTGCTAAAAATACGTTTAACTGTGTGCGAGGCATTAAAGTGCCACACATATTTGGTTAGACCCTTGTGTTTGCCGTCTTCAATAACGGAAACTTGATGCAAAGGGCGACGTTTGATGCCAGCACTGAAGCTCTTGCTAAAATGCGAGAATGTTTCCTGTAAATAGACAAGAAAAATATGAAAGAATTTTACAGAATTATCTTCAAGAGTCTTGGCACTAATGAGTTTCAAGTTCAAAATTCACTTGGAGTTTGACTATAAACAGTAAAAAACAAATCATTTCGAATTTGGATGAAAACAATTAAAAACAAATCAACTCACAGGGTTTTGCAATTTAAGAAGCTTGCTAAATTTGTAGAAAGCAAGCAAGTACAAGCAAATCCAAAAACTCATAATTTGCTCTGCTTAACATGCCTTCAAGCTTTCAAGTGCATGAGATGAGCTTGAATTGCTTGGCTTTGTCAGCAAGTAACTCGGAGTTGTTTTGCTACTGGTTAACTTGTTTGTTGAAGCACAATTCTTGCTTATCTTAAACGAGTCTTCAAGCTACCAAGTGCAAGCATAAAGCTTGAATTAATAAACTTGGACGAGCAAATCACTCGAACTCGTTTTTTTAAATATTGACTTGTTTGCTGAAGCAAAGGTATTGCTTAAAAGCTTAAATTGTTAAGTTTGAAGAAGCAAGCGATTGATTCTTTTGGTAAACCGAATGGTCTACTCTTAAACAAATCTTCAAGCTACCAAATGCGCTCTAAAAGCATGACTGATTTGATTTGCTTTAGCAAGTAACTCGCTAACAGGCAATTGACTTATTTACTATTTCAAATGCACTCGTGAGAACTTTCAACAGTTATATAGCTATATGCTCACCTTGTGCACATGTAAGCTGTGCTGCACCAGACGCGTGCTAACTGCCTGCTCTGAAGAAGGCGCTGGTTCAATGGAATCATTTAGAAGCTCTATCACATAATCCAGCCAGGCGGAGTAGGCCAACGCTGGCTCCACCGTCACATCGACAGTCACATTCACAGCTTCCAGAGCAGCTGAACAAGTTGGCTCATTGACAATCAAAGCACGCTTTGCTGGCAAAGGCGGCTGCTTGCGCGTTTTTACCTCGCTGACAATTTCGGTTGCTTTGATGGAGGACTTCTTGACCACCGCAATGGTGGGCAACTCAATTGCGGGCAGCTGATTAGTTGCCGTTGTTGGCGTTGTATTTGTAAAGATGGGCGGTGGCGCCAATATGTTGTAGGGTTCGCTGACCAAAGGCAGCTCAATATCATCGCTGCATAAATCAATTTGATCTGTGAGCTGGTATTCATCCATTAGCTCAATATTGCAATCGGTTAGCTCAAGATGTTGATCCTGCTGCTCTGTATATATATCATAGTTGGACAACAGCTGCGCATCGTTGGCATAGCGAACCACAGCGCTGCTGCTGGCGCTGTGCTGCACAGGTGTGGCCTCCACATTGTAGATGATATCCGAGAGCTCCTCCGGCAGCGGCAGCAACTGAAATGAAGATCAAATTAAAGCTTTATTAAGCTAAAGGCTGAGCCGTGAAACCGTGCCGAAGGTGAGTACTAAGAACCGTTTTTGGAAAATTCCATCCATAAGTACGGAATATTCACATTCGAGTTATGCTTCCTATTTAGCTCAAACTCATTTTTAAAAAATTGCCGAAAAACTGTAAACTTTTGAAAAACTTATAGATCTTCTCAGCTAGATAAGGACTCACATCAGTGTCTGCCACACAGCACTCATCGTCAAAGATGTAAATGTCCTCGTGAGGATCAGCATCGCCGCTAATGTTAATACTAAGGCTCAAACACAGATCGTCGTGTGAGACCTCACCCAGAGGCGTCTCCAACTTGGCGGGCATCCAAAAGGATTGCAGGCTCTTTGTAAAATTGCCATAGACGGTCTTGCCCTGCGGTGAACTAAGTATGCCGGCCAGGACGAGCAACAGATGATCACAGATTTCATCCTGCATAACCAACGAATTGTCCGGCTCCACAATGATCTTCAGCTTGCGGCAGGCACAGGCATAGGTGCCCTTTTTGGTGGAGAGGCCATTGGCCAAGGCGGTAACATGCAGACGTGAAGCTGGAAACGTATTGGAACGTTCACATTTAACCACAAAAGTGGTAGCATTCAAACGCTGCACCGCTGGCAACTGTTCCTGCTCCTCGGCGGATTTGTATTGCTTCCACAGCTGTTGTTTCTGCTCCTGGCTTATGTTTAGATTCCACAGCACTTCCCGCGATACTGTATACACATGCGCTTTGGGCATTTGCTCGCTGTGCTCCCGGCAAGCCTTGATGTGTTCGCAGTCGCCGCTCTTGGCGCTCTTGCAGGCATCCACATGGCAGATGGCCTTGCTGGAGACAACTGCTGCATTTGGCTGCAGCGACAGCGTCACATCCTCAATGCTTACGAAATTACGAGGTGGCGCCTCACGCTCCCGTTCCTTTGTGCGCAATGAATAGATGGCGGAGCCGGCTCGCCGGCAAATTAGTTTGACGCCATCAAGCACGTTCTTGTTCTGTGGACAGGCGGGATTGCGGCAGAGCAGCGCACGGCTGCCATTGATGGCTCCACAACTGGAACACTTCCTCAGACCACGTAGTGTGGATCGCTGAATTTGTTTTAAGTCGGCCATAAAGGTTTATTTACGTTTTGTGCTGGGTTGTTGCAAACAGAAACAGCTGATTTATTAAAAGCGAAAATTTAAAAGGCATGTTAAAGTTAACAGCAAATTACTTAATTCAAAAAGTGCGGGCCTTTAACAGCAAAAGTTGTTTATGTTTCGAGATAGCTTATACTCATAAGTAGCGATCCAAAAATTCTGATTTTGGGCTCCAAAAATGCGGAACATTTTCAGGATATCAAAACCGTTTGAACAGTTTCAGACCTTTGACGGAACTTATAATAAAATACAATTCAAGCTGTGGCGATACTCCGCGAAGCGATGACTGTTATCGTTTACAGTGCTGTTTGCCTTAACAGAGTAGGCTGTTGAGTTTCAGCGATGCCATTTTTTTTTTAATAAAATAGCTGTTTCTGGTGGGAAAAGATGCAAAAAGTAGCTGACTTGTCAATCCAATATAGCCCAAAAATGACTAACGTTTACAGCGCTTGGGTCAACTTAACAGTGCTGTTATCAATCTGATCCAGTAACGATTCAAGCTTTCAATTTTGATTTATTTGGCCGAATTTTATGGTTTTGGGGGTGGTTTTTTAAATAAAAAGAAAAATGTATGCTTAGGAAATTTCATGATCTAATTATGATTTTTGTCCAAAAACTTAAAATCTCTCTCTTTTACACTTTAATTTTGCTGTTTGTGGGCGCATGTCTAACGTAAATTGAGTCTTTTTTTTGTGCTCTATAAATGTAGATTACATTTCTGTTTGAAAATCACAATTATAGTTCATTGAAGAATCTTGTGTACGAATTTTAAGTTTTTATTTAAACACAATATATTACAAACTCCCTTCATATCGCTTCAAACTCTCAAGACAATCAAATTCAACTTGTGCCTCAATCCAGCGTGCAACCGTCAACAGCAGCTGTTCATTTAAATTGTTGCTCATTAGCTGCAGGCTCAGCGGTAAACCCGCTTTAGATAAGCGCACAGGTATTGAGACGGCGGGAATTCCTGCCATATTAGCAGGTTGCGTACAAAAGTCCTGCACAGCACACTGATCCCGATTGCTTAATGAGACAAAGTCCTTGTAAAGTGGTGCATCTGTTAGCGTTGTGGGCGTAAGTAGAATGTCCACTTTGTCAGCAGCTGCTGCTGGCGTCTCAAACACCTTGGAAAAGTCTTCAGCAATCAGGCGACGCACACGCAACGCCTTTTCAAAGTACAGTTCATAGTTTTTGCGCAAAAGCAAATAATTGCCAGTGAGAATACGCGTCTTGACCACCTGATTGAAGCCCTCGGCACGAGTTTGAGCATACAGCTGTTCCGTGCTGCGCTCATCTGCCGCACGATGTCCATACTCGATGCCATCGTAGCGTGCCATATTGCTAGCCACCTCACACTGATTCAGTATGGAGTAGACAAATATGCTGGCTGCTGTGTTGGGCAAGGACACCTGTTTAACGCTGGCGCCAGCAGTTTCCAGCAAATCAGCAACCTTGATCCAAGTTTCCAGCACCTCAGCGGACAGCCCTTCGCAGTGGTATTCCTTGGGTATGCCAATGCGCACAGTTCGCAAATCAATTTCATCAACTTCTCGCAACTGCAGTTTCTTAAAGGGCTGTCGTATGGTAGTCGCATCTCGAGGATCAGGACCTGCAATCGCATTCAGCACCTCAACGCAATCGCTTACGGAACGCGCCAGTATGCCGGGCACGTCCATGGAGTTGACCAGCGGTATTAAGCCATGTCGTGAACAAAGGCCATATGTCGGCTTAAGCCCCACCACACCACAATAGGAGGCAGGATTACGTGTCGATCCACCCGTATCAGAGCCAATTGCACTGAAATTGAAATGGCATTTATATATTTGATTAGCAACATATTTGAATCTTCATTTTTTATTACTATTACAAACAAATATGAATAATAAATAAAATTTTGAGAAATTTCATGAAAATTAGTTTAAATAAGACTTGAATTACACGCTGCATTTCCAAGCTTGCCGTTTTGGATTTCCTTTTGAAAATTGTTTCGCATTGCAGCTCTCATTTAGACGAAGCAACTAGTTACAAGCATGTTTTCGATATCGAATTTGTTTCATGTCAATTTTCCATATTTCAAGTAATTTTTCAAATTCAAGTGTACATTCTGTGAGCAGCAACATGTTTTTCAGAATTTATATATTAAGCCTACAACCGATTCAGTCCCGAAAGACTTTTAGCGGTTATAACAACAATTCTGCAAGCATGAAATCCATGAATTCAAACTAACAGTAAAACGAAATGCACAAAAAAATTGCACAGTTCGAATGGCGTGCAACTTTGACTCGTCCGTACCTCTCTTTGCTTTGCTGAGTGCTTTTTTTGCAGTGTATCTCTCTGTAAGCCCATGACATGATACAATTAACAAGGTAGCGGGCTCGCTCTCTCGGTTCCTTATGCTTCTTCCTTTTTGCTGCCTGTTGAAATGCTAGCTCTCGCTCTCTCCGTATGTGAAGGAGCTAAGTAACCGAAAAGTGGGCAGGCACGCTAAGTCCGCTACCTTCTTAATTGAATCATGCTATAGATGTTTTGAGAGACAGTGGGAGAGAGTAAAAAACATGGTAACATAGTGACATATTCCCCACAGTTGCTCTCTAATTCATTTCTTATATTTCAGTTTGAACGTGAATCTTGTGGTAAGCAGTTGTGTAGTGCATGAATTTTGTTTTGAATTAAGCATTTTATTATTGCGCTTGTTTTCTTATCTAGGTTATGTCGAAACAATATTGCTATTTATGTCGTTCGTCAACGACGAACAGCGTAATACTTGTGCCGAAAAACCCAACTAAAAGAAAACTGTGGACAAAGGCAACTGGTGTTGAGTTCAGTGACAACAACAAAGTGTGCGACAAGCATTTCCAGGACACCGATTTCTATTATGTCAATCAGAATACAACAAAACGCAGGCGGCTGCTGCCCAATGCTGTGCCGCAGAAGTCTCAAACAGTTGCATTTACCGAGCACAAGGCTTCAGCATATGGCAATAATTTGTTTGAATTTAGTTCACAGACTGAGTAAGTAATGACCTAAGATTTCTATAACTACAAATTAATATTTTTAATTGACAGAAAAGAGGTAGTTGAATCTGGCATAGCCTTGGAGAATTTGCGGCTGAAAATAAAAAATAAGGAACTGGAACAAGAAAATAAGCGCCTCAATCAAAAGATACAGAGCATGGTAGCTTTGGCAGATGCCTTGAAACTTATTTTCACCGAATCCCAAATAAGAAAGCTTGAGAGCGGAGGCAAGCGAATAAAGTGGAACTCCGATGATATCGCATATGCAATTAGTCTCCATGCTGCTGGGCCCAAAGCGTATCGGCATCTACTCCACAAAGGATTTCCATTACCATGCTTATCGACTTTGGATAAATGGTTGCAGTCGGTGGAAATTAAACCAGGTCCCATAGATTTTGTTGTTAGCTTAATGCAAAAAGCCGTTGACGTCGAGGACGAGAACAAAATTTGCATATTGTATTTCGATAAGATGAAACTCGAACAGCCACAAGAATATGTACAAGTTGCAATGGCTCAAGGTCTGCGCAAATCTTGGAAACATCCAATTTACTTTGATTATAACAAATCCATGACAAGCGAAATCCTGCATATGCTCATCAGAAAGCTATACACGGCAGGATATCATGTTGTGGCGATGGTTTCGGGTACGGGACCTGCCAGTCAAAAGTTATGGACAAGTCTTGGAGTCTCCATTGGTAGCAATGTTGTCGAAAATATATACTACTTTATATTTAATCAACTATTTATTTTTCTTTTTTAGAAAAAACATGGTTTGAGCATCCAGCAAACCAGGAAATGAAAGTTTTCGTATTTGCTGACGTGCACCAACTAATTAATCAAATTAGAAATCATTTTCTAGATGCTGGACTAGTTGTCGGTGGCAAATTATTAAACCAAGAAACTATTAAACAGGTCACGAAGTACGCAACCTCCTCAGACTTGTCCAATTTATGGAAAATAACTGAAGACCATTTAAACGTGCGATCTGAAGGCAGACAAAATGTTAAATGGGCAACTCAGCTGTTGTCCCATACCACAGCAAGTGCCATAAGATGTTGCCATTCTTTGGGCGTCGAATTATACAACCCTAGCGAAACGGCTGACTTTATTCAACTTGTTAACGACTGGTTCGATATATTCAATGCCAACTTGTCAACTGCAAAAAGTATACCGACCAAAAAACCATTTGGCCAAAGTCTGAATGAACAGCTTAAAGTATTGGCTGAGATGACAGCTCTCATATCGACTCCATTGCTTCCAAATGCCAAAAAGTGTTTGTCTTTTCAAAAAGGTGTTATTGTGAGCAACACTTCTTTGGAACTAATGTACCAATATTTAGTTGAAACTTACAAAATAGATTATTTGATAACGAGCAGGATATCACAAGAACATTTAGAGCAGTTCTTCGATGCAATTCGCTCACATGGTAGCATGCAGGATCCCCCCAGCACGATGGATTTTAAATTTCGGTTGCGCAAATATCTGCTAGCTAACAGTTGTGTTTTTGTTGAAAAAAGTCTTGTTTAATAGTATTTCAATTCCATGTGATTGTTAGGTATTTTGGAATTTGCTTGCCAATTCTTTTTGACTGAATTTAAGTATTAAACGAAAATAACTTGTGTATAACTAACGAGTAACACAGAGATTTTGGACACGAAGGATGATGTTGTAGTCGAGAAGATATCATACATGGCCATTTATTTGCTACCATAAGTGATAAAACTTCCGCAGAACATATGGAGGATGAAAATGTGGATGACCTGTTGTCGGCAAATGCCTTTGAATACGTTTCTGGATATATTCTAAGAAAATTGGCAATCAATGATGAAGACAATGTACACTAGTGCTTTATATACGTCGATATGTTGTTGGGCTGGTAAAGCCGACAGAAACATTTACAGCCAATTATGATTCTTGGGAAACTTTAGCTTAGTTAAGAGGAGCAACTGCAACTGGTTTTTGAACCGATTGTTTGTATAGCACCTTCAAAAACCTGGTAGACTTTGACTTTTCTATATTTTTCTAGTTAAGAAGCATCAGAGCTATTCTAAAATATAGGTAGTCTTTATTAAACAGTTGTTCAGCCAACATTATTTTTGCTGGTTCCCAATTTTCAAAATTTTTGTTGTAAATTTATCTTATTTTATTTTTGTTTTAAATTTTAATCAATGTAAGTGGAGCTTTAAATTCTTTTCCATTTCAATTAGTTATTTATTTTATTTCTTTCCCCAACAGATCGTTTTTATTTATTTGTCTCCGACAAAGAGGTCCCAAGCACTTTTGGCCCGTTCCAACAAATTTTTTTGGCTCAAGTTGACCCTCCAAAATACTGAGAAATGCTTACCCAAGGGTATTATAGAAACCAGCGCATGTTTGAAGATTGAATAAGAGAGTAGAATAGAGAGTATGCTATATCTTTCAAAGTTTCTCAAGAATTTAAGAAAGTCACCATAGCGGACTACATCAATAATCATGATACAACAATGCGAGGTACCGGATATTTCTGACCTGTTCTTCATTTCGGGTGACTATCTTTCAGTTTCTCTCTGAAAGCAACACTGTTGAATTGTTGTTTATGGGCGTATTCTCAGCTGTATGTCTATTTAACTGGAAAATACGCTATGGATAGCATTCTGACCAATACGCTAATGCAAGATATTCTGGAGGATTTCTTTGATTAGATGAGGGCTCAGGGCGATGTACATGATCATCCCAGCCCACAACAATTTATGTCTGGGTTACGCAAATATTTATTGATCAAAACTGATCTAAATGTAAACTATATGTTAAAGAGTTAATTAACCGTTTTTGAAATTATGCAAAAATATAGTACTCAAAAGCTAATGGGACTTTACAATGTTCTTAAATTATAGCTTTAATTTTTATGTTATATTTTACATTACATATTAAACAATTTATAAAATATAATCTACCGTGTTTAATTTAAATTTGAATTTCTTTATTAAAAACTTTACTAACAAACTGCATGCAACGAAAAAACGTTGCATATATTGCTAACTGTTTCTCACTTGCAATACAATTCCTTAACAGAGTCAAGAGATCAAAGTAAACAGGGCAATTGGGCTATCTATTTCGTTCTTATCAATAGGCACCCGCTCTCTTAGATGAATCAACCATGTAAGACGTCATCATGATGCAAAAATACAAGGTGGCGGATGTTGCTCTCTCGTGTTCCTAAAATATTAATCTATCTCTCGCTGTCTCTCTCATGTAAACTCAACTTGAGCGGATATTTTTAGTCAGACCTCTTTTTTAAGTACTTATTTTTCAGTAACTCTCTGCACTTCGTTAAAGATGGTTGGTATGCGGATGAATTGTTTGAATATTTGATTGTATAAGTGTTTGCATGTTTGTTCATATATAAATGTATGTTTTGGCATTCCTTTTTAGAGATTTGAAAATGTCAAAGCAATATTGCAAACTTTGTTGTGCCAGAACAACGACGCTTTGTGTGCGTGTGCCAAAAGTTGCACATAAAAGACAACTATGGATACAGTCAGCCGGCGTGGAATTAATTGAAGGAAATAAAATATGTGAAAAACATTTTAGTGAGAGTGATTTTTACTATCCAAATGCCAGTGCAAAACGCAGGCAACTGCTGCCAAATGTTGTGCCAAAGTCGGTTTTTACGGAAAGGGAGCCTTCAGGCTGTGGCCAGAATAAGTTTGACTTTGCCTCACAAACTGAGTACGTATGCCTGAATACATTTGTTTTCTGCGTTTTCTTAATATAATTTTAACAATCAACAGAAAAGAAATCATTGATGGTGGAATTGCACTGGAAAATTTGCGTTTAAAGCTTCAAGTCAGCGAATTGCAACGTAAAAATGATATTTTAACTAAAAAGTTGGAGGCAATGCAAACTTTGACGGACTCGCTAAACGTTATTTTTACACCATCGCAAATCAAAAGGTTGCAGAACGGTTCCAAGCAAGTCAATTGGAACACGGAAGACATAGCATATGGCATTTGTCTACAAGCTGCAGGACCCCGTGCATATCGCTATCTTTTGAAGCAGGGATTTCCACTGCCTTGTGCCTCATCCCTGCTGAAATGGACACAATCGCTGAAATTGGAGCCTGGTCCATTAAATATTGTTATCGATTCAATGGAAAAGGCTGTCGACATTGCACAGGAAGACAAACTTTGTGTGCTGCTCTTCGACGAGTTGAAGATAGGCTCGTCTTCTAAGTGCGACTGTAATCAAACTGAAACTGCACAGCAACCAGATTATGTACAAGTCGGTATGGTGCAGGGTCTTCGGAAGGCATGGAAGCAGCCCATATATTATGACTATGATAAGCAAATGACTACAACAGTTTTAAATATGCTTGTCACAAAGCTGTATACGGCGGGATACCATGTAGTAGCATTGGTATCCAGTTTGAGTCCAGTTAACTTAAAATTATGGGATCAACTTCAAATCTCAGCCGGTATGTATTATACCATAAAACAAATACATGTATTTATTAATTTTAATTTTTACTATTTAGAAAAACCGTGGTTTGAGCATCCAGCTGATGCAGACTTAAAAGTCTTTGTTTTTGCTAACGTTCCGCACCTGCTAAAGTCGATTAGAAAACACTTTATTGGTTTGGGGCTTATTGTAAATGGAAAATTAATAACGGCAGAGACGATCAAGCAAACGATGAACTATGCAACCGCTGCCGACCTGTCGATTAAGTGGAATGTAACAGATGAGCACTTGAATTTGCGTTTCAAAGGTCGTCAAAGACTGAAACTAGCCACGGAACTGTTTTCCAGGACCACAGCCAGTGCCATCAGAAGATGCTACACATTGGGATTAGAGGTGTGCAACGCTTGGGAGACATCTGATTTTATTCAAATGGTCAACAACTGGTTTGACATTTTTAACATCGACATAATGTCCACTGCCAACACAATGTCGACCCAGCAACCATTTGGACAAAATCTCAAAGCACAGCGCAAAGTTTTGAATGACATGACAGCGCTCATTTCCTTGCCCACATTAGTTCCAAAAAGCAACAAGATGTTGCCTTTCCAAACAGGTATCCTCGTGAGCAACGCATCATTGGACTTGCTGAATGCATATGTTACTGAATATTACGACATGAGCTATATATTAACCAGCAGACTATCGCTAAATCCATTAGAAGACTTCTTTGACGCAGTGTACTCAAACGAAGGATTAAACGATCATTTCTCTTCCATGGAATTTAGATACAGATTGAAAAAGTACTTGCTAGATAATGGTTTAGTTTCTGATGGTACATTATAATTATTCGTATTAAATATTGAACAGTTTAAAAAAGATTTAAATATTTAAAATTAATTCTCATTTGTTTAGGCCTGTTACCATTTTCCGAGAGTTTTTCATTCGTTTTCGATTTAATATTCTTCTTTTCGAATAAAATAGCAATCGTTTTTTCTTTTTAAAGATAAGTTATTATAGTATATTGATATTACAGTTTCAAAAATGAAACTTTTTAAACTGAATTATGCATTCATATTCGGAATTCAAAGCAGCTATTAATTCCGATTCCGAATGTTTTGTTCGGAATCAAAAATGGTAACTGAAAGACTTTAAATTTTCTCAACCCTTCTGAGTGAAAGAAGAGGCCTGACAGAAGTACATCCGTCCTGTACATGAACATTATCTTAAAGAGCTCAATCTCCCTTTCTCTCAATTTGCACAAAAAAGAAAAGAGCGCAGAAAGAGCACTTTTCTTGCACAAAAACGCAGTGCAAAAGCAAATTCATTGCGCTGCAAAACTAAAAGTATTTTCGAGTTTCATATGTTTACATTCTCTTATAAAACAATTTGTTTCAAAAAGGGCGATAAAATCAACAAATTTAAATTTAAAGCATGAAATCGATATCTAAAACCAATTGACTTATCGCTATAACTCAAAAATTGCAGCATGAAATCGATTTCTAAAACTAATCGACCTATCGATTACTGTTGGTGTTTGAAGCAAACACAGCTGACAGCTACCTGTAGTACGGTCACACTGCGCCCAAAGCGAACGTAAAAACTAAAACATTAAAAGTTTGCAAATATTTAAAGCGTGCCGAAGCGATGTCTGCGTTGTTTCGCCTAACCAGCCGCGCCGTGGCGCTGCAGCGCACTGTGGCGCTCAACCAGGCTGCAACATTTGGTGCCTGCCGCAGCATCAAAACGTCGCCAAAGAAGGACGAAACGATTGCAGCACCCGCCAGCGTTACAACCGAAGACTTTGCCAATCCCAGCCCCAAGAACTGGATGAGTTACGGCTTTGACTACAAAACCGAAGCAGAGGATCGCAAAGCAACCAAATCTACATTCTTCTTTGCCGTCACACTGTGCCTGGTGTGGGGCACATTCTACTGGGCCTATTTACCCGATACACAGCTGCGCAACTGGGCACAACGTGAGGGCTATCTGGAGCTGCGTCGTCGTGAGAAGGCGGGCGGTGATTTGGTCAGTGCTAACTATGTGGATCCAGCTAGCATAACGCTGCCATCGGACGAGGATCTTGGCAATACGGAAATTATAATTTAAACAATTTGTAGTTGAATGAAACTTAAGTTTGAATGTTATGTAATGAATATAACTGCCTGGGAGAGCTTTATCGCGCTTGCTGCACGCAAATAAAATTACATTATTCGGCAAGGAAGCTTCTTTGAATCTTAGTTTGCCGTTTTTTGGGCAAAATAAGCAAATCAAACTTGAATTATTTACGCAGTTTGAGGTTAGAAAGAAACCTTTAAAAAATGTAAACAATGTCTGCTTGAGTTGGGCATTCCAGTTCCTTTTACGGCTATAGTTCCGTAATTACTTTCCGCATTAAGGAACTCATCGTTCCACATTTAAATATCTTTAACAATACCCAATGATTTCTAAAGTATATGGCATGACGAAACTAAAGATACCTAAGATACGCTAAGTTACTGTATTTGGAAATTAACGGCAGAGATCTAAAAACCAATATACAGTTTACTAGATCCATTGGAACTAGTTCAGTTTGTATGGACACAACACTAATCTACTTACGCATGACACAATCCAGCCGCAACAGCTGATGCAGAGCCACCGGAGCTACCGCCGGCTATGCGCCAGTTGTCTGGGCTTAAGTCCTTGCTCCATATGTTCTTGGTGGGCCCATAAATGGAGTCCACAGTGCCGGCGCCCATGGCAAACTGGTCCAGGTTGGTTTTGCCCAACATAACGGTGCCGGCTTGACGCAAACGCGCGCTGACTGTTGCATCGTAGGGTGGCACAAAATCCTGCAGCATGCTGCAAGCAAGCGTAACATGAGATAATCTTAAAAGTAAGATCTTAATCTGAGGCAACTACCGGGAGGCACAGGTCGTGTGCACATTGCTAGTGCAGAAGTTATCCTTAATAGCTATGGTTACGCCATCCAGATGGCCTATAGCTTGTTGTTTGCCATAGCGTTCCGCTGAATCCTTGGCCTGCTGCAGCGCCTGCTCAGGCGTCAGACGTACAAAGGCATTCAGTGTGCTCAGCTTGGCAGCATCCTGCAGCGCCTGCTCCGTCACCATCAACGGCGATAATTGACCATTGATGTAACCGGCGGTTAGCTACAGAAAGTACTTTAAAAATTAACTGTAATTTCTTAACATTTCTCAACTACCTGTTTGATGCCCAGCTGCATGTGGCGCCTCATTGTTATATTTGTATTTCTAAAATCAATTGACCGTTAACTAAACTAACAACTTTTATTTATAACGAACATTATAAACAAAATCTATTGCAGCCAAAACAGTTTGTTGTTCTGTGTTCCGTTCAACTACGATTCTGATCGGCACCCTGTCGGCTAGATATGTGCCCAAAATCGATAATTTATCGAGTTTTTTAATGGCGGTTTTTAACAATGTATATTTTAATAAACATTTAGTGCATTTCTGCACTTGACATTTTCATTTCAGTTTTTTAATTTGTGATAAGCTTAACAAAAAAGAAACATATCAATATGAAAGCTTTACAAACCATAATTATTAGAAATTTCAAATTTTTTAAACATTAACACTTTATCTTCTTTTAATTCTAGGTATAGGTCGGAGTTATTATATTCTGAACTTCCAATGAAACTGACACTTATAATCATTTATTTTAAGATATATTTTAAGAAAATCGTTTATTTAAATAAAAAACCATTCGAAATGAGAATTTTCGCGAACTAGAACTGAACTCGAAAGAAACCGTTCTAATTTACGTGTGAACAGTGTATTGTATAATTTAAAAAAAAGTTTTTTTTAACTTCTTTCGATAGTTACGACTACAATATAACTTGTGCTGTAATCTATGTTACTGTGGCACATTTTCCTTCAAATCATTTATTTAGCTAAAATTGTAAGCCATCGTCTATATTTGCGTTCCATTAACAAAGCAACTTTTGCTTAAAACGAACTTTGATTAATTCAACTACGATTAAATTCGTTCAACTACGATTTTTATCGGCACCCTGTTGATAAAAGGTGTGTCTAAAATCGATAATTTAAAATAAAAAAAATAATGCAGTACGCCATTTGTCTTCAACATTTAATACATTTTAATAAACATTTGAAGCACATCGTTTTGTTGATATTGACTAACAAGGTAAACATACATATATATTTTAAAAAACATTTAGCAATATTTAAAACTAGAAACAAAATTTGACCAATTCAACATACTACAATCCTTGATCCTATGCATTGCACACATCTAGTATATTCGTATTCTTATCCAACGGATTGTGCTCGCCATGTGCTGTGGTTATATGAGATAGATCCGTTATTTCTTGCTTTATTTCTGTTTTAGTAGCTAAGGTAGTTGCTTCCTCATCTTCATTTTCAGATTCGCATTTCTGTGAATGATATAATATGTAGATTAGTATTTTTAAAATTTTGGAAATGATGGATGATGAGTAAGGAATGAAAGGAATGTACATGCTCAGGACTTGATTCTTAATTTAGTTGAGCAGTGCGTTGAACCAAGGCATCTGTTCAATGCCATCGAGTATGTTCAACATATCACCATCTTGATTAAATTCAAAATTCGTTTCGTTTTGTATTTCAGTTGGATTAGAGTTAGTATTTGAAGTTGGCTCGTCTTGAGTAGTATCTTGATCTTGATTTACAAAATTATCGCCCAAGTAAGGATCTTCGAGCCCCAGCCCCAGTTCGCTACAGTCCATATCGAGCAACATGGCATAGTTCTGATCTAAGGAATTGGCCAAATCTTCAGCAGTATCATGATCAAAATCAAATATACCATTTGTTAAATCCAATAGATCATTTGGTTTTAAACCGGCATCATTATTGTTAATGTTATTATTATTCGCCCGCATTAGTTCAGCATTGTCGCCAATAAAGTTATCCGCACAGCCGCCAGTTGCAAAAATGCTTTCGATGCACGGTGTGCGCGGTAGTTCATAAAACTAAAGGAGGAAGGAGGATGGGGGGAATGAGAGGTCGGTATTTTATTTCAACAAAATTCGATATTGATATTTCGATCACAAGCTTTGTTCATATTTGTTTTTTCTTTTAAGCGCTACAAAAAAATTGTGTTTATGTCTAGCTATGACTATATAAGTATAAGCTATATATGTATACGTATTGGAACAACTATGTAAATTAGTTAATGTATATGTTTTTGTATGTGGTTTGGATCCGTTTCATATGAATGTATATATGTGTATGCGTAATATGTATATGCAATTAGTATATGTACACAAAATGTATGCGTGCTAGGTGGTAAGTTTGATAGTACGGGTGTACGTATTAGTACGTATACGGATAGATTTTTAGGCTCAGCCTCTTTGTTTTTGGATTTAACGCACCTTTTGTATATACTGGCGCTTGGCCGGCGCCACGCTCAAATGTAGCACACAGCTGGAATCCTCAAGTATGCTAGCCACTGGCTCTTGGCACACAACACCGCTCCGTTCAACGCCACAGGCGCGATATAACACCTGACGCTTATCCTCGAGTATATGCTTGCGGCAATGCTTGCAACAGGGCAATGTACGTTCCCCACACTTTACGCCACCCTCGGTAAAGATGCACTTCGCCTGGCTGGAGGCTTTAGCTGTCAGCACCATATCCCGTGCGCGTTTCTCCTTCATCTTTTTGTAGAGCACCGCCTCCATGCCTTGACGTCGATGATATCCATTCAGCGCCTTTAGCTGATCGTAGAGTTTGCGCTCATGCGGTGTTTCCTTCAGCTGATCATGTATGCTGCCTGTAATTATAGGGTATATTAGTACAACATACATACAAAATATAAATAATTTTTCTGCATCCCACTTTAGAATCAATTTCACGAAAATTGCAATACTCAGCTAGGGCTATAAGCAAATTTTCTGGTGCAGTAAGGGCCCCTTATGACAAAATCATACTTTTCTGTTGCAGTAGGGGCCCCTTGTGACAAAAATAATGGCATACATTTGAATTCTTAAAGTCTTATAGCTAAAACTTTCGAAGTTATTGAATTTTACAATACGAAAACGTTATTGTTTGCTAAGTTTTAAGTTAGAATATATAGTAATTTTAAAAAATCGGGAAATAAACAACCCTTTTTTAAATGTAAAGCTAATACTTTCAATTGCGAAAACTCTAATAGCAAAATGTTATGTTTAAATTCAGTTTCAAAAAGCTGTAACGCAACTCAAAAAAAAATACTATGAAAATTGGTTTATAAAAATTCAGACTTTGAAAAAATAGCAGAATCATATTTAAATTTTTAAAGGACTGTTTAATAAAAAAAAAAAAAATGTCAGTAAAAAATACTCAAATTGTTGGTAAAATAAGAAAATTGGGCAAGACTCGGGAAAAATCAGCGGTGCGGTCCAAAATATTAGTGATAAGTCACGGGTTCGAATATCTTTTCCGTTTTTATCTCTTCTAAGCACTCTACTTCCATTCTAGTCAAAAATAAAATGAGGAAATGAATCGAAAATGGAAATCGGAACAAAAGAAATCTGCGGAATTGAATCGAAAGTGAAATTCAAAACAATCCTAATAAATAATTTGATAATTACAGTATGTCTCGCGCTCGCGGCGTATGTCAAGCAAATAGCTGCGACGACGCTGCTTCATGACATGTTGCAAATGTGAAATCTGATCGCGATACAAGCCTTGGAGCTTAATCAGTTTCATTTCGGATAGACGCACTGCCTCCGCGCGTGTATAAACGCCAGCGTGTCTGTAAACGAACAATGTTAAAATAAAGAGAAAGTAAAAACAAAAACTAAGCTTACTTGAGAGGATCATCTTCCTCGGAGTCGACGCTTTCATAGTCCGATTCAAAGAACTCCAAATCTCGTGCAGTATTTCTTAAGCACGGCGGATCATCATCGTGGCTGGAGCTATCCGAAGCATAGTCCAGAATACGAGGACGCTTGCGCACGCTGGCGACAACTTGTGCAATGGTATTCGTATGATCTTGATTAACTATAAAACAAATATAAATAAATAAAATCTATAAAAATTAAAAACAGCTTACCAAAGGGCGTCACGTGCGGCGAGACAACATCAATTTCATCATCATCTGGCTCCGGTTTGATTGGCTCCTGCTTTATGTCCTCCACATTCACATGATGCGACAAACTGTGCAACAGCGTCTCATTCGTTTCCACACGACTACGTAGACGACCAACGGACAGATGCGTCTTCTGCAGCTGCGTCTGACGATTGTGCTCAAAGCAGAGCGTCGTTGATATCAGCTCCTTTTTGGTATCTAATTTCGGCACCGCGTTGACGCACTTCCTCCCATTGGGATAGACATGAGTACACTGGCGATAATTGGCGCGTGGATCACGTAAAATGTGTCTAATGCAATATTCATAGCCATCAATGCGCATCAAACTGCATTCATATGTCGGATTGCTGCAGTACTTGATCTTTGCCAGCTCGCTGTGGATTTGGTCGCGCAGTTTTTGCTCCTTTTCCGGCGTGCAGGTGGTTCCTGTGAATCGGGCGCATTGGCGCAATTGATTTGGCGAAAAACTAGTCATCTTTTATTCAATGCTTTTCGCCGCGGAATGAATTTTTGCTAGCGACGCGACTGAAAATGCGTTGCTTTTTGTTAGCAATGCAATGGCGATGTTATCGATAACGATTGTTACGCACCGTTTTTCATTTAACGAAGTGAACTAGAGTTGGTTTGATCCGATATGAACTCGTTCGCCTGAACGGGTTTTTTGAATTGAACTGATGAACTTTATCCTTGATGAATGTTCCTTTAGTTCATCCAGTTCCTGCCTTTTCCGTTTTAAACTCAGAAGCTTACATTTTTAATTTTAGATTATTGTTCGTTGAACTCAAAGCAATTAGTTCTTTTACACGGTATGGAACTAAAAGAACGAATAGTTCCTCTATCTGGAAACAAAATACTAAACTGTATCCGCATGCAGTTTGTAAACAATATCTTATAATTAAAAATATATGTATTTTGTTATTCTATTCATATGCATAGTTTATATTTTTGAAATACTTTGGAAAGAAAAATAAAAAATGTCAAATGAAACCATATTTTCTCCATAAAAACTGGAATTTTTTAATTACCACTTACTTTGCTTCGTTTTTTTATTTCACTGAAATGTTGCCAATGCAGCGTGCTCTTTTTGAAAATTAGCTTATATTTTAATTACAGCCTACTTTTGTTTGCTTTTTTTTTCCAGTTATACTGAAAAGTCAACAACAACAAACTACTCTCTATCAAACCAATATCTTATCGATTCAAAATTTCTTATCTTGGTATATTTTGAATTAGCTAACATTGTACAGATAATGATATCAAATTGGTAATAAATGCTTGCAGTTGTACATAAAATGTAAACAAAGAAAGGTAAGCATTGTATTCTACTAAGTGCATTATAAATATTAGACTTGGGTCGGTCCGTTGTGAACTAGTTCTAAGGCCCGGGTCTTTGAAAGAACTATATCTTTAATTATAGTTCGTTTAGTTCCTTTAGTTCGTTTAGTTCTATTAGTTCTTTTATCGGGAATCGAACTACTGAACTATACCCGCAAAAGGAACTAGAAATCCCAACTCTAATAAATTTGTATGCACGAACTCAGAAAAAGAAAATAGATGAACAAAATGAACCAGTAGAAAGTTCGCAGCACTTAGTTATCGAACCGAACTTGTTTAATAAACAAGCCGATATCACTTCTGCATCGCTACAGCCAAATAATGGACGAGGGAAAACTGAAACTAAAAAGTAAGTTATTTTGAATAATATAAAGACAATTATTATAACGCAATACACGCAGACGAAATGAGCGAAGAGAGCGACTCCAATGTTGATAACGAAGCCGATGAAATCGATACGGAAACCCAAAATACGATACCATTACCAAGGCATCGTCGCAGCTATGTTTGGAAGCATTTCGCCCCAGTTCCAGGCCACCAGAAGGTCTATAGATGCAAAGTATGCGATGAAACCTTTGGCGCTAAGACGGCCAATCTGGGCCGACATTTACAAATGGTGCATAGCATTCATAATGCTGTAAGTTGTCTTATGAAATGTATAAGTTTATTTGTTATTATGAAATATATATACAACAAATAGCGACAGAGTCGTGGAGATGCTGTAAAGAAAGGACGTCCAAATCGCAGCTTCGTTTGGAACTTCTGCACCAAGCTGGATGAGAAGCGTGCTCTTTGCCATTTATGCAAGAAAGTTTTGTATTTTGGCGGCGGCAACACATCCAACATAACAAAGCATTTGCGACGCATGCACGCTGGCAAGGTCGAGGAGGCGGTAAGTGTTCTGACTGCCACGCCCTAATATAAATAAGATACTTTTCTTGTTCGTTAAATTCTCAAATATGAGTCTTGTATATGCTTGCCTAAATATTCGATACAACCAGCTGAGAGTGGAATTGAATTCAATTTAATGAAAATCAAAACATTTGAAGGAAATTCACTTCTGCAATAAGTTGCCGAAAGTGAAAACCAGAACTGTCCTTGATTAACCTTCTTAAGTCAGAAGACTTTTCTTAATTAACCCTCCCCATCTTTAACAAACCGTTGTCCTTTTTTTAAGATTCCGATCAACCTTCGGAATCGAATTAATCCGTAAAACGAGTGAATATTCGTTTTAAAAACTATTTAGGCCTGTTCCTATTTCCGAGAACTTTTTATGCCTTTTCGGTTTTGTGATCCTGTTTTCACCAAAAATATCAACCGTTATCCCCTGTTAAGGCTCATTTTGAATACTTCTCATCTCACAACTATTTAAATCAAGTTTTCCATCAATATTCGGAACTCCGAATGTTTTGATCGGAATCGCAAATGGGATGCCTGATATTAATTTATAACAAAAAATCTGATAATTAGAAAACAATTCTGTTGTCTTTGTAAGCTTATCAGACGTTCCCCATTTCCAAATGCAGATGATTCAGATGTGAAATAAAAAGTAATTGAAAAAATTGCTAAGGAAAACAACTGATTTTCATTCGATTAATCTGAGCTGATTACAACAGACTTTATAAAGAATTAATTTCAGAGTCCTCTAACATTTTTGCCTGCTGAAGTGCTTTAATTTTTTTTAAATATTTATAACTCTCCTACAACCTTCTACAAATACAGGAAAAATTTATGTCGAGTGGCGCCAGCCGTGCGGAATCATTTCAGCAAAAAGGTCGCAAAAGCACCAGTTATGTTTGGAACTATTGCGAGAAGCTAAGCGAGAACACGGTGCTCTGCAAGCTGTGCAACAGACGCATGCGTTTCCATGGCACAGCCAATGTCATCTCGCATCTGCAGCGACGACATGATGTCATGGATGAAACAAGCATTGTTAAAATGGAATCAAGCGACAATGTACAAGAGGCGGCCACCTCGAGCACACAGGAGAATCCTGAGAAGCCCGCTCGACATTACAGCATTAGCGGCAGTCTGGTCTGGAAGTACATCACACGTCTCTCGGAGGATACGGTGCGTTGTCGCGTCTGCCTTAAGAACTTATCGTATCAGGGCACCAGCAATCTGCAGCGGCATTTGCATCGCATGCACAACATTATTTGGACCGGAAATGATCCAAATGTGTCATATAAACCGGAAACCGATCCTCCAAGCGAGAAATCATTTTTCGATTTCTGTGAAACCACCAGTGATCCTTTGGTCATCAGGTGCCAAATGTGCGGGGGACATTTTGAGCACAATGACACCGTTGAGGATACCATAAGCAGGCATATGATTAGGACTCACGGAGCTGCCTCGCGTGGAGATTCAAGTGATGTATGTATATGGAAAAATTGAAACTTAAGATCTTACGGTAGCACAATGGGCCGAAGTGTCGGCCTGAGTGTGTCGGGCGCAATAGTTCGGCAGCCGTTCTAACCGAAGCTAACCCAAATGTATATGGGAATGCCATGGTAGAACTATATTATCATACTAAAATATTGAATTATAGGGAAAACTGCTTCATTAATGAATAAACTCGTCGATCTCAGAGAGCAAAGACACCAGAGTTGGCAGAGTAGGTTCCTGTGTAACATAGGTAAATCAAGAATATTTCAAATTTTGAATACGACCGCTCACACACCCGCAAATCGAATTAAAGCTCCCACAGGTACCGCCTTTAAAGATATTTCAGCAAAACTTGTTAAATCTACGTTTTGGTGTAATCTATGCAATTAGCTGTCTTACGAAAAATTGGTTGAAAAATTAGTTATTAGTTATTCGTTTTTTACTGTTTTCAAATAAAATAGTAGCCTACTATCAGTAGGTAATATTTTTATCTTTTGAAAGATAAGTTCGAATACTTCTAATTCAACTGCTTTAAAGACAAAATAATTTAATCCGAATTTACTGTCGTCTTAAAAATCGAAAATAAGAGTTATTTCACAACTTTTATATTAAATTTTAATTATTATACCGTAGTTAAATTTAGTAGATCCAAAAAAAAAGAGCTAACATTTAATTTTGTAAATTTATAGAAAAAAGTATTCTTTATTTGGATTGCGCACTCAAAAATAGGACATGTTTATTTTTTTACACTTTGCAGTCCCTGTTTATTACTGCCCTGGGAAAAGTATTTTGAAAAATGAGTTGTATGAAACTCACTTTATGAACACAAATATTAATTTATACATACATATTCATTATTGATTTAATGTAACACCTTGTCTTCCTCAACCCAGGAGTTCTTCGAAGCGGAGGAAGACGAGCTGTCTGCTCTCTATACCGAAGTCGTTGCAGAGGATCCGAATGCTACTGCAGCAGAAAGTGTTGGAGATGCAGTTGCAGATGAAGTGGCCACACCAGAAGCGGATGATGCGCTCTATAATGCTATAATTGAGGTCGAGGGCGATCTGAATGACATTGAAGAGGTTGGCGAACAATTAATTGAAAATACCAGTTGTGAAAACTCACTGTCTGCGCAGTCTGGTGGAAATGTTTATTCCGATTATAGTAATGAGAGCAACGATGATCAACTGGTAACAACAACAATACAAGCCGATGATACACCAGTGGTACGTGAGCTTAAGGAGGATCTATTGCGACAGCAGGCTTTGTACTTTAATGAAAAGGCAGGCTTCTATCGGATGCAAAAGTTTTTGGTTGCACAACAGGTTCGAAAAGAGCGTTTGGAGATTGAAAAACTAAAAGCTGGACGGGACATAGAATATTAAAACTTAAAATGCTTAATTGTCTCGGATTTTGTTATTATGTACTTATGCGTATATTTAAATGTAATGTATTTAAAATTCATATTGTTACTGTGTTTAATCATATAAACAATCAAGTAATCGTATTTGTGTAATTTTGTTAATTGAATTTTACTTAAGGCTGCAAACTAAAAAACTGTGTTTGTGGTTCGCTTTGCGGTTCAAAACAACGTCTAACTTCAATCCGTGAGTTAGGTTTTTGAGATCCAAGTAAGCAGGTTTTTGTTCGTAGCTTAATTCGATACATTTTTATTTTCATTTACATATATTGTTGATAATATCTGTTTTTCAAATCATGGAACTATGCAAGCCCAATTTTACATGTACTTAAAACTAGAAAATATTTAATGCAAACATGTTATTTGAAGGAAAGAACGGATAATGTAAGTTTTAAATCGATTCATATTCCGATTTTCGTCAATATGACGATTTTAGGACAGCTAATAATTCCGATTTCAAAAGTTTTGATTGGAAATGGGAACAGACCTGAATATATACTTTCCCCTTGGAATTTCTCGACATGCTGGGTGGTCACATCCAGTATAAACCTGGGTCGATTCGATCTGAATAAGTTCGAATGTCCGCGTCTTCTACTGTAACTTTGTTCGTTATCTTTTCTGTTTTTAGCTCAGCAATTCCAATTTTTAGTTTTCTTTGGTGAAATTCACTGAAAATTGAAATTTTAAATTGTTAAAAGTTTAAACTTAGTTTACAACTAAAGGTCCGAACTTAAACGATTGATTTTTTTATCCAGAAAGGAACGACAAGTGATTTTATCCGGAGAGGAACTAAAGAAAGGATAAGTTTTTTTATCCGAAAAGCAATTAAATGAACGATTACTTCCTTTATAACGAAAGGAGCTAAGTGAACGATTAGTTCTTCTGTTCGGAAAGGAAATAAAAAAACGACTTGTTCTTTTGATCAGAATGCAACTATAGAAACGATTCATTCTTTTAATGAACGACAAGTTCCTTTACACGGAAAGTAACTAAAGAAACGACTAGTTCTTTTGTTCGGAAAGAAATATCTGAACTACATCCGCAAAAGCAAATAGAATGCCCAAATCTTATCCTGTATATCCTGGATGTTTTAGCGCAACAGGTTTGAAAATAGTTTAGTAATTGAAAAATAAAATAATTATAAAATGCTTAATTGTGTCTGCCTTCTTTTGTAATTACTTAATTATGCGTATATATGTAAATTTAATGTATTTAAATTCAAAATGTTACATAGACCAACTATTATTACTGTGTTTTAATCATATAAATAACAAAATAATCGATTATAATTCAATTGCCTTCGACGACATTCATGTCAAGTAATAGCTTCTTAATTTGAAGATCAATAAGTCTTCGCTTAGCGCGTGCCAACTCGGCCATTTCATTATAATAGATGGTTTCCGCTTTGAGTTTCTCGTCCAGCTGGGTGGTCACATCTGCTAGGGAGCCAGTATCGCCCGGATGTTCCATTGAGTGGGTCATATTGGAAGGATCATCATCGCATTTGCGAGGCACCATAACATCCGAATTATCCACAACATATTCGTAAAAAGGTTCCTGCAGCGAAATGGCAGTATACTAAACATTAAAAATTTTATAGACATGTCAAATATGTAGATTAAACCAAATGCTCACCTCATCCTCCATATTATCAACTTTCTCAATAATGCTATCCACATCATCAAAATCCACCTTTTCCAGTGGATCAACTTGACGACGTTCCGAATCCGAATGCAATACCTCCTCCTTGGGCAATATGAGGCTATGTTGTGAATAGCTCAGATTCTTGGACAAATTATGATGACGCCTTATGATGTGACGCATAAGATTGGAAGACGAATGCTTCGAGGAGAGCGTTTTGCTGCAATGTTTGCACTTGGCCATGAATTCCGAGATGCGTATAAAGTGCGCCCAAAGTTTGTTATTCTTGCCAATTATTTTATTGCGCGATTCAGCACTTTGATTGTGTTGTTGTTGCTGCTGCTGCTGATCCTGTCGTCCCTGATGCTTCATATCCATGATGGTGCGCACCGCAGTTTTGGTCTCCCGCTCGCCCATATTCGCCACCAAATGCACATCCGGTTCGGGGTCTGGTGCATTCAGTTCCTCCTTCAATTCGGCTAACATTTTGCCCTCGTCACCGGCGAAGATGGCGCGTGCGAGCAACCTGTGATTCCTGATTAAGTGGCGCGTCAGATTGGACACGGTGTGTTTTGATGAGAGCGTTTTATCGCAGTGCTTGCATTGCACAATATATTCGGTTAAACGATGAAAATGTGACAGCGCCTTGGCATTCCTGCCAACCATTTTTGCCGTTAGACGTTTGCGTTATATGTTTAAATTGGGTAAATCAAAGTAAACAATTAGATTTGTAAGTGCGAAAATGAACACAAATTATTCTGCTCCGAGTTGGCTTGGGTTAATTTTTTCTAGTTCATTAGTACAGTAGAGTTGTAAGTAAATACATCGATATATCGATATCGATGATATCGATCATATTTCAGTACGCTGTTGTAATGTAGGGCTGCTCTTGAGTGGGTGAACAAAATGGAGCTGCCAACTTTTGTTTTGGTTTTTAATACTAGATGACAATATTATTTGTAAGAAGTGTATTGCAAGAAAGGTTTATGTGGATGTACTATTGTTACTGTTCTTATTTGCACTATATTTAAGTTGCTAATGAGTAAGTTCACAAAATGGAATCACTGAACCGATCAGGGATCGTGTTCTTTTCCACTTGCTCCCTAGTTATTTTTGCTCACTCCTGATGGTTTAATTGTTGACTGATTGCAGCCGTGAAGACGTATTCCCTCCGAACTCTAATTATAGCAAATTCGTATACCTAAAGAAATAACATAAATTGTGTTGAACTATTGAACAAAAATGTAACCGGAACCTACGGCACATAAAAAACTAATTTTAATCAATCATGTGCTTTATTGTGGTTTTATTCTAATATACGTTTATGCAAAGTCTCTTTTTAGAGAACAAATATGCAATAATTTAGATCAAAACGCATATTATTCCAATTATGGTTTTAAACATTTGTTTACGAACAGCATACTGTGCTGAGTTAATTTTGCCAAGTTGGCAGTATTTTAACTAATAATGCAACTCTGCAAAAAGTGCTGCCCATCATCTGTCAAATGTCGATAACCTAAAAAAATTTTGACACGAGGTTGTGCGTGTCTTTTCCTTTCTTTCTCGCTTTTTACTCGAACATGGGTGAGTCGTCGGTCTGCGATAAATGTGTTAAAATATCAAGAAAATTGGCTGTGAAATGCATAAAAATCAATTCAAAGTGCACCTAACACAAGGCAGCATACAATGCAGCTGCAACATAAATGAAAATAATAAAATTTAGCTGATATTTGGGCACAAATATAAAAAGAGTTGAGTAGCGGCTGGCAGCACCGCGTGCTGGCACAGTGTTTGTATGTGTGTGTGTGTGCGTGCGATTTTCTTGATATTTGGCTATGATAATGTTAACTATGAATTATATTTAACTTGTGCATGTTTTTTGCATTATTTAAGGTATTAGCCGTGATAGTTCACACAAGCGTCGCGCCACTGGTGGCAAGCGCAAGTCGCTCCGCAAGAAGCGCAAGTTCGAGTTGGGTCGCCCCGCAGCCAACACCAAGGTGAGACAAGGATCAAACTGTTGTTTTTGTTAACAGGCATGTTGCCAATTACATTTGTGTTGGGATTTTAAGCAAAGGTGAATTTTTGGACATAGATGTTGTGTTTTGCATTAATTAATAATAAATGAAATTGAATTAGATCTAATTGGAGCTCCAAAGGCTTGTTCAATCCATCCATAAATGTCTCACAGCTTTAAATTCACCTGCGCACAAAATCTTTTGCAAAGTGTAACAGCAAACAGCTCTGTTAGCATTAACATTCAATTTTAAAATGATGTTAACGCGTGTCAACTGCAATCCGCACTCGAACTTGTTCGTATGCAAATATCTTTGATGATCAAAAAGCATTATGTTCGGACTACTGATTTTATAATAAACAAAAATCAAAATTACATTAAATATTAAAGTATCATTTGCTAACCTTTTTCTATATTTGCAGCTTGGTGGTTCCCGCGTGCACTCTGTGCGCACCCGTGGTGGCAACTCGAAACTGCGCGCTCTGCGCTTGGAGACCGGCAACTTTGCCTGGGCCTCTGAGGGTGTTGCACGCAAGACGCGTATTGCCGATGTTGTGTACAATGCCTCCAACAATGAGCTGGTGCGCACCAAGACGTTGGTGAAGAACAGCATTGTGGTGATTGATGCCACGCCATTCCGTCAATGGTACGAGTCACATTATGTGCTGCCTTTGGGACGCAAGCGTAATCCCAAGCATGCGCAGAAGGAGGATGAGAACGATGTGCTGACCAAGAAGCGCAGCGACAAGGTCATGAAGAAGTACCTGGAGCGTCAAAAGTACGGCAAGGTCGAGCAGGCTTTGGAGGATCAGTTCGTCTCTGGCCGCATCTTGGGTGTGTTTTTATTCTTATTATGTTTATGATTTCGTTTTCCATGATGTAAAAACTCTAGCGATCCAACTAATTTATTGCATCAAACTTGTTTTAAGTGCGATGCAAGCCTGTTGGGTGTGATTTTGGCTTGTCATAGTTACTCTGAGAATTTGATTTAAATAAGTTTGTTTAATTGAATTTTGCTATGTTGCATAATAATTTATAATATTTTATTCTCTCTCTTCCCTTAGCTTGCGTTTCATCCCGCCCCGGCCAGTGCGGTCGCTCCGATGGCTACATTCTGGAAGGCAAGGAATTGGAATTCTACCTTAAGAAGATCAAGTCTAAGAAATAAACGGCATTAGATAAGAAAATGCAAAACGACAACTGATTTGCAACAAAACAAATAAAACGGCTTGTTTTTTTATAAGAAAAAACTTTGTACAACTTTTTAATTCATCCGATTCTCTGTTCTGCGCACACTTCAAATAGCTATGCCAAATAGTTGATGTTTATAAATGATCACAGACAAAAGTCGTTGCATCAACTCGTGTTAATGGGAACTATTTATTTAAGAACTATATTCTGTTCTATATCAGCAAAGGTAAAATAGCCTATTGCCATTTTTTAACTGCGGTGAACACAATTTGTCGAAAAGGTCACGAGGGAAAATTTGAACGTGTTGTGTTTATGGATGACATACTGTCTATATGCTTTACTTGGCTTATATGCTTTACTTATATAACCGTTGGCATTTTTAGAACATAACGAAAATTTCCCGCCAAAGCAAAAAAAAAACAAAACACCAATGCGAGCTTGTAGTCTCTGAATATAATTTTCTATAGATTTCAGAAGAGTTGAAAGTATTTTCAAAATTCAATAAAATGTAAATACATCATCTAGAAATCAAATCCCATGTATGTTCTCATTCAGTTTGATTTTGGAAACCTGGGCTAAGCTCAGACGGGCTAAGAACTTGTGCAACGAATATGTAATGAAAGCGTTTTGATTTCGCTTTCAATCATATATTTTTCTCCAAAGTTTTCGCCAACTCTCGAAGAGAAACATCCATTAGGTACTACTTTGCGAGTATCAGGACTCGTCTTATGGCACTCTTGTCTTTCAGACTCTCCGATCAACGCAAGGAGTCCCTTAGAGTATGTGTTCCTTAGTCGTAAAGTCGACAATTTTTGACCTGTTCGCTACGAAATTGTACAGGAACCTCAGTGCACCTTTTACTGTGCCTAGATACGCTGGTAGACGCAAGGACTCACTTCAGGCTCTCTTGTTATCGTCAGGACTCGTCTTATGGCAATCCTGTCTATCACAAGGACTCACCAGACTCTCCGACCTACACAAGACTCGCACAGAAGTTCTCCTGCTAGCACTCAGACTCGCTAGGGCTTATTTCGGTGATCGATGATTTCTTCCTTTGTCAGACCTTACAGTATCCCTTTCGTCCAGTTTGTTCCAGATGTTGTGATAGACGTCTCAGCGTTAACTGCCTTGGTCCCACGCTGCTGTCTCCTTTTATAGGCGCCGGTTGTTGACATTTACCGTTGTAGCGGTTAAATGTTGCCAACGGTTTAGTTGCACTTTGACCCTTCAGTCAGTGCACCGGTTGTTTGATAATTACGGTTTTATATTCGCCGTAATTATTGTTGCATATTTTATTTTCAAATATGCAGGTCGACTACAATTGTTGTGAGGAGTCGTATTTACGAGTCCTCCCAGTTCTTGAGTTTTAACCGTACGAAATAAAAGAAGACAAATTGCTGAATATAGAATTTTTTCCAAGTAAAAGTTAAGGAAGTTACAGTAATATGATACAATGATTTTACAGATATTTCGACCTCCTTTGCCAAGTTTTACCAAATATGCTTTATACAAACTAAATTTGATCATATTTTGAACATATCCTATATCTGCTATAAGAGCGATCATTCGAAGTTTGAGTGACAAATAAAATAATAATAATTTTGATAGCAAAGTTCCCAAGTGGTCAAAAAGATAGTCTTTTATATCATATATCAACGTAGTTTTGCTTGTAGAAATAGACGTTTCAATGAAATATTTTTGTATTCCACTGTCTAGTTGAGACATCCTTTTCCCAATCTAATTCAAGTATGTAATGTTATAAAACATTGAATATTGATAGTTGCTTTAAATAGGAATTTTCTTACACTTCTTAACTCTATTCAAATCGAATATAAAACAAATTCAAACATGCTTAAATGTGAAATATATTTAGTATATGTATAAATAATGTACATAAGTATATAATTTACGTTCTCTTTTCACTTGTTTCTATGCAATTTTAATTCATACAGTATGTTACAAAATATACGTAATTAATAACAATAGTTCAAAATATCATTCGTATTAGTTTTCTAATAATTACATAACACAAAACAGGGCTAGTTATTATTGTTTTGAAAATAAACAAATTCCTTTGCCATTTTCTACTTTTTTGTACTGCCGAAAAAAACAAATTTTGATATGCGAATGGCCGAAAGATAACAGATTATTTGTTTTTGCAAAGCAACGTTTTGGAAATTTGTTGCTTCGTTGCCAGGCTGATGCAGCTGCTCAGTGCTCGAAAAGTGTCGTCATGATGGCCATCAAGGCAATGCCAAAGATTAGCGCCAGCAGCTGTTTCACAGACTCCTTGCGCTCCTCCTCCTTTAAGAGATCGGGTAATACTGTGACCAATGAAATGTGTAGAAAACCGCCAGCGGTAAATGGCATGATCCAGGATGTACGCGCCTCTGTAAGCAGCTAATGTTTAGTTATGTTTTAGTTAAGTTTCTAAATATATTTACCCATTGCAGAGGTTACGCCGGAGCCGCCAATGGCAACGAGTGCGCCCAGGAGTCCAGCGCCAGCCGTCAGCAGCTGTGCACGCGCCGCATCCCAGCGACTGAAACCAGAACGCAGCAGGATGGCAAAGTCGCCCACCTCATGTGGAATTTCATGCACTGCAAAATGGTTTCAGGATTAGAGCTTATAAGGAAATCAACAATCAATATTTCAATACTTACGCAATATGGCAAACGTAGCCAGCACGCCATGCCTGAAGGACACCAAAAAGGAACCCGCCACCGCCAGTCCATGTGTAAAATTATCTATGGAATTGGCCAGCAGATTCAAATACCCGGCCACTTTTCGGGGCTGCTCCTTGTGCCCCTTGGCACCTCGCTGTTCGCGTTCACGCAAAAAGCAAACCTTATCTACATCCTCAATGTCGCAGGCGCCACCACAGCTGTCCGCTGTCTGCCCATCGAGCAACTTGCCGCCATTGCGACGCAACAAACAGTTGGCTATCTCCACACACTTGGGCTGTGGATTCTCCTCATCGGCACTGGTATAACCCGAGAAGATCTTTTCGACTATCGTAAAGATGAGTATGCCGGAAAGTACCCACAGGCCGGAGCGTAATGACGGATGCTCACCGGCAGCTATAAATAATATAGGGGCGAATATTTAAAATAAGTGAATTTTTATAAATTAACATTTTCAAAGATGCATCGCGAACGTGACAAAAAATGGAAGTCATTTTAGACTTCATTTTGAAAAATGCGAAAGTCAGCGAACTGTGACGAGTAATTTGGAAGAAAATAAATAGTTTTCCATTTATAGGCATTATTTTGAAATATAACTATATTTGATTAGTGATTTGTACGTGACATCGCGAACGTGACAAGATTTTTTATTGACTTTACACTTGAATATTTACAGTTTTACTAGGTTAAATTGATCGTTTGTCGTATTTGTTAGTTAGTGCTTCTTGTTGTTCAATTTTTATGAATTAGCTTTCAAGTAACTGCTCATTTGACAACATAAATATTTAGATTACAGAAACCGATCTAAACATTAACAAAATAAGGAAAAATGGCTTTTTTGCAGATTGCAATCGATATGCTAATTATAGTTATTAAACTTGATTGTAAATTGTTTGATTTAATCAATTTCTAACAATTTACTTCGATTAAAGCATATAATTCAGAAGTAAAAAGTACTAATAATAACTTGGAAATATTCGGTGCTCGTGGACATTTTTCTGGAAATGCCCATATAGATCAGTTCGAAAACGTATCTTTTAATGCATCACACAACGCGTAACAATGTAAAAATACCCTTTGCTAGATCAACAGCAACAAATGACTCACATTGATTATCGCCTTCCCAGGCCTCTGGCAGTAAATGCAAAAAAACATCACCCAAAAGTCCGCCCACCGCAAAACTGAGCAGAATGCGCAAAAACTTGGATTCAGCGGCTACAAAAATAGAATAGAAAAAATCAAAATTAACTTAAATTTGTACTGTATGAAAAACAATTGAATAAACTTACGATCTTTATAGCCCTCCTTCGCTAGTTTGTCATCTGAGGGTATTATGATGAGCGGAAAAATGCCGCTGAGTCCAATTACAACGGAACCAAGCAGCGAGAATACCCAAGGCGTATACTCCATGCTTTTTATATATTCGGGCACATATTGATTAACCAGATTTGCATAGATCATGCCGAAATGTTCATCGAAGAAGCTGCTGCTTGCATTCATCTTTTGTAGCTTTTATATTTGTATCTTTTCTATTTAAAATCTTATCTTTGGCGTTTGTTTTTTTGGGCTTGGGCTCAGTCAATGCCTTGTCATGTCCTCGAACTGCAATGCTTTAGCCGAAATTAGGTTTCTATATCAACTGTAATTTAATCAACAAAATATTTAATTATTTTAGTATATTTTTTGTATGTTTTGTGTTTACTAAAAATTTGTTACATTTGTTATAAAATGTCAACTTGTTTTATTTCATGGCGTAAGTCAAAATATTTTGCCTAGCAACAGTTTTTAGTGATATTAGATTGATGTAGAAATCCCTGCCAGAAAACCCAGCCAGACAGTGGACGTCAGCGCCGGGCAACAGCTGATAGCATGCCACAAGCCACAAGCCTAGATACTCTTCACTCTGCCACTCCATCGATAAGCAGGCTAGTGTAAAACTCAAGTAGCATGGCTTAAATATGACTAGATAACTGTGAAAACTGTAAAAAGTGACAGTTTATCAAATGGCGACTAAGTCGGGGGGCTCATTCAAGATTTTTGAAAACTTTGAGTGGGGTTTTTGCATGTATGAATAAGCCAGTTGAGTTCCTGGTAAGTTTATATCGTTCACCGTCACACTTATCTATTTACATAAGTGCTACTATATCTTTATTGTGCCTGCATATATCCTAAATTCCTTCTATACATTTTGTGTCTTCAGGCACAACTGTTAACTGAACGCTGTTAATGTTAAGCTAACATTCTGTCATTTACTTACAGCTCTAAACCATAATATAAAAATGTTAAACTTCAAGATATTCAGGTCTGTTCTGGTTTTCACTTTCGGCAAGTGAATTTGGCTCAAATTATACGATTTTCACTATAGTCGTTGATCTAGGCAACTAATCATATCTTAGCTTCAAGTGAATTCAATCGTTGAAGAAAGCCAAGTGATTTTAAATGTCAAAAAACTTGTCAAAAAAAATGAAAACATTTAAGCTAATTTCATTTTCTCAAAATCCTTTCGAAAGTAAAATCTGGAACAGTTCTTATAATTTATTCCGCGTAAAACAATAAATTAAAGTAAAATCAAAGCTAGCTTTTAATTTAGCCATAAATATAAATGATAACAATAATTGTGCTTATCAGTTCATTATTATTGCAGTAGTTTCGAAAGAAATTTTATTCTTTACTCGATTCCAATATTAAAAGTTGATTTCTATATATCTAAAATTGAAGTTCTGTTCGACTAAAAATACTTTCACAAACGAATATTCAATTGAATTTTTTTGGAATTCAAAACAGTTAACAATTTTATTTTCGAATGTAATGTGAACAGAGATTAATTAATTATATTACATTCTATATTTACACTTAAGGTCTTGTATAAATTTAGTTGCTGAATTGCCCTGAATTTTGTAATACAATCTGCCGTTTCAGTCAATGAAAACCAGCTAACACACACACACACACACAAGCACACACGCAGTTAATCTCAGGTATAATATGTAAGTTGTATAAAAAACACACACTTTTGAGGAAAGTCTGGGACAACAATGAAATCCGAAGCCGTTGACGCGCACAAGGAGACTGAATCGAAGAAGCAACACATTTTTAAAACATTGTCTGGAAAATCCAATTTTTAGAACTGTACACCTGTGTGATTTACGACACATATATTTTGATTTGATGTGCACAATGCAGCTTAAATTGTTCAATTTCTGGCGATAAGATACATTAGAAATAGAAGCCGCTAAATGGCAATACGAGCGTGGTAGACCTCTCTAAACGTATACCTCTAGGTAGATATAAGTACCTACTTATGTCCGATTCAACTCAAATCCTAACTGAGCGCCTTTGGTCTGATTGTCAACCCTGGATAAAATATCGAGGAAACGTGAGCAGCGGACTCGCACTTTCGCTTATGATTGATCACGCGTCCAGCAGGGTGCTTTGATTTGATTTATGCACTGAGAAAAAAGTTAAGTAAAACAAAGTTAAACTGTTTTTTATTAAAACATATGTTTTACAATCAAGTGTGATTCGAATTATGGTATATAATAAGTCGATTGTGGACGACTATAGACTAGTGGGAAGACATTCTGCTCTGACACATAAAACCTTGGGTTCGATTCCCAGTCAAGAAAATCGTCTTATATTTAAAACGTATCACCGTCCAGCGGACAATGACCACTTTTCATTATATACTTATGTATTACACAAAAATACTTTTTTTAAAAAATGATCAATTTTAATAAGATATAAACATTAAATATTTAACTTTAATAGTTTCTTTTTTAAAAACAAAAGCACTACCTTAATATAGCGATGACCGATGTTTTGTGAAAATATTTATGATCGATGTACGTAGCAACCCAAAAACATTGATATTTACTACTCAAATTGTAAAAAACAAAAATAAAACTGATCAATATTAAATTGCACTACATATTTTGCTCAGTGTATGCACATGCGTTATTCGAGTAGCTTTGGAATATCACGTATATGTTCCACCAATGCCAAATTGGCATAGCAAATGCGTTTAAACGGTTTCTATTAACGCCTTTTGTCTTCAAACAAGCAGCTGCCACAGAAGCCTCCCCGCCAGCCTATCAATGTCACAGATTCAATGCAGCGTCGACTGCGACTGCGACTGCGGTTTGCTTATCAAAAACACACACAAACAAAAATGAAGAAGCCAAGCAGTTAGCTGATATAGTTGTACTTGATTTTGTTATTTGGGTGCCTTGCGATTACAAAAAGCTAATCAGAGTATATATAGTCATAGTAGTTAGTAAACATTGTTTGTTAGTAAACAGAAAAGTAAATAAATGCACTGCTTTACACTCAACAGACTAACTTTTGCGGTTTTCTTATCAGCAGCCACACGATTTAAATGCCATAAAAAACTATTTTGTATATCTAAAATTTAGATATTTAAATTTAGATTCTAAATGAAGTAGTATATACTTAAGGTATATATACATATATTGTAAATCAGTTTTAACAGCTGCGTCGAATTAGTTATGCCCGTCTGTCCGTTTGTGTGTCCGTTTTTATGTGAAATAGTTTCTCACTTTTAACTATTTTGTTTCTCAAGCTACATATTTCAACCAAACACCCTATTTTAACTTTTAGACTGGATTTAGACAATGACAATCTCGTGACGTTCCTGTCATGACGTTTCTTTCATGACGTTTCTTCGTTAAGTTTGAGTTTGTAGGGAAGAGGTGTGGTGTAGAGGGGTTGCCTGCTCCGTTTTACCTCTTTCCTTCATGCGAGAACTAAACAAAAAACATCATGAGATAAACGTCATCGTCTAAATGCGGTTTTAGTTTGTTTTTTTTTTTCTTGCTGTACAAATTTTATCAAAATCGGGTGAGTTTTTCTTTTAGTTGTCATAAGAACAAACGGAAATATTTGATTTTTTTTTCGAAAACGTATTTTATTTTCTTTTGCTAATTAATAAATTTTAAATGCATAATCAATTTAAAGGCTAAAATATGACCAAAAAGTCATTTCGGGTTATAACAGCTATATACATATTTATTAACTAGAAACTTGTTTAACTTTTTTTAATTATACACCTAGTTGGCATACTAGTAAACTATTAGTTTTTTAAACAAATAAACTAATATTTATATAAATTAATAGAACATAATGTGCTTAGAAGCCAACCAAGACACTTGTCTAAACAAAGCCAAGCTGAAGAACAAGCTAAGAGTTATAAATACCAGTTTTTCTATATATATATATATATATATATATATATATATACATATATAACGTTTTTTTTCTTTGTTGCTTGGAGCTAAATAAAAAGCAAAAAAACAAAAACAAAAGGTAAATCAAAAAGAAATACTTGGCTTCTACACTTCTTGATATCATAGAAGAAACTTCAGATGTTGTACAAAAAAAACACATTTCAATTATAGAAATTGACATCGACAATTATTACACACACATATACATTATAAATTTTATACACACACACACGTAGATATGGAGGACAAAAGCCCTGATATAGCGCGATATTTTGACTCTCGACAAAAATTGACAAGCTTCTGTGCCCCCGTCTGTGCCCCCGCGGTACTTTGAACTTGATTTGTGGCATCCGTGTATTTGTATTTTTTTTTTTATATATATTTTTTCGTATTTGTTTATCTTCAACAACAATACAATTCTCACTTTTCGCTAATGCGGAAATTTATGCTCTCACGCAAAATATTTTTATATACGACGACTCTACGAATCGAGCGTCTTATCACGCCGGCAACTTAGCTCGTTATGAGGCGAGAGATGCGTTGCTTTGCCGTTATAATACATGTCTGTCTGTCTGTCTGTCTGATCTGCCACATCATATATATACACACACACATTCACATTACATAAATCAATTATTCACACTTGGTTCTCGTATCAGCTTTTTTTGTTCTTTACACCATTTTAAATGGCGCAGATTATTTTGCACGCTGCACTTTACAGCTAAATTAAATATGCAAAGAGAGTATCACAGAAAGCGACACACAGAGAGAGAGAGAGAGAGAGCGTGGAAAAGAGAGCGCGAAAGAGTGAGCTTGTTTACGTATCAATCGAAACGTGCTTGGACAGCAATTCAATCAAAAAAGAATGAGTCAAATCAACGATAAAATGTATCAGTTCAGGGGCGCAACCAAAACTTAGAAAGAGGGTTTCTTACTTACAAAAAAATGTGTATATTCGTAAATATGTTAATATGTTTTCAAAGTTGCTTTCAACCAATTTAAATGCAAAGTAAGTCTAAAGTCTAAAAATATGAATTATTCTGTATTGAAATTGATCGAGTTTTGACAAGGTTATGGGAGTCCTGTATTAAATAATTTAATATCATGACTAAAAATAACTTAAATTTTTAATTAAATTCTTAGAGAACTGCAGAATACATTTTAAGATCATTGACAATACCTTTTAAAGAAAACCCTTCTCCTCTGACGCTACGCCCCTGCGCATCAATACAAAGATGTTCACGTATATAGAAGTCAACATGTTTGTTTGCCAGCGAAAAAACAACAACAGTAGCAATGATAAGAGCAGGCCGAGTGAGTCGATCAGCTGTGCAGGCAGCGTGGGCGAGAGATACAGAGAGCGAACGTAATAGAGAGCAAAAGTGGAAACATGGCGTCGTTAGCTCCCAAGTCAGTTGTACATGCATACATACATACACACATGCATATGCATAAGTCGACATGACAAAGGATTGTGAAATTGAAAAGCGTTTTGAAAATTATGGGGACAAGGTTTATGAGCCTATATGCATGGCCAATAAACTTGATTCTGTATCGGTCAAAAAACAGCGCAACTGCGCTCTAGCCGTAAAACCAGTTTATCATACACACATTTATAAATTGTTGTTGTGTGTTATCTCGCTTTGATTATGATGGTCAATGAGCCCCATATTTCCTATAATTCGAGTGGTGCTCAGCGCACAGATTCTCTATTTAATAACTTTAGTGCTGTTTGCAAAAATAGCTAATATGGCCGCTCTGACGTATTATTAGAGCTGTGCGTTTCTGTTTCGTTTAAATACACATGTATGTATATAATTCAGTAGTTTCTTACTGGATAAAGATACTTATTGTTTCTTTCCGGATAAAAACACATATCTTTCATTTTATTTCTTTGCGTTCCTTTATTTATTTAAGGATAAAGGAACTAATCGAACCATTAGTTCCTTTCCGGATAACGGCACTCGTTTCACTAGTTCCTTTCCGGATAAAGGCACTTATCCGTTTATCTAGTTCTCCGCACTAATCGTTCCTTTAGTTATATTCGGATAAAGGCACTAGTTCCTTTCCGGATAAAATCACTTATCCGTTTATCTAGTGCTTTTCCGGATAAAGGCACTAATCGTTCCGTTAAACGAACGATAAGTTCATTCAAAGACCCGCTCATTGGAACTGGTTCAGATTAGATCGACTCAACTCTAATTATTCTCCATACTTTTGCACAAACATATGTTTGTACATACACAAATAATACACACATATTTTCTTTTGTTTTGAGGTATAGGTTAGTTACAAAACACTTCCGTCTTACCGTCTTGGGAGTATGTTGTTTGCCGCTTGGTTTCGCTTCCTCTTTCTCGCTCATTTATATCACAATTTGTGGAGAGTTTTGTAACGTAATCGTTCGATTTTTGTAAAAATATGCTTAATGCGCAGTTATTGAACAAACTCTTAAATGACGCAGGAAATTTTGACCGGCCACTAATCTGCACTGAGACTGAGTAACTGGACGATTTGTGTTTTTATTCGAGATGCTTACAAGTTTAGAACGTTTTTGTGTTACACTTTTGTTTTAATTTATATAGGGATTGTGACCCAGTTGTTCAAGATATTGAGAATATTGTCAGGTCTTTGTCGTCTCGCCTTTGTTTTGCCGCGGACGCTTACAGCTGAAGTGAAGCAGGTAAGCGTTGAGTATGTACTTTTTGTTTTGTTTTGGGCCGTGCGAAAAAACAAACATGGCTGCACAAACAGCTGATGTACTCAAGCACGAGCAGTGGCTGCTTCAGCACGAGCTATCGATACCAAGCATGTGTTATCGTTCTGTTAAAGTCTGCTGTCAATGCTGTTAAATTTGAAATGCCGACTCATTCTGAGCAAAAACAGCAACAAATTTTTGTAATTGAAGAATAGTTGCATAATAATTGAATAGTTATAACACAGTTGACTTTAGCCAGCTGTTTTCCCAGCTTTAAATTGTTGACAAGCAGTTAAAGCCATAACAGCAAACTGTTAAACGTTGTCCATATGTTAAGGAAACAGCTGTTTCAGTTGTTTTTCCGTATTTGTTGGTCTCGGGCCTTTGTTTACGTTTGGTGCCATTTAACAATATTTTGTGCAAAATATAAACTCATTCATCTTTTGATTAGCGCATTAAGTGTGTAAAGTGAATATTACGTGTTCTTTTGTTGCGGAAGTGAAATGAGCACAGACGATTTGTTGGTGCGCCATGATAAAAGCGACGACTCAACGCCAGCGTCAACGTCGCCCGCAACTCCAACGCCTGCGTCAAATACGTCATTGAATCGCCTGCGCGACACCTTCCGCCGTACGGAGAGTATTTCCTCCCACATATTCAATCACATTTCAACGCAATTCTCTAACGCCGCTGCCGCAGCAGCCGCCTCTGAGGTTATCGATGGCACAACGGGTTACCCTGAAATGCCACAAACTGTGGCAGCATCGCCAACCAATCTAACTGCTATTAAACGCAGAAAGCCCGGTGAGTTTTTATTTGGGAAATCTTCATTTATATTGGCGCGAAGATGCGCATGAATTGTTAAGCTGTCAACTACAGTGGTGGATCAGAGGGGGCAGTCTCCGCCCCTCTGCAGCAAAAAAAAATACTTGTTGCTTTTTAGCTGCATTTATCGATAGTTGTAACAATCGAATCAATGCTTAACAGCAGCAAAAATAACTTGACGGTGAAATTGCGGGATTTTAATTTAGCAGCCGCTTAACAGCTGCTCAACAGCACTTTAACACTGTACACACATGCAGTGATGCCAATTTATTTTTGAAACAGAAAAAAGCTGTTTCTGGTGGGGAAATTATGCAAAACATAGCTGACTTTTCGATCAAAAATAGCTTAGAAAATAGCCAAACGTTTACAGCACTGTTTAACCGCTTTGGGTGTCAAGGACGCCCAAATCAAGCTGATTCCAGTTAACAGAGGTAACGATTTTGCAATTTCTTATTTATTTTGCGGAATTTTATGGTTTTCGGGGTTGATTTTGAAATAAATAGAATAATGTGTTAATAGGAAATATGATCTAATTTTGATTTTTTTCCAAAAACTTAAAATCGCTATCAAAATGAACTACGGCATTTTTTCCTGGATTTATATATATTCAATATGTATTCAATAACCCGGTTTCCGGCTAATATCAATTTTCAAACTTTTCTAACAATCGAACTTTCAAAATAGCCAGAACTAGCTTTGAAATAGCCCAATTGGCTTCAGCAACATGGGAACCAAAAGTGATGAAAAATGAATGAATTTGCGATTTTTCGAAATAACTCTGACTAGGCAGCGCTTAAAATTGAGTTTAGAGCCTATCAAAACATAACAGCATATTTATACACTTCACTTTTTCAACAATTTACTTAATAAAATTAGAATTTTCTATACACAACACTCAAATATTCCGAAATTTGCGAATATTTTTGGACGAAAAATTCTTTAAGTGGGCGTTGAATGTCAACCGAAACTTCAAGTGCGAAACCAAAATTAAATTGTACTTCAGTTTCTTCTAAATTCTCGTCAATAGCACAACTCAGGTTTGCTTTGTATCTTATTTTACTTATTTTTACTTTTTTTTTTTTTAAATATATTGATTTTTGTACCTTAAATGCTAAAACGACACTGGAGATGCGATGAGTTTACAGTTTGTTATTCGAAAACTTTCTGTTTAAAGCAAACTTGTTAACTTTGATTTTCTGATATAAAAGGTATTGTAGTAGTATTTTAAAAAGTGAAACATTTATCTTGAACAACCCTGCGCAAAAGCTCAACATAAAAGCTGTGCTGCCAATGCGCGCTTGACAAATCAATAAGAGCTTTGGCATTTAGTCTTACTCAACGCAACGCAACAACAGGATATATTTCAACGCTTCGTCCTACAAACAAACTATAAAAACAGCATATTGCACACTTAATTGTTATAAATAAAAGAGTACAAATAAATATTAAATATATAAAAAGTGTCTTAGCAAACAGCAGCTGAAGTTGAAGTTGATTTTTCGCTGGATTAAGTCAACTTTTTTCTCAAACGTATGTTTTTAGAGTGCAGCTTTTCTTTTTATTTTTGGCATATTCTATTTTTAATTGTTAACGTTTTCAAGTGTGTTGAAGGACAGGCTGCAAGATGCGTGGTTTGGTGGAGGATACAAAAAAGACAAAGTTGTCAACGGTTAGCAATAACAACAACAACATCAACAGCAGCAGCAGCATCGGCGGTGGCGGCGGTAGCAGCAGCAGCAGAGCTAGGCCAGCAGCAGCGATGACAAGTGCAAGCACATCGAGGCATTTAAAGGGGCTAAACAAAACGCCAGCAACAACAGCAGCAGCAGCAACAACAACAACTGCTGCCAAGAAAACGCCACAACAAGTCGGCAAAGCAACAAAAGCAAATGCGTCATCAGCAGCAGCTGCAGCAGCAACACCAACAACAACAGCAGCAGCAGCAGCTGCAGCAACAACAACAGCAGCAAAAAAAGCGCAGAAAGTTCAGAATCAACCCCCACAACAGGCGCCAGCCACACCCGCCCCTGCACCTGCGCCACCCCCATTGCTGCCAGCAACACAACAGCAACAGCTGCAGCCGTACAACAACAACAGCAACACCATCTCTTTACCCAAGGCCTCGCACGCCAACAGCACCAACGAGGAGCTTGCGGGCGGCGTGCAGGACACCATTTATTTGTGCAACTTTCGTGTCTCCGTCGATGGTGAATGGCTGTGCTTGAAGGAGCTGCAGGACATTGATGTTGCCGGCGGCAGGCAAACTGTTGGCGGTGGCGCTGCTATTGCTAATGTTGCAACTGCCACTGGTGGTGTCACCTCAAACCATGTGCAGCAGCGTCAGCAATCGTCGAATCATCAGTTTGGTCAGCGCAACAAACGTTATTCGGCACTTTCAACAGGCAGCGGCAGCGGCAACACACTCGAGGATAATGGTATTATGGCTATTGAAAATCTTATCGGTCGTCGTCTCTGCGACGTCGTCGTCGGTGGCACACAGCAGCATCACAAGAATGTGGGCCTCATCGGTGGCACTTTAGCTGACTGGTCGCATCTCTGTAGGTTGCTTCTTCTATTTTCTTCATTTGCAAGTGTTTTTGCTTTCTTCCTTTTTGTTGTTTTCGTTGTTGCGTAGTTAGTTGTTGCTGTGTTTGTTATTGTTCCAGATACTTTTGTATGTGTATTTACTGCGTTTGTCTTTATTTATTCTCATTTTTTTAAATCTGTTTCAATAACTCCATGAATCAGCCCTGTTTCGAGTTCCATTTCACCGAAAACTACAATATGTAGCATACTTTTTGGAGTTCGCTAAAACTAAGAACCTCAGTTTTATTAATTTGTACTCAATCCTAAAAGTATGCTTTACATATTTCTATGGAATTCATTCGTAAGTGGAATTGAGAACAGGAGTGTATGTTTCAAGTTTCACTTTTAACTTAAGTTTGTGACTTGAAATCACTTGCTGCTGGTTGAATTTGATAGGAAATGAATTTGCCATTTGAGCACAGATTAGTTTTCCGAAATCTTGTTCAGCACTGTTCTGAATTCCACTTGCGAAGCAATTCGACAGTAATCTGTGTAGCATACTTTTTGGAGGACGATAAAATGAAGAAACTTCGCTTTTTTCTACGTTCGTTTAATTTGCTTTTGCTTCTGAAATTCAGAACCAGAAAAGAGGTGTATGTTCGCAAATTATTTCACTAGTTAATACTTTAAAGGCAAATATTCAACTGCCAATAGTTTGGATTCCAAGTGATTGAAATTGAAATTGAAGATTAAGAAATAGGAACAAACCTGTATATTCAAATTATTCGAAAGTATCTGGCAACGCCAATTAATTTCATGACCTCATTAAGTTGGCTGCGCCTTTTGATTGAAATGGTGTTTTAGTTTACAGTTAAATTTAAATCCAAGTTCATGGCAATTCATTCTCAACCATATTTAATAACATTATTTTATAATTAACCTGCATAGCACAAACGTAGTACTAGATAATCATAATTTAGCATGTTATAGCATTATTACACACTTATGCATTGCACTCAGTTTTGTGTGCCTTGTTGTCCCTCTTTGCCTTCGGGTGGGCTTGTGTTCTAATCTTGGATCTACTTGGCCAGACTACAACTTGAACGTACAATGAACTTTAATTAAGCAAATATAGAAATGTGTTTGTAAACATTGTAAAAAGGCACACAAAATGTGTTTCACTTGCTGTCAGTTTCAAAGGTAGTTTCCCAACTATCCGCGTCTTTAGAAGTCTGTAAAAGTTTAAAAACTATTTGAAAAAACTATTTCACAAATAATTAACTAGTAAATTTACCTCGTAAACAACACGTGATCGAGCTAGCGTTGAATTGGGTATTGATTTAGTTTCCTGATTGTCGGGTTGTGTCTCAGACTTCAAAGGTAGCACATCGCTTGTTACATTTATGTTGCTATTATTATTATCTGTAAAAGGATTAAAGGTAGCTTTTGAGATGAAATTGGTTTCGTTCGGAAATCTTTTACTTTGCCGATACCGCTTGTTTAGTTGTATTTTCATTATTCCTATTGAATGATTTATGATTTTTATATACATACCTAGACTTTTTCTGCTCCTATCATCGTCCTCATATGAAGTCTCTTTTCGTCTGGTTTGGCTTCCATTGCCTCTGCTATAGTTGCTATTTCTGTTGCTATCGCTATCGCAGGTTGTTTTCATCTATTCTTAGTTTCAATAAATTGTTTAATAAGTCTTGTGTATTACGAATCTTTACTTACCTCTCTGTTGGCCAGTCCACCCTCTTGTCTTTTATATTTACCATCACACATTATACGTATACGTTCCTCTGTTGAGCACATAGTTTCTACCTCCTTGTCTCGTTGCTGTACCACACTGCTGGTATATTTGCTAGTTGGTTTGGAACGTTTTCTATCTTTGTAGTAGTCGTCACGTGTCTCTCGACCCCCCATTTTTATAGGTATAAATTTTCTATTAAACTGATAGCCCAGTGATGAAGTCGATGTAATGGTGTCCTCTTCGTATTGGTATTGATTAACTGAGATGGGAATGAAATAAGGTTATTTTGGTAATGTAGGAGAACTCTGCTGCTTCTTTTCCTCTATCTCTCTCTTTCTCTCCTCCTATGTCTCTCCTCTTTCTTCTATAATAGATCTTATGAACACATCTAGCAATCAATTTAACATTAAAATATCGATAATTCTCGATTTTAAACCTCGCTACTCAACAAAATTAAACCAAAAGGCGGAGAAAACTATCGATAGAGACATCGATTGCATTCACGTTCTCACTCGCTTTCTTTCTTTTTGTGTCTCCCTCTTTCTTTCTATAATTGATCTTACATCTAAAAAACAATATTGTTAGCTTTCGTGTTTTAACCACCCAATTTAGAGATAGAGTACCAAAGAGCTTAGAAAACTATCGATACTATCGATAGAGATATCGATTGCATTGCTATTTTCATCTTTCTTTCTCTATCCCCTTTTTTATCTCCCCCCTCAATTATATAATCAATTATATACCAACGAGCTCTGCGAACTATCGATATCATCGTTATCGTCATCGATTGCGATTGAATTCGATTGAAGTCTCAAATTTTACCATTTTTTCTGGGCAGCAACATTTGCAAGTCATTCACTCCTAAATGACTGGAAAGGATGTCATCGCGATGGCTGCCAATCATGCTCATGCCAGGCATTAGATTTGTCGTATTTGGTTTCATAGCTTTATACAGAGAATCCTTTCTTTTATTTTTGCGACTGCGAAACATGGTGTTCCAACAGCCCTGATCGGTTTCTTTCTGATTCGCAGCACCTGCTGCTGCTGCTCCAGTTCCTGCGCCTGTTCCTGCGCCTGTTCCTGCTCCTGTTCCTGCTGCTCCTGCACCTGGCTCCGAGCTCGGCTGATAAGGTGCGCTATCGGGTTTTTCTGGCTGAACAACAACAGTTTTCTTTTTGTTTCGTTGCAAACAGCAGCAGATGAGCAGCAGCAGTAGCAACAGGAATAGCGCTAAGAAGGCAGCAATATAGCCTACATAGGCTTCGTCCTCGCAATCGGTGCATTCTTCGGGTTTGTCCTTGTGTATTTTGATTTCGTCTGCAACTTGAAGGTCCTGCTGCGGGAGCGAACGACTCTGCTTGCCTGAATCATCTTTATCCTTGCTGTTATCTTTGTCTTTATCTTTGCCTTTATCTTTTTTCTTCTTTTGCACTGTCTTAGTGCTGTTGTTCTTCTCCTCGGGCGCCATTTGATAGTCCTTGGAGTCATCCTCATTTAGGACAGGCTCTAGATCCTCATCTGATGGCTTGGGCGTGCAACCCAATGTCTCATAGATTTGCAGGACACCACCAAGACCAGGATAAAAGATTTCATCTCTATAATGCAGCTGCAGATTCTCTCTAATCCAAATGCGCAGCTTTTGATTATACGTCTTGGAACTCATGCCCTGATAACGATAACAGTTATTCAACGTCTTGTAGAACTTGATGAGTATAAAAGATGCATCCGGCGAGCGTAGATTATAAATGCGTCGATGTTTAAAGGGCAGAAAAATGTTGCTCAAATAACCATTTGAATCCTCCGCCTCCAAATGCGGCAATGGCACCAACATTTGATCATTCTGCGCATCATTCTCATTCAAGCAGCTCTGATCCAACAAGGCACAGCTGGACGCATCCTCCTCACTGCAAGTGTCCTGTTTCAAACGTATGGGTTTAATCTGCACACTTTTTAGCTGGGCAAGCACATCCGCCTGTGGTGTCTTCCAGCCATTGCCATTGGTATTGAGCACCAGATGACACTGACGATAAAGTGCCACCAAACGCTCCACGGTGCACAGTTTTAAGCGTCCTGCATAAAAGGATACTTGTGCCACAGGCAACAAATAGTAGCGTAGATAGCCACCCAGTGCATCATAAAAAGCCCGTTGTAGCAATCTTTTGGTGTCCTCATCCGACATTTTTTTGATCACCTGATTAACGCTATTAAAATACTTCATCAGCGTGTAGACAATGCCATCGCTGAGCAAACTCTGGGGATAGGATTTGGGCACCAGCATTTCAAAGTCCTGCCGTGCGGACATTAATGCTATGTCCTCTGTGGAGAAACACTTTTTGGGATAATTAAATAAATTTGTGCCCAGAAATTCAGCATCGTCGCTGGTGCTGCGATGCACCTTAATCGGCTCATGCTCTGTCTCCAGTTCCACAAACTGTGGCTCCTCCGCAATTGGTACAGCCGCATAATGTGTCGCTTTAATGCGATCCTCAATGCTCTGCATGTCCATCTCAGTCTTTTCAAGGGGATCGTTCTGCTTATTTTGATTATGTAATTGAGCCTGTGCAATATGTGAAACATCATTGGAGTTTAACTTATTTCTAGATTGATGCAATTCAGAGCTTAACATTGATTGCAGCGTTAGCTCATTTTGAAAATCATTTGGTACCTCCAATGTGGACAGATCGATGCTGTAGATGGGACAACCGCCGGGCGCCAGAAACAACAGCAACGAGAACAGCACATAAATGTTCATAATTTCTTATGCAATTTGCATTGTTAATTTTTTTTTCTTGAAGCAGCATGCAAAGCATTCTCGACAACAAAGATTTCTACGAACTTCAATTCGTATTTAATCTATAATATATACTTAAATGTAGTTAGTAACTAGAATAGCATGAGTGCACTTGTTACCAAGCAGTTAAAAGTCCAATTGAAATTTAAATTTACTTCACTTGAAACATGGCTCGCATTCAAGTAAAACAATTCAAAGCAGTCCAATTGAAAAATGATTCGAAAACAAGTCTACTATTCGTTCCGTTGAAATTTAAAACATGTTTGCAAGCAAACAATTCAAAACAACAAGTGCAATTGAATTTTCGATTCATTTGGTTTGGAAAAAGTGCTCCCAAAACTATGTGATTTGAAAATCCAATTGATCTCTGCAAATCTATTGGCTTGAAAAATGAGTCACAAACAAATAAATAAATTCAAATAAGTTCAGCTTAAATTTCAATTCAATTAGAAAACTTGTAATGTAAATGTAATTGAAAGTTCAATTAATTTTATTTTAATTCCTTTGTATTCACGCAAGATAACAAATCTACTTAATCAAGTCAAAAGATCAATTGAAATTCATTTCATCAACAAATTGTCAAGACTTTTAGCACAAAAGTCCAATTGAAATCTTAGTTCGTTTAGCAAACATGTAAAATTAAAGTAATTAAAAGTTTAATTGAAATTTAAAGTCATTTGCACTTGCACAAGGCGAGCAAACAAACAAATCAACTCAAATTGAAACTGAAATTGATTTGACTTGAAAAACTAAAGTTAAAATAATTGAATGTCTGATTGATTTATCAATTCAAAGAAATTAGCTTAAAATTTCGATAAGCTTGAAAAAGGACAACTAAATTTTCAACTCATAGAGTTTGCAAATCATTAAGTAGAAAAAAAGGAAAGCAAACAAAAGTTTCCAGGCCTTAAAGCTTGCTAACAAACAAATTCACTCAAGTAAACAAACAAGTCAAGTTGAAGTAGTTGAATGTATAATTGATTAATTTATTCAAACAAATCAACTCAATAAGCTTACAAGTCATTTGGCTTTTTACGTTTGCAATCAGAAAGCCAAGCAAGCAAGTGCATATGATTCGAATGACTTGTTTGCATTCACTCGTCCGCGACTCTAGCAGTTATACCTAAGATATACAATTATACCCCCCGCAACGCACACTAAAACCCCCTCTCGATGCACAACACGCGCGTTCACTTGCAGCACGCGACACAGCTGAAATTGAGCGCAGCAATTTGGTGAACATATGCAAACTGGTGGTCAAGGAGCTGCTGGAGCAATCGTTGCGCTATGGACGCATGCTCGACTCGGATCATTTGCCGCTACAGCATTTCTTCATAGTCATTGAGCATGTGTTGGGCCATGGACTGAGGCCCAAGAAAGGACTGCTGGGACCACGCAAGGAGCTATGGGATTTGCTGCAGAGCGTCGAGAACTATTGTCCTGAAGCGCAAGATATAACCGCAAGTGTGCGTGATCTGCCCACAGTGCGCACACACATTGGACGAGCGCGCGCCTGGCTGCGAATTGCCCTTATGCAAAAGAAGCTATCTGATTACCTGCAGGCATTGATTGAACATCGCGATGATTCACTGTATGACTACTACGAGCCGCATGCCTTGATGATGAGTGATGAGGTTTGCGTTCAAACGTTCAAATCTAACTGGATTCAGTTTAACTTTTGCCAACTTGCCTTTTAGATTGTGGTCATAATGGGCATACTAGTTGGCCTCAATGTCATCGATTGCAATCTGTGCGTCAAGGAGGAGGATCTCGACTCGCAGCAGGGCGTCATTGATTTCTCGCTCTATCTGCGATCCAGTTCTCGCAATGCGGAGTCCAATGAGGAGCCAAGTGTACCAGCTGCCACATTGGATGCAACTGGACAGGGCAACATGATTGCCGTGCTGGATCAGAAGAACTATATTGAGGAGCTCAATCGACATTTAAAGTGCGTTTTTAAAGCAGACATTCAGACCTGTTTTGGTTTCCACTTTCGTTAAGCTATCACGAAAGTAAATTTCCCATCAATCAGTTGGTGGAAACTGAAACAGTTTTGATTTTTTCTAAGTGCACAGCTCAAATCCTACCTTACACTTTTTAGTGCCACCGTTGGCAATCTGCAGGCCAAGGTTGAATCCTTGACTACCACCAATGCGCTGATGAAGGAGGATCTGGCCATTGCGCGTAACAGTTTGCTTGCCTTGCAGGCTGAGAATCAGGCCATGCGTCAATCGGCCAGCCAAAACACACCCAGCCATCACTCGGACAACACCTCCAATGGCAGTGGCAGTGATAAGGATAACAAGGACAAGGAGAAATCACAGCAAGCCGATACACAGCTGGCGGAGGAGCGCAAAAGAAGTGCCGAACTGGACAAGGAACTCAAGCTGCAGGTCTCACTCAAAGCTGAATCTGATATGGCCATGAAGCTGCTCGAGAAGGACATACATGAGAAACAGGATACGATTGTTTCTTTGCGACGACAACTTGATGATATCAAACAAATCAATCTGGAGATGTATCGCAAGCTGCAGGTTCGTATTTTCATCAACTCACACACATCTTTGCCATTAACACAAACACACACACATTGGTGCTGCAAAATGATCGATAACATATATAATTAGTTCATCGATACTATCGATAGCTATCATAAAAAAAATATAAATATATTTGTAATACAATATCGAAATGTTAACCGAATATAACTAGCAGAGAGCGATATTATCGATATTAAGGCAAGGCTATCGATTATTTCAATAGTTAGTTGATCAATACTATCGATAGCTATTGATATTTATATTAGGGATATAAGGCTGGATTTCAAAGCTAGACCTAAAAACAGAAAAAAATTTAAAAAATAATAAATCGATACTATCGATGTTTTTAAATAAGAATTTCAAATTCAAAACCAAAAACGCTGAAAATTTTTAAAATTAAACATTTTCATTTATTTCTTCTCCTAAAACTAAAGTTTAAAACAAGTATGAATACTCTAGTCGAGTGTGCCCGACCACGAGACTCCCTGCTACCAGCTTGCATTTCAAGCAGTTCAGCGGCAACACAAGCAAGCAGCGTACTCAACGTGCACAGTGCAGGGGAAATAAGTCCGAAAGTCATCCGAAATTTGAAATAAACTTGATCTGTGTATGGTATACAGGAACCTACATGCCAAATTTGGTGTCTCTAGCTTTTGTAGTCTCCGAGATCTGTGTGTTCATACGGACAGACGGACAGACAGACAGACAGACGGACATGGCTAGATCGTCACGGCTGTTGATGCTGATCAAGAATATATATAGTTTATATAGTCGGAAATGCTTCCTTCTGCCTGTTACACACATTTGCAGTACTTTATAACTCCCTTTTTCCCATTTTTAATGGGAACAGGGAGTAAAAAGGGAAAAGGAAAAACATTTACTAAAAAATACAACAACTTGTTGGGGATGTTATATCAAAACTGTGATGAATAATCGATTGTTTCTATCGATAGTTTTGCAGCACTACAAAAAACAGCTACACCAAACACTCATCTGTCCACATTCATCAACTCATTTGGTCGTTATTTAGTAGTTTTGTTTCTGCAGTTTTTAGTTTTTATGTTTTAACAATTACTTTAGTCCTTAATATGGTCCTTAAAGTTTGTCAATTTGTGCAATCCAAAAAAGATAACTCCTTACAATTCGTTTTAAAATTTAAATTCAATTAGGAATGTGAAGATGAACTCACACAGAAAGGCGAGATGGTCTCTCGTTTGCAAACGAAAGCCTCACAAATTGGTAACATTTTACAATCGCTAGAAAAGAAATACGAGTCCAAACTCAACGATCCGCATCCGATCGATCGATCACCAAACACGCGACGTCAACAGAATTTGCAAAAGTTCGAAGGACTACTCAAGAAACAGAAACAGGACACTGGACCGCCCATGAAGCGTATGCATCTTAAAATGGAGGGCATACCACCATTCGATCCCAACAAATATCGCAAATCGCCAGCAGCAAGCACTGCTCCAATTGAGATGCCGCCGTCGGATGAAGCTGCTACAATTAAAACGCCCACATCTGCCAAATCCTTGAACGACGAGCTGGCTGAGGCAGCTGCCGCAGTGACGCACCATTTTAAGGAGGGTGGTGATGGTTCTATTAGCGACTATGTCCTGTCGCGTGAGCTGGATCCTCCGGAAATGGCTTAAACTCATCAGCTTTAGTTTATTAACGTAATCTGTTGAGAAGGCATTTATTTATGTTCGACATTTATTCAGGCATGTTTCCATTTCCGATCAATTCGATTGATTTCGATATGGTTAGCACCAAAAACGATCAAAACATGTACTTTTAAACTAGGTCTGCACAAAACAACTCGATAAGTCCTTTAAAAGCTATCTTTTGACTACGATAAAAGTGCTTTAATCGGTGTTTTTTGTGTGAACAAAAACGTAAAATTATCGATATTTTTAACAAATCAATGAACTGTTTTGAATTTCATAAAAACAGCGGCTTGAAAAATTTAAATTATCGATATTTTTAGCAAATCTTTAATAAATCAAAATAAATTAAATAATGAAGAACATTTCGAAAGCCTGCAGATAAATATATCAAAATTATAAATATTTGATAATTAAATTTCAATTTTATCCGTCAATTGAAAAAGAAAAAGATTTTTGTCTTAGAAAACACAATTTATCGATAAATCGACTATTCCAAACCCCAAACACCATCGATTAAGTTTTAGTAAAATTGTACAATCGATTGAAACTGTATTATTTACATAAAACTTTTAGCTAGTGGAATAAAAAACGCTTGCTATTTTATTTAAGAACATGAACACAAACAAAATTGAAAACGATAGAGAAATGGAAACAAGCCTGATTATTTGTGCTAAAAAGGAGAGACGAGTTGACCTTTGGATAGAGAAAGAGACCTATCCACCCTATAGACGTTATGGTTCCTGTTGTTGGTCAACTGTCATCTAAACAAATCAAAATAAGTAAAAAATTATAAGCCTAACTGGAACTCAAAGTGCAACTGCTTAACAATAACCGTAATTAGCAAGTCTATAACTGATATTAATAAATATGTACGATGCCTTCAATGCTTAGAACTATAGTTATAGACCTATATGTTATAGAAAATAAAACTTATACTCTTATAGCTTAGAAAAGGCCATACCAACTTGTTGCACATTCTCAAGATTATAAGCTGTTAGCTAACAAAAAAAAGCAAACCCTTCCCCAAAATAAAGAATTCCAAATTACATATGTATAGAGCTGATTTACTATATTATATTATATTATATTATATTAAACTCGATACGCATATATGTACTCTCAAACTTTTTGGCTTTATTGGTATACAATTTTATTTATATATATATTTATCTAGTTGAATATACAGTACTATCAATGTAATTATATAAATATGTATCTATGTATGTATACATGTTATAATGGGTATAAATATACATACTAAAAATCCCCAAAAAACAAAACCAAAGAAATAAAACTTATCTTAACTCTAGTTTTTCATTTTGTGACTAATCCTTATATAGCCTATAACTAAATGTTTGATGTTCTCGTTGTTCAAACAACTCGTACAAAAGATTTTCGTATTTTACATTTTTATCCACAGGATTGCAAAGCATCCTTGACTCACAAAACGGAATTGATGAGCCAATTAGAGGGCCAAAAGGAAGATATGGCATGCACCATTGAACAATTAGAGAAAAAGTAAGAAATATTAGGGGTATCCTATAACAAAATAATCTTTAAATGAGATTAAACATGATTAAAAAGTTCTGTTTTAGTATAGGTTGCCATTTTTACTTTCAAATTAGTTTAGTTTTGATTAATGGGAAGAGAATTCAAAAACGTTAGGATACGAAAATAGCATTTCTGTAGACAGTTACTAAGTGTTTAAGTATTATGTATTTCACAACTATTGTTCTCTCAGTTTGGGAAAAGAAGAAGTTTAGATATGTTAATTTTAAATAATAATGATTATAGTCAGTTCATCTTTTTAATGGATTGTTTTTTAAATAAATTTTGCAATCAAAGTTGTTGAAAACAGGAACCATTTATATTTAAATATACAAAATCACTTTTAGAAAAACAAATTTCAGATCCTTACTTAAAGTTCAAATAAGAACAGTTTTAAAATAATCTATTCATCTATTGAATAAATATTGTTTTTATCTCTTTGTTACTCTCCAATTCGAAGTTTTTAACTACAGTTTATTTGCCGTTAAGTACTCTTTTTAATAATGGATAGTTATATGGGATTATAGAAAGTTTGATAATTACATTATAAATTCTCGAGTCTCATGGTCTCATTTTTAATAATAACATATTGTCCTCTCCCCAGATGGACTAATGATAAAAGCAACTTGGGTGAGATATTGAAGAATACGTCGCAAACGTTATCCACCCAAGTGACGGCCTGCGAGGAACGTGCTGCTCGCTCAGAGGCAGAGACGCGCATTGAACGCGACTGGCGTGTATCCTTGCAGGAGAAGGAAATCAAGCTCAAAGAAAAGATCACAACGCTGCAAGGCTGTGTTAAGGAGCTCAACGAGGAGAAGCAGAAGAACGACAAGCTAAAGTTTGATCTCGAGAAGGTGCGTGCACAATGGTCGGAGGCGCAGACGACGCTCGAGGAGCTGGGCATACAGCTGAGCGTGAGCAAACTAAAGATATCCGAATTCCAGGACAACGAGCGACGTCAGCAGCAGCTGCTCTCCGGCTCCTCGCAGTCGCTGCAGACCATGCCCGAAACACTGAACAGTCCGGGCATCTGGGCACCCGATTCCATAGCCACCCACTGCACCGCCTGCACGCGTGAGTTCAATTTGACGCGTCGCAAGCATCATTGTCGCAGTTGTGGCGAGATCTTCTGCAAGGCTTGCTCTGAGCACACCCTGCCGCTGCTCAATGCTCAGGGACAGCCGGGCAGACCGGTGAGAGTTTGTAATGCGTGCTATGCCTCCACTGGAAAATGATTAACATGAATGCTCACCTATAAACATTTATATACATAAATTTAGTAATGTTGTAGTTATTTGCAAATTGATTGTTATAAACGAATATTGTTCAGCTTCTTGCATACATAATGTTAATCATATTTATTAACAGTTTTTGCCACGCCAAAACATTCCATATTGGCAAGGCGTGCGTTTTTATAACCTTTCATAAAATGTAAATGTATTTTTATATTCCTATTATTTGACATGAAGCCTTATTTAAAGTTTAATAAATATTGTAACTATTACAAATTGAAATTCATTTTTAGCATTTCAAATGTCAGTTAACATTTTAACGGAAACTGTTAACTTAGCAGTTGTCTTTTTGCGCACTGTTGCACTTTGCATTTCCTGGTATTTTTTATACAAATAATCGATAAGCGGCTTATCGTTGCTGGTTATGGCAGTCCTTCAGCTTGGCGCCATCTTTCAAAATTTGAATTCATATGAAATGCGCTTACTAAATTTTCAACTTACATAACTTTGTCAAAACTTAAACGATTTTCATTAAGCATGGGTTCTTGACTTCGATTTGATTTCAGAACCTCTACTACCTCTACTTAGTAGGCCTATTACATAATTGTGAAAGCTATGCCAAAATGAATACTTTTTAAGGCAGTTGACATCTTGTTCAGTTATAGCCCCATCACAAATCTCTCTTTATCACCTACAGGTGGCCTTATCAGGCGCTATCACCTCACTATAACTGACCAACGATAACAGTAATCAAAGCTAAAGTCGACAAATGTGCAACCAGGGCGCACTTTCACCCCGTTTAGCCATTCAGTTTGACTGTCAATTCGACGGCTATTATGTAAGGCCATACACGCAGTTTTTATTTTTTAATTAAATCAAATAAAATTCACAGCTGGCAGCGTACAAAATTAAATACGGCCCGAGGCAATATTAAGAGTTGTCATTACCATATATTTTGAGAGAGTGAATACAATATGTATTTAAACCCGGTATTTGGCTGGGAACCACGCGCCCTCGAACCAAGGCATATGTGCAGATTCAACTAATAACAGTTACCTCAACGAGCTGACAAAGGGGCGTCTTTTTTTTCGTTACCCTCTCAACTGAGGGTTAGATAACATAAGGGGTTGGGCAGTTGCAGTTGTTGTTGTTGTTGGGGGGTAGCTCATCGAAATCGGAAACAGTATTTGTAGCACAAACAATGGCTAAGAGTTGTGAGCTAAGGAGGCGTTGCCTCTTCAGTTTCAGTTTCATTATTGTTATTAAAAAATTATACAAACTATTATTATATTAACACCCAAGCAACGAGTGTGTCATATCCCAAAGTCAGCAACAAAAAAAAAGGCTCTGTTGACCTTGTTTTGGGCAAATGTGGCCAGCTCAAATTACGTGCATAATCCTGTCATCGTTCTGCCCTGCTAACGATCATATAATACTCCCATTTACGTCAGGGTGTCAAATGATTTTGTGCCGGAATTCGCAATATTGTATTAAATGCATGTTGTTCCTTGATATTTCTTGAGCCATTTTTTGCTTTTGTGTCACGGCAATTGTTTGAAATTTGAGCTTCCGGCTTGGATTTCTTTTTCTTATTTTTTGCGAATTTTGTTGTATTGCCAATTTCATAGCTAAATTTCCATGGAATGCTTTTGGCGTGTGTCATGTAACAAGGATATTGATATAAACGTGGCGTATGCAACAAATAATTCGATTACAATACAATTACACAATAAGTGGAAAAGTATATAAATGTAGTTAAAGAAAACTTAATAATTTCGATGGAGATAGCTATAACTTTTAGATGATCGACTTTTGGAAAATTTTACAATTCTGTGCGCAATTGAAATTAGGCTTTGTATACTGTTTAAGCCAAACAAAATAAAGACATATGATTTTTAATCATATTATTATTGCAACATTTGAATAAATATATTTCAATTTTTGAGTACTCCATGTTGTTTTCAGTTCAGTACTGGTTTGAAAATCTTTGAAAGGCATTTCTTATGAAACTGGGAACTTTTAGAACATTTAAGAGCTTTGAGAGTCACTTTCTCAATGCGCCGGATAAGGATTATTCTCTTCGATAAAGTCCGCCTATGCAGAAAATAGTTTTCTTCAAGTTCTGTTTTCGCCCTGGGAAAAGGCTAACAGTTAATTTCATGTCAAGACAAGAGCGTAGGCATGTGAAGGCAGAAGAGGCCTGAGCGTAAGCAGGGGGCGGCAGAATGGCTACGCCCTTAAGTCAGGGTCATGACGAGTATTTAGCCTAAAGCCCTTACTTGCGATGACTTAACTTTTATAGCCTAAGATACAATAATAAATATCAATAAAAATTAAAAGTAATTTATTTAGCGTACATCAATATTTGCTTATATGTTTAAGTTCTGCACATGACACCAGAAAATCTAACAAATTGCAAGAAACTTCAGGCTAACAATATAGCTGCAAAAAAACAAACACAAAAGTTTCGTTAGAACTTTGAACAGAATTTCACGTTTCCATGACTTGACGATACTCGTCCCTCTCAGCTAAACAAATGTTATGTTTGTATACTCGTATATCGTTTCGTGTATACATATATCCTTGAAGAAGGCACAAGAGAAGCAAAATGTAATTTCATGGCTCGCTGAGCGAGAAACACGAAATACATGGAGAAGTTCAAAGTTTCAGCTTGTAGCGAAGAAGCCGAGTAGAGAGAGCTCTAGTCGCTGGATATGCTGGCAGGACCTGTGTGAAGGACTTGAAAGCGCCGGAAGTTATTTAATGAGATTTTCTTTATGTCAAAGATAATTCGAAGAATATTCCACAGTCTGCAACTAAGAAAGCAAAATGCCTCTTGTGTAAAACAATATGCAAAAGCCACAAAAAAAAAAAAACGAGAACAAAAAATATACAAAACAATATAATAGACCTGGCTCAGACTCCGGCCGAGGGTTCTGTGTATGTGTGTGTGTGTGGCGACTCCTGACTGTAAAGGATAAGCGCAGACCGACAATTGTTGCACACACTTCAAATTAAATTAACTTTTTTCTCGCCCCCTGTCCACTTGGAGTGGCTGCGTCGCTCGCTTTGTTCCAATGCCTGCCGCTGACAGTTCCAAATGGAAAGCATTTTCGTATTGGTAGCTGTGGCAACTGGGAAATGGGAGCTGAACTTCACTTTGGGTGGCTTGACTCTGCAACTTGTGCTACCTACGAAAGACCTTTCAAAATAGAGACAATGTTCGTTGCGCCTCTCAATCATTGCTCAAATATTGTCTTTGGACGCGGCACAAGACGCTTAAACATAAAACACAAGTTCAACTGCGCAACGCACAAAAACAACAACAACAAAAACAACAACAACAAAAACAACAACAACAAAAACAACAATAATAATAATAAGTAAAAAAAAAAACTATCTTCAGAGTAATCAGAATATTGATATACCCTTGCAGAAAAGTGTATATTAATTACAATCTTTAATAAAACTTAATGCTAATAGAATGCACAGGCCTGTTCCAGTTTCCATTTTCAATAACTTCGAAATGTATTGTGAACGAGAACGTATTGTTAATGTTCACATTTTCAATTCTAAAATGTTTTTGGAATTTTGAATTCACTTGTATCTGATCAAGGACTAAATTAACTTGTCATTGAGATAGAATTCAATTCGATAGATCAACAGAAATAAGAAAATATCGAAAATTTAAGCAAATTTCCACAAAATCTTTCCGAGAGTGATGAAACGGTTTCTATAAAAATATTTAACAGTAGTTAAATTTTTTATCAAATTTCTGCCGCTTACATTTATAAAATAAAATTTAAAGTTAAAATAGAAACATTAGCAAAGTTCACTTTCTCAAAATCATTTCGAAAGTGGAGTTTAAATTTTAATAATATGTTGTATACAAAAACTCAGTTCTGACCGATTCCTTCTACAGCAGCCAAATTATAAGGAGAACGGATTCTAATTAACTTCGATCAACTTGACTGAAGCGAAACAAAGATCAGTTTAAGTTGAACTATGTCACTGTGGACGTTAGTCCAAGCTAGTGACGAAGCATAACGAATGATGCGAATGTGAAAATCTTGAAAAATGGAAAAGTTGTTCATGCTATAATTGAACTCTTTTCATAAAGCTACTGCAGTTTTATACACTTCAAAACGCCTCCTTTAATGTGTTACAAATTTTGTGACAAATTAATAATACCCTCTAAAATATAAAGTGTATACAAAACATAAAACAAACAAATCGCAATCGGAATGAATGAATGAGGCAATGACGCAAGGAAATCTCATTAGCCGCGTGTCTTCCAAGTTTCATTTTTAATTTTGTACAATATTTTTTGTTTATCTCTCAGCCCATACTCGTATACCTCCTATGCTACCTTCAATGTGCACACAAAAAGATCTTTGTATACATATACCATATATGTGTATTTTTTCGGTGGTCTTGATCAAATAATTTTGCGGCCAATGCATGGCAAATATTTGTCAAGATTTTAAGGCACTTTTCTTTTGTCTCTCAATCGTCTCAACGCAAGTGCCCCTCAGTTGCCCCGCTGCCGTATGTTTGTATCTGTATCTGTCACTGTCTCGGCATCCGAATCAGAAGCAGTTCATCATCACTTGACCACTTGAGCCTACTCGTCATCTCGTCTCTCCGCCTTCGTCTCCATCTTCATCTTTCCTTCGTCGGAGTCATCAAAAGCAAAGAAACATTTCCAGCAAACCGAAAGGTAAGTAAAGTAGCAATGATCCCCCCCTTTCAACACTGTCGGCCCCGTTGATGGTCATAAGCACTTTAACTTTACCATTACCTCTCTTTAGTATCCACATCACCTACCAACGAAGAGCTATATTTGTATTAGTTTGTGAACATTGCAAAGACAGAAGCAAAATTGCATTCGTATCTAACTTAACCAATGTTCAAGTTTAATCACGAGTCTGAAATTGTACTTACTTACAACTTGAATTGAAAAGCATGTGTTCAAATACTCTATTGGCAAAAACAATGTATTGTGTAACTTTCTTATAAAGTTTGCAACAGGTAAAAAACTGGCAGTTATCCGTTGTAGCTGATATAGAATATTAAATGCTAACAAGTAATATGATAATAATAAGTATTTAAAAATGTCTCCCTTTTAATTTCACTTGAAGAATTGAGTCAATTTATTTTTGAACTAACTGGAAAGAAGTTAATGCTTATACATTTCTGTTTAAAAAAATATTAATTTAATTAAAAATTTCCTTATTGCTGTTGATCTAGTGAATTGAATCCTATCTCAAAGACCAATTAATTGAATCCATGATCAAATAAAAGTGATTTAAATTCGAAAAATGTTGCCAAAAGTGAAAATGGGTAAAATTAAAGGATAACAAGTAAGAACGTTGCAGTCGGGCTCACCCGACTGCGATATACTCTGTTTTCTGTACGTAAAAATTTTTTTCTCCAATCTATCGAAGAGTTCAAATGGAGTCATACTGCAAAATTTGGGGTTTCTAGCTATAAGGGTGTAGAAGATACAGGTTTAGCTCATTAGCGGGGGTGGTAGTGGGCGTGGCATATTTTTTTTTTGGCAGGTCGGTCAAGGGTGTGGTCACTAGTCTTTATGTCAAATTTGGTTACTCTAGCTGTAAAACTGTGGAAGATATAGGTTTTTGCGGTTTGTGGGGGAAGGGGTGGGGGTGGGGGGGAGATCTTGACACTTTGTCTGCCTATGGTATATACCAACATGCATACCAAGTTTGGTTGCTCTAGCTTCAAAATTGTGGAAAAAACCTGCGTTCATACAGACGGACGGACAGACGGACAGACAGACGGACAGACAGACGGACAGACAGACGGACAGACGGACATTTCACAAACCCAATATACTCTTTTTTTCCATTTTGGAAAACAGAGTATAAAAACTTTCACCATATCTTAACGAAAGTTATAACCTAAACTGGGCTGTATTAGTTGTTCGATGCTTCAAAAAGCTATAAAACACTTTTGACTTGAGTTGAAATCAAAAACTATGAAATCTTTTGATTGAAATTAATTTATAATTTATTCAAAAACATGAACACAAAATAAAATTAATTTCAAAAATAGAAACAAACCCAAATATAATCGTAGATATATCTTAGGGCATATGCAGATTCAACATCCATTTATAGTTGTCTTACTTATTATTGTTGTTGTTGTCTTTTTTTTTTCTTTTATCATTGTTGTTAAGTATACATTGTTGTTGTTGTAGTGTACTGGTTATTGGCTACTGGTTACTGATTGATGCCTTGACTGCTGCTTGTTCATGATAATTGTTTGTATTGGGACTATGCCGACGCATTGCTAAACCCCCCGCCGGCAACTCCCTCTGGGCACTACTTTTGGAGCCCAGCTCATGCATGAAGAGCGCGGCCGGCGGGCTAGGAAAAGGGGGGGACATAATGGACATGTTTCAGCTTTTGTTGGCTGAAGAAGTTGTCAGTGCGATTCAACTAATTTGCATATTTGGCCTGCAGTAAAAACACTTTTTAAGTGGCCACCCAGCGATACGCACACACACACACACACAAATACACGTGTACAAATGTACAGTGTGTGCGTGTGCACTTTAAACAAAGTTAAAAAATACAAGAAATATGTATATTCTGCGTCAAAACCGGTAGCTTGTTGGCTTCAACAACAACAACAAGTACAATAACAACAACAAGTTCGGCAGGAACAACAACATGAGCAGCTACAATAACAACAACAACAATTTCTAGCCATTTACAGTTGCCAACGACTGTGACTCTGAACTGGGCAAGCGACGTCGGCAGCCCACTGTGCGAGCTCAAGAGAGACAGCTGCGAGCCAGTGTGCATGTGTTGTCCTTGTGCTCTCACAGAAACACACATACACATACATATATATAGAGCTGCTGCTCCTCTCTTCAGTTTTGGAAACTTGTTTCTTTTGGACCAGCTTGTGCAAATACAACATTGTAGCCGCTTTGTGTTTTTATTATTTGCATGTGTGTGTGCGTTTGTGTGAGCATTTGGCTCCGCCTACGCGCAGAGAGGCGGAGCCAAAAGAGAGAGCGCAAAACTTTCAGCTGGAGAGGAAGAGAGCAAAAGAGCGCAATGTGCGCAAAGCTTTTAAAAATGTCGTCGCTTCAGTCGCACACGTGACTTTTGCGCTGTTGCTCTTGCTGCCGGCGTCGCCGTCGCAGTTTGTTTCAATTGCAATAATTTTGTAACATTCTAATAGGCCAATGCGACCCACTGGCGCAGCCCATTGCCCCCATTACCCTTAGCCCCTCTCTTGTGATGCTGCGCATATTATGTACAAGAAACTTTAAGATTTTTTTTTATATTAAGTGCAGACGTCGTGGATTGATTTTCTATGTACATATAGCTATGTATGTTATTGATGTCAATATTTGATCAATTTGTTAATAATATACATATGGGTTAAATTTGTAAATCATTAAGTATTTGTCCTTTATCTAATAAAATTAAATAAAAGCTGTTTCATTACAAAATAATAATAATTTTAATGACTGTGAGCTGAACTGAACGATTTTTCTTTCCAAAGTCTTTATTACTGATAAATCATAAGGCAACTCTTATTTCTTTATAGTAGTTGATCGATGTGTTAAAACGGATACTTTTTGGTTTCAATATCAAAACTTGAAATTGAGGTTATGAATTGGTTAATATATTTTCAAATAAATTGACATTTGAAAATAAACTGTCATTGTGGATAGCTCTTGACTGATATTTAGACAACGTACGACATAAAAATAAATAATGATATGAATTTTAGATAATAATTAAATATATATAATAAATAATGCTGCGATTGTAATTTTAATGTGATATTTGATGGGAAAAACGCTAAATCAATAAATTCGAATACATCAAGGACAGTTTTCGGCAGAAGCAGATAATTATACTAAGATATTTTGTATTATGTTTTTTATGAATCCGTGTATAATTTGTGTCAAAGAAAAACCGACTTTTGGAATTCACGTGCCTTTTTCAAATATAAAAATAAATTCGAGCTATGAAATTAAATTTGTATCAATGAAACTTTTTCTGGAAACTCTATTGTAACTCATTTCGATTCTATTTAGAAAAAAAATAACTTATAAAGATCTACGTTGAAGAGGATCTACTGTACTTAATATTTAATACTAATTGCATACACAGTAAATCTTAAATCATTTTTAGTTTAAATATAATGCATTGAAATTATTTATTAATTAAATATTGTTTTTTAGTTGATAATAATCTGCAAGCAGTTTAAAATATGGAAATAATTCTGAACCCAATGCCATTATAGTTTGCAATCATAACTATTTAAAGCTTCAATTAATTCTTTAACTTGCAGTTGTATATTCGTTTATTATGTGATTCATATTCAAAACATAAACAATTATTACATTTAACTTTACCAGTCTTTTAATTGTTTGTTTTGTTGTTGTTGTTCAGCCTTTTAAGTTAACATTGCTTGATTAAAAACAATAAACAATTATGAATTTGTATGCACTCGTGTGCGATTAGTTTGCGTTGAGAGCAGATGTAAATGAAAAGCAAGTGGCAACATGCCAAATACCAAAGAAAACTTAAACAAGGAGAGCAGCTGCTGCTGCCGCAGGCTAAAATACTGCCAGCCATAACAGCTGACCTCTCTGCTTAGAAGTTGCTGCCTGGTCCCCTTTCCAGCCGTGCTGCACATTGCCACTGCTCATAATCCTATACATAAGCAGGGGGGCAACAAGAAGCACGCTGTTTGCCAACTGTGTCAGTTGTGTTGAACTTTGTGTATGTGCGTGTGTGTTGGTGTATCGCCTACGCTGCCATGCCAACCAGCGGCGAGGTCGCAGCGCAGCAACGTTTTTGGTTGGCTGTTCCATTAGCGAAGCTCTCACGCACACATAGAAGCATACAGCGGCAGCTAAAGCTAAGCAACAACAAAAAGATATTGTAAAACAAAAGCAACAAAGAAAATGAAAGAAACCTCAAACAACCACCAGCGGCAACAAAAACAAAAGCAACAACAACATAACCTTAACTACCACCACAACCTCAGCCAACCCAGATCAGCTACAGCTCTGCCGCAGTCGTCGTTGCCGCCGTGGCGTCGCGTCGCTCTGCCTTGCCTCGAGTGCACAAATTTGTATACAGTACCAAATTAGATTTTGAAACTTTTTTCTTAATTGCTGCTCTGCCAGCGTTGCGAGACTGCTGCTAACGCCGACGCAGGCAGCAGTTAGCAGGCAGCAGGCAGCATACAAAAGTGGTGGCAACACTCTCTGTATATCCCTCATTTTGCAACCCTCATTTTGTGCGTGTGCGTGTGTGTGCGCGGCTTTTGTATTGGTAAATGTTGCCGCTTGCCGCCATTTGCCGCTGCTGCCGCCGTCAGCGTTGTTGAACGCTGCCTGCGCTGCCACTGCTCTGCTGCTCGCTTAACCATTTATCCCAAGTTGAATCAGTTGCAATCGTTGCTTCCTCTGACATGGTCGTCAATGCGCGCGTTCTTCAAACTAAGCCGTGATCTTAAACGTGAACGTGACTCGTGACTCGTTACAATTCAATATTGACATGAATTTAAAAAGCAAACGAAATTGTTTTTGAAAAATAACGTTGAAACAAAACAAATTCAAAAACTCAAAAAGTGTGTGCTTGTGTGTGTGTCTGTGTGTTTAAGTACTTGTAGTTAAATCCTTTTAAGCCAGCATGAGCTTACCGTCGGGCGTGGATATGCAGAATCTAATGTCACAGCATCCCGTGCTGGGCGCTCTGCCACCCGCCTTCTTTCTGCGCGCCGCCTCCGAGCGCTATCAACGTACACCCAAATGTGCGCGGTGTCGCAACCATGGCGTGGTCAGTAGTCTACCTAATCCTAAGCCTAATCATACACAAAAAAAAAAACGATCTGAATTAGGAAAATTTTGTACAAAAACTTTTTATATTTTTATAATAAAATAATGTTTTCCCTTAAAAAGACAAAAATTTATTTCACTTGTTCTGGTTTTTCTTTTCGACAAAATATTGCGGAATTGACTTTGCATTAAATGTGTGTGTTTTAATCATTTCTAATAAGCTAACAAATTATCTAATTATACCTGTTCCGAATTTCACTTGTGAACCAATTCCACATAAATATCAAATGCATACTTTTACAATAGTTTATAAATTAAATGAAAGTAAAACAACAATTAGAATTTTAATTTACACTGAAACACAACTTTTTGGGGAATTGATACGAAGGTGTAATTGAGAACTGGTCTGAATATCTCATTCACTTGATAGTTTAATGCGAGTTTAAAGACAAGTGAATTCAATACGCTAAATTTTGTCAAAGGTGATAATGAGAACACTTAAGTGAAATGCACTTGCAAATTAAATAATATCACATTCACTCGCTCTCAATTTAATCGGAGATCAAAATTAAATGAATTCAATTCGAAGGTGATATCGAGAACACTTAAACAATATAAAAATTTACGTTCTCAAAATTTTAACGAAAGTGGAAGCCGGAACAGGCGAGCATATTATACAGAACCGTATTTTTAATAATAACTAAAACTAAAATTATCTTAAAAATATAGAATGTTTTTTAAGATTATAGGTTATGGACTAACGTTTTAGCTATTTGGAAATCTATTTCTAAAATTTCGAAATTATTTCGAAAAAGTAGATATTGCTTCTGAGCTTAAAAACACCTTTCAAAAATTAAGTCATTTTTTTGTGGTGTCTTAACTTAAATATAAGATGCCTAAGCTTGGAAATGAATTCTAAAAATTAAAAAATATTTTGAAAAATATATAAACTTATTCGGTTTTTTTGATAAATTTTCAAATTGAAATCAATATTTTAACTGAATAAAACAAACTTTAACTTTATTCCATTGCAGGTGAGCGCCTTGAAAGGACACAAACGCTATTGCCGCTGGCGGGATTGCGTTTGTGCCAAATGCACGCTAATTGCGGAGCGTCAACGTGTGATGGCCGCACAGGTGAGTTGGACTTTAGCCAGTTAAAGCCGCATAGTCATCTAATCTTTTAGTTTTCCGCTTCCGTTGGTTTCCAGGTCGCACTGCGACGCCAGCAGGCGCAGGAGGAGAACGAGGCACGTGAGCTGGGCCTGCTGTATACATCGGTGCCGGGGTCAGGTGGGCAGCAGAATGGCAGCGATAGCGTTACGCCCAATTCACATAGTCCCGTTGGTGGAAGTGTTGGTGGCGGCACAGCTGCCACACAGAACGGTGTATTCCATGGCATACCCTCGCCGCCAAGTGATGGCTATGAGGCCAGCTCCACGCCCAGCCATCAACAGCAACTGCAGCAGCAGCAGCAACAGCAGCAGCAGCAGCAGCAACAACAACAGCAGCAGCAGCAGCGTCAGTCGACGCAGCATTACAATGGCAATGAATCCGACACGGATGGACGCACTCGCTCCGAGCATCTCAGCGTGGGCTTCTCACCGACGCGCACTGAACTGGACGAAAGTCCTGGTAAGTCGCTGCTTTAAAAATGAAATTATTATATTTATGCACTGCTGCACGGCCCTTTCCTCCGTCTACCCCCCTTCCCGGCACGCCTCTGCTCACATGCCCGCTTCAAAGTTCAAGCTAAAACTCAGCTAAATTTTCTCTTTTTTTTATCAATTGTCAAAAGCGCAGCGGCGCATAAACTGCCACACACTCATACACCCAGACTCCATACGTATGTGTGTGCTTCACTCCTCAAGTGTGTGTGTGTGTGAGTCTAGGTGTTATTCACACAAAGCTTTCCTTACCAGCCAAGGCGTCACCCTGCATTTTGTTTAACCGTGCATATATGAAACGACTTTGCCTTCCAATCTGATTCTGAAGGGTCTGGATTTAAGTTGCAAGTGGTTTGGGAGCAACAATTGCAACAATTTAAGTGAAGCCATACCTTGACTGAAGTTCAGCTAAGGCTACCATTCTCAACCACAACTTCATCAGTTCAACCCCAAAATGTTGCATTTTTATGTTTAAACTTTAAATGCGATATTATGTGTAACTGAAAGGTTGAAAAGGTCGAGCTGAGATACGGACCAGAATTGCGACGGTATCGAAATAATGGGTGTGTAGTCAAACTACAGGTTTATAAGCCTACTCTATAGAGTATTTTGAGAATCCCACCGGCTTCCAAGTTACTCTCAAAATTTCCTAAAGAATTAAATGTTTTATCAATCGAAATAAATTCACATACAAAGTCCATGAATTCGAAAATGGAAGTACGCCAGACTGTTTATATATAAATTAAAACACAAAACCAAAATTACGTTAAGCTAGAGTGTATTAAAGCGAACTAAAAGTATTTTTGTGAATAAAATCTTATGAAAATGAGAAGCAATATTTGAACGTTCGAGCCTAAATGGCAGTTTAATTGCATTAAAAAGAGATATTTTTCATTGGGCTAAGGATTTCTTCATCTTTCTTCATCTAGTGTTGGAAGATACATTTGCTTCTTCTTCTTTTATGAGAGATTAATCAGATTAAAAGTGAGCCAACCCATCAAGATCTACCCATATACTTTAAGATAAATGTATTTCGGATAGCTCATTGAGTAAAAAGATACATTTTCCTGTTACTCAATCAGCCATTGCAGCTCAAAGTGTTTCAAGGTTTGGTGTATTAATATTTGGTGGAATAGCTTTAAGAACAAAAAAACCAACTCAAAAACGATTCGAAATAAAATTAGTCATCTCTACTTACTCCTAAGTATCACAAATCACGTTTTACGACAAACCTATCAATTTATCTTATACTCGTAACCCTGTCTTTGATATCAACCCATTCAAAGTACAAAATCATTCAATCGTTTATAGTATGCTGAAGCAATATGAACGAATAGCTTGGTTTTTGAAACCAATACCATAATTGAAAACAACATCACAACTGATGTAATAGACACATTATCATTCTTATCACAGAAAAATCATCCTAATAACCCACTCTCTAAACGCCAAACAGTTACAAAGTCCTTAATTCAAAGTAAGAAAACGATAATGGCCTAATTTGGCAGCGACTTACATTGTCAGGCCGGTTTTGTAAGACAATGCCAAACTGAGGGCGTAATGCGAGATGCTCCATGCTTGTGAAGGTCCTTTTTGGTTTGTTTTTGTTTATCTTGCTTGCTACGGGAAAAGAAAACACGCAAGGATTCTCACGCGAATCAATCGAACCTGTTCATTTAATGTACACTCTAAACTCTTGTGTTTATTTGCACTGAAATTCAAGACGATTTCACGCTTGAGTTTTTATCAAAATATATGCCAGGTGCGCTGTCCTGTGTAACCAAGTCCTTGCTCCAAAGGAATGCATTGGTGGTAAGGGTAGCATCGACAGGGCGCAACTTAATTAAATTTTCACTGCGGCTTCGTCAACTGCAAAATCAAATAGAAAAAAAAATATCGTATAACTTGTTTCAGTTTTTTGTTTTTGTTCTTGGCTGGCACAGGTTGCAGTCCTTAAATCCATCCGCAGGGGTTGGCATGTCAACGAACCCATCCCTACAAAAAACACACAACTCCAACTCCATTTCCACTTGTGTTTGCCTTCTCCGTGATTACATTTTTTTTTTCTTTTTTCCTCGCTGTGCACAATTCGATACTTTTATTTGTTTTTTTTTTTTTTTGGAAAACCGCAACAGAGTTTTCCTTGTTTTTCCAGCTACCTAACAGATCTAATCTAAACTCAGCACTGGCTCTGCTTTGCTATACCTTTGCAGTTTCCAAACGTGGCGTCGCATTATCAAATGAAACAGATCAGGACACCGGCTCCGAGTCGGGACACTCGCCCAGCAGTCCCAGCAGACCCAAGGTCGCTGGCTTATTCAATCTAACCTCCAGTTTATCGCCCGCACGCACCGGTCCACCTAGCTCACCTGAGTCGGATTTGGATGTGGATTCGGCGCCGGATGAGGCAACGCCGGAGAATCTTAGCTTGAAGAAGGAGGATAGCAATTCGCCACCGAACACACCTGCGGAGAATCTGCATTTATTGAGATCCTTTGGCAATGGACATGCTCAAGGCTTTATGCCTTATCATCATACGCAGTTCCTGGCTGCCGCTGGACTGCCCACACATCATCCGGCTGCGCAGTCGCCCATGCAGCAGCAACAGCAACTTCTGGCGCAGCAGCACCCGCAGGCGCAGCATCAACGTTCCCCTATTGATGTCCTCATGCGCGTCTTTCCCAATCGACGACGCAGCGATGTAGAGCAGCTGATGCAACGCTTTCGCGGCGATGTGCTCCAAGCCATGGAGTGCATGCTGGCTGGCGAGGATTTGACACAGACGCCGCCGCCGACACAGGTGCCGCCCTCACCGCCATTTCCCATGAAATCCGCCTTCTCGCCGCTGGTGCCGCCGGCTGTCTTTGGTTCACCCACACATCCGCATCGCTATCATCCTTTTATGCAGGCGCATGCCAAGCGCTTCCTTTCCGCACCCTATGCCGGCACGGGCTATCTGCCCGGCGTGCTGAGCAGCGCGGATATTGAACAATCGGAATCGAATGGCGCCGGCGGCATGGCCATGGATCGGAGCAGCAATGCGGGTGACTCTCAGGATTGAGTTCCGGTCGTCTTTCGACCCTTTGAGCCATAACCTCAACTCGATCTTGTTTTTTCTTTAGTTTTTATAAGCGTCCGTATACGATTTGTAACTCTGGCCATATTCTATATAACATATATAAATATGTATATATCTGGCCAACCCGTATCCAGTGAATCCACCCCTAGACAGACTATGCATAACTGTAAATTATAACTATATTATCACTACACATAGTACAGATACATTAAGAACTCTTAAGATACGTTTAGATCAAATTAATATTATTGAGATTATACATATATATAAAACTATTGAGATACCTATGTATATGTACCATATATATCGTACTATGTATTAGATAATACGTTTCAAACACTGTGTTAAAGTATTTAATAAATTTAAAAAACAAACAAAAAAACAAAAACAATTTCAATAAACTGAAAAGCAAGATTTTTATATTTGGTTGGGTGCTTAAAATGATTAATAATAATAAGACAACTAATTTTTAAACTATGATTTTTATGGAATATGTTTAAATGTTTTAAAAATCTGTTCTAAATAGTTTTGGTAACATTTATAACATTAAACAAGTGAAGGATCTAATTTTGGGCTAGAAGAGACATTTTTGAAATTTTCAAGTAGAATTTAAATTTCTTCGTTTTATGAGAAAACTAGTTTCTGAGTTTCAAAGCTATATTAATTAAACTTGGCACAATGTATGTCAGAATCGGCCGGATCGCACCACATCTACATATAACTGCCAAAAATTTTATTTCTCAAAATAACTCATAGAAATTTCATCAAAATCGACCTACTTTATCTAGTTGTCATGGGTAAAATAAATTTACAGTTAGTTTGTGTATTACAAATTTTTTTGTTTCTCAACCCATCTTAAAAAAATTTGCAAATATTCTGCTTTTTATTATGTTTTTGTCATGCTGCTCAAATAGGTAGACAATATCTTATAAACATCATGGGAACAATCGTTCGAAAACTAAGTAAACATTTTTGCCGCAAGTGCATACATACATATATCTTTCCTTTTATTTTACAATGGCTTTAAATATTATAATTTTGTAAGGAAATGTGTAAAACATAGAAACAATCATTTTCGACTACATTTGTATATATTAACGAATGGAACTAGACTAATTGATTAATTAGAAGTGATTAATTAAGCGAATTAAAAAACATCTGTATGTGGTAAAAGTTTAATGACAATGCATACACAAGTTTTTATATTTACGATATCAAATATTGTAGCGAAATATATTTATAAATAAACTATTCTTAATTATATTACTAATTTGCATTCGGCGTACGGCAAAACGTTTCTTTTAAAGGTACAAAGAAGCTGAACATTTTTGCGCAACGTGCATTTACATAAAAGCTATAGATATGTACTGTATTAAGTATAGTTTAAACGAGGAATTGGTTTGTAATGAGATGCAGATCATAGATTAGGTATCGGTTACAACCGAGGTATTACAATATTCAAAGGTTTTGATATGTTCTCATTTGTTTAAGCAGTTGCAATCGAGTTCTTGATCGGATATGATCGCTAGTGCTAACATTACTTAACTACATCAGCCGATATTGGTATACATATATAGTCAACGATCGATATTGATATACAGATTGAAGAGGATTTTCAGAATGAGCTTTGATTTAAAGTATCCCATGTTGCAGTACTCTGTGCTGACTGCTCAGCCCTTGCAACGGACTCCGAAATGTGCACGCTGTCGTAATCATGGCATGGTTAGTGTGCCACATCCTTGCCAGCTCTCTGCATGATCCTTAAGCATATTTGTTTTTGCTATTGCAGCTAAGTCCACTAAAGGGTCACAAGCGCTATTGCCGCTGGCGGACTTGCATCTGTGCACAGTGCACACTCATTGTGGACCGACAGCGTGTGATTGCCGCACAGGTGGGTGTCCAAGGACCAGTACCTTTGTCCTTGATAATGTTAGTTGGCTTTTTGTAGGTTGCACTGCATCGCCAGCAGGCGCAAGACAAGGCCTGGCTGCGTGAGCAAGCTCTGCTAAATAACAACAACTTGCCTACAAGTAAAATCAACAACAACATCAACACTTTGCCACAGTTCCACAATGCGAATTCCACACAGCCAGCAGGCAGTTATATTTTGTATGGCGGCTCGTCCACGTCCACATCCAAGCTCCAACAACAGTGCCAGTTGACACTGCATTACCATGGCAATGAATCTGTTCCGGATGAACGCCTACGTTTCGAGCACCTCAGCAATCAACTGAATACGATTCCGGGTAAGTTGTTCAAAATTGAATTATTTAAATTGGGTATTGTATTGGTTGAAGCTCGGAATTTCAGTTTGTTTCTTAGTCAGAAACAAACTTTGAACCTCGAGTCAAATCATCTTTTCTCAGAAAAGGTTTTCAAATTCTGAGTTTTACGTGCACGTTGTTTTTGTATGAAAAAATGTTCTACAACAGTTAGGAATGCATAAACTCTTTTATTAAACCCTTTGTATACTCTTTTTTTTTAAATTTTTGAAAAAGGAGTGTATTGGTTTTGTCTGTATGAACGCAATTATTTCCACAGTTTTTAAGCTAAAACAACCAAACTTGGTATACATGTTGGTATATACCATGGGCAGACAAAGTGTCAAGATCTCTCAAAATTTTGCACCCCCACCCCCGCCCTTGCAATCGAGCAAAGTTTGAATCTCCCAGAGCTGTTTAGCTGTACCAACCAAACTTAACTTTTGATGGCAAAACTTGAAAGATTTGACAAAAAACATAGTTGCCACGTCCACTTCCGACTCCGTGAATTGGCTAAAAAAAAGAGTATATCGCAGTCGGGAGCATCCGACTGCAAAGTGCTTGCTTTTGTTTTTCAAAAATTAAAAAAAAAACCTTTTGTATTTTTTGTTTTTTAAGATTAAACAACCAAACTCACCAAACCTACGTTTAAAAACATTTTATATATTAAGACCAAGTTTTATTAAATATATCCTATCGGAACAATCTGTTGAAAACTAAGTTTTCATTTGCAAAACTTATCTTCGGCACGCTGAAGATTACTTTTCTTTCTGCTTTTGGTATAAGCTCGAAAATTGTATATGTATTAAAATTTTAATTGAATATTCATCTTAAACATGCTATTAGATTAAAAGTTGATTTGAGGTATTACATAACTTCTTAAATGTCAATAAATATTCATAGTCACAAAGTTCGATGAGTTTGTTGCTGTCAAAAATGTTGGAAACTTTTACTACACATTGTGCATAATGCATGATAACATACCTACTATATCACACACGCGACTAAAAAGTGTATTTTAAACATGGAATTAAAAAGGCCAAGACATGTCAAATGTAAATACTGTGAAAGAAATTTGTTGTATTTGTTAAATTTTATTTCTCTTATGTTTTGTTATACACTTCGTGGCAAAATTACAATACTTTCTGCAATGCTAATATACAAAGAATGGTAGTCTGAATAAAATTGATATATTTATAACACATTTTGCGCAATTTGCTTTTATTTGCTATTCTCCTCTCATTATTCAATAATTTTGAAAAACAACTCAGCTTAACCAGTGTCTTGACAGCTCTAATCTCAGCTCTCGCTTTACTTTGCTGTACCTTTGCAGTTTCTAAACGTGATGTCACACTTTCAAATGAAAACCATCTGAACACATGCTCCGAATCCGGTTACTCATCCAGCAGATCGAATCTGAACTCCAGTCTGTCGCCCACATTTACTGGTCCACCTAGTTCACCAGAGTCTTATTTGGATGGGAATTCGGCGCCGGATGAGGCCATGCCTGAGAATCTCAGCTTGAAGAAGGACGACAATAATTCGGAATCAAACACAGCTGCAGAGATTCTGCATTTATTGAATTCCTTTGGCAATGGACACATGAGCAATGGCTTTATGACCTATCATCATGCACAGTATGTGATTCCTCCGCCGCTGCCACCTGCGGCCTTTGGTTGGTCCACACAAGCACATCGCTATAATCCTTATATGCAGGATTATGCTAAACGTTTTTTCTCCGCACCTTAATTTGCCGTTGAATATTTGAATGATTGCTTAAGGTTTAGTCACAGCTACATTTATTTTTATATAATTCGAAAAAGATTAATCAATTAATTTAATAATTATTAAAAAAAAATTTTTATCTGTGAATACAAATAAACTGAGAAAAATAAAGTAGAGCTGGGATTGGGATTAAAAAAAAAACGAGCAGACGATTTTTGCTGACCAAAAAAAATGGTACGGGATTTGGAATTTTGCTTTCTACTAAGGTTGACACATTTGGTTCAAACGTACGAAAACTTATAAATTATTAAGATATTGGTATATTAAAACTCAATTTTAAAAAATAGTACATTTTACTTTTTATTATTATTTAAAAACAAAAAGTGACTGAATTCGGATAATATTGTATCGTCATGATTAACTCTAAAGTATTTTCGGGATTTATCTTAACTAATTGATAAAGTATATACAAATTTAGCTCTTTCTAAATCCCATTTTGACTTGTATTGAATTTTGTTGATTTCCCATTCGATTGTGCTTTAAAAAATTTTTTAAAAATTTTAAACTATTTGAAAAATATTCAGAAATTAACATGAAATATGTTTGTTGATACTTTAAGTAGAACGAACTAGCCATGTCCGTCTGTCTGTCCGTCTGTCTGTCCGTCCGTCTGTCTGTCTGTCTGTCTGTCTGTCTATCTGTCTGTCTGTCTGTCTGTCTGTCTGTATGAACGCGTCGATCTTAGAGACTATAAGAGCTAGACACACCAAACTTGGCTTGCAGGTTCCTGTATACCATACGCAGAGCAAGTTTATTTCAAATTTCGGATGCACCCCCCGCATCCCTGCAAATCGCAAAAAACTTACACAGCCACAATTTCAAAGATAATGTTTGGTACACATATACGTTTAATCAATGTTGATCAGCTGTGTAAATTTCATCACGATCGGATTAATAACACCAAAGTTATGGAAGAATCTATTACCCCCGTCTCAGCAGGCAGAAACAACAGTTTGACAGGAACTGGACACGTTAAGTGCCCTGCTTGCTTGTGTTGCCGCTGAACTGCTTGGAATGCAAGTTGGGAGCAGGGAGTCTCGTAATCGGGCACACTCGACTAGAGTATTCTTACTTGTTTAAACTATATTCAAAATAAATCACTGAGGGTATTAACTTTAGAAATAAACCGATTTTCTTTCAAATACAAATTTGCTTAATTGAAATAATAATTAAATTCTCAAAGCACACTCGTATTAACTGATTATAATTCACGGAATTTATTAAATTATTAATTGAATAGCAAATACTTAAGTCCCTGTGGGATAGTCAAATAAATGGTTTATTAATCACATAATTTAAAATTTAAAAGTGTGGGAAATTATCAGTCAATAAATGCATTGAAAATTGCAAACAATTTAATAATAGAAATTTTCCAATTGGACGCCAGCATTGACAATTATGGGATTATGTGATATGAGGATATGAGTATTGTGAAGCGTTAAGCCGTATCAAAATTATCTATATGCCACTATAAAGTATCAAAACTAACGGCACACGACCACAGAAGACTGACCAGTGGAAAACTATTTGTGGAAAAGTGTGATATCCTTTTTCACACAAATAGATTTTGGGCTTGTTTACTTTTTCGGACACACGACACATAAACAAATTATAATAAAACTAATGCCCAAAAACCAAAAGGAGGATTAGGACATGGGTTGAAAATGACCAGCATGATGAGAAAGGACTTGACTGTGTGAGCATTTCAGTTATTTAACAATGGCAATGCAAAAGGACTCGAGAGAGAGGCTGAAAAGCAGGACAATAATATCGGTTACACGCATGCCGGAGTGCAAATTACAAAACTATTTTTCGACATGGAACTGAAATGGATAACAAAATTAAATTATTGGATATCAATTTGTTCAATATATGTGTGTGTGTGTGTGTGTGTGTGTGGTTGTGGCATTGTGTGCATCGCAAAACTCGAAAAGTCAACAACAACAACAACTACAGAACAGAACAGAAGCAACACTAGTGTGTGTATATTTATGTGATGTATCTGATGTGTGTGTTTTGCTTTTGCTGGCTACAGAATACACAGCATACAATGCCGTTCAATGTACCATTGTCAGGGCCTAACAATGACGTGGTGGTCTAACTTTGAACCCACAGACACATACACCACACACCACACACCATATACCATACACCATCCCGCCTCACTGGACAATAGACAACAGCAACTACCAGTTGTCCTTCTGCCCACTAGAGTTGTTTTAAATTGTTCAGAATCAGTTCTAATCTAAAGAAGCACTAAGCTGCACGAACTATTGAATCTCAGTGGCTCTTCTAGTTCATTTGAGTCATTCTTTTTAGTTCGGTTGTTCTCTTCGTTTCCTTTAGAATCAGTTCTGATCTAAGGAATATCTAAACTGCATAGCTCTTCAAGTTCTTTTAAGTCAGTTCAACAACGATCGTTCTTTTTGTTTGAATCAGTTTTTATACACTAAAGTTGTTACTTTTGTCAAAGTGGTTAGTCGAGTTCGTTTATTCATTCTGTTTAAACTAAATAATCACTAACTGCACAGCTTTTCTAGTTCATTTGAGTAAGTTCTAGTTGGATTATTCTATTAATTTGAATAAGATTTTATGCACATAAGTTGTTATATCTATTCAAGTTCGTTTGATCAATTGGTTCGCGAGAGATTAGATTAAACAAAAGTAGTTCCTGAATTATACATTCATTCTTCATTCTGTTCATTTGTTGCGTTAGAGTAGATTTTATGTTAAAGCTAACTTTATAATGTCTATAAGTAAGAATTCGGTATTTTACGAATCGGTTAGATCATGAACCGCTTCTAAATTTAGAACGTAGCCTTTGATTAAGACATTCCTGAACCTAAATTTTGAACCTAGATTTTGGTTTGACCCTAGGTTTGTCCCATGCATACAGTACAATATATTTATCAAACTTGTTCTGGCTTGCACTTTCGATTCTCGCTGATTGAATTCACTTGCCTTTTTTGTATATTTGGGAAATCTTTATTCGAGAAGAAAACTTTGAAATGTTGCTGAAACCGGAACAGACTTGGTTAAAATATTTCTTAAAATGAGTGCGGTATGAGCTTACTTTGATCAATAGATTAAGAGTAAATATTAAAAAAATATAAAGGAAAAGTTAACTTAAACGTGCACAAACAAAGGAAAGAACTAAGCGAAGAGTGAACTTGTTAAACGGATCAACTTGAATTGAACTTGAATATGCAACTCTACTGGCTCCTGTGTCCTGTATCCTGCGCTCCTTGGCTATTGGGCTGCTGCCAGGCGGCTGGGCAGCGCTTAGTCAGTCTGTCAGTTGGGCGCTGCTTTGCCGCTTGGTCTTGTTATTGTCAATGGACGAGCTGTCGATAATATCTTAGAGTAGCGGTCCATGTAGGCCAACACAATGGGAGCAGGCAACAACAAGAACAACAAGAGCATGTGCCTGCTGCTGCTGCTGTTGCTGGAGTGGCACAAAATGCATACAATGTCAGGATAGGAAGGAGAAGAAGAGCTGCTTGATATAATGGACAATGAATTAATAGCAGGCGATTACGCCAACTGAAGCCAAACAAACAAACAAGCAACCAACAAATAGATATTTATTTAGATACGATAGATAGCTGTATAGATAACTCGAACTCTGACCTCCGGGGCACATTTAACCCCCTTGTTCTGTTGCAGATGCCACACGGTACTCTTGTGGCTTTCCATAAGTGCCGTCAATTAAAACTCACAAGCTTCCAAAGAATTGAAATGGCACATGGTTGGGCACATTTTTGTATAAGAACATCCTTAGGGCGCTATAAGGAGTCCTTGCCAAAGGGTTACTTAACAGCTTAAATGCCTAGACATATGTTTTTTGCCTTTTCTTTCTAGAAATAAGAAATGAGGGTGGTCCTTGTCTTTATTTTTGTTTTTTGTCTTGGCATTAGTTTCATTTATTTGTTATTATTTGCTTTGCCAGATTTCAAATGCGTTTTCCTCTACACCGCTACCCCTCTCCCTTTCAATCCCTCTCTCTCTCTCTCTCTCTGTTATTACAAGACAAACATTAAAGACGCAGCGGCTCATTGGGTAACCCAATCTGCGGCTTGTCAAGCAGCGGGTCATAAGGCTACATAGCAACTAATTTGGCAGGTTCCTCAACAAACCCCAACCACGCCCCCCACCCCATATTCCGCTTTGTTTTTCCAACAGCAAAAGAGACAGAGAAGAAACCAACAACAACAAAAAATAAACCATGAAAAGACAACAAATGCCATTTGAAGTAGCAAACGTGTAAAGTAGGTGGCCCAGACCTTTTGCCGCAAACAAGCGACACCGCCACTGTGGCACAGTGGTGCTTGCCTTATGAACATAAGATCAAAATATATATAGAGGAAAAGTGATTAATATAAAGTAGTAACAAAGTTCATAAAGTTTTATCAGATTTTCCAATTTAGGCTAGAAGATTTTTTTGGATTGCAATTTCGTTTGTATAAATGAACCGATTATACTCTAAGAATTGCATCAATAATCTGCGCAATCTTTCAAAGGCTTTACTGGGTAATACAGTGTTTCAAAGATCAATTCAGTTTAAGTTTAGCCAGTACACGCTAGATTTCAAATGGATACTTTATGAAACTTTAAGATCAATCATATCGTTCTTCTAAAATGACACACAGGGTTAATTCCTGTTTCCAAGTACTTTTCATTGCAAATCGTTTTTGATTGTTAATTCCTGATTTTTAACGAAATAGCACACATCATTCTATTTTAAAAATAAGTTCAAAGACTACTCATTCCACAGTTAAAAAAGAAAAACTTACAAGATCGATTTTTCGTCAGTATTCGGCAGTTTTTGATTGAAATCGAAATGGTAAAGAGTTGTTAATATTAAAAATATTATAATAATACAAAAATGTATAATATTTTGCATTTTTTAAAGAAAAAAATCCTCTAAAACTCTTAAGTTGCTTAACATGCCCATGAAATTTTAAGCACTGATTATGAATAGAAATTTTGGCACTAGTTTGCCATAAATTTAACCACTGTGCGACGTCAATGAGGCTAGTTCAGTCAGCTAATAAGCAGAGTGTCCATATATTTGAAGTAGAAACCTGGCTGCCTGTTAAGCAACTGACGCGATGAGAAATCAATTTTTTTGTGCCGCCCAAGCAGACAACAGATGAACTAGCAGCATCTAGCCATCCCCTTCTACTATATGATTTAATACAGTAGCTGCGCTGACTAATGGCTGTTCTCCGCTGGTCTGTTCTTTGATGCACTCACTCTCGCCGTTTTGTTTACACAAAAATTCATAATTTACATATTGTTGTTTTTTTGTTTTGGTAGTTTTGTCTGTGTTGTCTTTCAAATGATTTTTTACATTTGCTTTCTTTTTTTCGAGGGGGGGGGGGGAGAAATGAAACAAGCTGCTTTCTTCTTTTATCCCAGCCGACACGTCACTTTGATTATTTCTATTTTCTTTCATTTTTTTTTTTCTCTGATTTGAGATTGAATCAATATGTATATTGTATGTTCCTGTAGGCAACTGTACCTTAATAATTTTGTATTATTCTCATACTCCTACTATATAAACTTATGCTAAATACGTGGGCAGGGGTGGGTTTTTTATTTTCATTGTTTGCCCATCAGCGTTCTCATTCTCATCATCATCCACATCAACGTCGCATGTCAAAGTGGGTTCGAAATGTGGCTCAGTCCTTCTGATTTTTTGAACTCGGCACTAAAGTCACGTGTTGTCTCTCTGCGGTTGACATCGCTTTGGTTGGTGCTTTAGGGGGGAAACGGGGGTTAAGGGGGTAACTAGCACAGCTAAGTGCGATAAATATCTAAATGCAACGCGTTCATGTTTATCCAACAGTTCTTTTTTAATGTGGGTGTGTGTGTGTGTGTGTGTGTGTTTTCGTGTGTGTGCTTGGGTGTGTGTTAATTGACAACAAATCGTGAGTCGAGTGCTTTGTGCAGGACACGTGGAGCAGATTGGCATTGTGTTAATTGCCACGCGCCTGCAAGGACATGCACAATTTTTTAGTCAGATTCGATAGTCAGTCAAATGATAAACAAATTGGATTAAGTAAATACCATAGTACTAGGATAGTTAAATGGAAAAATCTTATATTTTGAAGGGGGTAACAAAAGATAGTAATTGATCTGTTTTTATTTTCAAACCATATCAAAACATGCTAAATCCAAATTGTAAGCGATTCTGAAATCGAAATAATATTCTGAGACCTTTATAAAGATTTAAACGAAAAAAAGCCGTTTATAAGAAAAGATCTCAATAATAAATATGTGTTTAAAATCTAGCAAAATATTATTTGAATAAAAAAATAGTCTGCATTAAGAAAGGGTCTGAAATATGAATATGTTTTACAAATCTTTAAAAAAAATTTATTTTTTTTTTCAAATTTAATAAATTATTGCAATTTTTTTGTTTAAATTCTTGGCTCTATTTAAAATTCTTTTTCTATTTCTAGACTCTATCCTTGGTAAAACTAACTTCTGTAAACGTTAATTAGCAATTTTTCAATTTCTTTACATTAATTGTAAAATAATTGTATCATAAAAATTATTCCTCTCGACTCTATTTAAAAGTTCAGACGCAATTCTTTTTATTGTTTTGTAAGAAAAATTAAAGCAGGTAGTACCTAGTTCTTATATTTTCATATTTTTGTAATTTCAACGACACTCAATTAAAAACAAAACTGCAATCATAAAATGTTAAACACTCAAGCAAAGAAAGCAAAGAACAGAACAACAAAAGTTCCCACTATTGGACACTTGAGCGACAAAGGCAGCAACAAAAGGGGTGTAAAAATGCAAAAAATACAATAGACAAAATACAAAAATACAAAAATACAACACAAAATACAATATGCAAAATAAATGCTCAAATAATAAAGAGCGAAACGCACACAACACAAAAATGGCAACGTAACTCAAGAGCTACTCCAAAAAACCCAGCGAAAGAACAAAGGAGCGGCCGGGGGAATGTCGGCTACAAGCCATAAGTGAAAGAGTGAGATGGGTAGAGAGATAGAGAGTGAGAGAGTGATAACAATACAAAGTAAAGCAAAGCAAAAAAGTATATTTTATAAAAGCAATATTAAAATAAATTGCAAGCCAGCGAGCCTGACTGTAAAAATAGTCAAAGGAATTATACAAATGGCATATTGTAGGCAGGATGCAGGAGAACACAGGAGCCATTGGAGGCACCAAGGCAAGTAGAGTTGGTCAGTTTAGTTCCGTTTGCGAATATAGTTCAGTAATTCAGTAGGTAAACTAATCGTTCCTTTAGTCCCTTTCTTGATAAAAGAACTAATCGTTCCGTTGGTTCCTTTCTGGATAAAATATCCAATCTCTCCTTTACTTCCTTTCCGAATAAAAGATCTAATCGTTTCTTTAGTTCCCTAACGGATACAGAAACTAAAAAAAAAAGTACTAAAGAAACTATAATCGAAGATGTAGTTCAACATTTCAATTCAAAGAACCGGTCATTCGAACTAGTTCTGATTGGATGGATCCAACACTAAAGGCGACAAACTAACAGAAAGAGAGGGACAAGCATATAGTAAGCTGAGCGAGAGAGCGCGAGTAAATATGATAAAGCTTAAGTGGACAGAAATAAAATAAAAATATATATACAATGCAAGAAATACATTTTATTTCGCAGCTTTTGTACAGGACATGAGTTGGAGCAGGAGCAGAAGCAGAAACAGCAACAGGAGCAGGATCAGCCCTTGTAACCCTGCCCCTTTGCGCACCGCCAGTCATATTGACAGGCAGGCGCACAAAAATTGAAATACAAAAAAGCAGAGCGCGAATCGAGTAAGGATTCTCGCCGTCAGTTGTCCTTTGTGCGCTTTGTTGATCGAGTAGTTTTTGTTTTTATATTATTTTATTTGTCCGTGCGGTACGCGGACTCAAAGGAAATAAATTTTATACACGTATTGTATGTATTTTTCTTGTGCTGTACTCTGTTCATGGAAGGGGTTATAGAGTATGCTGGGTTTGTGCAATGTATGTCAATTCGTCTATCTAAGTTCATATGTAAGACAAATCCATAAAAGAAAGCTGGTCAATTTCAAACAATTTTAAAGAAGTTGGATAGGTTTTTATACTATGTTGGGGTTTAAATAGAATATTCCTGAAAGATACCACCAATTCATTTTCCCAGGACAATTTTCGAGTCCAAATCGATAAGTGCAATCCGATAGTAGCTCAACTCAATAATTTCGATACTATCCATAATTTTAGATATATTCATAAGAGTATTTAAATCTTAATTTTTGAGATTCAAATTTTAAACCCAGACAACTAATTTAAATGAAATATTTTCCCTTATTAATAAAGAAATTTCAATAAAGTTTTCAAAACTCAATTAATGAAAATAAATCGATAAGTAGGCGTAGCAATTATAGATCATCAGGGATGTTCCCTTTTCCGATCAAAACACTTGGAATCGAAAACATTAGGTCTTGTAATTTCTGAATATTGCTGTCAAATATTGATTTAGGCACTGAAATGAAAATTAATCAAACTTATCTTTGAAAATTCGATACCGGGAACACAAAATTAAAAAAACTTCGAAATGAAAAGATATTAACATAAATATACTTTTTAATAGCTGCAATTATTACGTCAATAAACTATCGTTGTTGCAAGTTGGGAACGCTTCATCGATACTAACGATAGTACCAGCGATAGTTTTGAAAACAGAGTATACTGCATTCAGGAGCTTTGACTTGCAATGTTCTTACTTAAATTTTTGTTGTTTTTTTTTTCTTTTTTTTTGGCAACGCAGCTACAAATAAAGTTTTAATCAAAATGTAGTTGAGTGTTGAAGGGTTGTTCTCCAATTGCTGCGACTCACCCTGCCACATGTGTGTATGCGTATATGTGTGTGTGTGCGTTTGTGTGAATTGTTTCTGTCAATCAGCAGCTCCTTTTGTTGCCGCTGAAGGATACAACGTGATATTGATTTCGAGTTGCGGAAAATACAATGGCTGCACAACAAGAACAACAACAAAAAGGCGAGGGGCGGCAACCGCAACCAATGAGAAAAGTTTCAAAGATACGAGTGCTTTACGCATACACATAAAAGCGCATGTGGCAGCCGGAAATACACACACACACTCACACACACACACACACACACACACACACACAAGCTTATTCATGCTGATTGCATAGTTTTGTAATTACAATGCTGCAATGGCGCAGAGGACAGTTCAGTGGCAAGCTGAGCTCTGACCACTTGGTATGGTAACGCCCCATGTCATATATATATATACATATATACACACACACACATACACACACTACTTTTTGTTGCCTTCAACTTTGCCTTGTGTGCGGCATGCGACATGTTCCTGCTGCTTCGTTCACTGCTCTCCTCTCTGCTCGGCATTCGCAGCTGGTGGCAAATTTCATTTAAATGTGGTTAAATGCTTGTTGGCATTGCACGCCAACGGGGGGTTTGTATGCCACCCTTCACTGCCCCCACCAATCCCTTACCCCTCACCCACCACACAGCGCACAAACTCAATTAAAATGGCATTTAAATCATGCAAATTTCTTGTTTTCGCCTTGAAATTCTTTGTCAACTTCCTTTCGATCTCAGTCTGAAGACCTTAAGTCTTTTTACTTGGCATTTGTTCTTCTTCATCTACTAATTTAAATTGTTATTAATTTGTTGTGACACACACACATATATTTTCAGTTTTTTTTGTTTTTTTCCCAAATCGAATTGAGAACCGCATCAGTTTAGCCTTTGTTCCTGCTCAGCTCAACTCAATTCAATTCAACTCTTGCTGGGCATGTCTGCAATTTACGCATATTTTTATTCAAATTTTGTGTAATGTACAAATTGCTGTAGCAAAAAGTAATCGCCCTCAATAATGTGCTCCAAAAGCAATACAAAAATATTTCATATTGAAATTCAAGCAAATAAATATATTGGATTTGAGTGCGTCGAATTCAAAATGCACTTGCCTTAAATAGTCCTAATTGAAATTACAACTGAATTTATTTGAAGCTGTGACTTAACATTATAATCTTTACTTTTAGAATATGGTAACAAATTTTGTTGGTTAAGATATTTTTAATCCCCTTTTTTTAATTTTGTTGGAAAAAAAAAGAAAAAAAGTGTATATTGGGTTTGTGAAATGTCCTTCTGTCTGTCCGTCTGCCTGTCCGTCCGTCCGTCTGTCCGTCTGTCTGTCCGTCTGTATGAACGCAGTTTTTTCCACAGTTTTGAAGCTAGAGCAGCCAAACTTGGTATATGTACATGTTGATATACATACATATACCATAGGCAGATAAAGTGTCAAGATCTCCCTCCCTTTTTTGAAGTTTAAGCACTTCCAGTTCATTTTAATTTTAAATCTTATTTTTTATGATACATTTGTTGAACATGTTTATGTTCTAATTTTAGTTTATTTAAATTTTAAATTTTCTCTGTGCCGACGGCTATTAGTCGACATAAATATTCCTACAATGTTTCAATCTTAACTAAATATTTGTTATAAAACTTGATAGATTTTCAAATATTCAAAATCTTTGGTATCAAAAATATATACATTATTTTTAGTTTTAAAAAAAAAACCAACACTTTTTCTTTTCAAAACTCCGATAGCATCGATTTACACAAATGTACATTTTTGTGTTCTGGTATTCACTTTCGGTAAGTTCTTGCAGAATTGAATTTCCCTAACCTATTCAAATTTTCATTCTTTTCATTGAGCTAGTGAATTGAGTTTTTTCTTAATATCAAGAAAATTTAATTTTAAACCAAAGGCATGTGAATTCAATTGGCATAAATAGTTTAAATGTGAAAATGGGAACACTTAAAACAAAGTTGCTTTCGCAAAATCAAAATAAATCAAATGTTTTCAAGGCGTTTTAAATACCGTATGCTCGCCCTTAAGCAACTACTTTGAGGCGTGTCAGTCTAACAAATTCTATCGTGTTGCCATTATACCCTCTTATTCAGAAATCATCAAAATATAAAAAAATAAGAATAGAAAAAAAGAGCTATCATCTAGCACATTAACGACTTCATATCAAGACGGCAACTATGCCGCAGGCACATTTGCATATTTATGTATTTCTTTCTTTTTTTTTCGGTTATATTCTGAACGCCAACTGCCAGAACATTAGCATTTCTGCCAAAGGATAATGCGCGGGCAGCTCCCCTTTCCAAGCACAACCACGCACCCAGTTGAATGTGAGTTTCCTTCTGTTTTCTAGCTTCATCCAAGTGTGGTTTGGCATTTTTCTACTAACATTTTCACGTACTTTTTATATGCACGCTTTTCCCAGCCTGCTAACCATTTGTTGTGTGCACATGTGTGTGTGTGTTTGTTAGTATGTGGTGTGCGTGTGCTTAAGAGCCTCGTTAACAAAGTTATTTTGTCTTTTATAACTCACTATTTTGTTCTGGGCTGTCAAACATAATTTGCCATGCTCTCCAAATGGGCATTAACTTATACAAATTACATACTTCGATCCTTTTGACGTCATGTCATATATGACATATTTGTTGTTGTTGTTGTTGTTGGGAAGGGGGTGTAATGGGGGGTTACAAATGTAGCGGGTGTTGCGGTTGTGCCGGGCACACGTACACATTTTATATCATGTTCCAGTTAAACGTGTTGGCATTCATGGCGTATGAGCAATATTAATGCAGTGGACACTCCAAATTTGCCACTCTTGATATGAGATTTTTGTTGTACTTAAAACTAGAACCAGCATTATTATCAGAATAGAATGATTTTGCAGTATATTAAAATTAAAAAGTCTGTTTATTTTAAGTTAAATAGGTGAATTGAAATTTGGTATTACAGAATTGAACTAGAACTTGATTTCATACCCACAGTCGTATTCAATTTTCTATTCGTAAATACATGAAAAAGCTAAAATTGATAATCGATTTGAAATGAAAATTAATCGAAAAAAACAACTGGCCTGATAATTCAATTATTTTTAGTAAACTTTCTTTTACTTCCGAATCGATTGTCAATTGTTGTTTTCTTGTTTTCAAATATTATTGCGGTTTTTTTGAGATTTTATCTTTCAGCTCAAATATTTATTATCAAACATTTAAAAACTCAGAGCAACTTGCTTGATATGATCTGAATTGTAAATAGGCCTGAATAATTCAATTTAATTTCCGAGAAATTATCAAATTTTTAACTAATTAATTTTTATAAAAAGGAATTTAACTATTATTTGTCAATCTAAAATTAAGTTTTTAAACTTTTAACTTTTAAACTTTAGTCTGTAATTTGTTAACTTGAAAGTACCATAAATAACTGTATTCAAAAAATTAAAGATATTTAAACCTGCCCTATTAACCAAGTAGTTCTAGTTAACGAACGTCCACTGTAGCTAGTTCACAAAGGAACATAATAAAATTGTGTCTTGTCATTCTGTTGCAGCCACAAAACATTCATTTTAACTCAAATTTTTCTTAGTTTCCACGCCCAATACGCACAATTAATCTTTTGTGAAAGCACTTAATTGAATTGAATTGTGGTTTAATGTGGTCCTACGCACTGTAAATATCAATTACAACTGCAATTATCGAGGACAAAAGGACGAAGCATGAGTAGGAAGTACCAAGTGTTCCACTTCGCATTTAATTGAATTACAATTTCAGTAAAATTCAATAAATGATTGTGCCCATTTCATAGGAAATATCAAAAAAGAAAATCTGGGTGCAGGATGAGCTGTTGGAAATTTTAGACGCCGTCGCCGTCGCCGCGCATGCGTAGCACAGCACAGCACAGCTCAGGATTTCAAGGATCTGAGGAATGCTTACAACTTTTTAACACATTGCACAATGGGAACAATGGTTGAGAAGTTTTCAGCGCGTTCTTTGTGTGCCTCTCCTACAAAAATGGGCCACTCGCGTGTTCATTGTATATAATACTATACATAAGTATATATCCATTGCCTCCGATCCCGATCCCGCCTCTGTCGTTGCCCCAACCCCTCTACTTTTTAATATTGAAATGCGCACATAATGCCAACAATTGAAAGTTATGTGTAAAGTATACATATACAATACATAAGTTTATATTATTCAAGTGATTTGCGTCGGTTTCCCATTGTGCGCTTCCATTTCGCTTGAAACGCTCGCGCAGTCGCAGTCGCTGTTGTCGTCGACGTCTACGTCGCGGTTGACGTCACAATGGCGTCTATATTCCGCAGAAGCTTTTTATTTGTTTTTTGCCTGCACAAAAAAAACCCACTTAATTCCAGGAAATTTAGTCTTTAAATGCTGTATTTAATTGTACCCGAGTATACTCGAGTTGTGGCCACTTCGCATTCTAAAGATACTCCAAAATGCAGGCACAGGAAAAAGACGTTTTGTTTTTTGTTGCCAATTGAGATTCCTTGGAAATAAATTTTATGCAGTCACAGTACATTATGCTACAAAAATATATACATACATACATATATGTAAAACAAAACTGTAATTAGCAAATCTAATGAAAAGAATGGTATGTCAAAATATCTTTTACTTGGAATGTGATAGACGTGAAACCCTGGTAAATCTCTACATTACCTACTTTTCCGAAAATCGAACCAAAAAATCTGGTACGGTCTCAAAAAATTTGAAAATGCGATTTCCGGTGGTGGAGGCTGACTTTTTTGCAGGAGTATATGTTAAAAAAACTTAAAAAGGTCTTTAACAGTGCTGCAATCGTTAACAGAGTTGCAAAATTGTTGTTTTTGGTGCTGCTGGTGAACATTTTCAACAAAACGCAGCAACCCTATTACTATGTTAAAGTGTACAGCACTGTTAATGATAACAGGGCTCGGTTTGCTTGAGATTTGAAAACTTTAATCGAAGTTTTTCGCATTTTTTCAATTTTTTCGAGTTTATTGAGAATTTTTGGTTCGATTTTCGCAAATGTAGTTAAAGTATAAATTTACCGAAATTCAGTTTAACAGTTATTAGCTCAAGTGCGATCCGTTATTTCACTGAGTACTTTTTACACCCTGTACCTATTAAAAATGGGTAAAAGCGAGTAAAAAAGTAGTGCATCAAAAAGAGGCATCTCCGACTATATAAAGTATACATATTTTTGATCAGCATCAACTGTCAAGTCGATTTGGCCATGTCCGTCGGTCCGGTTTTTCGTCCGTCCGTTCATCCATCCTTCTGCCTATTATTTCGTTCTTCCGTTCGGTCTTCTTTACTTCCTTCCGTCCGTCCGTCCATCTTTCCTTCCGTACCTCCTTTTATCTGTCCTTCCGTTCGCCCGTCCGTTCATCTGTAAACGTCATAGATGACGGAGACTACAAGAGCTAGAGAAACTTGGCATGTATGTAGATTCCTGTATACCATACGGAGAACAAGTTTATTACAAATTTCGGATACTCCCGTCTCCACACACTCCCTTAAATCGAAAATAAATACTACAATTTTAAAAAATACGACCTTCATATTTGGCACACGTCTTTGTTTTGACAATGTTGATCAACTGCCTAAATTGTATTCCGATCGGATAATAAAGAATCTATTTTCCCCCTTCCCAGAAGGCAGTGTGCTGCTTGCTTGCGTTGTCGCTGAACTGCTTGAAGTACAAGTAATGCATTGCCGACACTCGTACTCGGACAAACTCGACTAGAGAATTATTACTTGTTACAGATGTAATTGTAAAAAGTATTATTTCATAACAATTGATATTATATACCAATTATAGGTCACCTTTAACTGTCTCATTAAAAGTATCTATGCTTAAATTAATTTCTCATTCTCATAGGCATTAAATTTTCATAACTAATAACAGAAGATGCTAAAATTCACTTTCAATTTAACACTGTCACAATTTCATTCATCAAAGCTTACTTATTGAAATAACATAAGATAATTTTCAATTTACAATGATATGTCAAACAGCTGAAATGTCAACCCCAACTGCCCAAAGGCGGCGAACCAATAAACTCCCCTCGCGTGGGGCACTTGAACATAATTCAAAATGCCAGCAAAACATATTCTTTGCATTTTCGTTTGCCCTTAAAATGGGGCAAAGGGGCAACTTGGCCAGTGCAAAAGTATTTCAAGCGAAATATCACACTTTGACATTGTCTGTGGGTATCGCTTCAGTTGGGGTCTCTGGGTTTCACTTGGGGTTGCCTCTGCTGCCTAGCACAATTACGATATATACGTGTATACGAGTATATGTATTGCCAATAAACGTCGCGCCCCAAACCCACAAATACAACGCCCCTTTTCGACGCGCACCGCGGGTGCAAAAACACTTTGTAATACATATTTAGGCTAGCGGCAAGGTGAAGAGCTGCTGCTGCCCCAAAGCTATGGCAAGGCAGGCAAGCGGGGGTAGCAGCATCGAATCTGTGGCAACATCGCGTGTCAAAAGGCAAGTCAACAATGGGGTTGCTGGCGGGGTTGTCAGTGGGTCGGTGGGTGTTGACTGCGCTGCTTGATGACTGGTCCTTGATGACTGGTGCTGTTTTTTTTTTTCTTTCTTTTTTTGGGTGGGTGACTGCCAATGTCTGTGGATGACATTCCGCACACAGTATCAGTGGCGTACGCAATACACATTTGGGGGGTAGGGGTTCTATTGACTTTGGACTTATTAAATAACTTTTGATAAAGTTGTCGTTCTTCAAGAATTTTGGAATATACTACAAGGTGTGTGCCATCGATGCTTTTCGAAAACGATAGTCGAAATCGCTTCTATCGATAATAGTTTCGATGAAACAATCATGTGAATCAATTTTCAAATTTCCACCTGGAATGAAAGTTTTTTTTTTTTTTAAATATATGCCGATATGCCATATAAAGCTAAAGAACTTCAAACACTTTGCATATAAACAACATGTTTCTACAAGACAAAGTTATTAAAACTTATATATTAGATTAAAATTTTGTTTGAAGAATATGCAGCATATTTCTGTCAGAAATTATACAAATGCCACTATTAATGAATCGAATAACGTGTTTAATAACGTGGCGCATTAAAAGCTACCTATATAATCACAGGTGACATCGGTGTTTCGTCACATCTAGTAAATAGATGGCAACATCTAGAATGTTAAGAATTTACCTAGTTTAAATTCTTTTAAAATGAGTAAAACTATAAAATATTGTCCCACGATTTCAATATAATTTAGTCAGAATGACAAAAACATACCAAAATTCATGATGAGTCCCTCTTCGACTCCGAGAGTCCCTGCACTTAACTCTGAAAACCACAACAGCATCTTTGCATGAAATTCTTAAGATGGGGGCTTTACCGCAAAAGTCACCCCGTCTGCATAAGCCACTGCCGCACACAAAATTGTATTTGCTGTAACTGAATTTGCTCAACGGCAAGCGCTCATCAAATTAAGTCACGCAAAGTGTGTAAATAAGTTCATTAGATGTACATCAAATTTGATTGAGTGGCACAGCCAGGTGTGTCTGCCTGTGTGTGTGTGTGTCTCTGCCTCTGTTGCCAATTGCTAATTAAAAATCAACAGCAAATTAAAGGTAACAAGAGTTTAATTCAATGCACAAATACATTTTGCACAAAACACAAATCAAATTTGATAAACTCTCAACTCAACTCGTGTTCGTCCTTTCGTTCTGGTTGCTCTCAAGCGGACACAAATTATCACAATGCATCGTCCTGGGCATCATCAACATCATTGTGTGTTTGTGTGCTTATGCTCGACTGGCAAGGATAACTGTCTGTCTGTGCCTGGCAAGACAAATGGGGGTGCAAATCGTTTATAGTAGTCACTCACACTCACACTTATTCATTCACTCACACTCACACTCACCACACTCATCACTGACCCAAACCCCGTTCAGCTGACTCAAGCTGTAACGGATGCATTTAATTTATTATTAGAATTATTTATGACAAACGACTGCGGCGGGGTTGGGCTGATAAAAAAGCCGTTATTGTTAAGTTTATTAGAGCAGAGACCAGCAGCAAAGCAGCCCCGCATCCTTGCATCCTTGTATTCTCACATCCCAGCAGCCCAAAAAGGGGTGCGACAGTGGTTGACATCCAAGTTCAGACCATTCCAGATGGTCACCAAGCAATTTGACTAAGCTGAAACAAGCCGATACGATTTTGGGTCTGGGTTTTAAAAGTCACTTTGAAATCCAATTGACAGTTTTGAAAACAATAAATGACACAGTCTTTTGATGCAAGATACTATAGAACTACTTAGTTTCTGAGTATCAGAAAAATTTCGAAAAAAAAACAATCGATTGATAGTTTTCCTACAAAACGTAAGCATTTTGCCACAATTGATAACAAGTACTACAATATCGTTTTTGGTGTGGAATTGAACACATGTTATTATCGATAATATTAGTTATCGATAATATCGATAATGACATGTGTTCAATTCCAATTTCAAATTTTTTGGGAACTAGATATAAGTCGATAGAAATAGATACTTTTCCAATCTATTTAAAATTATAATACTTGCAAATACAAAAGTGTCTGTAGAATTGAACACTAGTGTGATGACAAGCACTATCGATAGTATCGATAACTATCATTTACAGCAAAGTCTTTCGGGATCTGTTTACATCTTGATTGAACTCGATTGAAACAGGTAATTTTCCAATCTATTCAAAATTATAGTATAGTACGTTTGTCTGTAGAAATGAACACTAATGTGAGTCAAGCCATTGATAGCTCTATCGATAGTATCGATATATATAATATACAGCATATTTTCAAAGATCTGGACTGAAGTTGATGGAAATAGATACTTTTTTTTTTCAATTATAGTTATAAGCATTGAAAACTAAAGTAATATCAATCTATCGATGACATTATCGATAGTATCGATGGTTTTTATTTAGACTTTCTTTGAGTAAAACTGCTTTCCTTGGACATTTTATATTAAAAAAAACTTATAAATTCAAAATAAACATATTACATGAAGATTAAAAATTTCATATTTTTAATTTTAAAAGAAATATGCTGATACTATCGATGACTTACTTGCAAACTATCGATAACAACAAAAAATATTATTCAAAATTGGCTTAGCTACAAAATGCTTTTCACACTCAGAAACAGTGTCTACTTCTTAAAAACTACCTAAATATTGTTGTGTTGAGTGTTTAACGGTTTTTGTGCCACTGTAGCAAACGCATAAAGTTTAAAACTTTAGACGGGTCGAAAGAAAAAAAGAAATAAGTCAAATGGTCCTAGCCAAAAAATGATCAAAAACAGCCAAAACGCATAATTCATGCATCAGCAACATGGCAAAAGTCCTAACGGAAAAGGACACTTGAAATAAATTGCAGACTGACCAGTTAAACCACAATACGAATACAATAACAACTGGGATAGTCACAACAACAACAAAAACAGCAACAACAATGACAATGACAACAACAAATCGACGCACACTTGAGCACATAAAAGGATAACAATTTAACAGCATTGAAAAACATTTTTGAAACTTGCCCAAAAACCCAAAATGAAATGAAAATTTGTTTTCAATTTGTTGTTGCTTGAAAGTGAAATATGTTTTGGTGACATTAAGCCGTTGGAATCAGGATTAGATGCAGCCGACTGCCGAGTACAATAGCCAAAATATGTTAAGGACTAGGCCACAGGACGCGCTTCGATGGACTTGCTTTATGTGCGGCACGTGCTCATCATTTGAATCCTCCAGTTGAATTTCACGCTTACAGTTTTTTAATAAGTAGCAAATTTTTTAAACATTTGAAAATGTTGTTATCCCTCGGCGGGTGGGCACGACAGGATCTACGCAACGCGTTGTTGTCAATCGCATTCAAAATTGTTCAAAATTTAATTTGGCATTTGATGCTGTGTATTGGATTTGGCTCTGCTGCTGGCATATGCCATCATTTGGCTGCAAAGGATTAGCGTCCTGATGCTGGTCCCTGATCCTGGTTTGTCACCTTCAACTTTTGTGCAAGGAGCAACTTTCCTTTCGGCTACAACAGCCAAGAAATATTTATGCAAATTTTTCTCATTACGTTTGTCGCCGGCTTCATTGTGCTCCTGTTATTGTTGTTGTTGTTGCTGTGTTGTTTAATTCAAAGTTATTTTCCAAGTGAATTTAATTAAATTAAATATTCAGCACACGCTTCAGCGGAGTGCTTCATCTTTGTTCGCTTACCTCTAACACTTTAGCACCTTTGGCGCCTGATTTTATTTCATTTTAATTAATATTTATATGCTGAAATCTTGCAATTTTTACACGTCTTTTAAGCCAAAAAATTCTTTAATATGCTTGTAATTAAACATTAGACAAAAAAAAAGAAGGAAAACTCCAAACGAGGTATTCAAGCCCCAACAGCTCTGATATACATTGTGACGAAGTATATTCAATTTAACAACTAATAACCTTTTTTTTCAGTGTGCCGATTGTCAAACTATTGTTCAGCATAATGCATTATAGATAATCCTTACAAATGCCTTTCTAACGATTTATAGAACGTATCTGTAACTTCTTTGGTTTGGAAACTGTGGGGGTGATAATTTTAGCGGATTTCAGCGATTTTCCGCTAAATTAGCGGGATTTTACTAAAAAAAAGAGGTACTACAAAAATTTCTCGGCATATGATAGGGGAACAATCTTCATGAATAAATTGCTAATCGTCTTTCGCACACTTCGTGATGCTTCGTCAATAGAGTGACCTTCCGCACACAGAAATGAATGGATTTGAGACGGTAGAGTGAGCTATTATTAAACATTTTCGATTAACTTCATCTGTGTATCGAATACCCAACAATCAATATTCAATATTTTAAGCCTTCAGATCTAATGTGTGTATGTAAATGTGTACTATATTGCAAGAAGTGAGCTAAGTGTTAAGTGTTAAAAAAAAATTGAATTCGCTTTTATTATTGAAATCCAAATCCAATATTAAGAAAAATCACTTTTGTTTTTCTAGATCATTAATTATTCATGCCTGAAAACAATTCGTTAAGCTAATTACTAAGAAAGTGTATATTTATATAAACACATGTATAAATATTTGAGCAAGTCAACCTAAAACTTTAGTTCTTATAATAACTGTCATTAAATTACACCAAAATATGTCTTCCTGCATTAAGCTTTTTTTACTCCTCGTTATTGCACAAACAACGAGAATGACCTCAAATTCGCTTTTCCTGCAAGCGAATGTGGAGGCGACTCTAAATGTTATGTGCAATATATTGGACCGCTCGTCATATAAATAATAATAATCGGCTAACAATTCAATTGTATCGAAAATTGACTTTTCATTAATGACAAAATAATCGATTATTTCCAAAATAATGTTTTCATAGAAATCAAACAAGTAAAAACTTTGACTGGCCCGTTTTATTCAAAATATTTAAGTTTTTTTTCAAATGAGTATCAATTGAATAAATATTAAAAAGTATTATTGTATTTCAAGAGATTAAATTGAACTCAATAAACAACTTATTTTTATTACTGATTTTTTTTAATTTTTTTGAAAAAAAAAAAAAGAAACAAGAGTATATTGGGTTTGTGAAATGTCCGTCTGTCCGTCCGTCTGTCTGTCCTTCTGTCCGTATGAACGCAGTTTTTTCCACAGTTTTGAAGCTAGAGCAACCAAACTTGGTATACATGTTGGTGTATACCATAGGCAGACAAAGTGTCAAGATCTCACCCCCACCCCCACCCCTTCCCCCACAAACCGCAACAACCTATATCTTCCACAGTTTTACAGCTAGAGTAACCAAATTTTGCACAAGGGCTACTAACCACTTGCTTGATTGATCAAAAATGAGCAAAGTCTGTATCTCCCCCACCCCTTTAGCTGGAATCAACAAATTTTGCAGGTTGAATTCTATAGTCCTATTAAATAGATTGGATATAAATAATTTTGCCACGCCCACCCCCACCCGTGCAATCAAGCAATGTTTGTTTCTCCCAAACTGGCCCAACCAAATTTAAATTGATGGCAAAACTTGAAAGATTTGAGCAAATATACAATTGCCACGCCCACTTCTGACTCCGCAAAGAGGCTAAAAAAGAGTATATCGCAGTCGGGTGCATCCAACTGCAACGTTCTTACTTGTTTAAGTTAGTTTAGTTTAAGTTACGATACGTTAAACGTTTTATAATATTATTGCACACTGATTTTTAATAGGTTACTCTTAACATAAAGATATTGTTTATTATTTATTGCTTAAAATTAATTATTCATGACTTAAAACATCTGGAATTTTAACGAGGCTTTTAATGTAATGGCTTTTTTTGAAATGCAAGCATTTAACATTCCCTCAAAAGTATAAATACTTCAGTAAGTCAACTCACAACATTAGTTCTTAAAATAACTGTAATTGAAGTGCACCAAAGGATGTCTCACTTCAGCAAGGCTTTTTTACTCTTCGCATATCTCTGCTTGATGATAATTTCAAGTGATGCACAGGGGTGGAGTGAAGCAGGTAGAAACAACGATAATACACAGATATGAATAAATTTCCATAATTTATTTATTTATTTTGTTAAAGGATGTGGAATTCAAATTTCTGAATGTTTATCAGAACTTATTTATTGTAATTGTACCGACGACGCAGAATCACTTCCTCATGCTTTTAGTGCAGACGAATGTGAAGGCGAGTCTAAATGTGCTTTTTATAATAAAGGCAAACTCATCAAAAATGAAGATTGGGTGTCTTGGTCACTTCCAATGACTGTTCCAATGGATTAAATATTAGCTAAAAATGTAATTTTTCAAATAAATAAATAGAACTCAGTAACTTTTTGCGCTTAATTATTTGCAATTGATAATTTCTTGTTTGAACTTGATCCATTAGCCGATAAAATATTTTTATTTTGCCCTTAAGTCGCACCATTACAACAATAGTTGAAAAAAATCCAATACAAGTATTTTAATGTCTTGTTTAAACCAAAAATTATAAGTATTTCACCCGTATAACCTTAACCAACCATTTTCCACCCTAGGGGACTGAATTTTACAGTAATTTAGTATGCATTTGTTGCTAAATTCGCATATAGATCATTAAAAATTAATTTGAAGCCCTTTTGCCCTTACAACGTTGACCTCCCATTTTCCGCCCAGTGGTTCGAATTTTTCGGAAAATAGCTTTGCAGTCATTGTTGAAATTTTTTTTAAATATTTTAAAATGAGTTTGAACCTGATCAGTAGATAAACAAAAAAGTTACATACAACAGTTTTCTGCCAATTTTCCACATTTTCCGACAGAATTTTCAAAATGCCAGGTTAGAGCGCACTTTCGGCATAGGCCAAAACTACTGTACAAATTTCAGCCTTCCAGCTCTTAAGCGTTATGATTATGATAACTAATATCTTTGTAAACGAACATCGATTGTAATTTTGTAAAGTCGATAAGCGAACTAATCGATTATTTCATGCTTACATAGTACAGGGTGATTCAGGGTAAAAAAAAGTACTAAAGTAATATCTGCGGTCTGAGCAAACGTTCTTTGTTAAATACTATTTGCCTTTCTAGCGAAAAACTTGAGCGCCTGTGAGCCAGGATTAGAGCACCTAGCAGAAGTGCCAGCAGCTGCCTTGCTGAGAGAAAGCCAAGAAACCAAGAAACCACAAAGCCACAGAGTCAGAGAAGAAGCAGAGCAGAAGCACAGAAGCAAGAAAGCAGGGAAGTGGGTAAAAGGAGAAGTACAGAAGGCAGCAATTATGTTGCACAAAGGAATTTTGGTTTATTTGGCATAAGGCATATCTTTTAAATACAAATTACAAAGCACACGCCGTTGCACACAAACAGACGAGAGAGAGAGAGAGAGAGTGTGAGAGGGTGGGGAAGGGGGGGAGGTAAGGTAAGAAGTCGGCCATTTTGTTTATGCGCCGCGCACAAAGGAAAGCAACAGCAGCAAATAACAAACACAACACAAAACAACAACAATAAAAGCCGCAGCAAAGTCAAGAGGCGCCGGAAAAGCCCAACGAAGGAAAAGGTGAAAATTGCATGTTTTTAGTGCGAAAATAATTGTGAAATACGTAAAAGGTTTTTGCGCCCTGGCTACAACACAAAGGTAACACACAATGGCTGCCCTCACTCAGCTCCTTGATCCTTCAAGATCCTTGAGTGCAGCATAAAATCATCATCTGGCAATGTGTGTGGTAAAAAATTGTAATTTAATTGCAGTTAAATCGCCAGCAATTTGCCAAAAATCAACAAAGTAAACACACATTATAAATATAAAATACTTAACAGAAAGAAATGAAGGAAAAAAGAAAAAAAAAAAATGAAAAGACGATAAACTCGAGTGGTTCGCAGGCCGTTTGCTCAAGTGGAAAAAAGGTTCTGCAATGTATCTAAAGAATACGCATGCTGTTTGCCTGTATCTGTATCTGTGTATCTGTATCTGTATCTGCATCTGTATGTTATGTTTGCCTTGTGTGGGAAGGTCGAGCAGGTTGCACTCGAATCTCGAGTATGTTGTCTCATTATTTGTTTGCCATTTCGGAGCAAATGCATGAGAATGTCCTGGGGGCCAGCTAAAACATTTCTAGACGAATAAACGCAAATAAATAAATGCATATCAAAATCAACAAAATGATAAAAACCCCAGCGAGACAATTTCGAATTAATGCACTTAAAAAAATTAAATACATTTTTGAAAATCAAAAAGTGTATTTCTACTTTATAATTCATCGATTGCAGTTTGATATTTCGCTATAAAGAGATGCAGTGTATTCATTTTTTATTTTTCTTAGAGTTTCCAAAAAAGTTTTCAATCTAAGATTTGCTTTCAAAGTTTTTAGCAGAAAATATTTCTTTAACATTAAAAACTAATTTAGTTTTTTTGTTGATCTATATATATATAAATTTTTAAAATTATTTTTAAAATATAGATTTCCTCCTGGTTTTTTTATTATTTTAGCGTATTACATATCAAAAAATCATAGTGAAAATTTAGATTCTGTTTCACAAAAATGGTAAATTCAGGAAAATATCGGATTAACTTTAAAGTAGGGATGTGAAAAGCAATTGATTAAATGATTTTTTGACAACCAAATGAGTGACACAAAAATAATCGATTTTGGTGCTGTTACGCTTATCGATTATCGATTTTTTCCACAAAGCATCGCACAAACAGTTTTTAACTAATTTTTGATTGTGCCTAATTTGACAGATTTTCAGCTCCTTGAATATTCATTTAGACTACGAATTCATCGATTAATCGATTTATTCTATGCAGTTAATTGAAACACCTTCGATTGAAAATTAGTAAAATCTGTATTCGAGCTAATCGATTGTTCAATAATTTATGACATATATTAAATCTTTCCGATCAACTATATCACTTTTTTTTCTAAGTGCAGAAGTACTCATAAAATCAGGATACGCTGAAGTGGCTGTCATTGTTGTGGCTCAATAAGCCTTTGCATCTACATAAATAAATGCGATCCACAATTATGTTGCTTCGATAAGTATCTATTAGTTTTGAGTAGGCTAATTGTGGAGGATACAGATTTAGCTACAGCTAACAACCACAAACACACAACTTGAATCTTAAACCCTTCTTTTCTTGTTGTTTGTTGTTGTTGGGGAGGGGGGGGCAGCTGCAGCAGTCTGCTGCTTCTTGGCTGGCTGGCATTACCTTGGTTATTTAATTTGGTTATTGTATTCATTGACACAAAAGGCAAAAACAGTTAGCCGCCCCGCGGTGCACGGCATTCGCATCGTGTGTTTATCCTGGTGTCCTGCCAACTGCCAGAGGCCAAAAACAATGCCGCCCCAACCATTGAAATGATTTAGCCTAAGCTGCGCCAGCAATATGTTTTAGTTGAGTTTATGAATAAAATTACACAGGATTTCGCAGGTCAGATCAGAGTAAGAGAGAGAGAGAGAGAGAGAGAGAGAGAGAGAGAGAGATAGAGATATAGAGTGCAAGAGAGAGGGCACATATCAACGCCAACGAAGGATGATAAGCGTATCCACTTAATGGTTGCCAGGAGAGAGTGCCAAACACGCGGTCAAATGCAAGCGAACAAAGGACGAGCACACTTTTCCCCTAGGTGTGGGTCTATATGTGTATGTGTGTGCGCCAAAAATCCTTTGCCTGTAATCAAGCGTAAAATAGTACAATGAATATATCTACAATATATTTATAACAATGGCCAGCAAGCCTGCCACTCTGCCAACTGGTATGGGAAAAGCTGCCGATTGTCAGTTGGCAAACAAAAGGATATTGCAGCACACACAGGTTAATGAGTTCAACGGATAACAGTCCCCACACACACACACACACACGCGCACTTAGAATACGAGAGAGAGAGAGAGGGAGTATGTGTGTGTGTCTTGCCAATTGTCGGAGGAGGAAAGGCGGTTGGGTGGCTCACATATTCCCGTACATGCAAAACAGATAAAAGTAACAAGAAGCAGACAGAAGACAACGGGAATGCAAATATGTGAGTTAACTGTTAACTGAGTGGGTTGCTTCTGAAGTTTATAAGTTCTTAAAAAATTCGTTAGCTATGATTCATTATAAACGTTGCTCTGTTTCCAACGAAGTCATGTGTGTATAATTAAATGGATCTAAAAAATAGTCTGGACACCCTCAAAGAGAAATTTCCATTTTTCAATATATAGAAAACTTTATTTTACAGTTTTAATAAGAATTATTTATTCTATAATATTTTTACTTTCTTTTCCTATAAGCCAACATTTTTTTAATAGTTATTACGATTATGTTTCTCTCCTTACCTTTTCCACCTCCTCTGTAAAAAAAAATCTGTTGTGTTTTTCTTAGCAATTTTATTTGGAAATTATCAAACTTGTTTGTTATCAACAGAGTATTTTAGGTTTTCTAAACAGTTTTTCTTTTGACATAGTGAACTGGGAAATGTGTGAACTGCTCTTTAAAAAGGAAGAACGTGTGTTTATTTATTCGACCAGTGAAACATTAAATCGAAATCGATTCGAAATGGAAAGATCTGGGAATTGGGAACAGGTCTGAGTATTCAATAATATATCTAAGTTAAGAAACTATATACCTATATAATATATAGGTTAATAATTATGTTATTATTATGCATGCGTGCTACCATTTCCGAGTCCACATGATTCGAATGTGAACTGAAAAGCAAACGTCAAAGTAGGAGTAAACAAACAACTGATTTTCATCCTATATCATTTTTAATATATTCTTTAACGAAACTTATTAATTAAAATTAGATTGAATTCAATTTATCTAATTTTTCAATCCGTATCTGAATTGGTGGAATTGAAAATGGAATCATGGCAAAATATGACTTTTGAAATTTGGAATTAGGAACATGCAATAACTTTAATGCAAGCCCTCGTGTTGCCAAAATGTCAATAAGTTGCAGACAGATTTTAGATATTCTATCTCGCTCAATGCCACGCCCAAAGCAACAAATACGAGTACTTGTGTCTAACTTGTATCTTGTCTCTCTGTCTGTCTGTCTGTCTGTCTGTGTGGTTGACATTGCGCATACGCCGTGTGTGCAGCCAGCAGCAATTGTTGCCTTTGTTACATGTCTGTCTATCTATAGATATATTGAAAGATATGTTAGATGGTTAGATTAGTTGCCTTCATATAAAGACCGAACTTTGTTTGATCTTTAAGACTTTTGCTATTAACTGCTCTTGGTGATAACTGCTTGACCCTTTTGCTAATTGCTAACCGCTAATGACTTGGCATTTGGCGTACGCCCCCAAACGCCCACAGCCAACTGCCATTTGCTGCAACTAAGCGCAATTAATTAACAGCAAATGAGAATAGAAAAAATTATATAAAATGTAGGCACTTGATGGTGCCAACCCTCCCAATGAGAGAGAGACTTGGATAAAGAAATGCAGCTTAATGCTAAATTAATTCCAATTACCACATTGCCCGCTGCAGCCAGTACATCCCTAAGCCAGCAGTTAGCAGTCAGCAGTCAGCAGCCAGCAGTAGTCGACAAGTGGACAAGTGGACACTCAACCACAAGCCGCAGGCCGACAACCACCCAAAAAAAAAACGCCCACACCACCCAACCTCAGTAATTTAGCCACGCTAATGCGCGGACTGTGGTCAACAAAAGCCGCCGCACGCGCTGACCCACCAACCTCCGTATAGACCACAATTCTCACACTCCACTCTTCGAGTTGTTTCTTGCAGTTCAACTGATGGGAACTTGTACTTAGTAGTTCAACTGCTGGGAACCAGTTCAGTGGCGTACAATTTAATTTCGGAGTGAAATAAATGTGAACATTAAAAAACTCTTTAGATTTCAAAAAATATTAAATATTAGAATGAATCTGTTTCCATTTTTCAATTCCAATTCCGATTAAAACATTTTGAATCGGAATTATTAGCTATTCTGATTTCTGTCCAAATATCGATGATAAATTCGGCTTCAAAAGTTTTGCTTTCAAGAAAGTGTAAAGAAAGAAAGTTTAATAGTCGAAATAAGAAGCTGTCGGAAATGGGAACCGGTCGTATTAACTATTACTAAAGTTTTAATTTCAGTTTTCGGAGAATTTACCGTTACTTCGCTTAAAAATCGATCTCAACTGGGAGTTCTTTAGCATTCTTAAATGTAACCTTAATTCAGTCAGTTTTCGTGTGGACTTAACGTTAATCCTTTTTAACACTCAGTCTTTAAGGCAACCAAAAAGATAAAATGGTCAGAAAGATCATAGATTATTCAATCCGTTCGAATTTAAAAATAGCTTCAAAAGACATTTATTTAGTTCTAACGATTATTTCACCGCTCCTCAGTTCGTTTATTTCTTTAGTTTGTTCGATTACTTCGAGGTAAAGGGATTGAAAACTTTTCAATGGAAAGCAAATTCTTCCAAAAACAAAAATTAAACATAAATTAACAAATCAATCAAAGGAAGAAACGAACTAGATGAACGATATACCTACTTAGTTACTCATTAGTTCTTTGTGAGCAGTTCAATTGAACTTCGACTGAACAAATCGGTACAGCACTACTCCAGGGAGCAGTTCCAGTTTCAGTTTCAGTTCCCGGTCCCTTTTGTGCGATGTTTTAAAATGATTTATTTGATATAGTCGTTTATTTTTATATGTTTTTTCTTCTCTCTCTTTCTCCTTTTCTGTTATAGCCCGCACTTCTTTGGCTTTATGCCCGTTCGAAGGATACGCTAATTAATAATTAATTAAGCTTACATAAAATTGCCATGCCCACAGCTTGAATCGAGTGCAAAGAAAATATATAAAAATAAAAACTTTGTCGACTTTTGAAAGTATTCCAATTTTCTATTTTCTAGCATTTCTTTTGCTGCCAGTTGCGTGCAGAAGTTGGACAACTTTTCTTTTTTTTTAGCCAGCAGCCAGAACTTTTGGCACAATGTGTCGCCTACGTTTGGCCACGCCCATCAGCGGGGGGTGTGGGGGTTTAAAAAAAAAAGTTTTTACTGTCGCATTTGTGGCATGAAAACTTGGCGCACTAAAATGCAGACACACGCTTTGCTGCACATCGGATATGCACATGGCTGAGTGGAGCTGGATTCCAGCGATGGCAGGTCCTTGTCCTTGTCAGAGCACACAGGACTTGCCCCGCTGCTTTAAACAAAAAGCACGTGTGCAGCATGCCCCCGCCACATCTCTCTCTCTCTCTCTCTCTCTCTCTCTCTTTCTCTCTGCTTGCCCCCCCACTTACCAGCACTTGTTTCTATAGAATATGCTTTTGAGAGCTGACCTTTTACTGGCCTCCATACGAGTGGGGATTCGCACAAATTGTAAATTGTATACTGTAAACTGTGTATTTTATAAAAACACGAAAAAAAACTGTGCATAACTGAAAAGCGCAAAAACATTTTATATTTAATTGGTGCATAAGAGTGAGTGTATGTTGTTTTTTGTATTTCAGTCAAAATGTGGCGCCGTCTGCTGCTCCTGTTTTATGCATCCTTTTTGCCTACCCAATTGAGTTTCAAAGTTGCAATTAGAGCAGCTTCAATGAGCCAACCGACACTGAACCATTCGCCCATAATGTGCATATACAATGGAAACAGTTCAGACTGAGCTGGAACCGGCACTGGGACTGGGACTGGGACTGGACTCCTCTCAACAAGGACCAAGAACTGAAACAATGCGTATCAAAAGAAACAACTTGCAGACCATTAAACTCGAAAGCAAACGTTTCAGTATGAAATCAAATGCAACAGCGGGATATAGAAAGAGACAGAGAGAGAGATAAAAAGAAGGAAAAGAGATGGAGAGAGTGGTGGGATTAGTTTGAGTTTACGAATAAACTGCATAAAAGAAAGCAATTAAGATGAAAATATAAGTAAGTCCTTGTGAAGGAAAGCCCTGAATTCACACAACTTAGTGGTTTACAAAGATCTCACAAGCCAAAAACTGCTATAATATTTTATAATTACTTAATCTTTGGCACTCTTGGAAGCATTCACTGGTTTTCCTCTGAGTAGCTATTTTCCTGGCTAATAAAAGTATATAAATATTTACACTGTTTAATTTTCAATAAGTTCAATAAAATCTTTTCGAAAGTAACTGAAATCAAACCTGTAAATAATTTTAGTATTAACAAAAAATCAACGCCATTAGAAACCTAATTTTCAAGTCGATTTTTAAACAACTTAAGTTTTCCGTTAAAAATTTTCATTTGAATCCCAGTCAATTTTAAAACTACTAAAAAATCGTCAATTCATTTAGTTATTCATATTGAAATGTCAAAAGATAACAAGTAAAAACTAAGCAGACGCATGCGCCCGACTGCGCTATACTCTGTTTCATATGAAAGTACTAAGACTTCTACTGTCTCACACATTTAGGAGCACAAAGGTTCCATGTGAACAAATAGACATTCCACATACCAAATATACACTTTACACTTTTGAAACAGAGTATAAAAAATTGGATTGCAATTTGTTTAGGTCTTTGACAACTACAAACTACAAGAGCGACATGAAAAACTAAGCCAAGCAAATCCAAGAACGAATTCAAATGAAAAATCAAATTGAATTCACTTTGCCTTTGACTTTATAAACCGCCCCAAACACGCCCCGACCCCGGACCCACCAAAAAGTGTCAAGTGTTTATTGATGGAATAGGTGTGGGAAAAGGGAATAGGAAAGAGGAAAGCAGAGCAGGGGCTGAATGGCAGGCGATAACTGACGACAACATCGATGATTTCTTTAGACGACATTTAATTGAGAAATAATTGAATAGGTCGTGTGAAGTGTTTGTTTGGCGTTAGCGGGTTTTACATACACACACGCATATATATATACACACACACACACACATATGTCGTATAGACCCGGTTGGGTAAACCCGCCGCAATGAAATTAGCTTTGTCAAACGTTGGCTGACATATGCACGGGTTGAAGTTGAATGGTCCGGAAAGATGTATTGCAGCGTGAAAACGACACAGCGAGTTGTTAATGAAGTAGTCACAATCAACGGAGAAAGTCAACCAGCTTCAGCACCTATCCCTCTCCCCCTTTCTACCCTTCGAGACAAATACAAAAACCATAAGCTGCAGTCAAAGGCAAAAACAAGTAGAAGGATTTCTCGTTTGATTGCAATGCACTCCTTCTTCCTCCCTATGCAAACAAATCTCGATTTGTGCAATCAATCGCAAGCTTATAATTGCAGTTGCAATTTAGACTACTTATTGTAGGAAAAATATGCTCTTTTAATTGAGAATGGGCATGTTGCAGACATTTAGCACAGCTCGAATAGCAGCAGCTATTTTTTGGTATTTCAGATTGTTATATACAGAAAACAGCATAGCTTCATCAAGCCCATGAAATGATTAAAGCCCATTCATGGTGTGCTTTAGTATAATTGTTTATAAGTTTTTCGATCTAGGTTCTGCTATCAATTATAGTAATCGATGATAGTCGTCAATTGTATGCAACTTTTCATTCTTTCTCACTTTCAAAGATCTATATAAAAAATCTACAATGACTGCATACCAATTTTTTAGGAAGAATTAAAGTACTGCAAATGCATGTAACAGACATAAGGAGGCATTTCCGAATGTATAAACTATATATATTCTTGAACAGCATCAACAGCCGAGTCGTTCTAGCCATGTCCGTCTGTCTGTCCGTCTGTATGAACACACAGATCCCGAAAACTATACGAGCTAGAGAAACCAAAGTTGGCATGCAGGTTCCTGTATATCATACGCAAATCACGTTTATTTCAAATTTCGGATACACCCCCCGAACCCCCTCAAATCTCCCACAGGCTCAATTTTAAAGATATAGCCTTGATTTTTGGTACACATATACGTTTTATCAATGTTGATCGGTTGCGTAAATTTCGATCGGATAAATAACACCAAAGTTATGGAAGACTCTATTACCCCCGTATCAGCAGGCAGAAACAACAGTTTGACAAGCACTGGCCAAGTTAAGTACGCTGCTTGCTTGTGTGGCCGCTGAACTGCTTGAAATGCAGACGGGCAGACTCAACTAGAGCGTTCTTACTTGCTTAAAAATGCATTTGTAAATTAAAATTGAAGTACTTAGTACTTAGGTAGTATTTTATAAAAAATTAGTCTTTGAATTTGTTTCCTTGTTTCCTAACCATAGATAATGTCATTGTAGCACGTGGAATGGAATTTTTTACAAAAGTTATTTAGATCATATCTGAGAAATACATTTTTAAGGAATAACAAAACATTTCGGAGTTAACAGCATAAATAAATGGCTAGTAAACTTTTTACGCTGCCTTAAAGCCCCAATTAAGAATGTTTTACTTTAAAATGCTCCACTAACAGACACCCTGTACGTGACAGTTTTAAATTATATACAGTCGAAGAACCAAATGAGCTTCTCATACCCTAGTCTTTATGTTTCTGATGTGAATTGCAAAGTAAATTGAAGAATTCCCATTAAAACCAATTGACTTTCAGTTTTAATTGTTTGTTAGAGTTCCTGTATTGTCTTAAAATTATTTTTACGTATCCACACTGAGGGGTAAAAATAGTAAAATTTAAGAAGAACATCTTTAATTTGACAATTTTTTTAATCTTTAAAAGTAAAACAAAGATGATACCAAGTCATAAAATTATTCAATGCGAATACAAATTTGTGAATTCGTAAATGGAGGCATGCCTGATTATACCCTTTTATAAACATTTGTTGTGTACAGAGTATATAAACGCAAAATAGTAAACAATAACAATTTAAGGCATAGAGAAAACAAGTGCTTTAAGTAACACTTATGTCCGGCCTGAATCCAAACATTACGTGAGACGCACAGCGGCTCTAACGTTGACAATATGAGAGCAATTAGAATCTCGGCCGGCACTTCTATGAATTCTAGGTTAATGTCAATGTCGACGCTTGGAATAGAACTGGTTTCTCTACTATGAGTTACACTATATATACTATAAGAGATGCGCATTTTGGATGCCTCGTTTCATTTTCAAAGTATTGCCATTTAGTTAAAATGTATAAATTAGAGCTAGGTTTACTGTGCTGTTGTTGTTTTCTTGTCAATGGACTGTCAGCCAGGACAGCTTATAAAGCCGCTTGGCAACTGCCCACAGCGGAGGCAATGCATCAAAGCTTGGAGAGCTGTCAGTTGAAGGCAGCTGGTGAGAATGCAGTTATGCTGAGATGTTTCGTGGAGCAACTGGGTCTATGGACAGATGAGCAGGGCTACAATGCGAAGCGCATAGCAAAGATCTTTGCGGCACACAAACAAATGGAGGAGCTCATGCTGGTTATTGAGTACTGCAATGAAAGGGAACGACGCGAGGAGCAGCCGGCAGAGTGGGCCTATGAGGCATACAAGTGTGCCACCTCGGGCAGATTTGGGCGTTGGGTCAAGGATTATATAAAACAAAAGCAGGAATTGCAATAAAAAACAAGTTTATTAAGCCAACTTGAACTTGTGTGCGTTTATCAGGCTGCTGTTATAGAAAGATTTATCAGTTAAACCTTGACGCTGTGCTGTACCAGCTGCAGGCTGGAGCGCATAAAGCAGGTGCCGCCACGATAGGCCCAGGTGCAGGCATCGCTGCCCTGCGAGTTGTTATCGGCACAGGCAACAATCTTCTGATGGGTCTCATCATTGTGATCCACATGGGCGCCACCAGCCAGCTGCTCGTGAATCTTGTGCACATCGAAGCCAGTTGTTTCATCAAAGAAACCAAACTGCTCAAAGACGCACTTCAAATAGCAGCGATTCTTTTCCTCATCGGCGAACTGCCACTTCACATACTGTTCAACATCTTCGGGCGTGGCATGCACCCGCTCGGAGCACAATTGACGAAACTTAACCAAATCTTCATGCGTCTTTACCACATAGCCAGTGCCATGGTGATGATGCGCGTGCTCATCGGCCAAAGCCACAGTCAGACTGAGCAGCAGAATGATAAGTTTCATGTTGAAATTAGTTAGAAGATTGATTGCAACTGCAATTTTAGCTGCGCTTGCATTTATATTTATAGCTATAGCTAACTGGTCCAGGCAACAGCTGACAATTCACCTTAATGATTGACTGCTGCACTGATTGTCTTATCAATGGGCCAAAGGTCAAAAATTCATTGTCAGAGTTCATTGTGCTCAGCTCATGATAAAGAAACAATAGATGTGGCCCTGTAAACCTAAAAATACAAAGTACAGATAATTCTAATTGCATTTCATTGTGGCTTTCCATTGTTCTATCACAAAATGTTTGCTGACCAAATTCAAATCAAATTTCAGCGCTTAAATATAGCGTCATCTGGCGTTCAAATTTGTCCCAGTGCGGCGTTTAAAATTAGCGCCATCTGGCGTTCGATCCTATCGCCATCTGACGTTATAAACCATCGCCATGCTGCGTTTGACGTTATTGCCATAGCAGTTACCTTAAGCAAGTGAGCAAGAACATTTAGTATTTTATAAGTCAGAAAGCGCTTAGTTACATTGCTGGCAGCTTTGGCAAGTGAGCGACCACACTTGGTATTTTATACGTTATGAAAATTTTGAATTACTGCTTAAAAGAAACATATTTTTAAGAAACAATTTATTATAGTTTATAAATATGCATTTAACATGATAATTTAATATTAATATTGAGTAAACATAGCTGCAATTGCATGTTTGAACCCTCTCGTAATTAACTACAAAATTCAAAACAGCTTCTTGCGCCGTAGAAAGCTTAGCGTAAATAATTCATAGCTTTATATTCAGATGGACCAAGCTTGATGATAACACACACCTGGCTGAAAATAGCAACAACAATCTAATGAACTACTACCTGCCAGATCAGGCTGCCACGAAAAGTTCAAACCCTCATTATGCCAATCAAATAGGCAGCAGCCAAACGTAAAAAGGGAAAGCGAAAGTTCATGCAATAAAGAAAACGCAACAGGAGGCAAACAACAACGAAATGCAACAACAACAACTGAAAACTACTAACGACAAATTAAACAGCAACAAAAAAATCTTCAAATTGTTGATTGACCCCAAGAGCTGTCGGCATCTGTGCTCTGAGTGTGGGTGGCTAGCGCAGCTGACAGATCGACGCTTATCACCTCTGCCAGCGAACGTGACTGCAACAAAAACAGTAATACGTAGCTGTGCTCGACTTCAGGATACCCTGTTGTCAGCATAGATAACAAATAAGTCTTCTAACATAAATTTAGTTGCTCAAATTGAAAATAAAAATTACTCATAACAACTGCCCTTTTACAACAATTCAGAATTATGATATTCTGACAGGAAATAGATAGATAGATAGATGAATTACAGACCAAATAATGATTTACAAAGCAGTGATAATATACCCCTTTTACCACTCATGAGTACAGAGTATAATGATCCATCAAGCAAGCAGTTGGAAACGCTTTAATAGCTGCTTTGGAAGAAACTGTGGGGCGTGCGGCAACTTGTAAACAACAACAATAACAACAGCAACAAAAACAACATGAAAAGCAATTCTTAGCCATTGTAATGAAAGTGAAACTATAGTTGAGCTCATTTGTAGAATAGAAGGCGTGACTGGGTTAGTCTGGTCAGCTTTGGACTGAGCCAAAGCTGATCAATGGCTGGACAGTCTCTCACCCATTATTCTAGACTTTCGCTCAGTTAACTGCATCCAAATTGATTGCGTTCCCAAAGCAATTAAACCAAAAATGTAATCAAAATGCTACAAAGGGTAAAACGGGCTAAGCTGAACACACTGAAGTGTTTATATACTTTTTATAGAATTGAAATAAATGTGTAAATAAGTTAAAAAATTAGCGATAAATATTATAATATAAACTTATTTCTTGTTTAATACTTTTTAAAATAAAGTTTTCATTAGGTTATTTAAAAAAACAAAAAAATTATTTTTATGAACACAACAAAATAATGGTAAAAATGATCAGCATCGAATCTAAACCCGACGATAACTTTTGACTTTTTATTCCAAATCGTTTTTGACTTTGTGCTCCTGTTTTCAAATAAAATATCACTCTTCCTTTTTAAAGATACGCTCAATTGAAAATAGATAATAATTTCGATTCCGAATGTTTTCATCGGAATTGTAGCTGGAAATAGGTCTATTGAAATGGAATTTTAGTTGTAGGGTGCATAAATTTGCAAGAAATATAAATTTAAAAATCTATAATTAAAGGGAAAAAGCTTTAACTCACTTTAAAGTTGTAAAGATCCTTTTTAAATATGTGTTTCAAACTGTATGCTCCAGCTAAAGTATACCAAGCAGGAGTTCTTCAAACTAGGCCAAACTGTAATAAGTTCCTGCAGAGCGCCATAAAGCTCCATTCGCCAACGGCAGCAGCAGCGACGTCCATTTGCTGTTGCTGCTGCTGCGCAACGTTGACGTTGACGTTGACGCCGGCGTCGCTGCTGCTGCGGTGAAGGTATAAAAGGTAGAAGACCGCCCAATGCTCGCTCAAAATCCAATAAGAAACGCGCATGCGCAGCCGCCGCGCCGTCAGTTGAACGTCAGCAGCAGCAGCCTCCGCGTGATCTCGCGTCGTATATAAATATAAATATAAAAATATATTTCTCAGATTTCGATGCTGTTATTAATATTTTAGCCAGCATTGTGTTGCTTTCTGTGTGTTGCATTTAGTTTAGATTTTGCATGTGCAATATATTGCAATATTATTTATAGCAACTTGTTTTTCAAAGTCATTACGTGTTTTGTCGTGCCGCGTCAACTTCAGCTCAACAAATTGTGCATTTTGAAAAGTATACAGCAACAACAACAGTAACAACAAAACAGAACTGCAAAGACAAATAAATTAAATAAATAAAGTAAAACGCAAAGCAACAACAACAACAACAACAACAAAAAAAAAACCCCAGTGCAGTTAACGATTTATGCTTTAATTTTTTTTCGAACATTTCTTGCGCTTCCTGCAAGGCGAATATTTTCTGCAAAAGACACAACTTGAATACTAAATACGCAAATGACAAAGGTAAATTATAGTCTGATATTTGATTTAGATCCCACGCTCCCCATTTTTAATTATTTTTATTATTATTGAGCCGCACTTTCACTTTTTGTGCACAACCAGGTTTAAGGTTACCTTTTGTGACCATTTTTATTGCCTTTGAACTGCCACAGATCACTTGGCTCTTAGCTCTTAGCCATGACTCTGAGCGTAACTCTTGTTTGTTAACTGTTTGTCTGACTCAGCGTCTAATATGCAAAAAACTGGCAATGCAAGCTAGTATAATAAAAATAAACGAATGAGAGCAAATTGCTAACAGATTAAAAATTATTCATTTGCGCAGAAAACATTAAACGAGAAGTTAATCTTAAGAATAGTTATATGCAGAAGATTGAATACCCTTGCAGAGGTAGTCAGGCCTGTAACCATTTTCAATACTTATATTTCGACTGGTAATTCCTAATGTAGAAATATTCTATAGACTGATTTTGGGCAGTCATATTTAAACCTTAATTTTACGACTTTAACTGCAATATTTGTAAAAACAAAAAGGTTTTTTACTCAGCTCAACTTTTGATCAATCTATGGCAGTTTTATAATATTATGATTTCGATATAAAGATTGTGTTAGAAATTTAATTAAATTAAAAAACTATATGGTATATAAACTATATAGACAAGGTACATACTTTTGATTAAGTATATATTTACTTTGGAATGCCATTTTCAAAACGTTGCATATAAAACGAAAAAAGTATAGTATCCTTAGCTTAGATTTAGAAACAACTTCCAAAAGCGATTCTAATGTATATGTAAATGAAAACGTATTAAGTTTAAAGTAGTCAATCTTAGACGTTTAAGACAAATTATAAAGCCAAGCAATATGTTTAACACTTCACACAAAAAAAAAAGTTACGCCGTTTGAGTTCAAATTTTTGAATGACTCAAACAACTTTGAGCACTAAAAGATTCAAGAATTTTTATTAATTAAATGTATTTAATTATTTTTCATAGTCAATTATTATAAAATAAGTCAGTATTATTAACAAGTTTAGCTCAAATTTGAAAGCAGCATTCATCATAGTTACGAACATGTTCAATTTCCTGCCCTATAGCTATTCGCAAAGCCATTGAGCTGAACTGAGCTGAACAGTAACAGTTTTTCCAATGGCACACCCACATTATTGTCTAAGTTTATAATCAGCTATTTGAACTTAACTTTTAAGCCTAAACATATCCAGGGCCAAGAGCGTGATCTTCAAAGGCGACCCGCAGCAGCTTAAACGTATTTTTATTGTTTTTTATGAAACTAGCTATAAAACTCGTAGTTTTGGCACTTAAGATGCCCCAATTTCAAGCATTGAAGTGCACTCACACTTCATCATCATCATCATCATCATAATGATGATGATCATCATGATAATTGTCTCATGATCGGCACGAGCTCTGCAATTGTTGTTTTGCTGTATTTGTTGATTCAATTTCAAACAATTCGATACGGCACAAAAGCCAAAAAGGAAAAGCGTTGAAAATTGGTCTCTGATCTTTCAATTGGTTTGCTTTTTTTTCTACCATTTTGAAAGCATACAAAATAAAAAGAAATAACAACAAAAAAATAAAAACAGTCTAAGCACTGGCAATGCTCTGCGAGCTATCACGAGCGTGTTGGTGCGTGGGTGGAGAATGTTTTTCTTTCTAGCCCAAGTCCAAGTCTAAGCCATGGCAACACAAGGAAAGTCAAAGTGAAATGCATATGGAAAGCAAAGCCAATTACTAACTAAATCCAAAGTACTCGGAGCATAAATATATGTGTGTCTCTAGGTAATCTGAGTGCAGACGTCGCGGATTACAAACCAATTGAGAGTGCGAGGCGTGCAAATGCAAAGATCGAGATCGGAAGAAACTCGGTCACAGATCACGCTACGAGTCAGTGGCGGTACCAAGGGGGGAAACTAAGCTGGCTCTGTTTGGCATAAAAGATATGCATGCTTATTGCGGAAGTGCATTTCCCTTCAACTCTTCCTATTTTAACTTTTCACAAAATTTTACAAATGGAATTATTCAATATTTTGTGTAAAATGTAATGAACCTTTAGTTGAAATAGAGTTTCAAAATCTAAAAATAAATTAAAATTAAATAAAACAATAAATTAAATTAACAAAAAGCACTTCAAAATTATTAAATAAATGTTCTTAATTTATTTTGAAACTTTAGATTGGTCTGCTGCATGTTAAAAATCATTTTATTTCATAATCATAAAAATAAAAACTAAAAATAATTATTGTTTTTTTTACTTAGATACTTATTTCTGAAGAAAAAAAGAAAATCAAAAATAATCATAATTTTTTATTAATATATTAAAACAAGTAAGAATACTCTAGTCGAGTGTGCCCGACTACGAGACTCCCTGCTCCCAACTTGCATTTCAAGCAGTTCAGCGGCAACACAAGCATGCAGCTTACTCAACTTGCACAGTGCATGTCAAACTGTTGTTTCTGCCTGCTGAGACAGGGGTAATAGATTCTTCCGATCGTGTTGAAATTTACACATCCGAAAGACATTGATTAAACATACATGTGTACCAAAAATTAAAGCTCTATCTTTAAAATTGTGGCTGTGGGAGTCTTTTGCGATTTGCGGGGGTGCGGGGGGGGGTGCATCCGAAATTTGAAATAAACTTCATCTGCGTATGGTATACAGGAACCTACATGCCAAGTTTGGTGTCTCTAGCTTTTGTAGTCTCCGAGATCTGTGTGTTCATACGGACAGACGGACAGACAGACGGACATGGCTAGATCGTCACGGCTGTTGATGCTGATCAAGAATATATATAGTTTATATAGTCGGAAATGCTTCCTTCTGCCTGTTACACACATTTGCAGTACTTTATAACTCCCTTTTTCCCATTTTTAATGGGAACAGGGAGTAAATAGAAAATAATCATTAGAATATAATTTTTATAACAGAACTTATAACCAATCATTAAGGTCCCAAATAAATACTAAACAAAATATTATAATCGATGAAATAAAGAAAGCCCCCTCAAATGAAAATCACACATACGCCACTGTAACAAATATTTTTTTTTGCACTATATATACATTGTCAGTTCATGGGCTGGCGCATTTCCATGCCAAGTGGTCAACTTGTTTAACCGGACCTATGACAAAAAGATCTCTAGATCTGAGTGCTGTCTTGGTGTTGCTGCTGTCTAAGGAAAGGCTCAAAATTCCAATGATCTGAGTACCAAGCGATCTATTTAGCTGTCCGTCCGGTTTGATCGGCTTCCAATAGGTAATCCAATTAAAGGAACAATCTACATTTCAATTCAAAACTAATGAACTGTAGTTAATTCACAACAATGCCCAGCAAATGTGTATATTGATTGTTTTTGTTATTGTTCCAAGTTCAACTGTTGGACCACGTTTTTGAATGCAGTACAACATATTCGTATACTTAGAGATCGTAGCGAATTGAGTTCGTATCTGACTTGGCATTTGAAAGTCATGAGCGTTTGCGATGACGTCGAAATTTGTTGTGGTTGTGGCCAGTTCCAAGCTTCTAGTATTACTAACAATTCCAACGCCCAGCTTCCTTGTATCGTAGTCCCCAACTTCCGTCAACGTTTGCTGCTGCTGTCTCCCCTCAAAACTCCACAATTGTGCGTGGTCTGAACAATTCATTGATTGATTATCGATATGCCAATCAATTAAACTGTATTAAATGATTTTAGTGACAAATCATGGACTTTTCGACAATGAAATGGAAGCTCAAGATAGCTACATAAGAGTGCTGCATAACTATCGTAGGCAATATCAATACTATCGATGTGTGGTATTGTAATATGAATGTATTTAATCATGTTAAATGGAATCGCTAATGAATACGCGAAACTACGCCGATACAACAACAAAATATCGATAGTATCGAAACAACAGAGTAGGGCTACTATCGATATAATCAAAACTTCCGAGTAGAGTCAGTATCGGTAGTATCGAAACTACAGAGCAGGATTGCTATCGATTATACATTATAATATCGATATATTTGTGACATCCCTAATGGATGTTACCTGTACAAATACATCTACAACTAAAACCTGTTCTACTTACAGTACGCTCGGTTGGTATTGCTGCTGGCGCTAGCACTATGCGTCAGTTCCTGCCATGGAGGACGTCGTCTGCGCAAGAAACCTAAGGTATACAATGCGCTCATCACTACGGATGACAATTTGACCTCGAGTCGGGCATACCCCGTCATACAGCCCACCATACACGAGCCGGGCTATGCGCCCTTTGGGCCATATAATCCCTTTGGCTACTACAGTCCGCCACTGGTGAGATTTGGACAGCCTTTAGTGCCCGGCCTGCCGCACAATGAGCGGGTAAATTAATTGCAAATCGCAACGTTGAATGTTTACTAATGATTCAACTATTACAGCTGCCCTATCCACTGCCTACAGCGACACAATTTCCACCAGTGTATGCATCCTATGATCCCAATCAGCCCAGCATTGTGCCGGGGGAACGGCAGCCACAGCCACAGCCCGAGTTGGTGCCACAATCTGAAACAGCTGAGAGTGCGGAGCCCAAGGAGATTATGTCTAAGGATCAGCTACCACTGCCACTTAATGAACAGGGTCTGCCGCCTGTTCTCATACCCCTATCATCTCAGTATCATGGACAGCAGCCGATGCATCTGCCGCCCTATCCCTACAGCCAGTATCCGCTGATCTATGATCAGACGGGTTATGTGCGTCAGCGTGAGAATTATTTGCCGCCCTACGATTACTATCCCAGCCAGGGTTATCCAACGCGCAGTCCGCCAGCAGAGGCGCCGCCAATGCAACCGCAAGCTCAGCCGGAGGTGCAGCCATTGCCGCTGGACAGCTTGGATGCCACGCCAAGCTTTGAGGATATCAAAAATGGCTCCGAGAATAAGAATAGCGATGTGCCCGATGTACCGCCGCCGCCAATACCTTCCGGCCCAAAGCGTCCAAGACCGCAGGATAATTGAAGGGCGTATCATATGAATTATACGCGTATTTATTACCATTTTTTCTTAAGCATTTCGATTTGATGTATTTGTATGATGTCGTTTAACCCATTAAGCTAAGTAAGTGTTCATCAAAGATAATAAATAAATAAATAAATAAATACCGCCACAGCGGTGAATGAACTTGTCCAGCTAAACTCTTGGGAAATGGCTCTAAGCTGCTTTCTCTGTTTCAACGCCACCCGGGAATTGATTATCAACACCATGATATCCTATAAATGCAGCAGAAAGAGCAAAAATCAACTCAGTTTGCATTGAGAACTTTTTGCAAAATGAAGCTATTTTTGCTGTTGATTCTGTGCTGCTGCTTTTTCAGTTTGGGTAAGTAAAATATTCTAAATTTTTTTTGCAAAATTAAACTGCTTACTCTTAACAGCTTATGGCAATGCCATTGTTGCCACCAAGCCGCCATTTGTGCGCAGTCGATATAGCATTCGTTGGCGTAGAACAACCACAGCCATTCCAGAGATCACAACTGGTCGTGCCCAGGATCTTGCAACCTCTACGGAGCATCCCAAAGTGGGCACCTCAACGGCCAGTCCAGACTATGATTACTATGGCAATGGCGAAGCTGACAATATGGTGCATAAATAAATATCGTTTAATGCTATCAATCTAAAATATGCATACATTTTCAAAAAACATATAATAATCCTAAAGTGTCTATACATAAAATAGATCTGCACTCCATTTAAATACAAATTTAAATTTTTACCGCCACACATTTGCTTGTAACTGCACTTTTTATAAGAAGAAGCAGCGGTCCCTCTAACAGAGCTCTGTTAATTAACATACTAACATATGCGTCAAGCTTGATACGCAGCTACGCTGTCAAAGTATAACGAAAACAAAATAAAAATTTTTCAATAGCCAGTTGTTAATTATATATAAGAATAGAAATCAATAAATGTCACTAGACTAGAATGATTTATTAGAGTCAAAATTATAGTCGTTGGATCAACGTAAATATCAAAATTAAACGTCGTTTGTTTTTTTTGTATGCTCAAGTTTTTCAACCCCTCTTTCGTCAGCAGCGTACTGGTCTTTTGGCAGACTCATTGCGTTAACAGAATTGAATAAATTTAACAAACTAGTTATTTAGAATGTTATTTACCAATAAATATGCGCCGCTTGTGTGGCGCTTTCAAAAAGTTTCAAGTCTACTTAATAAGCGAAACAAATCTTTTTGGCTAACAACTGCTGCCGGTTTAAAATCAACAACAACAACATTGAACACAGACAGATGGAGTGAGGGGAGTAGACAATTCTGCTGTTGGTGAGTAAAAGCTGAGTTTATTATGTGCGCTAAGATTGAGCTTTGATTGCGCGCAGCAGCAGCAGCAACAGATATGAGAGCTCAGTTCTGTGCACGACAGCAACGAGAGCAGCAGCAGCAACTGGTGTTGGCCATTTAAGATTTTACAGCAAGCAAAATCCGCTTACAGTAACCAAAACAGCCGTGAAAAAAGTCAAAATGGTGGTAAGTAAAATATCTGGTTCAATAAAAACAATTAAGCAATCACAAAAATGACAACAAATGTGATAGCTTGTCTTAAATATTCATATATGCTACACATACTTATCGCTTGCGAGGCAAGGGAGGTCAGCGCCCCCTCCCCACAAGGGCAGCGAAAGCCACAGCTAACGATTTTAATATATCAAATACTTGTTGCTTAACCACAGGCCAAACTGACTGAAAAAGAACGTTGCGAGAAGCTGCAACCATTGCTGGATGCCGGCTGGTCTTTAGTGGAGGGACGTGATGCCATATACAAGGAATTTTTGCTTAAGGATTTTAATCAAGCTTTCAGCTTCATGACTGGCGTTGCCTTGTTGGCTGAGAAAATGAATCATCATCCTGAATGGTTCAATGTGTACAACAAGCTGCAGGTCACCCTAAGCACCCATGATGTGGGTGGTCTGAGTAGCCAGGATATACGCATGGCCACTTACTTGGAGGCACAGGCCAAGCTGTTGAAATAATTGTCTTTCAATCAACTAAAACTGTTTTTTTATATTTTCCATACGTATGCAATAAATACTCAGCCCAACATGGACTTACTTAATATTTGATAGTCCGCCTCTTCTAAAATGTCAGGTGATGTTTCATCCTTGACATAGCCGAGCGCATTGAAGAATGTTAAAGAGTTCTCATTATTATTGAGCACAGTGAGCATTATTTTCTCAAGCTGCCAATGTCGTGCACATGCGTCCAATGTTTGCATCATAAACTTGCCAAGACCTTTTCGCTGATACTCGGGCGAAATTTGTATTTCATAGCTAATATTAAAGAAACGTAAATTAAATAAAAATCTTAAAATTTAAATAAAATATTTACCAGTAGAGCACACAATCGCCATCGTCCATGTCAAAGCGAAACATTGTGTAGGCCACAGTTTCTTTCTTTTCATTCTGTGCCACCAAGAAACGTGCCCAGTTTTTATTGAGCTCAGCCTGTTTGATTTTCGGCTTCCAGCCCATTTTTAATTGTTTGTAGTAGGGACCAACATTCTGCTCCGCCAGCTTAAATGTCCATTTGAGTGCCTTGGCATCCATATCGTTCTTGGCGCGGCAATATAGTTTAAACTGCTCACCTGTGCTGGACTTGTAGCTATCGTAGGGCAATGTGTCTAGTGGATTTTTTGCACGTGCCGCTGCTTCTATGAATTTGTGTTTCGCAGCGGCGCTTAGTTCATCGCGGTTTGTCATTGTTTATTTTTGATGTGGCAACAATTTAATATTGTTTGTAAATACATATATCAAAGGCAGGAGGAGCGTGTGTTGCACTTAAAAGCGGGAAGACAGTGCTGTTAAATACCAATGAAAATGCAGCCCTGAAAATTTAACCAGCACTTCTAATAAATTCCATTCCAGCCCTGCCCTGCAGAGTGTCAACCAACACTGTTAATTCCCATGAAAGCGCAACCCTGCAATGTGAGCATTTCCCATCACTGTATTTCCCATGGGAATGCAACCCTGCAAAGCAAAAATTTTGTACACCACTGGAAATATTCCAGCAACGCATTCCATTGTGGAAATTTTGTTAAACTGTAATTGTCTCAAACAATTAATTTGAGCAGTCGAAGTTAAAGGTGCTCGTTCACTTACACAAATACGCCAAAAAGGGTAGGTTCTTTTAAAATGTTAATATATCTCTTTATTTTTGACATTATCCATCGTTTTCTCAGCAAAACGAACAAAACTCACTAACTGTAAACAAAATGTTTAAAAAGTCAAAGCCAAAGGTGGCCCCGCCGCCCCCAGCACCCACAGTTGAGCAAATGCTTGCTGATGTTGAAACTTTCGAAGTAATTCATTCAGCTGAAATTACTTCCATTAGCAGCGAGGCTGTCGAGCAGGCTCTGCTTACGGAGCCCGAGAATTTGACTCTGGAATCCTGGTGGAAAGTGTTTGACGAGTACGACCAAAAAGTCATGAAGCTTGCGATTTTGGAAGGCGCATTGGAAACCCAACGCGAAAAATTGTTGGCTTGCAAGTTAAACTTGGAGAAGCAGGCAAACGATCTACGCGATAGTATTACTAAGCAGCAGACGCTAATCAAGGAGGTTGTCGATGATTAAAAACAAGTAAAATAATCAACATTAATGGATTTCTGAAACTAATTCAGATTTAATATAATATGTTAATAAAAATACCCAAGCAGCTGTCCCACAAAAAATAAAAACTTAGCAGAGTGACCTATCGAAAAGCTTTGGTCACACATGCCATCCAAACGAAATCAGTCTTGAGGCTGATTTCAATTTGATTTTTATTTCATCTTTAGAGGAACTCTTCTCATTTAAGTTGGCTTTGAAAATATGGCGCGCCAAATATTTAAGTACATAAATGTATTTCGCAACTTATATATGTGTATAAATATAAATAAATACAAGTAATCAACTACATCACATACCATTTTTCTTAATACTTTTAATATAAATACTTATAACAATTGAATGCAACTCGTCTTGAAGCAAAAATTCAAATCACAAATGCCTGCTAACACCATCTTGCAATCCAAACAGCTGTTCACGAAATCAGAATAACGCTGATGTCCAGTCTGTTCTGAAACTGATTTTGATTTGCTTAAATTTAATCAAAATCAAAACGGGAATCCCTTTATTTCCTTAATTTGAACAAATAAATTCATCAGCAGTTTTGTATATCGATAGCCAAATCGATAGCTGTGCGCGCACATACACAGTTCATGCTATCGAGTACATAGGTAGGCAGCGCTCAGAAAGTATCGATACTGTTTACATGCAGCCGTTTTATTTATGCAGGGGAGGAAAAAAATAATTGTTTTTAAATAGTTTGCATTGCAAAATGCAAGTGTCTAACTGAATATAAAGTAAGTTTCATGAAACACAGCCGTAACAAAAATCAAATGCGCAAGTCATATGCAAAATGTGTGTGTTATTTAAGGTCCGTGAATAAGCCAGGGAACAGGTTTAGGCCAGAAAAATACTTGGCTGGCTTACCATTTACGCCACAGCGTTAATGGCAATACAACAACAGCGAGCGGAGGTCGATTGTTTTCTGTGTGTGTGCCATGTGAGTGTAAGTGTGGATGTGTGTGGTTGCTTTAATATTTTGCCTGTGAGTTTAGCCAAATCCAATTACCAAACCAACAAAAAAAGGTGCAACAATTGCTGTAACAAAAAAAAAATAAACCCTTCTGCGTTGACTAATTGAATTTTACATGTTTTATTTTGGCTTAACTACAACTAACAACAACAGAGCCAAGTGGGATTTTGGCTCACACACACACAAGCAAAGCAAAGCAAAGGATTATTAGCCAATTAAACGCTTGTGAATTGACTAAGAGAATGCAATTCATTTAATGTTCAATAAGAAAATGTGTGGAAAAAAGAGAAATAAAATAAATACGACTAACAGTAATTTTCACGGGCATACACAAACACAAGCAACGCGTACGTGCGCGCGTGTGTGTATATATGTGATGTTTATGCCTCGCGTCTGTGGCTGTGTGTGCGTGTGTGTGAACAAAGTGCTAATGAGATGCTGTGCTGCTTCTTCTTCTTATTGCCAGTCGTTTGTTGCTTTTGCCATTTATGCTAAATAAGAAAAATTTGAACAAAAGACGTGCATATACATATATATGTATATACATATGTACATATATTATGTACATACATACATAAATATTTTTATTGTTTTGATCTGTTGCGAATTTCGCTTGTTAACGAACGAACTTGCTGCAAAAGGTGAAAGCAACTTTTTGTTGAGTTGTTTGCTTTTTCCAAAGTGGCTGTTGATGCTGTTTGTTGTTTGTTGTTTTTTGTATTTATTGTTATTATTGTGTTTTTGAAGTGCAATATCTTCAGGGTTGTTCCCGTATTCGATTCCAATCAAATTACTCGGTACTTAATTCCGTTTCCAATCAAATCATTCGAATCCGAAAATCGTTCGAATATATTTTGATTAAAAAGTATTGGATTTTAAGCAGCAGGATTGTAAAATTAACTTTAAAATGCAAAATCATTAAAAAGTATGCAGGTGAAAAGTGTTGTAAATATTATAAACACTTAAAATAAGTTTACAGCACTGTCCCCAATTCCGCTTTATGCGCTAATTATTTTTATTGCGATCTTATTGTAAAAATCTTATAGTGATAATTATATATTTTGCAAATAAATTTATTAATTACCATTAATTATTGCAAGTCTGAATCTCAAAAATTCTGGCTTCCACTTTTGGCAAGATTTTGCGGAAGTAAATTTTCTTTTTATATTTTTCACATGATAAGATTATGTGAATTGAAATAACTTTTTTTTAAAACGATTAAATTCACTAGACTTTGACGTAAAAACCTTTCCGCAAAGTACTACCAAAAGTGAAAACCAGAACAGGTCTTTTAAGCAGCAAAAGCAAAACAGTTTGAAAAGTGTTCTCGGAAAAAACTAAATTGGTGAATAATTGTTATCTGATTGGACTGAAATGTGAATATTTCATACAAAAAGATACAGATTCGCAATCGTTTCTCAATTAAAAACAAGTCAAAAATCATTTCTGCAATTAACTCACTCGATTAATTCATATATGTATATTTTCTCGATTCTTTTACAGCAGCTAAGCGTGAGATGTCACATGCTAATTACGCCGCGGACAATGCCACGAAATTTCCGACTTTGGCAATTCTGATTGGCAAGAAAACAACAAAAACAGCAGCAATAATGTAAGAAACAACGGGCTAACAAAGGTCGACACGAAGACAGCGCCAAAAACGCAGCCTAGAACTAGTTAGGTTTCCACACACACACACACACACAAGCATACACACACAAAACACACAAATACATTTAGACACACATTAAGCATGGGCTGGCTGCTAGCGCTCCTGGCCCTGCTGCTGGCCTTTGGCGAGCTATTGGCAATACCAACGCCGCTCAAGCTGCCAGGTAAGTTTTAATCAAAAACTTTCGCCAATTGATAACTAAAACTTTTCGCAAAACAAACTCCTACAGGCTACACACACAAACTGACGCCATATATTAAGCACTGGGAGGCGGCGAACTTCGATCGTGCCGTGCTGCAAGCAGCGCAGCTAAGGCACTTGGAGCAGGCGAGCGTTCGACGGAAACGTCGTGAAGTGGAGGAGCCCGAGCCCTCGCCCTCGCCCTCAAGTGGCCTCGGACTGGCGCACACAATACGACTCAATTTCTCTGCACATGACAGGTGCGCGCGTGGGTTGTGTTAATTACACAGTACCAAAATAATTGTTTCATTTGAAAAACAACGTTTGGTATAGCAGATCCAAAAAAAAGTTTTAATGCTTAACTATTTAAGCCATAAAAGGGAGAGAGACAGCAATTCTTAAAAGTTTTAAAGCTAAACCAAAATCGTAAAAAATTTTAACAAATTTTTATTGGCAATACAGAGGAAAAGCATAACAGATATTCTTTAAATTGTTTTAAATATAATTTAATTACTTGGTTAATACATTGTTTCCTGTAAATAAATTTAAAACTTGATCCGAATTTTGGAAATAGAAAAGAAAAAAAAATAAACAATTTAAGGAATAAAACAGAAAGACAGGGAGAGAACAGTCCCCAAAAGTTTTCCAAACTAAACCAAAGACAGAGAAAATTTTTATAGATTTTTGGCAAAACGAAGGAAAAGAATAAGAGATTTTCAAAATTTTAATAATAATAATTTAAGTTATTCAGTTATATGAAATTAATATTTCATTGCCTGTAAATAAGTTCCGTTCAAACTGCATTGCAGACTTCCATTTAAAAATTATATTTTTAAGGACACATTTTTTTTTTGTTTTTTAAGTTTTTGGATTCCAAATTTAATAAGTAACAGATAATTTTGAACGTTTTGGTTTTGTTTTTTAACTTTAATGCACTAAAAATATTTAAAATGAGAAAGCTAATTTGCAATGTTCGTTTTGTTTTTAAACTATGTTGGACTAAACTTTAAATTGAATTCCATAAAAGTATAAAATCAACAATGTAAAGTTTTGAAATGAAACACTAATTTGTAACTGTGTGTACACAAATGTATCAATTGAATACGTCGAACTTATGCACATTGTTCACCTCTTTTTCTTTGTTCACACAGAGACTTTCTGCTTGTGCTGCGTCAGCAACCAAATTCGGTATTTGCGCATGACGTGGAAATCGAGAACACCTTGGGTCGCATCGATTACGATGTCTCACGCATTTACACGGGCAGCTTGTTGGACGATGAGACGGCACATGTCCAAGCGATACTCACAAGTGATAATCTGCTGGATGGCACAATTGAGACGCAAGCGGAACATTATTATATTGAGCCAGCGCAGCGTTATTCACAGCAGCTGGCAGAGAGTGGCGTCCATAGCATTGTCTATAAGCTGAGCGATGTAAATATGCAGCAGCATCAAGCATTTAGCAGCGGTTTGTCTTCACAAGCGCCGCTTAAGAAGATGACGCACTGCGCCAGTGAGCGACTGAGACGCAAGCGCTGGGTACCCGAGGAGGAGGAGGTAATCTCTATAATTTTAAGAGTTAGAGTTAGAGGACGTGGAGCATGGCTTTCAAAAAATGTCATCTATAAATATTTTACAGTAGTTTTTTCGTTAAGAAAGGATTTCGAAATATTTCATTTACAAATGTGAAAAAGTCTTGAAAAACTTTTGTATGCAACTTTTAGTTTATCATCCGATCAGACTAAAACTCATTTCCAAAGATATTTACACCCTGAGTGGGTAAAAGGTCCGATGAGGCATAAATTAATTATTAAAGTTCTTGACGGAAAACAATTTAACACATATCTCCCCGACTTCGAGGAATGTGGCGACTAGGATTTTCCGATATTGGAAAATTCACCTTCTGAACGCGTCCAATTTTACTTCGATAACTTTCGAAGTCAGCTTAAAAGCTTGTGACTAAAAACAATTCGATATGGATATCATTGATATTGATTTTGCATTTTCAGAATGCAACATTTTTGGATCATTATCCGTTTGAGGTAAAAATCATTTTCAAAATTCAACACAAGAAATCATTAAAAAAAAAAGCCCCCAAGCGCGGAAATTAGAAAATGGTGGTGTGCCACTTTTTTATATCTTTCAGTCATGCTTACAGTTCTACCTTAAAAAATAATTGCGTGTTGTGTGAAAATCTATCCCCTAATCTAAAATACTTGAAAGGCCAACGCCGGTTTCGAGTAGCATGTAAAATATATTTGAAACTAGAACTAACTTAGCTTTAATTACAGCACGTTACGGCTCCTACTTATAATCGTAATCCGCCTTTGCCGCTGGATCTGGAGGTGCCCTATAATGATGATTTTCGTGTGCTCGCCTCGGAGGAAGATCGCAGCGATGATGAGGCGAGCAAAAGATCGACTACAGCAACAATGCGCAGCACTGAAAGCTTTCTGGCGACGCTGACCAAACCGACGCCCAATCGCAATATACTTGTAAATAACTATAATCCCTCCAATGTTGGCGATACCAGTCGCAGCTACAACAGCAATACAAATACCAACAACAATAATAACAATAACAACAATGTACGTAAATTGTACACGAAACATAAAAACATCATTGTAAGCACCTACAATCGACCCATTGAGCCGGAATTTGGTGGCACACCCTACGAGGACCCCAATGCCAACAATAGCAACAGTTTGCCAAATAATTTTTTCAATGCCAATTGGACAACACTATCCATGGGTAACAACAACAATAACAATAACGATCGACCCAGCCATAAAACGCACGTGGAGATTATAACCAAAAATGGCGCTACGAAAAAACCCAATATTATTGTTAATAACTACAATCCAGAGATTATTTTTGCACCCAATCCCCATAATCCCAGTTTTAATACCATGTTCATGACCAATCTGCTCAGTGGCCGTGGCACCGATGGCACCGATCCACACAGCTCATCCCGTTTGCTCTACGATCGCAAGACAACGTGTATGCTGTATCTACAAGCTGATCACACCTTCTTCCAGAAAATGGGCAGCGATGAGGCGTCCATTGAGGCTATCACAAGGCATGTTCAACGCGCCAATTCTATTTATCGCAATACGGATTTTAATAACGATGGCAAACCGGATAATATTACGTTTATGATCAAGCGCATTAAGGTTCACAACATGAACGCAATGAAGGATCCGAGTTATAGATTTCCCGGCAACTATGGAGTGGAAAAGTTTCTTGAATTGTTTTCAGGTGAGCAACGAGGATCAGACTGTGCTTAAGCGGTGTTTAGATTAGATTTTGCTTGAAAATATGTCATCTTTTATGTTGCGAAATATCAAAAATCAAACAAATCAACAAAGGCCACAATAAATTAGGAACTTTTTCAGTTATTTTAATTGACGGCTTTGATAAAAAAAAAAGATTCATAAAAGAAATCAAAAAGCAATTGCGACACAAATTTCAAGTTTTGACGGCCAGTTCGGCATATTTTGCAGCACCAGTTCGTCAAATTTTACAGCACTTAAAGCTAATCCTGCATAGTTTCATGCACCAATTAGAAACGTGTTGATTTCTGTGCAAGGGAGATTCGCGGAACGAACTTGCAAGATAAAGATGCATGAAAGATCGAATATTTTTCTTTTCAAGATACATATCTTTTAAAAATTACCGAAGAAAGCTTTTCTTGTTTAATTTTCTCTTCTAATGTTATTTTCTTCAACTATTTTTTACCACAGAGGAGGATTACGATGCATTCTGTTTGGCGTACATGTTTACCTATCGTGATTTTGAGATGGGCACCTTGGGTCTAGCCTGGACTGGTGATTTGAAAAATGCTGGTGGCGTTTGTGAAAAGAATGGTCACTATCGTGGCTCGCTGAAGTCCTTGAATACAGGCATTGTGACACTCTTGAATTATGGCAAACATGTGCCGCCCGCTGTATCGCATGTGACGTTGGCTCACGAAATTGGGCACAACTTTGGTTCACCGGTAAACAATAGTAACATAAACCTATGTATGACAAAACTAAGCTTATAATTGTTTATAAAAATAGCACGATCCGGAACAGTGTACGCCTGGCGGCGAGGATGGCAACTTTATAATGTTCGCACGTGCAACCTCAGGGGATAAGAAGAACAATAATAAGTTTAGCGCATGCTCGTTAAAATCCATTGAGCCTGTTTTAAATGCCAAGGCGCGATCGATGAAGGGCTGCTTTACGGAACCGCAGTCGAGCATATGCGGCAACGGCGTCGTTGAGCCGGGCGAGCAATGTGACTGTGGTTGGGAGGAGGACTGCAAAGATTCTTGTTGTTTCCCCATGTCACGACAGCCGCATCTGGATGAAACACCCTGCACATTGACGCCGCATGCACGTTGTAGTCCCTCGCAAGGACCCTGCTGCACCACCGATTGCAAGGTGAAGTTTGGCGACAAGTGTCGAGATGATAATGGCTGTCGAGATCCGTCTTTCTGTGATGGACGTTTGCCACAATGTCCACCATCGGTGAATAAACCAAATAAGACCATTTGCAACAAGGAGTTCGTTTGCTATATGGGCGATTGTACCGGCAGCATTTGTTTGGCCTATGGATTGGAGTCCTGCCAGTGCATACCAGGACCACAGGACGATCGTATTAAATCCTGTGAGCTGTGCTGTAAGCTGCCAGGCGAGGATAATCCCTGCCGCAGCTCCTTTGAGTGGAACGAGGCTCCCTTCGATGTGCCCGACATGTACTCCAAACCTGGCACGCCCTGCAATGACTACAATGGGTATTATTTACAGCCTCACACAGCTTGTTTAAGATTACTCATCCTTTTTCTTGCTCTGCAGCTACTGTGATGTCTTTCAAAAGTGTCGCGAGGTGGATCCTTCTGGTCCCTTGGCTACGCTGCGCAAGCTGCTACTCTCCGAGGAGAGCATTGCCACCTTCAAGAAGTGGATGCAAAATCATTGGTACACCGTTGCCCTCGCCGCCATTGGTGTCTTCTTGCTCCTGGTATGTCCCATAAATCTTCAGCTGCGTCCGGTTATACTTCAGTTTTCACCATCTAAAAGTGCCAAATGTTTCTGTCTGTATTTGCGATTTTTATACCCTTGCAAAGAGTATTTTAATTGTATAAAGAATTGTGTAATGTTTTGAAGAAGTCGTTTTGAAAGTCGAGTCGAACCAGACATGTTCAACTGTCCGTCCGTCTGTATCTCCTTTTTATATGCGAACTAGACTCAGTTTTGAAATCATTTTTATAACACTTGGCACAGATGCTTGTAAGCAGAACATGTTTCAGAATCTGCCGGATCGGAACATCAAGTTAAAACACGTTCTTTATATGTTGACAAAATTTCATCAGAATCGGAAAACTATATCTTATAGCTGTCAAAGCAACAATCGGTCGAAAATTAAGTTTTCATATGAACAACTTTTAAATTTAAAATAAATTGACCACAGATCGCAACATTTTTTTGGATGGTGAAAATATTTTTTGCAAATATGAAACCTATTTTAATTTTTATGAGTTGTTTGTTTGGGCAAGTTAATGCGTGTGATTACCTGTATGCTGAGGGATCAGCATGAGGCCAAAATGCAGGCCTTGGGCGTGGGTGAGCCCAGCTATGAACCCCAAACCAAAACCAAGAACGCGTTCATTGGCAATTGTTAAGAATGCTAATTTTTAGAGCGCTTTTATGTAGGCTTGCGCACATGCAAACATTTTCATAAGTCTAAAACACTAACTTAATTTAACATAATACTAATATTTTGTAAACGCCTTTAATGCAGATAATGAGCACAAAGCTGCTGGCGAAGCGCTCCAATCTGAAGCTTAAATCGGTGACCATAATACACAGCGCGACGACGGAAACTGTGCGTCTGCCGGAGAACAATAATGGTGTCATTGTGCATACGGCGGTGCGCACCAAGGTGCCGTTCAAGAAAAAGGTGCGTGGCGAGCGTAGCAAGAAACCAAGCGCAGGCTTAGCAACAGGAGCAGCTGTTGCAGCAGGAGGACTTCGCAGCACCAAAGCCAGCGCAGAGCCAAAGAAAACATCTAGAACGCAGGTGTTGGCCAAAAAGAAGCTAAAACCAACGGCCAGCGAAGAGGTAGAGGCCAAAAAATCAAATAAAAAGCTGGGCAAGCATATCAAAGAAATTATTGACTACTCGCAACGCAATAATAATGCCGCTGGCATTGGTGGCAACAATGATGATGCCTCAAATCTTTCAACCACAGCCAACAATCATACGAATACCTTCGGCAAGGTGCAAAAATGGCTGCTGGAATCACCAATTGTGGCACAGCCACTTTCACATATGGAGCACAGCTCGCGGGTGCGCAAGGTGATGAGCAAATCGCAATCAACGCCGGAGCGACTGGTGCAAAAGACGCCACAAAAGACCAAATCCATGGGCAATCTTTCCAATGAGAAGGTTAAGTTGCAGGTGGTTTACAAGCCGCCATTTAAGTTCTCGTTGCGTTTGTCCAAGAAACCTAAAGTGAAGACGCATGTGGTGGGCGTTAGCAGAGCGCCAGCCAAGCAGCGTGCCACGCAACAACAAAAAAGCAATGCTACACGTGCAGCACCCACCACAACAACAGCAACAACGACAGCAACGTCCAAGGCGCCGCACACGGAGCGTGTCAAGCGCACCGCTTTGCTGCTCCTAAGTGAAGCCGAGGATGATCATCAAATGCTGACGCTCAATGAGCCCAACTATGAGACTTTAAAGCTGCCGTCGTCCGCGCGCAACGTCAGCAGCAGCAGCGATCATTGCTATGAGAATGTAGAGCTGCCCTTGGCCAATAACAATAATGAAGCCAAGCCCAGCAGCAGCGGTAATTCTTATCGTCGCTCTAATTCGCTAAGCACACACAATCCATTTGCGGTGGCGCCGCGTCGCAGCAGCAAATCTTCTGGCCAGCATGCTGGCGGCTCCATTAACTTAACGCGCAACTTTGGCAGCACACAAAATCTGATCAATCTTAGCCAGAACATGGCCAAGTCCAAAAAGCGCAGCAGCTTAAATTTAAAAGCGAGCGCGGCCAAAAGCAGCAAGGAAACAGGTGCAGCGGCGTCGGCGACGGCAGCGCCACCACAGCGTCGCTCTGCTTCCAACGCAAATCTGCGCAGAAATAGCAGCGTCTCCAATGCCACAACAGCAGCAGCGGTGCCGCTGCCGCCAACGCGCAACGCGCGCAACAGTTTTAGCAACATACCACGCGCCAGTCTCAATGGCGCCACCTCAGCAGCAGCTGCTACGTCCGCTGCGCCGCCCAGCTTCTCACGTCAATCCTCCAGCAGCACTACGACAACCACATCCAGTGCGGCAGCAGCAACAACAACAACAGCGTTGCCTCCAGTCGCCGCCTCCTCTGTCAGCCAACGACGAAGTCTGCATAATTTCCGCGCACGTGCAGCAACAACAATCGCACCCGCTCCTCCCGCGACTGAAGAGCTGCCCTCGGATCTGGAGGTGGTTGTCTCCGATATTGAGAATCTGGTTAGCTAAGAGCAGCTTTCATTTCGAAGCAACCAAGTGAAAGTGATAAGTCCTAAACTTAGTTATACAATATATATATACATAAATTTAGATTTGTACAATACAATACAATATATATATATATATATATATCTATATATATATATGTATATGTACTTTACACTGCCTTAAACTTGCCGTTTCTGCTGAATATGTGAATGCCACGCCAATACCAATACATAATATAACCCACACCAGAACACAACACACAATTCACAAACGATCACAACTAAACTGCTAAACAACGCTTGTGCTTATGGCTTCACAATTTGATACCCCCAACCACCCCCCGAACACATCTCCACCACCGCCGAAGCCAGCCGCACTCACCGCACATTGTACCTTTTACTATTTAACTGTTGTATTGTATTCGTGATCTGTAACTCTAACTTGTAACTCTATTCTTGTCTATATCTATGGTCTGTGTATAGTTTTCGAATTACGTTGGAAATTTCGAAACATAATCAAAATGGAATATGATCAGAAGAATACCTTAAACAGATACTTATTACAGATTTATATATTCCCGCAGTGCTGTGTCCATAAGCGCCAGCAAAAGTAAAGTTATGTTGTTGAAAATAACAATGCTTATATAAAAATGTTAATTTCTTTTTAATTTTTTATTCGTTTTTCCATTTCTAATGAAATTATAATTCATAATCCAAATTAAGCATTGTCTTCCACATTTTTTAATCCTACAATTATAGTTTATCATTCTTATGTATGAGCAGCTGAAAAAAAAATCTGAACTTAGTTGTCATTCGTATTCGTGCAACCCATCGTAATTCGAAAACTCTATATATTTCCAAACTGTTGTTATACTATATATTATTGGCCAAACATTGGCGCTTTTTTTAATATTTATTGCTACACAGTATTATGTTAATTCTACAACAACAAATCTTATTTGACATATATTCTTAAAGTTTCCACAAACAACGACCATAATGTCATCTATAAAACTTCGAAACACAGAACAACAATACAAGGTGCTATTTTAGTAACAAATGTAAAAAAAAAAAGTGAAATCAATTATCCAAACAAATTTTTAAAAAACTCTTATGAATATTTTCCAAGAAGATCAAAAATGATATTAAAATTTATAGTTGAGTCAAGTAGAAAAATAGGCAGCAGGGCAGCCCGATGGAGTAATAATAATAGTAACAAAATAACAAACAAACAACAAATATAACCAACGATAACTGTCAATAAATCAAATGTAATATGCAACGAAATGTAGTTTTTTAGTAGACGCAATCAAAAATCAAATAGAAAGTTAATGCAATATATATATATATATGTATATTATGATATATGTATAGCTATTGCCAATCCGCCTCACGCCCGTTCACTGCCTAAAAACAAATAATAAACACAATGCCTGCGCAATTTTTGTAGTAGTCGTGTATATAAGAAATCAAATTGAAGATGAATAGTTTTTATATGCAATATCAAATTAGAGAAAAAAGATAATTTCACCTAAAGATAATTCATTAAATCACTTAACATAGTCACGTAGAGCGTATCAAAAAATCACAAAAAAGCAAACGGCTTGCAAAAATAAATACAAAAAACTAAAAAAAATTTGTAGTCTAAGCTAATTGGAATAACTATGTATATAGGCCTGTTCCGGTTTTCATTTTCGTTGACATATTGTGAAAGTGAATTTCCCTTGAATTTTCTCATTTTTATATTTAAAAAATATTTTGCGGTTTTAATTGACTTGCATTTGATCAAATATTGAAATAACTAACCATTGGAGTTAGTACTCAATTCTGTAGTTCAACAGTTATATGGAAATTCGGAACATTTAAAGGGATTTCATTTCTGGAAAATGTTACCGAAAGTGGAAACTGAAAAAGGTCTAACAAAAACGAAATATTTGTAGCTACCTTTTTTAAAAAAAAAAAACTTCGAAATTGCGTATAGTTCGGTTATGTATTTGTATTTGAAATAACGGCTGGTAGAAATAACTATACGGGGCGTGCAATTTTATGAGCATTTGGGTATATTTTTTTGGGAATATACAACGCATTAATATATATATAGACATGTAAGCTCAGCTCAGCTCAACTTAAAAAACGAACGACCCAAAAAAATCGAAGAAAACAACAAAACAGTTAACGTTAACGCGTAGCCAGTTTATGAAACGGAAAAGCTAATTATAAACAAACAAAAAAAACGGGAGAAAAAACGAAAAAAAAGTACGCGACAATCGCTTTGAAATGCTTATTAAACAAAATGAAATCGATATGTAGTTTTTAAGTTTAAGTCGAATAACTATTGATAACTATTTAAATATGAAACTATACAAGACGCCGTTTCTTTTTTAAAACGTCGAAAGTAACGGCAATATCATTAAATTTACCAAAAAATAAAGAAAATCAACAAAAAGATGGAAAAAAAAAACGATTAAAGAAATGGCCAATGTTTATGTACTGTATATAATAAATGCAAAGAATTATATTATCTAAGCTGAGGTTAGAAAGTATTTTGAGCGTGGACGAAAGACTATTTAGCGCGAAATGAACCAGTTTTGTGTATTGTACATAAGAATTTGATTGATTTTAAACTATATATATAACATATATATACTAGTATATATGTAATAATTTTAGTCTTAAAACTGCAAAACGATTTTGATATCTGTGTGTGTACCTCAATTGTAATTATTTTTGTGTGTATTTTTCCATCAACTCGTATTTCAAACTGAATTGATAACGACTATTTTTATAATTTAGCTAAATGAATTTAAAGAAACAAAAAGAAAAAAACACAAATATGTATTCCGAACCCCTCGCAGAGAACCGTTCCCCTAGTTAATAACCAAGTTTTAAATGTTGTCAAAGATCGTATCAAATATGAAGTATTTTTGTCGTCAATTAATAACGCGTAAAAACGGAAAGCCGAAAAAGTATCATTTAAGAAAACAAAAACAATAATTATGCTATTTTAAGTTGCGAAAACAGAGAACAAATAATGTGTGACACTTGAGTTGTACTTTTAACTTTTAAAATGGTATGTTTACAATAATTATTTTATTTATTAAATTTAGTTCTATGTTTAACAATTTAATGCAAAATGTAACTAATTTTTAACACAGCACACGCAACGCGATATTTTATAATTTTCTCATTTAAAAGCAAAAATTCAAATAACAATAAAAAAAAACCAAACTAAAAACTTAAAACAAATTTGAACTTAAGTAGTTTTCTTATCCGCTTGCTCTAATTTTAAGGCACGCTTGGCCATGATCCAAAAGTAAACCGAGGGCAAAAAGTGGCGCAAATAGTAGGCAACTTTTGCTTGAAATTCACTGACGATGATATCGGGTTCCTTGCGCAAAATACACTGCAAAATGCGTTCCGCACACTTCTCGGGCGACATGCCCTTGGCCGTAGCTTCATCCATTTCTACAAATACAAATAGTATATTGAAAACTACATATAATAGAAGGTAAAGCTATACTAACTGCCATAGTTGCTGCCTGCACCCGTCAAGGCATTCATCGATAGCTGTGTGCTTATATAACCAGGACTAACGCAGGACACATGAATCTGCTTATTTGCCATTTCGGCACGCAGGCAATCGGCAAAGGCTTGCATGGCATGCTTGGAAGCGCAGTAAGCAGAACGTTGCGGTATGGCAAACTTGCCCTGCACGGAGCTGATGAAGCAAATGTGACCCGACTGCCGTTTGATCATGGACGGCAACAGCGCTTAAATAGAAACGAAAGAATCGAGCTCAACTAAAAAACTTTTATTGATGTCAAATACATACCCTTTGTCAAAGCCACTGTGCCAAAGTAGTTAACCAGCATGACCTTTAGATCCACATCTACAGAAGTGGAGGCAACATCGGCACGCACACTAATGCCCCCATTATTAATCAGTATATCGACCTGATTATACACAGCCAAAGCTTTGGCTACAAAATCAGGTATAGAATTCAACTCTGCCAGATCCAAGGCCAGCACAGTGGGTGGATATGCGGGTTCCTGCAAGCAGCTTTTTGTATGAAAAAAAGGAATCAATCAAAGATTAGACAAGATTGCGCACCACATCTAACGCTAGCAAATCCTTCTTAACTCGCTCCAGTTCCTGAACGCGTCGGGCGGCCAAAATGACCTTGCAGCCTGCGCGGTAGAAGACGTGTGCCAAGGACTCGCCCAGACCAGAACTAGCGCCCGTAATAAGCACAACCTATGTGCAAATTTATATTAATAAAGGCTAAAACACACAATTGCACGATTTAACCCACCTTGCCGGGCAATTGATTACGGTATTTTTGGGCGCGAAACCGTTGCCACATATTGATGATGGCCAGCGGCAAAGCAACCGGCATTAGAATGCTGCCAAGCACCCAGTAAAGCACATTCCAATCCCCTGTGGGTGCACATTTGTCAACTTCTTGCAATTTCATTGTTAACTTCGTACTGTAACCAGTTTAAAGAACTTTGCACCTTCTGCAGACTCAGACTGGAAAAACAAAAACAAATGCAAAATGGCCATTCACCACAAATAGTTGCATTTTCATTGCGCCATGGTGTAATGATTTTTTAGGTGAAGTTGCGCGTTCTAGGTTCTTTAGCAAATATAGTTCACTAGTTCCTTTTTTGGACAACTGAACTAATCGTTCACATAGTTCCTTTTCGGGTAAAGAACCGGATTTTGATGGTCCTTTGAAGTTCGCTATAAGTGATTTTAATAATACAAAACAGTTTTGTCATAACGAGATCCTTATGAATCAGAAGTTAAAAATAAAAATTCAAATTAATTTAAGAAAAATTAAATATTTTCGTGATTATGGCCCAACTGAATTATAATTTTTAATTTCAGCCCAGGTTAGTTTTGTTGCACAGTGCAATTAATTGATGGAAACCTATCAAACGTAATTTAAGTGAATTCAGTAGTTCCATTCAAAGGAACTAGTTGGGAGCGGATCGCACGAGCTCAAGTAACTAACCACTTTATACGTATAACACCATTGTTGTAACTTGTTTCCGTGGCATTGTGAATGGCAGAAAGCACAGCTGATTTTGGTTACGTTGTTGCTGTCGCCGCTGGACAGCATATAATTATTATTTTTACTCATTAAAAATATGATAAAATGCATTGTGTGTTGAGACAAGCTCAACGCATTACTAGCTTGCTACCAGCTGCGCAAATTCACACCACAGCCGTGCAGCGGACTTTCTGGGAGCGTGAAAAAAAATCGGGCTACCAAACAAAACTGCCGGAGCCGTCAAAGAAGCAGCTTATTATAGAGGGACTGCGTGACTTGAAGGAGGAAATAAAACTATGGAGACAGGAAGTCAAGGAACAGTTGGAAAGCGATCCCATATTGGTATTTCGTCCCGGTGAAACGGATATAGTATTTGATTTCAAAGCGCCCGACGTACTGGACAGGTGGACGGTGACAACCGATGCGGATCACGGTGAGGGCAAAAGCAGCGCCACCTTAGAACTGAGCGCAGCCGGCGCAGGACTTTTTCACGGCGAGGTGAACTCGGCGCACACCAAGGATGGTATCATCAAGCGCACCGGCTATGCAAACATACGCACAAAGCGTGTGCGAGTAAGATAATAAATTATTTATAAACAAAACTGTTAATTAATAGAATTTCCGAATTTCTTGGCAGAAATCCTTCAAGCGTGAGACGACCTACGACTGGACGCAATACAACATGCTGGTGATGAAGGTGCGTGGCGATGGTCGCAGCTATTTAATTAATTTACACACCGAAGGCTATTTCGATCTAATGTGGAATGATATATATCATTATGTTCTATATACACGCGGCGGTCCGCACTGGCAAATAGCCAAAATACCCTTCTCCAAGTTCTTTCTAGCGTCCAAAGGACGCGTTCAGGATCGTCAAAATGCCATTCAACTGAATTGTGTGACGCATTTTGGTTTCTCTGTGGCGGCCAAAAAGGGAATGGATGGTCCCTTTGGCCTGGAAATTGATTATGTTGGCGTCGAGTACGATCCCAGTCATCGCGAGGAGTTTGCCTACGAAATGTACAAGACGCCCAAATATATTGTTGCTACGTAACATCCGAATGTTATTTAATTGTAGAGTAATCTTTGTATGCGTCGAAATAAATGCATAGCACGTTTGTTTTAAACCGCTCTCTCTCACTCTCTCTGCATCGGCGCTCTGCCTCATCAGCTGTTCAAATGTTTACAGCAGCTGATATTTCAGGGGCAGTCGAGCTGTTCGTATACCCTGCAAATGCGGGCATTTCTGATTTATCTTGATCAGCATTACGGTTCGAAGCTTCATTTAGATTTCTCAATGAGTTGTTGCAATACTCAGAGATTTGAGAACTTTATGTTGAAGTTTAGTTTTTTTAATTATTGTCATTTAATTTGATTTCCTCCATATATCTGTGCTTTAAAGCTTAACCAAAATTTAAGGCCGTAAATATACTGCAATTTCGAAACTCACGATTGCATTCACAGAGAACAAATTTATTTAGATAAAAAGGAATAATATTTCGGGTGACCCGTGTTCTCTGTCGGGTCCGTAATTGTTTTTGGGATCCGTGAACAATTTCAGAACTAGTGATAGACTTATATTTTTGGACCTGCGAATTACTGTGTGATTCCTGGAACGATTTTCGAGCTTCGAGGCACATTTTGAAAAACTTAATATTCTGACAACTATCTGAGTAAGTACATTTTTAGGAGCTGTATCGAAAGGTTTCATGAAAGTATAAATATTTAAGATATGGGAGTGCAGGGTATTTGATAGTCGGCCAGACAATTAAAAAGCATTCTTACTTGTTTTAATACTCAAAAACTGATACTGCAATTTGTTAATTGCTCTTTTATTATTTATTTTGTTTGCCCCTTTTTGAAAGTTGCTTCGTTGCTTTCCAACGGTTGCCATTCCACGGCAGCCAATTAGAAGCTCTGCGAGCAGCGTTCACGCTTTTCTCTTGCCCTGCTGCTCGCTCACGTGTCGTCTGTCTCTGTCGTCAGTCTCGCTCTGACTCTTGCTCCTGAAAGTTGTTTTTTGATAGAGGCAGCGGAATAACTTCCGGCTTGACTTTTGGTGTGGCCGCTGTTGTAACTTTTATCAGGCATAAATTTATAGATAACAAAAATGGTGAGTATTATTTGGCAAAGCATTTTAAATAGGCTGCCAGCTAAACAACAACAACTATGCAACAAACGTTGACCATGTGGCAGTTCAGTCACCACAGAGTCAAAGCGGGCGCAACCTTGAAAGGGGCTGCTAATATAATCCTTAAAATACATACATAATAGCAAAAACAAAACAAACTGAAATCAATAAAAGAAACGACTGCGGCATTTACGCATTTTACCGGTTTGCGGTGACGTTGAAATTTATGCGCTGAATTAACATGTTACCAAAGATACAAAAAAGCAGAAAAAATAACCAGTTGGCGGCCATCGAAAGTGAAACCAGTTGTCTGTTAACGTTCCTGCTAGCTGCCTAGCTGTTAACTATTAACTGTTGCCTGTTTTTCTTACCTGTTGTCTTTCTTAACGTGTCCAACAGTTGTTCCGCCAACAGCGTCAATTGCTGACGTTGGCCCTTTCTCTCTCTCAAGACTTTAAAATGGTGCAATTTACGGTAGATATTTCAACTTCATACCATTTATTATCTTCATACTATATACTAATTTAACAACAACAAAAAAAAACACTAAAAAAGCGCCAGAAAAGATATGGAACAGACAAACTTTACATTATTTATTATGTATGCAGCGGAAATAACAGTTGGCAAAAGAAATTGAAAAACAAATTATAAGCGACAATAACAAATTATAAGCGAATTAATCAAGAAAAACATATTAAATCAAGAAAGAAAAGCTATCTTTAGCATGCCATGGATATACAATACCCTTACAGAAAAGTTTTTCACATGTAAATTTATTTTCGACCGATTGTTCGTAAGGCAGCTATAAGATATAGTTTTCCGATTAAGATGAAATTTTGTAAATATATTAAGATAATGTTAAAACTGAACTGGAAAGTTTGGTCGAGTTATCTTGAAAAACAAAAATGTTGAACGTTCGTTCCTATGGCAGCTATAGGCTATAATGATCAGATCCAGCCGATTCTCACATATGTATTACTTAAAGTCTTATAATAAAAGTTTTAAAACTGAAAGACTAGTTTGGATAGAACCAGACGGTTCACCTAGTTCAATTTAAAATAATTTAGCTTAAACATTGTTCACCCCAATCTGACAATTCGTTCAAGAGTTATGAACCTTTTAAAATTCGAGTGGCTTTTCAAAACTGAGATGATTATCAACGTATTGAGTTATCCGCTAGTTTAGCAGGAAAAACGCCCGCGAAGTAAATTACAAAAAAATCATCGTGTTAGGAAAACAAATTTCTGATGAATTATTCACTATCTCTGACTGATTACATAAACATACATAAGTATATTTTAATTATGCACTATCTTTGACTCATTGCAGCAAGAGACTTATCTCTACGATCCGAGTTTGTTGTTGAAGCTCGACTTTCATCGCAGCTCGGCCAAATTTCAGCCCTTCATCTCGGCTGTTAATCCGGGCGAGCCCTGGATGCAGGTGCGTCCTTTAAAGGATACGGATTTTGATCGCGGCTTCCTGCAGTTGTTGTCCCAACTCACAACTGTTGGCAATGTATCACGCACACAATTTCTCAGTAAGTTTATTTAGCTGTGCCAAGTATACAAACATACTGAATATCCATTATGCAGCACGCTTCTCGCAGATGAAGGCCAGCGGCGATTACTATGTGACAGTAATTGAGGATACGCGCAAGGGTGAGATTATTGGCGCTGCCTCGCTGATCATTGAGCGCAAGTTTATACACGATTGTTCAGTGGTAAGTTTTCGATCGAGCATATATTCCAAAAACATAACTTATGCACATACTGTTTTCTTGCAGCGCGGTCGCTTGGAGGATGTGGTGGTCAATGATACCTATCGTGGCAAGCAGCTGGGCAAACTGTAAGCTTGAACTGTTCCTTTATAAACTGTATCCGTTCTCACTTTGAAGTCTTCTTTTTTGACAGCATTGTGGTCACCGTATCGCTGCTTGCCGAGCAACTGGGCTGCTATAAAATGTCACTGGATTGCAAGGATAAGCTTATTAAGTTTTATGAATCTCTTGGCTATGTGCTTATACCGGGCAATTCCAATTCCATGACCATACGTTATGATGAGGGGCCAGCAATTAAACGAAATATCACCTCGGGTGGCCCCGGTGGCGACTCTTGCCAAACAGTGAGCCTCGATTTTGCCTCTTGACAATTAGCCGCCAACGCTGCGCCAAAATCCAAGCTTTAAAGGATCAATTCCTTGAAGCTAAAGCTGCGCGTGAGCGCAATGTAGAGAAACATACTCAAAACAATTGGTGCATTTATACAAAATCTATTTGCCTAAAATTTATATCATTGCGCTTGGCGCATGGATTTTTTGGTACAGTGCTGGCAGGCGGTGATGTCCTTTGTGTGGTGTCTAAACCAACCAAGGACATACAATTAGTTATAGTGTGGCTAAGGCGCCTATTTTATGTTTTTAAATTCTTACAGAACTCTCAATTTTTTAATATTTTCTCTCCTTTCTGCTACTGATGGGTGGGCACCTTCGAAAAATCAAAAGGTTGTTGTTATATTGCCCTTCAAGAGTACGTTCATCAAGTAGCCCCTACTACCTACAAATATATATTCTTATGTAATAACTCAAAGGTTTATGAATTATTTTTTGAACGGTTTTTGGGTGGAATGTTGCGTGCTAGATATTTATATTTATTATAGAAGATATTCTGGCTAACATAAACATCACAATGGGTGCTTACGCTAGTGACGAAGTATCACGGGAAGTGCGAACGACTTCCACTTTTTGGAAAAACAGCTTATTTAGCGAATTTATATTTTTTTATTTGATATTCTATGCTATAACGTAACTACTATTCAACAATAATTATATGCTAGTTTTAAATGTTTTAGGCACAGATCGTGAATGGGGAAAATTTGAATCTTTTGTGCTTAAAATTGGGACATAAATTGTCATCACATTCGGATACAATTTCTGTGCTATTGGACATGCGCAAAAGGCTCCTCTACGTGTCAGGAATATGCACACAAATGTCCACATTTTGGACACTTGGAGTGTTTGGCAAAGTATTGTTGCATGTGCTCGATATGTCCACCATGGGAACAGCCCTGGCACCAGGCATAGACGCCACGCACAATTAAACCACAGACGCTGCATTTGGCTGATTGCATGGACTTACACTTGTCACAATACCAGCCAACATTGCCACCCAAAGGACGTCCACATTCACCGCAATTGGTGTGCATGACGGTGGAGTGTTGATTTAGCTGACGCACGGAACGTATCCACGCACGATTGATGAGCTCACAGGCCTCATTCCAGAGTTCATAGCGATGCAGCTGATCGACATAGGTGTGAAACCAGTGTTCCTAAAGTGGGAAAATATTATAAATTGTATAGAAAAGTCAAGGATTGTTGCTTGACAAGACAAGACAAGACAAGACAAGACAAGACAAGACAAGACAAGACAAGACAAGACAAGACAAGACAAGACTTACCACAACGGCATCTTCAATGGGCAGCAATTTGCGTGCCTCGCCCATCACAATGAGCACAATCAAAGCAGTTTGCACATCGCCTACGTCATTCTGTAGCATCAAGGCATCCGCAACGAATTGATGTGGCTCCCACATGGGTATGGGTGGCACATGTGTGACCTTCAATATGCTGGGCACATGCGGTGGCTAGTATAAAAAAATATAGTAAAATACATGTTAAATCTGCGACGAGTATTTGAGCCTCACCGGTGACTTCTCATGATCGGATGCTTTCAGATCCAGCTGTGGTCGCGCCGCATGCACATCATGGTGCAGCGCCGTGTCCGGAAACGCCAGCGCCTTAGTAACATCCGCCGGGCCCACATATATAAAACCATTGCGCAGTAGCTCAAAGTTATCAAAAGTAATCTCGCTTATAATTTGCGTCTCGGACAATATAACCGAACTAGTTGGCGGTGGCTGCTGTTTGCCCACACCGCCCATCTCATCACCATCCTCACTTGAGTCGGCCGCTTCATGCGGCGCCTCTTGGCTATTGCCATTCAAGTCCTGTCCATTTAGGTCGTGTGGCGCCCAATCACTTGCCACTTGTGTGGCACGACGCGAACTCATCGGATTCTTTTGATTTGAGAACGACGAACGATGTTCAAAAGGCGGTTCAAAGTGATTAGTACCATAGAACAGCTTTACAAAGTTCCACAAAGTGGTTGCCTAAGTATGATAAAAAATACAATTGAGTTTAATTAGGGTTTCTGTTAAAACAAAAAGTCCTTCATACAAAACCCTATTTTTAAAAAGATGTATATACACAATTTAGAAGAGGTTGATAAAATTTGAGAAATATAAAAGTTTCTCATACTAAAACTTATTTTTTTAACCGACTATGGCAGCTATAAGATTTTTATAAAATTTTGTGAGCATGCATAGATTATCCTAAAACTGAGAATTATTAAGTTTGGTTTTTTTTTTTAAAACAAAATTTTTGATCGATTGTTCCTTAGGCAGCTACATGTTATAGTTTTTCGATCTAGCTGGTTCTGACATGTTTACTGCCTGCAACATCATCAAAATAGCTTTAAACTAAGCTATCTAAACTAGAATACATAGAAACAGACGGACGAACGGACATGGCTAGTTCGTCTCGGGTGACGAATATGATATACTTTATGAAGTCGGAGGCATAGTGATACACATTTCCTAACAACATTATGACACCCTCTGCAAGGGTGTTTTTAGGTGCATTTTCATTACATTATGTTTGCCATATTTCCTAGACACATCGGCGTTGTGCTCGCACAGCTCGGCCAGCTTCTTGCCGCTCAGCAGCAGCTCCCGAGCGCAGCCAATAAAGCATTCATGCACACGCAGCTCCGTGGTGGTATCATGTGCAGGATAACCAGTGCCCGAGTCCATATTCTGTAGCAGTAAAAACAGTTAATTAGAATAAGAGGAGCTAATATACAGAGTTGTTGTTTTTTCATTAGTATTACAAAAGAATAATGATTAAAATCACATTTCAAAAACAGTAAAAATGATAATGAAAATCAATTTTGTGTATATAGTTAATATCACTGGTACACATATATATATATGAAAAATATAAACTCTAGAGCCGAATCGGCAAGTCAAAACAAATAACAAAGGTATTTTCATTATCATTAACATCACAATCAAATGACAAGCGCTTTACAAAATCAATTTATATTTCAGTTAAGCGCTAATATCAATAAAAGTGATAATATTACCGTGTGTTTGAGCATAAACATGTACATCTTGGAATGATCCAGGTGGAACTGCATGTTGCCGGGCACAGTAGACTTGCGGCGACTTCTACAGAAAGCAAATTAAACATTAGTAAGAAAAAGCCACAGGATATAAGATTCTATACTCACATAAAGTTTGTGGTTTTAGTGTTGGTGACACCGCTTGATTTCGTCGCGTACTCTTTGATCTTGTTCGCAAAGGATATGTCGCCATGTCTGCCCAGACTGGCGCCCTGTGCATTGGCTTTCAAAGCCGGCCGTGTGGCATCCTTAAAAGCATGCCTATAAATGCTCGAATCCTTGCTGGTCGAAAGCAAACAATGCGAATCGCTGCCCTGCCACGCAATGCCCGTCGTCACGTTTGTGTGCTCATTAAAGGATGCAAATGGTATATAGGGTCGTCGTATATCCCACACGTGCACACTGTAGTCCACCACGAGGGCACAGCTGGCAATGTGATAACTGAAAAAAGAAGGCTTTTTAATACAAAATCAAACTAGATGTTGAATTGTATACAAAAAGACTTAAAACGTACGTGCGCTCGGGTCGCCATTTGACGCGACCGACAACAGCAATGGTGTGTATGGTGTACTCGAGACTGGGTCGTCCGTTCATGGTCCACACCTTGATCTGCTTGTCCCGACTGCCAGTAGCGAGCCAGTTGCGCGTGGGATGCCAATCGCAGGTATATATGGGACCACTATGCGCCGTAAATTGCACCATGCACTTGTCCCACTTGCGCATATCCCAAAGCTGAACGGTGCCATTCTCTGAGACGGCCGAAAAGACATTTTGCGAGTGCGGGGAAAACTTGAGATCGCGCACCGACTCCGAATTGCTAAAGTATGTATTAACCGACTTATCGGAGCGTATGTCAAAGCATTTAATGGTTCCATCCTGTGAGCCAGAGATCAATATGTTGGGTTCGCTGCTGTGGAAAGTGACGGTGTGTGCGGTGCGCTCATGTTCATTGTAAACAAGCAGCTGCTTTTGGCGCCCGAACTTGGACAGATCCCAAACGGATACAACGCCATTGGTTGCAGCCGTGGCCAAAATATTGCTATCCAGTGTGCTCCATGCGACGTCATTGGAGGAATAGCTTAGATTTTGGTTTTTGCCACCACGCATATTGCACACTTCCGTAAAGCCATAGCTGTTAATTGCATATACCTTGAGCACTATAAATAATTATTATAATAATTAAAATACTGAAATTTCAAGCAAAAATAGAATTGTGCTTACAGCTGCGTCCGGCCACGGCTATTTGATTGTGATCCTTATTTAAGGCCAAGGCATTGGCATGACCTTCCAAGCAGATACGCAGCGATATTGTATCTGCATCTTCCTGCGAATCAGGCATTTTAAATAACAAAATTGAATTACGTTGACGAATCCCAAACTATTTGCTTCTTCTTTTTCCTCTTCCTTGGCGTTGCAGCTAAACAGTAAGGGCATCCCAGAAACTGTGTTTGATTAGCCTTAAAAGTGTTGGTAAACGTACACAATCAACCCATATAAAATCAAAACAAACCGCTATGGCAACGAAACGAAAGTGTATTTGAAACTGATTTCAAAACATTTAAGGAAACCTTTCATATTTTAAAACATTATTAAACTTAACTTACAAATGGCTGAAATCTCGGGTTTTTTTTTGCTATTGTTAGGCTATAGGGGAACTTAAAATATTTAAAAATGTCAAACAAAAAGCGTAAATTAAATTTGATAATTTTGCACTTGCATAAACACAGCGGGTGTTAATGAGCTGAAACTACTAGTGTCGTGTTAAACGGTCATTAAGTATATTCAGAAATAGTTTCTGGAATACCTTTAAAGAACACTCCGAACGATATATATATGTTATCGATCATTGTAGCGGCAGCTCTGTGCGTTATCAGAAATCGTCAAAAACAGATGGTTGATGGCTTTGATGAAATTCTTGCCGAATTCCAATTGTTGCAAACACTCAGCGCAGCTAAATAAATGCCGGATATTAAAGTAACGCCATTGGGCGCCGGGCAAGATGTGGGCCGAAGCTGCCTGTTGCTGTCGATGGGCGGCAAAAACATAATGCTCGACTGTGGCATGCATATGGGATATAACGATGAGCGACGCTTTCCCGATTTCTCATACATTGTGCCGGAAGGACCAATTACAAGTCACATTGATTGTGTGATTATCTCACATTTTCATCTAGGTGAGACTAGATAATACAAATAAATGCAATAAATGCTTTTACTTTTATATTTAGATCATTGCGGCGCCTTGCCTTATATGTCGGAAATAGTGGGTTATACGGGTCCCATCTATATGACGCATCCGACCAAGGCTATAGCGCCCATCCTGCTGGAGGATATGCGTAAAGTAGCCGTCGAACGCAAGGGTGAATCGAATTTCTTTACGACGCAAATGATCAAGGATTGCATGAAAAAGGTTATACCCGTTACGCTGCATCAGAGCATGATGGTGGACACAGATCTGGAAATAAAGGCTTACTATGCCGGCCATGTGCTGGGCGCAGCAATGTTTTGGATCAAGGTTGGCTCCCAGAGCGTTGTTTATACCGGCGATTATAACATGACGCCAGATCGACATTTGGGCGCTGCCTGGATAGACAAATGCCGGCCTGATTTGCTCATCTCGGAGAGCACCTATGGCACAACGATAAGAGATTCAAAGCGTTGTCGCGAACGCGATTTCCTTAAGAAAGTTCACGAATGTGTGGCCAAAGGGGGCAAGGTTCTGATCCCTGTCTTTGCTTTGGGACGCGCTCAGGAGCTCTGCATCCTGCTAGAGACATATTGGGAGCGCATGAACCTCAAGTACCCCATTTATTTTGCACTTGGTCTCACCGAAAAAGCAAATACGTATTACAAAATGTTCATTACCTGGACAAATCAAAAGATACGCAAAACCTTTGTTCATCGCAACATGTTCGATTTTAAGCACATAAAACCATTTGATAAAGCGTATATCGATAATCCTGGTGCAATGGTCGTGTTTGCCACGCCAGGCATGCTGCACGCCGGCCTCTCGCTGCAAATCTTCAAGAAATGGGCGCCAAACGAGAACAACATGGTCATCATGCCCGGCTATTGTGTTCAAGGCACGGTGGGCAACAAGATTTTGGGCGGAGCCAAAAAAGTTGAGTTCGAAAACCGTCAAGTTGTCGAGGTTAAAATGGCCGTGGAGTACATGAGCTTCTCGGCGCATGCCGATGCCAAGGGTGAGTAATAAGAAGTAAGAAAAGTTAAGTCGAAATAAAATCTTAGTTTTCGACCGATTGAGCTTACTTGAGAAACAAAAAAGTTTTTAATATTTAAGCCGATTGTTGCTCTGCAAGTTTTTTTAAAAAGTATAAAACACCATCAAACATTATTTTTAGGCATTATGCAGCTGATTCAAAACTGCGAGCCCAAGAACGTAATGCTCGTCCATGGCGAAGCCGAGAAGATGAAATTTCTGCGCGCCAAAATACGTGATGAGTTTAGCCTGGAAACGTATATGCCCGCTAATGGGGAGACCTGTGTTATCTCCACGCCCGTTAAAATACCTGTTGATGCCTCCATTTCGCTGCTTAAAGCCGAAGCACGTTCCTACAATGCACAGCCACCGGATCCGAAGCGACGGCGACTTATACACGGCATTTTGGTGATGAAAGACAATCGCATAATGCTACAAAATCTAACAGATGCGCTTAAAGAGATTGGCATTAATCGACATGTTATGCGCTTCACATCAAAAGTCAAAATGGATGATCCGTGTCCAAAGTTGCGCACCAGCGAGAAATTGAAAACGTTACTGGAAGAGAAGCTGACCGGTTGGACAGTTATATTGCAGGAGAATGGCACCATAAACATCGAAAGCGTTGAGATCAATGTGGAGGAGAATGAAGTGGATCCCAAGCAAAAGACTGTACTGATTACATGGACCAATCAAGATGAAGATATTGGGGCATTTATTCTAAATGTCTTGCAAAATATGTGCTAGGATTTAATAGGAAAAGAAAACCTATCAGATTTTAACGTGGCTGCCACGATTCCATAGTTGTTAAGTAAACAGTGTTGATTTAAATTTGTCGTTTCTAAATTTTTCTAAAAATACTTATTTTCAGTTTTTTCCAATTAACAAATTTGAATAGGAGCAAAGAAAAATTAAACACTTTCGAAATGAAAACATGTTACTGGTCAATTTACAAAAAAAATTTATTAAATGCTGATTTTTTAAAATTAAACATTTAAAATCGCAAAATATACACACTGAGTACATCTTGAGGGAACGTATGGAATTGGAGCGATTACAATTGACTTATCGATAGTGGACTGTTCCGTCAGCTGATTGTGCATGTTTACCAACACTTGAATCAAATTAGAGTAGATTGAGGTATGCCTTTAATATGTCAAAAGTTAATTAATCAAAATATAGAGGAATATAACATGTATGATTGATAATATTATCATAAAACAATTGCATATGTACATGCATAGCCAACAATTGTCCATCCCTGGCATTTGTAGCAACAACAAAATAAAAGCAACTTTGCCAACACTGTTTTTGCAAGGAATTGCCATTGGTCATTGATTTTAATTTGTATAAATACAAATTGTGCAAATTTATCTTTGCGAATTTCGTGCGAGTTGCAAACAATTCAAAATATCGCAACAAATGGAAGTAGATGAGGAAGAGTTCGAGGTGCCCTCGAGCAGTAGTCGAGGTGAAAAGAAACGTTTCGAGGTCAAAAAGTGGAATGCCGTGGCTTTGTGGGCCTGGGATATTGTCGTGGACAACTGCGCCATCTGCCGCAATCATATAATGGATCTATGCATTGAATGCCAGGCAAATCAGGCATCGGCAACCAGCGAGGAATGCACAGTGGCTTGGGGCGTTTGTAATCATGCTTTCCATTTCCATTGCATATCACGTTGGCTGAAGACGCGACAGGTGTGCCCATTGGATAATCGCGAGTGGGATTTTCAGAAATATGGACATTGATATGGATATGGACTGCATATGGATCTACATCATAAGCAACAACAACAGTTGCTGCACAATACTCTCACAAACAAATTAATTTATCATAAATAAAAAACATGCATAGTGCATGTAAAAACTAAACTGCATGGAAACATTATTTTGTTAGTCATATCTGTAAGGAAGGCCCTTTAAGAAGCCTTTATTTTAAAAATATGTAAAATGTAGAATCTTGTTGAATTCCGTGAAGTGTATGGTATTGTGTGAGGAAGATCTTAGTATAGTTGGGTTAATACGGACGGTTTGACATTCACAAAATGATAAAATGTTTTCTCCCATTTTCAAAAACATAAATGTTTTGAAATTTTTATTTTCTTTTGTTAATGGACAACTTTGACGGAAATTTAATTGACCAAATCTAAGTAAACTCACAAAAGGTAAGTTTGAACATGTTTAGTTGATGCTGATCAAGAATATATATATATATATGTATACTTTATGAGTTCGTGACAAATTCATAAAACTCAAGGTTATAGAAAAGATTTTGTTCAACCATTTGATTCATTCCTTAAATGTTTTGATAGTACTTAACGTATAATATATGATTCCATCCATGGCTATCAAAAATTCCCAACTAGCTTAGATTTAATAGGCTACTCATCCATAGGCCAATTGGCCCATTATTATCAGTAAATTGGAAGGAAAAGGAAGTGGGTAAGACGCGGATAGCATTTGGAAGAGCTGCTTTTCAGTCTGACCCAGAGGGCGCCTTTTAAACCATCCTGTAGACTGAACAAAAATAGCCAGATTCAATAGTGGCGGGTCTGCCAGACAGTCCATTTTTCCAAGGAAGGTATTTTCGAGAAAACGGCCCCGCCTTCTGATAAGTGCAGGGCAGTCGCGGCGAAGGTGATGAATACTTTCCGTCTGTTCTACATTCCCACAGCTCCGGCACAAGTCTTAGTGGCATATAAGCATCCTTCTATCATCCTTTCCTGTCAATATTCCAAGCTAAACAAGAATATCAACTTTTCTGTTCTGAACTTTGTACCGTTTTCTAAAGATATAACCACTGGAACTTTAATTAAGAAGCAGTAAATTATAAATTCCAAAATTGTTAAAAGCCCTTAATTAAATTTAAATAGTAATTAAAACTGAAGCGAACTTGGGAACAAAATCCGTTAGTTAGGTAAAATTTCAATCGTTTCGTTTCTATTTAATCTGGGTATTTGATATCAGATATTTATAACGTTTTATTTATTTAATACGCAGCTCTGGCGTTTTCGAATCGTATGTTTGTTATTAATTAGAGTTGAAGAAATCGATGGAGCTGCGTCTCCTCGAACCGGGCAGCGTTTGGTTAATAAACTGCTTATGTCAAGGCAGCGGCACCAGAGATGATCTCAATCAGCTCACGTGTAATGACGGCCTGTCGGGTGCGGTTATATGTGAGGGCAAGCTTCTCAATCATTTCACCGGCATTCTTGGAAGCGTTGTCCATGGCAGTCATGCGGGAGGATTGCTCCGAGCAGGCACCCTCCTTCATGGTGTAGAAGATGAGGGAGGCCAATGAGAACTCCAGATAGCTTTTGATGACATCGCTATCAATGGAATCATAAACGGCCAATTTCTCGGACTTCTCGACAGTGGGACCACTGTAGATGGGCAACTGGCTGACCTGGTAGGACACCACCGACTTGAATCTATTGTAAAAGATCTTGCCCTCGGTGTACTCATAGCCAGCCGTTAAGATCTCATGCGCGATCTTGGAGGCGTCTAGGAATGTGGGTGGCAGCCGACCCACTTCATTGGCCACCATTATGATGTTCTTGCCATAAAGTCGAGCCAGAATCGAGCGCGACTTGTCGCCGACACAAAACACTTTGGTGTTCACATCATCCTTGGCCAGCTCACCACGGATTTGACGGGCAACGCCGGTGTGCACAGCACCGCAAAGGCCACGATCGGATGTGACCGCAATGAGTAGCCTTTTGGGTTCGGCCTTCTCGTCCACCTGGATTTCGGTTTTCTCAAAGAATTGCTGAGCACCAATGCCATAAGGACGCGCTGCCTTTAAATCACGCTCGGCACGGGTGTATTTCGCCGCGGACACCATCTTCATGGATTGCGTAATTTTCTGAATATTCTTCACAGATTTCAGGCGCATGGAGATAGTCTTCAATGTGGCCATGCCACGTTGCTGCTGGGCCACAAGGGTGGCTTCAATTGCCATGGGCAGCAATAGCGTTGTACGTTGCATCATCATCCTGTGGGCTGTTGATAATTCCTGCACAGAAAATTAGCAAAAATAATACGAATTTGCACGAAGGAAAATTCACCTGCGTGAAGTTGGCAGCTAGACGAATGTTATAACACAGCGCGGGCGTTGCCACCTGATCCAACTGTCAAGCGTGCGCTGTGAATGGCAATCACGAGCTGTGAATGCCACACACCCTTAATTTAAATAGTTCGCTTAAATCAAACTTAAAGTAACCAATTGTTGAGCTAAGTTACTAACTTTGAATTTATTAAAGTTATTAGCTGTTTCTCACTAATGTTTGTGCAATTTCAAAACAATAATTTAAATATTCCATAGTCAGGTAATAAGACGAGCGCCGTGAATAGCAAGCGCGCTCTGTGCATGTCAACATGCGCTGTGATTGGCAAGCGCCATAAACTTAAATAAAACAATATAAAAATGAAAGTCACCAATTGTAGAGCTAAACAACTAGTTCTATTTCTATTAAGTTTTTAGCTGTTTCTTACTAATTTTAAAATCAGTCGATAACATACTCCGCGTCAGCTGCTTATCTATTCGATAGCGCAGCCCCTTATGCGCGTGCCATCACTAAAGCAACCAAAAGTAAGAAGAAGCAAAAAGCTGACGTACTCGGGAAAAAGATTAGAAATATTTAAGAAATTCATTAACATTTATTTAGAAACAACGCAATAATTAGAATGTAACATAGTGCAACAATAAACGCGTTAGTCTTTAATTTTGCATTAAGCCCTGAAAAACATTTTGAATAATAACCCGAAACCCAAAAGTATGTTGGAAAATTGTTGCTGCTCTGCATAGAAGAGAACAGAAACAGAAACACAAGAAATTTACAAACAACAAAATCAAAATAGTGCGCTGGCAGGCGTGTGTTGTTAAATTTATGCATGCAGAAACATTTTAAGTGCACTATTAGGACACGTTAACAGCTGTGTGTCAAAAACAAATAGGGAAAAACGATAAATGTAAACGGCTGAAAACGTACGTAGCTTTTTATTGGTGTTGGTGTACAACAGAGTTGAAACGCAACGTTCGGACTTTGCTCAATCGAACTAATCGTTCGATCTACTGATTCCGATTGTCCTGCGAGCGATTAATCGATCGTCCAATCGTTGTTGAGCGCAATGATTTGTTTTTTTTTACGTAAAGGGCTCGTAAACAAAAACAAAACTGAACGAACATTCGTTAAAATACTGCGTTCAAATTCTTTTTGTTCCGATTGTCCATCGGTCCCGTTTCGATTTTTGTTTACGAATTAGTCACATAGACAAACACAAAACTGAACGAAAGTGAACGATTTTGCGATTCAAATCAAATAAACGACAGATTTATTCGTTCAGTAGAAATTCAAACTAGTTCAAAAGAACTGGAACTAAAAAAGACAACTCTAGCGTACACGCATATTTAACTTTAACGTGTCTTTCTTTCTCTCTCTCACTCTCGATTTCAGGCAGCGCAATTCTTCTTCTGCCTGAAACAATAGTCAACAGCAACAGCTGTGTGTGTGCGTGCCTGTGCGTGTGTATTGTGTGTGTGTTGTATATAGTTTATAGTTTATATTTGTTGGCTGTGTGTTGTTCCGGGACGTAACAAAATATTGAGCCGTCGAGCAAAACACATGATGTGGTCGTTCTTCTCGCGCGACTCCACCAAAGATTTTCCATATGACATTGGCGAACCCGTTGCTGGCTTTGACAACTATTCCATATGGACGCTGCACAAGGCCAAACGCAAAACGAATCAAGAGGAAGTCTCTGTATTTATCTATGACATACGCAGCGGTTCCGATACAAAATGTGAATTAGCAAAGGCATCGTTAAAACGGCTTAAAACGTTGCGTCACCCCAGCATTTTGCAATTTTTGGATTCGCTGGAAACGGACAAGATGCTGTATGTGGCCACCGAGGCGGTGGATCCCTTAGGCACATATTTCACCAAACTGGCCACAGATCATGTACAAAAGGGCCTCTATCTGGCCTGGGGCATCTTTCAAATTACGGCAAGATTTGCTTTTATTATAAATACTATTATTATTATTATTTCAACAACCTTTTCTTTTGATTACAGCGTGCTTTATCCTTTCTTAACAACGATGGCAATTTGCGGCACAATAATGTCTCTGCTTGGTCCGTGTTTGTCAATGCATCCGGCGAATGGAAGCTGGGCAGCTTGGAGTACGTTGCCGCCGCCGATGGAAATCCTATGCCGCCTGTTAAGATACCCGTAACGTTGGAGGTCTACGATGCACCCGAAAAGAACGAACCGAGCAAGCTTAAGGCAGCCACAAAATGGTATATAACTTCTTTATTCGATTTGTGTTTAGATTTAGTTCGATTGAATCTTTAATCAGTTTAAACCAGCTACGTTTCTGTTTGTCCTTAGTAGTATTTAATTCTATACTCGTTAGTTTGAGTTTAATTAGTATAATAAGACTTATTATTTATGACAGTAGTCACTATGAAGCATTATAGTTGCTCCGACCCCATTAATTATATATATTCTTGTTCAGCATCAAAATACATTAACAACCGAACTAGCCATGTTCGTCTGCCTGTCCGTCTGTTTATTTGCGAACTAAGCTCTTAAAATCGGACTACTTTATCTTATAGCTGCCATAGGAACAATTTTCTCAAGCAATCTTATCCAAATTAACATATTCTGCGTTTTAGTATAGTCCTGTCCTGGCGACTGTATCTTATAGCTGAGTTGGGAACAATTTATTGTAAATTAAGTTAAATAACTTTTCTGTTTTGTTTTATTTGATTTTAGAGTGTTTTTCAGTTTAAAGTTTTATATTTTTTCTTGTGTTTGTTGCTAGATTTAATTTATTTTATTTAATTTTATTTTTTAAAGAGTTTTTTATCATTTTCAATTCGTGAAACAAGTTATATCACTTAGATCTTATTTAATCTAAACTTTTTCTCTTTTCAACAGTTCTGTTGACATGTGGGGCCTCGGCTGTCTCGTTTGGGAGGCTTTTAATGGCGTGCTAAAGCAACGTTCCAATCTTAAGGACATTGAGCACATACCTAAATCTCTGCAGTCGCTTTATTGTGAGCTGGTTGGCGCATCGCCTTCGAATCGACCCAATCCGGCGGATATAATAACGCGCTGTCGCAAACCAGGCGGTTTTTTTAAGAATGATTTGGTGGACACGTTGCTATTTTTGGAGGAAATCCAAATTAAAGATAAGGCGGAAAAGAATCGATTTTTTAGCGGCATGACGACGCATCTGGAGAACTTTCCCGATAATGTTTGCAAACATAAGATACTTCCACAACTAATAACCGCCTATGAGTACGGTGATGCGGGTTCCGCCGTGCTGGCGCCCATGTTCAAGGTGAATTTAGTAATATACTTGCTTTGTACTTTTATTAATACTTTCTCTTCTTCTTTCATTATTAAGCTGGGCAAACTGCTGGACGACTTGGAGTATCAGAAACGCATTGTGCCCTGCGTTGTAAAACTCTTTGCTTCGACGGATCGTGTTACTCGTTCCCGTCTGCTGCAGCAATTGGATCTATTTGTTGCACATCTGCAGCCCATGGTGGTGAATGATCAAATATTTCCACAGGTGGCGCATGGATTTCTGGACACAAATGCCACCATACGTGAACAGACGGTCAAATCAATCATACACTTGGCGCCCAAGCTTAACTATAATAATCTGAATGTCGAGGTGCTGCGTCATTTTGCGCGTCTGCAGGCGCGTGATGATCAAGGCGGCATACGCACCAATACAACCGTTTGTCTGGGCAAGATTGCGCCGCATTTGCATCCGCAAGTGCGTCAGCGTGTTCTCGTCTCTGCCTTTATACGTGCCATGCGTGATCCCTTTCCTCCGGCAAGAGTAGCTGGCGTTTTAGCCCTGGCAGCCACACAGCAATATTTTCTGCTCAGTGAGGTGGCCAATCGTGTCTTACCATCATTGTGTTCGTTAACTGTTGACCCGGAGAAAACAGTGCGCGAACCGGCCTTTAAAACAATACGCGGCTTTCTGGGCAAACTGGAGAAGGTCTCTGAGGATCCAAGTCTGCGCGAGACAATGGGTAAGTTGAAACTTTATGTTACACTAAAAAAATTAAAAGTAAAATGTGAATTGTGTGCTAATGATATATTCTTTCTATTGCCATTACTATTCTATATACTAATGAAATGTGATTTTCATTATCATTACCTTTTAAAATACCAAAGTCAATTAATGTTCACAACACTTTTATTTCTGAATTACAGAAGCAGATGTTCATACTGCGACGCCATCAATTGGTAATGCGGCTGCCACTTGGGCGGGTTGGGCCGTAACCGCAGTAACGGCCAAGTTCTATCGCAGTCAAAGCGATTCATCCCGACCAAGACCGCCATTAACGGGCCGCAACCTATCAAAGCCAGCATCGCTGGGTAAGTTTCTAAAATATCATTATTATTATTATTTAAGATCAGCTTTTAATTTCATATTACTTCTTCTTTAACACAGAGCAACCCTCGAGCAGCAGCCTGTCGACCACAACAAGTAGCGTCACCTCCATGACGTCGTTGGAGCACGAAAGTAATGATACCTCCGCCTCGGCATCTGACTATGGCAACAACGATTGGGACAATGAAAACTGGGGCGAAATGGATGTGAGTTGTTGGCTTCAGTGTACTGTCCATAAACATTATCATTATTTCTTCATTATCATTACAATAATATGTGATAATGAAGAAGTTATTCATTCGAATTGAAACAATAATAGCAATGAAAAGTATTTTGATTAGAATTGAATAGAGTATTAATGATGAAAAATATTATTACAATTAAACAAAGAAGATACTAATAATGAAAAGGATTTTTATTAGGCTTGAAAGGATTTATTAATTGTTCCCAACACTAGTTGGATTAAAGCAAAGCTTATAAAACACTTTATTTATATACAATGCACATATTGTTTCAACAGACGTCACAGGATCCGAGCAGTCCGCTGGCAGCCAGCAGTAACAATGGTCAACTTGTGGCAGCCAATGCGTTGAACGAAGTGCGCGATGGCTGGGATAATGAGGAGTGGGGCAGCCTGGAAGAGGATCCGGTAAGTAACAACAAATTCGAATAGATTTGCCTTCACTTCAATTCATTTTGTACTACTTCCCAAAACAGTGCGAGGAGGAGGAACAAGCGGAGCAGGAGCAACAACAGCAACAGCTGGCTAGACAATCGATATCCTCAACAACATCATCCAGCCAGCAGCATCAGCGACCATTGCTGCCGCATCAGCATCAACAGCAGCTGCAGCAGCACGAACTAAATGATCTTATTGAGCCGCTGGCTAAACTTAACTCACACATCACCACATCGCCATCGAGGCAGCAACAACAGACAACAACGCTGCGACCAAAGGAGCTAGCCAATCTTTCGAGCAGCGCAACGACATCACCAACAACGCCGGGTGCATTGACCAATTGCAATAATATAAGTCCGCCTTCGTCCCATTTTAATAACTCGACGCATAATGCCAATTGGAATAGCGATTCTTGGGCTGATGGCGAGTTCGAGCCGTTTGATGAGCCGGGCTTGGGTAAGTTGGCTTAATAATTATATAATCCATATAACCAATACTTTTGTCATTTTTACAGGCCACAGCAAACTGGAGGATGCGCGTCGCAAGCGGGAGGAGAAGAAGGTGCAGCGGCAGCGCGAATTGGAGGCGCGACGAGCGCAGCGTTCAACTGGCCCATTAAAACTGGGCGCTAAAAAGCTTTAAAAGTATATAAGAAATCCAGCAAAAATGCTTGCTAAAACAAAAATTTCTAGCATTGTGTATATTTATTAGCTCTTATTCCAAAACTGTAAGCCTAAAGTGTGTGCATGTGTATATTTGTATATCTCTGTGTGTGCTTGAGTGTGTGTGTGTGTGAGAGAGAGTGTGTGTGTGTGTGTGTGCTAGGGTGCATTGAATGCATTGCTGGCAAGTCTCCATTTCGATATTTTGCCCATAGGCGCAATCAAATTTCATAGATCTTTGTAATGCTTTCAAAATAATATTTAAAGCATTGACATTGTCTAAATCCTCGTTAGCTTAATATTTATAAATATTAAGCTCTCTATCTCGTAACTAATAAAAACGCTTAGTTAACAACAGCAACTAACTGAAACAATATAAAAGAGAAAACCAAGAACACTAGCTAGTAAATTATTTCAAATTTATACAATAACTAAAGCATCATATATATATGAACTTGCAAATGTTTAAAAGTTTTCCAATAGATTCAAATGTATAAAGGGAGTTAACTACAGGCAAACACTTTTTTAAAAAGAAATTTGCTTAATCCTGTGCAAGGACAGTTCAAGCTGTAGATTTCAAGCAAACCCTTCAAACTATCAACTCTCTAAGATATCTTTTTCTGAATTGTGGGCAATATCGAATTGTCTTTACTCTTATGCATCTAATTGTGTATGTATGTGTGTGTATTTCAAGTTTTTGCATGATATGTGTAAAAGAAAAGCTCCTTTAATTATTTGCTCAGCCATTTTTCCCGATTTATAACGAAATAGTATTCCACATTTGAATTTTTTAGGAGGCGCTAATTAACGAAATGTAAAACGCGTATTTTGCCGTACAGCGTATAGTAAATTAAAAAAAAAATTGTGAATTTTAATAAATATATTGTATTTTTATATAGTACCTAAACACAATAAACAACAAGAAAAGAAAACAAAACACAAAAAAAAAGAAAAGAAACAAAATGAAACAACCGCAAGCAATTATGAAACGAAATAATTTGTAAGCTTTTTCATATTACGATTTGTACGTAGTAAAAATTGCACCTGTTATTTCCTATGTTGCTATATAGGAAAAAAGATTATGAAAATCAATAGCAAAAAAAAAAAAAAGAAAAACCAAAAATCAAAATAGTTTTTTGGTAAAAAACAATTTTTAAATGTGAATTTTCCCACTAACAGCACCAAGCGCAAGCCATTTTTTGCATGTCAAAAGTTACATAACAAATATCTTACCTTATATAAAAAGAAAATGCCTGTATATATGTATATGTGTACATATATACATACATAACATATACGCCGATTTTTTCCAATACCTCAATATCAGTGTACAATTTTTCCATATATATTTTTTAATACCCAAAAAAAAAAAAACAAAAAAAAATGAAAACCAATTACCAAAAACAGAAGAAAAAAATGTAAAATGAAAATGCAAATTGGGAAATGTTGAATTTTGAAATCTGATTGTTGTCGTCGCATCAGTTGTATATGAAATTTGGTACTTATTGCAATTTATCTAGCAAAAAGTATAAAAAAAAAACAAAAAAGAAAGTAAAGCTAATTAGTTCTAGATACGAGTACGAGTATTTGTGGCATTCATTTTTAAATAACATTTCTAGAAAATACAATTTTCAGAGCAACATTAAAATTAGTGAAATGAAATTTATTAAAACTCAAAACATGACAAATTCATTGTTTAGACAAATTTTTAAGACTGCAAAGAATTCATTGAAAGTGGTAATGATAAAAAAAACATTAAACAAAAAAAAAAAAAAAAACCAAAAACATAAGAAAACAAAACGAAGTGAAACAAAATTAAAATTATTTAGTACTAATCATCAGTAAAAATAAATTTTGAAAAATTTAACACATAATTATAATTATTGGAGATTTTTTGTATTATTGGAATTTAGAGTTTTTATTTTTAGAAATTTGCTTTTTTCAAAGTGACGTAAAATAAACTGGAAACAATTTTCCTAAAACTGTTCATGTGGATATAATTTTAAGATGTTGGCAAGGAAAGCTCTCCTTAGCTCATCTACAGAGGATCAAATGAGGTTCACAATGGATTCTTCTTCAATGCCTCCTTAAAGAATTATGAAATTCTACAACCCTGGATTCTTCCTCAGCTCTTTAGATTTTACAAAAGTAAGCATTTATTGGAGCAGAAAGTTGGATTCCACAGTTTTCTGCATCATATATATATTATATTTAACTGTAGAACAGCAATAATCGAGGCATTTGTTTAGACCACCCACACAACACATAATGGTCGAGGCAATTCTGAAAATTGGTTTAACAACTGTTTCACAATTGTTTGCTAATTGCAACAATTAAACCATTGGCATTCACCACTTTGGATATTGTATTTAAACGCCTATTTTCACAGCTGTTTTGATGGAGTGTCCAAGGACTGAGCAGCCAGAGCGAAAGAAGTTCTATATAGATCACCAAGCTTGCACTAAGATATCAACAATGTAACAATGGGTTTTAACAAGACTCACAGATGTTTCTTTCTTTGTTCTTTTGTCTATATGTAAGTTTACTTATAAAGAATACCATTATAAGATATAGTTTCTAATTGACAAGCCTTTTCTGTTCTAAAATCTGATTTTACATCCAGTTTTTTAAAAATTGCTACAGATCGCTTAACATATTCAAGCCATTTTGAGGCGCTACAGGCGTGTTCCGAAATTCGATTTCGCAATAAGTTTTTCCAACTTTCCTAAAGCATTCTTTTTGAGCATTGTAAGGAAATCTTATTTAAAATAGTTATTTTCATTACATTTATTATATCAAAATGTAATTAACTGCAAAGATCCCACAAGAATTAATACAAATCGTTGCTAACACTCGAAAGAGAAAAGTTAAGACTTTAATGCAATGAAGATCTCCATTCTTAAGAGATTTATAATGAAAAACAAAAAAGAGCTGCTAAAAACTAACTTGAAGTTGCTTAATCCAATAAAGCCTTAGTTCTTACAGATCGTTTTATATCGTCACGCCATTCTGGGGCGCTCCACTTAATTATTTATAGGTACGACAAGCAAGCCAAAAAAAAAAAAAAACAGTGCTAATTTGATTGACTGATTTTCTGCTTTTGCTGATTTTCTGCTTTTCTCACGCGCTCGTTTCGCATTCATTTGTTGTATTGTGTGTTGCACTTGAATGTTGATGTTGAAGCTGCCCTTGCCATGAGTCAACTACTCAATATACTCGATCTACTTTTGTTGAGCGGGCCCCAAAAATAGTTTCATTTAGCAAATTCGAAATGTCTTTGGAGTGTTGTAGTATTTTTAGTTGCTGAAGTCATTCCTAAGAACAGTCGCAGAATCTATCTGTGGGGCAGTGGCGTAGTCAAAAGGGTGGTCAAAGGTGTGCCTTGGGGGCTCTGCTTCGCGTTTCTGAAACAAAACAAAAATAAGAAAACTGCGTACATTTTGAGACCTCAAAGACAATTAATTAAGATAAAACTAATTTTAGTTTTTTTACAAATACTTTAATACATTACAAAACTATTATAAATAATTTCTGATTGAAGGTTTTATCAAATTACTTTTCAATTCACATCCAAATCAGTAATTATTAGATTGCTCTAATTATATTAATTGTTTTTACAGTTTGATGCAACGCAGAAACAAAGTTTCTTATTGTTTAAATGAAAAAATAATAAATATTTCAACTTAAAAATGCTGAACTATATATTTACAGACCTGTTCCAAATCAACCTTAATCATTTTCGGTTTTGTATTAATGTTTCCAAAATAAATGTCAACCGTTTAGATTAAATTTCCCTTTCTGAAAGACAAAACTTATTAAAACAATAATTAATGCTAAAAATTTTAAATCAGATTGATTTGATTGGCATCGGAAATGAATGCAGGCCTGATAAAATGTTTATAAATAAAAAGTTAGCACTCCCCCCCTTAAAAGGAAATGCTAATTGTGCCACTGCCATAGGGGTACGGGTGTGCGGTGAAGGAGGGGGTGGGGGCTTGACAAGTAACCACAATTGCAATAATCACAGCATTATAAATGCAACACTTGCATTACTCATACGCCCTGCCTTACCAGATAAGCAGAGATCGCGTGTCTAATTGTTTGGCAGCAAATGAAGCGAACTATTGTCGTTGTTTTGTTTTTGCTGCTGTTGTTGTTGTTGTTGTTGTTGTTGTAGTTGTAAGTGCAAGTGTATAAACTTAAGTGTAATTAAATGTTGAATCGTGATAAAGCTGTGCAAATATTGAGATCATTATGTTAATGCCCAGGCTGCCCTCCAGCAACAACAATTGCAATTGCAATTGCCGCACACAAAATCAAACTCAAACCAAGTCCAAATCAAAATGCCACCCATTTTGCGCTTATTAAACTTGAAATATCTTTTTGTTTTTAATATTTTTGTCACCGATGCGGCCAATTGGGCACGCAGGTGTGCGGCAATTGCAACAAACAAAGCAACAACAACAAAACTCACAAAATTCACATAATTTTCTCGCTTTAAGCGTGCGCAAAATGCATTAAATGCATTTTGTTGCTGATGTCGCAGCAACTGTTGCAGATTTATTGCTATTGCGAATACCCTGTAAAGTACAGCTGGGTATATTACTATCGTCAATTATCGATATGATTGATTTTTTTATTTTGGATATCTCTGGTAATAGTTATTGCTGACAAACTATCGATATTGCTGCCATCGATATTATCGATAGATGCATTGGCAGTTATAATATTCTTACGATCAAATTCTATATTTTTTTGACAAATTTTCCACCAACTTGGTATATTTTGTTAGAGCTGTTGCAGAGTAGAACTGAAAAATATCAATGTCAATGGTTTTCATTTTCGATTATGTGTTTCTTTTTCTTAAATCAAATATCAATCGTTCTTTATTTTTAAAGTTTTTGCTCGAATACTTCTTATTTCTTTGTCTCAAAAGCGAAAAACTTTGAAACCAAGTTTTCCGTCGATATTGGAATTCAGAACAATTAATTATTCCTATTCCGAATGTTTTAATCGGAATTGGAAAGGGAAACAGATCTGAACATCTATATAGTCGATTATATATGTCTCTGGCTAGTTTTGAATTTATTTTAAAGTTTTAATATGTTTACAATAATATAAAAATCAATCGAATTGTATATTTCTATGACAAAGTCTCAACAAACCTTGTTGGAACTGATTAAATCTATTAATTGGATTTCAAAACTATTTAATACATTTTTGTAATGAGTTAAAAATAGTTTTTAAGTTAACTGTTTGCTTCTATTTCGATTGCAAAAGAAATTTTTAAATTAGATAATAAATGAATACAACTTAATAAAGGTAAACGGCATTTGAATCAGATTTTTGTAAAAATGTAAATTACTTACATATAAATCCAGAGAACAATGCTATATGTTACTTTGATTGCCTACAATAATTGGTGCGTTTTTATTTAAAATAATAATTTTTAACATTTTTTTCTTAAAATGGAAGCCAAGCTGTGTTTCAAATATCATAATCCCTTACTAAATTTACATTTTGATTAATTTCTGCAGGTCATCACTCAGTCGAGCATACCCTCTGTACATTTTCAATATGTTATTTAGCCAGTTCGAGTTCAACTTTAGCCTCAACGTTTCGCATTCAATTCAATCAAAGCGCAACGTGCCGCTGCCTTTGGCTTTGGTTTTGTTTTTGGATTTGTTTTCGGCATCTTTTGTTGTTGCAAAAATTGTTTAAAATTTCAAATTAGCTGCAGTTTGCATTGGTTAATTTTAATGTTCATGTTTTACGTTTTGTGTTTTGTGATTTTGTTTTTGTTTTTTTGTAGGAGCGGTTTTCTAAACACTCGTATTCCATTTGCTTTTATTGTTGTTTTCCTTCAATTTTTAACGTCATTTAAGATTTCTGCTTGTTTATTTTTGTTATGATGCAGATGCTGCCCTTGAAGATTGCATATCTCAAATAAAAAGTTCTAAAACAAAGTTCAGCAAACATTTGTGCTTAGTAACCATGATGTATAATCTGTATCTCAAGGCAGCTGGCAAAAAAAAAAAGGAAAAAAAAATTAATAAATAAAAAGTTGTACAAAAAATGTAGCAAATATTTGGAATGGTAAAATTACCACGTGGTAAGATAACCTGCATCACAAGATGCAGTATTTATTTAAGTTACATTATTAAAGGTGATATTTTTAATGCTTTTTGGTTAGATAACGTATAAAGTTCTCTACACTGAAAAAAAATCGTTCTAAATCAAACGAAATTTGCATCAAATCAAGAACATTCCTGAATAAAAATGGGGCTAATCCAGTTTTTTCTTAAGTCCAGAACGGTGTTCTGCTTTTAGGAACACTTTTTAACACCATCGGTTGGATTTCGGAAACGTTTTGTTCCTAGCTAATAAACTTTATCAATCCTGCTCTAGTTTCCACTTTCAACAACATTTTACGGAACTAAAATTTCCTTCAAGGTTCGAAAATTTCTTATTAAGGTTGATATTTAAATTTGAACCCTTATCACTGTAGACGCCTACGCTAGTGACGAAGCATCCCGAAGGTTGCGAAAGAGTGTAATACATTGTTCGGATATTCCACAATACATTTAAGATCAAATACTTTTTCATTCTCGGTACCGTTAAGTTCTTTTTGAATCGGTTTTCGGAATTCAGAAAAGCAGAAAATAACGATTCCAAATTTGATCGTAATTGAAAATGAAAGAAGAAGACTAATAAAATGAAGATAAGCCGTCTTATTCATGATTACTATTTCTATCGAAGTGTATCTTCATAAAATAAGCTTTAAAGCATGGCTCATCGAGGGTTTTCCCCAATGTTTTCATAGTCATAAGAAACATGCGTATAGCATACTTATTATTGTACAAAGATACATAAACATACATGTATACATATATAGTTTCCGTTTTGCTTGTACAAATATGCAATAAGCCTGAAAAACAACTATAAATATACGTATACTATATATATATATATATACATATATAGTACATATACTATGTATGCCTGTGTGTTCATGGTTGGGGCCATAATAAAAAGCACACACACTTTTGTCGCTAAATGGACAAACCCCCAAAGCAAATAAGCAAAATATATGTAAATAAAATAAAACTTCCAACCGTAATACCGCACAATGGGTCTCCCCCTTCTTTCCTTTTAACTACGTCTTGCTGTACCCCTTGCATGAGACCACTTCGAGTCTGGGCCCAGAAAAACAACTTGAGCTTAAATAGAAAAGCCACACAAAACGTAAACCGCAACAGATAAGCGCTGAAATGGCGGCCAGCTTCGAGCGGAGCAGATCGGACTCTACAATGGAACTCTGCGAATATGCGTGTTCCGTATGATAATGCTATACTTAATAAAGCCAACAAAGAGACCCAGGATCGCACTAGAGTTGACTCCGTGTCGTGTTTTAAATCGTGCTTCTTTAAGGAAATCTGATTAATGTTGATTTCTGATGACGACTCAACAAGATATCCCAAAAATTAAGATATATATATATTTAATATATATATAAATCTATATTTTTTCAATATTTACATTTGGTAACACTTTTTGCATAAGTAGTAATATTATTGAATATAGTAGGCTTACTTTTTTGAGTATAAATCAAACCGGAAACCTAAGCGTAGCCGTTAACTGAAGCTAACCGATTAAAACTCAAACAGAACTAATTTTTCAAATATTTAAAAAACGGTAACCGAGAACTGTTATTCTGGGAAATGAAAAAAACACGTAGCAAATCTGAAATGTTATAAAGGTTTCGCTTTTTACTTAATTCTTGCAAAGTTCATTTAAAATCGCGCCTAATCGTACAAATAGTTTTCAAATAAATGTTTCCTAATTCTAAATACATGTAGAGTTGTTTCTTAAATTCGTTTGAGTTTGCAATACAGCAAATTAAAAGTTTCAAAAAATTTTGATTGATTTCGATTCAGATTATCGATTTTGATGTTCATTCGTTCGATTCCAATCTATGTTTGTAGTTGTCATTTCAGTTTTTTGAGTTGTTGGAATTACGAGCACCAATTCAAGACAATTCGGAATGAAATCCAGAATCAAATAGCAGTCGTTTTTTGTTTTGATTGATAAGCTTAAATATTTCTCAATTCACTGCAAAGCTTTTCGATGTTCGAAATTCAGAACAGCAAATAATTGCGAATCCGAGTATATTGATCGGAACCGGAAATGGGAACACCCCTGATAGTATAAACAAAGCATTAACTAATAAACATTTTCAAATCGAATCAGATTTCTTATATTAAAAACCAAAAAAATGACTTTTTTCCATAGTGCACTGTAGGGAATCACGTGCGCATCTCTAGACCAGAAAAAGCACAACAAAAGTAAGCGAGTCTACGGCTGCTACGCGTCGTGGTGAGTCACGAGTCGCGACGCGTGGACATTGAGACGTTTGCCAAGTTGCCACGTTGTGGCACCAAGTGTGCCACTCGTGGCACGAGCGGCCAAAACAGAAATATTTACAACTGGCGGCTGCATGCAACAGTTTGCCGATGAATGAAAACGTGCAGACAGCGCACAGTGGGGTTCGCTGAGGGGATGGGGGAGGGTGGCGAAGTGGGTGAACTGTGGATAGGTGAATACAGCGCAATTAGAGCGCCTGCAAACAGGTTTTTTCTGTTTTGTAAAGGCTTGGCTCGCCGCACACGTGTTGACTTGAGTTGAGTTTTTGTTTTTGTTTTTGTTTTTTTTTTTTAGTTGTAGCAAGTTTTGCAGTTGGCATTGCCAGGCGCTGCATAAAGTTCATGCCACATGCCGCCTCCCCCTGTGCTCCCCTTAAGCCACCCGCATCCTCGACACGGCTTGCGGCACAAAGTGGGTCAATTACAGGCTGCCATTGTCGCGCGACTTATAAGGCGACACACATACATACATATGCACACATTTACACACATGTGTGTGTGTGTGTGTGTGTCAAATTGCGAAATAATAAATTTAATTTCACAAAATAAAAATAAAAAGAAACTACGCAAGCAACAACAAAGACAACAACAACAACAGTTAAAAGCGCGTTGAAAATTGATTGTGAAATTCTAGGAACTGTCGCCGAAGCGTCGCTGCCAGCGTCGCTGCTGCTGCGATCGTCGCCTCGTTGGTCAAAATTTTACGCTACATTTGTGTACCAACAACAACAACAACAATAACAACAAAAACAATAACAGCTACAGCAACAAAGCCACACAGCTGTGTGTGCTTCAAGCTGCCCCGATCTTGGCTCATATTCCCCACTCCCCCGACACCATTCCCCACGCTACTCCTACTGTTGTTCCTTTTCCTTCTCCTTCCTTGCTTCCCTTTTCCATCTTCTTCTAGTGCCTGCTTAGCGCTTTTTTTTTTTTTGCAGCGCCAGTTTTGTTGTTGATGTTACGGTGTTTTTATTTATTGCGCATACGTTCTTTGTATACTCTTTCATGGAGTATACCAGCTTAAGCATGAAGTTATTAATGAAGTCTGCAATCAAGAGTTGAACTACATAGAAGTATAAATTTAGAACATCCGAAAAAAAAGAAACAACAATTGGTATTTGATTCGAAAACGGAAAACCATTATATTCCTTATTTCAATTTTTGAAACAAGTAAGAATACTCTAGTCGAGTGTGCCCGACTACGAGACTCCCTGCTCCCAACTTGCATTTCAAGCAGTTCAGCGGCAACACAAGCAAGCAGCGTACTCAATTTGCACAGTGCATGCCAAACTGTTGTTTCTGCCTGCTGAGACGGGGGAAATAAGTTCTTCCATAACTTTGGTGCTATTTATCATCCGAAATTTGAAATAAACTTGATCTGCGTATGGTATACAGGAACCTGCATGCAAAGTTTGGTGTCTCTAGCTCTTATAGTCTCTGAGATCGACGCGTTCATAGACAGACGGACAGACGGATAGACAGACGGACATGGCTAGTTCGTCTCGGCTGTTGATCCTGAACAAGAATATATATAGTTTATATAGTCGGAAATGCCTCCTTCTGTCGGTTACACACATTTGCAGTACTCTATAACTCCCTTTTTCCCATTTTTAATGGGAACAGGGAGTAAAAAGAGTATAAAAAGTTGTTTCTGTTATGAAATATGTGTCTAAACAAGACTCACACCAATGTGTTAATTTCCAATACAGTAATCCGAAATGCACATTTTCGCCGGGGTTCCCCATGCTCTATAATCTTTTTTATATACTTTACTGATAAGTTAATCTTAAACACTAGCGTCATTTTTACGTACGATTCTGGCTAGATATACAGCTGCTATACATCTATTTTAAACAAAAACTTGGATTACAATAAATATTTTAGTGTTATTCATCATAGTCAGATAAGGGCATATAAACTTCGATTCGATGGAGAAACTCTTAATTTTAAGTCACATATTGTTGTTTTTGTTGTAGCCCTCTTTTTGTCGACATGATCTCCATTTTTTAAGGTGTGTGTTCGGTTTATAATTTTTAATTTGAAAGTGTTTTATGTGTGTTTTATGTTTGGTGTCAGTCCCCTTTCTCTATCTCTCTGTCTCTTGCAATTTTAGAACAAAATGATGCAATTAAAGAGATAACTTATATCGGTTGAAAACAATTTCTACCAGTTCAACATTAAAACGCAAGCTGAACAACAAATACAATTTATAGTTTAACTATATAATTACTTTTCAGTATTTAATTACTTAAGAACTGTTCAACATCGATCTGCTCTTTGGAAAAAATGTCATTGTGTGTATCATTGCTTTTCAAAATTAATTTTCCAGAAGCTTGTGAGAGCTATAAAAAGCTTAAAAAATATATTTATAATCTAGAATTCTGTATATAGAATGGGCTCATTTAAAAAACGAAATAGATTATTTACCATGATCATAAAATAAACCTGGTATTATTTGTAAACAAAAATTTCGAGTTTTTGGTAAAATATATAGATATTTTAAATATATAGTGGATACTTATTGATTACTTCAAAACAAAACTTCGAGATTTTCATAAAAAATGATTACAAACTATAAACCAGTTTAACCGGTTGCTTAATTTTACTCCCAACAGTATGCTATATAAAATATATGCGAATTGCTGGTTTTGAATTAAAGTGAAAAATAGAACATGACATTTTCTTATAATCTAAAATATTTTATTATTTGTAATTGTTTGTCGTTAAAATACATTTTATTTCAACATTAAATTAATTTTGAAGCTGAGATTTAAACTTGATTATTTTGTAAGTGTTATTTTTGGTACTGTACAATATAAATATAACTGCAGCCTGCGTATGTGTCTTTATTTTTGGATTTTGCTCAGATTTAGGGGTCTGTGTCTGGCCTGTCTCCGAATGTATCCGAGTGTCTCTGAAAGTCTCTCCATGTGCGCGACTTGGCTTGGCAGTGTCGATTAATTACTCAGGGCCCCAAGAGTTTGCCGCATTGCTGATTTTCAGATTTAGCTTTACGAGCCTTTTTTCGCTTGACAAGTCGGAATTGAAATATGTGTGCGTCGGAGTCGAAGTTAAAGTCGAAGTCGAACACTTTCGCGGACAAAGCACGTTAAAATACCAGAGTCGCACATTTTCTGCTTTTTATAGTTGTTTTTTTTTTTTCTTTTATTTTTTTTTTTAATTTAAATTTGTTTTTTCTTTTTGGGCAAGCGGCATTTAATGTTTTGTTTTGTTTGTCTGGCTGATTGGTGTTTTTATGAGGCTGCCTGAAGAAACTTGAATCGTACAAATCAGCGAAAAGTGAAAAGATTTTCGAATGTTTTATACCAACGTTTCAACGTTGTGAAATACTTATATGTGTTAGCTTAATTATATAAATACACTAGACTAAATGTACTTCATATTTTTAAATTTTCTTTTATATTTATAATAATATATGTATATAATCGTTTTCTTTCAATGTTTTTAAAAGCATCTTTCATAAGATTTTTCGGATTGAATTCATTTGAATTAACAAGATGACAACAATAAGGAAATTTTGAAACTTTTAAGTATGTTTGAAATCTGCTAAATGTTGTCTTAAATGGAAAGTGGTACAGACATGAATTTGTCTATATAAACAAAAAAAGCCAAAATCATAATAATTTTCTACTCTACTTCCGGTGCACGTTTGTTGCTCTCCACAAATTTAAAAAATGTCGTTTACCAAAACGGTTTTTCGAAATTAGCCAATATTTGTTACATGTTATTTATATAAGCCAGGTGTTCACTCTGGCGAGCTTGCACTGTACATACTAAATATCTACATATTAAGTACATACATTCATACTTAGTATTTGTAGACCTAGGTCCGGTAGCACGACTAAAGCTGGAGGGAGAGAGTGAGAGTAAGAGCAAAAGGGGAAGAGAGCGCGAGCGATAGCAAATGTAAAGTGAGTTGCGCATACTAAATGACAACGACATCGATGGCGACGCTTACGTTGACGTCGACGTCAACGCTTAATGTAGGTTAGAAATCGAAACGACGACGCTACGCCAGCAGCGGGTGCTCTTCAATGAGTCACGGACAGAAAACGTCAACGCTGGGCACAATCACACAAATAGCGAGTAGACTGTAAAGCCCGTCCAGTTTATGTAGAAATGACCAAAAGACGTCACGCCGTTGTTGTTGTTGTTGCATTTCTGTAGAGCGATAAGGATATCGAACACGTCATTCCCATGACGGGCAGTTCTACACACACACACACACATATATATATATACATACATACATAATTCTGCCTGTGGGATTGTAGAGTTCAATGCACAGGGCTGATGTTGTAAGTGTGTGTGGGGGCCACACCTGTTGCCGAAACTGAACGAGAAAACTACAATAAAAGCTGCGACGCAGTTAAAAGTGGCTAACAACAAAGCGAGCAATGAAACGCACAAATCACGCTACGATCATAAAAGCAAAACGTGCTAATAAAAACAAAAACAAAGAGACAACATCACATATTCAGCAGCTAAGAGCTAGGCAAGAGAAAGAAAGAAAATCTCCTGCACTACTTGTGGAATGCGGATTCATTTCCGCAAGCGTTGTCAAGTTTGACCAAGCAACAAGCAGTTCAGTGTAGAGTGGAGAGAGCAATGGCAAAATGGGGCCAAGGCAAACGACAGCAAAACGACGAACTCTTTTTCTCGCTCTCTCACTCTTCCTCTTAGTTGTAGCGCGTTTAATAACGCCCGCGGCGGCGAGGGCGACTTCTGTTCTTTTGCCGCCAATTGCGTGTTTGGGCTTTTGTTTTGGTTCTGCACATTCGCCAATTATGCATGCGTGTGTGTGTGTGTGTGTATGTGTACAATAAAAGGAAAAAGCTTTTGCTTTCCTTGTTGGCGATGATCGCGTCATTTATTCAATCAATTACGGCCAGGCCAACAAAATTTCGTACTAGCGATTTTAATCGCACGGGTTTTGCGTTGAGTTCACTGTACTCGTTACCTTTTCCAGCAGCTGAGCAGCGACGTATGTTTGTATGTGTGTGTGTGTTTATTAACTCAAATAAATATGTATAGGTAATTTATGTGTGCAAATACAACAAATACAGCTCGTACATCAAAAATGCGTTTAAATCTCGCAACGTCAATGGAAGTAAATGCATTATGTACATTAATTTTTGAAACGCGACCGCTCCCTTTGCCAAAAAAATAAAAAATAAAAAATTACAAACATACATAAATATAAAACAAAAACGCGCGAGAACCGCTAAAGCGTTTTGTTGTTGTCAAAATCCTCGCCGCTCCCTTCTCACTGCTCCATTAATAAAGCGAAATGCTGCATCCGCCTTTGTTGCTGTTGTTGTTGTTATTGTTTTTGCTTTTGTTGTTCATACGCATTATAAAAATGTCATTAACATGTCAACGGGTTGGCAGAGTTCGCACTGCTCTTTTTTTTTGGGGGAGCGACTTTGATATGCTCTGAAAATGTACATAACGATAAAATTTAAAAAACGAATTTGCATTAATTCTGACCTTAGCTGATAAACAAACAACAACAAAAAGTAAAATGTTATTATTGAATTTAATTCAAGTGCACTTTTCATATTTTACATGGTATGTGGTTGATCAATCAGCTCGCATTTAGACGATGATTGAATGTCATGACGTCTTTTCGTCAAGTTCTCCCCTTTACAGCTCTTCCTAACAAACAAGAACTTATCGAAAAAACGTCATCATTTAAGGGTTAAATTGTACGATACAGTTGTAGGGTTAACTATGCACCAATTTGCATCGCACAAGTAAAGGATTATGGGACAAGTGTTAATGGAAAGGGCTGAATGTAAATCACAGTGGAATAAGCTAATTACCACCAGCCATTAAATATAATTATGTTATTCATTTATAATATAATATTCATAATGTTATTAAAAAGTTGGGTGGTTAATTAAATTTGAGCTGCTGCATGCAAAAAAAGTCCAGCAACAGCAGCGGCCAAATTTAAAGGCCAGCCGAAAACAAATGTTAAACAAAAACAAAAACTGAACAGCGGAGGCGGCGGCAGCAACGCGACGCAACGCGACTCGACGCAAAAGTCAATGATCGCCTCGCCGCCGCTGCTGCTGCGCCGCTGTTGTTGTAGTTGTTGTTGTTGGTTTTGCTGCTGCTGTTGTTGCTGTCATAATTAAACGCGACAAATACAAATACAATTTGAAGAAAAGAAAAAAGAGCCGCCGTCGCCGACGTCGTCGCCAGGGCAGCGCCAGCCATAAACACAACAACAATGAGACAACAATAAATTCTTCAATTAACATTTGTCCAGGTAAAAAGCGTCGAGAGCGGGCGGCATGGCAAATTTTCAGCTCGTGTGTGTGTGTGTGAGAGCGCTGGCATGCAAATGCGAGAGCAGAGAGCGTGACAGTGGCTGAGAGCGTGCGTGTGTCACTCGATGTACGTGTGTGTGTTTGTGTGTGCAAGGATCATTTGCATTTGAGGCGGCGCAAGGTGTCGCAAAAACTGATTAAAATGCATTTGCACACACACAAGCATCTATAAATGTATGTAGGTATGTTTGTATGTACACTGAGCGAAAACCATGTATCGTCAATTTGACAATTTTCTCTTCAGACAAAATCGGATAATGTTCTTATTCAAAATAATAAAATATTTGAAAAGTTTGGAATAAATATGTATGTAATTAAATAAATATAGTTGTCTTTAGCTTTTTTGTAATTGTTTGTAAAATCTTTGAAATCCTAAAAAATAAATAAATAGAAATAAATAATATTATTTTCTTGCACTTTTTTTTAAGCTTGCTCAGCTTTATTTTAAATATACTTTTATTCAACTAGCTTTAGAGAGCTTTGCAGAACATTTTATCATAATTTTAAATCCAATTTTAAATTTGAGTAGCTTTCAAAATTATACATATGTAATTTTAAAATAGATTTGCAAAACTGAACTTTGAATATTTGCTCTGCTTAAAAAAGTACATTTTAAACTAGTTTTTCTCTCAGTGTATGCATAATAAGAACAAAGTTGCTCTTGTTGTTGCTCAAAAAGTGGGCACGTCGCGCATATTTTTGCATATTGCTGTTGTTGTTGCATAGATTCTGTATCGGTAAACAAAATTACAAAAAAAAAAAGTCAAATTCAGCTCTTGGCAGGGCGCTCGCACTTGTTGTTGGTGCGGCGTGCCGCTGCCGCTGCCAGCGCTGCTGCTGCTGTTCTACATATTGTTTTTGTAGTTGGAGCTACAGCCGCGTGCCTGGCAGCGTTAGTCATAGGCAACGTCGACGTCGACGTCAGCGCTAGCGTTAGCGTCATCGTCAGGCAGGCAGGCAGCTAAAGCAACGCAGCGAGCAAAGCAGCCAAGAAGACGACAGCGGGCTGTGAGTGATCTATGAGCCAGCAAAGCGAACGGAGCACAGAACGCAACGGAACAACGCGCTGCTGCAGAGTAGGGTTGCCATCCCTCCCACCCCTTTGCTAACACCCACAATCGAAAATTTGGCGCCACAAAAACATAAAGGTGTTTGCAACATTTATTTTGTTTTGGCTGGACATTGAGGCGAGCGACCACCAAACGCGATTAGTCACAACAACAAAAAGGGAAATAAAACGCGAGTTTTGTGTTGTGCATTTTGTTGTTTTTTTGACAATTTTAGCCTCAGTTTGAGCCCAGAACCCGGCCAGAGCAGGCCACACGTTCAAAATCCAGAGCCCAGCCGGGCAGCCGAAATTCCAAAAACAAAACGAAACGAAGCGAAGCGAATTCGAAACGATCGCGAGTGTAAAAAAAAGCCGAACAAAAACGAACGCGCGACGTTGTAGTCATTTGCTGTCTGTGTCCGTGTCTTGTGCATATGTGTGAGTGTGTGTGTGTGCTTATGCGTGTGTGTGTGTGTGTGTGAGTGCCTTTTGAGCGCAGGTTTATCAAAATTCGATTTTCATTTTGTGTTTTAATACAATTTGTGCCTTGCTGCCGTGTGGAAGTGCAAGTGGCAGGAGTTTCAAACAATAATAACAACAACAACAACAACAAAACTAAGTCAGAAGAGTAAAACAAAAACAAAAATAAAACCCAGAAAAAATAAACAACAAAAATAAGTGCAAAACTTATTAAAAATAATAAAAACAAAACGCGTCTGCGTTGATCGCCTGTTTTTGCATATGCCTTTAAATATATATATGTTTGTGTTTACATATGTATTTATGTCTTTTATGTGTATGTGTGTGTGTGTGTGTGTGTGTGTTTATATAGCAAAAGAATCACGTAGTAATTTAATCCGTGCGCGCAGTGTAGGAGTCGTTAAAAAAAACGCAAATGAAAACAAATCGACAAAAAAAAAAAAACATCACTTTTCAAAGTTGCAGTTGCAGTTTGTTGTTTGTTTGGTGTTTGTTTACGCGCCGTTTACCGCTACTCGTTTATATTACCGTTACACTTGCAAGACACGTGTGCGTCGATAGCACCCCAATCACCCCACCGAAGGGGGTGGTGCTGGTTGCTGCCTGGTGCTAAACATTTGCATATATGCAAATTATGAATAAAAACGCAAAAAAACATGCTAAAAACATGAAAATTTTAAACAAAAATAAATATTATATATAAAAAAATGAAATTTACATATTAAACACACACACACACACACCTATCATACCCACATAAGTGTAGTGTAATAATATAAAAAAATATAAGCAAAAGTCAAGTGAAAAGTTGACTCATCCGACACAAACTTTTTTCTCTCTTACTCTTCTTTGCTTATTTGTGAAATATGCAAATAATTCATAAAGAAATTAAATGTATTGTTAAACATAAAAAAAAAAACAAATCAGAATAAATAACCTATGTGACAAGGATATTTTTAAGATCGTTACATTTTAAAAAACCAAACTTAAAATTTATAGAAAGCTTAAAAGTTCTGGAACTTCTAAGAATTTACAAAAGTTATTAATAATTATTTTGGAACTCAACTTTTCATGAAGGAAAATTCTTGTGAGACGAAAATTCTTCAGATCGTAACTTATTAAAATGATAAACAAACCTTAGAATTATGAAAGGAAGACAAAAAAGACTCACAAACTTTCTTTGCGTTGAAGAATTTTCAAAAGTTATAAATAAAATTTTTACCACTTTTGTTAGGTTATAGTTATAAGGAAGGACATATTATATGTAGATTTAACTCTTGTGGAAAGAAAATACCTCAGATTTTAAAATATTAAAAGGTTCCAAAAAAAAAAACCGATATCTGAGAGGGAAATTAAGCATTATTATTTTATTAATAGGAAAGGAAGTTGAAACATTCTTAACTACTTGAACTTTTATGTATTTCTTAAAATTCTCATTTTAAATTTGTAGATTTTATGAATAGCTTTTAAATTAAAAAAAATCAAATTTGAAAAAATATATAAAAGGTTTAAAAATATATGGAACATTTTTTTTGTGTTTTAATTTAGAAATTTAAAAAGAATACAAAAAAAGAATATTTTAGACAGATAGCCAACAAAATTGAATTAATGTAAAAAAAAAAACTTATAAAACTTTCGTTATGTAAAATACATAAAGTAAGTTAATTAACTTTTAGAACACTTTCTATGTTTCAGGATACTCACTGTAAAAAGGCCATTATGATCTAATATCATATAGTATAAAAAATAAAACAACTGCAAATAAGAATACGATATGCAAAATATTCACAAAAATACATATTAACAACAACAACAATAAGAAATCCCCTGCAAAGCGATAAACTCAACCAAAAAAAAATAAAAGCAAAGGAAAATCAAAAAAATAAAAACACTCAAAAGACAAAAATAAAAAAAAACCTTGTGATAAACGCTGATAATTTGTTGTATTGTTGATGATTGCCTTAAAATCCATCAAAATGCAGCACAACGGCGGCAGCAACAGCAATCTGCAGCAGCAGCAACAACAACAGCTGCAAATGCTGCATCAACAACAACAACAGCAACAACAACAGCAGCATCAGCAGCAGCAGCAACACAATTTGCGCGATAATTATGCTGTTTGGACCAATAACAATAACAATAACAGCAACAATAACAATGCGTTGCAATTGCCGCTGCAGCAACAACAACGCGCTGCTGTTTGGATTGCGGAGAGCAATAAACAACAGCAGCAGCGACACAGCAACAACAACAACAATAACAACAACAATATGACAGCCGTAAACTATAATCAGCACTTAATGCAGCAACAACAACAGCAACAGCCACAACAACAGCAGCAGCAACATTACATGCAACAGCTTTACACGCTTACAAGCTACACGCAACAGCAACAACAACAACCACTAACGCCAGCAACAACACCGCCAGTAAGCAGCTGCTATTATGCCAACTTGCAACAGCACCAACAACAACATCAGCAGCAGCAGCAACAACAGCAACTGCAACAATTTCTAGCGCCCGCGCAGCGTCTCGTGCAACAACAACAACAACGACAACAATCACTGCCACAGGATTCAGCGCCTGCGCAGTTGCCACGTGCGTCAATGCAGGACAAATACAGCTTAGAAGTGGCAGTAGCAGAAGAAGCTGTTAGAATAGATCAGCAACAATATCGTGTAAGTATATGTATTATATCGATATATTTATAATTACCATAACTATTTTATCTACTTATACATTTGTTGAAAAAAACTTGACTTAAATGCAACTTTCTTCAAATGAAAAGTAAGTGAAAAGTTCAAAAGAGTGTCTTCAATATAACACTTCATTTTTTCTTAAATATGATGTGAAGTGAATATAATTTTTTAACTCATTTATTGTGAGCTAATATACTTTAACATTTTTGGTGATTTTTACAATTTCTTTCTACAATGATACAAGGTAAAAAAAGTGAATCGATATATCTTTATTATTAGTCGATCAACATTTTCATATATTTCTACTTTTTACTCGACATTTCGTTGAGCACAATTTAAAGACTATTAAATTATATAAATTCATATTTTTTATTTATTAAGATTGTTCGATTATTTAAAAAAAAATATCGATTACACTGAATCAATAAACATATTTTTTTTGAAGTCCAAAGATTGTTTGCTGTCAATAGATTGAGAATTTATTGGTTATTCAATATATAGTTCGATTTAACTTTTAAACTTTCTTAGATTTTTCGATTATTTTTAATAAATATCGATGATATACAATTGGTAAAAGATTGGTTGAGAATTTCTTGGTTATTCAATATTGTGTTCAACGGGCTAACTTGGACTTTTTAAAGTTTTTTTAATCATTTTTTTTTTCGTTAATTGGTGACTTGAATAATGTTTGTTTGATACAATGTTGTTTCTGCTTATCAATTTATCGATAATTCTTAAACAAAAAAAAGAGTTTTTTTTTATATTGTTACATAAATATTAGTGAAGTCATAAAGCACTCTTAATTTTGTCTAATTTTTCTGAGGTTTCCTTGAACATACAAAACATTTACATTTTTTATGATTATTTGATGCTTATTGATATTTATCGATGAAAGTATTATTATAATTATTTATAATTATAATTATAATCGTTTAAATGAAACTTGCTCACGAGAGTGATTCATACTCATCTTGAGATTCTTTTGGATTAGCGTATCATATAATTTCTTCTTTAGAATGTCCTTGATCTAGGTCTAGAAGCAATTGCCAATAATTCTTACTGCTTTCTTTATCTTCTGAAAACTGAATAAAGCAGAAAGATCTGCATCAAGTTGCTAACAAAAGCTTACAATTATTTGCTACTTACAGGGAGCTACGCTTGATGATAAAATAGATGAGTAAATACGGAAAAGCAAATATGTTAAACGATGTTGAAAAGCGCAACTTGCTTTTTTCACGCTTTATGCTGGTGCGTTTCTCACTTGCTTTGTGCGCTTTTTGATTTGTTGCTTTTGTTGTTCGCCTTTCATTTTGCGACTTTTGTGGCCAGCCGTAGGTGGAGTTTGTTTCAGTGCATGTGTGTGTGTGTGTGTGTGTGTGTGTGTGTGTGTGTGTGTGTGTGTGCGTGTGCGTGTGTGCATCTTGACAACTGAACTGCGTCTTATTGTTAGTTTGTAATTGCTTGAATTGCTAACAAAATGGCAGCCAGCCGTAAGCATACGGGGCGTATACGCAACGCAGCGTTCCGGCATATTACGCATACGCCGCGTTTGTTTGTGAAATGTAGAAATGTGAAAATGTTTCGCCGAAAAATAAAAATAAAATAACAAAATGGTTTTCTGTTGATGTGCAACAAATATTTGCCAGTTCGCCGTGGCCGTGGGAATGCCGCTCCCCATTTACTAAATATAATTTAATTTGTTTAAAAACAAAACTTGAAACTGAAAATGGGGGAGCCGAACAAAGCAATCGTATGTGCATAATATATATATGCTTTTTATTTTATAAATTAATCCAGCAGACGGCTATAAAAACATAAAATTGTACAGGTTTAATGCACTTTAAAAGATCTAAGCTGGCAGCCAAGTAGAACGTAGTGTTGTTAAAAGTGTATCGATTAGAGATATGAATATATGATTAGATTAATCGAAAGTTCAAACTGGTGCGGGATGCTTTGTGAAAAGTGTCGATGATCGTTGCAGCCTAAAAACATTGATTTATTTAGTTTTTTTGACAATATTTCGAATATTATCGATTGTTTGATGCTGTATGAAAAATATCGATGATTGTAGCAAACTAAAAATAATCGATAATTGACAATATATAGGTTGAATGTTTTGTAAAACGTATCGTTGATCGAAGTAACACTGAAAATAAAGATCAAAGTCATAACTTTATGCGCAATCGATAAGATTCGATTGAACAGATCGATTTATATCGAGATATATACTTCTGGAAAGATCGATATGTGTACTTTTCGATTATTAGATCAATTGATTAGAAAATCGATTGGAAATTGTTTGATGAAATATATCGATATTCGTATCAGCCCAGAAATAATCTATTAAAGTGCTTATTTTGTGCTCAATATATCGATATGATAGATGGACTAACGATATAAATCGACTTATTAATGTAAAATTTTGTTTTATGTTTTTAAAAGTTATATTTCGCCTCTGTTTTGATATATTCCTAATAAATTATCGTCTTTGAAATGTCTCATATTTTTTTTCATAGCTTTTCATTTATCGATATAACTTTGCGTTGTATTGTTAATACTCAATAGCAATACAAAGTTGACGCTTATGTGGAATAACGTCATACATTTCAAAGCTAATGCCGACTAAAGTCTTATCGCGAGCACAGCAACTACCATGTCGTGGTCGAGGTTCGTCCAGATAAGATGAAAAACAGAAACAGTTAAAGTCACGAAACACTCGAAACAGCCAGACAGCCCGGCCAGCCCTTTGTGGGCCAGGCCAGGAAGTAACCAGCTGTAAAAATTAAACAAAAATGTTGCTTAAAATAAGCGTAACGGAAATGCCAAAACACAAGCCAAATGGAGAATGGAGAGACATGCCCATATTTGACCAACTGCGAGTTTTAACCTCGCTCTCTTATCTGTAATTGTAGACGTGGTCTCTTTAAGTTAACATATGAATATTGTATGACAATCAAGTAAGTTTTGACATGTTGCATTTTAAGGCACGTTTCATTCATTTTGTTAAGGGATTAAATTTAGAAATATATGCATACATACTATTGGTCTTATCAGAATACGTATACTGTATTCAATAAGGTTCTCGGGAAGTTTCATTTAATAGACCAATATGATATTAAGACTTTCCTTGTTATATGGAGAGCAATATTAGGCAATATTCATACTTTAAACTTTGTCTGCCAGTTATGCACTATAATAACTCTATGTATAACCACATATTTATGACAAACTAAACTTAACATGTTACTAAGCTGCATAGCCCACTTATGCGAAATATTCATCAAATATAATTTTTACATATTAAAGCATAATTTATGCATAGTTTTTGATTTTTATGCACAATATATGGTTAATAAAGCATAATTTGTGCATATTTGTGCACAATATATTTTTAATAAAGAATATTTTTTTTTTACTAAAGCATAATGTATGCTTATTTATGCATAATTTATACAATTACATTTACATTTGAAATACTTTATGACTAATTTTTACATAAAATACTCCTAAAATAGTTTAGGTTCGATTTTATGCATAAATCAAGAACAAAATGCATGAATTCTGCATAGAGTTCTCTTAGTGTACCTTCTAAAATTTCAAATTCCAAACCATGTTTTTATGAAATAGCACGGAATGAGTTGATCTAAATTGAAACATTTGATTTAAGAACTAAATTATATATGCTTCGCAAATTAGCAAAGCCGTTGTGTTTAACCACAAATAGCACGTTAAAGTTTGTTGAATCAAGTATCTTTTCAAGGTTACCCTTACAATTAACCTTCATAAGCCAAAACACACACAAGTTGCTTGAAATCGAATCAAACCACTTTTAAAACACTTTATTACTCGTACTAAAAGCCATTAGCCAAACCAATGCAATAAGAAAGTCAAATTGGCATGCAATATGTGATTATCTTAACTAAAGTATTACCAAAATTAGGTAAAAAAAAACAAGTTTTCAAATGAAAGATCAAGAGAAATAAAAACAGGAACAGAACCATAGACATGTCTAGATCAATGATCAATTTTGACTCGTCATGATGATTGTCAATAATAATTAAATGTTAGAACTAAGTGTGTTTGCTTATGTTTAAAGATCTTTGACTTATGATTAACTGACTATCATAAAAAGTACACACTTTGAGAATAAATTGTGTTAAAAAGAAGATTAATCAAAGAAATTCAAGAATTTGTTGCTATAATATTAAAAGATCAGAGAACAAAACCAACTATAGTTATGTAACTATACTACTTTTTACTTTTAATTTCCAAAGAACTCAAGATTGGTTAATTATTCTTTTCTTAATGATAAATAATTGACTTGAAATTTGATTTAATTCTTAAGAGAATCAGAGCTGTAAAGACTCTGTCAAAGAATTGAATACAAATTTGGTTTAGTTCTTTGAGAATTAGATATTTTGGGAATCATTCTGTTGCTTTTGAAAATGAATTGAAATTGAATTAGTTTTTTGAGAATTATGACAAAAGAATCAATTCGAGTACTTTTTGTTTAAAAACGCTTGGCGTATTCGGATAAAAGAACATAAGTTTTGATGTTATGTTCGAATACTCAAACCTAAAACTAAGTTGATTTAGATGTAAAGAGTAAATAAGAACATACCAAACTTCAAAGCTCATAAAATCTTATCTAAATTGAGGTCGGTGACTACTTGTAGGCAATATAAGTATAATTTTTTAAATTCCGAGTATTTTTGGTTTTAGATAACGGAAGCAGTTTGCGGACTCTGAATTTGCATAAAGTGCAGCCAGTTTATCTAACTGTATATATATGTAGAACCTGTTGAATTATTTGCTTAGTGATAATCACGAATGTGAACACATCATTTTAATTGTCGCCTATGTCATAGGTGTTTTTATTGTGTTAATTTTTTTTAAACTTTGCCTCAACAATATTTCTTAGAATTTTAATAGAATTTCCGAGAATTAAATTCTTCATCAAAAAGTATTTCCGGCGACATTTTTAAAGCAAACGTTAAGAAAGCAAATAGTTTGGCCTAAAGCTATGTTACAATAATATTATAATTGAATATTTCCAATTATTCTGAGTCATCGTCTTCAAGAGATTAAAAAAACTATTGGAAAATTGTAATTTTTGCTTTTGTTGTTTTTGTCTCTGTTTCTCGATTAGCGAATAAAAAGCAAATGTGTTTCATGGACATGTTGAAGTTTTGTGCTTTTTTCTTTAGACTTTCGCAGCCATTAAACAAATTCGTATCGAAATTTAAAATTAAATTTTTAACGCTCCAAGACCTTGAGAAAAACAGCTGATTTTAAGTTTTTTTTTTCGCGCTAATAGGCGTTGCGAAGGGGCTGGGCGTGGCAGCTGCAACACTTTGCGACGCAATAAATGATTAACGAATTTAATGACTTTGTTGTAGAATCGTTTGCACTAAGAAGCAATGGACAAAATACAAATACAAAATACAAAAACACAAATGTGACGCTCATTAAAATTAAGCATACGAAATAATAACAGCAAAGCAGCAGCAGCAGCAACAACAACAACAACAGTTAAACGACTGCAATTTAAAGTTGTTCATTTTTGAGTACTTAATTGTTTTTGTAATAATTAACAACAAAGCCCAGATACTACCACAAAACAGCAACAACAAAAGCAACAAAACAAAGTTCAAGGACCAGCCAAAACGGCGCTTAACATCTCTGTAACATTTTTTAACATTAGCAATAACATGCCAAGCGGTAACTGTAACAATTAACATTAACAGTCTTGTCACATTACATATGAGAGATTAGTATAAATTAAAGAAGAACAAGACAAAGCTTAAATAGCTTTAATTAAGCTCATTATTGTTTACATAGCCAATAAAAACAGCTCTACACGAGTTAAAAGTCTAGTGACGATATATATTCAAGATCCATATTTTCTGATATCAAATTAATACTACTTGGACTGTTAAAAAACTGTCAAGTTAAGCTTAACAGCTTAATAGAACGTGTCATTAGTTTCTTTGGTTTACAAACTGTTTGAACAAACATTATAATATTATATTTAGGAACAAACTACAGATAAAATATAATTTTTGGAACTAAGGAACTAGGAGAGCGGATATGATGATGAAATATAGCTAAATCCCGCTACAGATAATGCTGTTCGCAGCACTTTTGCTTAGTGAAGCGAATTTGCAAGTGAAATGCATATCTCTAAGGCCAACATGCTTGAAAATTTTGCAGTTTAGTTGCTTGACTTAAAGAAGTGTGCGACAAGTTTCCAAGAAAATCACATATGCATACAAAAACAACTTCCTTGTTTAAGTTTGAAATTGTTTTTATCGGCGTAGTTCCTGTTTAGCAGCCTGCTGTGGCAGTTGTGGGCTATTGTATATGTGTAAATATATATATATATATATATGTGTATTATATATAGATAGGTCAATTTCCGCTCAAGTGGCCAACGCAACCCTAAGCCACATAAAATACCAAGTAGCCTGGACAATTGCGAATGGGCCCATCGATTGGACAATCAACCCTTGACTGGGCGACCTTGACGTTGTTGTTGTTGTCTATGTTGCCATTTACACTATGCAGTTACTTCATGACTTCTTCTCTGGCATATTTTAAGTTGGCTTATGCGTTGTAACTCAACTTGAAGTTGATTTAATATAAGATACAAAGTGCAGCCCTGATATGCCAAGTTGTTCCGGTACTCACTTTCAGCTAAATGTTACGATTCAGATTTTCATGATTTCTGTTAAACAACCAAACTGATTGTGAATGTGAATTCATTTGAATTAAATTCGCTAAATCTGTTTAAACATGAAAATATTAAATATTTAGGAAAATTTACTTCTGCAAAATCTTGTTGAAGGTAGAAACCGAAAAAAATTTTTTTTTTTAAATTTACAGGAAACAAAAAAATGTTAAAAAAAATTTGATCGAAAGGGGAAACCAAAACAGGCTAACTAATGCCCTTATTCGTACCAAATTAAGGGAAAGTAGGGATGTAATATCCTAAGATAATCGATAAGTTCTAAGATCGATTTAACAAAATTGTGTATTTCGATTAATCATATAGAATAAATCGATGACCCGATGTTTGAAAAACATTAAAACACTTGTATTCTATTATTTATTCAAATTCTTTAAATTACGATTTTAAATAAATATTTAAAAATCGATTAAAATAAATAAATCGATTGTTTTATAAAACTCTCAGCACATAATGCACAGAAGTTTTTTTTTGAAGATGAGTGCTCCTTCGACGACAGAAAACATCATGAAGTAACTTCAAGGTGTAAGTCTGTATACAATCCATACAATGTTGGACTGCATCGGCGTTTATCTAATTGAGTGCGTTAAGGGTCAGACAATTGGAAGTGCCAGCGACGCCAGCGTTGCTGCGTATGCACTCAGACCGGCTTATCTGCCAAGCAGTGTGTCCTGGCGAGGTTGCAGCGCTGCTTAATGGTTGGCTGAGATTTAGAATACACTTGGCTACCTGGCTGCCTAATGGCTGCACAAACACAGCTCGCCTAATAGGCGCATTTAGCACGCGCGTCGAAAGTATCTCAAAGATACGAAAAATAATAATAAAATAAAATACAAAAAGACGGAGCAACAAATGGCTGACAATTGTGCGCCAAATTGAAACCTGTCGCTGGCTGCGTGCCTGAATTCCAAGCAGGGGGGCCTACCACATATACATTTCACATAAATGTCTGTGTGTATGTGTGTGTCTTTGTATCTGTGTGTAGAAAACCCCGATGAGTCATCAGCTCAGTTCAGGCAACTGAGATGCGTGGGCCGACTGTTTGGCATACAAAAAACATGGGCACAACATGTGCACAAACCAAATGTACAGACAGAAAGAGACAGCTGGACAAAGACAGAGCGAGAAGGCGCGCACGAGCGACCGAAGGCAATGAAATCAAAACAAAATGCGGCCAAGTAGAAAATGTCAACAAACGAGCAGCGCGCCAAAATACACATTTTATGATTTCAGCTCAAAACAACGTAGGCAATGAGTTTTCATTTTGTTTCATGAGTGTTAGCTAAAAGTTAGAGAAAGAGCTTGAGTTGTTTTTGAGTTGCACTCAATTTGAATATCGCATGAGATAAAATGATCCCTGGCGAGTAGTTTTGCTTGTATCTGCCGCTGTTGTTTCTTTCCATGCGTGTGTGTGTGTACGCTCGCGCGCTCTCTTACCCTCTCTTTGCCGTGTGCCTTTTGTGCCAGCTTTCTGACAGTCATTGTGCGCTCTGCTTTCGCACAGTCATTTGTCAGGGCAGAGTGATAACGTGAGCGGAACTTTTATAAGTTTCTACAAATGTCAAAATGAACTGGAAATAAAAAAACAAGCACAATTTATTTATTTATTTTAATAAAAAGAAATATGACTAAGTAAATTAACTTAAATTAGTATTGATAGTAGAAATACCAGACAAAATATTACTTATTTTAGGTACTTGTACATATTTACTCACGTATATTTGTGTATAATGTATTAGATAAAATCTTTCAAGCTGATAAACTTAATGTTGAAATTCAACTTTATCTTTCTATCTGTTGAGTAACTCAAATACATATGTACATGGTACATATAAAATGATGATTAGCTTCATAAACATCCTAAACGTCGTGTAAAAAGAGTGAACAATCGTGTTATTATACTTTATTGTAACTTACATTTGCGAAAATATGTAACCACGTTCAATAAGAAATTTATAAATGTTTTAAAATAGCTATAATCAAGTCTGCAAGCCAGTTAAGAAGCGAACCGCTCAGAACCGGTTCGATTCGAGTTCTCTCAACCGGACCATTATCCGAATAGGATACAATTTTGCACGTCTAAGCCTGAACCCGACCCGGAACACTTTCCAAAAAAAAGTCTTCGGTTCAATGATTTTTTTCACAAATATTTTTATTTTCAATAAATCAATGTTCGAACCAAAACCTTCGGCTTGGAGGGTTCCAACAACCCGTTTGTGAACCGAACCACAAGTTTTCTCCTAAAGTTCGAACCCCGAACCGAAGATATACGAAAAATTTCGAGGCTAACAGATTTGGTTATTGTCGTAATCTGAAGTATTTTATATTTTAATTTTGTATCTGAAATCTATCTAATGTGGAAATATTTAAGTTGAATAATAATCTTGGTCAATGAGTAATTACATAAAATATATATTTGTTTTTATTTCAATATTATATCAACCGTAGTTAACCAAAATAATAATGCTGTCAATTGAATATAGTATTCGTTCAACTAGTTCCATTGAGCTATGCCAGCCCTGGTAAACAAAATTCTTCGATTTCCAGCATAACGCCTGCACTTGTATGCGTGTGTATCTGTGTGTGTGTTATGTATCTGTATCTGTATGCCTTGGCTATGGCCAAAACGTCACGCGAGCGTATGAATGACGATGGCGGGCTGGTTGGGAGCTACTAGCTCAGTTATTTTTCGCTTTTTGTTAAGGCAACGCGACTGCAACACGGCAACGGAAAGCCACGCGGCTGCGTCCCCTCAGACTCTATCTCTGTCTCTCCGTGTAGTTAAACCCCCCTCCTCCGCTCACACACACTCTACTGCTGCTGTCAGTTATCATCATCCAACAGCAGCCCACTGTGCGAACCGTGGCGTGTAAGCAGAGAGAAGACAAACGTTTTATGTTGTCCACTCCTTGTTTTGTTCTACTTGTTCTTGTTACGTTTCTTATTACAAGAGTTTTTAAGTATTAACAATTGCGTTTTTCAAACAATATATTTAAAGTAAAAGTCATTGTGTGTGCGTGCATTTGTGTGTGTGTGTGTGTGTCTTATCGCCATTTGTGACAACGGCAAACGTCAAAAAGTTGCTGCTAAATTGCGACATATTCAACAGCCAAACGGCAAAAACGTTTTCGAAACTTTCAATTCGCCGTACGAAGTTCAAAGCGTATAAAAACGCTTAAAGCAAGAGCGAGACGCAAGCTGTTGCGGGTGCCGGGGCGTTGCCTGTTAATCTAGAAAATTCTGCTGCTGCGACTCGCCGCTAACAATTCTTTTTTAACATTTACACACAGACAGACATAGAGGCAGACAGACAATAACAGCAGACAACAGCAACAATTTGACAGCTGGAAAACTGAACTGAACTGCAAGCAGAAAAACCAAAAGAGAGAGAAAAAGCGAGAGCGCGCCAAGAGAGCGTTCAAAGAGAGAGAGAGAGAGAGAGCGCGTTAAACGCCCGCACATGTAAATTTGTGCATTGTGTACGAAATAATAAAAAGAAACGAAATATAGTGCAAAGTGTTTACAATTACAACAACAATGAAAGTTAAAGTCGAACGCACAACAACAACAACAACAGCAGCAGAAACAGCAGAGGAGCAAGAGAAGGAGCAGCAGGAAGATGAGCTGATGACAACAACAGCAACAACAACAAGCGAATTGGACTTTTTGACCGATATGTCCACAACGATATCGACAACGACAGCAGCAGCAACAATAACAACAACAGCAGCAGCAGCAGCAGCAACAACTGCGCGCAATCTTATCGTAAGTGTTACCCCCACCCCCTTTTTGTTTTTGTTTCTAAAATAAACGTACGTTGTTGTTGTTTTGGCTAACTGTTGTTAGGGGGTTTAGTTTAAGCATTGCATAAAACGCAATAATAGCAATAACAATGTAAAAACTTCTCACTAAATTGAAAACAACAACAACAATAACTTGCTACAGTAGCCAAAGTAAAAAAAAAACTTGTTTTTTAATAATATAAATGTACTTTTGTTGTTGCGGCTGCTGCTGTCGTGTATCTTTTTTTTTTTTTTTTTTTGTTATTCGCCGAATTGTGTATTGTGCGCAATTTTATTGTATCTTTCCACTGTTGTTGTTGTTGTTGTTCAGTTTCAGTATTTTTTTTTTTTTATTGTATTTTACGTATTTATTTTGTCGACATCTTTGGAATTTCAATTCACACTTTTGTTGTTGTTTCACATTTGCCTTCAATATCGCGCGCTCTCCCTCTCTTTCTCTTTGCACTCTCGCACACATACATTCTGTCACACAGATACGCACATGCGCTCGCACACGTACGCAGGTTTTGCGCTCATTTATCGCATGCGACTTTTTGCTTTCAATTCACTCAACTTTGACTCTCTTTATCTCTCCCGCTTACTCAATTGGTTTGCACTCACTTTTTGCGCTATTTCGCCATGCGGCGTTTCAAGGTTGGCCCCGCATTTGATGCTGCTTGCCAGTTCAGCATTTTCTTTCATTTTCTCTGCGCTTTTCTAAGCAACTTTTACGTGGGCGTCGCTGTCGCTGTCGCCGTCGCAGTTTATGTCTTTTATATTCGCTTGCAGCACGTGCGATTCTTTGGGTTTTTTTTTTATCAATTGTTACTTCTTGTACTTAGCCGCAACTTAAATTTTGTGGTAAGGTCAAGGCTGAAAAGCGAACGCGTGTTAGCTGCCACAGCTTTGACCCACTGACGCGGCTTAGTCATTAGGCAGCTCATTATCGATAGGGGCTATCGATCATTTTCAAAAATAACTATCAAACTTATCAACTGTAAAATTACTTTACAAAGAGAATATGGAAGATAACACATCATATGATTTTGTGAGCAAAAATCAAATTTTCGATTTTCGACCAACTTATGCGAAATCTCAATTGATAGTCGATGTTCTGCTTTTCGCTAAAAACAAAACCTATACATTTTTTTTGAACTTAAGAACTAGAAGAATACTCATAATTAGTTCTTACATTTTCAAACTATTGTAAATATTATTTGAAAGATTTTAAGCTCCACAAAAAAAAATCACCAAAAAATATTCAAAAAACTGAGATGCCAGTCGAAAATTAATCACTACAAATACAAGATTAATCTGAAAAATAGTTCTTTACCATAGTTTGGCATTCTAGTTCCGTTTTAATAATATAACTCGGACTTTCTTACTCAAAAAAAAAAAAAAATCTTTGTTTTAGTTTCTTTTCGGATAAAGAAACTAAAGTATAATAAAAACGGGTGAGTTAAAAACGAAAAAGAAGAGGTACTAAACGAACTAAAGGAACTATAATTAAAGATATAGTTCAATTAGTTCAATTGAAAGAAACGCACATGCGAACTAGTTCATTTCAATACGACACAACTTTACTTTTAACTGATTAGTTTTTGATAACTTTTAAAAAACTCATCAATAATGCATTTCATTTACATCAACTGTACAACTGATGAAAATTGAGACAGCTTTAAAATCGAATAAAATCATTAATTGCAATTAATTGATATTGAGCGATAAACAATAAAGCTCAACTTCTTTGTTGTTTATTATAAATATTATTATAGCTAGGCTGTTGAAATCTTTTGTTGTTGTTGCTGCGATTATTCTTTTTATTAAATTATGTGCATATACATAGGGGTATGTATCCATGTTGCCATGTTGCCATGAATTTCACAACAGCATTAAATACAATGCCAAGGTCAAATGGCGCACAGCTGCCTGCTGCTAACTAGCGCTTCAACCCTCCCCCCGCTTGAACAGGCAATTCCAATTGGAATGTCAAACGGCTCACGCGTTTTATTGTGGATGGATTTGGAATTGCAAGTTGTGAATTGTAAATTGTAAATTTTAAATTGTGTGTTGAATGTGGATGCGTCTCGCCAAGTGTGCCTTAAATGGCGTGTTGCACTTGAAATAAACACAAATGGTCATTTTATATGTGTGTTGTTGTTGTTGTTTGTTGTTGTTGTTTGTTGGCTGCTTAAAATATGCGACAGTTGTGCACATAAATATTCAATGCATTAAAAGCCAATGCATTAAAAAGTCAGTCCCCACAGGTGATAAACATTTTTATGACTCGCACTTTCATATATTCTCCTCTTTATTTTAAATATTTAAAACTCTTCTAAAGATACATATGTATCTTTCAGATACTTTCAGTTACAGATACAGATACAATGCTCGTGCTGCCAGCCAGCAGGCAGAAATTGGCAATTTTAATGCGCGCATCAACTAAAAATAAATAAAAACTGCCAATGCAGCAACAGCAGCAGCAGCAGCGTCAACTGCGACGTCGCCAACGTCGTCGTTTAGTAAACAACAATAAATATATACAATTAAGCATTAATTGTTGTTGTTATTGTAGTTGTTTCTTTTAAGTTTTCGCTTTTTTTTTACTTTATGGGTGTATCAACTTGGGCGTTTTAAGTTTATGACTTTTCGCGTCCTCGGCCTGAAAAAGAATAAAAACGCTTATTTTTATCAGAAATTTACTAACGTTTCTTCTACGAAACTATATTAAAAATTGATTTTTGTTTAACCCTTTCAGTGGGTTTGATTTTCAATAATAAAATAGTCTTTTATCTATTTTTAGTTTTTTTTGTGTTTATTGTTCTTTTTGATTGTATTGCGATAGCACGCAGATATCATATCATGATAGATATCATTTGTGAAGTACCCTAGAGCAGTTTTCCAGAATTGAATTCATATGCCAATGCTGAGAACAAAGTATAAAGCAAAAGCTGTTATTCATGGAAATCGGTTTAGATTTGATAGAGTTATGTGAGTTGGGAATCTAGAAGGATCATATTTTTATGGTTTTGGAAACTTAGCTTGATTTTTTGACATGAGTTTTGAATGAAACATTTAGTATCTTAGATAAGCTTTTCAGAAATTAAAACAAAACGTAAGAACACATGGCTTAAAAGTTGTGAAATAAGTCTTATTTTAAATTTTTCCAATCAAATGAAAAAAATCAAAAAATAATTCTTATTTTGTTATTTTTAAATTAAAAATTATAATCGTTATCTTAAAACAAGTAAGAATACTCTACTCGAGTGTGCCCGACTAAGAGACTCCCTGCTCCCAACTTGCATTTCAAGCAGTTCAGCGGCAACACAAGCAAGCAGCGTACTCAACTTGCACAGTGCATGTCAAACTGTTGTTTCTGCCTGCTGAGACAGGAGAAATAAGTTCTTCCATAACTTTGGTGCTATTTATCCGATCGTGTTGAAATTTACACATCCGAAAGACATTGATTAAACATACATGTGTACCAAAAATTAAAGCTTTATCTTTAAAATTGTGGCTGTGGGAGTCTTTTGCGATTTGCGGGGGTGCGGGGGGGTGCATCCGAAATATGAAATAAACTATGGTATACAGGCACCTTCATGCCAAGTTTGGTGTCTCTAGCTCTTATAGTCTCTGAGATCTGTGTGTTCATACGGACAGACGGACAGACAGACAGACAGACGGACATGGCTAGTTCGTCTCGGCTGTTGATCCTGATCAAGAATATATATAGTTTATATAGTCGGAGATGCCTCCTTCTGTCTGTTACACACTTTTACTCATATTCGTACTGTGCTTGAAAACAAATTTCGATTTATTGTTTTTAAAACTTAACACTCCACAATTATTAAAAAAAATGATTTACTTAGTTATTGCCAACAGAATTATCGTAAAAACTTTAACAACTATTGAATGCGTTAATAAACACATAATGAAGGGGAAGTCCCAAGATAAATTTTCATGCATAGCATGCAAGAAAACAATTTAGCATTCATTTGCCTACACGCTTTATAGCACCCTATCAACTGTACTCTTTTTAGTATAACGCTCGCTTATGACGTCAATATGAGATATCTTCAACTTTGGGCTCTATGAATATGCTCTACGACTAGACTAGGTCGCGTTCCATTGCGTCGACTCGCGTCGCGTTGCTTTGAGTTGCTTTGAATCATAACGCTGATAAGCCGGTTATTTTGAAAGCAAATGTTGCGACGCGTCGAGTCGATCGTGTTGAGTTGCCAAATTTGGTAACAAAACTTTGTTGGCTGACGTCACAAAGCGAAGCGTAACTTTAGTTCGATTGAGACGGGCATAGAAAGAGTGAGAGAGGGCGAAAGAGGTTGTTAAGTTACACTAGCCAACAACATTTTTATATTTTTTATAATTGTACGCTGCAATTAAAAATGCAATCAAAAAAGTTAACTTGCGTGCCAGACTTTTTTGAAAATACGTCTTACATTATATGTATATCATTTAATTTATTTCAATTTAAAAAACTATAATAAATGCACGCAAGATGTGATGCTTGTTTAGACGATGCAAGAGAAAATGAATGAACAATTTTTTATTTTTTTTTTAGTAAAATAATCTAATCTTTTTTTTGTTAACCCTTTTATCAATCAATTGTAAACATAATCGTTAAAATCAATAAACAACTGCTTTTCAATGCAAAAAGTTGTATAGCTTTGTAAACTAGTGTAATTTTCTTGGGGGGTATTCGCAACGTTTGCCAAAACACACGCCATGTGAGCCCTACCTACTCAAATACATACATACAAACACTTATGAGTGTTGTTTTGTTTGTTAGAATGCTAAATACAATAATACAATACAAAAACGCGACGCCGAGCAAAAATTATGTCATATTGTATTTTCAACTAGCCACAAATGTCAAAAGTTGCGTGTTTTCACTTTCGATTTTCACCCAAAAGTGAGAACTTGACAGGCGTTACGGAAAGGGCGGGCGCCTACGAAATTCTACGAATCCATTTGGAATATTTGCGTTTGTTGAACTCGGCCAAAGGTTATAGAATGTAGCTATAGCTACAGAGACGTGGGAATTGGTGGCAGGTATGACCAGTGGCGGTGGATTTTCTTTTTGTGGGGTGAGGCAAATGGGACTGGAGGAAATAATTGGCTTCTGCATTTTTATACTTTTTCTTATTATTAACAACATTCTTATGGGTATTAAAGTAAAGGAGACTCGAGTATGATTTAAAGAGAAAGAGTTCTCAGTAGTTTCATCTCATGCTAAGAAAAAAAAAACGACCAAAAAATAATTACAAAACTCAAAGTAATTTAAATACTAAATCAATCTGTAATTCAAAATTAGATCAAGTAGATATTCCGCATTGAAACCGGTCAAGTATTTCCAAAGTAATGTGAGTTGAAAATTCAAATTTTGTTTTCATGGGATTTTTTTGTTATTTAATTAAATCAATAAAAATTAAATTTCGTGGTTTTATTTTTTAAAATTTTTTTTTTTATTTTTTAAGGGGGAGGGGGGGGTGATGGATAAGGAATATTTTTGGAAAGAAGTTTGATCAAATATTATATTTTCAATTTAATAAAATTGAAAAGCAAAATCAATCTAGATGTTAAAATATGACCAAAAACACATTCTGCATTGAAATCGATCGAGTTTTGAAAAAGTTATGGTGGTTCTGTTCTCAAATATTTCAAATTAAAGTATAAGAATTAAACATTCATAGTAACATAAGTAATAAGATATTTATTTCGCTCCATTTGAGGGCGCGTGTGGGCGTTAGCAGCACCCCTCTGCCTACGCCACTGGGCGTTACTAAATGGCAGTTGTTGACTACACGTAATTGAGTTATACATTTTGGCTAATTTAATGCGCATTTGCCAGCAGGAAATTGCAAGCGAATTGGAAAGAGAGAGGGAGAGAGAGTGGGGGAGTGATATGGAGAAGAATTGGGGGCAGGCAGATGCGAAACTGATGGAAAGTGCAACAGCATTGAACGATTTATACGCCTGCCTGGCAACGCACATAATCCTTGTTATTGTTGTTGTTAATGCTGTTGTTGTTATCGTTGCCCCGTGCCAGCGCAGTCGCCATCGCTGTTGTTGTTGTTGGGGATTATTTTGTGACGCGTCATGGCGCCGAATTCCAAGAAAGAGGCGCAGCATTCCGCGCTGCCAGCAGCCAAAGCCAAAGGCAGAGCCAACCACTTCGAAAAGTGTGAAAAATGCAAAAGGCAAAAACGCAAGATAAGTAAAGCAAACGGGTGCAAGATGTTTGAGGAGTGGGGGTGACGAGGGGTAGGGGGAGTAGGCAGAAGTGGTGCCACCAAATGTTGCATGACGTGGCTGCTCCTTCTGCTGCACATTTGTTGTTGGTTTTTGTGATTGTTTTTGTGGCTTGAAATATGTTGGGGATTTCCGTTTGTGCGTTGTGCACTTGCTCTGTTCAGCTCAATTCGCCGCTCTCGCTTTGAGCTGAATTCGCCGCTCTTTAACTCAGCTTATGCGCGTTCTCTTTTTAACTCAGCTTATGCGCGCTCTCTTTAGCTCAACTCTCTCGATTTTGCACTCTCGCTAGCTTTTGAGCGCTTTTGCATATAACGTGTTTTTCGAGTTGCAAGTTTTTGCTCAAATGTTTTGACGCTGCTGCTGTAGCGTAGGTGCTAGCCCCCCTCTCCCACTCTATCTCTCTCTGAGTCTCATTAACTGGGCTTAAATCAGCGTATGAATTCTCGCTAAATTGCGTATGAGTCATCATTTGAACGTAGTGCGCGCAGTTGTAGCCAAATTCACTTAAGTTCAGTTCCATTCAGTTTTTCTTGTAGCAACAATTTGCCTTATGAATGAAATTATTTGTTGTTATCGCAGCTACTTAAAAGTTGACTATTTTTGCTTCTTGTTATTGCCTTTCTAGCTGTTGATAGGCCCTCAAATATTTGCACTGGCCAAAAGTAAACAGTTATGGCATAATAGTCATAGTATTGTAGTAGATAAAGAAAACCTTGCATTTTAGAAAACAAAAAAATGCTTAGATTTTCATTCTAAGTTTTTTTTCTAATGCTAAAAAATTAACTATGAGACCTGTTCCGACTTACACTTTGGTTCAGATATTGCGAATCTAAATTTCCCTTAAATTTTTCTATTATCACTTTTGACAACACTTTGCGAATTGAATCCACTTGCATTTCATCAACTTTTGATTAAACTTACCATTGCGAAAGGATTAAGTTTACTAAGGTAGTTTTCAACATTGAAAGAAAATTTGAATGCCGCAAAATGTTGACGAAAGTGGAAACCGAAACAGAAGTGTATGTATTTAACAGAACTTAAATAGACAAACTCAATGGAACATTGGAATATTCTATACAAAAGAATTATTGTCTCACAACCCATATTGTTTTCCTAGAATGCTTTTTCGAGAATGCCTTTCCAAGAAACGGTGTCCACTCTCTCCGAAATGCAGCACAATCACAATTCATCATTTCAGCTAAACTTCAACAAGTTCCTGTTAAAGCGCAATAGCTTTAGGATAATGCCATGACCAGTTTGTTAGCTTAAGTTCAATAAAAGTTTTCAATATTTGTTACTGAATTTGTCAGGAACATCCTTTACAAAAAGATTATTGTCTAACAAATGTAATCTTTAGTTTTCTGAGAAAAGGGGTCCACTTTATCCGAAGTGCAGGACTGCTTGCAACTGCTTGCTGCGGCAGGTGCAGATGCATCTTTCAGCTAAACTTCAACATGGAGCTCTAAAATACAATAATATTCTTATATTCTAAAACTTAGCGAGTATTTTATTGGTATCTTTTTGGTTTAGCTCAAAAAGTACAGAAATTTATAAAATGCATGTTTTAAAATGATTGATTTCGAAAGCAGTTTTCCGCTCATTCTTTCTCCGGTATCTCAACGCTGGCCAGGATCAGCGTAATATCATCCGGTTTGCCGCCAAAGCCATAGTTCACATCATTCGCCTTGGCCTTGAGTGAAAAGGGTGATTGATAATTGACATCTATGGATAAATGCTTAGCCATTTCCACCATGCGATTGGCAGCCTGCTGCAATTGCTCCACACGTTTCTCGCCATGCAAACGAGACATAAGACGCACCAATACGCTTTCTGGCACATTATCAAATAGCCCATCGGTGGCAACCAAAACAAGATCACCCTGCTGTAGGGGCATATGGGTGGCTACGGCCAATTCCGGCTGATCACAATGAACGCTAAACATTTTCTCATTCGGCGGCACAGTTAACTGATATGGTGTATTAAAGGAATGCACCTGCTCATCGGAACGATGCACAACTCGACCATTTCGTAGCACCAAAAAGCCACTATCACCGAGATTAGCTGAATGCAAAGTACAGTCATGCCGATGCAGTGCCACGAGGCAAGCTGTGCTGCTGCCCCAAACATTACTGGACTCCAACTTTAACTTATTGTAACTATCGATGAGCAGCTGGCGCGGATTCTTGCCATCGAACTCGGCCTGCTCCGCATTGCTGGAACACCAATACATTAGCTCCTTGGCAAAGGCGCCTGCATCGATGCCAATGTTGCGCCAACCGCCCACGCCATCGGCCACGCCCATTACCTCTGCCTTGGGTGTGCTGCACACAAACCAGCTATCCTCACCATAACGATGATCTAGTTGTTGTTTATTTGCAAATACCTGATCCTTGGAGCTGCCTTGCACTGCCTTAATCAGTTGGGGTAGCTTCCTGCTTCTGGCGCTGCTCAGCAAGCGATATTGAAAGATTGCATAGTTGAGCACTTTAGTCGAGCGTTTCGATAAACCTCTAACTGCACGAAACATTCTAAATTGATTGGAATTAAAAAATTTATTATATAGAATTTTGAAATTTTTTTTAAGGTCAGTTTTTTTTGGTTTATTTTGAACTGTTTTATATCGGATATGGTGATCGAAAACTTGAATCAATGTCGGTTTTCATATTTATATGTAAATTAAATAATAACTGCATAACAATTTCACGGAAAATGTATCTCCCTGGCTGGAAATTGGTGGTCAATGTTATTATGGCTTTAAGTTGCAATTTCGTCCGATCAGTTTCAAATAAATGACTGCAGACCAATTTTTCGGAAAATTCACGCCGCTGGTTGGAAAAATGGCGGTCAAGTTTGTAGGGATAACGGTTGTATTTTCGTCCGATCAGGTTGAAGTTCGTTTTCAAATTCATTCATTATTGCTTTCCAATGCCAATTCTAATTCCGGAAAATTCACCCCCTTGGGTGGAAAATGCGTGGGCGAAAGTTTAGTTCCCGTTGTTTGTAAGCTTAAAGTTTCCCTAAGTTAAAAATAAATATGTAGAAAAGATTGTATGGGCTAAAGTTTAGTTCTGGTTGTTTAAAAACGTATAGTTGTTCTAATTTATAATTCAAATTTAATCAAAATTTATTCCGAAACACAAATTTTTCAGTGTTTTTTAGATTGATTTCCTATTTTTTATTTTTTTTTTTCCGAGTGTAGTTAAATAAACTTTGTATCTACAATCATTATATGTGACTTCCAGTGCAATTCTTGATAATCCTAACTCATATAACCCTATCGACTATCATATGCTCGTATACCCGAGTCTTTGTCAGCAAGTGCAACTTTTACACGTATTTCTTTGTTGAGTTGATGTGGATATTTATATTGTTTTTTTATTCTTTAGAATAACATGTTCATTCAATTGCGTTGCCTTTCTTAATAATTTGCCATTGTTGGAATTGTGTTATCTTATCTTGGACTTGGTACTGGTCCTACGACACAGAGTGTCAATACCTTTGGCACATTTTATAAATCATCACCGGAAGTGCTGGGCACGCAACGGATCCAAAGACTGTTGCTTATCGCGATTGCCTATCAAGCCAAAAACAAAAACAAAAACCCAAACAAAACAAATGTCTTGTAGCGAGTTTATTTTTAAAACTGATGTAAACCACTGAAAGCCCTAGAAAGAAACAAAAAGCTTATCAATCGCAGGTGCAACTTTTGCTAGATATTCCAGAAATTGTCCATTATTCATTATTGGCATTGAACAACAATTAACTTTTAACTTTCTTAACTCATTAACCACTTGCGTCAATGTAATTTGCCTTATTATCTATTAGAGATGTTAGCAAATATCGATCAATTGATTGCAATCGATTTTGCGTTGCGATAAATATACTTGATGCGAATAGTTTATTTTTGAATTTATAAGATTTTAAAAACATTGCCAATCGTATATTTCGATTAATCATAAACTATTTAGACATACTTCGCTCTGGAGCTGCATCGATAGTTATCGATAGTGTTTCTGTCGATATTCAGCGCCATTAATTAATTAAAATATTGTCATTAATATCTTGGCATTTGAAAAACTATCGATATTCATTCAATAGTCAGATAGTCAGGCATTTTATCGATAGATCTGAATTTATTCACAAGACATTTTAAATCTTGATACTTAATATATCTACAGTTAGATGTGTATGTATATCAAAAGTATTAGGAAAGCAAGAAAAATATCGATTAATTGATTGCAATCGATAGAAATCGAAACAGCAACGATAACAGCTTTAAAAACTTTTCTTAAAAATATTCAATTCGCAAATATTTAATATTCGAGTATTACTTACAACATTTCTCATATACAAGTTGAGATAACGTCGTCGCTTCCCAAAAATATGATTACACATAGCTTCCGACTTTACGTATATATACACTTCCGACCCTTATCAATTAGTTAACCAAGTGGAACTGTGACGATGACGTTAGTCGCTTGTTTTAAATACATATTCCTAGAAGCAGCCACAGACGGCAGCTCATAAAAATACATATATTTGAGTACGTTTATACATATATGTTTAATCGGAATAAGGGCACTTTTTAGTTGGCCCGCATTTCGAAGTCCTAATTGCGGTACAGTTGCTACCACATATTTATTTAGTATTAAAGATTGCAACGTTTTCAATGTCTATTTTTGTTTCGCGTGCGACGTCCAATTTGACCCTTAGGCTCCATAAATGCGGGTTGATTCCGATAAAAAAAAAAAAAAAACAATAAGAGAAAACCAATGCCAGTACCAAGAAATGAAAAGCAAATAAAAATATACATATCATATTTATTGGGGTACAATATATGTATTTTTATACTCTGTTTTCCAAAATGGAAAAAAAGAGTATATTGGGTTTGTGAAATGTCCGTCTGTCCGTCTGTCCGTCTGTCCGTATGAACGCAGGTTTTTTCCACAGTTTTGAAGCTAGAGCAACCAAACTTGGTGTACATGTTGGTATATACCATAGGCAGACAAAGTGTCAAGATTTCCCCCCCACCCCCACCCCTTCCCCCACAAACCGCAAAAATCTATATCTTCTGCAGTTTTACAGCTAGAGTCACCAAATTTGGCATGAAGACTACTGATGACATTCTCGACCGATCTGTAAAAAAAAAAAATGCCACGCCCACTACCGCCCCTGCAAATGAGCAAAATCTGTATCTCCTACACCCTTATAGCTAGAAACCCCAAATTTTGCAGTATGAATACTTTTGATCTCATCGATAGTTTGGAGAAAAAAATTTTGACACGCCCACCCCCGCCCCCGTAAACAGAAAACAGAGTATATCGCAGTCGGGTGAGCCTGACTGCAACGTTCTTACTTGTTTTTATTAGCTCGGTTAAGCCTGTCCAAACCCGCAATAGATCGATATTTGTACAATCAACAATTGCAACAAAATAATTACTTATTTTTATTATTATTATTATAACTATGCTAACCCAAATTTGTTTCTCTATTTATCTTTGCAGGTAAGTAAATCCAAAAGGGTTACTGCAAATCAATTATCTGCCACAAATGTTTAGTGTCACATGGCCCAGTTCCAGTTACTATTACAGTCGCAATCATAAAACCTTCTCGACAACACCAGCCCCCAAACCCCCCCCCTAGCCCCAAATGGCTCATGTAAGTGCCTTTGATTCTCTCGTGTAAACAAGGTCAGTGCGGCCTTTCTATACCCAGCATATAAATATTTAAGAGGCATTAAAATAACGTTAGACATATCTACAAACTTTTTAAGTAATAAAAAGTCAAAAGTTATTACTTTTCGAATAAAACAAGACTTGTAATTAGGACAAGGTTCATTTTAAAGTTCCATTTCTATATCTTATACAATTATATCTTATTCACAATAGTTTTTAAGAATTCCAGATACTTGATCGCAAAGTAATATTTAATAGGTACAGTTGCTTCGTTGTTTAAATAGTTAGTCTGAAAAATTATCGATTTAAATTTCGATAACATTTTTTTTTGACTTTTGACAAATATTGATTTGATTTTTAACTATCGATATTTATAGCAATGCTGTTAAGTTTACAAATTCCATCACTAATTTGACAGATATTGTAATCGATATTTTAACCGATAAATTAAAAGTCGATTAAGATGACATCTTAATAAAAAACATGCATAATATTTAATATTTAAAAATTTACAACATCTCACACATATTATAGGGTATAACATACTCTAAAACTGATCTTAAATATTTTTACTCGCGCATAAAATTACGAATAAAACGCGTACAGTTGCCGGGGCCCATCAATATTTGTAACAAAACAAAATAATGTGACATATCGTAGATAAAATAACAGCTACAGTAAACAAACACCTGCAAGCCACACACACCTGTAAGCCCTGTGATAGATACCAACAACAACAACCGCGAAAATAATACTAAATAGAATCAAACCGAAACGTTTGATCGACCTATTTTATTGATAAGACCATGTCGAGACCTGGACAACTTTAAAGGGGACGACGCTTTCTAGCTTTTGGGACACAAAGCTCAGTCATTGTTATTGTGATTGTGTGTGTACACTTAGAAAAATGAATTGCCCTAAATTGAGAAAAATTAATTTTAGTAAAAATCAAATAAAATAAATTACTATTTAAGATATTGTATATATTTCTTGAAAGTATAAACTTTTTTTGTTATTTTTCCAGAAAAATACAACCATTAAAAGTCAAACTAAGAAATAGACATACTGGTACGACCCGGCGTTGTCCAGCTCATTATTTCATCTAGGTAAAAACCTTTACCCCCATAATTTCCACCCAGGGGTGTAAGTTTTGCGAAATCGGTGAAATATGTGTCGAATGTATTTTCATACTGATCTCTCATAAGGAACTGGAAAACAATTGGTTGAAAAATAGAAAAGTTTCATACAAAAGTTTCATGCAGCGTATTTCTTCACCCATTTTCAAATGTTGGGGTTGCATTTTTCGAAATTGATGAGACACATGAAGCTTACAAATGTAAATACCAGAAATAAGTATGTTCTTTTGCATTAAGCAGAATACACTGTCTGAAAATAATGACAATTCTTACACACATTTTCGCAAAGTGTAGATAGTTGTGTTTGTTTTGGGTACTTTACCTATGTCTTTTAAATTTAGTTGCTTATGTCATAATCATAAGCATATTGTCTGGCGATAAGATAAAAAGGCGAGCAAGAAGCTGCTTGCACGAAACCCAAAAGAAAAATTGAAACTTGGGGCGTGGGCACGTGAGCAGCGCTGCCCCAAATGCAGGGCAATAAGTAGCGGTTGGTGAGGGGTAGCGGTAGAGGTAGAGGGGTAGCAGGATAAACCCAAAAAGCTTGAGAAGTTTTGTAAATGCAGCGCTCAGGAAATACCAATCGCCGCAAAACTTTTGTCAAACTCACTCAAAACGACGACGCTCTCTCGCTCACTTTTCTCTCTTTCTTTCTCTCTCTCTCTCTCTGTCTGTGTTGCGCGCTCTCTCTCTCTCGCTCTGTCGCTGTGGAATGCGATAAGCACTCAAAAGCCGCTGGCGCTGGCAGCTGGCGTATAAAAGTCGTTGGCGCAACGATGACGCATTTAGTTGAAATACTTTGGCCGTGCGAAAAACACGTCTCGGCAAGTGCAAAAAGCAAAAAATAAATTACACAAAATCAAGTTAAACAAAAGCGCGAAAATTTGTGAAAATTGTAATACAAAAAAATAAAAATACTATACAACTGTCGTCATGAAATTGAATTGAGTGTATGTGTGTGTGTGTGTTTAAACAGACAGTTTTGAATTCTCGGAAAAAACTGACAACAAAATAAGTTCGCACCATATAAAAGCAATAATAAAAAGACAAACACAGATACAAATACACAGCGTACAGATACAGATACAAAGTTTTTGAGTGCGCGCTAAATACAAATAAAACAATAACAATACAAAAAAGCGTATTTCGCCAGAAATTTGCATTCGTCATCGCACAGACGTCGCTGCCGACGCCTGTTGCGCTTGTTTTAAATAACAACAAAATATAACGGCAGTTGCTACTTATAATATTTATAATATTATATATACTATATATTTTTAATAAACTACAAATATGACGCTGGACAACTATAATATATTTGGCGATGAATATCATTTATTCAATATGCCGCTATCGCCATTGCCCAAAGTGGTAAGCATTGTCTAGATATAGATATACTATATATTATATTGTTTGATTTTCATTATTCCTATTTAGCTAGTGAATCGTATCCAGTCTTATTGACAAGTGTGTTTTAAAGCAAGCTCAAAAACAACTGAAATCGAAACCAAAGATCTTGTGCAAAGTCAAAATAAGAACAGCCTAGCGAAATTTTAGCATTATTTTGCCCAAAGTGGAAACCGGAACATTGTGGAAATCCAAAAATATTATACTACAAATTAATTATACAGACTTGTTGGCATTTCCGATTCCTATCAAAACAATCGGAATCGGAATTATTAGCTGTTTTGAAAGTGAAGTATTCAAAGTTATCTTTATCAATAACAATTGGAATTTCTTTCAAAAACATGATGGGCAATATTGAAAACGATTCGTAATAAGAATTTCTTGGAAATGGAATCAGGCCTGATAATAATCTTGATTATAATAAAAACAAAAACTATAAAATAAAAAGCTTTACATTTTTAAACAAGTAAATTTGAAATCAATTCAAAAAACAACAGAATTGGGCTTGGAAAACGTTTAAAAACAAGTTTGCTGTACCAATTTTCACGCTACGAACAGATTGAGATACAAATACAAATGCAGATACAGTTACATTTACAGATACATAAACAGTTGCCTTTCTTATCAGCCGATTGTCGCTGAAAATTGCCTGAAGTCTGTTTTGAAAAAAAAAACCTTGTTGTAAATACTTATTTGAAACGCATAGTTGAATGCATTTTGCGCTTATCGGTTTTTGCAAACAAAATTCTTGGAAATTGTAGTCGTAAACTCTTTTGGATTTTTTTCTTTCTGCTCTTTGCAATCGCCCCCATTTTGTGCGTTTTTCTATATCGTGTTTTATGTGATTTGCTGTTTTGCAACTTGAATTTGTTTATTTAATGATTAGGTTTTGGTTTTGGTATCGCTTATCAACGTTTCGATTTATGTTCGTTTTTTGTTCTATTTTTGTTCTTTCCTAAGTGAATTTATGTGTGTGTGTGTGTATTTATTTGAAGCCATTTGTGATAATTATTATTATTATAATTATTATTGACTGTGGCAAGTGTACTATACACAATACATACATATATAATTAAGTCTGAAGGCGGCAACACAACCCAACCTATCCAGAATTTAATGCGCCGATAAAACTAAAATATTTCAAATATGTGCCTAGTTATAACGACCTTGTTGACATTATGATATGGTGGGGCGAAAACGATGTGATAATTTTGGTTTTTACAATTTATAGTTAGCTTATGACAAAACTGATAAGTATTTTTATATACTACATACATATATATCAAAATTGATTGATTTGTATATGCAGATGTGTTAAAGTGTGTTTTTTCATATGTCTTGTTATAAGCAATTGTTTTAAGCTTATTTGTAATTATTTTAAAATATGCATATGATTTTAGATTGAAGTCACCTATTGAGAAAATGAAGTTATATTATATCTTAATAAAGAACAGATGCTGTAAATTAAGCGAACTGTACATTTTCATAATAGTGATTTGGCCTGGTTTTGTATTTGTATTTCCTAATATTGTATTGAACTAGTGTTTCATAAAGATATAGATTTTATAAGATTCTTCTATGCAATTCTTTGCACGGACTGTTTAAACGACGACATATTTTCAAGTAAGATCACGCAAGAACTGCAGCATTTACGATTTTTACACTTTGAAAATTGAAAAAGTTTACTTGACATGTGTATGCTATGAAATGTTGTTGTATTTTAATATTATACATAACGTATACCTATATCTTTATATATACTTGTATTTGAAATATATGTATATGTAATTGTATCATATTTATAATCGGGATTTGAATAACATTAAAATCTATTTAGCTGGAAAACGTTTCAAATTCAGTTTAAAATGTCACCCCCTAAAAGCCAAAGCAACAAAATCACGTTGCCAACTCATGAGCAACAACAACAACAACAACAATAACAGCAACAAAAAACATGTTGACCGTTAATTTATTTACTTTTTTTTTGTGCTGTTTTGTGTTGTTGTTGTTTTTGTTGTTGCTGTTATTGTTTTTGCATATTGCGTCCATTGCATTTCACAGTCCACTGATCGGCGGCGTCTGGAAACCGGCGCCATTTGACGATATCGCACACGTGCGATTTTCGTGGCAATTTATCAAGTTTTATGCGCAACTTTTTCGGCTTACATATGTGTATGTATCTCTAAGTTTGCATGTGGCACCTTCCGTTATATTTTGCTTTTTTTTTTTGGCTTAGGGTTCAACGTTCAGCGACTTGGAAATTGCGGCTTTTAATACGCATAGAAAGCGAACTCGAATTTTGAACGGGGGAAGGAAAGTAGCATGCATGTAGATATGACCCTTCAACTTCGCGTGACACTTGATACTCACTTTATACTTTGTTTCATAATGCATTTATAGATATATATATATATATATATATATGTGTATATATAACGTATATATAGTATGCGACATGTCTCATATACTTATTGTTACAATTAGGGCGGTTCAAAGTAACATGCCTCAAGTCAAACACTTGCGACTTTTGACATGCGCTCCAAATTGTTTAATTAAAGGCGCTTAAGTACAGCTACACTGCCAGAAAATAGATGGCAGTTACATGTTAAAAAGCTAAAAAAATTATTATGTATTATTAATTTGTTGTGTACGAAATATTTAATTTAGTTTTTCAACATTTTTTATGGCATTTAAAGTTGAAAATTTCAGTTTTTGTCGAGTAAAATCATTCTGAAATTTTGAATTTAGTCAATTTCTTAAAAAGAACTATAGTTTTATGGAATATATATAATTTTCAATTTGTATTTTACTTATTAATTAAAAGAATTGTGATTTTAAATTTTGTATATATTTTTTGTTGTTCAATCTAGTTTCTCTCAGTGCATACAGAATGGGGTGCGCGGGAGTTACAAGTTCAGTCGACCACGCTTAAGCATGTTTATTTCACGTTGAAATCTCTTTCAATGAAATATTCAAAAAATGTTTTTTTTCCGCCCCCACAAAACGAAAAAACAAAGAGTCGAAAACGAAAACTGACAAAAAAAAAGCAGACTTAAAGACAATTTCAACTTTCTTTGGCACATAATTTCGAAATAAGCGAAGAAGACGAAAGAAAAGGCACTTTTAATTAACTGAATATGGTAAAGTGCACAAAGTGTGGGGGGTGATTTTTCAATTGATTGTTTTCTTATGACTTTTATGAGATTTATTTATTTGGTTTGTGGGCACTTTATGAGTACTTTCGGTGAACTGTGGGCGTCTGTTCGACAGTTCGTGGGCCAGAAAGTAAGAAAGCACTTGATATGTACCTGACAGCCAATGCCAAAAATGTACAAAGCAATGTGCATAACTATCTTACTGAAAATCGCACGGAATAGCTTACTAAATTTCAAAATAAGAAACAAGAAAAGACAAGGGACTTAAAAAATCCAACCATGAATCGATTATAGTAAATATACTTTAAAAAATACAAATTTGTTGCTAACAAATACCAAAAAAATGCACAAAAGGCGCCCAACTTCATTCAAAATAATCTAAATAAGTTTTCAACTCGCATAAGTTGTCATGTAGATTGAATTGACATTCAAATTTGATTAAAAATTACCGTACAATACATTTGTTCTGTATGTAATTCTATGTATGTATTGACATTTATTTTGATTGTCTCTGAATACGTTATAGTATTTGAATAGATTTTCAGTCTAACAACTATGATCAAAGCAACCTTGCATTGTTAGTGTTATTTCAAGAAACTTAGTAAAAATCAATTTCCATGATGTTCTTTATATGGATCTGTCAATTTTTACATCACGTTTTTATTGAAACGTCTTTAATTTTGTATTTTACAATTAGTTAACCATGACTTGTTTTGATACCAATTTTGTTTTATAATTCTCAACTTGTTTAAGCAAAACATAAGTTAAGTAAGCTAAGAAATTTGCAATTAGCTAATAAACTTGTTGCCAACTCAATGTGGCATTTTACAATTAGTGTGTTAACTGTCACTTATTATAATATCAACTTTGATTTATAATTCTCAACTAGTTTATGCAAAACATCAATTAAGTAAGCACAGAAGCTTGTTGCCAACTGAAGTTTGGCTCACTTGACAAAACTGAAATAGCATTATTGGTCATAAGCTAACTATATATGTATGTTATTGTATTATATAGTATATATATATATATATTTATTGTAAATCGTAGGTGGCCATAATAATGCAGCGCAGTTAAGTGCAGCATGAAGCTGAAACAGCGCACATTGCACTCAGTCTAACAAAGTTGGCAACTGAATTGCAATTCAATTTTGTGCTAAGGTTTGAAGTCTGCTCTTTTATTAGTAAAACGTAAAGCATACATATATATCAGATAAGTATATATATACATATATACATATATAACTAGCTAGCCACATGTCTGCTTGCATTTTCAACTGTCTGCCAAGCTAAACATTTTGGCTCTGATAATTTGAGCAGGCATTTTTCTTAGCGTCCGTTTGCTTTGTCATTTAACCTTAGAGGACATGCCACGTTTGTGTGTCCTGCTAGTTGTTCTGTCTGCTATAATTTCATTTTTGGTGTAATTTGAAGCTACAGCAAAATAGTCGAAATACAAATAAAATAAAAATCAACCGCAAAATGCACATTTTCAAAAGCTGATTCTTTCTTTTTTTTTGGTTTTTGTTTTTTTGTTGATTGTCGGCGTCGCATTGTCCTTTCTTGGAATTTTTGGCCAAGCCCCAGTCGCAGATCCTTCATCAAAGTGGCGAATGAAAAGTGAAAACAACTTTTACTACTTGTCTGTTGAACCCCTCGAATCCCCTTCCATGCCCCTTTGCTGTCTGCCCTTGTGCAGCGTTGCTTGCATTTTCGTCCTTGTTGTCCTTACGTCCTTCTCAATGGCGCCTTTGCGACGCGTCGTTTGTTTGCCATTTCCTCGAACTGCAAACTTTGCCATAAATTTGTGTTGAACGCCCCCCCCAAAAAAATATTGTTATTGTTATTGTTTTTGCAGTTGCTTTTGCGTTTGCTGATTGTTTTTTGTTGCTTTCGTTGTTGTTGTTGTTGTTGTCATGTCGCGACAAAATGCATTTAAATAAATTATTCCGTAGACCAATGTCGCGTCATTTTATTAGCCGGGTATTTCCCCATTTATGTTTTATGTCTGTATTTGTGCGCGTGTGTGTTTCACTGTACTAATTTAATTACAAGTTAATGACATTTGTACCAAAGTACATACTAAAAAAAAGTTGCACATCAAAAATAACACAACATTCAATTTTATAACTTTATCAATGCGCGTGGTTTTTTTTTTTGTGCTCTTATCAATTGCACTTCTTGGATTATTTTTTATCAACTTGTGTTGAAATGAAACGAGTTGAAGTTTCTCAAAATCAATAAAGTTTAAGGAATAATAATAAAGACGTGCAAATATAGAAATCTATAAAGTACAGTTTAGTTAAACAACATAATAGACTTTGTTCTGATCATTTCCTGTCTGTCTACATATGTTCAGATATGGTATAATATAAATACACTTAGAGAAAAAACCATTCTAAATGGTATGATACACAGTACACTTAGAGACAAAGATGTAACAAAACGGCACCAGATCAATAGCAAACGGTATCAATAGTTAGGTAATCCCACTTTTTCTAATAGGTCATCCTTTTAGAACGCTTTTTTAAAAACTGCGGTTCGAATTTCGCGAACGTTTCATACTTAATTAATGAACATTTGCTTGTTCCTACATTTTCTGCTTATTATGAAGGAACATTTTGGTCCTATTTTAAAACCTATTTTGTATTGTTTTAAGAACAATCGATAGATCAAATATATAGAAAACCTTAAGATGTTTTCATTTAGAAGTAGAACAATTTAAAAATAGAAAAAGATTTCTTAAAACTAAAACATACAGGCCTGCTTCCGTTTCCGAGAACTTCTCATTTCGAATTAAAGCGTTAGATCTCATTCCAATGCCTCAAATGCAAAACTTCGGAATTCAGAACTGCTAACAATTCTGTTTCCGAAACTTTTGATAGGAATCGGAATAAGAACAGTCCTGAATGTTTTTTCCCAGCAAGTTTACTAAATTTCAAATTTCTTGTTATATTTTTAACTATTTAATCTCTGCAAAATGTTGTCAGCCACGTCAGTTTCAGTTTGCAGCGTTCGTTATCTTGACCCAATGTGAAGAAACTCGCACCTTTGGCAAATATTTCGAATAGGCGTGTTTTGCTCATAAAGTATACCGCAGTGTGTGATTGTATTTGTATTTGTAGTTGTATTTTTGTGTGTATGTGAGGTGTGTGAATATATAATAATACAATACAAGTATATTCATTAGGCGGGTTCAATGCACCGCTTAAACACAAGTCAAACAAAACGACAGAGCAACAGAACAGACATTATATTTTTGTTGTAAATTTGTCAAAATGTTGTTGTTCTTTTTGTTCTTGTTGTTGCTGTTGTTGTTGTTGTGGACAGCCGGCACAAAAGTCTGATTAATTTGACACTGAACTTAAAAGCGCCTGGCACGAAAGGAACCGAAAGAATCGGCAAACGGGTAACCAAAACCCTGCCTTTAAAAAAAAACAATACCGAAAATTGACTAAAAATTTATGTATGACATTTTTTTGGGTGTTTGCTGCACTTTTTGCCAGAAAATTTCTTATTTTTTTTAATAATAAGCGTTAAAAGCTGAAATTCAATTGAGCGAACAAAAATCGCGTGGGCGTTCCAAAAATGGACAAACATCAACAGATTTTTTAATGGCGGTTGCTGTTTTATTTGAGGAATGATATATAAATATGTATATATAGTATTTTTATATATATATATGTATATATATATATGGTCAAGCGGCGTTTGCGTGCCCAAAAAAAGGCCGGCAAATTGTTCGACGCTTTGCCGTTCGTTGACTTTGCTACTAAAAGCGTCTGTCTGAGCGCGCAAGCGAGACGGGGCGAGCGGGCAAGAGGGAGAGCGAGGTTCTGTGGCAGCTGGCTTTATCAACAAGCCCAGGCGAGGCACTCAGAGCAGCCCACTCCAATACAAAATTTCACTCTGGCATTGCGGTCACGTTCTCCTTTCCAACAAAATAACAAAAAACAAAAAATAACAGAAAAAATGCTGAGTTAAAAAACAGCGCAAAAAATCATTTTTATTTTTGCTTCTCCTTTTCATTAATTGTTTGATTCGCAGAATTTGCATATGCGAAAATAACACACATACACACACTAAAAAACAAATAAATGACAAGAAAAATATTATTATAAATTATGCTTATCGCTAAAGGGAAGTGCAAACTGTACACACTCAAACATACGCACACACTCGCACATGTACATGGCAACTCTGGCCTACTAAAAACCAACGCGCACTTGAACTTGTCAACTCTGCTGCTGACATTGCAACAACTTTGACTGCAGTCACGACAGCAACAACAACAACAACATTACACGTACTTGAGCGCAATTTATTGTAGTTGTTTTTTTTGTGGCAACTCTTTGCCAATTAGAAATCAAAATTGCATTTTTTTTTATATTTATTTTTTTTGTTAAATAAAATGCGCATTTCTAATAAGCCGACAATCGGGCAAAAGCCTTTGTTTTTAATTTTTAACCTTCGCCGAGCCAATTGGCAGTATCTAAATGCATCTATATATACAATTTCGAACGGGCAAAGTTGGCTAATTTATGCAATTGCACATAGAAATAAATATATAATAGGCATTCAAATACGACACATAGTAAAAATAAACGTTAAAGCTTAAGTTAAACGGCTATAAAGACTATTAAATACTCTATTTTAATATTGCTTTGATTAGTTTTATTTAAAAGCATAAATTAAATGTCAATGTTATGTTAGCTATGAAAATTTGTATATGGATTATAAGTGAACAAATACAGATTTTGTGTAAATTTGAATGCGCTATCTTGAAAAATATAGCTGTTTTTAAAGTTTTAAGATTTTGGTTTGGGCGGAGCACACTTAACATTGCCTTAACAGCAGTCCAACAGTCTGCTGTTAAATAGCAGCAGTCTAACAGTCTGCCTTGTTTGCAACCTTTTTGGTATAAACAATAAAATTGTCATCGTCTTTTTTTGTTGATGCTTTTATTTTTTTTTGCTTTGTGGCCTGCCAAGTGTTGTTTGTATTGCGTTTGTATTTGCTTCATTACGTCATTGTCTGGCTAAAATTGGCTTAAAAATAACTCAACACGTCAGCTACACACAACAACAACAGCAACAACTACTTAGAAGTCGTTTTTTTCTTTTGCTTTCAACTTGTTCCCCCTCTGCTCCGCACATATTATGTATTTGACAAATAAATAAATACAAAAACAATGCAAATTCGAAGAAGTGTACTAATTAAAGTCAAGGGCATTTCAACTTTCGCTTGCCAACAGAGCTGCAAATCAACAAATTACATATTTAATTTAACTATAAAAAAATGCTTTTTCTTACAATTTTCGTTTCGTTTATTAGTTTATATTTATTTATTTTTTAAATGCACTTTGTTTACACTTGACAATGCTCACAGTAGTCCATGAAGTCCATGAAAAATATCTCGACTTTTGAGCTTATCAATTTTGTTATAGTTTACTTTGCACTCGCATTAGTCAGCGTTTTACAAAAATTGTTGAATTTCATATTTGTAGATACCCATCTTTTATAACGCTTTGTGTTTTGAAGAAGCAATATTTCTTTTTTTGTTTGCTTCTTGCTGCGTTAGCTCTTTAACAACTATAGCTTCTCTCATTGCTTCTCCCTGATACTGAAATTATTTAATTATCCATTAAGCATTTGTAGTTCTTAAACTGTATTCTATTGAAAACTAAGTTCTTGTGAGAAAAATCTGCCTATAGCGTTCATCTCTCGCTTCTCTTTTTGCTTCTCTAAGTATAAAATCAAGTAACATCGATTATAGACAATTTCTATACACAATTCTTAAGCCAACTTAAATTATTAACGGTAAGCTATAGAGAAGCAATTAGTTGCTATGCTTCCACTGGATTCTTGATCCGTTTGCTTCTTGCTTCTGCTTCTCTAAATAAAAAGACAATTTTAGTACTTTAAATTTTAGAGAAGCTATAATGTTTTGTTAAGAAACATAAGACTCAATGCTTCTCGAAACTTCTCTAATTAGAAAAGTAAACAATAATGATTTGAGAAGTTCTTAAGCTGGTTTATCTTATACCTTAAGCTTTAAATAGCCATGAAAATGTTGTCCGAAAGATAAATCTAATAAAATTTGCTTCTCTATTTCTATTTGGCATCTTTCATTACACTCAATGCTTCTCAATTTGCTCCTCGCTGCTTTTCTACTAATGAAATTTAATAATACTGATAATAGACAATACTTCAACGAGTTTCTCTAATTCGTTAGGATTTAAGGAACCTTTCCTCTCCCTACTTGGCATTTCTAACTTCTATCAATGCTTCTCGCTTTGCTTTTCCAAGCACAAACATAAATAAAACAGATAACAGACAACAAAACACATAACTTGAATTGCCTTATTCTAAGTTTCAGTCTGTAAACTGATACATCCATTTTCGCTCACTCATTAAAGGGTATTTGAAATAAGTTTTGACGACGTCAGTTTTTATATAGGTTTACGTGGCTCGTCGTTCGTCGTCGCTACTCAATTGACCCCTCTCGCTGAACTTTGTCGCCGGGTGATAAGACTAGTTGGTCTGTTGAGTGCCGAGAGCTCGTTTCAATTTAGACAATTGCACGCAAATGTACGAGTTATATGTCTACATTTGTTATTATTATTATTATTATATATTTTTAATTCAACTAAATTGGCTGATTCATCTGTAAAAATGGCATATGAAATGAGTTCTGCGAAAAGAAAATTTGTTTTTATTTATTTTACTTTTGGCGAGTCTCTCACAATTTCAAAATTCCACCAGGCCACTTGGAAAGTGGGTTAAAACGAAAGTCGTACGAAAATATTTAAACAACAAAAGCGGTTTACTTCAAAAGTTAAAAAGTCAACACAAATGCGCAAAGAATAAATTTGATTGTTTGACAATGTTAAACAATATGCAAATATAGGTGTAAAGGAAATATATGCTGATAAAAAGGATCAACGTACGTTCGTTTCACAATAATAATAAACATCAAAAGATTTCACAAAAGAGCAAACAACAAAACGAACAGAGAGAGCAACACTTGACAAAATTAACGCATTTGCTAATTTTGAACCAGCCCAAAAATAAACATCGTGTCGTACGCCTAGTTATCCGAAACAAAAAAAAGTACAATAATTGTTATTGTTATTGCTGTAAAGACAGCTGCTCATTGCCAATCTATGCGACACACGCAACTGCAACTGTTTCTTTGCCTTTCTTTCTGTCAATGTGACAGCTCTGCTGCTATAAATACAAACATACAAAGATACTTCTATGTATATATGTATATTATATTAGCCATAACTTTTGCTAAAAGCTCACGCCTGACAGCCTCAAATAGCCATATTGAGTTATTTGCTGATAATTTATGACAGAACACTTTGCAACAAAAAACAAGAAACGTTTAAGCAAATGTTTTATGTGCCGCAAAGGAATGATATGAGCATAAAGCAAGTAAAAGTGTTTCAAGTTAGGTGTGACTGATTTAAAGATGACCTGTACATAGTTTAAAACAAGAAAAAAAGCACGATATATCGAAATTATCGATTTTTTTCTAGATAAATGTACTTGTCTCAATGATGCCCTGTACAATTTTTGGTATTTGGAATGTATAATTGGTATACCGATATTTTAATGAAATATATCGCCATGGTTCGATATGCTATTGCGCTTGATATATCGCTTTCATTTCGATATTTTTTCTATATATATCGAATGTTTATTTTTTAAGGTATTTTTTGGTAGTGATTTGAATTCAAGTTCTTTCTGAAACTTTTTGCACATTTTCATTAAAATACCGATATTATCGAGATAATCGATATTTTTGATGACTTTTGCGCCAAAACGTTGTAAAATATACAAAATTCTAAACCTTTTTTTTAGCTTTACTTAACATCCAAGACATCAGACACCCAATTTCATAACTGTAGCTTTTATAGCCTCTGAGTTCGCTGAGTTCCTACAGATACATAACCTTTATAATGTCCAAAGCTGATTAAAGAGTATAACAAATGAAATTCGGCAGAAATATGCTATTCAAAAGTTTATGCCAAACACTTATGGCAGCAACTGTTGCTGTTGTTTTGCTGTAGCTATTGGCGTGGGCTGTTGCTGCTGCTGTTGTTATTGCTGTTGCCTCTTCTGCTGCTGCTGTGCCTGTTGCTGCTGTGGTTGCTGCTGCTGCTCGTGTGGGCAGCGCTGCCTCAATTAAGAGCAGGCACATTTAAAATTTATTCGATTTGCTTAGCTGCTAAACGTTATTGTTGCTGTTGTTGTCGCCGTCTAATTTACTCAGAGACTCAACTCGAGAGTGTATGTGTTGTTCTCAGCTATGATTGCAATATATTTATACTTGTATATATATATATATATATATATATATATCCAAAAGCAAGAGCTGCCGTCTCAAAAAAAATATAAAAAAAAAAACGCTTTGGCAATTTGAAACAATTTCTTCTCGCTCAGTCGCAAACGAACAACGAACCATCGAAGTTTAGAATTTGAAGAAAAGCCGCGAAAGGAAAACTTCCGAGCAATCGCGCGCGCTGTCCCGAAATATCGAAAACGAAAATAAATTTTGAAAAAAAAGAAAAGAAGGGGAAAAGCAACACGAAAACGAAATTGCAAAAAGTTTTTTTTTTTTTTAAAGCAGCGCGTGCATTGCCAAAACGAATTCGACAACAACGAAAAAAGCAACAACAAAATCAGCAAATAAAACCAATATACTGCTATATATGCTATATATATATATATAGTTAGAGAAAAAAGAAAATAATATTTTGTATATTTGTTGCATGCCGCGTGTAATTTGAAAAGGCAGCAATAGTTTAAAATTTATAATAGCTATATACACAAATTTATTTATATATATAAATGTATATAGAGGCGTTGCAAAACAAAAACTAAACGTTAAATTTCAATGTTAATTTAAAAGCATTAAAAATTAAGCAAAAGTGTAATTAAAAAAAAAAATACAACAAAAACTAGCGCAAGGCAGTCTACGAAACATATATTTCTCTAATAATAATTATATAATCTGAGCAATTTTATGCGCAATCAAAAAGCAAAATTGTTTTTTTTTGGGCATGTTGTAGCAACTTTTAGCAGTGTTATTTGTTATTATTATTACTGTTAATATTATTATTATATTATTATTATAATAAATTTGATTGAACACGTGCTTTTAAAAATTGCGTCTAAACGTTTATCATATTTATTATGTTTGCATTGACAAATTTCGAATATTTGCGAAATTGGCAAACGCTGCTCGCAAAGCGTTTAAAGCCGCCGGAAAGCGGCTAAGAAAGCAAAAAACCACAAAATAAACGAATAGAAAGCGCAAAACGAAACGAACAATTATCACAAAAGAAAAAATAACAAAACAATCGACCAAAAACGAACGAAATATTTGAAAGAACAACATAAAAATATACAAGACAAAGCAGCAACAAGCTAATCAACAACAACAACAACAAGCTTTAGATTTAATGCCCTGTGCGAAATTTGCAGCGTTTTTCCAAAAAAAACTTTTGCTGTAAATATTTATTTTCTATTTTGGAATTTAATATATATTTATATATATATTTTATGTATGTTGTTCAATTGTTTTCTTTAGTATTTTAAGCAACCAAAAAAACACGAATTTATTGCTTATTAAAAACTAGTCAGTGCGTATGCGTAATATTTCGCTTGCGTATGCTTGATATTTGTTTGTAAGTTTCTAAGTAACTAGTTTATAAGCAACGCGCGTTATGATGAAAAATCTTAATGGTAGAGCGCATAATGCGTGCTACCAGCCGTACTATCAGCAGCAGCTACAACAACAACAGCAGCAGCAACAGCAACAACATTTGCAGCAGCAGCAACAGTTGCAGCAATTACAGCAACAGCAGCCGCAGCAACAATTGCAGCTGCCCTATGCTTTGCAGTACAACCAGCTGCAGCAGCAGCAACAGCAGCAACAGTACAACAATCAGCAGTACTACAATCAACAGCTGCAGCAGCAACAACAGCAATTGTTACGTCAACAACAGCAACAACAACAGCCCACGTTGCCGCCTGCCTACCAACAACATTCGAAGCAATCATATGGCCAAAGCAACGCCAACAACATGGCTATGACAGCACGCAGCAACATGCACGCAACTATTGCTACTGCGAATGCTAACGGCAATACTGCAACAGCAGCAATGGCCGCCATGTGCCAAATGCAAAGCTTTTTAAGCCAACAACAGCAACAGCAACAACAGCAACAATACAACAACAACAACAATTGTGCGCATATTAATTATAATCAACAACAGCAGCAACAACTGCCAACAACCACAGCAGCAGCAACAACATTAACAAACGGCGACAAATTAGCATTGGATAATGCCAGCGAAATTGCAAATTTTTTGGCCAGTGAGCTTTTTATGCAGCAGGTACGATAAGTCGACAAATCGATTACTGGCTATCGATTGTAACTTTGTAATCGTGTTGGAAAAATCGTTCTCCCTTCTTGATATTTATCGCGCAACTTTATGCTTAGCATAAATGCTTTATACAAATATTTATGAATTATCAATAAACTCCCCGATTACCTATGCGAAAACTCGACAAATCGATTACTGACTGTCGATAGTTGATATTTACATTTGCCTTAACAAGTCAATTTTAAGCGCAAATGATATTTGCAACTATTTCTGGACTATCGATGAACCTTATTAACTGTACGATCAGTCGACAAACCGAAAACGTGAATACCGTGATTATTTTGACAGTGTTATCGTGATGTAAAAATCGTTCTCCCTTCTTGATACTTGTCATATATGATAGGACAATCGATATGGCCACTTATTATAGGCCAGATCTGTATTTTATTATTATTATTACCTTTAATCTCAAAGTTATTCAACATATCGATAAACTTATAACGGAAGCAATAACTTTTTTGCCCATCGGTTTTTCTATTTACTTCATTTTGACATTGCTACAAGTTGTTTAGTTGGCTGCGCCTAAAAAATTGTCGTCAATTATTTATTAATGAAAACTTTAACTATTTATTAAATTGCAGCTCGTAACATTTGATGGAATGCAGAGTGCACCGACGCTGACAACGCCAACGCTGACGCCGACGACGCTGCGTTCGATCGAGGATGCAATGGTTGAATTTACATCCGAGCCGCAGAATGTACCCTTTCAGGCCGGCTTCAAGCCGCCACTGCTTACATCCTTGGGCGGCGGCGATATCAATATCAACAGCAGCAACATTAGCAACCTTAGCAACATTAGCAACCTGAGTAACCTTAGCAACCTTAGCAACATCAGCAACATCAGCAACACATCGACGCCCACAACAACAACAGCCTCTTCGCTTACCGTTGTCAATGGCATGCGATATGAGAATGTGAACGTTAACAGACTACCGCAATTCGATATGATTGGCTTGAACTGCGGCAGTGTGCCTGGCAGCGATGAGGAGGATTCCAATGGTTCCTGGAACGATGGTCAGCTGAATGATGATCAAAGCACAACCGATACTTGTAAGTATTTATAATATTGAGAGATATTTGAAATGGGCTATTATTCTTATTTGTAACTTCGACTGTTACTTACCAAATTTTGAAAATTAAGTGCACCATTTTCGTTTACATAGTACCAATTGAAAATGAAGTGCACCATTTTCGTTTACATAGTACCAATTTTTCATTAAATTGGCTTACAATTCTTTAAATTTTCAAGCAGATTTCAAGAAATTTTCGAAACAATTTTCATACTCATAGTTTTCTAACTGAACATGCTAATTAATCAGTTTATAATATGTAATCATATTAATCCGACCTTTTTACACTTCCGATCTCAATCAGATTATTTGGAATCGATTTATCAGTTAGGATTCAGTTTGCGAATTCATTAGTAATACTGAAATCTGAATATTTAAGTAAAATTCCATTCCATAAAATTTGGACGAAAGTGGAAACGGGAACAGTTGTGATTATGATCCATTTAAAGATGAATAATATAATTATTTGGGTATCATGAGGTAAACTCAATAATTAGTCACAGCTTGTCACTATATTGGACAGTCGCAGTTACAAATATATATTAACCCTTTCAGTTCTTTAAACATTTCAAAAACTAAAACCGTTACTAATTTGAAATGTTTTCTTCGATAATTTGCAGCAAGTGCCGCCACAGACAGCACCTCGTATCAGAATGGTGGCCATAATATGCTCGGCAATGGCTCTAATGGCGTTGCCAATAACTTTACAGCCGCTTTGGCGGCTGTCAACACTTCAGGACGCAACTCAAATACCTCAAACAGTGCAACACCCGCACGTCGCGGCGGTGGACGTCGTCCCAACAAGGCTGCAAATATGTCACCCGAGGAGGAGGAGAAGCGTCGCATACGCCGGGAACGCAATAAATTGGCGGCAGCGCGTTGTCGCAAGCGACGCGTGGATCAGACGAACGAGCTGACGGAGGAGGTGGAGGCGTTGCAAAAGAAGGGCGAGTCTTTAAAGAAGGAAATTGAGCTGTTGAATGCCACAAAAAATCAGCTGGATTATGTGCTGCAATCGCATCGTCCTAGTTGTCAAAAGGTGCGCGAGGATTTGCTGAGTGTGGCAACCTGCAATGGTTTGATAGCGCCTGCCAGCTGTTTAAGCAATAACAATAATAATAACAGTAGTAACAACAACAATAATAACAACAGCAACAATAACAATAGCAACAGCAATGACAGCAGCAGCGGCGGCACCATCATCGGCTACGATGTCACACTCAATTCCACCGGGCGCAGCAATTCACCGCTCGATCTCAAGCCAGTTTTAACCGACGAACAGCAGCTGCTGCAGCACATTAAAAACGAGCCCCAAGATGCCGCTGCACTCGACTCCAGCTCATCGGATGCGGATCAAGATGATGGCCCAACGCCTGCGAAGCGCATGATGCCGCTGCCCAATATATCCACATTCAATGCATCCTTAACAACGCCTACTGGCCCAAGTGGCTCCCTGCAAACGCCCACGGTGAGCACTGCGCCAATTAGCTTTGGCGGCTTTGCCAGCAATGTGGTCAACATGCTCAACAGTCCCACGCTGAATGCACATGCGCTGAATAAGCTGCCCAAGGCGCGTCCCAATACGCTCAATGTGCAGCGTCCCTTTGGCCAGAATCAGAATAATAACATGTTGCTCGATGGCTCCAAGCTGCCCATGCAGATCCAAGGTGTGCCCATACAAACACCCTCCACGGGCACCTTCAACTTTGATTCGTTGATGGATGGTGGCACGGGTTTGACGCCTGTTTCGGGTCCTTTGGTGCCGACGTGCTCGTCGCAGAATAAGCATCCTTTGGAGCCGCCCACGCCCACAAGTGAGCCGTCCAAGCTGGTCAGCTTATAACCAGTGTAGATGGGCGTGGTGTTAACGCCACAACAACAACCACAACAACAACAAAAAGTCAACATTACATTTAGTTTTCTAAACATATATCTATGCAACAATTTATGTTTATAAAAGTTTCTAATTGCTAAGAATTTTATATATATATTATACACGAAATGTTTTCTCTTTTTGTAACGAATTGTAAACTTATAAATTGTATTTTGAGCTGCAACATGCCAACTTGCAACATGTTGCAGTCGTGCGACGGTCTGTTTCGGTTGCGTGTGGCAAGTTCAAAGCTCAAAGTTTATATTTTATAGATTTTCTTTATTTAATATTTTATTGTTTTCCGTTTAACTTTTGTATTATTATCTATATTACGTTTTAATTTATGATTTGCTGTCTATAATCTACTATATATAATACTATATATATATATATATATATGTACAACCGATATATATATATATATATATATTTACTTGTATTTTTGTGCAATTTTTCAACCATTTCATTTGCGTGTGTTATATTTTCAAAAAATATACATAGCTATATATTTATTTATATGCCTAAAAAACATTTGCAAGAAATGTAATATGTAATTAAAAAGAAATAAGAGAAGTATGAGAATGAGTATGGAAAGATTGTTTAAGAAGGATGCGTTGTGATATTTATTATTAACAAGTTAAATAAAAAAAAAAAAAACAAAAGCAAATAAAACAAAACAAATATTAACAAAGCGTGTAATGAAAGGAACTATGCCGGTTTTAAAATTGTACATTTAAACATAAAACAAAAATCAAAACACAAAAAACACATTGCGTCAAATATTGCAAAATATATTTTGCAAACAAATACAAAACTAAATACGTTGCCTTGATTATGAGAGATATGTAGGTTAAATTTAAAATATATAAACAACTAAAAGTAAAAATATATAAAAGAGAGAGAATGTGAAATACTATACATATACTTATGTACTACTTAATATTTAAGCCGCATTAGAAAAACCCAAATATATTTTTACTAAACGCAAAATGCGCTATTTTCAAATACAATTTATATAAGAAGAAGAAAAAAATAAATGAAACAAGAAAACGCAAAGCAATTATTTAATATGTAATTATTATGTATAATGCAATAAAAATCAATATATGTATATGTTTAAAACAACAAAAAAATGCTAATCTGGCAAGAAATATTTTCAAAGTACCAACAGTTCACCTCCCATACCTCCTCCCTTTTTGCTTATGCAACGAAGTATATTAAAATTTATTAACAAATTTGCAAAAAATTGTAAACAGAAACCCGCCCATAAATTATATGGGCACATAAAAGCAAAAATTACGAAAGAGAAATAAAATATAATACAGAACAACCTAAAACTAAAATTTGTATTCAATCTTTTTTCGAATTTATTTTATCGGATGTGTTTTAGTAAGCCCAAAGTCAAGATCATGGTACAGTTCTTTCTAGATTTTGATATATTTGTGTTTTACACACAATTGAAAGTTGTTTAAAATTGCTTATTCACTGGCTCATACGTCGATAAGACACACTGCTAAATTAGGCTGAACCTTAAAACTGTAGTCGAAAGTGCGGCGGTCTTTGAGTGTGTTATATTAACGACTTAAAAAAGGTGCTCGGCTAGGATGATGGAAATTTCTATATAGATATAGTAGCCCAATTTTGATCAAATTTCGTCAGCATGACAAGAACATACACATTAGAACAGAATATGTAAATTTGGGTATGATAGCTTACGAAAAAAAAAATATTTTCATACTAAAACTAATTTTTGAACCGATTTTTCCTGTGACAGCTATACGATATAGTAGTCCGATTTGTATGACATTTTGTTAACATGCACAGATCGTGCTTAAACATAGGAAAAGTAATTTTGACTGAGATATCCTTAAAAACAAATTAATAATTTTCATTTTTATCATTTTTAAACCGATTGTTCTAATAATTAATGTTGATTAAGAATATATCAGTATACCTACTTTATGGGTTCATGGACGTCTCATTCCATGCATTACACATTTCGTGACATAATTAAAATACAGGGGTATCAAAAATCATAAATTGTGTTTATCTTTTTAACTAAATTCAACCTGCCACCTACCTTCACAAAAATGTTTGGCACCAGCCTAATGCACAGGTAAGATTCAAAAGGTGCGGACCACAGGCAGACGAATATGTGTATGTATGTTAGCACACATACGCAGAGAATTGAGTACAGAACATATAGATACAGATAATGCCTACATATACATATATTTGTGTATACATATATATATATGGTATATAAAGAAATGTATATAGGCATGTACTTTTATGATGATTTAAAATTCGGGTTTGTTTTGCATTTCTGTTTTTTTTTTTTTTGGTAGTCTGTATTTCAGTTAATCTAGAACCTCCGACATGGCTGGCTGTAACCAACTGTTGCGCGCCTTGAAACGCACGCTGGGATTGGGACGACAACAGCTGAGCGTCGGTGAGCGTCAAGTGGTGCTGGTCACCGGCTGCGATTCGGGATTGGGGTAAGTTGACGTGGCTTATAAAAAAGAACATTTACAAGTAAAGAATCTCAACAGGCACTCTTTGGCTGTATACTGCTACAAGGCGCTCCACATGACCGTCATTTCCTGCTGCCACAATCTGGAATCCCAAGGCGCCAAGCTGCTGCAGCAATTGAGCCTTGAGGATGAAGCAGAACGATTGCACACTTGGCAGTTGGATCTGCTCGAACCCGCCTCCATAGAGCAAGTGCAGCTGAAGCTGCAGCAATTGTTAAGCAGTAAAGATTATCAACTGATGGCGTTGGTCAACAATGCGGGCGTCATGTGCTTTGGTGAATTCGAATGGCAGCTGCCAGCACAGATTGAAATGCAGATCAACTGCAATCTCTTAGGAACAATGCGTCTAACACGGCAGCTGTTGCCGCTACTACGACAGCAACGTGGGCGCATTATCAATATAACCAGCCATTGTGGCTTCCAGGCGTTGCCCGCTTTGGCGCCCTATGCTGCGTCCAAGGCGGCTCTAAGATTCTGGAACGATGCATTGCGCATAGAGCTGCAGCAGTATGGCATGGAGGTGGTTAACTTTGTGCCTGGCTCTTTTGTCATGGACAGCAATATTGCTGCACGCCAGCAACAGCATGCGCAGCAAATGTACGAAGGATTCAGCAAGGAGCAGCTTGCACATTATGGCACTTATTTTCAAAAGTTCAATGCATATATAAACATACTTTCCGGCTTTAAGGCCGCCAATCAGCTACAGGATGAGTTGTTGTTGGCCAAGTTCAAGGATGCATTGACCAACACTCAGCCGGCAGCGTTGTATATACACGAACCCTGGCGCTATAAAATTTATCGCTGGATGTTTATGTTGTTTCCGGCGCCTTTGACGGATTATTTGGCTATTAAATTCTGCGCTATGCCGAGTTATGAGTCCAGCCTAAAATGATATTATGTTATTATTGAACAGTGTTGGGTAGAGTTAATTCATTTTCTTTTGTAATGCATTTGGCGTTTTATTGGCATTAAAATAGTAATGTAAATGAAAAGATTAATTTATTATATTGGAAAAAGTAATGGAATAAAAAATAATTTCATAAGAAAAGTAATGATAACTAATAATAATATTTGATTTCCATATGCACTGACAAAATGCATTTCATTATAATGCAACAAGTAATGAACATGAAATATGCTTTCATTAAAATTAAATAAAGTTAATAACTTATAATATTTTCATTAGAACTGAAAAAATAATGAGAACGAAATTGAATTTCATTATAAGGGAAAATGTAATGAACATGAAATATATTTTCATTAAAATTGAAAAATTAATGATAACTAATAATAATTATTTTTTTTATTTTAGTAAATCCTTTTCCAGGGGCGTCCACATATAATTGAAATGGGGGTAATGAAGAACGTCTTCGATTGTGTTTTATTTATTAAAATATATTGTTACTTTTCAAAACATTCATCCGACAAATTTTTTCTCTTCTTGCCTTTGGACTTTGGAGCTGCGTACCTAAAACAATGTAGTTATCAATGCTAATAAAATTAATGTCAACGAAATGATAATAGGTATTGAAAATTTCAATAGTAAAACAAAAATTTGCATACTTTTCACTTCTTCAATTCTAATGAAATTATTTTTCAATATGATTAATTATTTTTAATGATAACGCTAATGAACATAACACTGTTATTGATATTGTCTATAGCTTTATTGGGTCTGGGGAATCATTTAAATACACACTGTGCACACACAGGTTTGCCTGTCTTCGCTTTTTTGTTGTTGTTGGATTTGGCACAAACATATGCGGGCTTAAACAGTCAAAATCACATATATTGTTGGCAGCTTGGGGGCAGCTTAAGAACAGCTTGACTCCAGCTAATAGCCTGTACTGCGGCATCTTTCGTAGACCGCATCATTGAGCAGCTGGAACCAGTCGCTGGCATAGGTTGAATCCTCAGCAGCGCGAAACAGAAGCAGCTTGTCCTCTGCCGGCAGCGAGGCACACAAATAAAAACTAATAGCTGTTTCTGTTAGTTCTACATGATAGTTCTTTAAAGCCCATTCCAGTAGACGCAGGCAATTGTGAGCGTCTAAAAATTCAATAAGACGCTCATGCAGAAGCGTCTCCAGTTCGGGTATGATATAGACGCGTGACATCTCAAAGGCCTGCAGGAGTGCGGAATAGTTGGGCATGGTCTGGTGACGCGCCTGGCAGCTAATCAAATGCAGAAAGTAACGCAGGCCGCTGGCGGAGTAATCACGCAGCTGTATCTCGCCGTCGTGTCCCTCGCGAAAGTCGCTGTTGAGCATCTTGTTGAAGACTTCGCTGGTATCACAGAGCAGCTGCTTGTTAAAGCCAATTGAAATGGTTGCTTCAGAAGCAGAAGAAGATGAAGGAGTAGCTGAAATAACAGCAGTGGGATCAGCAGGAGAAAGAAGCATAGCAGAGGTAGCAGCACCAAAACCAGCATCAGAAGCAGCCTCATCATCACTCTGCACAAGAAAACGCATGTCACAGTTGTCATGCAGGGGCGCAGCAGCAACATTCAACTGTGTGTCACAGACGCTCAAGCTGCCATCCCCCAGCTCCGATTTTGGCAACATAATGCCCAGCGTAAAGCGGGACATGGCGGTCACAGCATCGGCTGCCTCAGCTGCATACAGATTGTCGCTCTTCTTGCTCAGCAGCATGTCGAAGAGCAGCGTCAGTGCATTGCCATCATATAGAAATTGATAAAGCAGGCGATGGTTTTTGATGATATATGCTACGGATATTGCTGCACGCTGCTGTGCACTCAGATCCGCCTCGGAGCGCAGTAGACGCACCAGCTCCTCCTTGCCATAATTCGATTCACCCACATTGGTGAGCGTCTCCAAAAAGGCAAAACCATCCTTGCGCATCTATAAAGCAAACACGAAAACGTTAGGTTTGGGAAGCTAAAGATTTCATACCCTTGCAGAGTTTGTTATAAAATTGCTCGCATGACAATTATAAATAATATTTAACTGATTTGACTTGGCATTGCCCGTAAAGTATTCCCCGAATCTCGTCATATCAGACATCTACTGTCAAACGTTCCGCTTGCTGTCTCTTATGGTTTGGGCTGTGTAATGGTTCACCAATCAGTCAGTCAGTCAGGTACTTCATTTATCACTGTGAATGGCAGTCCAAACTAGTGACGAACTTGGCGAGGGGTTTTTATAGACAGATCTCTGCAAGGGAATAATAAAAACGTATGCATACTTCTTCCACTTTGGTCAGTTGATAAAGCTGATGCACAACGCCATGCTTGATGATCTGGGCAAAGAACTGGCTCTCGCTGCGTATAATTAACATATTAGTATAAGACTTTTATAAGAAAGAAAATAAACTTACAGCAAAATATTGGTCAAGGCATTGGCAAAGTTATTGTTAGCACCAAATAGATTTATGGCTCTGATAAGCGTATCTAGCGTCTCCGGCTTGCCCAGCTCCGGACGTTTGTTGATCATCAGCGTAATGCGATAGATTAGATTCTCAATGATATCAATGGTATCACCCGCATGATTGCGCAGCTGTGCCAGCTTGGGTGGCACATCTAAGCTAAGCTCCTCGAGATCCTCCTTGTCCGACAAGGTATCGTCAATGGTTTCGGTACTATCGTCAATTAGTTTTAATATGTCCATCACATTAGCGGGCTGTGCCCGATTATTAGCAATGCGTGATTCACGCGTATCACTATTTGTTTTATAATCATCATCATCGTCATCATCATCGCTGCAGGCAGGTGAATAGTTTTCATCATCATCATTGGCCATAAGATTTGAACAGACTGGTGACATGCTGCGTGAGCTGCAGGGACTGGTTGTCCGATATGAACGCGGTGAGCTGCTGGGCGAATCATAGTCCGAGCTAAGCGTATCCTGCGTTTTTGAAAACTAAGAAAAGAGATGGTTTACTTCATTGGTGACTATTGTGGAGACAAAACGGCAAAAATTAGGAGCTTTACAGTAGTTTTCTTTTATGCCGAATGAGCGTACAAAGAAGAGAAGAAATGGTGGTCAGGGTTATATTTCCCATTCAATACCTTGCTTAAAGTGTCCGGCGTGGTGGGATCTGTCAATTTGCGCTTCTTGCCACCCTGCATGCGCTCCTCGCGACGACGCCGATGATGCTCCTCATCGCTGGTCAGATAATCATTCAATTCGCGTACCAGCATCGGCACCAGGCCCTCATACAGCAGCAGCTCCATGCTAATATTATCATATTGAAAGTTGTTCAATATGTGAAACAACTGCAAAGCATAAACAATTGATTAATTGATTATAACAAGCAATTACTGAAAACCCTACCGAGGAACGTTCGCTTTGGGAATTTGATTCTCGTATCATGGCGACCAGTTTGCGCAGTGCGCCACAACGTCGTATTTTGGAACGGCTGCAGGCATCGGCGGATAGCGTCGATATTATGTTGACACAATGACGAGATTCACCCTCTGACAGCGGCTTGGCCATGTTGACAGCCATGAGCAGCTCACAGGCAGCCACAATTGCATCTGCGGTGCTGAGCATGTAAAAGGCGCACGGATCCTTGCAAAAGTTGGAAAGTATCTTCAAACCTGAGGCACGCTGCTCGCTGTCCTCCTTCACAAAGTACACAATGGGTGACAAGGATGTGCTGCGGGATAGTAACTAGAAAATTAATGTGACATGAGTATCAGATCTAGCTATATATAGGAAAACTAAGCCACATACCTCCCAGGCTCTCATGCCAATTTGTTGGGCGGAGAGCAACATGAGACACTTTAAGATCTCGTAGGCCAGCTCGATGGCATCATTCTCCTTGGGCAGTACATACTCCAGACTGCGCGTGGAGTTCTTCAACATTTGATAATCAAAAATATCGCTGCGTACGCCCTCCAAATTGCGAGCAACTTCCTCGAAATATTTCTCACGATGCTGATTACGTTTGAGGCCAATCAAGGCGGCAACTTCAATATTATCCTGTGGCGACTCCTTGGGCGCCTCATTGTTCTTCATAACAGCAACAAAGATGCGCATCAGCTGCACAAAGCCATTGGAACTCAAAAAGTGCTTATAGAACTGGCTGCTCACAAGCAAAAAGCGACAGACGCGAAATGCCATTATCTTGGTTTGAACAGCACTCGTGGATTCAATGATATGACAAATGGCAGGCGCTATGGAGAAATAGTGTACACTGAGAAATAGAGAAGCCTTTTTGCTCTTGGCCAGATTGCCGAGCATCCGGCAGGCGCGGCATTGTATCAAAGGATTAGGTATGGTCTTCAATATTGTTATCAATGGTGAAATCACATTATATTCCACAGCCTGTTAAGGATTTAATAGATCACTTTATGTATAAACTTTCCTCCCAAAACTTACCTCTATGCAAGCCTGATCATCGGTACAACAATTGCCCAAGATGCTCAGCACAACTTCCATAATCTTTTCATTCAGTTTGCTTATTAGGCGTACCATTACTGGAACACCCCCCGCGGTACGAAACATAACAATACCATCTTTATCTTTAACTAGATCGGTGCGTAGCTTTATTAAGCATTTGTATATAACTGTTTTGTCCGTTGAGGTTTTGAGCACACCTAGCATGCCCTCAACCTGTTCCAGCGACCAAAACATTTTCTACAATACTTAAACAAAATTTGCGTTTTTCACACGCTTTTTTGTTGTTTTTGCAAACACAATATGCAAAACCACAACAAAAAAATTACTAACCATCTGCGGTAAACGTGAAAATGATGAATGTCAATTTGACATTTGTGTCTAAAAAAAAATACCAAGCCCAGTTGCTGGCACCACTGTTAAATAACAGTGACATTAATAATGTTAAGTCGTTTCGATCAGTGATGCCAACTTTATTAATATGTTTGGACATAAGTTGAAATTCAACTGGTTTAATTTACCATTATCAACTTATAATTATTTAGTTATTTATTTATATTTTTATTTATTATATTTATATTATATTATTTATATTTTATATTTTTATTTATATTTATTGTAATAATATTGCAAAAATAGAAACATAAAACACGACTCGCATTGCAAAAGCCGAAACTACCGAAGGACATGTGCCCACAAAAAGCAAAGTTAAAGCGTAAAAGAGATCGATTTTAAGTTTTTGGTCAAAATCAAAATTAGATCATGAAACTATTTTTATTATTACTTTTTCTATTTCAAAATCCACTCCCAAAACCATACAATTTTCTAAGTATTTCAAGTCAAGACAAGTTAGCTACTTTTTGTATGTTTTCCCACCAGAAACAGCTATTTTCTGTTTATAAAAAAATTCGCATCACTGGCAACAACAGAAACAACATTTTGTGACGTCACACTTTTCTGACACTCTTCATTGCTGTAATGTATCGACAACCCTAACGCTTAGAGACGGCATATTTTCGATAGCGCTCTCCACCTCTACAATCCATCACATGACAGTCGGAGCGTAGTTGGATTTTCTCTGTGCAGTTGTTCGTCATATGATTAAAAGGCTGGCAGAAAACTAGAAAATGTTGCAAAACTTGATCGTTTTCTCGCTGTTTGTAGCAGCAAGTAAGTAAAACTAAATAAATATTGATTAAATGCGTGTTGCACATTGTATAATGTCAAAGAAAAGTGAAAATTCTGTCTCTGTCTTGAACCTTGCATCGATTCTGCTCGCAGGGGTGGTGATAAGGCTGGTGTTGACTCCCACCGCACGCGCAGAATCTGTGAAAAATTCAAGTGTTAAATGATGTAAAATATATGTTCAATTTTGAATAGTTCATGCCGCTGGCGAATTCACCGTGCTGAACAGCCCCAAGGCGATTAGCTTCAAGGGCAATGATCCGCTGAACAGTCGCTTTGTCGGTGATGTTTTATACGCTGCCATGGGCAATCCCGTTGTGGGTGACTCGGACTGGAGCGGCCTGACCATCAATGATCCCTTCAATTTGGCCAAGGGCGTCATTGTCGTGCACGTGGAGGGTCTTAGCCATGTGACAACAGCGGGTAATACCAAGACTTATGAGCTGGTTGGCTCCAATACGGGACATTCTCTCAACGCTTTGGCTGCCGAGCTGGAAGCAGCCAATGAGCCCGTGTGCGACATTAACTTTGATCAGTACGATGAGGGTGTAAGTTGTTTTAGCTGTTTTTAAAATCATATGCTCAGCTAACACTTATACTTTTTAGGTACAAGCATTCAGATCCTGCTTTGGCGATTTTGAGGCGCCTGCGGCCAAGCCCACCAAGCATCTGAATCCTGTCTTGCACAATGCCGACAAACAGTTCCTGCAAGAAATTGGCTTTATCAACGCGGCCTCTGAGAACTTAGCTGAGATGCTGAAGCCTTCGAATGTGCTGATCTTGCGTCTGTCTGTCGATGGCATTGCTAAGGCTCATGGCGAGAAGTCTGTTGCACTGGATGAGGCCAACAAGTTGCTCTCTGCTGCCATTGGTCGCCTGCTGGCTGCCGCACAAAAGTCCAGCGATTCGGTACTCTTTGTCCAATCCACGGACAAGGATGCCGCCAATGCACGCTCCAAGCGCGAGGCTACAGGTGTTGACCCCACCAATGCCTTCAATCTGGCGCTTTACTATAATGAAGATTATCCAGTCATTTTCAACATTATTCTGTGGTTCATGGTCATCTTTGGCCTGTCCCTGCTGGCTATTTGCTACGCCATTGGCTCCATGGATCCTGGCAGAGATTCCATCATTTATCGCATGACCTCCACCAGAATGAAGAAGGACAACTAAGCGATATATATTAAAGCCGCACAAAAGCGACATTCTTAAAGCCTACAGCATCTTTGTTATCTCGCCCCATTTTTATGTTGCGAAAAGTCAACTTTAACAAAAAAAAAAAAACCAATTCTTTAGTGAAACAACAAATTGTGTGTGCGTGTGTGAGCAGTGTGTGTAAGTTGGCTTTATAAATAAGTATTAAAAAAACTTATTATACCTTTAAATAGCAGTTCAGTAATTCCATTTATCAGCTATTATAATTTGTTATATTTTTGTGTTTTGTTGTACTTTTTAGGTTCATATATTTCTGTCGAAATAGTCATTTCTTTGTTTAAAACTATGTAAATTATCAACTGTAAAATGTTTCTAACGTATCGTTAAATAAATATAACCTAAAAAGTCAGATGACTGGCAATTATTACTGTTCAAGTGGGAAATGGGTGCGAAATTGATTTGATGACAGGAATGTGAACCTCGGCGGTTCCGAAAAATAGTTTGTGATTTGGAACAAATTATGAGGGGGACAGATTTCCCAAAATTCCAGAGAGTCCACAAATTACTTGGCTTTTCAACTTAATAGGTTTCTAAATTGATTTTTCTTTCAATGTAAAAGTAATCCAGAGATTATATTTTGCTTAAAATTTAAATTTCAAATGGAGAATACCGAATTAAATGTCAATAATAACAAAAATTTAATTAAAGTTGAGAACATTGGTTTTCTGATTCAGGACGGGATCAAATTTCCTTTTCCATTTCCATCTCTAGTTGGAACAACCTGTAATATAATTGAGCATTTTTTTATGTGCGCTTTTGTTAATTTTATTTATTTTTTTAATTTACATATAAAATATTTTAAAAGGCTTATTACCAGCTCAAACCAGTTTGTTTTGAAAAACTGAATAGTCGTAGATTTAAAAAAAAACAGTTTTTAAAGTTCCTACTCTTTTATAAACTCTACATCGATCAACTGACATAAAAACGTTATACTTTTAAATATAATACACGCATTAAAATAGTTTCTATCTCCGGAAACTTTCAACACAAATAAGCTGCATTCGAAGTCTTTGGCAATTGAACACAAAACTGTATTTAGGCTCTGAAAACTACGTGTTCCAATGATCCTTGGGATTGTTATCATAGCCGGGAGAACTGCTGCTGCCACCGCTCCAGGTGCAACCATTTTGTGAGACCGTTGCCGCTGAAGCGCTGTGTTCGTAGTCGTAGCTGGCGGAGTGATTATGATGATGACCTTGGCTATCATAATGCATAGAGCTGCTGCTGTACTTGAAGGAAACCAGCTCCGTTTCTGGCATTGAATGATTCTCGCGCAGCATGGCCTGCAGGTGGTTGATATAGTTGATGGCGATGCTGTGGAATGAAAGAACTTTATTAAGATCTCAAATATATATTTTTTTTTTGGGTCTCTGCATAAAGGAAAGGGATCGAGTGTAGAAGCTAGATCAGTATTCATAGAACATTGTTTTATGTTTTGAAACAATTTTGTTATTGATGTTGATCTAGTGAATTAAACTCTATCTCAATAGCTAATTAAATCCTTGATCAAATAAAAGTTAATTCAATAGGCAAATTCTTAACAAAAGTGAAATTCGGTACATTTATGGGAAAATCTTACCACATGTGGAACCCGAAAAAGTCCTTACATTATTTTTACTCCCTGTTCCCATTAAAAATGGGAAAAAGGGAGTTATAAAGTACTGCAAATGTGTGTAACAGGCAGAAGGAAGCATTTCCGACTATATAAACTATATATATTCTTGATCAGCATCAACAGCCATGACGATCTAGCCATGTCCGTCTGTCTGTCTGTCTGTCCGTCTGTCCGTCTGTATGAACGCGTCGATCTCAGAGACTATAAGAGCTAGAGACACCAAACTTGGCATGCACGTTCCTGTATACCATACGCAGATCAAGTTTATTTCAAATTTCGGATGCACCCCCCCGCACCCCCGCAAATCGCAAAAGACTCCCACAGCCACAATTTTAAAGATAGAGCTTTAATTTTTGGTACACATGTATGTTTAATCAATGTCTTTCGGATGTGTAAACACGATCGGATAAATAGCACCAAAGTTATAGAAGAATCTATTACGCCCGTCTCAGCTGGCAGCAACAACAGTTTGACAAGCAGTTTACGAGTTAAGTGCACTGCTTGCTTGTGCTGCCGCTGAACTGCTTGAAATGCAAGTTGGGAGCAGGGAGTCTCGTAGTCGGGCACACTCGACTAGAGCATTCTTACTTGTTACTTTTGTAGGTTCCTATTTCTATCAAAAATGCATAAATTTACTGTATTTTATAAATGTATTTTGAATTATTATTTTGGAGGTAAGGTATTTCGAAAATGAATATCACTTTTGATTAACTTTTAAGAATTTTATTCACTTGCACTTGAACAAGAATTGAATAAAGTTGCTATTGAGGTAGTATTCAAATTATTAACAATAATGAAATTTTCATCATTTATATTTAAATAAGTGAAAACCAAAACAGATCAGATAGTGGACACCATTTACGAGTCGAAAATACTTCTAACTTCATCTTTAATTATTTTTAACAGATTTTTGAATGCTTTGAAATTATGTTGACGTGCTATGTAATTTAAATTAGTTTGTGGATACGGAAATGGGAACATGGCTGATAATCTTATATTTATATAGAAAAGAGTAAATTTATTTTATAATAAATCTGCCATTTTCATATAAATAGAGATACAGCTTCAAGTTTTCTCTCCACATTTTCTACAAAATCACTTTTTTTGAGTGTAGTTTACTTACCGCAAGCTCTCAATTTTGGAGTACTTTTTGCCATTTGGCTTTGAAATGGGCAGTTTGGAGCGCAGCAGATCAAATGCCTTATTCATATCCCGCATTCTTGTGCGCTCCCGATCACAGGCGGTGCGTCGATAATCCTTCTCCATTTGCAGCGCCTTTTCACGCCAGGCGGGATTCTGTTCCTTGGCAATCTCCACTTCAATGGCACCGCCACCGCTATAGGTCATGTAGGTGGGCGGTGGCACAGAAACAAGCTCACTACGTTTTGGTTCAACCAGGGCGGTGGTGCCACCACTACCATGCCACATGGAAACAGTCTGTGGTATGCTTTTGCTATAAGCGGAACTGGGCGGCATTAAACCAAGATTGTGTTGTGGATGTGTCTGTTTCTCATAGCTGGACAGCAGCGTGGGAGAGTAGGACATGTTGTGCGTGATTGTGTGTGGTGCCGTATAGGTGAGCATGCCGCTGCCATCCGGATTCAAGCTGTAGTTAATGTTTGTTATAGGCTGTGCGGCACCCAGTTCAAGTAATACAGGCTGCTCTGTGGCATCCGCATCGATATACGTGCTGGTCAATGTCACAGCCGTGGGTATCAAAGCAGGTGGATTGTCGGAGGCAGCGCTCAGCATTTGATCAGTCATCGCTTAAGCCGACTTAAGAAGACGTCTGATATCAACGAACTCTCGCTGCGATATGAGTGTAACTCCACCCGGTTCAGTTTCAGAGCAGAACACTTTCGTTTTCTTAGATGTTTAAAAAAAAAGGGAATTGTTGTTAGAAGTGTGCTCATTTCGAAAACTAGCTCCCCTTGTTGAATGTTTATGTCTCACCAAAGGTTTCCAGGCCATCCATATAACTATTTATGATTGCAACAAGTTGATCATGGCGTCAACAAAAAACTAGTTGATCAATTCAACAGTTGACAAAGTGCCCTTTGTACGTGTGTCAACAACAACTTCTACTCGAGGATCGTTGCTGCGATCAGTCGGCTTTTCCTTTTGTATACCAGGTATAACAACAATAACAATAGCTGCTTCGGCGGCTTAATTTCCTTCTATTGTAAGCGAGAGTTCGAAGATGAGCGCGTGTGCAAAGTTGGAGTCGCGTTTGGCTTATGGTCGTCTGATCGTTGCGGGATCGTCGATCGTTGATCGTTGGCTTTGGCGTTCATCGTCGCCACAACTTCAGTTTGAGTTTTTCTTTGGAGCAGCATTCTTCTTATGACGACAAGCTCTGTATATAGTGCATACACAGTAAGAAATAATTGTTGTGTTATAGATCTTAAACGATTATGATATTAAATTAATAAAAAAAAACGGATAATATTAAACATTTTCAACGTTGTTTCATGTTTTCCTAGATCTACAAAAATTTTCGATAAAATATTAAACACCCGAATTCACCGAACCTCCGAGCAAATATAAATTTTAGAAAAGTGCCGATCAAATTTTTTTTCAGTTTCGGTAAGTCATTGTTAAAGTGAATTTCCGTTAAATGTTCTTATGATCACTTTTAACAACACTTTGCGGATTGAACTCACAAATATTTCATCAAAAACTAAATAAAATTGACATTATGGAAGGATTAAATTTAGTAGCTGAAAGGGAATAAGGAAGTTTTGAACATTGAAAGAAACTTCAGTTCCGCAAAATGCTGTCGAAAGTGGGAATCGGAACAGGCATGATTGATTTATTTGATTTAATTTCACTTTAATGTGTAGAAAAGGCCTCTCAAGCAAAACTAACTAGATCAGAACGGTATTTCTTATAAATACTTGACCAAAACTTCTAGGAATCGAATCACAAGAAAAATAGATTGATATTAAAGAACAGTTTTACTATTTTTCATGGCATCTGGAAACTTTTTGCTTTTCTGTCACGTTTTACGTTTTTGTAATGATTCAAATTGAATACTTTCTTTATACACAAACCAAGTTGATTTCCAGTTTCAACAACTTTTTTTTTACTGTGTATGTACAATACATAGGCGTAGCTATAGGTGTATATATTTTTGACGCGTGTAAACACAAGTGTTTTGGCTTAATTAAAAAATATATATACACCTATGTACCTATGTGTGTACTTAAATAACTGCATACATACATATCAATAATAAAGAGTTTTGTATGTACATAAAACAACATTACTTCAAGCTACTCCAAATGAGATTATTATGAGCATAAGAACTAAATATTACACTCAATGTTCAGTTGAAATAATTTTCCGCTTTATTAACGAAATATTGTAAGCTTTGTTTAGTCCCAAAATATAATAAAATAAAATACGGAAAATTGAATGCGTTGAATACCGCTCAGATTACACGGAAATTATGACATTTTTGTATAGCTACGAATAAGTTATTGTTTTAGCTGCGTTTCCAGCTGCTGTCAAGAGAATAGTTGCCAAGAAGAGGAAGTAAATAACAATAATACTCATAAATATAGCTATAGCTTTCCAGTAGCGTCTACTACAAATCCATTTAAATCCGAGACGTGGGGTTAAGCGAACTGCGCTACATTTTTTCTTGGAGTTAGAAGTTTAATGGCATTTTTACAACTAAATATTTAAGTGGGTCAGAGAGACGTTTTGAAATATGAAGCCATTTATTGTTTTGTTTGTATTTGAGTGTGCCTTATAAAAATAATAAAATAAACTTTTCTATATTTGTTGTTGCATTTGCTTAGTAAATAAATAGCGAGCTTAAATGTGCAACAAGCTTGCAGCTGTGTGTTGCAAACATAAATCAATAAATACAATTCATTACTGTACATAAGCGTTATGTTTTTGTTCTAACTGCCGAATTTCAAAGCTCTTAGCTCAAAGTATTTGTCCAGCGACTCCTCAGTAAGCAGCTTGCGCGCCGCCTGATGCTGCTCCACAATGGGCGTCACAGTCTACGGTAATAAAAAAAGAGCGTAAATAAAAGCATAAATAAACAAACATTAGCACTACTTACCTCAATAGCTAACTTCTTAATCTCGCCGGTTAGCATTTCACCCTTGCTGTAGGCCAGGCGGACCTCCTCCAGCTTGGCATCATCTTCCAAAAAGAACTTAAGCAGCTGATAGGCCACATCAATCTCCGGTATGCCGCCCAGTTGACGATGCTCTTCCACCGTGGTTCGTCCACCCGAGAAGGCATATTTATTAATCTTATTCTTAACCTGCTTAGGTGTATCGGTTAAAAACACGGCCGAGTTCTGCTCGCTAGCGGACATTTTCGTTTTAGCGCCCTGCAGCGCCGGAAAGAAGCTGGAGTGCATCAGCGCACACTTGGGAAAGCCCAAACGTGGCGCCACATCGCGTGTCATGCGGAAATACGGATCCTGATCGATGGCGCAGGGTATTAGGCAGTGCACCTTCTTATTTCCAAAGATAAAAGGAAAGGTGCTGGACAGCGCCGGCGCTGCTTGAGCCGCTGGAAAGCCAATCTTGCCAATGATATCTGAGTCACCAAAACCAAAAATGCCTTTGACCTGATTAAAAGTGACACACTTTTGAATGCGAATTATGTTTTGATACATAGCAGGGCACTTGCTGCAAAGATAAACGATTGTTTATAAATATATGTATTGAAAGTGGGTAGCAGTATTGCCAGTTCAAGTAATTTCACTTAATATCTAGCTAGTTTTCCTTAACAAATCAGCTATTTTTGAAGCGATTGATATATTTTGCATTACATTTAGAAAATATACATAAATCGTTCGTTCATTTCCAAGACAAGTTCGAAAACTTTTCATTTCAAACAGAAACATAAAATAAAAAAACGATTTGGAATGAAATGTTCTCGGAAATGGGAACATGTGTGAATAATTCAGATTTCAAATGTTTGGAATCAGATTCAAAAACAGATTTAGAATAATTTCTATTCCTCCAATTCGGATTGCAAATGGTTACGTCTTAACGGTTCTAAAAAGACTGTCGAATCAAGTAAAGTATTGATCAAATTTTGAATTAATTTAAATTTGCATAAAGTTAACTATTTTAAGCTATTTCCTACTTTTGGCAACACCATAAAGATTTCAATTTACCCCATAAACTCCAGATTGTTGAAAATGAATGTCTTATTGAGATCGAAGCCCATGGCAACAATATCCTTGGCATTCTCGCGTGCCAACTTAATGGCATCCTCGATTTTCAAATCTTTCCATAAGGTTTTCTCATCATCCGTCAGCTGGATGATTAAAGGCACATCAAAGGTCTCCTGCAGCCACTTGGTCATAATAAAGGGCACCAGATGACCAATATGCAAGGAACCAGAGCTGGGACCACGTCCCGTATACAAATAGAAAGGTTTACCCTGCTCACGGAGCGTAAGTATGGTGTGGAGATCACGATGTGAGAAGAATATGCCACGTCTGATAAAGTGATGAGCTGGCTTGCCCGTAATTTTTTCAAATCGTGCGATAAGCTCCTCATCGATTTTACTGGATCCAAAGCGCTCTGCAACGTGTCAAACATAATTACAAATGCAAATAAAAGATACCACTCGATTTGTATTATATTATTGCATACTTATTAGCTTGTCATAATCAATGCCTGCATCATTGTTGCTTGCCACATTCCATGGATCAACAACATCATCTGCATTTGTTGTTGTTGGTGCTGTTGTTGTTGCTTCAATCCCTGCATCCGTTGCCGTTTCCACAGCTACTGCTTCTGCTTTGCCGTTTAAAGTCAGCGCATCGACGCCTTCCACAACAATCGTTTGCTTAGTGTCCGCCATTTGTTAGTAAGTTACTAAATTGTTTAAGTTAGTTTAAGCGTATAGCGAATAATACTGCCTGTTGAAATTTGGCCTTTCACATGTGCAAGAAACCAACGCAGATATTTGTGTGTTTTAGGGGCCTTCGCACGTCTGCATTGGTCGTACGACAAGTAATAGAGGCATTCCTGAAGTTGCTTGTGCTTTTATTTAAAGTGGTAAACATACACAGCCACCTGTGACATACAATATCAAAACAAAACAGCTGCCTGAAAAGTCTGCTAAAAGTCAACCTTCACCACCGGAAGTCGCATTCTTAAATTTTTTCGAATTTTTTGAGACCAAAAAAAGATTTTTGTTTTTATTTTCGAAAAAGTAATGATTATGAAATAAATAAAAATAAATAAAAAAGATGTGATAATGAAATTTGTTATACCAAATAAACTGAAATTTAGGATGCATTAATTATTTTTCTTATTTAAGTTTCCTTTATTTCACAGGTATTTTTGTTATATATTTGAAATTATTGATATTGTTGCTATTTTCGTTTGAAAATTTCCGGCTTCAGTATTTATTTCTTATTTTTCGCATTATTGCACAAATGCACATACGATGATTTCGCGCAAATCGTTCGATATATTCTAGATCAGCATGTGAGAATGTAGACATATTACCATAAGGGAAATATTGATATATTTAGACTGTTAAAAAATTCAAGCTCAATGCAAAAATGAATGGCTAAAACGACAAAGTTACAGTAATTTATCATATGCCAATTTAGCATCTATAAAGTATTTTATATTTTGAAACTGTCATACACGATGAATAATTAAAATGTCACATGTTTTGCTGATCAGTGTCGTTTCGCAAGAACATTTGAACGTTAGCCAACACTGAGTGCCGGGGCTAAAAAAGTAAACAATTGAAACGAGTGGCAAATGTTATTTTGTTTTTGTTTGTTTCTTTTTTCCAACTCGAAATCCGTAGCAAAATTAAACAGAATGTGCATTAAACAAAACACAGCGATAAACAATTAACAAAGGAGTCCAATTGGAGTAGTGTGCAAGGCGTGTGCCCTCCACGTCCACGACCACGATAATAATAACAATGTTTAAACTTGAATCCTACATAACACCAATATTGTTAAACTACGTGGCGAAATATGTGAAAAACATACGCGACGAAGATGCGCAGGTCTCACTGTGGGAGGGCGAGGCAACGTTTCAAAATTTGGATCTCCGCCTGGATGTGCTCGAGGAGGAGCTCAACCTGCCCGTAGAGCTCGTCTCTGGCCACATACATGAGCTGTCCATACAGGTGCCCTGGACGAAGCTGACATCAGAGCCGGTGCGCATTGAGATTAATACAATTGAGTTTGTGGCCAAGCTGCCGAATGAGACGAGCAAACAGAAACGTGCGGAGCAGAGACGCCTGCAGAAGCGCAGCTCGGAGGAGGCGGCGGAGGAGCAAACGGCGGGTGCTGCAGCTGCAGGTGGGGCAACCAGTTCGGGTGTGGTCAACAAGATAATCAATAATATACAATTGCAATGTCATAATATTATACTCAAGTATGTGGAGGATGATATTGTGGTTTCCATGAATGTGCAATATTTAAACTTTTGTCCCGCCGACGACAAGTGGCAGCCCGCCATGGTGGATGTGAATCCTTTGGCGGTTTTCATGCGCAAACTGCTGCAAATCTCTGACTTAACCATCTGCCTGGACAAACGCAACACAGCTGGACGTATTGAGGTGTGCCAGGAGCCGGTGCTCTATCGCTGCACCTTGGAATGCCGTGTGCTGCGTAAATACCATGCTAACACCTTAAGCACGTCCAGCACCACGCGTATTGGCGTCTTTACCAAATCGTTGGATTTGAATGTTTCGTCGCTGCAGCTTCCTTTGGCTATGCGGCTGGTCAAGATGCTGCTGGAGCTCAAGCCAGCTGCCATGGAGGAGGATGTCTATAACTCGGAGCAGCAGCCAAGGGTCTCCCCCAATCTAACATCCCCGCCCACTCAGCTGTTAGGCAACAATGACGCGCAAAGTTCCATGTTTTCGTGGGCATGGAATCTGTTGCCCAGCTTTGAACCATCCGCTGGAGCGGCTCACGCCAACGAGCCGCCTGGCCATGCCTTCGATGTGGGCGTCTATGCAGAGGAGCTAAACTTTCAGCTCAAGAACTCGGAGCTGATAACGGATCAGGCCATGGGTGGCATTAAGCGCATACGCTATACGCCCATCTTGCGCATTAGCCTGGGTGGCATCTACTATGAGCGCTCCCAGCTCAAGGAGAACGATTGGACAAATGTACGTGCGGGTTTGTCCAGTATTTGCATGGAACCGCTGGGCGTCTATCGCAGCGAGGATCCCATGGATCGAAGTCTGGTCAACACAAAGGAGGTAGTATTCTATTTGATGTTATGAACTACGTTATCCAATCTCTTTCTTTTCCAGTTCCAAAACGAGCGCGCCTTTATCGACAAGAGTCTCTTCGATGAGCAGTACATGTTTGCGGATCGCACTTGGCACAGCAATAACCATGATGATTACTTTACCCGCAACACCGACGAGTACATGCTCTTTCGCAGTCCCGTGCTTGCCTTTGATATTGTTGAATATCGTGCACCCAAGCCGTTGAAGCCGCATGTTACCGCCGAGGCGCAGCTGAAGGATCTGGGGCTGCGTGTCAAGTATCGTGTGTTGTCGGCAGGGATTACATTCCACTTTTCGCAGTCATTTGTGCAGGTTAAAAATGTAATTAGTGATTTATTGCGTCCTTACGATTATCCAGGATATCATGCAGAGTCCGCCGCAAGTGACAACGATGGCAATAAGTACTCGAGCCCCGTGACAAAAAATCAGGAGTACAAGAATGAATATATGACGTATGCGGATTTCGAGTATCTACATGGTTTTATGCCCACCTGCAACTATAAGATCGAGCTGCGTAATATGACCGTGAAGTTCTATCCGCGACAGCAGGGTTCAGAGAATTCCTCCACCGATGCACTGCATCCACATCGACTAAGCACGACAGTTCAACAATCCCTGCTGCCCTATTTACAGCTGAAATTGAGCCTGGCCACGGGCAACATTTGTGGTCCTGCGAATCCGCAGCGTCTGGTGGAGCTGATAACGCATCTGCAGGACAAGCCCAAGGAGATTGTCGATTCCTGCTATAATATCTACAAGTTTAATGTGAAGAACCTGACGCTTTTTGCGATGAATACCACGCCGGAGATGGGCAAGGCCAAGCTTGTCAATATACCCAGCATGATAGTTCAGTTTAATAAGCTACTATTGCCAAATTATTGGCGTCCAAATTTAGCTGCCTTGAATACGGCTGAGATTCAATCGGAACTGATTACGCTAGAGTTCTCCAAGCGTGAATTGGTGCTGTGTCATCGCATGTTACACTTAATATGCAGCTTCAATGCCATCGAGCTGAACGCCGTGGCCAGGTTGGTTGCCCAGGCCAACATCTCCTCGGATGTGATCAAGCTGCAAACGCTGCTCACAAAAGTTCGCTTCAACTTTCGCAAGTACCACACACATGTGGCCGTGCTCTTCTCCTTGCGCAACCTGAGCACGGATGTTTATCACACCATGATGAACATACGCAATGTGGTACTGTCCACCAACAAGGGCATCAACAACAAGTGGCTGGAGTTGCAGCTGCAGTTTCCACAGCTGGATCAAATCAATGAATTGAGCCAGACGTCCGCCTCTTCGGTGGATCAAAACAAAAACATGCCAGCTACTGCGTTTTGTCTTTGGATTGAAAACTTTCGTCTCACTCTGGACATGTATATGCTGCAGTTTTTGAACTCTTTCGTCATCACCGAGCCGTGTTTTGAAAATGGTAAGCTTGTGGATGATGTTCATATATTTTATCGGGCTGTACTAAAAATGTATATTACGCTTTACTGTAGATATAGACGCGGATTCGGAAACGATTAGTCAATCTGGGACGCGACAACAATCGTTTTCGAACATCTCCTTCACTTCGCTGGCTCCACTAAAACAACTGCCGCAAAATGATGCACAGTTGCGTCGCGTTAGTCGCATAAATAGCCGTAAAATCTCTGTGCCGGCGGAGACAGTACATTTGAGTTCCGAGCGAGATGAAAAGCCTGTACAGCATTCAGAGCCATTAGCAGCTGTGTCCATGCTTGAGGAACCCAGCACAAATACGACGGCTATTGACTTGCTTAAGCTAATGAAGCGTCTGAGTACCATGGTTGTGCTACTGGATATGGCCAAGGCAAGAATCGATGTGTGTGAGATAATGATGCGTAAGACGGGCAAAGATATGGGTGTGGAATACACATCCATACGGCTGCCACGTTCCAAGATTAAGTCTGGCAACAGCGATGAAGTCACACGTGGCAACATACGCAAAATCATCTATGTGGCTGCCAACGAAGAGCTGTGCAACTGGGTCATGGAACTCAATGATTTCTATATATGCTTTCGCCGTTCAAATCAAACTGAGATGATTATTGAACCCGTGCGAACCACAGTTACCTTGGCATTGTCCCAAAAAGAGATTATTGAGCAGCCCAAACCAAAGCCAACTAGGCCAGATGACTCCTTTATTGACGAACATCAACGCAGGCCGTCGACTAGCGATGCCACCAGCAAATCCAACAAGGAAATCGTCGACAGAAAAGTTGACTGGATGAAGCTAGAATCAGATCAACCGGAGGATGTACCGTGCACCTACTCCATCAATGTCCATGTGGACATGTCTGAGATACATATCATTGGACATCGTGTAGGTGCTGCTTCGAGACCGTAATTTCGAACTTTGCTGCGGGTCGCAAATCACAGCCACATAATATTGTTCAAATCTTTTAATTTTTTCCATTGAAAGTGTGTGTTTTCGAACCGGATCAACATCTGAACCGATATCGCCATGTCCGTCTGCTTAACAAAATTTATCTAATCTGCGTTCTAGTATGTGCTTGTCAGGCTGAACAAATTTTATAAAAATCGTGCGACTTTATCATATAGCTGCCATAGGAACAATCGATTGAAAATTCAGCTTTCAAATGAACAACTGCAATAGTCATTTTTCTTTCTAGTTTTTTTTTTTATCTTACGCTATCATAACATTTTTCATTCACAGATTAAGTTGCTCTATGAACACTATCACATCTTGAACGCAATCTACAGATCTCTGCATGTATTATATGCCAATGAAAAGTGTGTTGAAACTAGACCGAAACGACACTTGGAGATTTATGCGGGCAGTGCAGATGCGTATCCGATTTTAAGAGAGTTTTTGGATCTGGATCCCAATTATGAGGCATCTGTTAGGGACACGGGTGAGCAAAAATGTCAATATAAATATATTTTGTTATTATATTTATTTATACTGCACATAGACGCAGATGCAAATACACAGGTCAACTTAATCTTCTTCTGCCAGTGGACAATTCCGCGCATTTCCATGGAACTGGAAAGCACTTATGAACTCAAACAGCGCAAAATAGTATTAAACTTTGAGGATCTGCTGCTAAATGTGGATAGACATGCGGATTTTACCAAAATAACAACCAAGGTGGAGAACGTTGGTCTCAATTACTACGAGGCAAAGCAGCAGGGCGAATGGAATCATATGGATAATATACATATCAAAATGATCGGAGATAGCAGCAATTTACCGCTGTTGAGTATTGTTGTTACAACTGTTAATCTACAGGATCTATATACGAAAATTGGTGCGCGTAATCTGCACAATAAAAGTCGCACAATTTCCGAGCTGCTGATTGAGGTGCAGCCCATTGAAATAATATTGGATATAGATAAGATCAATGAGTTATTAAAATCGCAATGCGAGTTGCTAGAATACATGCACGTTGAACATTACAAAGCGCAAAATTTAAGCCACGATCATATAGTTAAAGAGAGCATAACAACTGTACAGGATCTGCCCATTGTGCATCTGAACAGCAAGGGCATCTTTGTCTACATTCCAATGCAAACGGAAGAGCCACGAAATCGCTGCAGCGTGCTGCTGCTAAAGGTGAAATTTGTAGCAATTATTATTATATTTATTTCTAATTTATTATTAATTTATTATTTTAAACTTACAGATAGAGAGCATTAAGCTAACGCCAAGTGTTGAGAATCCGCTGGTGCGTCAATATGTTCGCCAGGATATCTACAACAAGGCCGCTGAGCTCAACATGCTAAGCACGCCAGGATCTCTGGTCGAGGATCGTCAATACGAGTTAAGTGTGCGCAAGATATCTCTATCATCGGGCAACTGGCAGCAAACGCAAGAATATCGTCTGGAGAAGACGCTGAACAAGGAGCACAGCAATCCGGCCTTTGAATGGAACAATCAAACTCCCTCCACAGAACTCGAGCACATGGACATATTCAAGGACTTTGATTTCATAATGATCTTTGCACCAGCGATAAGCTACGAAAAGTTCCTCGTCTGTGGCGAAGTTGTTGAGTACAATTGTGTGACGGATTTTGTGGCTACGCTGAACACGCATCAAATTCAATTGATGTCCTGCATTATACAGCGACTGCAGCGCTTAAGCAGGTATTCAAAGCTAATCATAAGCAGAACTCAAACTAATTCGAAAATGTATTTTTTTTTTACCTAGCATTATGGGAGAGGCCTGCGTAAAGCCAATTGGTGCTGCCACCTCAAAGTCAGCATTGAGCAGCACTAACGTGTCCACGAGGACCTTGAACTTGACCACAAAAACGCAGCTGACAACAGCAGCACAGCAGTATGCTAAAAAGGTTAAGAAGACGCCACGACGTAGCAGCTACATGGATGCCAATAGCAACAGCGATATTTTCTTGGGCTCTTGCCAGAGTGACTCGGGCATTAATATGCCCAAGAATGTAATTAATGCACAGATTCCGCAGAACTTGCAATTGGAGCCGATGATGGAGCTGCAAGCTGGCAGTCGGCATAAACTGAGCTATCCACGCAGTGTCTCCTTTGTGGCGGGCTTATTTGCACTGAAGATCTACGATGTGGTGGAGCTCGATAATGATGAGCTAGTAATGAGACCGCTGCTGCTGATATCCATTTCCCAGCCTAGTTTTATGGCCACGCAAACGCTGCGTGGCATCATCACGCAGGCATCCATATTCAACTTTAATATAGACTTGGCCAAGCAGGAAATGGATCGGGAAGATTTCATTGCTGAAACTGAGTCTTTGACTGATGCCGGACGGTTTGGTGAGTCTATCTTTGATACAATGCCGGGCACATTGGGTAGCTCGGGCATACCCTCGCCGCTGCTCATTGTAAAGACGCACAAGGATCGCAACCAACAGGTGGAGGTAGATATTGAGCTGCGGAAACCCATGCTGCTGCGCCTCTCCGATAGCAATCTTAAGCAGCTTTCCAGCGATCTCATACGCATCTATTCCCTGCTCTACCATACACCACAATTTGCACAGCGCACTCAGCGTCCTGTGGTGCATACGACGCCCCTGCGCCAAATGAAGATACAGTGCTTTAATGCAGATCGACTGCATCTGGTCTGTGATAGACTGACGATCAAGTTCTATGATGAGGCAAGGAGTTATAAATGTAGCGCCGTCTGTTTGGACTTTAATGCCCATCTCAAGTTCAATGCGCGTCCCCAAAAGGCATCCATTAAGTCCACTTTGGGCTCGTTCTATGTGCAGGCTGGCAATAAGATACTCCTCCATCCGCTGCTTATGCGCCTCTCAGCTGATCTGTTAAGCGAATCCTGGTGCAATCAGCTCCTGATTAGTGCCACTCTTAAGCTTAATGTGCTCCATGTGGATGCAAGCATTCTGAACATTCTGCATTTGCGTAAAGCGCGCGAAGGATTGGATAAGATTAAGGCACATGTGCACCAGGATTGGCAGCGCTTTCTACAGCAACGTCCCTCGCTGGGCGAGCCACCCGATGTGCCACCAGAGACGCTCTTTAAGTACACACCTAGTCAGGCGGAGATCATACGCTCCAAGACGGCACAGAAACCCAAGGCGGAATTCTATCAGGATGACTTAAGAGCTGGCGCCTTTCAGTTTGTCTATTTGAGTATGGACACAATGCTACCAATGCCCTATCAGGTGCAGATCATTAAAAAGAACTATGGCATCATTTGTTGGCGCTATCCCCAGCCACGTCAAATGACTAGAATACATATCTATCCTGTGCCCATGCCGGTGAGTCCTAGCATAATATTTGCATAGTCCTTTCAGCTAAGCTGATTCTCTTTCGCTTTTTATTTTTAGGTCGACAATCCCATACATATCAAGTGTCGCATGGAATATTTTAGTGAAACGCATGAAACCTTTTTGCATTACTGTGATTTTGAGCTATCCGAGCTGACCAGCAAGCAGCTGAATCCTCCAGAGCGCCTTATTAGCGCCACAATTTGGCGCGTTGTCATCATGCAGTCTCTAATTTCTGTGGATGGCACTTGCTTTGATCCGGATGACGACGAAGAACTGCATTCGGTAAGCAGCCATGCTGCTGATATAGTTTACTATACTCTTCCAAAGAGTATTCTAATTTGATTTTATTTTGCAGATCGACAGCAATCGCGTGGTGCAGGACTTTGATGGAAAGCTGGACAATGATTTCATATTGCATCCAAAGGTTCTGGTTGGCTGCATGCGCATAGATACAACCTTCCAGGCAGATCTGGTGCCCAAGTTGCAGCTGCTGCTGTGTTGTCAGGACATAGAGTTGAACTTTCTAAATCAGCCAGATGCGTCGAATGAGCTGCCGCAGCTGCTTAAGAAATATTATCTGAGACGCACCACTGAGATAACACAGACCTTTCTGACCGTCCAGGTGGATAATCTAAAGCTGCACACGGCTATCTACAATCGCAACAATTATAACGTGGAGTTGGACTTTCGAAGTCGTATCAAGTGTCTCGATTATGGCTTTCTCAATATGTTGGAGGTGATGGAACCGATGCGTTTTCAAAGCTATTTAAGATTTAATAACAAGCAGCGTGTGCTAAATGCTAACTTGTTGTTGGACAAGCTGCGTTTCAATTGCGGACCGAGTGTGATACACACGCTGCTCTGCTCCAAGCAGCACTGGCAGGATCTGTTGCAGCAACAAGAACCGAAGCCTGTGCATAGCTTGATGCCCAAATGCGTAATTGTGAATCGCATGCAGATGCCGCTAATATTTGGCCAGAGCGGCACGGGTGAGCGCATTACCCTTATGTCCCTGGAGCTGCGTCCTTACTACTTCTGTAGCGACTATCATAGCCAGGAGCTGACCTTCTATATAGAAAATAATGAAACCAAACAATTGGAGATCAGCGAATCGGTACACATTGCTCTCAAGTTTGAAGAGGAGCATCTAGTGCGGCATGTGCGCATTGGCAAACGTTGCATTACCATCAAACAGGGCAAGTTATCTGCCACTCAGGTGTATATATTGATCAAAGGACAGATTGAACTGATCAGCATGGTGCCCTTCGAGCTGCTCACCGAGTTTCGCACCGAGGGCAAGCAATACGATGAGCAAACTCAAGCTTCGCTAACTCATTTGCTGGCCGGGAAGAGCCGCATTTCTTTTTATCAGACGGTGGTGCGCAATGAAGATATTACCATGCGGTAAGTAGCCATCACAATTATAATTACAAATACATAAATCTCCTTTTATATCCAACACAGACTCAAGCTTAACGCAGTTCATGGCAAAGGACGCACTGGAGACATCCCACTAAAGCCCAACAATAGCCTACCCTGGCTGGTAAAGGTGCCCACCCAGTTGCCACAACAGTTTATCAGCGTTTGGGTGCGCATCTTGCGTGAGGATATTGAGTTTCCGAATGCTCAGGATGACTTTCAACCGCAAAAGATACTCGTCAGCATTTGGCCCATCTTTGAGCTATGCAATTTGCTCAGCTGTGAGCTGCAGGCAGAGGAAAGCAGCACCAAGGAGCACTTTGCCATAGCCGCTGAGGGCGGTCGTCAGGCTCTAAGCACGCCCACAACGCATTCCACGGAGCATCGCGTAAACTTTGAGTTTCCGTGAGTTCCAAATCAACGCCATAATTGAAACCGTCTAATCTTTTTTCAAACCTTGTTTTAGTTGTGCGCTGGGCATCGCCTCGCAAAGCGAATTCACGCTGATGCTCAAGTCAATGGATTGGCACAAGTTCTTCTACTATGATCCTGTCAAGTGGAGCATTGAGAACACGCTGCACAAGCTGGACAAGACACCGAAGCCCAAGTGGCCCTTGAACGATGATGAGGAGCTGCGCGTGCATCGTCCGTTTAAGCTGCTCGATCTTATGGATGTGCAGTATCGTGTGCAGGCCACACGTGAGTTTAGCTGCTCTTTGGGTCTAGAGATTGCCGCTTGGGGCATGTTCATCAATGCCACCGGCCTCAATGTCAGTGTCTGCCTGCCCAGAGAAGGTGCACGCTATCAGCTCCAAGCGAATAGCTTGGAAATGTTACCACTGCTCAGCAGTCACTTCACCATCGATGTACCCTTTGGCTCCAACTGGATTGCCTCCTCGCCCATTTGCCTCGAGCCGCAGTCGCAATCCCAGACAGCTATAACGCCCACTGGCTGCACTGTGCGTCCTCTGCTCTTGCGCGTCAATTCATTTGTGGACATTGTTGTGGTGCGCAACGATGAGGTGCTCCGTTTGATGCTACAGCACAAGCTGGAGGATGGCCGGCGTCTATTCAAGCTGCGCTCCAAGTTTGTCATTGCTAATTTTACAAGTGTCCTGTTGCATGTACTGCCGCTGACAATGGATCACAAGGAAACAGCTGATCGCGATGACGTCAACTCACTGGATTCCACCAAAAATATACGAAATCTTGTATCCATCAAGTCATCATCCTCGTCAAAGCAGCCTTCGTAAGTGCATTTATGTATACATATTAGAGATGGTTTCGAATGAAATAGATGCCCCCCGTTTCAAGAATTCCCGATTCCATCTCTAATATATGCATTATTTCAATTATTAATTTATCACTCTTTTGGCACAACAGCATTGGCATCACCTTGGAACTGTTTAATGATTTGAATGCACGAAAGGTCAAACATAGCAGCGACACAGCCTTTGTGTACTTTGTGTGCTTTGCAGTGAGCGGGAGTCAGGATATATCGATACCGATACCACTGAGCATGCCCTTTACGCGTCGCTGCTTTAGTCTGCAGCATGGACGGGAATCTATACCGCTGATGATCACATTGATTGAGAAGGATAATGTTTACTATTTGAATGTTTTTCAAGATACAGCGCCGGCAATTATCATCAGCAACAATACGAATGTAAAGTTCATTGTGGCACAGACAAGTGCGTCGGGGAATAGTCATGTGACGTGCACGACCTCCGAGTTTGCGGGCAAGCACTTCGAGTGGCATCAACTAGTGGCACCCTACAGCAAATGTTTCTATACGCCACCACAGATGTATGCCAACTTTCCCGATGTGGAGTTTACCATGTGCAATCTGTCGCTGGCTCTCTATCATGGTAAGGATCTGTTTTAGACTCAATTCGATTTGTAAACATCTTTATTTACATAATTTAATCTCTTTGCAGAGTCGCTTGAATGCGGTAAAAACAATAAGATTGGCTGGTCCAAGCCCATACGCACGGACAAGTCGTGGAAGAAGTTCTTGCATGTCCCCAACCATGGTGACATCAAGGTGGTCATCTGTGATAAGCATCGCGTCATACGATTTGATATCTATTATATAGCACAACAGCAGGAGTTCTCTGTTAAGGATTTGCGCTCACGTCTGAAAAAACCGGAGGCAGCGCAAACTCTGGAGAACTTCGAACTGCAGTCAACTTTGAAGCTGAGCAGCAGTCCGGAAATGTCCACGCATGAGCTGATTAATAGCGACTGCATACACTTTAAGGAGGAGTGCGAATCGGAGCTGAGAATTAACTTGCGACTGTTCATCAAAAGCTTTGTGTTTAGTCTGCAAACAAATAACCGGGAGCGGGATTATCTCAAGACTGAGGTGTGCAACATGTATGCGGATGATGTCATGTTGGCCTATGATGATGGCTATGATCAAAATAATAGGGAGGAGCAACGTGTCCTCCAGCTGCAGCTACCCAATCTTCAAGTGGACAATCAGCTCTATTCCAGTGGCAAATATGATTTCCCAGTGCTGCTTTGTGCCCAGGAATTGTACAAGCGCAACTGTTGCTTGCCACAGGTCTACGATTTAGATGCAGTGCATCAGCGTCAGGCCAAACTGACGCATGTTTCGCTGCTCAGCTTTATATTTTACCAGGATGAGCTGCATCTTCAAGCCGTGCGCTGTAAGCTGCAGCCGTTGCGCGTCTATATCGAGGATGCTTACCTCAATCAGCTGCTGGACACGCTGGTTGAATGTGAGCCCTCCAATTGTGTCTACACGCCCCGTCCGGACATTGAACGCGTTGAGCTGGAGCAGGGACAAACTTTGTTGCCGGAGCAAGTGATTGCACAGGCTTTATACATTGCTGAGCCGCTGCGTCTAAACAGTTTTGTTGTGGAGCCTTTGAGTCTGCTGCTCTCGGTGCACACATCTTCCAGGCTGTACATTGCCTTGGATCACTCGCCCTTGTCCTTTTCCCGTTATGAGCGACAGCAGGTGCTTACTGTGCCTCTACGCTTTGGCCAATCGTTGGGCTTGCATTATCTTAGCGGCGCTATCTTTGGCGCTGGCTGGGTGGTGGGTTCCTTGGAGATTCTAGGCAGTCCCAGTGGGTTGGCCCGTTCATTTAGCACGGGTCTGCGTGACTTTATATCCATGCCCGTGCAGGGTCTGTTCCGTGGCCCATGGGGCTTCCTCGTTGGCGTTACCCAGGGCTCTGCTTCCTTGCTGCGAAATGTTACCGCGGGCACAGTCAACTCGGTGACCAAGTTGGCTGGCTCTGTTGCACGTAATCTGGACAGATTGACGCTGGATTCGGAGCACATTGAGCTAACAGAGGCACGTCGACGTGCTCGTCCCCAAGGCTTTGCGGATGGCTTAACACAAGGCTTGACTGGATTGGGCATTAGTCTCCTGGGCGCCGTTGGTGGCTTGGCGCATCATACGCTGGAGGCGCGCAGCTCCGTGGGTGTGCTAACGGGTCTGACCAAGGGCATCGTGGGCGCTCTAACGAAACCCATTAGTGGCGCTGCTGAGATGCTGGCTTTGACGGGCCAAGGTGTGCTCCACACGGTGGGTTTTAATACCATGCCGCAGCAGGTGGAACCGAGCGTAACGCGCAATGTTGCGCTTCATGCTAGCTCCTTTCGCCTTTGGCGCTATCTGCCGGAGCAGTTGAGTAGCGATCAGATACTGTTCTTTCAGGAGATCACGCTGTTGTTGAAGGGACAAATGCATCCGGCATTGCTGTTCCTCACATCCACAGTGCTGGTCATTTTGGAGCTGGAGAACGATGATCTAACATTCATTTCACCGGTTCTCAAGGTGGTGGTATCTGCTGATCGAGAGGATAACTCCAAGCTCTACCTAAGCCTAAAGTCCGAGCAAACGGATGAACTCGAAGGCGTAAGCTTCTTTTTTATTTAAAGTTTTTTCTGTTTACTTAACGTATTTTCTTTGCAGCAATTAAAGTACACCAATGAACGTATTATGAGTTTTCTGAATGCATCCCGCTTGCACGCCTTGACCCATGATTCGCTGAGTGATCTGCTGCAGCTGACGGAACAGGATCAGGATCAGGAACATGTCCAGCGGCAGACGCAGTGCATCTTCTACATAAAGCCAAACATTGGCGAGCACCTCATCCATTACCTGAAGGTCATCAGGCAAACACGATGAAACTTAAGCTGTACATACGAGTGATGTACGTATTGTTAACTACATACATAACGTACATCTGTACACACTATTATATTTATTCCATTACGTCTACGTCTACGTCCCTCCGCGTGTTGTTTGTTGTACATTCTGCAAAGTATTTTAGAGTCTGTAAAGAAAAAACAAAAACAAAATCCAAAGCAACCTATTTTTGTTGACATTTTTTGACTGCTTGCCTTTTTGCAATAAATACAAAATTAGACATTACACACACGCCATGTTCAATCAATATAGATAAATCTTAAGGCTTATGAGAGCTGACACTAATCCAAGTAAGCTATTTGTGGTTTATAATGCTCAACTGGTTAATACTCTGTACTTGAGTCTTGAGTTCTACAATTATTAGTTGTAGTAGATCATTAATCAGTTAATGTATACTATGATAAGTTTATGACAAGTAATTGTTAAGTGCAGTTAGTTGCAATTAAAGCCGATGTATATTTCAAATATCCTTCAAAATTCCAAACAAGGACTTGGTTCCATCTAAGAACCTTTACTTGGGTAAGTAATTCAAGTCAATAGCACTCGCTTACTCGGCTTGAGGTTTTTTAACACTCGTACTTAATTTTGCCCAAGCAATTTGTAAGAAATTAACCGATTAAGCGGAAAACAAAGAATGTTAATGCTCATTTAAAATGTCCTTAAGAATTCCAAGCAATCGGCAGAGTGACTTGAACTTATGGTAATACAAAAGATCTACTCGACATTTATATTTCGAAAACTTATTTCTTAGTCAAAAATCGATATTCTTTTAAGTACAATCCTTACACCCACCAACACCAATTTGCTGGCTACTGGGTATAATGATATTACGGATGCCCCTTTATTGGAATTTCCGCTCACGTGCTTCAAGGACACTCGTACACTGAACGTACATGCCAATGCCGCAAAACTCAATTTAATGAAATTGATTTTAGTTAAGACCAGCCAATAGCCAGCAATAAAACTATGTGCCGACTGCAGACTTTGGACTGCCGCAAAAATACTCAAAACCTACAATCACTGGCCAAAGAAATGCACATTACACAGAACACAAGACAGATACACACACAGAGGGCATACTACTGGCATTGGAAGCGGATAAAAAAGCATGGCCAACAAGTTTGGTAGTAGCCTGCATTATAAGTTGAGCCAAACAACCAACAGAAAGGGCCGAACTCATTGAAATTCACTTGCCACCCACAAAAAGCCAACCACCGCAACAAATTGCTTCGCATCTTTTTCGCTTAAAAATATAATTTGCTTGGCGGTTGAGCGGTTGGGTTCATGGCTGGGCTCTTGGTTGTACTGTGTGCCACGGCTGCATAACCAAAGGATTCAATTACAGCGGCTACCTTGCCACAACCGCAGCGCCACACATGCATCACATACATTATAAATGCGTATGTGTAAGTATGCATAATGCACATAAGTATAGCATGCATTTTAAATTATTCTGTAGAAGGCCTGTCAAATTTTAACTTGACAGCATATGGCGGGCAGCAGCTGCCCCTGTGGCAACGTCACGTCAATAAAATTCATTTAGAAATAAGTAAGTTGGTCCAAGTTGCTCAGTTTAGACCTATACACTTATGCTCATGTGAAAGCTAACTTGTAGTTGCGTAATAATTAGTTTCGTTATATTCTTCGCCTGTGGCAACGTCACATCAATAAACCTTCAAATTAGGTTGAAGCTGATTATAAATCGTAGTTGTTAGTTATAAACATGTTTAACAGAGTATTACATTTTAAAAACGGAAACGGAATTGATTGCTCTTCTGAAGTAATCAGAACGTCAAACGTTTACGTTTTTAAAAGTTTTACTTTTTTGCTTGCGGAATGAAAAGTAATTGCCAGATTACACAAAGAATTCATAAAACCAATTCATAAACTTAATTTTATTATATTCTTTAACATATTTTGCAAAGAATTCATCAATTTATTTATTTCATTAAAGTCAAATAATAATAATTTAAAAATTGTCTGTAAAACAAGCGAAAACGTGTAAGAAAACGTAGTTTTTTTCTATTCAGAAATGCTCTAGTGACTACTAAATAGACTTTTTACTGTGAAAACTCCGTTTCGAAAAAAGGAAAACAAAACCATTCCGATTTTATTTTTCAAAAACGTACTGAATTCGGAACAGGCCTGTAAAAGTGGCAAGTTGTTAGCCTAATAACATTGTAGTTACATACTATCTACTTGGTAAATGTTGATAGGCAGTTGCAGCTAACATGAAGAAAACTTGTTTGACAACAGGTAGAAGTAGTTCTTTGACGATGGAAATTAACACACACACACACACACATAAAGACCCATAAAGACACATAATATATATGTATATTAGTACATAAATGATGCTCATAAGTTTTGATATGCGTTTGGACGCTAATACAATAGCCGTCAATTGTTTTAAAAACAAATGTGCACTTTACGACTTGTTTGCTTTTCGCACTAAAGTTTGCTGCTGTCTTCCGGTTCCGTTGCTTTGCCACGAATACATTCGAATGTATCTGTGTGCTTGTGCTTTTGTATGGATATGTTGTGTACTTGCGTTGCGCTTAAAAGTAGGCAACGAATTGTGTCATAAAGTGAGGCAAGTTGTTTCTTGCAAGATGGCAGAATGGGTTTGGTCCGTGATTGTGGTTGGGGTTGGTGTTGTGAAAATAACAGCTTTTACTTGCGGATGCTACACACTACACAAGCAACAGATTCTTCGAGCATTTGCGCATTGGGACTTGATCTCTAGAACTCTAGCCCAAAATTAAAGGCCCATTGGGTTGCTTAAGTGACTTTATGGCGGTGCCTGTAAAATAAATTTCAGCTTAAATTTTTATAATAACATGTTCTGAATTTCACATTCGCTTCAATTCCGCTGAAGTATGCAAAGCATAATTTTAGGAGCTAACAGAATTTAAATAAACGTTGACTTTTTAATATTATATTAGAGTTTATATAATTTATAGATTATTGTTACTATTATTAATAACTAATCCTATAGTGAATCAATGTTTTAACAAAAAATATACATATGTACATATATCTAAGCCTAGATAAATAATAAGGTGAATAATAAACGTTTTAGAAATCTAAAAGTCTAAATATTATCGTTCTCCAAAAAGTATGCTACATAATTCTCTGAGAAATGGATTTGCAAGTGGACTTCGGAGCAGCGCTGATTGTGTTCTAAGCTTATACAAATTTATCAAAAAGACAGAAACAAGTTTGTTATTACACTAAACTATTTTTTCTTCTAAATGTCTTAACCTGAGCTACTCGACTTCCTTAATTTAGCTTTCAATCGCTTAAATTTCCTTTCATTGCTAACTGACATAACATACAAATTGGCAAGCAATCAGAACTGAATTTCTGAAAATTAGTTATGCAGTCAGAGTGCTAAAGTAAACGAATGCTACAAATGAGTTGCATAAACATAATTACTGAAAATGTCAGTCAATCATGTATTGATGATCCGTTATGGCAACTTGCAACATGCTGCGGCATCCAATTTTCTATTAAAGCAGATTGTAGAGCATATAAAAGGCATGAGAAATCCGCAATTGTTGAATTGTTTTTGCATAAGTGCGTGATTTTTGCTTTTGTATGTTTATGTTATGAATATTCGCGTAATATATTTATAAATATATATGTACTTATTTCTCTAGAGTGTATTTTCATAAGAGCCAACGCAGTGTTTCTGGGTATTCGAGCTTTGGTGCACATCTATGCAAATATTACTAGAGCTGGCCCCAAGCGATTTTTAAAGGGCACCCATCGCGAAATTTCCTGATGTTGAGAAACAGACACAGATGCTCAATTACTTCAAGACACTGAAGCATACAACCACCCAGACACACACACGCATACACACACACGCAGATAAACCAAATAAAGTCAAATGCAATTTACTTCAAAATTGTTACTTATGAAAAATTGATAAAGCAACAACACAGCATACAGCTTTTATTTGTCTGCCTATGCAAACTTGTGTGTGTGCTGTATTCGCAGTGCTGTCTTTAAATGCTTGGAGCTAGTTCAAAAGAACGACTTACTGATTTATGTTCCTCTGTTTGTCGTTCATTGTGTTCAGTCATTTTGAGAGCTATCCCTGCTCATTTAATTTGGTGGAGCTCGATTATAAGCTACTATTATAACCGACTGAAGGCTGTAAAGATTTCCTATTTAATTTTATTTGCAGCATTTCATTTTAACGTATACATATATTCACAAAAATATTATTAAAATATTATTAAAAAATCAATATTTGTTTAAAAAATTTGTGTAAAGCCTGTTCGGTTCAAAACCAGGAATTCCGACCTTTTTGTAGTCTATAATGAATTCCGAATAAATGTTCTACAAAATACATTCGAACCTGAACCCCATTCAAACCATTTTGTTTGTCCTTATAAGGGATTGGTTCAGTAAGTTTAAAATGAAACAAGAAGGTTACTTAAAATTTACTATAGAATTAAAATGAATCTACAAAAAAGAACAATTTATTCGATTATTCAAAATTTAATTTTTCAATTTTGTTGTTTTTGAACAATTTCGAAATTCTACGATTTTGGCCGAATAGGTATCAAGTTTAATTTGCATATCTTTAAAAGAAATTATAATATTTAAACTAATCAAACGAAAATCTTTTTTTTTTATATCAAACAAAACGAGCTAGTTGGTGAATCTGATGAACTTGTTCACTTAATTGAACGACAAATCAAAACACTTGCATGTGTGTGTGCGCTCCTTACATGTCTTAATGCAACATCGCTGAATTTTTTTGTTGTTGCTTTCACACTTTATGTTTAGCATTGGCGCCGCTAGGCATCCCGGATTATTTATATATTTACATACAATTTTTTCATCTTGCTGCGCATCAAGCTTGCCCCGCAGCGCAGTTAGTTACGACAGCAAGGCGTCACGAACGTCGCAAAGGCGCCACATGCCACATGCCACTTGGCACTTGGCAAGCGGCAGCTAATGGATTGGGATTTCATCAATCTGTTGTTGCTGTGAGAAAAAAAAACGTTTTAGGTTTTGGAGTAAGACGCTTTCTTAGATAGACTTAAATAAATATATGTTACAAGTGTTTATTATTTTTGATGTAGTATTATATTTTATTAAAGATATTTACACAATATAATGTTGCACAACTCAAGCGATTACTAAATTAAAGAATTTTTTAAATTCAATTACATATACATTCATATACATTCATAGGTACTTTTGAAACTTATTTACAATATTGAATACAATTGTAAGAAGTCTTCATTTGCTTTAAATTGTTAGATGACTTTGAATACCATATACATATATATTGATATATAAAGTTTGAAATATACATCCAAACTGTACTTAGAGTTATTTAAATGTATTAACTTGCATTTAATGAAGCCGCGATGAATATTCGTACTGTGAATGGAAAAAAAAACCAAAATTTCAAATAGCCGACTTTAACATACAGCTGGTCAACTATTTGACGCTCAGGTATTTAATGAACTAATGAAATTAGTTCAAAACTTAAGCTAACATTTACTTTAACTTGTCAAATTTGTGACAATTTTGTCAAGCTTCCGTTTGACAAATGAACAATTTTGGCCTTGCCAACTTGTTGCTAAGGTGCTGCCAACTTACACGTATGAGAAAACAAAATGAATATGAGAAAATGGTGTAGCAATCTACAGCCAGGTCTTATCATCAGCTCCTGTTGCTAAAGTGGGCTCCAGGACACCATTATTAATACGCCGATAATTATTATTATAAGTCGAAGTGCTCACAATCTGCATCTCAATGCCTTCCTGTGGCAACAACGGAGCTGGCTGTCAGGACAGCAGCTGTGTAGTACGAGATTCTGTGCCAGACTTATCGCTGGTCCAGCGTTCCTGCATTTCCTGTTGATAGGGCGACCGATGAGCACGTAGACTGCTGCCTGGGCCACCAGAGCTGTTCCTGCTGCCCAGATGCTGTGCCGGCATCGAGTGTCGCAGTTGTGCCTCCTGTTGTTCGCTTCCTGTCGCCCGAGGTACCGAATTGCGTAGCACACCTGTTAACAAGAATGGAATCAATGGAATCCACGTTGCCATGACTTGGAAACTGCAACCAAATATTCTCTTACCACAATGCGAAACTCGATGCGATTTTGGTGAACTGGGGCAGGCATAGAGTATGGATTTCTGTGTGTCTGCAAGGCACAAAAAAAATATATGTCAGAATGAAACTCATTAGTGCTCCAAAGCCACTACATACTCTTCAGCTTACCATTCCGTTTGATGCGGTTATGATCTGGCGAACCGGAGCAGGAGTAACGTGAGGTTAGATTATCCCGACGGTTTAACGACTCGGCGCCCACATGCACAAAGGGACACCAGCGAAAAACCATCTTAAAGCCATACCGAAAACTGAAAGTACAAGTATTGAATATCCAAATGCAGACAATGAACTTTACATTTCTCGACATGGAATGGCAGTTAGAAAGCAAAAATGTTGATTGTTAAAAGAAATTTGATGATTATAGAGTGTATTAAAATATATTATGCTATATGGTAAAGAACTTGAAATTTGTTTACATATTTTCTAAAATTTTCTTGTAACTAGGCTTTTTTTCTTTCGTACTATTATAGCTACATGGCTCACAACTTAAAAAGTAAATTAAAACTTTATGTTAAGCTAGAGGACGAATAATGACAAATACAATGATATGGAAAAAGGTAATTTTTATGTAAAAATCTTTTATAATATTTTAATAATATAAAAAATGGAGATTAAAATTTATATACATTTTTAATTATCCAAAAGGAGAGCGGTAGTATTTGTAAAAATGTTTAGTTAAAATGATTTGGTAAATTCAATACAAATTTGAATGCAAAATCAATCTAGTGACGAAGCAAATCGATTAAGTTTTTACAAAACATTAGTTGAAACTAAACTGCATAAGAGGAACCAAGGAAAAGCTGGTTTCCAAGTCGAAACCAAAGGTGTCTGTACGTTCATTGTCAGAGCAACTCTAAACACAGATGAATCTTTGACAAATGATTTGGTAGCGCCAAAGCCAAGTGTAAACCTCAAAATATGTCAACGCGGATGATTTATGTTTAACTATTTTACTTCATTCATTCCTTTTGGATTCTCGTAGATCGACTGACAACTCGATGACGGTATTTGCAATAAAAGAAAAGGACCTTCACAGCCATTCTCATTTACATAAGGGGCGTCGCCTTCTGACTGAGAATAGCTGTTGCAGTGTCCTAGCTGGGTGTTGGCCCTAAAGTTTGTATGCACGTAAAAAGCACGTAAAACAACAGGACACCAGCTTTCAACACCCTCAGCCCAACCAGCGTAGCCCCCTCTCTGCCGCGCAGCTAGATGGCTATGGCAACGTCGACGACGCGTTGATGGCAACAGTCATTGCCATGTTGACTGTGCCAAATTAATTGCAATCAGTTACGCTTTCCCGTTAGCGGATGTGGCACACGGACGCCAAAACATCAGCAGTCAATTTGCTGCAAAAACGTAACTAACACAGCTCGTATCTAGTTGCTTATGTAAGTATATGTGCGTTATGTGTCTCTGTATGTGTGTGTGTGTGGATGTGGGTTGTGTATGTGTATTTTGACACGAGGATGGCTCAATGTGTAACTAGCATTGTCTGTTAAAAACAATCCATAAAATTAATGTTTTTTTTTTGAGAAATAAACAATACTATCGAGACGACATTTTATTTCAAGACTGTCATAACTATCGATAGTTTGACACATTCCTTAATAAAGCATTTTAAAACGTTTTTTAATGTTTTATTGCATAAAGTTTTAATTCATGTTTCCAATTCCAATTTCCATGAAAACATCTGCATACATATAAAACACTTTCTCTGTCGTGAAATGTGGCAAATTCAGGGGAATCAGTTGTATGCAACTTTTTGTTTATGATCCGATCAGGTTCAAACTTATATTCGAAGATCTATGTATAAATTGATAAATGGCTGCATACAATTTTTTTTTTTAACTTCGCCTCCCTGGATGAAAAACGGGGGTCAAGCTTGTACGGGTGGAAGTAAAGTGTTCTTGCCATTTAAATTCTTGTTTCAAATTCATGTTCAAGGATCTATATAAAAATTTAACAATAACTGTATACCAATTTTCCAGAAAATTCACCCCCAAGACGGCAGGGGATCGATGGTCTTTAATTTAATTTTTAAATAAAATAAATATGCAACCTTGTATCAAATTCACTTATACATTAATTCCACATGAATTTTTAAAACTCACTTTGAGGATCTTCTGAAAAATAAAGAAACGAACAAGAATGCAAACGTTTTGTAATTAAGTTCAGCTTCAAAAACTAGGCTACACACTTTTCAGTGTATTTGAAGTGAACATGAATTGAGAACAATTTGCAAGGAATTGAACTGCCCTCGTACATAAATGTAACTACGATTATTTACGACTCAAAATACGCACGGCTAAATTAAGATGAGTACGTTAATGCTAATGGTGATAATGATGATGCGAAGGGCTTCATATCCGGCCAAAAAGCTAACCGTCTCTCTACTCGTAGTTGAGTAACTGACTAACTAAGTGACGTTCTAAGAGCTAGCGGACTGTTGTTCTTGTTATTATTATAATTTGTTGGCTAGAACTGCGTCAAAGGAAAAGCCTTAACTGCACTAAGCCCTACTCGACGCTAATTCATCCGCAAATGAGATAATTTATAGGGTTGGGTTTGGGGTTTCGACGTACATAAGTATGTTTGAGTACTTACCGTGAGTTCATCCAACAGTATATAATCGGATTGTACATTGAATTGCTCATGGCCAGCCAATAGATAACCAAATATAGCTCCTGTATGAAGGGTGCCTCAGTTATGGCAGGGTAACAGGATGTGACTATAAAGTAGGTGTGGAAGGGCAGCCAACAGACGCCGAATATTAAAACGACCACAATCATCATTTTGACCACCTGATGCAAATAATTGAAATGCAAAATATTAATTACAAAGTTCAAATGATAATATAAAATATATAAATGTTAAACAATAAGCAGATGAAAATGATTAATTTCTAAATAATAATAATAATTGAAATATGAAAGTTTAATAATAAGCTGAAGAAGCAGACTGAAAAAACTTTAGCATACATTTTAGCGCAAAAGCGAAATAAATGTGTAACGTACACTGAACAGAAATAAAGTAAGGTTCGAAAAAAAAATTTTGTTTGTAATTTTTTGTAGTTATAATATTAAGATAATACTTAATACATTTTTAACATGGCAAGTTTAAAATAAGAAACCATAGTTCGAAAATCAAAATCGAACCCCAGATTCTTAGCTTGAAAATTTGTATGCAGTTTACTTAAAAAATCTTTGTGAATTTTTAGAAAATATAATTGAAAGCAATGTATATCTTATGATTCTGGAATTGACAAGGAGAAGTAGAATATGATAAGGAGAAGATTTCATAAAAATCTATAGGTTTTCTACACTAAGAACTAAATAGAAGAGGATTAAATAAAGTATGGAATCAAATCAAAACATTTAAACTTATGCAAAATCACATTCTGTGTAAAACATTCTTAACAAAATGTCATTATTTAGATTGAAATGATTTTTTTCTCTTAGGGTAGCTTACCCTACGCTTGCTGCGCACGTTCTCCACTTGTCTGGGCGTGTATTCGCCAATTGTCTTGGAACCCCAGAGTTCAATGCCCACTCGCGAATAGGTGACGGTCATCGAGACAATGGGCAGAAAGTAGGTGAGTATAATGATGAGAATGTTGTAGCTAGTTGATAGGGTGATAAAGATACGAGATACAATAGATAATTCAATAGGCAAGCTCTATAAATTTGGGGGCCATTTGCTGGCCCATTAGTTTGGCACAATCAAATGGTCTACTAGTTCTTATCGTTATGGCATCAAATGTACCCAGTTTTATTATTAGTAGCATCTAAATTTAATAGTCTCGCGTGTCAGCAAAGTAAGTATAGAGGCGGCTAGTTACTGTATTTTGTTGCAACAAGTTTGCTTTCAAATTGTCATACTAAACGACTGTAAAGCGCATCATATGTCTTTTGTGTTGTTGTCGACACCCAACCCCCTTTCCACCCCAACCCCATTACTGAGTAGTCTCTGTTGCATTTTTCATTTGAGCGTATATTTTATTTGAATGCAGGGGCGTTTTTGTTCAAGGGTAGAAATAGACTAATAGCTTTTTGCAGCCCTGTTTCAAATTCCACTTTCAAAACAATTTTAATTGTTTATTAGAGCATGGAATGTCCTAGAATCGAGATGGTATCAACTTTATTAGTTAAATTTTAACAATTCCTGCATTGGAAATTGAAACCGAAATTTGTCCATCTGAGTTAAGCACCTCCGCAATAAGTTAGATTTTAATTACAAGTATGCTCCAAAATGTATGCTACAACATTTTTGTCTGGACTTGATTCTCAAATGTAATTTAAAACAATCGTAAATTTTGTGTATTTTTATACTGCTTTAAAAAGAAGCAATTTAAGTTATTTTAGTTTTTCAACTACATCTTGAACCCCCTCTCCAAAATACTGTATACGCCCATGTGAACGCAAGTGTCTTGGCATTGTTTGTTTGCTTTTCTTACTTGGTTGCATGCCACTCCGTGTCAACTCGCTTATTGTCTTTGCAGCTTATCTGATTTTCTGATTTATAGCACCATGCGCTACTTCGAATGCAATGCAACAAAACGCAATACGTTTTGCTGTCTTTGATATGTTTGTTGTTACGTTGTGATACTTACAGATGCTCCTGCCTGGAGTAATTCGTTGAGCCATCCGGCCACTCGGGAAAGCATACGATACGTGAGCTGTTCTGCACCGGCACCTTTGGGACATTTAAACAAAGTGTTTAGGTACATTGATGTAGTGCATACATATGTTATATATACAAATGTTTACATTTCGAATGCAAGTCAATAAAATTACCTCTTCGGTGCGAAAGAACAGCAGCATGGGACAGGAGATGAGCGTGGAGGAGAGCCAAATGACAGCCGCAATTGCCAAATTGCGACGCTTGCTCATTCGTGGTTGCAACGGCCTCATAATAGCCACGTATCTGAAAAGGATACATAAAGGATACTCTATTTATAATGCAATCAAGCCGGAATGTAATTGACATGCAATTTATGCAGCCAGTCGAAGCAAGTAATTATGCATGTCCTTTTATGGTTGACAGTTTTTTAAACTATTTAATAATTCTATGTAACAAAAGCAATCTTTTCGAAAGGGGTTTGGCTGAAGTTGAAAATTATGTTTCATTTTCCTAATGACGAAAAACATGTTTTTATTTCAATAATTGAGTTTTTGTTTGTCGTGAGCTCATAAACTAAAAAAAATAAGCAGAATGAAGTACAATAGTTTGGTCTAAAAATAAGTCCTTGATATATTACACAGGTAGTTAACACTTTCGGAGGTAATCCATGGTAATTGGTAATTGAATTGAAAATTCACACAAACATTTTTATTCTAATTGCCAAAAATGAAATTAAAATCAACGTACTTTAGTTCAGTCAGGCAATAACAGAGTATTTAATAAACGATCAATATCAACTACTTTATCATCCCGTCACATTTAATAACCTTTGCCTTTGTGCGCGGGTGGGCAAAAACCTAATTAGGTTTTTGCAAAATTTTAGAATTTTCACCTAATGGAAACTTAATTGGCTAAAAATATTGAGTGCCACGGGAAAATAGTTTATCTTATATAGTTGCAATTTGTGTGCTACAGTTCATTTTTGGCCAGACTCAATTTATATAAAGCCAGGCAGTTTAGAATGGTTCGAAGTTTTTTAAAAATGTTATTTTATCGTTAGAATGCTAGACTTGACAGGCACATGTCAAAATTGATGAGCTATAGCAAATTATTTGAAGTCTCAATAGCCTTATTATGCGAAATCCCTTTTTGGCTTTTGCTTTAAACGAACCTCTCATTAATATGGATGAATGATGGGCGTCGATTTGGTTAACAATATTCCAACCCGTAAATGCAACAAGCTATTGAAATGCGGGCTTAACATATCAAAAGACAAGATTTTCATATGAGTACATGTGTATACATACATATATACATAATATTAAATTGACCATTTTTGTTGTTGTTGGTTGGATACAGAGATTGATAAGGGTAGTGCACCCAAATCAAAGCGCCTACAAAACTTTCACAAACGAGCCACGCATGTCTGCAATTTGTTGAGTATATATCGCAAACATACATATATACATAATCATATATGTTTGATCATCTATAAAAGTAAAGGCTACTTTACCCACTTACCTGTCAATTGATATGGCCATCAGTGTAAACACCGACGCACAGATACTCAGCATTGCAATGAATTGAGAGACTTTGCAGTAGAACTCGCCAAAGGGCCAATCGCTGTCCAGCATATAATAATAGTTAAAGGTAACATTCAGACTGGAGACCATAGCATCCGCAATAGACAGGTTAACTGTAATCACAAAATGGGTGTGAAAAGAAAACAAAAACACGAAAACAAGCAGCAGAAATGCGCTTATCAGTAAAGAAACAGTGGCAAAAACAAGCAAATCACGTGACAAAGTTAACAACCCGATAATAATAAACAGACAAAGAGTAATCTAACATAAACAAAAATAAAGAAGGGTTATCTTTGGGTTTTTTTTTTAAAGAATAAATACTCTTGCTTTTTAATTGAATTGCTGCTACAACAGATATACAATATATTTAACCAAATATCTTCTTCAACATTTGTTTTAGTATTTTTGTAAATTAAAAACATGTTTGTCGAAGAACGATTTTGTTTTTGTAGAATAAATCAGAATCGATTTTTATACTAAGATATGACTAGATATGACTAGATTTTATACGACTTAGTGATAGAGAATCGATAATCGAATATTATATCATTTTCTGCATTCCTACGACTTTTTTCATATATGTTTTATGACTTTGGAATGCATTACATATTTACCAACAAAATTGTTATGCCCGCTTTAAAGGGTATACACAAATATGAAAGGCAACGAAAGGAACACTTTTATTTTTTTCCGTATTATGTATAAAATATACTGAGTGCTCGGCAAGTTGTTGTTTTTGTTTATTTATGCGTTGTACATTTATAATTAGTAGAGAAGTAAAGAAGTAAAGAATAAAGTGCAGCTGACTTTTCCAGAGTGCGAGAAAAGAGAGCGAGGGGAGCACTCTTAAGGGCTAGACGCGACCTTGCATAATTAAATGGAGGTTGCAAAATGGTCGTGGCAGCCATTTTTGGGGCAGCAGCCATTTTTGTTTGTCTCTTTGGCTGTGTATGTGTTTCTATGTGCGTGTGTGTGTGTCTATGTGTGTTTGTGTGTCTGCCATTATTTATTACTTGGCATACTTTTTATTGTTTTTCGCTTTGTAAGTACGAGTACGTAACGATTTACATGCCAATGAATCACTAAAAGCGACGCCCAAAAAGCTAAAAGACAAAATTATTGTTATTATTATTATTTTTATTTTTATTTTCATAGCATGACTTTGGCAGTGCCTTTCTTCCATTGTTTACTTTTCATTATCTATGTAGATAAGCATAAGAGAAGCAACACCCGCAGTAGCACAAACAACGACAACAACAGCAACAATAAAATAAATGTTCTCTCAGGCATTAAGCCCTGTAGTTCTTGCAACGTCGACGCCTTCAAAACGTGTCGCATTTGGCTAACGACCTGGCTGAATCGCCCTTGGTCATAAGCCTGAAGCTGCTTTGCCAAAGTCAGCCACGTACTTAAATATCGATTAAAATACGTTTTAATTACTAAAAATGTAATCACAATACAAATGCTGCACAGCATAATAAATTGCAATATATTCTGAGAACTTAAATACTGAGCACAATAATACTTATTAAATAATAAGCATAATTGCCAATAAGTATTTACAAATGCAATTTTTGTTATGCCGTATACAAAGCCATCATCAAAACACAGCTCCAAGGCATTTAGCTTACATAATAGTAATCAGTTATTTTAAATATAACAGCTGCCCAAGCAGACTTTGGCTTCGGGGAATACGAAGAAAAAGAGAGAGAGGCAAAGTATCCGCTCTGTAGACATTTGTCGAGCAGAAGAAGTCAACTTATCGGCTAGGTCAAAGGGGGTCTTAGAGATGAGCACGTCTCGTGATTTTAAAACAACATGACTTGTTCGGCTTGGGAAAATCTGAACACATTTTTAGAAGTGTAGGTTGAATTAGATTAGAACGACAATCAGTCTGTAATTCACACAAATGTGAAAAGTTATGTTTGTTTTGGAAATAAATTCACACTTTAGTACGGCTTTCCAGTTAAGAATCAGTGAATTCACTGACTACCGGTAAGCACCACTGCTTACATCACCCATGACTTTAACATTGGCGGTAGCTACCACTACGGAATACTAGTGAAGACTCAGTGAATTCTCTGTTTACCTATAGATAGATAGATTTCATCACCCATGAATAAAGCATAGTCAGTTACCAATTAACACCCATTGCATTACCCTTCACTTACGAACTCATTGGTTACTCATCACCAATTAATTCATATATCATCAATTATTTCGTTAGTCTGTTCGAGCGAAACCTGCTCGTGTCACGTCATGTTAAAAATATCGACACTTGCACATCTCTAAGGGGTAAATCCTAGACGCCATTATGACTGTCAGTGTAATACTATTTTGCCTTTTTCATTGTCAACTTGCGAATGCATAAGGCTGGCGGGCTTTTGAATGTACAATGTCAATGTGTGTGTATGTTTCCATGTGTGTGGGTGTATGTTTTTGTGTGTGTGTGTGTTTGACAATAGTCGGAAGGCAGTCAGCTGACAGCATCTGGTCAGGGTTAGTTGTTGCTGCTGTTTTTTTTTTTGCTGTTATTTGCTTGTTATTGTACGGAGTGCATTTTTATGCGCTTTGTTTTTAATGGTTTTGGTGAAGCCAGTCGAACACATTACATATCTATATACGTACATTGTACATACAGATATATATACATCATGTGTGCATATGGAATGTAATATAAAAGACTCGGCTGCATTTGCATGATACAGAAAGACAACAAAGTCATTTAAGCCCGCATTTTATTAAACAAAACAAATATGCATGTTATCTTGTTGGAAATATTTCCATTATGAAACTAAACTAGAACTACACATTTTATTAAAAAAATATCAAATCAAAATACCAAAAAACGACCTCTTGAAATTGCCTTTAAGAAAAACTAAAATAAACTAAAGCTATTTTTAGTTTACCAGCTATTATTAAATACACATTTAATATTTTAGTATCTGCTCATTAAAAATACAATAGACTTAAAACTTGATCACAAATGTTATTATAAATGCAAATATTTCTTTACCCATTTATGAAACAATTTAAAACTAATGTGGTAGAAATTATGCTCATTTTATGGCTAAACTTGAGCCCGAACTTTAATAAAGTAATTAGTATTCTAAAACTATTACTTAACAATGTTAAACAGCAGCTTGAACTTGTCTTCGAAATAAACTTGAATAGACTCTTTACTAAGTAAATTACTTCGGCAAACTTCTATTATACATATAATGTTACTCTATTATGTGTATTAATTTAAATTAAATGTTTGCTGTAATTTCAACTAATTTTCGTGTCATTATAAATGCAATACTTTCCAGAGCTAGGTACATACTTATAAACGTAAAAATTAATTAATAAAAAGTAACCGAAATTAGCTAATAAAACTTTAAATTTATTTAGTACAAAATAGCTGAAGTGCAGCTACCACAAACCCTTTTTAAAAACATTGTAAATTTAGGAATTTATGGTTGATAAACAAACTGAACAAACGAAGTTTGTTAGGCATTATAATTGAAAATATATTGTTAGTAGGCACGTTCTGCGAATTTTTTTGGTTTTTAATTAACAGTTTGAAGATTGTTTTCGTGCCTGCGTAATTATTGCCAAAAAAAATATATATCAAGTACGGTGGCGTATGCGCAGTATTTTCATTGCTTTTTACGCATACGCAATGTGTGCTTAGCCCAAAGTAAACATAGTAAAAGCATAGCACTTTATTATTGTGTACTCACCTATGAAATAGTTGGTGACTGTGCGCATTCGCTTGGTGGTCATCACAATCCACACGACAATTAGATTACCGCCAGTTGCCACAATGACCATGCCACCAAAGAGTATGGTCCAGAGCACCTGGCGCCACCAGGGCACAACAAAGGCAAAGGTGTCACCGGCCAATGCAGCATCCTTATCCTCATTGCCATCCATAGCATCGGTAGCAGTGAGTCCTGTGATGCCTGTGGGCAAACTGTGGGTGGATGGTTGTAAGGAGGGTGGCAAAGTGTTGGAACAATGCTGAATTAGTGACATGAAGATTATGTGTGTTAAGCCAAACGGAGTGCCAAGTGGGATGTTTATGTGTGTGTGTGATGTTCGCAGGATATTAGGTGAATGTAATTGTGCGTGCGTTAGCAAATCCGTGTTTTTGTGCGCTGTTTGAAACACATAAAACCTCGGGTTCCATCTCCGGAGCCAAACACAGACACAGACAGGGTTTATGAGCCCCACTTGTCGTCATCTTTTTAATATTTTGTGTCTCCGATTGTTTACTTAGCTCCGCTTGTGTGTATGTGTGTATGCATGAGTGTTTAAATAGGCAATTCAAACACACACGTTGGCACATATTTATTATATACACATATAAAGGCAGCAAAAGGAGACGATAGAATAGATTTAGTGGTTTTTGTTTAAAGAGGCAACGCAGGCTGTTGCAGGCTTGGGAACAGGAGCTGAAGGAGCAGGGGCTAGGACGAAATGTCGTGTGTTGGTCCTTCATATGACAGCATATCGGCCTCATGTTATATGGCTCGTTAAGAGGCCCGGACACAAGTAATTTAATATGTGCGCTGTGTGCTGATATACGAAGCTGTCTGGGTGCTCAAAATGCCTACACAGCGCCAAAAAGAGCAGCTGTAAAATAAGTCATTGTAATGAACAAATTCCCTTATGAGTAATGAGGTTTTCTTAGACTAATTAACTTGATGTATGATTCCGTAAGCAAAAAATGAGGTAAGTATTCACATATACTACATAACTTTTAATGAAAAACATGACTATTAAAGAAAATTAGTTTATCTTTGGCTTCAAAACTTGATTTGAAAAACGAAGATACGACCAGAAATATCAGTTTTATTTATGCATGCAAAGTAGAGCTGTTAAAATAGCGATAGATATATTTTTGTTATCATATATTCAGTAAAGTTTTCTTAAGTTTATTTGTCATGCAATTTCATCTTGCATCGTCTAAACAAGCATCTAAACTTGCACAGAAAAAGAAACGATTCTGTTTCATGCATGAAACAATGCAAGATTTGCTAAAATTTGACGAATTGGTTTTCTAAAAAATGTCAAAATTGGCCGTTAGAATTTATAATATGTTTCGCAATCGCTTTTTTATTTCCTACGTGAATCTTTTTTAACAATGCTGTAAATTAAAAGAAATGTAAATATTCCAAATTTTGCTTTACGTTTGTTTGGTATTTGTATTTCACAGTATTATATTGAAACAAATTCAATTTCAACTGAAAATATAATGGATATCAAATAAATACACCTCTAAACGAGGTTAAAGTCTAGGGACGATGCATATTCAAGCCACAAAACTTCTGATATCTAAGTTTATTTAAAATAGTTGTTATTTACCAGTGCACTGGGAGTTGAATCTAGGTTATTTTGCAAAAAGTAGCATACTCAGACTGCTCGTTAAGGCCTATTGTAGTAGTAGTAGGTACACTAAACAAGTAATATCTCGCGAAGTCGAAGTATGCCAGGTATGTGTTATATAACAAAACCGCAAGGAATTTCAATGACTACAACATTCATAAATTTTATTAAAATCGGTCAACTTATTTTAAATTGCCGAAAAAAACGTTATTTCACCTGAGTGTGTAAAGGAAAAACTACCAAGGTAAGCTTAAAAGCTTTTAAAAATACATTTCCAATGAAATGTAGAACGTGTCTGTAGATTCTTTGGTGTGGAAACTGTAGGCTTGTCAATCCTAGTGGTTCTTAGCGATTTCCCGCTAAACCAGAGGTTTTTTTTTAGAAAAGTGGTGGAACAAACGTTTCTTGGGTTATGATGGGGAAGAAGTCCACAAAATTGTAGACAGCTACCTCACCGCGTTGATACAAACAAACAAACGAACAAACTGACAACCTTTTCAGCTCATTTTGGAAAAGCCACTCTAGTTTTCAAATGCTCAAAAATGTTGAACGAATTGTCATATTGAGATGAACAAGGCGTCATGCGACTAGTAATCAGAATTAGAACATTTTTGCGTTCACCTGCTCGACTATATCTCAGGAACGAGGTGAGTTACCAAAAGTTTTAGTATGCACTTTTCTTAGTTAAAGTAGTACCTTTCGATCGGTATATACCTCTGATCGGACACACAGCTAATCTTGCATTCTTGCTGTATATAATACTATTCGCTCTTTGCACACTCGTCTAACAAAGCATTAGAGTTTTTGCTCTAATTTGAACGCAATTTATTCAATTATTTAATGTAGGAGATGTGGATACTGCATTTTAATTACAATATTAAATTCTGTTTTGCTCTGTGTAGTTATTTGCTGTTAGTTACTGCTACTTATTAAAATGTTTGCTGTTAGTTTGTCATTAGCTTTGGCCAGCTGCTCTTGAGAGCAATTAAAATTATATATGTACAAATTATTCGCATCGCTTTCGTACTATAAGTAAGTTCAAAATGCTGGCCAATGTGAAGCATTTGCATAAGTCCCTTTTGTTTCTGTTTATTGGCCTAGTGCAAAGAGGATTATTGATTTTTTATGGGCCGCTAGTTTTGCACAGAAAAAGAACACGAAATATCAAGAGGAAAGGAAGAAAAAACCATTTCATGCAACAACCGCAGGCAAACAAAAAATGTCTTGGCATAAAAGTGAAATAAGTAAATCTGTTGATGCTTTTCGGTTTTTATACCCTTCGCTAAGGGCATTTGAATAGGTCACGAAATGTGTAATGCATTAAGCGTGGGCACTTTCGATACCATTAAATCTAACTTTGTCTATTTCTGTCCATTTGTCTGTTTGTTTTGAGGACAAGCTCAAACAAATGTTTATTTTTGAGACATGCACTAAAGGACTGGTCACATCGGACTACTATATTCTATAACTGTCGTACAAACAAATAGTCATCAATTGACTATCAGCTTAAGAAAATATTTTTATTTATTTTTCCGAATTAACTTCATTAACCTGATTCTCTGACATTTATTTATTAAATTTCTAATAATATGTAATATTTAAAACTACACTTAGAGAATTCATGCATTTTATGCACGATTTATGCACAAATTATGTATGAATTCCAACCTAGAATGCTTAATTATAAATTTTGAAATTATTAGTAATTTAAGCATGAAATTAAATGCAAAAACTTTGCCTAGTTGAGCTTGATGTTTTAGTAAATATGCAAAAACTATGCATTTTTAATCAAATATTGAGCACAAATAGTTAAAAGTTATGAATAAATAAGCCTTATTTATGCATAATTGATATATGTGGTGCTTAACTGCCAGACAACTGTTATAGTTGAAATTTATAGTTAAGAAAATGGATAATGCCTTATATTTAACTTTCCTTTATTCTAATAAGTGCACAAAAGAGTATAACAAATTTTTGACTTCAAAAGTTTAAAACAAAGGGTATTTAATCTGCGACACACCGAAATAAAACTGAATTTTCTTTATTTTATTTTGTTTTGATTTGGTTTTTTGCATTAGGCCAACTCCAACGCTTTTGGCCAGGCAAACAAATAAACAGTTATCAAAAGAAAACATTCCCAAACCGCAGAAGCATCAGCAGCATCAACAGCAGCAGTAGCAGCAGCAGATGTAGCTGTATCTAGAGCTGGAGCTGGAGTAATAGCAAAAGATACTTCTACATTTTGGAAAGATGTCATTGGCATTCTAGATGAGACATTGCCATTGCGTGCAAATCGAACTCAGTTTTTGATAGCACAGAAAATTCTATCAAAAATGTATTTTCAAATTGTCAAACGCAACAATTATCTGTCTGTCAGTCAGTCTGTATGTTTGTCTGTCTCTGGGTGAGGCAGTACTGTTATTTTTTGGGGATAGGGGAATAAACAAATTTTTACTGCAGCAGAACGAATTTCATAATCGGTAAATAAAGTATAAGGTCTAGTCCTGAACAAATGCAATGCTCGACTTTAAAATACCCAGTTTGTTATTTTGCAGCAGTTATGCTGAACCGTGGACGTGCTGTTGACTCTGCAGTATTATTGAAAAAGTAAATTATAATCAGAATTGTTCGCAACGTTTTCACGAATACACAAATTCCCTCAAAGGTTGAAAATTTCAGTTGGTTTAGTGAATTGAACCCTAAATCAAAAGCAAGTTTACTCAATTCTTTATATAATGAGAATGCATAAAATCCGTAAAAAGTGGATACCGGAACAGGCATGAATAATTATATCATTATCATTATTATATCAAAACTTGAAGCGATATATATTCTCAACGATGAACCAAATTTGAGAAAAGCGTTTTTTACCATTTATTTTTATGAAGCATCCTTAATTGGAATTCATAAGACTGAGTCAAATTTATAGATAGATTTGCAACTCTACTAAGGCAAAAACTAATGCAAACAAGTAAGAACGTTGCAGTGGGGCTCAGCCGACTGCGATATACTCTGTTTTCTGTACGTACAAATTTTTTTCTCCAATCTATCGAAGAGTTCAAATGGAGTCATACTGCAAAACTTGGGGTTTCTAGCTATAAGGGTGTAGGAGATACAGGTTTAGCTCATTTGCGGGGGTGGTAGTGGGCGTGGCATATTTTTTTTTGGCAGGTCGGTCAAGGGTGTGGTCACTAGTCTTTATGTCAAATTTGTTTACTCTAGCTGTAAAACTGTGGAAGATATAGGTTTTTGCGGTTTGTGGGGGAAGCGGTGGGGGTGGGGGGGAGATCTTGACACTTTGTCTGCCTATGGTATATACCAACATGTATACCAAGTTTGGTTGCTCTAGCTTCAAAATTGTGGAAAAACCTGCGTTCATACAGACAGACGGACAGACAGACGGACAGACGGACATTTCACAAACCCAATATACTCTTTTTTTCCATTTTGGAAAACAGAGTATAAAAACGGTAATACCTCTTAATGTGGGTTAAATAAAAAACATACCCTATGTATTCCAAGGGGAACTGCGGATAAAAACGCTATGCTATATGGCGGCACTGCAGAAGATGGCATTAAGCAGTCAACAACACACATACACACACACACACACACACACACACACACACACACACACACACACACACACACACACACACACACACACACACACACACACACACATACATGTATACACAAAACCAACTCATACAAAATAATACGCAAATACACAAACAATCAAATAGATAAAATGTGAAACGTATTTGTATGCCGCGTGGGCCATCAATGTAATGTATTTGAAACGGAAATAAAAAGACATGGCTGGGCGGAGAAAACGGAAATGCTTGACTGATTGAATGGCGGCCTGCAGTGACTGAATGGCTGAATGAGAGAGTGAATGAATGAGTCAATGACTGAACGGATGCCGCAATGTTGCGTCATTAGATATGCATGGTTAGCACACAAAGCGTTGGAAGCGAGAATTGGAGCGAGTTCATCAACTTAAATCAAGATCGTGGTGGAAAGGTTGGAGACGCGTTCAAGCTTTAATATATTACTTGTAGCTAAATGTCGCACAGTGGTGCCATTTCTGAACTTCTGAACCATTGAAAAGCAAAACAGCTAAAGAAGACTATTTTTATCGAGAAAAAAGATAGCTGAATTGAAAACAATTTCCAATTAAACCATTCGGAACTGGAATAGTCAGCTGCTATGAATTCCGAATATCGATGAGATAAAAGCTTTAATTTTGAGACATTGGAACAAGAAGTATGAAGAAGTATCATGTTCAAAATTATGAATGATGTTTATTTCATTTGAAAACCACTTTATAGCTAGCTTCACTACGAATTTCAAAAAAACCTACGAGATGTGACGAAAATGATTTCTTTTTTAAATAAAACGAAAAACAGACTGGGAATACCGTTCTCTAAAACTTCCAAGTGCAATATTTGAACTTGCTTCCAATACAAAAAAAATGACTATAAGAAAATGTTAATAAAATTTCGTTAGTATTTCTAAGCTGTGTGTTCCACTGTGCATCGTTTAATGGCTGCTGTGTTGTGCGTTAATTCAATTTGTGTCATAATTAGGCATTGGAACAGCACTGTACCGCAACCACACCACTCTCTCTCCTCTCTACTGTGGCATACTTACACCCTGCTCAGATTGTGGGTCAGACTGGGCTGCTTGAAGTCCTGTCCAAAATCAGGGAGCGGAGTTTGATTTGCCACATCCACGACGCTGTTTATGGCACTGTAGAGCATCGCTGGGGCGTAAGTGCTCCAGTTGCTCCAGCTGGAACTGGAGTTGAAACTGGAACTGGAACTGGAGCTATCATTGTCCAGCAGCTCATCGTTAGTGTCCATGACTGTTGCTTGTTGACCGTCTTGTTTTCCCTTTGTTTGCGCCTGACTAATGTTGCGTGTCCCTTTTTATTTGGCTTCCATTTGTTTGCTCGTGTGCCTGGAAAAAAAAACGACAAAGAAGAGCAGAACAAAAATAATATAATGCATTTAACTAATTTCCTTTGCTGGCGACAAAAAGGCAAAAAATAATTTACAAATTTTTCATGCTGCGGTCAGCCGTAAAAATTACCACTGTGGATCAAACGTTTTTCAACTCAGCAAAAATGTGTGCTTGTGTATGTTTGTGCGTGTCTTGGGAAAGACGCGAGTTTGATTTTTCAACATAAAAAAAAAAAAAAAAAAAATATACATGTATATATATATATGTACAATATAAAATCGTTAATTTAATTATAACCAACCATTATTGGATTATCTACATTTCTACAAATTATCGAATCCTTAAAGATATTATAGTAAACAGAACAATGGAAACTTCGATTAATCAAAAAAACACTATTGATTACATTTTTGTAATACTAACAATCAATATATTCGATTATTAGAATTTGACTTACATTCCAAATTTCTATGTAACAGTTTTTAAAATAGAAATTTATCCATTTCTTGATACTGAACAATCGCTTATTGAAATAATGCATTATGAAATCGAACAAAGTTTTATTCGATTCGATTTCAAACCGATAAATCGAACTATAGAAAATCACTCTAATCGAGTTTTACGAATTCTTAATTTACCCATGAATTCTTCTTTTACTTTTCTTATTGTATGATGTCAAAGTTTTATTAACTCGACTAGGTTATGTTGGACTGTGTTCGTGTTCGTGTCACGTCACGCTCCCAATGCTAACGATTGATTTGGACTTGTGTGTGTTACGTACTCGGGTTTGGCTCATTTGCGGTTTGTGGCTTGTTTGACGGTTTTATGAGCATATCAAAAAACATCAACAAAACCAACAAAAAAGTTTTCTGCGGTTCCTTCGACATTGATTTGAAAAATCACACAATCAAGTTTAAAGGCATTTAAGTGTATTCATAGGCTTCCATTTGAAAAAAAATGTAGATGCCCAACCATTTAAAAGCCCAAAGTAAGCTAACTGCACAGTTTATGTACATTCAATCAGCAAACTTTTTAAACAAGTTACATCAAAGGTAATTTAAAGTTTTAGGAACTGAGGAACTTTAAAATTAATTAAACATTATTGCAATTTTTGTAAACTTTTGCTAAAATACTTACTTGAAACTTAATTTCTTTAATTGTCTAAATCAGAATCTCTTTGAAATATTTCTTTGTTTCAGTCAGCCATGTGGCTTACATTGCTATTGTGTTTAATGTCACTTTACAATGTTTTTTTAGAACTTATCTTTAATATTTTATACTCATCAATTAGTAAACACAATTGTTATTCCTAAGTGTGTACACTGTACATATTTAATGTTTCCGATGACATTAAAAATACATACATTAAAGCGCTTTAATCAAATTTAATGGGTCAGATTGTTGGCACACGTTTTCGATAAAAATGTTTGCTTGTTAATTCATTATTTATATTAATTTTTGTTTGTCAATAAGGTTACACATTCTATTACATTTTGAACATAACACAATGCCTAAAGCTACGGCTAAAGAGAGCAATATTTGAGTAAATGTCAAATACTCCGAATTTTAATCATAATAATCGCTCTCACCTACTTCTTATCTATGATAGCACTTCAAATAAGATTGACAAGCACTTGAGAAATTATAGATTGTGCTCCGATACTCGCTGAATAATTGAAACAAGGTTGACTTCGAGATACTCAGTGTCTAGCAGAGATTTCAAAATAACGTGCAATCGATTTTATTTGATTTTTTGCTTAAGTATTGTGAAAGCAGATAAATAAGCATAAATTATGCATTAATATGTATCAATTATGCTTTGTTATTAAGATATTGTGGGTAAATTGCAAAAATTATATTTAATTAATCACATATTGTGCATTTAAAATCAGAAACTGTTAGTAGATAAGCATAAAATATGCGTTCATATGAAAAAATTATGCCTTAGGAATAAGATATGGTGCACAAATAAACAAAACTTATGCATTATTAATGATATATCCAGCACAACAGCCACACAATTATACAAATTCAAATTTTTGAATGCTGCCAAAAATTTCTCTAAGTGTACACAGTAAGAATGTTGAGCCAAAAAAAAAATAAAGCGTAGAAATAACTACTTAAATGTCAGTCACATTGATTTTCTTAAGGTTTTTCTTAATTTTCTCCGTTGAAAAACATAGAAATAATTGCTTAAATGTCTGTCACATTGATTTTCTTAAGCTTTTTTATTATTTTTAAATTGCCAAAACGACAGCAAATTGCTTTGATGACAAAACAGCCAGACGTCTCAAGATTAAAAACAGAAAAACTAATCCAATTCTCAGCATTCACACCAGCAGCCAGCAGACATTTTATGTGTCCCAAGAGCTAGATTTACTGATTTACTTTCACCTGTAGCTCAAAAATGTTTCTGACACGCGTTGTAGCATAGAAAATTGCTTTCGTTTTCGCTTTCTTCTACGTTGAAATGACAGTTAAAGTTCTTGCTTTATAAAAGGCCAACAGAGGTGGCAAGTTAAGCGGTTGCTCCTCTGACTTGTACTTAAGCTCTTCAGCAAACTCTGAGAACGAACTTCGCTCGTCCTTTAGCCATATCCATCAGTTCAACAGACCAACACTGCTGTTGCTGACAGATTGAGACAGACGATTGCAACTGATGGGCACGCGGTCTGTTTGCGCCCTTTGCCCCACCTGCCAGCAGCCGTCAGGACATAATTTGAAATTTTTTCTGCAAATTAAGCGACTGCCGAGCCCTTAACGCCGGGTATTTATGGCCCTTTCCAATACCCATGCCCAAACAAATATTCAAGTGTACAGAATTTGTAAAAAAAATGTCCATAAAAATTGGTATATTTGAGCTGTTGAAGCCTTAACACCCTTGATGAGATCCTAATTACGGGTGTCCAAGAAATCTCTCGAGATTTTCGGTTGATTTTTAGTGTTTGGACTTATAGAAGCGTTGCTGAAGCGCTACTAATCAAATTTCAACCAATTTAAAAAACGTTTATGTCAAATAATCCCTTTTGAGTTGCTTTTAAAACTTTTGTATATTATAAAAACTGGAGTTAAATCCAATCAGTTAGACTAAGTTCGATTGAACTTATCTTTATACTGAACGAGTGATCTTAAATTCGGATTATCGTTTATTATAGTCATTTGGGTTCCATTTCTTTTTCGAATGAGAAAGATTAAAACAAAACTAAAACCATTTAACGGTAATGAAACTCAAATTAACGATTAATTCTTTCAGAAGAAAATAAACTACTAAACTATTTAAGTGAATTGAAATGGAAAGTACGAGTCTAACAGAGAAATTTGAAAAAAATATAAAAATATATATATATTAAAAATACAATTTTTAATTTAATAACCATCAAGGTAAGAGAAACTAACTAAAAATTGGCATTACATTTTGTAAATATTGTCTTTGGTTGGGTTGGTTAATTTTAAAGAATCTTAAGTTTTTTTTACAAGAAAAATTGCAAAAATATAAAAAGTTAACACAGCATAAAAAAAAACATTAAAAATGAGAATAAAATATAAAACAAAATTGTTGCAGCATGCGCTACACATTTTTTGACAAAGTTATGATACCCTGCTCAAGGGTATTCGAAAAAATAATAGGAAGCAAATTGCTTGATGCTGAGTCGGTTGAACTGGTCGATTACGGCAGATGATGATGCCCATTAATTATGGCGGGTTATGCGGTAAGCAGTTAATCAATAGATCTGATGACGTCTCCAAGCCGCAATAACGCAAAGAAAAGCCAAAATTGTTTTTTTTTTTAAATCAATTACAAGCAAGTTGTCTATGCGCGCAATAATTACAAAAATATTATAGAAAACATATGCCAAAATGGCTGGGTCAGAGGAAAAGTGGCAGGGGATGGCGGGTAGAGCGGGTTGGACGCTGCAGTTGTGGCGACCCGACGACGGGCGTTATAGTCTTAATGAAATGTAAACAAACTTCAAAAGAATGCTGGCTATAATTGGCAGCTAGTCGGATGGGTGCTGTTCGGGGCTGCACTGCACTGCATCCAGACAAAGACGCATCCCTCGCAAACCTGCTGTCCCCTGCCCCTGCTCTGCCACTCAACTGAGCTGCCCGCGAAATGAACTCAAAATATTTGCTCAAAAATATTTGCGAAAAACAGCAAAATAGCAAAAAAAAAAAAAACAGCTTCAACGTCCTTTTTGAGTGATGCTCGTTTAAATGACTTTTTTTGTTGCAATAATCGCAAAAAATGGAATTTCGTTTATTTTTCATTTTTTTATTTTTTTTTTGTTTAATTTTTTTGTTATTGTGTAAGCTTGAAAAATAGCCCAACTGTCACGTGCCGTAGAGTTCATTGTTGTAAAATTGTTAAAGTCACAGCCAAGCTGGCTTTTTGAGGGAATTTGGGCTGCTCTCTGTGCGACATGCGGGCAGATAACGTATACGCCCCTTTATACCAGAAAGCAGTCAACGATTTGTCGGAATTTCTCTTTCAGCTGTCAGTTAATTGAGTTACTTTATCACACAATTTGGCAACTTCCATAGAAACAACTCGAGAGCACGCGTTTCTTGCTTTTGAACAGTTTTATAAGCGCTACTCTCAAAAATAAATGTAAAGTTCTTAAATCTAAGCTGTGCAGTTAAGTTTTAAGCATAATAGTATACATTTGTAAGGCTGGCATCAGTGCTGAAATATTTGTGTTGTAAGCTATAAATAGCAAAAAGTAAATATTGATGAGTCAGTAGCAAATATAGGCGAAATTTTCTAAAACAAATGTCTATATCACAAGAATTTTGGCAAACTGCTTTTTTTTTATATTATTGAAAATTTGTAAACATTCGTCAATACTTTGGTTTAAATTTTTTTAGTCTAATGGCTATGGGTACAGCAGTACTTTGTTATTTCAATTTTTATATTTTTTTTTTTTAATTTTTTTGAAAAAAAAATAGTATATTGGGTTTGTGAAATGTCCGTCCGTCCGTCTGTCCGTCCGTCCGTCTGTATGAACGCAGGTTTTTTTCACAGTTTTGAAGCTAGAGCAACCAAACTTGGTATACATGTTGGTATAACTCATAGGCAGACAAAGTGTCAAGATCTTTTATAAGGGCTGAAAGTAAACAAATAGCATACACTTTTCAAATTAAATACCGAAAAAAATTTAGCTTTCGGGTTGCTGAAGGCTTACCTAGGTTTTTTCCGACCCTTGCCTAATTTTAGAAATTTTTTACATTTTTTCTGCTCTTTTAAATATTGGTTTCTTTAGTTTTGGTTCACTTTAAAGCTGTGTTTTAGTATTTTATTTCTCCGAGGCCGGATTTCTAGTTATATAAGTATGTGTATGTTTGTTTGACAAGTCAAGTGAAGAGTGTGCACACTGAAAAAAATAAAAACATTACTAAAAAAATATAAAAAAAAATTAAAATAAAAGAGAGTTTCCTTCTGTTTGCAGCGTGGCAGTTTCCCTATTGTAGCCATAACTTTCTCTGTGCTGTTAGGTGTGTGTAAATATAATTTTGTCTACGTGTGTGAGTGCGAATGTGTGCGAAAGTATGCATATAAATGTATGTACATATGTATGCACACATGTATGTCAATGGGCAATGGGCTCCGCCAGTTTTTATATGGCATGCTGGTCTACTTTTAGGCTGAACCTGCGCTCCTCTCTCCCTCTCCCTCTTCCTATCTCTCTCTCCTCTTTTTTTTCTCCCGGCCTTGGCAAGCGAAGTTCTAAAACAATTTCATGTTATAATACGAACGAACCATTTTGTGGGCATTTAGTGTAACTTGGCTGTGTGGAGCAGGGGGGAGCCAAACACTTTTGCTTTTAATTTAGATTCGGCTTTTGTTTTTTTGCGAAACAATGGAAATGAACTTGAATTGTAATTACCAAGGCTTATTGCGTATACGTAATGCTAGGCTAAAACAGCTAAAACAGATTCTGTTTGACCATTTTTAATATGCCCACAAGAAACAAACATACAAGTATTTAAGTGAAATTATATTAATTTAAATACCAGAATGCCAAATTGGCCACATGCCTTTAACATCTCTTCAGTTTTCTAAAGTTCCATTTAAAAACCAAGCGATTAAAATTCATCAAAATGATTGTTTAATGAGCTTCGTGAACAGCTCGAAGCGAAAATGTATTTACGAGTATGTGTTTTTCTTTCACACCTCTAAAAAAAAAAAACAACGCCCAACAATTTTCAACAATACTCGTAAATACTTATATAAATAAAAAGGGGGGGCCCAGATATATAAATATCTACACATAGATATTGTATATTTTTGTGCATTTAACGCAAAAATCAGTCTGCTTAGAAACAGTGGCGTAAGCAGCTTATTTTTGGGAGGAGTTCTGTTTAGGCAATGGATATAAATCGGATATAAATCTAAATCAAGAAAGAAAAGTTAACTTTGACATGTCAAAGATAATACCCTAATCGAAAGATTGTTATTAAAATTTCATTTTCGACCGATTGTTCCCATAATCAGCATGATTACAACAAACTAAAACATGGAATAGGTAAGTTTGATAACGATATTTTGAGAAACAAACAAGATTTTCATATAAAAACTAATTTTTCAACAGATTGTTTTCAGGGTAGCTACAAGACATAGTGGTCCGATGTGCCAAGTTTAATCAAGATGGTTTTAAAACTGAAAAACTAGTTCGCACTTAAACAGAGCTCGACTCAGCTTTTGACGTTGATTCTATTGAAACAAAAGGTTATCTTCAAATACCCCCCTCACGTACGCCACTGATATATGTTACTTACACATTGTATTTCTTCTAAATTTAATCAAAAATCAGGCAAGAAAAAGCAAATCAGAAAAGCATGAAAATCTCAACAGCAATCTGTTTTTGGTATGATTTTCCATATCCATACCAAAAAGTCTGCGTGGGCGAGATAAATTGTTTATGCGCTTTTAATTTGTTTGCGTGTGTATTAAAATATTTACAATGAAAGCAAGTAGCAGAAAGCAGAGACTGTGGTCTGCCAACAAGTACTTAACGCATTTGTTAAATGATTTGTCAACATTTTTGGCCTATATTTAGACCAAGCAGACAGTCGAAATTAGTCTGGTTTGTGGTAACCACAGTGCACAAAACTTAATGTATATTACATTTGAAGAAATATATATAAATTAGCATTTAAGATGCTAAATTTGACTTTATTACATTACTCAAGACACAGCTGAGAAACTTTCTGTACTTGTACAATTTTAAAATTTTTATTTTATGTGCGGCTCAACTTTAACTGCCACAAAGTCGAGCCATAAAACTTTTAAGTCTTATAAGAATAATGGTTTTTATTTTTGTGTAGATGTAAAAGTGGCCATTTCTTAAGAAAGCTTAGCTTCAAATGCCATTTTGCCTGCAAAGGTTTATCCTTATTAAATGAAACTAAATTGTTTCAAACATTTCTTTAAGTATTATGTCTTACTTTTTGTAGTTAGGCTGAGCTATCTGCTTAGAAAGTAAATAGTAACAGTTTAGATATAGTTTTTGGCTTTATCAAAACAATCGATTTGTTGAATTGTTGCCTTTTTATTTTTATTTTTCAATGAATAAATTTGTTTTCTTTATAAAAATAAACACATTCCTTGGCGTATAAATAATCTAATTTTTGTTATGTTTTATAATTTTTTTTTATTTTGATTTGAAATTGTTTACATTGTTTAATAAATTTTCTCGATTTTGTCGATAACTTAAACTTTGTATCGAATCAATCAAACTTTGCTTGATTTAAGTAATCTTCTAAACGAATGAGCTGTGTTCATAACCTTCGTTGAATCGTTTCCGGTTAAACAAATGTGGAGTTCGAATCAGTTTTAAAGTAAGATATAACTTTAAAGAAATTACCCGAAAACTAAAATACTCATCACTTTCACAACCATCGAGACCGATTAAAGCAATTATACGACCTGTAGTACCCCACAATTTGTACATAAGTATATATATTTAATTATCTACAGGTAAATCTTACACACAATTAAATGTTTGTCGCCCTTAAACAAGGCCAATGTTGCTGCCATTAGCAAAACCCTAAAAGAGCAAAGTTCTTGGCATACAACTCGTCGTTCAATGCCTTATCTTATCGCATCTGTGTTTATCAAGAAGCCAACAGATATTTATGCCCCTGTCGTTGTGGATGCCAAGTCTTAAATTGGCTCCAAGCATGGAGAAAAGAACTGTGTCGGGCAATCGACATGCTTGCACTGCCTTAGGTTGGAGCTGTTATGGACAGGGGGAGTGGAGAGTGCTATAATAAATATTGTCGTCTTGTTTCGGTCCTCCTCTCTCCACAGATACAAGACCTATTCAGTCAATTTATTGCAATTATGTATGAATTGAGGTACAAAGCGAATACAGAAGCTGGCAAGCAATGTGTAACAAGTGCAAAACGCAGACACTCAGACTCCAACCCCCGATTCCTGATACCCGCCGATTCCATATCCCCAAACTCCCCCATGCACTTGCTTTGGTACTCTTGAGGATGAATTACTGGGTAAGGTGTCTGGCTGAGTAGAGGGAGCACTGTGACACAGGAACTCCAGACAATTCAGCGAAACTGTTATGGTAGCTGCAAAGCTAGAAGCTAAATAATAAAACATTTGTAAATGTACTTGACTAAGACATACCCTGTATTTAGAATCATAGTCATTTTGGTAATTGTTATACCTATCATCGTCTAAGCAAGCGTCTTAACTTGCGCGCAAGTTCGTTCTGTGCATCTTACATGAAACTATGCCAGATTTGTAAATTTGTTTCATTATTGTATTTCTCAGTATTATATTGAAGTAGTGTTTCATTTGGTAAATGTAAGTGTTACAATATGACTCTGTACAATTCCTTGAACAATCTGTTTAAACGTTGACATATTTCCAAGAAAGATCACACACTGAAGTTTTTTTCAAACAAAAATTGTCTCGTTTAAACCTTACAAGTTTGTTAGACAAAACCTTTGATTTAAATCTTATTTTATTCATTCCTTAATTACGTCTGTGTTTGGTTTCCAATTTTAATGAACACTTTGGAATGCAGAACTGAGTTTATGGTGTAAATTTCTAATAATATCTGTGATGTAGCAGAAGTTTTTATAATTTTTTAAGCTATTAAAGGAATATGGTTTGCTTTTTCGACTTTCTAGCTTTATATATTTTTTATAATTTTGTAAACATGCTTATTTGATTGAGATTGTCAATTTAGGGCAAGCAATTTTACTCTATAACCGCATTTTGTCTGTTACATATATTTACACAATTTTATTATATCCTTTATGGCTATTAGAAAATTGCATAGAGGGCATTAAAAAAATAGGAAGTGCCTGACAAGAGGGAAAAAAACTCAAATATCGTTAAAATATGCACATGATTCAGAAAGTTGTTAAGGGACCTTCATTTAAATTCATATACTGAAAGATAGTGCGCACTGTCCAGTTACGGCTCTTCAGACATCAGCCAAAGTGGATAGAGCATAAAAGAGGGGGGGAGAGAGGGTTTGCACAGGGTTTTCTTGCTTCAGTTCCAATTTAATTAAATGTTTTGATGCATGACAGCACAGCAAAATACGATATGGCATTCATTCTAATTCGTTTAAAGACCTTTTCGTCGAGTGAATCTGTTGGAAAGTGTTGAGAACCTGCCATCCATAGGGGTACACATATAAATATACTATATATAGTATTAACTGGTATATGTGCCAGCATTGTTTAGGCATTAAATTCAACTAATGGCTGCCAAAACACTTTTAACAATCCAGTAATGTGACGTGGCATCCACAAGGGTCGCTAAAAGCAATTCCTGTTGAAAGGATTTCAGTTTACTAAGCTGACCGAAGCCAGCTGTATGCTCCTTGGTGGTTTTTCATTATGTTTGTCCTATTGCTGACTCTGTCTTTTTCAGTTAACTAAATGAAACTAAATGAAACCGTTCACAGTGTTTCAGTGGTCCACAAAATCTGGCTGAGAGCAAAGCGGAAAAACCACAAATATAGCAAAAACATCCAGCTGGAAAAACCATCATTTTGAACATTAAATATTTAATGCTAGACGGGTTAGTTATTTTTATTATTGCTTTGATTGATTTTTGAGTTTTATTGGTATTAAAAAGCCACACTAGATTCAACACACACACACACACACACACATACACAAAACAAAAGCAGTGTAGAAAAATAGTATTTATGCTTCCGTTTTACAACTTTTGATAAGAAAATCGAGATTGCAAATAATTGCATTGTTTGATTTTTATTTCACTTTGCACATTTTTTTCTATTTTTTTTGTTACTAAATTAAGCTATTAAATATTTTATATAGTTGAATGACTTTAAAACTTACTTCGAAAATGAGAATTTTTGAGAATTCTGTCTGGAAATGTGCAACTTTTTTGTTAATCAACCTATTATGTTCAAACTCGCTTCAGAGATCTATGCTAAAAATCATTCGAACCGAAAAATTCAAATGCCTGCTCGAAAAAAATGAAGGCAAATGTCATATGAAAAAAGATTTTCAGCAACTTATTCGAGATGTGTCTAAAAAATTTTGAAAAATTCTAAGCCCAGCTCGTAAAATATGCGGAAAAGCGTTGTGTATTTGATTTGCGGTCTTTAAATGTATTGAAATTTAAATTTCATTGTTCAACTTTAAAATTTAATTAAAATTGTATTATGTTAATATTTGAAAAGCTGACAAAGCATTTAACAACATGATTTTATAATATATTTTTAATTAATAATAAACCATGTTACATTACATAATTATAGATATTTGTCTTCAATATATTCAGTTCATGGCTGTTATTTAAGATTTAGGTTTTTTGCAAATATCACACTCAATTGCACCTGCCATAAATACAAATATTGAATGCACCTAACGGAATACAAAACTCAATTGCCTGTGATATCTTTCAGAGAATTTTCCAGCAATTATTGTTCACTCGATTAGAATTTAGAAGTGCACAATGTAAATCAATTGGACGAGCACGGCATAATACGAAAATTGAGTTTAAATCACTTTTTTCAAGACAACTTAACTTAATAATTTACAATTGAATTACAGTTAACTTTTGTAATATTCAGTTGAATAATTATGATCAACATACTTTGAATGCAACAGTCAAACTAACAACGAAAATTTTGAGAGTCTATAACGAAAATTGCAAGCAGTTTTAACAGGAATTGTATGAAACGATGCAAAATTATGCTTTCCAAACTGTAAATGAGGTAAGTTTTTGGAAAAATGTTGATGAACAAACCAAACAACCTTTTTAACAACAGTTTTAACACGAATTTCTAAAACGATGCATAATTTTGTTTTCCAAAATGTAATTGGCTACTGAATGAGTTAAATTTTTGAAAATTAGTTGAAGAACAAAATACATTGTACCTTTTAAATAGCAGTTTTAACAGGAATTGCTTAAACGATGCAAACTATGTTTTCCAAAATGCAAATCGCTACTGACTGAGTTAAATTGTATACAATTTTACTGAAGAATAAAGCATTTTTGTAACTTTGAAACATAATATGCACTATGCATTTCAACATTAACTAATATTTTAATAAGCATTTCCTGTTGGGCAGCAAATATAAGTTTTGTTTATACAGACGAGGTAGTATTTGTTGCAAATTAAAAGTTCTCAAATAACATTGAATGTGAAGTGTAAAGTAAACCGCAGGCGTCAATTAGAATTTTTCAATTATAAATAACGTAGACGTAAATGATCAAAGGTTTTAGGTAACATTTGCACACATATAATGTATTTCAAATTCAATATAGAAGCTTACCAGGAAATACCTTTGCTCTAAACTAAATTAGAAAAAAAAAAAATTGGTTAGCTGCTGCACCACAGGAAACCAAATCTAAAGTCGAAGGTAAATTACGTTTTTTAGTTGTTCTTTTTTAAGGCAGCACAGACAATTTGTAAATATTTATTGGTTTAATTTAAAACACACGCAGAATAATAAAATATTTTTTTTTTATTTTTAAAATTTTTTTATTAGCCGCTGCTTTATTTGAAACACAAACAATCACACACACACATAGAAACAGTTTTACGTTCTAGTCAATTGTTTAATGTTTTTGTGTTTATTTTGCACAAATTCAATTTTGTTTTCCATTCAGTGGTCCAATTGAATTACGTTTCGAAAAAATGTTGCCGCCGGCATTTTCCACGCTTAACATTTTCCAACTTTTTCCCCAAACACTGAGAAAACTGCAACGATCCGTGTTCGCCGACTTTTAGAACTGTTCGCGCGCGAGTTTGCCGTCGAACTGAAGCCAAATTGTGCCTTATGCCTTGTGCCCTGAGCAGCCCAGCCCCCCCTTTTACGCCTCCAATCTTATGGAGCTGGAATGGGGAATGGCAACCCGAATCGCTGCTGCTGCTGCGCGCTTGTTGCGTTGGCTTCGCTTGTTGCTGCTGCTGCTGGGTGAAAAGGTAGAAAAGTAGTAAAAACTTTAACAATTTATCTAAACTATATTTTATTTAAGTTAATATTGTTTAAATTGAATTCAATTGATATATTATGCAGCTATTAATCGTTTAAGTTTATTTATTTTATAGTTTTTGATTTCAAAGTTTCGAATGTAAAAGTACGTTGCGCTATCAGCTAGTGTTGCCGTGCTGCACTCACGCCGTTTTTACTACGCTTTTTGCGTCTGCGCTTTGCCCGCTTGACAATTTGTACAATCGTTGTTGTGCTCTCTTTGTTTTCATACGCACATTCGTAAACAGAGAGAAAACAGCGCAAATGTCTGTGGCACGTGCAATTGGCATAGAAACTGTGAAAAAAGTAGCGCAATTTGAAATTAGCAACCACATGTGGCGGTTGTGTAATGTATTTGTTGTTGTTAACTCTGATTGTAGGACGAATAAGTATGTGTGCTTGTCAGTGATGTCGAGATTTGGAGACCACTATAAAAAGCTAATCTTTAGAGTTGATGGTGAGCAAAACACGATGATAAAGTTATATTATTATTTAAATATTTTATTTGTTCATAATACTATTTGAATGGCATAGTGAACTGACTCCAAAATTTTGAAAAAAAAAATCATATTTTTATAAAAGAAATATCTAAGGTTAAAATGTTATAGAATATAGTGTTTTTTGATTTTTGGAATCTTCAATGTACCCACAAAATCTGGAGATAAAGTCAAAAATCTTTTTCACGCTAGTTTTGACAGTTATCTTTAAATAACACTTAATTTCAGTTAAATTTCAGTTCAACACATTAAATTCAGTTACGCGGAATATGAAACGGTATTAGACAATCTTTTCAATGATATAATAGCTGTGTCTCTTCTAGCTTTTTTTAAAAACCTAACAATTTGTTGACGTAGATTGCAGGTCAGTCAAAAAAAATTAGTCTGGAGCTTAGATGATTTTTTAAAATTTATTATCATGAGCTAAATTTGGCTTTCCCGCTGCCTATCAACTCTTTTCCCTAACAAACAATTTAAAAATCAAAATTTGGCAGCAAAAGCTGAATCGACAGCACTGGACGTCTGTTGCTTTTGATGCGGGGCAGCAAATGTTTTGTCTCATTCGCATATGGCAGCTGCAGGTGCGTTGATATGGCCCAAAAATGCCTTAAATAAGCAACATTAAAGCACACATGAGGGAAAACATTCAACGTTATATTCATGAAGCACTTGCGTCTAAACCAAATATCTGTATATTGGTCTCTACTCTGACAGCTGAGTAGAATAATTAATTGCAGCTGAACATTATTGAAGTTTGAAGGTAAACTGCATAGAAATACATCTCATTGACATTGGACCTAATCAATCATTTAGTGATAGTGGTCTGCATGCTGTTGATAGTGCTATCATCTGCCACATCATGCACTTTTCCACACCTATCTGTAATCATTATGGCGCTTTCAAAGCAATCACATGGGTCGAACGGGGCTAACGGATCGTATGTGCAACGTCAATGCCAGCTGGCCATAATTTACTATCCGAGAGCTATCCATTGCTGTCCATCCCCTTATTAAAAGCCGTGTTGATGACCCATACTTAATCAACATTAATTGCGTCCTGCATTCGTCATGCTATTGTCCCCTGCTTCTTGCTGCTTGCTCCTCAAATGATAATTTGTTTGTCAACTTCTAGTTGAAAATATATATATATATATATATATATTTTTTTTTTTTGGCTAAATACCGACAGCATGACGTGGCATCATATTTGATTGATGGCCAGCTCTCTTCCTCCTTCCTCTGCTCTCAGCTTAATGGTATCTCTTATATAAAAATTTAATTTTCAACAGGATATCCTGTTGCGCGTTCTGCTTTTAAGCTGCACTGTCATTTATATTTTCTGCCTGGCTACATAGTTCGACCAGTTCCAAAATTAACCTTACATTAAAAGTTCCTTAATTAATTAGTTATTTATAACAACATATGCCAAATGGTTTCCAAAACAGAACATTCGTAAAACAATTAAAATAAATCAATCAAATTAATTTAGATAAGCCAACCATGTAGAACAATTTCAATTGAATCAAAAATTAATTTGGCATGTAAATATTTTACAAATTTTACAAAGCAATAAAGTGAAAGTTTTGTGGTATACTACGAGCTCATTTAATTGTGGGCTGTGTTTGTAAATTAAGCTAATCTTCATTAAGTTTTCATTTCTATCAAGAGCAGTCAATTACTATATGCTAATAAAATTAATTGATATTTAATTAGCCTTTGCATTATTTTGCAACTTACCAGCATGAGCTTCTACAGCAGCAAATGTATAAACATAAATATAATAAATACTTGCCAGCATATATTAATATAGCTTAAATGTAAATTTGCCCTAAATTTCAATTTCACTTTATTTATTGTGCCGTTTTTCTTGTTGAATTTCACCGAAAGCGGCTTTTGGATTATATATTTTATAACAGCATAAGTTGGCTTAAACACGCATATATTAAGCCATGTATTATTTTCAAGGTCAAGCAATAAAATTTCATTGAGTGCAGGTGTTGTTTTTCAACTTCGAAACACTTTAATTTACGGTTAATAAACTGCAAACATGGCACGAACAAAATACAAAAACAACAAAAGTCTATATTTAAATATGCAACGGCAACAACTTTTGTTGTTCTTAGCTAAAGCTTCATTAGAAAAGGTTCAATTTCCATAAAGCATAAAGTTTTTTGTTTTTGTTCTTTCGGAGGGTAACATTAGACAGCTGCTCGTTAAACGGCAAAAAAAATAACTTTTGGCAAAGCCAAAAAAAAAAAAACACCAAAAAACAGCAGCAAATCAACTACAAAATGGAGACACAGCAGCTCGTACACAAACTTTTGTAAGCACGTGTGTGTATTAGTGTGGTATAAGTGTGCCTGTGTGTGTATATGTGATTGTGTGTTTTTGTGTGTGAAGAAAAATGTTGCTGTCAACTTATGGTGCTGTTATTTTTCAGCTCCCACATAAACCTTTTAGAACAAGGTGTAAGCTCTTGAGTTGTGCATTGTATTTCGGTTCAAGAACCTGGTTCACTAGCTCATTGCTTGCTGAACTTAAAGTTCTTGTGTCTCATTCACTTTACATATTCTTTTGTTGTATTAAAATTGTAACAATTTAGTTAATTTACTTGCTAAATTTATAAAAAGCACACTTTTCACTGCGGCTTTAAAAAGGTTTACAAAATATTGAGGCGTGTTCCGAATTCCACTTTCGACTGGATTTCACATACATAAAAATCATGCTTTTTAAATTTAGAAGAAAACAAATTTATTTTGTTAACGGTTATGTTCCACTCTTCAATGAAGTTCACATAAATAAGTAATTGTTCAAAATTTATAGGAACTAAAGTTGGAATCGGGAAAGGAATTTGTTTTGAAAAGTATTCTACACACTTTTCTGTGAAATTCGTTCGATGATGGAATTCGGAACAGATTTGTATACTCTGACTCAAAAAGTATGCTACTGTGGTATTGTTTCGAAAGTGAAGTTCGGAGCAGACATGTTAAGGAATATTCACTGCTCTTTAAAAAGGGTTGCCAAATAATTCATTCACAAACAACAAAGGGACTCAAATGAAGAGAACAAACGATAATCAAAATCAAAAGCACAAATCAAGCAAAGGAACAAATTATATGCACGATAATTCATTTATGCAGTTCAGAGAGCAGTTCAAAGGAGCTAGTTCCAAATGATACTATGCAACTCTAGTTAAGCAGTATCGCAGTAATGTCCTGGCTGATGTTAATTATGCGTTTACGTGACTTTTGCAACTTGGGGCAAGAGTAGATTGCGCTTCTTGTGTTTGAATGCAACTTTAGTCTTAAGTCTTCAGTCTGAGCCTGAACCTTGAACTTTTAAACCATATTTATGCGTTAGACACGATGTACACATTTATATATATATACATATATATTTATTTTCAACTTGTGCCCATTTATCAAACAGCCCGCCGGCTAAGCATCTAATCAATAACAGACTCATATGGTGCAGCTGTGGCAAATCAATGCGAATTGCCGCACGCCACATGTTACAAGCCTCACCAAGTTGCAACCTGCAAATGTGACCAAGTGTCGGTTTTACTTTGAGGTGTGACAGCCACAGTTGCCACAGTTTCTACTTCTTATTTGCAAGCACTCTAAATTGAAGTGCAAACTTTCCAAATTTCAAACACAATCAGCTAAAGCAAAGTCGAGCAGCTCCCTCGGGCCATAAACGACACAGAGTGCATCCATATTGTCAGATGAGTTCAGGGAACATTTGTACCAACAATATACATATGTTCATATGCAAAACATGACTTATGCTGCAAAAACTTTGATTTGAATTGTGCACAACAAAATATGACTGAAAGTAGTTTTCCTGGCTGGTTCTGTTTGTGTGCAGCTAGCACACACAACAAAACGGGGGTGGACATTAAAGCACACATAAAAAAATGGGACTAAGCTTAAAAGCACTCACCAAAAAAAAAGGGTGGGCTTAACAGTATATTTTCAGATTGTTACATGGATTTCAGTAGACCATTCCTTGTAACTTTGGCTAAGGTTTTCTTTGATTTCGATGAAATAAAATGTAGAAAAAATGATTAGTTCTCAGCCCTGTTCTCAATTCCGCATTCGTATTAGTTGAGCAGAAATGTATAAAGCATATTTTCAGGAGCGAGTGCAATTTAAATGATTTGAAACGAAAATTAAGTTTTTTAGCTTTATCTTTCTTCGAAAAGTATGCTATATAGTTTTCTGTGAAATTGATTTGAAAGTGAAATACAGAACAGGGATGCATGTTACTTTTCTGAATTATTTTAGTTTAAAATTTTATTCAATCGAAAAAATATATATATTTCAAAAATTATCTTTAGTTTCTATGGTTTTGTTGTCGTTGCATGACTTTTTCTTTTTTTCGAAAACGTATTCGATTTACATGGTTATACAGTGGTCGTCCGCAAGCTTTTAATTTGCAAGATATTCTAATTTCCAAACTTTTTTTGTTAAGAAAAATTGTTGAATCTATTAAAAAATTACATTTTTGAACATGAAATAAATTATCTTTATTATATTTTACATGACGATGTTTTTCGTAATATTTAAAAATAAGAAATGTCGGCTCTAATTTGGAGCGTTCAATGCATTGAAACGCTTAATCCAAATTCTGGAACATTTTAAAGTTTCGAACTACTACTGTGTCTCGAATAGTGAGGATGAAAAGAAGTGCTAAATTAAAACCTGTGCTCAAAAAAGTGGATCAAATATATTATGAGGAACTTATCTTAACTTGTATTAACTATATTAATGTACTGTCTACTGATTTAAGCCAGGCTTAATGAACTTATCGAATTTGACAACATGATAAATAAGCTATTAACGCAAACATTAAACTGTATTTCAAAACCTAAATCGAGCCACTTTAAGAAATCGAAGCAAATTCCAAATTTAAAGACATTCCTTTCCATTTCAATTCGTGTTGATTTTAAGCTCGGGCATTTTATGATCAACCCTCAAGAATTTTACTGAATACGCATTGTAAACTTTGGAGTACGTGGTGTTCAAGATTACAGCGTACGCTCTACGCTCTATGCGCTATGCTGCATGCTGTACTCTGCGTAATCACCACAAAAGTTCCACAATTTAATGGCCATGTGGTGTGCTCGCAGCTGGTTGCCATGTTCACCTGAATTTGGCAGGTGGATGTCGATGTGAATGTGAATGTGCCTGGGCGTATTGTCTTACAAGTTCCTGCTGTGGGGTTAAGGAAGCCGTTTCACAAAGGTGCCATTTGGTGATGGGCAGCAGGACAACGAGGTCTATTATGCTGCGAATGGTGGGTAAATAGTCCTTTTTGTTTGCTGTCTAATGTTGGCTGGAAAATTAGCTTAACGATGATCTACTTTACGACTGCGGAAATTTGTTAGCGAAAAGTTTAACTGACAGTCCCCAAGCCCATGTAAAACTAACTTCAAAGAAATTTTCAACAACAAGCACACCAGACCTTAACCCGTTTAGCTAAAACTAATTAAAAATCAAATGTCTATGCTTGAAAATTAAGTGAAGCATTTTCAAAAGTCAACGAAAATTTTTTTAAAAATACATAAATATTATTTACGCACATTGATTAAATCAGTTTTTCAATAAAAAGCTGATAACCACAATGACAGCGCCGATGACGACACTTCTGGGAACAGGGAGACGCAAGAAGCAAACATCCTGCGGCAGCAACGTGCAAACTCCAATTGCCCAGCAATAAAAACTTTGTCCTTGCTCTGCCTTACTACCCAAAGAATTCCCCTCAGGACACTGCAGAGAGACAGTTTCTGCTATGGCTGCTGGCTTAGAAAATGAACAAGAAATAACAATGGCTTCAGTACTCTGTTCCAAAGAACCGTTAGTCGAATCCTTATGCAAGCCCGCAGACTTCCGCAAGCTACACAAATTTGGCTAAGATAAGAAAAAAAAAAATGTAATTTAGAGCGCTGTCGACGTAACCAAGATGATGACAGATTTATTACATTTTAATTTGTTGAGCAGTACAGTAAAAAAAAGTTGAAAATATAAAACATTCTTACGCGTGCTGCGGATATGTTCTATATGTACCCTAGCGTAAAAGTTTTTCGTACGAAAACTATATTTTTGGGATGACAATTGCAAAATGTTGTGACTCCATTCAAATCAAGTTTAAATAAACTTTAGAAAGCATCATAAAAGTTGCATTTGTTGAGTTTGATTGAAATGTTTGTAAAACAAAAAAGTTTTTCATTTAAATAATTTTTCGGGCGATTGTTTCTCTGACAACCTTCTTAAAGGTACTCAAGATTATTTTTGCTGCTTATGTTGTGAATTGAATACTGTCTCAATTGAATACTGTCTAAAAAATCAAAAACTACTTAAAGTTTAATGTTGTTAATAATAAAATCTTAAATTTGTTCTTGTGTTTTCAGTTTGTGAATTAAAATTTAAAATTTTATAATTTTTAGCGTTCCTAAGCTTTTTTATATTTTAAGCAAAGAACATAATACCCTTCAGCAGAGCTATTAAAAATATGTATACGTGTATATCAAAATTCTCGATAACAACAATCATCAAAACACTTGATTGTATATCAACTGCTTTTCTTTTTGTTTGCTAAACAACTTTCTCATGTTTCCTTGTAAGTAGGTACATATCCCTTTTTAATGGCATGCTACAAAAAACGCCTAGATACCGTCAATACAAAATTCAAATTCAAATACAAAGTTCTTTTGGCGAGTGTTATCGAAGCGCACCAATTTAAGAGGTTATTTATTTACTGTTGATGATGAAGCGACCCAAATTCTTAAGAAGACCAACTCCTTGCATCGAATCCAGTTAAGCGTAAATATGGTCCTATAGACCTAAAAAAGGGAACCGAGTAAGCTAACAATCTTTCCTTTTTGTCCTCGCCCCCTTTCTCTAATTACGAGCACCAAAGCAATTTGACTGTCAAGCAGTTCCATATACAAAATAAAAAACTGTTCAAGTAGCGCACAGTGCGTGGAATTTAAAAGGATAATTTTAAACAAATTACCGCTGTGAGCCAGCTTAAAAAAATGCGACGACAGCCATGAAAACATTTTCATTTCGTCAGCAAACATTTTGCATGCTCTGCATAAAGTTGATGACAAGTAAAATTATAGTTTAATAAAATAGAAATAATGACAACAAACATATCTGGCAGCAAACCTATCGATTGCGGTCCCACTGAATCATATCCATAGTTCACACTATTGATACTAACGATAGTCTTATTTAGAGAGAAATTCTAATATAACTGCTGGATCTTTAGAATATAAATATAGACATCGCTGAAGTATATTTTATAAACAATAATGTCAGCTTTATTTTGAGTGAACTATCGAAATTGCCGAAGACAATCGATACTATCGATGTAATATTTAATTAGGTTTAATATGAAAAGATCCGTACTGTTAAAAACTATCGATATTGACAAAGACAATCACTACTATCGATAGTTTCATCGATATTCTTGGACAAAAACTGGCTGCTTTCACACAACATAGTGACAATCGATACTATCGATAGTATCTTCAAGCTGACAGCTTTACATATTTAAAGCATAGAGCTTAACATCAGTCTGCTACAACCGAAAGTGACTCAAAAACGTATCTCAACGAAGTCGCTTTATCCAGACAATATGGTAATTGAAGGCAGCATAATGTAATGTAATTGAGACAGCAACGAGGGGCATTTAACACCAAGTCAAAAAAAAAGAAAGCAAAATGTAGAAAAAATGAAAAAAAAAATTATAACAAAAATAAATAAATAATTTCGTGACCCTGACGCGATGCAAAGCACTTTATGAAATTATGCGAGCACTCCAAATAACACTGAGTCAGGCGTAATGTGACAATGCAGTCTGCCCCAAGTTAATGCCACTTCCAAAGAAAATGTCAAACCCTTCTCTGGCCGACCAGGTAAACACACCTTTGCAGTATTCAAAGCATGCTTCTCAAGCCCCAAAATTTACCAACACACAAAGCAGTCTATGTCCTTGACTTAACTGACACTGAAAAAAAAGAAAGAAATATTATCATCGTTGTGCCGAAAAAAAACTTTATATTGCACCGATGGTTGCTATGGCTATAACTATATGTAGTAGTGCTGCGATCCAGCTGATTCTGACTGCAAAAAGAATCATTAGAGCCAAGTTTCAACAACATAGCTTTAAAACTGACTAGCTAGCATATAGACAGACAGACGTACAATATAATACTCTCAGCAAGTGTAAAACAAGGTGGCTTGTAGGACAGTTCCATGTGCAGTTTTTCTAGAAATAAGTATAGTTCTAATTAAAATATATTCTAAAATATTTAAATGAAAGATTTTTTTCTAGTGTACACACAATCACATGCAAATGAGCTGACATTGCGCCTAAAAGCAGACACAGTATGCTTAAGATGCAAGATATACTCACTTGCTTCAATTTTTACTTTAGCTAATGTATTTTTTCTCGGCCAGCTGGTCAAAGAGTGGAGTAGGGGGTGTTCGGGGAAGGTGTCGTCTTTAGGCCGCAGACAGAGTTTATGTTTATTAATGTCGGTCACATTTTGCTGGGGCAAATGACTCGACTCAACTCGACTCGGCTCAACTAGACGCGTCGCCGCCCACTTTGCCACTTTTCCAGTCTGTTAACCAGCAAGCTCATTCATCATGTGGCAAGTTTATGAGCAGGCTGCTCAATAATTCTGTATTTAAGCGACTGGCAAAAGTTTGCCAAAATTATATTTGTTTTGGCCAAGTTGTTAACGACATGTTGAGATTTGCACATGTCACGTCATAGATAAGTTGTCCGACTACCTTAACTGAAAGTTATGTAAGTGGCACATGTAGCATGCCACCTGCTGTTGCAAATTGTTTTAATACCCCACAGAAACAGTTATCCGGGTATTCTTAGTATTAACTCAAAACTCAATTGGCTTAAAAATCTACTAATTTGTTTATATTTGACATTTATTATATTTCTTCATAAATTTATTTGTGTTTCTTGTTAAGGTTGCAACAATTTGAACTCTAGGGAATTTTAATATTACCAACATGTTTAAGCTTGTTTCAATTTGTAGTTTTACACAGAAAAGTAAACCTGTTCTGAAGTCTCTAGAAAATTAAATAAACATACAGAAAAATAATGAAATATAAAATTTCTGTGAAATTGATTCAAAGTGAAAGTTAAAAGTAATTTGTACAAAATAAACTATATTTTGTAAACGAACCTTAAAGCATATTTTACTTATATCTATCGAATTGAATTGAGTGTGACATTTGGATATGTAAAATAAGTAATTTTATTAAATTTGTGTCATATATATTTTGCGCAAAGTATGAAAAGTTATGCACAGTTATATACCTGCACATATGGAAAATAGTTTGGTGTACTTCAGATATATTTAACAATTTCATAGAATGTTGAATTTTGAATAACAAAAAAATTTGTCTGTCCTTTATGCATAGTTTCAAGACATTGTTGTCTACCAGCTGCAAACAGGGTAAGTGAGAAACAGTTATAGAATTCTTACCTGTTTCACACGTGCGTTTAACTACCTGCATACATTTTATATACTGTATACATATATTCGAACATGCGTGCGGTGCTTTTAACGTGTTCAAGCATGTCTTCTGCACTACAGGAATGCTGTAAAATTCTGTTGCCTACTTATCAGCGCCTGTGTCTGTATCCTGGTTTGTGTCCTGGTGTCACAATGTCACTCACAAGTTAATTTCGATGGCATTCGTGCGACACGTCGTCTACTTCAATACCGCTTCACACAGCATTTTCTGCGGGCAGATGAAGAGCTGTGTATATGTATGTGTGTGTGTGTGTGCTGCCATTTAAAGTGAAAAGTGTCACTGTAAAAAACATGTTGCATACTTTTGGGACTATGTAGACTTAAAGCATTGTCAGCGCAAAATGGTTTTTTGAAAAGTGGTTAATTTTGAAAAGCAAAAGCAATAAAAAACATATGTTAAAAAACCTTTAAGACATCTCTATATTTATTTATGTGTCAAATGTTATAGAACAATAGGATAGCGAATCGTGCTCAACTTTAGTCTACATTTAAGGCCTTGAAATCATACTAAATATATAAATATTAAAATGAATACATACTTTAAGCAGCAGCTGTTTATAATTCAAACAATACGCCAAATTTGTCTGCGTCTTGAAATTTACATATATCAATTGTTGAAGATGCTTTAGAATTTGAAAAGTAAATTGAGGCCGCATCCGTTTTGCATAGACAAAACCTAATTGAAACTAGATGTAATTCTCTCTGTTCTCTCTGACTTCCGACTGTCGATAATTTATGTTACAATATTGTTCAATTATGCGCCGATTGTAAGCCTCAAATGGTTTAATAAATTATGCAGTCAAAGCTACATTAGCATAAATTTTATGCACCTGACACCATCAACACATTTACACATGGCTTTATAAATTGAATCAATGGCTATGAATATGAATCTTTAGCTGTGCTTACCTTTTGCATATTTTATGCCAGGTGTCTGTCTGAACAATAATCAATAAAATATCAATTCATGATTTTTCTTATTTATTTATTGCAGCTTCTTCTTTTAATGCCTTTAATATGTTGGATGGTAAATTATTACAATTTTTTTTAAATAAATATGTGATCAAATTTTATATTTGACACAGTTTTCACAGTTTTTTTTAAGTATTTTGGTATATTTAAAAATGTTTTTACTAAAAATATAAATGCTGTGTTAAACCATGTGTTACCAACCAAATATTCGAAAGCTACGCAAATCAAATGCAATTTATTTAAACTTGAACATTGTGTTCTATATATGTTCCATATTCTATGCACACAAAATTCCTTTTCAAATTTGTCATGCAATTGGAATCCGAATTTCAGTTTCACACCTCGATACAAGCTCACAATCGAATATTTGAATATTTCTTGTCTATTTGATATTTTAATACAAAAGTAAAAGTAAAGAAGACGACATCATCAAATATGTCAGTGTGTGTGTGTATGTGTGTGTCATGAGTGTGTATGTCAATGTGTTTATTTTATTTGACTTTTTAAGAATGTTTGTTTGCTTTCCATGACTTTAAATTGGCAAATATATTTACGAAAATATTTGTTTTGCATAAAATATGCAAATATATGTACGCCAAAAATAAGAATACCTCACCTTTGATATTGATGTTTTAAATTTGAGTTGTACTTTCTAGTTCAATTGAAGTAAAAGTTCAATTTCAAATGAATAAGCTAGGGATTAAGCATAGATTAGTTTAACTAAATATATATATATAGTTTATATAGTAAACCGATAAATCGACAGTTGTTTATTGCCCTAAAACTTATCGTTCTCTTGCATAATTTGAGTTTTTTTTAAGGGTTTAATTGATGTGAATCTCATATAAACATTTTTTTTAAATTTTTTATTTAATAAAATAGTTTCAATTGAAAAATATGGTAAATATTTTATTGCTTTTATTAAATGAAAAATGTATTAACAACATATTATTTTAACAGGTTTTCTTTAATTTAAATTATTTTGTTTATTGACAACATATCTTGACAACATATTTTGAAACAATGTAGGTGATTGTTTGCACTTTTACATTTGAAATCGGAGGAAGAATATTCAATATTACATCAAAAGAACGACTTCTGATGATTTAAATGAAAAATAATCAGGCACGTGTTTATTCGTTATAATTCAACGAATTTTAAACGAATCTATTTAAGAATTGAATTTAATCAACATACTTTGAACCAGTTTTAATGATTGTTTGTATTTGTACTTTAGAAATCGTTTGAAAGGTATTCAATACCACATATCCACTTGTGCTTCTCCAAGCCAACCAGCTATCAACGCGTTTGATTCAGTCTATTATAAAAATGAGCCACAAAACTTGAGCTCTACAAATCGAAAGCTAGCTTCAAAGTTGTTATTGTGTTTCTTTGAAATTAAACGATTTAATTGCATTAAAGTTAAATCAAATGCGCGTGCAAAAAGTTTTACGCATTCAACGGAGCAAACAACGGAGCGACCAAAGCAAATCACTCAACTCAAGCGTGGCAGGAAGGGGGGAACACACACAGAAGACTTTAAGGGGTAGGTGTTGGAGACAATGTGGGGCAAGCAGAGGTTTGGAGGCCGATGTGGCAACTGCTGCTGCTGCTGTTGGTGTCATCAAGTTTGCCACTCTTCCGATTCGTTCTAATTTTGCTCTTTGTTTGCGGTTTGCTTGGATGTTTTGCAGCGCGAAAAAGTTTTAATTAACTGTTGCAACCACGCCCATTTTTGTGCGCCCACCGATTTTCGGATTTTGAAGCCTTTAATCAAAGTATTGAGGCATTCAGCTTGAAACAGGTGTATCTAACCCTGAATCAGAAACCGAGCCCGAACCCTTTTGACTACCTTTCCCATTTACACATTCGCTTTGTTTGTATGTTGACTTTGGCAATTTAGCTTATTTATTTTACTTTTTTTTCAGTTCGTTTATTTTTAGTTAGAAAGTTATTTTTAGTAAAGCAGTCAAAAAGCGCTCAAGGCTTCTCGCATCAATTTTATTTAGAAAATATTCATTTGGTTACCGTAAGTAACTAATTGCTAAAGTTTATAGAATATATTATAAAATGTTTTATTTTACACATGAGTGAATATTTTTTAAATACAAATTTATTAACCTAAAAACATATAGTTCATACAAACAATTGTTCTTTGTTAAATATTCATATATTTTCCCTGTATTTAAATCAATAAAAATTGTAAAAACATTATTATATATTTTTTAATTGAAATTACTGAGAATTTCATAGATTTTTATGTGTTAAATAGAAATTTTAGCTGTACATTTTGATGCACAAGCAATTAAAAATGCTTTAGCCGAGTGTGCTCGACTATAAAATACCCTGTTACCAGATATACCCGTACAGACTATATGCCAAACTTCGTATCTATAGCTCTTATAGTCTCCAGATTGACTCGGTTCTTGTTGCTGTTTTTTTTTTGTCAAGAAACTTAAACGTTCTAAAATTTCTTTAATATCATAATAGCTTGTTGCATACTACTTTGGCAGTAATGTCTAGTTTCATTTCAAACATTTTTAATGGGTATACGATGTTAAAATTAATGTGAATTTTTATGTGCAGTTAAAATTGCAATTTTTTGATGTCCACTTAAAAGTGTTCACCTTTTTACATGTGTTCAATATGCATTGAAGCGTTTATTGGTGGATGAGGAAGGACCTAACAAGCATAACAGTGAGTGTGTGTGTGCGTGTGTATGAGCTGTCAATAAGGCAACTGAATTAATTACGCACTTCTGCACTTACGGCTCTTATTGTTCTTAGTGTTGTTGCTGTTGTTGCCATATTGACAGCCGCCTGACCAATTATGGTGCAATTAACACACCTGATTGGTTAACAGCTCTGACTCGCTTTATATGCCACACACAAGCACAAGCACACACACACACACATACACACACATACGATAGCAAAAAGCTGTTGCTGCCTCAGTTGCATGCGCTGAGGTGTGTGCTTTGATTTTTAACATTTCAAAGGTGCTTCATCAGCAACAACACGCTCAAGGGCCTCGTACCGCCTACACAGACTATAGATACGGTTATGGCATAACAACAACAATAACAACACCTACACCCACTATTTCCATTAATTTTTCTGTGCTTTTGACTACAAAGTTTGTTAAATACAAGCAAAACCATAGAGCTGATTGCCAACTGGCTGCCATTTGGCCTAGGGCCTAGTACAAAATTAAATTCACTCATCCGTTTCGTAAACTGTGTGAAAATAAGGATTCAGCTAATCCATAATTAAGTAGTTCAACGCACAAGGCATCAACTACAACAAGGCGCGTACTGTTATGGATTTTAGATATCAAATCCAATCAAATCAAGCAAATGTAATTGTCATAAAGGAATTGCTTACGTAAATTTAAGTCAAATATGTCTAGCTCAAATATAGAAGCCATGTAGTTTTTATCGTATTACCTTGAGTTTTCGGATTCTTGCCGAAGTTGTCCTTTCCTGAAAGCAAACAGCGGAATTGAAGCGTACAAAAAAACGACTTTAAGTTTTTCGACAAAAATCAAAATTAGATTGTAAAATTTCCTCATTAATACATTATTCCTTTTATTTCAGTAACCAACCCCAAACCATAAATTCAAAACCCCATAAGAAATTACAAAACCGTTATAACCTTCTACTGTTACAGCTGGTTTAAGTGTCTCTCTGGTTTTTGTGAATTGTAGCAGCATCTGTGTGGTAACAGCAGTTTAGCAGCTGCAAAACACTAAAAAAAAATGGAAGTCACAATAACATAACATAAGTAGCTGACTTAATTAACAGAACTTAGATAAAGTAAGCATCTTAACAGCAAAAGTACCAGGCGAACAGAAAATAATTTGATTGTCACTGTAGTCGCACTCAGCGAACAGTGGGTTAAAACAGACGTTAACAGTGGGTTAACAACGCCTTAACAGTAGCAGTATTTAAAAATGTAGTCAGCTGATTTAAATAGAATTTTGTGAACGTGCGCCAAGTTAACATCGGGGATTTTTTGGACTTAGCGTCAATTTGTTCCCGTGATTATTGCACTGTTTGTAAATAATAATAAAAACTAATGCAAAGACAAAATGAAAAAATTTTAATTGCAGTATTGTAGAGAATGAAAAGATCTACCAATAAAAAATCATTCAATTTTATGCTTTTTTATTTACTAAATGGGCATTTGAAAATTGGGGTTTCTGCATTTTCAGAAATATCTCCGACTAATAAAATGGGTGCGCCTTTTTCAAAAATACCAATAGATACCCCCACACATTAACTAAGCTATGCCAAAAATTTCGAAAAAAAATTTGATGATCAGTTTTCGAGAAATTCAATATTATGTGGTCCGACCTCGGTCTGAGGCCCATACAAAATTGACCAAATCATAAACACTCATTTTCTTTGCTTATACCTCTTTTCACAGACTAGGTGCGAAAATGCACGGTATACCAAATTAAAGATTGATCTTTAAGGAAGCTATTAAAACCTAAGTTTAACAACATTTATGCATTCGTTTTCGAGAAATAAGGCAATGAATCTACCCCCTTCTACAAGCTCCAATGCAGATTGTTAGTTCATCACTGAATCACATATGAACCAAATGTGGCTGATGGGCAGCACTTTTTGGCGCAATTCATAACATTTGAATTTTAGCTCAATTCTAGATTTTTAGACAGACTGCTGTATTGCACGGTCTATTTTCAGATTGAGAAAAGAAATAAAAATTATTGACAATTAAATATATGTACATATATGGCCTATGTTTTGAGAAAATTTACCTAGAAAGTTAGCGTCGATCGAGGGCTTTAGCGTCGCTACCAGGGCTGTTTGCAGTTCAAATACTACACGAGTCTTCCAACACCATGTACATACAAAAATGCAACCATGTTAAATTGTACATGTATTTTAAGCCGATTTCTAGAAGGGGTGCAGTATTGCATGGTTAATTTTTTCCTTTTATCAACAGATTGTTACCAGGGTGAGCACACACGCGACGGCGTCGTCGTTGGCAAGCCCCCGGCAACTAAACCGATGAGCTAAGCTCAGCCCATGGACACTCGCGTAATCTGAAGCAGGCGAAATCACCTATATAACTTACGTTTCTAATGTAAATTAAAATATTAAATATACATACGATACTATGTTAGAAGTTGTAAACAAAGAAACATTTACAAAAATGAATAAAAAAAGAGTATAAATAATACGAAAATTTAAATTCAACGGACTTTTTACTTAAAGGAAGAAATTCAAATTTGTTGTGCAACAACAACAACAACAACAGTAAATTTTAAAGTATGGTCGCAAAATTACTACCCAAAGTTTTTAAAACACCAGGCGAACAAATTCAAACTCAACGGCTTTTTCATTTGCCGAAAACTTTAAAAAAAAGTACTACATACTTTCAGGGGCACAGGTTATTGCAGCCACAGAGAGGGTAAAAGCACAAAATCCTTTGTATCTCTGAAACTAAAAGGACGATTTTGATCTCCTTTGGTCAGTCGATAGTCCTTATTAAGACGCGTTGTTTGACACTGGACTCGTAAGGATCAGCAAGGATACGGCCGAGATATAGTTAGTTTTCTGTATACAAAAATGTCCTTATAACTCGGTTGCTTAAAGGACGAACGTCCTTTGAAATACATTTTCTGACGCGGATAAACAAGGACTATCTTTTGGCCAAACGACATTCAAATGGTCCTTCAAATGGCCGAGTTACAGGCGATTTTGTGATTTTAGGTCCTTTTTCCCTAGCAACCCCCTTGATGAAAATTTTGACAACATTTTTGAAAAAATCCTAAAAATCCTTGAACGCCAATCGATAGCTCTACTGTCTCTGATTACAAAATGGTATGTCCTTTCAAAAACCGTAAGGATACGACCGAGTTATAGCTTAAAGAATAGTTTGTTTTCGTCCAATTAACAGTTGTTGGAATATTGTTGCATAATCTTAGGGGCAATTTTGGACTTGGAAAATTTCAGCCTGAAGGCGAATGGAAATGAGTCAGAAACACTAAATCCTTTGTATCTCTAAAACTATAAGGACGATTTTGATCTCCTTTGGTCAGTCGATAGTCCTTATTAAGACGCGTTGTTTGACACTGGACTCGTAAGGATCAGCAAGGATACGGCCGAGATATAGTTAGTTTTCTGTATACAAAAATGTCCTTATAACTCGGTTGCTTAAAGGACGAACGTCCTTTGAAATACATTTTCTGACGCGGATAAACAAGGACTATCTTTTGGCCAAACGACATTCAAATGGTCCTTCAAATGGCCGAGTTACAGGCGATTTTGTGATTTTAGGTCCTTTTTCCCTAGCAACCCCCTTGATGAAAATTTTGACAACATTTTTGAAAAAATCCTAAAAATCCTTGAACGCCAATCGATAGCTCTACTGTCTCTGATTACAAAATGGTATGTCCTTTCAAAAACCGTAAGGATACGACCGAGTTATAGCTTAAAGAATAGTTTGTTTTCGTCCAATTAACAGTTGTTGGAATATTGTTGCATAATCTTAGGGGCAATTTTGGACTTGGAAAATTTCAGCCTGAAGGCGAATGGAAATGAGTCAGAAACACTAAATCCTTTGTATCTCTAAAACTATAAGGACGATTTTGATCTCCTTTGGTCAGTCGATAGTCCTTATTAAGACGCGTTGTTTGACACTGGACTCGTAAGGATCAGCAAGGATACGACCGAGATATAGTTAGTTTTCTGTATACAAAAATGTCCTTATAACTCGGTTGCTTAAAGGACGAACGTCCTTTGAAATACATTTTCTGACGCGGATAAACAAGGACTATCTTTTGGCCAAACGACATTCAAATGGTTCTTCAAATGGCCGAGTTACAGGCGATTTTGTGATTTTAGGTCCTTTTTCCCTAGCAACCCCCTTGATGAAAATTTTGACAACATTTTTGAAAAAATCCTAAAAATCCTTGAACGCCAATCGATAGCTCTACTGTCTCTGATTACAAAATGGTATGTCCTTTCAAAAACCGTAAGGATACGACCAAGTTATAGCTTGAAGAATAGTTTGTTTTCGTCCAAATAGCAGTTGTTGGAATATTGTTGCATACTTTTAGGGGAAATTTTGGACTTGGAAAATTTCAGCCTGAAGGCGAATGGAAATGAGTCAGAAACACTAAATCCTTTGTATCTCCAAAACTATAAGGACGATTTTGATCTCCTTTGGTCAGTCGATAGTCCTTATTAAGACGCGTTGTTTGACACAGGACTCGTAAGGATCAGCAAGGATACGGCCGAGATATAGCTAGTTTTCTGTATACAAAAAAGTCCTTATAACTCGGTTGTTTAAAGGACGAACGTCCTTTGAAATACATTTTCTGACGCGGATAAACAAGGACTATCTTTTGGCCAAACGACATTCAAATGGTTCTTCAAATGGCCGAGTTACAGGCGATTTTGTGATTTTAGGTCCTTTTTCCCTAGCAACCCCCTTGATGAAAATTTTGACCACATTTTTGAAAAAATCCTAAAAATCCTTGAACGCCAATCGATAGCTCTACTGTCTCTGATTACAAAATGGTATGTCCTTTCAAAAACCGTAAGGATACGACCGAGTTATAGCTTAAAGAATAGTTTGTTTTCGTCCAATTAACAGTTGTTGGAATATTGTTGCATAATCTTAGGGGCAATTTTGGACTTGGAAAATTTCAGCCTGAAGGCGAATGGAAATGAGTCAGAAACACTAAATCCTTTGTATCTCTAAAACTATAAGGACGATTTTGATCTCCTTTGGTCAGTCGATAGTCCTTATTAAGACGCGTTGTTTGACACTGGACTCGTAAGGATCAGCAAGGATACGACCGAGATATAGTTAGTTTTCTGTATACAAAAATGTCCTTATAACTCGGTTGCTTAAAGGACGAACGTCCTTTGAAATACATTTTCTGACGCGGATAAACAAGGACTATCTTTTGGCCAAACGACATTCAAATGGTTCTTCAAATGGCCGAGTTACAGGCGATTTTGTGATTTTAGGTCCTTTTTCCCTAGCAACCCCCTTGATGAAAATTTTGACAAAATTTTTGAAAAAATCCTGGAAATCCTCGAACGCCAATCGATAGCTCTACTGTCTCTGATTAGCAAATGGTATGTCCTTTCAAAATTTAAGGATACGACCGAGTTATAGCTTAAAGAAGAGTTTGTTTTCGTCCAATTAGTAGTTGTTGGAAAATTGTTGTATACTTTCAGGGGCAATTTTGGACAACAAATTTGAATTTCTTCCTTTTAGTAAAAAGTCCGTTAAATTTAAATTTTCGTATTATTTATACTCTTTTTTTATTCATTTTTGTAAATTTTTCTTTGTTTACAACTTCTAACATAGTATCGTATGTATATTTAGTATTTTAATTTACATTAGAAACGTAAGTTATATAGGTGATTTCGCCTGCTTCAGATTACGCGAGTGTCCATGGGCTGAGCTTAGCTCATCGGTTTAGTTGCCGGGGGCTTGCCAACGACGACGCCGTCGCGTGTGTGCTCACCCTGGTAACAATCTGTTGATAAAAGGAAAAAATTAGCCATGCAATACTGCACCCCTTCTAGAAATCGGCTTAAAATACATGTACAATTTAACATGGTTGCATTTTTGTATGTACATGGTGTTGGAAGACTCGTGTAGTATTTGAACTGCAAACAATTGATCGACGCTAACTTTCTAGGTAAATTTTCTCAAAACATAGGCCATATATGTACATATATTTAATTGTCAATAATTTTTATTTCTTTTCTCAATCTGAAAATAGACCGTGCAATACAGCAGTCTGTCTAGAAATCTAGAATTGAGCTAAAATTTAAATGTTATGAATTGCGCCAAAAAGTGCTGCCCATCAGCCACATTTGGTTCATATGTGATTCAGTGATGAACTAACAATCTGCATTGGAGCTTGTAGAAGGGGGTAGATTCATTGCCTTATTTCTCGAAAACGAATGCATAAATGTTGTTAAACTTAGGTTTTAATAGCTTCCTTAAAGATCAATCTTTAATTTGGTATACCGTGCATTTTCGCACCTAGTCTGTGAAAAGAGGTATAAGCAAAGAAAATGAGTGTTTATGATTTGGTCAATTTTGTATGGGCCTCAGACCGAGGTCGGACCACATAATATTGAATTTCTCGAAAACTGATCATCAAATTTTTTTTCGAAATTTTTGGCATAGCTTAGTTAATGTGTGGGGCTATCTATTGGTATTTTTGAAAAAGGCGCACCCATTTTATTAGTCGGAGATATTTCTGAAAATGCAGAAACCCCAATTTTCAAATGCCCATTTAGTAAATAAAAAAGCATAAAATTGAATGATTTTTTATTGGTAGATCTTTTCATTCTCTACAATACTGCAATTAAAATGTTTTAATTATTTTTAAATTATTTACAAACAGTGCAAAAATCACGGGAACAAATCGACGCTAAGTCCAAAAAATCACCGATGGTAACTTGGCGCACGTATTTTGTGATCCGAATTCTTTAAGATAAAAATTGTTGCAAAATATACTTATAAATTTCAAATCAAGCTAGTAACTGAAACGATGTTAAACAATTAAACTTTTTGAATTCTGAAATTAACAATTGCATTAATTTTTAAATGAATGAACTATTAATATAGGTATTTTATTTTACCCCTGCAGAGTTTATTACCATTTTGTTACAAAATATGTAACGCATTAAAGGAGACTTTTCGAAACTGTTGAAAAAATTTCATTAAAATTCCATCAAAATATCATAGGGAACAACAGGTTGAAAATTAGCTTTTGTATGAACATCTTCTTTGTTTGTATTTTAACCAACTTTACCTAATGTGTGCTTCAGTATATTTTTGTGTTGCCGACCAAATTTAAAAAAATCAGGTGAACTTATTTTATAATTGTCATAGTGAAAATCGGTCCAAAATTAAGTTTGGCAATGAACAAGTTTGTGCAAGGGTAATTATGTTATTTTCGGTAATTCGAAGATTACTTTTCTTTCTTGTTTGTGATATTTTTTTTTTTCAACTCACATTTTTGTTACCAACTTAAACTCTAACTCATTTCTTACATGGTTCTATTTACTATTTTATTTAAAAGCGGCAAATGTAGTTCACTTAAATGTGATTTATTGAAAGCGTGGAATATTTAAATAGTCCCAAAGATTGTTTAAATATGTATAATGTTGCACAAATATTCGTTAAACAAATTAAATCATAATAATTTTGTGAAAATATTTATACTAAAGGCATTGTTTTGGCATCATTTGGCCTTGTCAGCAAACAAACAATGCAATCAATAACAAAAATGTTCAACATGTCCTGAGTTTTGTTTATATTTACTGTCACTTCATGTCTAATTTGATAAAATATCATGTTTGGTTTGTAAAAATAACGTACTTTGGCATTAAATATACGCACAATGGTCCCAAAAACGAATGCTACAAGTTGTAGTTTATATAATTTATCAAAATAGAAATCCGGAAAAAGGCATATACTCCTGTTGATGTACGAGCTGTTTCAAGAAGTTCCCCCAAAAGAATACACCCGAGTCTAGAGTAAACGGGAAAGGGAAGGGGATGGAAAAGGCGACTTCTGTTGTGTCTTTGGCATTATTAACGTGCGACGATGCGAGGACTAATAAAATGAAACGGCAACTGGGTAACAGTGAGGAGCAACAAGAAGCAGCAAGGAGCGGCAAGGACAATGCGCCGTCACCTTATTATGTTGACATACCATTTCAGACCGACACAGCCAAAGCGTTTGTATAATTGATTAGGTTTTGGCTTTGCCAATAAAGCACACACTTTACTTATCGCTCCCTTGTTCCCCTATTCCCTATTATTTTCCCTTGTGTCGGGCTCTAAATAATAATTTATGTCCTGTGTACAAAGACATTAATCTTTATTCGAACTGCAAAGTTCGAGTATATATGCAAACCGCTGACAAGCTATCTGCTTGTCCAGCTAAACGTACCCTAAAAGTAAAGCACTCAATTCGGCCAGAGGAAGCTTCTCCAAATCATCATAGGTACTTATGATAGCAGCAAGGACTATTTCAGTGGCCTTTAGGGCTTCCTAATATGACGCATCAGGTAGCAATAAATAACTCCGCATCAACGCAAATTTTTGCATTTTTTAATTAATTTTATTTTTTATTTCATTTTCGTAAGAAAATCTGAAGCTACTCAATCTAGATGACAAACCATGACCAAGTTTTTGAAAGTTTTGAGTTAAGGTAGATCATTTCTATTAAGTTCTGGTTATTAAAAAAAAAAGACATTTTGTCATGCTGAGGTTGATCAGCTTGAAAAAAAATATGTGTACTTGTTATGAAACATAAGAATTCAAATCTAAGATGCATTGGGCATTTTATACGATTTTATACTATTTCACGTAAAATATATATAATAATTATAAAATGAAATATTAAAATAATATTGAAGCAAAAATATGTTTTGAAATATGGAAATTTATTTCTATAAAACAAGTAAGAATGCTGCAGTTCGGAGTTGGGCGTATCTAAAATTAATTTATTTTGCTTTAAAGAGCACTCAAATTGGCCTTTTCAACAAATGAGCCAATAACCATAAAACTAATAGAACTCAAACGCAACTTGGTCAGCAAATTGGGCTAAAAGTATTTCGCCAATAAATGAGAGGAACATTCCGTCTAAAAGGGTTGTGTGGGTGAGCTTCTATGTCTGTATTTAAGTTTGTATCTGTGTCTTTGGACCGAGTGTTTTCACAAAACAGCAGAAAGTTGTAGGTATTTATTAAGAGGCACGTTGTGGGAGATGGAAAGCCAGTCAAGTGTTGCGTTTTAGACATAATTCATCAGCTGAACGATTTGATTTATATGGCTAAGCACGGCATGTGGCAAGTTGTTAGCAGTTGTTGTTGTTGTTGTTGTTGCTGTCTTTGTTGTTGCTGTCGTTTTCGCTGTTATTTTCATTATTAATTTTATTATTATTAATATGTTATGCTATCTGTGTGCTTTACTTTGTGGTCCATTTGCGCATGAAAATGGAAAGTAAGCATGTATGTATGTACATATACAATTTGCGCAAAAGAAATTTTTGCGGCTGCAAAGATGTGTTAACATGCATGCCTTAACATGAAACATGAAAACATCAAAATTACAACCGCATCAACCTCAAGTTTTAGAGCTGAAAATCAAAAGATGACACTATCGATAGTATCGATAATATTTAAAGTCGATAAAACCGAACAATAAACCGATAATTATGAATTTATTTTGTTTTTATTGTTACTAGCTGTAGTACCATCCATAGTATTTCAACCATTATCGGGGCCTTTTTATTCAAACCTGTTCCGGAACTAAAATTTCCTCAAGTTTTCAAATCATCCTTTTTAAATTGAATCCTAACACAATAGCAAGCTTATTTAGACCTTGATAAAATGCTGGTGAGTTCAGTTTACAAATCTTGCCAAATGTGAAATTGGAAACATTTAATAAGAACTCATCTCCCAATATCTTACCAAAAGTGAATGCCGGTACAGGTCTGATTAACTTTACTTTACAATTTATTTTAAGGTTGAAACATTGATGTCAACATCGATTATATCGATAGTTTTAAATGCTCTTTACTATCGATGTTTTTGAATTTCATTCATTTGAAAGTATGTATTTTTTTGTATATCTATTAATGTTCAAAGTCAAATTATTTCGAATTTATATTGATTTAATAACTATTTTAAATGGAAATACAAATATCGATATGCTATCGAAGATCTTGTTCAATTTTGTTGGCCAAACGATGTTTTTCCATCTCTAATACATACATAGGTAATAGCTGAAGGGGGCGGCACTCGTATATCTTGTTTTTAAACAGTACCTGTGTCTTCACATACCTGTGTCTAATTAATCATATTTTCATAACAGTCTCATAGATCATCTCAAAGTTATTAAACATTTGATCGATAGTATCGATAGTTTAAACAATCAGTGTCGAAACTATTAAGTGATAGCCCAATATCAATGGCATTCCAGCTCTAATATGCATATAATAGCTGAATGGGGAGGCGCTGCTGTAAATGCACCTGTCTGCCTCACCTCTTGAAGGTGTGTGTGCTTCTATGTGTGTGCACCAGGTGTTAACAACCTCTGAATGCACATGATGTGCGTGCCAAGAGATGATCATCATATCGCATAGATGTCGTCGCTGCTGCCACACTCTATGTAATTAGTTGCCACGCCAAACAATTTGCGGCAAGGAAAGTAAGTAAAGTATTGTAACTCTTGCAAGTTTAGATCAAAGACAGACTCAGAGAGTCTTTTGTCACTTGTCTCGAGCAGTATTGAAGACTTAACCCCATTAGCGTAAATTGGCGCACTTGCCAATCAGTGATCAACAAAACAGGTAAATCGTAAATGGTAAATGGTAAATACTTGTCTTGGGCAAGGGCAACAACAAAAGAAACAAACTTTCTGTATGGCATGTTAAAGAACCGCGAGGCGAAAACTTTTACCCAGCCCCAAAAAAAAAAGCAAAAAATAACAACAAAAAATAACAAAAAGCAAGACGCACAATATCAACTCATTCACGAAGCTGTATAGACGTTTGGAGTTACTACAGTGAGTTTAAATAGTTAACATCCAAACTGATTATGGGAATTTTTTAAACAAAAATCACATAAAACCCGAAAGTTTTAGCTTTTGTAACGTTTTTATAAATTTAAGAGTGGAATTTATATATATATGTATATGTATATCTACAGGTTTTTCATAATATATTAAAACACATTCTATACCATCTTATTATTTTAAAATTACATATAAGCGAAAAAATTTAGTTCTTATAACATTCTAATAAATTGTATTTTCAATCATACATAAGTGTAGAAATTTTTGTTTTTATGGGTCTTTTTTTTTAATTTTTTGTTCTTCCAAATATATTTTAGCTTATTCTTTACCATTTAAAACTTCATTTATGGGGAATTTATGAAATTTAACTGCTAAAAATTTATAAAATCTTCATTTAGTTTCTAAGATTCAATTCCAGTTTCTATTCTATTATTGTTTCCTAAAATAAACATGAGTAAAAATATTGAGATTATAGTTTATATGATTCTACACTTTTGTTTTCAAATAAATTAATGTTATTAAAAATATATTCTAATATATAAGGCTGTACCTAATCTTCTGTGGCTAACAGTAGAGAGCGAGAGCGAGAGCAAGAGGGAGAGAGAGGCAGAGAGAGATCGTTAGCATCTTGGAATTTTTAGTACCTTGCTTTTAGTACGCCAGACTCAGACGCAAACCAGTTTCACCTGGCAGCTGAGCGGAGAGCAGAAACCCGAGCAGCCAGCAGCAGCCAGCAGCAGCCATAGCGAGCAGCGACAGAGGCAGTGGCAGAGGCAGCCGCCATCAGCAGCCATGGCCAGTCGCCAGTTGCTGCGCGAAGCTCAAGTGGAGCAGAAGACAAGATCAGACCAAGCGGCACCTGTACACTAAGCGGACGGACAGACGGACTTAAAGTCCAAGTCGTAGACAAAAAACCGAACCGGGACGCGACGCTGACGTTAACGTTGAAGCCGCAGTCGAAGCCGCTGCGCATGCGCAGTCAGTTGTGTAGTGTGTTTTGTTGTTATTGTACTTGTTGCTGTGCAGCGCCAGTGCGCAGCATAATTATTAAGCCAGCTACAAAACAGCACCACCTTCAACACCAGCTCCAGCTACAACTCCACAGCTCCAGCTCCAATCCCAGCCACAACCATCAAACATCAGCTCCAGCTGCAGCGCCATTCCCGCTGTTCGCAGCTACCCCCCAGTTCCCCTCGAGTTGGCAATAAGGCGGCGCAAAGTTTACTTGTTTGTCTGCATTTTTTTTCTGCACTTGTATAAGTACACACATACACTTAGACTTATGTGTGTGTGTTTTGTGCAGTGTAATAACTATTTTCCAACGGTGTGTGCGCTTTTCTCTGGGAAAATATTCTTGCCGTTTTGCGCTTTCTTTTTGTGTGTATAACAAACAACAAAACACACAAATGTAAACAAGCCGCGACAACAACAACAACAAATACAACTTTGTGCAATCGGCGAAAAAAATAATACATACATATAACAAAAGAATTAAGCGTCAACAATTTCCCAAGCAACAAATACAACAGCAACAAAAACAACAACAACAAGAAATTCACAAACCGCCACAGTTCCAAAACAAAAAGTAAGCCAAAAATATAAATCAGAAAAAGAAACAGGTTACAAAAAAATTCAAAAAACCGCAGTTTGTGATTAACATAATTTCCCATCAAAAAAAAAAAAAAAAAATTGTGTGTGTTTTTAATCGCCATGTGCATAGCGTGTATGTGTGTGTGTGTGCAGTCTGTGTTGGCTATGTGTTTAAAAAAACATGAAAGAAGCAGCTATTTAAGCTCAACCGAAGATGCATACCCTAACATAAAACTTTTTAACATAGAAACTTAATTTTGGAAAACATACTTAATCATAGAATAATTAAATTTGGTTAATATAGCTTAAAAACCAACAAATATTTTCTCATAAAAACTAATTTTTCAAACGATTTCCACTTTTAAAGCTATAAGATTTTGATGAATTTTAGAATTAAGTTTAAAAAACTGTAAAGATCATGCCAGAACTTTGGCTTAGTTATCTTGAAAAACTAAAATTTTCGACCGATCATTTCTATGGTAGTTTAATGTTATAGTGATCCCGTCCAACCAGTTTCAATAAATGTACTTCCTGCTTCCAAAAGTAGCACCTGTGCCATTTTTTAGAAACCGCTTGACAAGAGTATATTACCCTTTGGAAGGGTATAGAAACAAGAAGTGGACCGGACCATGTAGCAAATGGAAGACCTTGAAGCTGTCGCTGTTGCTTTAGCTCGTCGTCATTTACCCAGTGTTTTTTATTCCGATTCGGAATGGTATCGGATAGGATCGGTTCGGTTCGAATCGCATGTGCATGTCAGTTGAGTAAAAGAGGCATATCAAAAACGATAAATGGCAGATTTTGAAATGCAAGCTGCATATTGTTTTATGGGCCATCAAAATTTACATAAACTATGTATATATGTTTTGTGCAATAATCGTAAACATAAAACCTATTTATGCGGGTAAATATGTACGCATTTTGAAAAAGATCTCTGTGCAAGCAAAAGCCGCTATTTCGAAAACCATCTAAATAACGTTTTGCATAACTATGGAGCGTAAAACAAATAGCAAATAGCGAAACAAATACAAACAAACATTTCATTATGTTTGTATGCATGTGTGTATTCGAGTATGTTCAAAGTTTTTGGTGTCGGGGCGCAATCCAATTCAATCCAACGGTACTGCAAACGCCTCGAGAGAAATAATCATGAATTATAAAACTGGATGTAGAATTTGAGTACATACGGCATACTCCATACTCGTATGTATATACGGTGTGTCTTTATGCTATATGCATTTTGCAAAATCATTTCATCAAACGGTATCAAAAACAGCGCGCATAAATCTCAATTTAATGTATTCGATTTACGATAAGCGAATGAGTTAGGCCTCATTTCATGAAATGATAAAGCGCAGCCAAATTAACATGACAACTGCAGCTCATTTTGTGAATTTTTAATGCATTTTGTGCATAAATATGAACATTTATGACTTGAACAAATAATGAAATCATCAAATTTCGATTAATAAACTATGATTTAATAGTTGAATATTATGCGTTTTCTTAAATTTTCTACATTTGTATACCCTTATAGAGGGTATAGTCATGTCCATCCGTCTTTCTGCCCGTCTGTCTTTTTTTTTGCTGCAAGTGGTATAGATGTATGTCAGAATATGCCAGATCTAATCAGTATAAAATAAAGCTGCCATAGGAACTATCCGCCGAAAATTTAGTTTTTCTAAAAAGCTCAATCAAACTTACCAATTCTGAGTTTTGGCATTTTCTAAACCTGTAGACACAATTTCAACAAAATTGGACCACTATATTTTAAAGCTGTCATAGAAACAATGGGTCGAAAGTTAAGTTTTCAGTTGACCAACTTTTCTGTAAAAGTATAAATCTTCGGATCGCTGAGTAAAGTATTTCTTTTTTGTTTATTAAAACAGCTATAAAAATAAAAACAAATAAAAATGAATATAATTTCAAAACAAAAACAATTAACTAAATATAAAACGACAATTCGCGCAGAAATTAGTTTTGACAAAGTAATTGTTCACAATTCCCATAAAAAAGATGAAAGTCTGTTAAGCTAAGAAGTACTTAAAAGCAGACATTCCTTTATTATTTAGAATGGTTCTTATGCTAGGCACAATTGTCATGCCTCATTTTTAGCTCAACACACCTTTACTTTTCGTTTTTTGTTAGCTTTGTTGATTAAAGTGTTCATTTCATTTTTGGGGGGCTCTTGGCAAGTGTCAACACTGGAAAGAGAATAACAACAAAAACAACATCCACAAAATCAACTTTGTTGTAACAAAGCACAAAAATGTGGTTTTTGACTACAGTCTCTAGCGGTATGTAAATTAAAACTTCTAACAGAACAACGATAAAAGAGGAAATGACCAAATAAAGCGTGGCAGCTGCGACTGTGATTGTGATTGTGATTTGAAATGGGCAGCGAATATTGAATTGTGACAGCAATCGTTGATAATGCTCGACTAAGGGCATACCCTGCACTTTAACTTGAAGTAGCTAATTCGAAGTAGTAATGTTTCAAAATGTATTTAAAATATTTAACAATTTTCTAAATCTAATGCAAGCATATTGAAAAATGATAAAACTTTATATTTTATTCATTTAATCAAATCTAAGCATTCAAAGCTTTTAATTATGCAATGTTTGTAGAAAAGTTCATTCAACTTGAAGAATTTTTGATAATATATTTTCAAAAGAAGTAATTTTTATGACTGAAAATAATCAGGCGTGTTTCCATTTTCGAGATCTTATCATTCCGATTCGCTTTGTTTTAAAAAAAACAATAGCAATCGTTTCTACTTTTTAAAGATGAGTTCTAATACTTTTCATTCTAATGCCTCATTCGAACTTTTCAAAACCGAATTTTCCATTGATATTCGGAATCCGATTCCGAATGTTTCGATCAGAATCGGAAATGGTGCGTGCTAACGTTTCTTTTTCTAAATTATATACCAGGACTATCATATTCCCGAAACACGAAACTTTTACGCAGATTCTGATTCAAACAATCACACAACTTAATTATACCATTTCATGCAAGCTATAAATAAAGCGTATAAAAACATAATAAGCGGGTCTTTTGAAACAAGTTCTACTACAATACCATACGTATATAATTATCACGGGTAATACTAACTAAATGTAAATCAAATTTAAAAAAATTGCAGCAAACTGAAAAATGAAAACGTGGATACAGCTGCCAAATGGCGTTGAGCGTCAACTCAAGTTGTTGCTATTTTGCTGTCTGTGCTACTTGACCCAGCAGTGTGAGGCCTGGCGGCCATGTCCGGAGCTGAGTCCCGCACTGCGATTGCCATGCAGGTGAGTGAATACCTGACAAACAGATTGAAAGATAGACAGATAGACAGACGGACAGTGAATTTCCGGTTGTCGTTGACGGGACGCCATGTATTATATTAATATCCGCAAATTGGTTGCAATTTGTGAACTGCAGCGTGATTCGCATGGGTTTTGTTTGACTCGATGTTTAATTATTTTTTTTGCCGATTGGCGACAATTACAGATGCAATGTGGTGCCTTTTGCGGCAACTGGCCAACTTGGTGCTGTGGCCATGGACTGTGATCGCGTTGTCTTTCATGGCGATGCGCCCCAACTGCCGTATGGAGCGCCCATCGTGGCGTATACGCAACGCAACAGCGGACAGCAAACATTGCCAGCACAGGTGAGCAAACTGTGATTGATATGTATTATGCGGGGCAGGAGGTGTACGACCAGCAAATAAGCCTTTAGTGCTGAACAGTTATCGATAGTTGCGGTAGTCAATAGTCCTCACCATCGATACTATCGACAGTTTTAAGTGTGTGAGAAAATGTTGTATGGTATATATTGTGGGCAAACTTAGGAGTACTGCACAAATATCGATAGTTTTAGTAGTTAATATTCGACATTATCGACAGTATCGCTTTTTACACCACTCGATAGTTTTAATAGTGGGCATCATCGATACTATCGATTGCTCAAAGAATTTTTGAAAATCATTAAAATCTTAATTATTTGCCTTAAAAACTTATATATTACTTAGATATATTCATCATTAATTCTTCTGATAGTTTTAATAATATTTATATAAGTTGCTAAAAATTTGATTACTCATTTAAATTAACTTTTTTATCTTTTTTTTTAATTCAATGAGCAGATATTTATTATTTCGATAGTTTTCAGCACTACAAATGTAGTTCCTAATACATACTTTGATATACATATATCTGCAGACATTTGGCCAGCTCAAGCTACCCATTGAGGATCTAGATTTATCCAACAATCTTATAAGACGCATACCAGAGAAGGCCTTCGATGGACTGAAGGATTCTTTAAATGAACTTCGCCTGGCTAACAATTTGCTTGGTGATAATCTGAATCCCATATTCTCCACTGCCGAGCTGCATGCCTTGAAAAATCTGCGTCTGCTGGATTTATCTGGCAACAAGATCCAATTGATTGAGGAGGGCGTGCTCAAAGGTTGCATGGATCTGAAAGAGTTTTACATGGATCGAAATAGTTTAACAGCGGTTCCTGTCAATTCTCTAAATGGACCAAGTGCTTTACGGCATCTATCACTGCGTCAAAATCACATAGGTATTTAATGATCATTTGAAATTGCAGCGAATATCATTTTATCATAATTCCCTTTCTTCTTAGCTACGCTTTATCGGGAGTCCTTTATCGCCCAATCCCAGCTGGAGATTATCGATCTACGTTATAATAGTTTGCGCAGCATTGACAGCCAGGCTTTTCGGGGCTTGAGAAAGATACGTGAAATCAAGCTGGCTGGCAATCGGTTAACCAATCTGAACAGCGATGTCTTCGAGCAGCTGACATCGTTACAGAAACTGGATCTATCCGAGAACTTTATCAATCAGTATCCAACAGTAGCACTGGCTCCAATTGTTGGTCTTAAAGCGCTGAACTTATCCTCCAACATGCTGCAAGTAAGTTAAGACTTGAAACTGTTATAAGGATCTTAATTAAATGTTATGTTTTATTCTGTAGCAATTGGATTATACCCACATGCAAGTTGTTAAATCTTTGGAGAGTCTGGATCTTAGCAGGAATAGTATAACCAGCATTCCACCCGGCACATTCCGCGATCAAAACGCGCTGAAGTATCTGGATTTGAGTCTCAATTCGTTGCGCACGGTGCGTATAATTTATTATAGCCGTTTCGAATTTCACTTTAGAATCAATTCTACTTTTATAATTGTCTAAAAATGATTGTGTTTCCGCACTTGGTCGAACTCACAAAATAAAAGAGCATACGAAGAAAGTGGAGAGAAGTGTGGAGAGTTAGAGTAAAAGTGTGAAAGAGAAAAACACAACGACCTTTTCTATGAAATTGATTCGAAAGTGAAATGCAAAACAGACCCGTTTAACTTGAAGTAAGAGGAAGTGAGCTTTATTGACTATACTTGTTTTACAGATTGAGGACGATGCGCTGGAGGGTCTGGAGCGTCTGCAGACACTGATCATCAAGGATAACAATATTCTTCTAATACCTGGCAGTGCTTTGGGTCGCCTACCTCAACTCACCTCGCTTCAAATGGACTTCAATCGCGTGGCGGCACTTTCTGCCGAAATTCTGGGATCCCTGCAAGCCGGCGACATAACCACACTCTCCTTGTCCCGAAATGTGATCCGTGAGTTACCGCCAGGCAGCTTCCAAATGTTTATCAGTCTGCATACACTTGATCTCGCTGGAAACTCGCTGGCGGTGGTCAATGCAGATACTTTTGCGGGCTTGGAGAGCACTTTGATGCAGCTGAAGCTGTCACAGAATAGACTTACCGGCTTGGGTGGTGTTCCATTGGCGCTGCCGGAGCTGCGTAGTTTGGATCTGAGCAGCAACACTTTGGGCGAGTTCTCGTCTAACATTTTTACAGAACTGGAGAATTTGCAAGCTCTTAATTTGAGTGGCAACCATTTGGCACCGCTGACACCAGTTATCTTCAAATCCTTGGCTCGTCTGCAAATCATTGATCTGAGACACTGCAGCATACGCCAGCTGAGTGGAGACTTATTGACGGGCTTGCAGGATTTAAAGCACATTTACTTGGGTGGCAATCAGCTGTTGGAACTGCAAGATGGCAGTTTCCTCAATCTATGGAACATTAGCAGCATTGATCTGTCCAATAATCGCATCAATTCCATACGTGCCGGCGCCTTTGTTAATGTGATGCAGCTGAAACGCTTGGATCTGCATGGTAATCAGTTGTCCGCTTTTAAAGGCGAGTTCTTCAATACGGGCACGGGCTTGGAGGAACTGGATATATCTCATAATCAGCTGAGCTATCTGTTTCCATCCTCGTTTCGCATACACCCGCGACTGCGCGAGATTAAGGCTGCACACAATAAGTTCTCCTTCTTTCCCGCGGAGTTAATTACCACGCTGCAGTATCTGGAGCATATAGATCTGTCCCACAATCAATTGAAGACCATTGAGGAGCTGGACTTTGCTCGCTTGCCCCGCTTAAGACAACTGCGTCTGGGCCACAATCAGCTGGATATGGTCAGCGAGATGGCCTTCCACAATTCAACGCAATTGCAGATCCTGGACTTATCCTATAATAGTTTGGATCGTATTGGCGAGCGCACCTTTGAAGGTCTGGTGCGTTTGGAGGAGCTTAATCTTGAGCATAATCGTCTTTCCGAGCTCTCCGATGGCGTATTTGAGCACTCCAAGCTGCATATGCTAGAGAGGATTAATCTGGCACACAATCGCTTTGAGTATGCTCCATTGAAGGCATTGCAGCTGCGTTATTTCTTTGTCTCCTCAGTGGATCTGAGCTATAATCGTATCCGGGAACTGCCACGAGATGATAGTATTATGGTGAACATCAAACGCATCGATCTATCATTTAATCCACTTAGTGTCCAAGCTGTGCACAATGTGCTTAATGAACCCAAGACGGTGCGGGAACTTAATCTGGCGGGCACAGGCATTGAGGAACTGCAGCTGCTGGAAACACCTTTCCTGCAGTATCTGAATCTTTCGCATAATAAGCTACACAATATCAAATCAGAGGTATTCCAAAGGGTCACCTTATTGGAATCTTTAGATTTGTCCAGCAATGAGCTGGTTTCCCTTGCGGATCTTTCTATGGCCTGGCCACAGCTGCAGGTGCTCCAAGCGCTGGACGTATCCAACAACAGCTTTGAGCTCATCTCACAGTCAAACTTTAACCAGTTGGAGATGCTACGCGAGCTGCGCTTGAATCACTTGCCTTTTTGCAGCCGCATCGAAAAGAATGCTTTTAAGTCCCTGCCTAATCTGGCCACTTTGGAGGCATATGATCTGCCGTTGTTGGGTTACTTGGATGTGCAGGGCATAATGGAGCTGTTGCCGGGCTTGGAGAAACTGGACATTGAGGTCAAGGATGCGTCCATTGGCAGTGAACAAATACAGCCGTTGAAGCATTCACGTCTCAGCTCCATTGGCATACGTGGTGAGCGCTTGAAGTCCATCTCCTCTGGCACATTAGCGGGTTTAAAGAGCAGCGAGCTGATCATTAAGCTGCAGAACACCTCGCTGACTGCGCTGCCGCCGGCGCTGCTGTTTCCCGTGCCGCGTTCCTCACAACTGCTGCTAAATGTGGAGGGTTCCAGGATAAGCTCGCTGGTGCCGCAGTTTTTAAATGCGTTGGAGGATCGGCGTGCAAGTCTACAGCTGCAGGGCCTGGAGAGTAATCCCATTAACTGCAATTGTGATGCACGTGCTCTACGCCGCTGGCTGCCCAACTCGGGCATGCCAGAACTGACCTGCCACGAGCCGCCCTACATGGCCGGACGCAAGCTAATCGAGGTGGGCGACGATGAGCTGACCTGTGATGCGCATCCGCGTCGCATGAGCTCATCGACGGCACGTTCGGCCTCAACACCACTGCATAAATCATCCAGTCAGCTGGTCACACGCACCACCGAGGAGCCGCTTATCATTTGGAGTCTGGAGCCAACGCAGCAGCCCACTATCATGAAGATTAAGACCAAGGCGCCGCTCATGAAAGCCCAGGCGCCCATTATAAGCAACGATGATACGCTCATCATTGGCATTGTTGGCGGCGTTGTTGCCTTCATTGCCATACTCATCATCATCATTTGCATCATCCGGCTGCGCATGAGCAATGTGGAGTATCAGCAGAGTGCTGCCATGATGGGCATGCCCACAGCCATGCAGCTGGGCGCCCACAATGCTGCCTATAATTATAAGAACGGTGGTGGTGCGCCCACTGCCGCACTTTATGCCGTGCCACCATATCAGGCTAACTATGCCACCTTGCCACACAAGGCCGCCTCCATTCATCATCAATCCACTCAGAATCTAACACAGCGCCAGCAGCAACAGGTCGCTCAGCAGCAGGCGGCAGCAGCGGCCCAGCAAGCAGCAGCAGTCGCCGCCTACTCCACCATGTCCCGCATGTCCTATTTCAGTGGTGCGGGTGGCGGTGGAGCGCCGAGTGCTGATGGTGCTGAGAGCTTGACGCAGCAGCAGCAGCATCAGCATCAACCCTATATCATTTACTCGGACGATAAGGCGTATAGATAGAAGACAGGGTTAGAAGAGCTGGGAAGTTATCGATAGTGGCGATAGTAATAGCTGCAGCTATCGATACTGTCGATAGTCTCGACGTTATTATAGACTTTGCCTCCCAACTTTTTCCAAACACTTCAACTACTCATTCTTATGTCATTGCTCAGTTTAAATCTAGCTGGATTTCAAATCAAGGTGGATGAAGAATTTAGGAACATGGGGAAACGGAACTAAATTATATTAACCATCTCTCTATCTCTGTCAATACTCTTGGACCGTTTTCTCATGATCACAATCCACATAGATTTCAAATCAAGGTCGTTTTTTTGGGTATCTTTTTTTTTCACCCTCATGAAATTAAAAATTGCACAGATTAAAATCTACCTAGATTTCAAATCATGGAGGACTCAAAGTTGAGAAACATGAGCAACAGACTTAAATTACTTTAGATAACCATAACCACATGAATAATATTTCTGATTATTATTTATAGAAGTCATTAATACATGCATGAAACTGCTTAGCTTAAAATCTACCTAGGTTTCAAATCAAGTTAGATTGGAAAATTTAGAAGCATGAGAGGACACACCTACATTACTTTAACCACATGAATAATACTTCTGGTTATTTTTATAAAATTCATTAATACATTTTACGAGAAGCAAACCAATCGATACTATCGATAGTGTCATTAATTGTGTTCCAGCTCTAATGCATAGGCAATTCTATACCATTTCATACGCCCAGTCTCTGTCTATAACTTTATCTCCGTTTCTCTATCTATCTCAGTCAATCAACAGGTTCTACACAATTGTCATGCGTCAGCTTATGTTGTATATAGACTTAGACATTCTAGATATTCTAACTGTATCTGTATCTTAACATAATTAAGTCGATAATTAATGCGCGTATGCGTAATAAACAAATTATAGTTTAATATTAAATGCAACGATTGTTTTTTTTTTCGTATGGTTTTTGTTTTATTTTGAGCGCTTTTTTGGTTCATAGGTTCCATAGTACAACAAGATGATTTCATATAATACATATATATGTATACTCGTAAATGCAAATACGTACATATATTCATTTAAATATGTTTACTTATGTTTATAAATATATTTAATACACATGTAAAAATGTGTAAGAAACTTCAGGGTAACCATTCACAGTCTTTGTTTTTCCATCTTTCAACTTAAACAACAACAAAAAGGTTATAATCTTATAATCTAAGTAAATGCCAAACAAAATTCTTTTAACATTTTAAACCCAATTGTGTCAACTTTAAATACATAGATTGTTTTCAAACAACTTGCTGTATGGCAACATATAAACAAAAATGAGATATATTCATAAAAATTGCAATTATTTTACTTTGAAAATCAACAGTTTTTAGCTGAGCAGAACTCGGTGTAATTTGTGAGACAAAACAAAGTCTTTTATAACGCCCTCCTTTGCATAACTGACTTCTACGCCAATTGTCCAAACGAAGTGTGCATAGTGTAGTTCCGGCGCCGATAGAAGGTCATCAGGCCATAGCTGGCGCAAAGCAGCACAGCAATGATAATAATCAGAATACCTGCAAGAATATTATACAATAATTATATAATAATTTCATAAGATATTACGAAGTATGGGCTAATCTAAATTACAACACGCAAGATAAGCTATCTTTGCTATAAGATATAGTCGACTGATTTTGATAAAATTTGGATAGCATGACAAAAACATACTGAAATACACAGTACGTAAATTTGGTTTAAATAAAAGATTTTCACTCAAAAACAAATTTTTCAGTCGGTTGTTCCCATGGCAGCTATAAGACATTTGTTCAATTTCGATACACTTTTGTCAGCATGTGTAGATAATTATAAAGCTCAGAATACGTATCGACTTGACTGTTGATTCTGATGAAGAATATATAGTTTATTGCGTCGGAGGGATATAAAATAGTGTATGGGTAACCGATATCACACATTATTTTAAACATGTTCCAAAAATAAAAAAATGTTGTAAAGAACTGAACGCGTCGGAATTTAAGAAAATTACATTTCACAAGCAACGCAAATTGAGTACAACAATCGGTTGTAAATCGCAATAAAAAAAAGTGTGCTGTAGCTAAAAAAAAAAATGTTAAATTCTGATATTTTTTGCAATTTTCTTATGATTTTTAAAAAAATCTGTTAACGGTCACACTGCATAATCAGCTGTCCAATAAGGGAGATTGGCTACTGACGTGTGCAGTTGAAATGCAATACATTGACAAATATTATATATCTGGTCCGATCTGCATTTTGACATTTTGACAACATGGTACAGACCCCAGCAGTCTACTATGTTTACAATGTTGGAGCCGCACTTTCCACCAATCGGAAACACATGACCAGAAGCCATACGACTCCAGGCAAAATTGAAGTACTGAAGTAAATTGTCAATAAAATAAAATTGTATTTTTCTTTTTACATTAATTAATAAAATTAAACTAATAACTTTTAATTTGTATGATTAATTAAATATTATTATTCGTTATTGAAAGTTCAAGTAAATATGCTATTTCCTAGCCGCTCTTTAATTTAGTTATCAACATTCCATTTATTTTACATAAGTGCTTGTTTGTTATATTATTAACAGTATGCATAAGATGTGTTCCTTTTTTGCGTTTACCTACCGAAATAATTGAAAGTCGTTTATTTCGTTGGCACCCACAAAATAAACACAATGTTAAACACAATCCACACATGCTATCCATATGGCAAAATTATGGTAAGTGCATTATTTGTCGTCTGCATTTTGAACTCTTAAACAAACAGGGTAAGCACATATTTTGTTTTTGTCGACTACAAGGGCATTATCTTTATAACTTACCTGTTGCCGCACCCAAGTTGGCTTCCTCATAAGTCATTGTCAATGTAGAACGCTTGCACTCATCTGCCCAGTTAACTGGCAACACATCCTGATATAAATTGGTAAATTTTTGCAGCGGACAGGATATGCCACAGTCGGGTATATTCAAGGGAAGCGGCTCCGCAGTGGTGTTTTTATAAAAAACAGACACCAAGGGCGAATTGTTGTCATCCACGCGTAGCTCCAACATTATACACGCCGTATATGGCGGGCTGTGTAGCTAGATTATATAAAAAAAAAAAATAAAAACATTAACTTTATAATAATTATTATTATAATTGCGACAAATACCTCAAACAACTTGAGCGTATTCAACAAGTTGGCAATTGTAGTATCGTGTGCACTATATATAAACATAGAACGATCTGGTTGGAGTTGCTTTTGAAACTTTTGCTCAAAACGTGAGAGTATATCCTTTAGTAGCGGTCCAGTCTTTAAACGTGCCAGCTGGCGTGTATATGTATTGATGGAAAATGCAAAATTTGAGGCATAGGTCAGCTGAGCACCACCATAAACCTTTTGTGTCCACACTGGCAGCGTTTTGTTATACAATTGCTCAATGAAGAGTGTGTTATTTAAGTATTCGGCATCCAAGAATGTTTTTATCGGCCGTCCACTATTTTGACTAAGGTAAAAAAAGAGATCTTTGAAGCTTGCCAAAATGGTCTGAAAATCGTTGGTTGCCAGCAGATTGGACATATAGTAGTCATAAGCTGGACAGGCAGCCTTCGCAGCAAGTATCTATACATAAATATAAATTACCTATTATTAATAAAGGTCTTATTAAAGTCAAATAATTACTACCGCATCATCCTTCTCGGGTATTGTGTGCACTGGTATTGGCTGCCATTTGATATCGGGATTCCAAACATCCTCACCCACAGGTTCATACAAGCCAGCCAAATTGGACTGCACACTCATCAAAGTACGATCGACGTCCGTTGACTGCACAAATATCTGATCATTATCATATCTGTTGCTCAGCAGGGAGCCGTAACGTTTTCTCAGCCATTTGCCCAGTTCGTAATGTTGTTGCTTGCCACGCTGTAATGAATATGTTTGTTGATTATTGATTAGTGCTATCAGTTATTTAACAAAACACAATTGTTTACTTCTTTTGTTCTATTTTGCTTAGCTGTTCACAACTGCTGTTTATTTTTGTGTGCTTTGTTGTTCATTCTGCTTCTGTAATCAAAAACTTTTAACTGCGCTGCAAATGTTTTCATATCAGCGCGTGAAAGAAACAAATAATGTGAAGCAAGCAATTCGTTTTTTTTTTTTACTTAAATATAGCTACCTGAGTCATTGCAGAACACAACAATCGAAGTTTGCAATGAGCCGGCGTTGCCTGGTCAAGTATTTGACCCTTTTCACCATAAGCTGAATAAGTTTGCAACGATAAAAAGCTATCTTTAAAATTCCAAACCACATTTTTGAATTAAACATTTTAATGATTTCTAAACTCTAACTTTCGAAAATGAATTTAAGACCAATCGGACCAAAACTACTAAAGTTATAAGTCCGAGTTTTTCACCAATTTTCGAAACAAGCTTTTCAAAAAATCGATGAAACAGGAGTCGAAAATGAATTTAATACTCACGCATGTTCTCATTACTGATAACTTTTCATTTTTCCGATGTGTGTTCCTATTTTCGGATAAAATAGTAATATTTCTACATAATTTAAAGATAATTTCGAGTACTTCTCATTCAACTGTCTAAAAAGCACAACTTATTAATCCACATTTTCTATTAATTTTCGGAATTTAGAAGAGCTTATAATTGGAAAATGGAAATGGAAATGGCAACAGGCCAGAATGATCGGCCTAAAATAACACATTCATACATTTTACGATTTTTATGAAATCGGTAAAGTATGTTCCGAATATTTTTTTGCTTTGTACCAAAACAACTGTGCACAAAAGTTGTTTGCGAGTTTTTTACACTTATGGAAATTTCAAAAATGACTTTTACATTGGTAATAAACTAACTGAACAAAATTAACTGACTCAAAAGAACCTAACACTATTCTAACACTTAGAACGTTTGAACATGTTTAACCAAAGTGTACACTAATGAGGAATAGTCCCAAAAATAGTTGGCAAAGATGTTAAAGTTGAAAGTAAGCAACTGAGCAATATCAGTTGGCTCATAAGAGTCAACTAGTTCAAAATGAACAAGTTTTGCTCAGCACTGTTATTATTGTTATTATGCACTCACATTTGTTAGCTGACCCCAGCCTGTAGGCCAATATTTTCGATTATTCCAGGGATCTGTTGGATACGGATCGACGGGCATTCGGTCTCCATGTCGAAATATCTGCATTTAAAGGGTGAAATGATGAACCATATGGTAGGTCGAAAAAACACCACTTTCAAACAAAAGACTTACCACATGTGCAAACTTTAGCTCGCCTGGCAGCTTGGCTGGGTCAACGTAGTCGGAGCGAATATCATCAGCGAGTCCAAAATAAATCAAGCACAGAATGATGAATGCCTTGACACAGAAAGTTTGGTAGTTCCCCATCATCAAAGCAAGGTCGTCTGCACATGCATATGTAAATTAGAAACTATACAGTCTGCTATATGCATATATGGCTTATATGATGTGGCATACCTTCAAGCACTCAACAAAAGGAGCTCGTAACTTGCTTAAACCACAACTTAATGCAAATAGTTATTAAGCAAAATTGCCATTGTGATACGACTGTTTTCGATATTTTTCTTTGACAAGCAAGTTGCAGGAATGTTATCGATAACGCGAATCGAACGCAAAATTAGACTGACCATAAAGCATTGCAAATAAAATGGGCTATTCCTGACATTAAATTTGGAATTTATATTGATTCTAACTGAACTAGTTTAATCAAAGTAGAAAATGACAGATGCTTAATATTTTTTTTTTTTAAAGCGTGAGTAACAGGAACAGTAACAGTTAAAAGTTGTGTTTAAAAAAAAATTATTTAAAGTTAATAGTTGAGTGATTTTTAGTGAATTTGAATGAATCAGCTGATTTGCGTGTCGGTACTTTTAAAGTAAAAAAAAACACAATAATACCTGCAAAATTCGAAATAATCTTATTTCTTAACACAATATATTAAAAAGACTTTTTATTCTATAAATAAAATATTAAAAATAGTATGTTGTTAATAAAATTTTTGTATTTTTCATATCGTAAGTTGTTGGCCATAGGGAAGAACAATTCCTTACTACACATTCATTTGTCAAATCTAATTAAAATTTATATCTGCACATTGCTCAAAATAGTGAAATATTGATTCATTCTTAATTACAACTAACAAATATACTGTTGATTGTTTTTGGGCTTAAACGGTTAATCGCGATTGGTGTTACAAAAAAAAAAAACGATTTCGAATCTTAACTTAAGATGCGCGCGCAATTATTGGAAAACAAAATTCGGCTATTATACTTTAGCAATCCTACATTGATTACAATCTTCTTCTAGGGTCCATGATAAAAACGTTACATACAAGATATTGGCTTTGCATAACTTTAAAATCTTCTGTTTCCGCCCATATTCGGCGCTGGCCTCGGTCCATTGAATCTGCGAAAAAAGGTTTAGTTTAATAATTGTATGACTTTGCCAGATAGGGATTTTAGCACTTATTTGCATGAAGATGAGAAAAGAAAGAATAGTGAACATGAGAAAATGGAGCTTGCTTGTTTGATTAACGTACCGGTTTCGGTTGCCAGGACCAGCACCACCGCCATGACTGCCCAATGGCGGAAAGTCTGATTGATATGCGTTTGATGCATGCTGATTGTGATTGTGACCATTAATGGCTACGTGTTTGTTAAAGCTACCGCCCTGATTTTGGGACATGTTACTGTTTGATCCGTTGGCAACACCAACACCACCACCGCGACGAGCACTGAATCCACCGCGCCCACCAAAACCGCCACGGTTTGCATTGAATCCACCGCGACCAGCTTGCGGGCTACCTCCGCTGCAAATAGTTTAAATTATGAATAAAAAGAGCTTTTTGAAATGTGGTTTAATGTTACCTATTTAAGCCAGGATTGCGATTACGGTTAAACAATTCACCATTAGCATTATGTACACTTGGCGCCATCGGTGGTCCATTCCCAAAGCGGGTTTGCTTGCTACCAAACGACATTGGCTGTTGTTGCTGATGCTCTACAGCGGGCAATGCAAAGCCGCGACGATCTTGTCCAATATTATTTGATGAGCTTGGACCTGCCCGTTGATTGCCAGCTTGGAAGTCATTGTGATTCACATTGCCGCCACCACCGCCTTGATTAAACTTATTTTTAAAGCCTTGTGCAGGATAATCAAAACTTTGGTTCTGCTGTGCTAATCCCTTATATGGCGCACCGCGCTGCTGTCTGAAGTTGCCCTCATTTCGCATGGGACCGAAGTGACTTTCATTTGAGTTTTGTTGTGCACGGGCTCCTCGGAAACTGTTGCCTCCACGATTAAAGTTGCCTCCTCCGTCATGTCCTAATATTAAATTGTATTTGTGTTGTTTGTTTATTGCAGGGGAATATCCTTACCTTGCATGTTCCTCCGGTTGCCGGCGCCCCCGCCACCACCACCGCCACCGGCTCCACCACCTCCTCCGCCTCCACCACCTCTTCTGTCTTTTGGCCTGCCCGGCTCGACGACAATCGTCTGTCCCTTGAACTCTACGCCATTTAGCGCAGCTATCGCTGCCTCAGCCATGTCAATCGTCTCCAAGTGGACAAAGCCGCATCGGTTCATAATATCGCATTCGACAACAATTCCATAATTTGTGAACAAATGTCGCAGCTCCTCGGGCTTGCAGCCAGGCGGCAAGCTGCCCACAAACACTTTGGCGGTCTGTAAGGGAAGTAAAAATTTGCTTGTACTTGCTTTTTTGCAGGCGCTTACAATTATTTACGTACAGACATATAAATACTTTTCTCTATAATTTTCGGGTTTTTTTTTATCTTCTTCTTCTTTTCTTTGACCTGCCGGACCAGTGATGCCAATTTTTACTAGAAGAAATAGCTATTTCTTGTGGGGACACACTGTTTTTATCAGCTGATCCAGTTAACAGAGTTTAACGATTTTTAAATTTTTAATGGCTTTTTGCAGTATTTTATGATATGGAGGTAGTTTTTGAAATAAAATTAATAATGTATAAATAAAAAAATTTAACCATCTAATTTTGATTTTTGTTCAACAAATAAATATCGCTTTCTTTACGCTTTAATTTCTTCATTTGCTTTGACCAGCCGGGCAAAATCTTAACAATAACATGCACTGTTAATTAACACTCAGGAACAATTGGCAATTATTTACTCTGTTATCGTTAACAGCCCCAATAACGATAAAAGAGCTCGATTTGTATGGGATTTGACAACTTTAAATGAAGTTTTCTTAACTAATTATGCAAAAAAGTTAACTTCCGCTACTGGAAAACGCATTCTAAAATTTATTTGAGACCAAAATCACAATGATTGTTTCGATTTTCGGTAAAGTTGTCAAAGTAAACATTTACCGGCACTACAATCGATAACCTATCCATAACAGATAATTAATTGCACACCGAACAGCCTTGTCCAGCACTAGACAAAACCAGCACATTCATTGATACTTCGCAAAAAAATATCTGTTCGATTAATATCGATACTTCGTGAAGAAAATATCTCGATAAAATATAGATTACAGTTACTGCTTATTTTTAAAAATAAGTGTCACAGGAAAAGCTAGTTGAACGTTTAAAATGAAAATGCGCCACGCTTGCATGGACATATTCTCGGAACAGGCTTTGCCCCATGATCAGAGCAGCCTGGCGAACATGGTAAACAAGTAAGTCGACTTTAAAGTAATCCGCAATGATCCATTCCCACAAAAGATGTACCAGTCCTGCTGCATAAATGTTCAAATTGCGCTTAGATTCCAGCTCCAGTTCGAACAGTGCTACCAGTTTCTGAGCCTACAGATAAAACAAATCAAGTTGGATCCCTTGGAAATTAAAATCGAAGTGGAGCCGGAAGAGACCACTACAACAACATCGAATTATAACCGTTTTGAGTCCAGTCAGGCGTCTCTCTGTCCAGACGTAAAAGCAAAGTGGAAACGAAGCTCAACACCTGTCACCACAGCAGTATCGATGGACCTGGAAGAACCACATCCTCATCAAGTGAATTCTTCTCAGTTACCAATATGGAAGAGGACAGCAGCACGATGTTAATGGAGAACAAAATCGGTGCAGACTTGGACAACGCGACAGAGCAGGCTAGCTCTTTAACTGCTTCGGAAGATGTCCAGAAGAATGTGAAACAAATGTAAACTATGCCCAAAAACGTTTGTCTAAACAGCGTTTTGATATCCACATAAGCAGAAAACATTTAATCGGGTCACCTAACTTCGAATACACGAGTTTCAACACACTGGAAGACGCCCATACAGGTGTGACCAGTGCCCAAAGACTTTTATACTCGAAAATAGTTTTAATGTGCACATAAAAAACCACACTGGCGAACGGCCCTTCAAGTGTACCTATTGCGATAAGGATTTAATACTTAAGTCGAATCTTAAAATACATACTCTAAATCATTCTGGTGAACGGTCGTTTAAGTGTGAAGACTGCGATTCATCATTCAGGCAGCACAATCATCTTCATAAACCCAAGCGAACACATACTGGCGACCGTGCATTTGAGTGTACCTATTGCGATAAGGGTTTTACCAAAAAGTCAAATCATGAAAAACATATTCGCATTCAAACTGACAAAACACATCCAAAGGAATAACTCAAGAACAAGCCCACTTTCAAGACGGCTTTTAAAACCGTTCATGAAGTTCAATTTTGTTTTGAACTTAGTCTTCAGGAACTGCTGAAATCTCCAGAGCCACCTCCAAAAAGCAGCAATAGAATGAAGAAGAAAAAAAAAATAATAAAAAATAAAATAAAAAGCATTTTTTAAATTTTATAGCTTGCAAAACAAACTTGTATTATTTCACATAGTGATAAAAAAGTTTTGTTCCAAAAGTCTTGGCCAATTCGCAGAGTTTTGCAATTTTGTAATCCAAGCCAAGCCCCACTTCCGTTTTTTGTGACTTTACGCAACACTCAGTTTTGCTTATATCATCAAATCCTTGGGGTCGATTGGTGTGATTTCTTTGACTGAATATTAAAAAATGAAAAAAAAATTTTACTTGACTTCAATTTTCTTTTTTATATTAAGGCGTACAAATGTCACGTTACGCCACTACGGAACTGCCCATATCAGATATATCAATTAATTTTTGTACAATTTATAAAAGTAAGAAATATTATTAGAAAAGTTTTTCATATGAAAACCTTATCTTGAACCGTTTGATCCTGGAAAATTATAATATTAAATTCAAGTGAGTTTAGCTGAGATATCTATATAAACAAAAAAGAAAAAAAGCAAACAAAAAAAGAAAATGCTTGCCGCCTTATTTTGAACTGCGATAATTATAACTATCAAACACTAGGAAAAATTATAGCACGAATCGATTTGTTCCAAGAAAAACATCTGTTCGACTTCAATTATTGCACATTTAAAAAAAATTGAAATAAATCTACAATTATTAATGGAGAGACGGACACCTGGAAAGGGAAAGATTACAAACTGATCCTTTAAAATGGAAGTTTGCCGCGCTTGCATGAGCAGCTCGTTGAGCTTGGTGGATATATTCTCTGAACAGCCTTTGCCCCATGATCAGAGCAGCCTGGCGGACATGGTAAACAAGTTAGACGACTTTAAAGTAATGCGCGATGATCCATTCCGACAACAGATGTGCGAGTCCTGCTGCATAAATGCTCAAATTGCGTTTAGATTCAAGATCCAATTCGATCAGTGCTCCCAGTTGCTGAGCCTACAGACAGAACAAGTCAAGCTCCCCTTGGAAATTAAAATCGAAGTGGAGCCGGAGGACACCACTACGCGACAGAACATGCAAGGGATTCTGTCTCCAACGACGACGAGCATTAACTGCTTTGAGTCTTACTTGGACGTATCTCATAAGCTTGAATACGCTGAAGAACAAACATTTAACTGTAAAGTTTGTCCTGCAACATTCAGTTTGGAAATCTATCTAGATCAACATAAGCATAAACACACTAAAAAATACAAATGCAAACTATGTTCTGCCCTTTTACCGAACAAATGTAATTATCAAAGACACATAAAAAACCACACTGGCGAATGGCCCTTCAAGTGTTCCCATTGCGATAAAGGTTTTATGCAAAAGTCAGTTCTTAAAGCACATATTCGAACTCATAATGGCGAACGGCCCTTCAAATGTTCTCATTGCGAAAAGTCTTTTGGACAAAATTATCATCTTAAAGTGCATAGCCGCATTCATACTGGTGAACATCCTTATAAATGTGAAGAGTGTTCAATGACTTTCAGCCAGCTTTCAAATCTAAAAACACACCAATTCCATCACATTGAAGAACGTCCATACAGTTGTGACCAGTGTCCTAAGACTTTTATACAGAAATATTCACTCAATACGCACATGAAAGGCCACACTGGTGAATGGCCATTCAAGTGTTCCTATTGCGATAAAGGCTTTCTACATGAATTAAGTCTTACAACACATATTCGCAATCATACTGGTGAGCTTCCATTCAAGTGTGAAGAGTGCCTGGCAAAATATTGCCAATGGAATAATCTTGATGAAAAAGAGCGGAAGCACAAGGATAAACCCATCAAGATGGCTTTTAAATCCAGAAGGCACCTTCTCAAACATATTCAAGCCGTTCATAAAGTTGAGCTGGATCAAATGTCCTGTGTACCAAAGGCTCTGGAAACAGTTTAAATTTCCAAAAAAGGAATGCAAGGAAAAGAATTCAGTGTGGCAAGCGAAAAAACGTAACAGAAGACGACAATTTGCTGTGAAAACCACCCAATACTGAAATTCAGCAAATGGCTATCGAAATTCGAATTTCAAATGGATTTGGAATAAGATATCGCTAATAATACATTAAAATGTTAATTGAATATTAAAATATAATCTTTTTTCTTTTGATCGACATATTGCCAAGTTTATAAGTTTATTTGTTCACTACAAATAACAAAGTCAACAAATAATTGTAAAGTTGTTAAAAAAAAACGTTCGATTGTCGATTTAGATAATTGTAAATAAAAAGTTCGCTTAAAAACCAGTCAAATTAGATAATAATTGTAAGCTTTCATCAAACAAAAACACTTATTCAATGTTACAAGTTAAATTGCATCTGTGTCAGCATCTGAGTAAGACGCTTGTTGCCATCGGGCGGCATGCGATGTTGCATCGTTGCAGCGATATTAATAATTGCTTTGCATCGTTGTTCCAGATATATCAAAGAGCATCTTTTCTGATAAACCTGACAACATGATGACATTATTTTAACATACTCCTGATAGATAATATCCATGGCAGCCAGGATAACATCGGGCAAGACTTGAATTACATCGGAACGTAAAGCCTTTATATTGCAAAGGCAATCGTCAACCTTCTCACAGTTCTCGGGTATCAGATGAGTTACGATTAAAATTTCAGAAGCCATCAAAATATCACCTGCATGATATTTGTCGAAAAATTGTAGAAACTTTACGAGCAATTTATAAGTTTCTAACAGTTCCGGTTGAACAGATCTACAACGTTTAGATAGATGCGGACACAACAATTCCGCAAACTTAACAAGCCAAGTCCGCACTCCTTTCTCGCCTGTCGGCTGTTGCACAACCTGTGACAGAAGAGTGCACAACAAAGCCAAGGCCTTATCCTGCTGTCCGGCTATAAGATACATCTCGATGGCATGCTCAAATTTACAGCGTTCGGCCAACTCATAGGCTACTTTGGCAGCCAAATCATTCTGGTCAAAGTTCACGACGGGTAATTGTCCAAAGATGCCGCTACTGGTAAAAGAAATATTGAAAGAAAAGTAGTATTTCAGAATTGTTTTTCATTAAAAAATAGAAATGTGCAAAAAATTATAAAACAAAAAGTGATAAATATCTAGAATTTTCTTAATATAGCAACATACTCTAAGCAGCGAATCAAACGAACAGTTCCAAAACTTACGTTTCTTTTAGAGGTTCTGTGGTGAAAACCATAATTCTCAGAAATTAAAAAAAATTCAAATAGGTTAATTTTGGAGAACGCCTTGGATTCCGGATTGAAACTCTGAGCCTAAGTGATCGGTTACGTGCAGCTTCGAATTTTGATTTTTTAATCTTTCTATATAATTTCAGAGGCCGCAAAGTACGTTAAACGAAATAAAACATTGTCATACATTTTTTTCAAAAATTTCTACAAAAAACAAGTAAGAATACTCTAGTCGAGTGTGCCCGACTACGAGACTCCCTGCTCCCAACCTGCATTTCAAGCAGTTCAGCGGCAACACAAGCAAGCAGCGTACTCAACTTGCACAGTGCATATCAAACTGTTGTTTCAGCCTGCTGAGACAGTGGAAATAAGTTTTTCCATAACTTTGGTGCTATTTATCCGATCGTGTTGAAATTTAAACATACATGTGTACCAAAAATTAAGCTCTATCTTTAAAATTATGGCTGTGGGAGTCTTTTGCGATTTGCGGGGGTGCGGGGGGGTGCATCCGAAATTTGAAATAAACTTGATCTGCGTATGGTATACAGGAACCTACATGCCAAGTTTGGTGTCTCTAGCTCTTATAGTATCCGAGATCTGTGTGTTCATACGGACAGACGGACAGACAGACAGACAGACGGACATGGCTAGATCGTCAGGGCTGTTGATGCTGATCAAGAATATATATAGTTTATATAGTCGAAAATACTTCCTTCTGCCTGTTACACACATTTGCAGTACTTTATAACTCCCTTTTTCCCATATTTAATGGGAACAGGGAGTAAAAAGAGTATATTTGTAAAATGTCCGTCTGTCTGCCTATGTATCTATTCGTTCGTCTGTCTGTCTATTTGTCCGTATGTACCCAATTTTTTCCCACAGTTTGAAACAGCCAAAACTTGGTATTCATGTTAATATATTATTAATTCGATTAATCAAGCTAGCTTTTATCAAAATTATAAAACTTTCTATCAAATAGTAAATACTAACTTAGTCAAACTGAATAGTTGCTTACCCTGAATAAAGCCACGGATCATACGGATTGAGCGTGCCAAAAATTAACTGCAACATTTTAGTGTTATTGTTTTCCATAACGAGATCTGTGAGGCAATTAAGCATTAGACTGTCACCATCGGTGTCCTTGACATCACGCAACAAGTAATAGTAATTCATGGCATCCTTAGTCCTCGTTTGCTCAAATCCTTTCGCGTACGTGATGATTAGACGTACCACATTCAGACGGCACATAGGCGTCATATCTTCCGGTTTGCTGCTGAGCAGCGGCTGGAGTGCATCACTGGGTGTGTTCAGAATGGAGAGCTCATTTAGTGCAATGGCCATATGCACGGCATGTGATCGATTCGTAGCGGTTCGAGACAGCAACTCAATGGCCGACTCAAAGTGTCCCATTAGTATGAGCATTTGAAATTTAACTTCCACAGATTCGTATTCTATCAAACATTTCTTGTCGCATTGCTTTCGAATCAGAGATTTGATTTGATCAACGCTGAGCTGCTTCATGCTGCGAGACGTGGATAAGTTCATCCATAGAAAGTCATCGACGCTGCGAAGTACCTTGGGGTGCGGCGCTTCCAAATCGAAGGAAAGCACAAATGCGTATACCTTTGAAAGAGAATAAGTGGATAAATGTTGGATAACAGGGCATCTATAATTTATAAAATAATTTAAATTCCAATTAGGTGCAGCATATTGAATCGATCATACAAATTTTAATCCTAGTTCCGATGGTTTAAAAACAAAATTTCATTTTTTCCAACGTATTACGATTATAGTTATTATGGTTGATTCAAATATTTTACGTTCGGCATTTGATTATATCTAACTAAGAAATATTCAAGAGCTAGATAATTGCTTAAACCGACTTGTTTCGTCCGACGTCAATAATTATGATTATAATAAGATGCAAAAATACACAGGAAAAATTGACTTATTTTGTGTTAAGTTTTAAACCAAAAACATAGGAAATGAGCGAGGAATATTTTACCATATCAAATTATATTAGATTCTTTCGCGTACCGCTTTTTTATAAGGATCGCTGCAGTTGCGCAATTTTCCGCTATACTCAGCTGTTAGTTTCTGCTCCAACATGATAATGTCCCACTTCTGCATACAATCCTCTTGATAAACCATAGGCTTTATGAGCTGTTTATGCTGTATGAGATCACTTAGTTCGGGAGAAATATTGCCCCATTCGTGAAGAAACTCAGCAGCAGCTGATGGATCCCCACAGCGCAGACTATAGTACACATGTGGCCATAGAGGAAGACTGTTGTGGATATTGAGCAGGCCACGCATGGAATCCGGCACTCTAAAGTTCATACGCACCAAGGATTTGATCTTCTTGTAGAGAGTGGTTATGCCATCCAGCTGATCAGCAGTACGGACACGACTGATATCGCTACACATCTGCTGCCGGTAGCTCAGCTCCAGATAGCCACGAGCACTTTGCACAAATTGTGGCGCCAGCTGGCGTGGCTTGACAGGATCGTTGTTGGAGAGCGGTGGCGTTGCCTGGATCATAACCTTAAGGACATTCCACATTTTATGCACATCATAAAATTGTGCTTCTGTAAGTTGGGTGAACTGATCTACTAGATTAGGTCGTTTTAATTGCGGGCATTGATTGTATTTGAGTATTGTTTCGGAGTATAGAGTATTAATGCATTTGGGGTTTGGCACAGTGGTGAAAAGCTGAAAACATGGCTGCAGCTTGGCATGTTTAGTTGGCTGAGTTTCAACGTCAGACAGAGAATTGAATATACATTCCTTACGTGCATCCCACTCGGCATAGATGGATTTCCATTTACGATTTTCCTGTGTCTTATATATAGTTGAAGTTGTCTCATCAAGCATATTAACTATGATATCCTGTCGCATCTTCTCCAGAAGCCCAGCCACATCGGTATCTGTCTCGGGGTCTTTAGTTTCACGGAATGCCAGTTTTTCAATCTTTTCCGTTAGCTTCTCAATATCTACGCCCCCTAATAGAAGCATTTTCTTTCCCTCCTCATCAGTTTTAAAATTTTGGTCTTGTTTCAGCCTTGCATGCATTTTTTCTGTGTCCCGCAGCACCTCAGTCAGCGTGCGATTCACCTGAGTAGAACTTAGGCACACAACTCCCAGAAGTTCTGCCCGCTTTAGCAGTTCACTAAAACTGGTATCCATTTTTAGTTTAATTTTTTTTTCTTTAGTGTTATTTTATTATATTTTATTTTTTAACAACTTAGAAGGGTACTATTCTATTCAGAAAGGACAATGCTAATGCTGATTTGATGAAACTAACACTCTCCTGCTTTTGTTCAACATGTATGACAGATTTTTTAACTTAATACTCGCCTGCTTTTGTTCAAAATGTTCCAAAAATAGGCTATTTTTTTTTCTATAAATCATCTGACGATCTAGCACTAATCTCTTTGGCTGTTCGTCTGTACGTCCATCAATATAAACGCGTCAATCTCTGAGACATCCATTATTGCCAACTAAAAACAGTTGACACAATTTAATGCGATTATGAAGGAATTAAAAATTTTAAATATAAGAAATTAAAATTAAGTTTATACTTTAAATTAAAATTATAACTAAAGTTAAAATTAACTGGGATAAAAATAGTAAAAATAGGTCAAACAAGTAAGAATGCTCTAGTCGAGTGTGCCCGACTACGAGACTCCCTGCTCCCAACTTGCATTTCAAGCAGTTCAGCGGCAACACAAGCAAGCAGTGCACTTAACACGTAAACTGCGTGTCAAACTGTTGTTGCTGCCAGCTGAGACGGGCGTAATAGATTCTTCTATAACTTTGGTGCTATTTATCCGATCGTGTTGAAATTTACACATCCGAAAGACATTGATTAAACATACATGTGTACCAAAAATTAAAGCTCTATCTTTAAAATTGTGGCTGTGGGAGTCTTTTGCGATTTGCGGGGGTGCGGGGGGGTGCATCCGAAATTTGAAATAAACTTGATCTGCGTATGGTATACAGGAACGTGCATGCCAAGTTTGGTGTCCCTAGCTCTTATAGTCTCTGAGATCGACGCGTTCATACAGACGGACAGACGGACAGACAGACAGACAGACGGACATGGCTAGATCGTCATGGCTGTTGATGCTGATCAAGAATATATATAGTTTATATAGTCGGAAATGCTTCCTTCTGCCTGTTACACACATTTGCAGTACTTTATAACTCCCTTTTTCCCATTTTTAATGGGAACAGGGAGTAAAAATTGATTGGGAAAACCCAGCAAAACCCAAGCAGACCAAAAATAATAAAAAGAAAAAAAGTTAGTAATAATTAGTTATCAAACATTGTTAACTACGAGCTAAAAAAGTTAAAATAGAATTTTTAATAATAAGAAGAGAGGATTCAGAATTGAAAACACGAAAAAGTCTTTTATAATCAGCACAAAGTAGAGCAAGGCATTTGGCTGAGATCATACAAATATATGTATTTAAAGTTATTAGTTTTAAGCTTTTTTTTACATTTTTACAAGAAAGAATTTTCACAATTTCAAATATTTCTTTAATTATCCCATAACTTTTAGACGTCTGCTTAAATAAAAATTATTTACAATTTCACACGTTGCTAAACATCAATGTTCCCTTATAATTTTATATAACTTTAATTCAGTGAAATTAAGACAAATAGTGTGTGATTATATAGATAGCATTATTTTTAAATAGCGGTAAATATAGCTATCATCACTGTCGATGGGTCTGAAAGTAGAAAATACTTATCAAGTGAACTGTTCTCAACTTACAACATGGAGAGGCAAAGCAGCATGATATCAATGGAAAACGAAATGGTTTCAGACAAAGACAACGCGATAGAGCAGGTTATCTCTTTATCGGTTTTGGAAAATTTGCAGGAAATTTCACTTGCATCCAGCTTTGATAACTACATTAACATTGCCAGCCATACTGACGAACATCCATTCAAATGCTCCTATTGCGATAAAGCTTTTGTTGATAAATCCGATCCTTACAAACATATTCGCATTCATACTGGCGAACGTCCCTTCAACCTATTGCTATATATCTTTTGTACAAAAAACAACTCTTTAAACTCGCTATATTTTGAGCTTCCTTACAAGTATGACCATGACTTTCTGTGAGCTTTCAAATTTTAAAATACCCCATTTTCAACACACTGATAAACGTCCATACCTGTGTGACCATTGTCCAAAAACTTTTAGACACAAACATAGTCTTAATGTGCTCATGAAAATCCACACTGGCGAATGGCTCTTCAAGTGTTCCTATTGCGATAAGGGTTTTACCAAAGAGTCAAATCTTGAAAAACATATCCTCATTCATACTGGCAAAATACCCCTAATAGAATAATCTTGATAAAAAAAGAGCTTAAGGAGAAACCCAACTACAAGATTAAACTAAAATACAAAGATTGAATTACAATACAAAAAACAACTTTTCAAACATCTTCAAAGTTTAGTTGGATAAATATGTTCTCAGTCTCCTTAAGTCTTTAGGATCAGTTGATACCACCAGGAAGAAAAAAGGAAAGCAAAATGAAATTTTTGAAAAAATAAAAATGCATTATTGTTAAACTGTATTTTACATATTATAATTACAAGAAATTGACCTCAAATGCATTGTACACCTGTGTAAAGAAAATATTTTCTAAAATATTTCCACAAATTATCAGCTCAATCTTCAGAATAGTTATTAAAAAGTTTGCTAATAGCTCATCTTATTTATATCCGCATTATACCCAACAATTCTTTACTTTTTCCTCAACATTTAAACATTTATTTTAATAAAATCGTACCAACAGTTTTTGAAAAGATTCTATGTTAATAATCGATTTACTGTTAATGAAAGCCATGAGCTGAATTTCAGCATTGGGTGGCTTTCACAGCAAGTAGAAATGAGCTTTTTCGCTTGCCAGACTGTGAATTCTCTTCCTTGCTTTCTTTTTCGCATCCATTGCGTCTTTTTTGAGACGCTTTTGGAAATTTAAACTATTTTCAGAGATTTTTGGGTATCTTTATCCAGCTCAGCTTTATGAACTTTTTGAATATGTCTGAAAAGTTGTCTTTTCTCTTTAAAAGCCATGGTGAAGGTTGGCTTGACGTTGAGCTTGCGTTCCTTTTCATCAAGATTATTCCATTGGGTATATTTTGCAAGGCACTGTTCACACTTGTATGGAAGTTCGCCAGTATGCAGACGAATATGTGTTTTAAGAAATGATCTTTGTATAAAACCTTTATCACAATAGGAACACTTGAAGGGTCGTTCGCCAGTATGAGTTAGGGTATGTCTTTTAAGAGTTGAATTTTTTGTAAAACCCTTATCACAATAGGAACACCTGAACGGACGTTCACCAGTGTGGCTTCTTATGTGCGTATCGAGATCACATTTTAGAACATAAGTGTTTGGGCACTGGTCACACTTGTATGGAAGTTCACCAGTGTGTTTAAGCTTGTGTCTACGAAGGCTGAGGCCCAGCCTGAATGTTTTCTGACACTCTTCACACTTATACGGTCGTTCACCAGTATGAATTAGTGTATGTCGTTGAAGGAGATATTTTTTTGCAAAAGTCTTTTCACAATGCGAACATGTGAAGTATTGTTCGTCAGTGTGGTTGCCACTGCTCATGTGGTTATCAAAACGCTGTTTGATGACAAAAGTTTTTGGGCACAGTTCACATTTATACAAATGCTGTTCTACATTTTTTGGTGATGGATTCTTCTGAACACCTTCCGAATCTGACAAAGAACTCTCTTGCACCATACCGTTGTCCAAGTCTGTAACAATATCGTTCTCAATTAACATGATGCTACTCTCCCCTTCCATATTGTAAACTGAGACCAATTCACTTGATGAGGATGCGGGTCTTTCAGACCCATCGATACGGCTTTTGCTGCTGGTGAGAAAGCCGACGTCCACATCGCTTGTACGTCTGGACAGAGGTACTCCCGTACTGGACTCAAAACGGTTGTAGTTCGATGTTGTTGGAGACATATTCTCTTTGAAGCTCTGTCGCGTAGTGGTCTCCTCTGAATCTGCCTCGAGTTTAATTTCCAAGGGATCCAGTTTGATTTGTTTTATCTGTAGGCTCAGCAACTGGAAGCACTGCTCAAACTGGAGTTTGAATCTGAAGGCAATTAGAACATTTATACAGCAGGACTCGCACATCTTTTGTGGGAATGGATCATCGCGGATTACTTTAAAATCGACTAACTTGTTTATCATGTCCGCCAGGCTGCTCTGATCATTGGGCAAAGGCTGTTCCGAAAATATATTCACCAAGCTCAACGAGCTGTTCATGCAAGAGCGGCAAACTTCCATTTTAAAGGCTCAGTTTGTGCTCTTTTCTTTTCTTTTCTTTATCCTTTAATAATTTTATTTATAATGATTGTATTTCTTAGTTCTTTTAAAAATATGCAATAATTGTAATCACACAGATGTTTTCTTTGGTATATATCGATAAGTGTTGGAGTAGTAATCGAATTTACTTTACAGTCTTTGGTAGAAAACGGCCCACAACTCCAAACTGAAATTCAGACTGAAGCTGTTATGCCTTAGATACTACATGACTATGTGAAAAAAATTAAAATTTTATTACCGGAACAATGTTCCAATATTTAAAGATCAATATATGTTTGCGAATTTTGCATATGTAATATGGTGCTAGTATAGTTTGTCCCTAGCAGGTTGAGGTGGATATAGATTGATAAGGGTGCCAATCAAAGTTGGGAGTTGATGATGACCAACTCATGGGAAAGAGGACTTCGTTGATGTGAGGAATAACAGCTGCTCATAGAAATATGCCTTATGTCATCACCTATATATAAATAGAGTATTGAATGCGAACGAACAACTCAATGCAAGCTCATTTTTCAAAATGTCCACCTGTTTGTCTGTTTGGTTGTCCGCATGAGCTCAACTTTTTGCTCCAGTACTGCTAGATCACCCAAACTAGACGAACCTTAAATTTCATTAAATCAACGCCTGATAACATTATATACCGACTAGCAGCTGAACGAAATTTACGTATAGTCTACCAGCATTCAAAATTTTCGAGGTATTAAGTGAATACCAACATATTTTTGATTCAATAGCCAAACTCTTATTCAAGTCTTATTTATATAAAGTAAAAATAAACAACGTTAAAGACAAAGATTGCAAATTATTAATTACATAATTATAGAATTTAACTCTAAAATAAAGTCATTAGGAATACATCACATTAATGTTTATTCCAGCATAAAACAAAACTATGTATATAGTGGATATTAGGGCAAAACAAAATTCAGAAGTTATGGAATTTATATGTAATGAGACAAACTTTATAAACAATGAAATTATTGTGGACAGGGAAAAAGATTATAGCGCTTTCGCAATAGAACGGAGAAATTGTCATATATTCTCAAATATATTTTAAACTAACTAATAGGATTCTAAGCGCACAGCGCTTTGACAAAGATACACCTGCTAAAATGAAAGTTGAAAACAACTCAAAATGTAACTAATATAACAAAACCGAACTACATATATATCTCTAATTCATTTTCAAATATACCACTTTCGATACTCAATACAACTGTTTTCCAACACTACAAAAGTACAACGATACAAATCCTCACTTTTTGAAACAAGAGTCGATGCGAACATATAAATCGATAACCAATTGCATTCACGAATGCAACATGAAATTATAAACAAATAGATATCACAAAAAAATAAGCAACTCAATTATTAAAGGAGACCAGAAGTGCAGGAAAAGGCAAGTTAACTAACTGAACTTTTGAAATGGAAGTTTGCCGCTCTTGCATGAACAGCTCGTTGAGCTTGGTGGACATATTTTCGGAACAGCCTTTGCCCAATGATCAAAGCAGCCTGGCGGATATGGTAAATAAGTTAGTCGCCTGTGAAGTAATCCGCGGTGATGAATTCCCGCAAAAGATGTGCGAGTCCTGCTGTATAAATGTTCAAATTGCCTTCAGATTCAAGCTCCAGTTCGAGCAGTGCTACCAGTTGCTGAGCCTACAGATAAAACAAATTCAGCTCGATCCCTTGGAAATTAAAATCGAGGTAGATTCACAGGAGACTTCTACAAAAAGATCGAACACCAACCGTTTTGAGTCTAGTTCGGGCGTCTCTCTGTCCAGACGTACAAACGAAGCGGAGATGAACCTCAACACCAGCCACCATATCGATGGGCTTGGAAGAAGCGTATCCTCAACAAATGAATTTTCAGTTTTCCATATGGAAGGGGAAAACAGCACAATGTTAATAGAAAACGAAATGGTTAGAGACCAGGACAACGCTATGAGCCAGGACAACTCTTCGTTGGATTCGGAGAAAGTTCGGAGTATACACAAGCTTAAACACACTGAAAAACGACCATTCAAGTGTGAAAAGTGTCCTGCAACATTCAGTTGGAAAAGCACTCTTAGTCAACACAAGCATTACCACACTGAAAAATATAAATGCAAACTGTGCTCTGCTCATTTAGCGAACAAACGTAATTTTACAAGCCACATGATAAGCCACACTGACGAACGTCCGTTCAAGTGTACCCATTGCGATAAAGGTTTTATACAAAAGAAATTTTTTAAGGCACATATACAAACTCATAGTGGCGAACGGCCCTTCAAATGTTCCCATTGCAACAAATCTTTTGTACAAAAAAATTGTCTTAGAATGCATAACCGCATTCATACTGGTGAACATCCTTATAAATGTGAAGAGTGTCCAATGACTTTTAGACGGGTTTCAAGTCTGAAAATACACCGATTTCAACACGCTGAAGAACGTCCATACAGCTGTGACCAGTGTCCAAAGACTTTTGTACAGAAACGATCACTTAATACGCACATGACATGCCACAGTGGCGAATGGCCATTCAAGTGTTCCTATTGCAATAAGGGCTTTCGATATAAATTAAGTCTTGAAACACATAGTCGTCTTCATACTGGTGAACTTCCGTATAAATGTGAAGAGTGCGTGGCAAAATACACACAATGGAATAATCTTGATGAAAAAGAGCGGAAGCTCAAGGACAAACCCATCAAAATGGCTTTTAAATCCAGAAGGCACCTTGTCAAACATATTCAAACCGTTCATAAAGTTGAGCTGGATCAACTGTCCAGAGTACAAAAGCCCCTGGAAACAGTTTAAATTTCCAAAAAAGGAAAGCAAAAAAAGACTTCACAGTCTGGCGAGTGAAAAATCGTAATAGAAGTAAAAGCGCATTTCACGACGACAATTGCTACAAGGTTGACGTTGATTTGCTGTGAAAACCACCCAATTCTGAAATTCAGCAAATGGCTATCGAAATTCGAATTTCAAATGGCTTTGGAAAAAGATATCGCTAATAATACTAAAATGTTAACTGAATATTAAATACCATCCTTTTTTCTTTAGATCGACACATTGCCAAGTTTATTCAGTACAAGTATACAAATAATTGTAAAACTGAATAAAAAGTTCGATTAAAAACCAGTCAAATTAGATCTTTCATCAAACAAAAACACTTATTCAATGTTACAAGTTAAATTGCATCTGTGTCAGCATCTGAGTAAGACGCTTGTTGCCATCGGGCGGCATGCGATGTTGCATCGTTGCAGCGATATTAATAATTGCTTTGCAGCGTTGTTCCAGATATATCAAAGAACATCTTTTCTGATATAGCTGACAACATGATGACATTCTTTTAACATACTCCTGATAGATAATATCCATGGCGGCCAGGATAACATCGGGCAAGACTTGAATTACATCGGAACGTTAAGCCTTTATATTGCAAAGGCAATCGTCAACCTTCTCACAGTTCTCGGGTATCAGATGAGTTACGATTAAAATTTCAGAAGCCATCAAAATATCACCTGCATGATATTTGTCGAAAAATTGTAGAAACTTTACGAGCAATTTATAAGTTTCTAACAGTTCCGGTTGAACAGATCTACAACGTTTAGATAGATGCGGACACAACAATTCCGCAAACTTAACAAGCCAAGTCCGCACTCCTTTCTCGCCTGTCGGCTGTTGCACAACCTGTGACAGAAGAGTACACAATAAAGCCAAGGCCTTATCCTGCTGTCCGGCTATAAGACACATCTCGATGGCAGGCTCATATTTCCATAAAACTTTCTATCAAATACTAAATACTGACTTAGTCAAACTGGATAATTACTTACCCTGAATAAAGCCACGAATTATACGGATTGAGCGGGCCAAAAACAAACTGCAACATTTTAGTATTATTGTTTGATCGACGCTGAGCTGCTTCCAACTAAGTAATACTCAAGAGCTTGATAAATATCGTTGTAGTTTTAAGCATTTTTTTACATTGAAATAGAACGAATTTTCACATTTTCAAAAGTTTCTTTAGTTATCCCTTAACATTGAAACGTCTCCTTAAATAAAAATTATTTACAATTTAACATCAATGTTAACTTATAATATTAATATAACTTTAATTCAGTGAAATTAAGACAAATAGTGTGTGATTATAATAGATAGATATATAGTCTGTAATTATAAGAAGGAGAGATATACATATGTATATGGAACGACTTGGAAAATGCTTGCCGCATTACTTTCAAATAGCGATAATTATAGCTATCATCACTATCGAAGGGTCTGAAAGTAGGAAATACTTATCAAGTGAACTGTTCTCAGCTTACAACATGGAGAGGGAAAGCAGCATGATATTAATGGAAAACTAAATGGTTTCAGACAAAGACAACGCGATAGAGCAGGTTATCTCTTTATCGGTTTTGGAAAATTTGCAGGAAATTTCATTTGCATCCAGCTTTGATAACTACATTAACATTGCCAGCCATACTGACGAACATCCATTCAAATGCTCCTATTGCGATAAAGCTTTAGTTGATAAATCCGATCCTTACAAACATATTCGCATTCATACTGGCGAACGTCCCTTCAACCTATTGCTATATATCTTTTGTACAAAAAACAACTCTTTAAACTCGCTATATTTTGAGCTTCCTTACAAGTATGACCATGACTTTCTGTGAGCTTTCAAATTTTAAAATACCCCATTTTCAACACACTGATAAACGTCCATACCTGTGTGACCATTGTCCAAAAACTTTTAGACAAAAACATAGTCTTAATGTGCTCATGAAAATCCACACTGGCGAATGGCTCTTCAAGTGTTCCTATTGCGATAAGGGTTTTACCAAAGAGTCAAATCTTGAAAAACGTATTCGCATTCATACTGGCAAAATACCCCTAATAGAATAATCTTGATGAAAAAGAGCTAAAGGAGAAACCCAACTATAAGATTGAATTACACCACAAAAAACAAGCCATCTTCAAAGTTAAGTTGGATAAATATGTTCCCAGTGTCCTTAAGTCTTTTGGTTCAGTTGATATATCCAGGAAGAAAAAAGGAAAGCAAAATGAAATTTTTGAAAAAATAAAAATGAATAATTGTTAAAAAAAGCTTAAGCTATTGTTTAAATTGGGTTATGGCTAACTACATTTTACATATTATAATTACAAGAAATTGACTTCAAATGCACTGTACACTAGTGTTTAGAACATATTGTCTAAAATATTTCCACAAATTATCAGCTCAATCTTCAGAATAGTTATTAAAAAGTTTGCTAATAGCTCATCTTATTTATATCCGCATTATACCCAACAATTCTTTACTTTTTCCTCAACATTTAAACATTTATTTTAATAAAATCGTACCAACAGTTTTTGAAAAGATTTTATGTTAATAATCGATTTACATTTTAATGTGTTGTGTTTATACATTTATAAGGAATGAAAATTTTTAATTTCGAAAGCCATGAGCTGAATTTCAGTATTGGGTGGCTTTCACAGCAAGTCGAAATGAGCTTTTTCGCTTGCCAGACTGTGAATTCGATTCCTTGCTTTCCTTTTCGCTTCCTTTGCGTCTTTTTGGAAATTTAAACTATTTCCAGAGATTTTTGGGTATCTTTATCCAGCTCAGCTTTATGAACTTTTTGAATATGTCTGAAAAGTTGTCTTTTCTCTTTAAAAGCCATGGTGAAGGTTGGCTTGACGTTGAGCTTGCGTTCCTTTTCATCAAGATTATTCCATTGGGTATATTTTGCAAGACACTCTTCACACTTGTATGGAAGTTCGCCAGTATGAAGACGAATATGTGTTTTAAGAGCCGATTTTTGTATAAAACCCTTATCGCAATGGGAACACTTAAAGGGACGTTCGCCAGTATGAGTTAGGGTATGTCTTTTAAGACGTAACTTTTTTGAAAAACCCTTATCGCAATAGGAACACTTGTGGGGATTATCACCAGTATGTGTCCGCTTGTGTTCTTGAAGAGTAGAGCGTAGACTGAATGTTGCATGGCAAAATTCACACTTATATGGCCGTTCACCAGTATGAGTAAGGATATGTATTTTAAGACTTGACTTATATATAAAATCCTTAACGCAATTGGAACACTTGAAGGGCCGTTCACCAGTATGAGTTAGGGTATGTACTTTCAGAGTTGATTTTTTGGTGAAACTCTTATCACAAGAGGAACACCTGAACGGACGTTCATCAGTATGGCTTCTTATGTGTGGGAGTTCTCCAGTGTGCTTGAGCTTGTGTCTACGAAGACTGAGGCCCAGCCTAAATGTTTTCTGACACTCTTCACACTTATACGGTCGTTCACCAGTATGAATTAGTGTATGTCGTTGAAGGAGATATTTTTTTGCAAAAGTCTTTTCACAATGCGAACATGTGAAGTTTTGTTCGTCAGTGTGGTTGCCACTGCTCATGTGGTTATCAAGTCGCTGTTTGATGACAAAAGTTTTTGGGCACAGTTCACATTTATACAAATGCTGTTCTACATTTTTTGGTGATGGATTCTTCTGAACACCTTCCGAATCTGACAAAGAACTCTCTTGCACCATACCGTTGTCCAAGGCTGTAACAATATCGTTCTCAATTAACATGGTGCTACTTTCCCCTTCCATATTGTAAACTGAGACCAATTCACTTGATGAGGATGCGGGTCTTTCAGACCCATCGATACGGCTTTTCCTGCTGGTGTGAAAGTCGACCTCCACATCGCATGTACGTCTGGACAGAGAAATCCCTGAACTGGACTCAAAACGGTTGTAGTTCGATGTTGTTGGAGACAGATTCTCATTAAAGCTCTGTCGCGTAGTGGTCTCCTCCGAATCTGCCTCGATTTTAATTTCCAAGGGATCGAGCTGGATTTGTTTTATCTGTAGGCTCAGCAACTGGTAGCACTGCTCAAACTGGAGTTTGAATCTGAAGGCAATTTGAACATTTATACAGCAGGACTCGCACATCTTTTGCGGGAATTCGTCACCGCAGATTACTTTACAGGCGACTAACTTGTTTACCATATCGGCCAGGCTGCTTTGATCATTGGGCAAAGGCTGTTCCGAAAATATGTCCACCAAGCTCAACGAGCTGTTCATGCAAGAGCGGCAAACTTCCATTTTAAAGGCTCAGTTTGTGCGCTTTTCTTTCCTTTTCTTTATCCTTTAATAATTGTTCTTTTAAAAATATGCAATAATTGTAATCAAGCAGATGTTTTCTTTGGTATATATCGATAAGTGTTGGAGTAGGTATCGAATTCTAAAACTATTATCGTTACAAATAAACAGTCCTTAGTAGAAAACGGCCCACAACTCCAAACTGAAATTCAGACTGAAGCTGTTATGCCTTAGATACTACATGACTATGTGAAAAAAATGAAAATTTTATTACCGGATTAAAGTAAAATTGAACAATGTTCCAATATTTAAAGATCAATATATGTTTGTGAATTTTGCATTTGTAATATGGTGTTGGTACAGTTTGTCCCTAGTTGGTTAAGGTGTGTATAGTTTGACTAAGGTGCCTATCAAAGTTGGAAGTTGATGATTACCAACTCATGGAAAAGAGGACTTCGTTGATGTGAGGAATAACAGCTGCTCACAGAAATGTCTGTCCGTTTGTTTGCCCGCATGAACTCAATATTTTTCCCCTTTAAGGATAGAGCAACCAAACTAGACGAACCCTATGTATGATTAAATCTACGCCTATTAACATTTTATGCAAACAAGCAGCTGAAATGTCCTCCAGAATATTGAATGTAATTTACGTGTAGTCTACCAACATTCAAAACTTTTTTTCAATCAATTGAAGTAGCTGAAACTTTATATTTAAAGGTAAACTTATATATTCTTGCTTCAATAGCCAAACTCTTATCCATATATATAAAAAACAAGGATTGCGAATTATTAATTAATTCAAGAAGAAAGATTTGCTGTGAGTGTCCGATCAATTCGAGCTTTATAAACTTTTAGTAACTAACGTGGTTCATGAGGCATTGTCAAGCATGTGAGAACACAAAAATTTAAAAAAAAAATTGTAGCTATTGGGGCCGTTGGGGCTTGTTGGTCTTTTTTTTAAACGCACAAATGCTCTAATTCTGAATAGGCGTTGAATTACACCTCGTTTATCCCAATATGACAATTCGTTTAAAAGCTATGAACATTTTAAAATTAGTGTGGCTTTTCCAAATTGAGATGAAATGGATGTCAGTTTGTGTATCTGTCTGTTTGTCAGTTTGTCTGTTTGTTGGTTTGTATCAACGCGTTGAGGTAGCTGTCTATAATTTGGTAGACTTGATCTCCATCATAGCCTAAGAAACGTTTGTTCTACCAATTTTCTGAAAAAGCCCTAGTTTAGCGGTAAAACGCTAAAAGCCGCTGGAATTGACACGCCCACAGTTTTCAAAACAAAAAAGCTACTAGACACGTTCTATTTTTCATTGGAAAGGTATTATATCTTAGGTATTATTATATTCTGAGCTTTTAAGCTTACCTTGGCAGTTTTCGGTCTTAACAATTTTAATAATATTTATAAATGTTGTAGCCATTGAAATTCCGCAACTTTAGATCTCGTCATCGCGAGAGATTACCTGTTTGATGTACCTATTACGGATACTACTACTACTACTACAATAGGCATTAACGAGTAGTCCGAGTATGCTTTTTGCAGAATAACCTGAGTTCAACTCCCAGGAAGGTTGATTTTCTTTTTTTTTTATATTTTGTTTTTTTTTTTATCAGAGTCAGAGAAAATGTTAAGGGCAACAAAGGATATATCTCTAATTATTTTCAAATATATCAATTACGATACTCAATACAACTGTTTTCCAACACTACAAAAGTACAACGATACAAATCCTCCCTCTTTGAAACAAGAGTCGATGCGAACATATAAATCGATAACCAATTGCATTCACGAATGCAACATGAAATTATAAACAAATAGATATCACAAAAAAATAAGCAACTCAATTATTAAAGGAGACCAGAAGTGCAGGAAAAGGCAAGTTAACTAACTGAACTTTTGAAATGGAAGTTTGCCGCTCTTGCATGAACAGCTCGTTGAGCTTGGTGGACATATTTTCGGAACAGCCTTTGCCCAATGATCAAAGCAGCCTGGCGGATATGGTAAATAAGTTAGTCGCCTGTGAAGTAATCCGCGGTGATGAATTCCCGCAAAAGATGTGCGAGTCCTGCTGTATAAATGTTCAAATTGCCTTCAGATTCAAGCTCCAGTTCGAGCAGTGCTACCAGTTGCTGAGCCTACAGATAAAACAAATCCAGCTCGATCCCTTGGAAATTAAAATCGAGGTAGATTCACAGGAGACCTCTACAAAAAGATCGAACTCCAACCGTTTTAAGTCTAGTTCGGGCGTCTCTCTGTCCAGACGTATAAACGAAGTGGAGATGAACCTCAACACCAGCCACCATATCGATGGGCTTGGAAGAAGCATATCCTCAACAAATAAATTTTCAGTTTACCATATGGAAGGGGAGAGCACGATGTTAATGGAAAATGAAATGGTTACAGACCTGGACAACACTATGAGCCAGGACAATTCTTCGTTGGATTCGGAAGAAGTTCGGAGTATACACAAGCTTAAACAAACTGAAAAATATAGATGTAAGCTGTGCTCAGTGCGTTTATCAAACAGAAGTAATTTTACAAGCCACATGAAAATCCACACAGATAAACGTTCCTTCAAGTGTATCCATTGTGATCAGACTTTTTTACGAAAATTCAGTCTTAATAGGCATGTTTTCATACACACTGGTGACCGACCATATAAATGTGAAGAGTGTCTTGCCACGTTTGCTTTGAAAAGCAATCTTGATCGACATAAGCATAATCACACTGAAAGATATAGATGCAAGCTGTGCTCTGTGCTTTTTACGAGCAAGCCTTGTTTTACAAGCCACATGAAAAGCCACTCTGTCATACGTCCCTTTAAGTGTATCCATTGTGATCAGACTTTTGTACGAAAATTCAGTCTTCAAAAACATATTCGCATTCATACTGGTGAACAACCATATAATTGCGAACAGTGTCCAATGACTTTCAATAGCTTAAATAGCATTAATAAACACAGGTTTAAACACACTGAAGAACGACCATTCAAGTGTGAAGAGTGTCCTGCAACATTCAGTTGGAAAAGTAATCTTAATCAACACAAGCATAAGCACACTGAAAAATATAAATGCAAACTGTGCTCTGCTCATTTAGCAAACAAACGTAATTTTACAAGCCACATGAAAGGCCACACTGGAGAACGTCCTTTCAAGTGTACCCACTGCGATAAGGCTTTTGTACTAAAATCCAATCTTAAAATACATATTCGACTTCATGTTGGTGAGCTTCCGTATAAATGTGAAGAGTGCGTGTCAAAATACACCCAATGGAGTAATCTTGATGAAAAAGAGCGCAAGATTACGGACAAACCCACCTTCAAGGTGGCTTTTAAAGAGAAAAAGCAGCTTCTCAATCACATTCAAGCCGTTCATAATGATAAGCTGGAAAAAATTGTTCCTAGAGTCCAAGAATGAAGTACAAGCGCATTCCAGGACGACAATATAAATTAAAATTGTTCATTCCTTATTATAATTGTAAATACAAGATATGCTAATAAGTAATACTTTAAAATTTAAACCTTATATCGAAATATTAAAATACAATCTTTTCAAAAAATGTTCGGACAATTTTATTAAGATAAATGAGACAATGTGAGGGAAAGAATCCGCGCATTTGGGACCAACCTTTTTGGGAATATAGCAAAGAATTTGGGGTCACTCAGCGTCAAATTCAACTTCACTTCAATCTAAGATGTTTTAGCTGATATGAATAAAATTAAATATAAAACAAGTAAGAATACTCTAGTCGAGTGCGCCCGACTACGAGACTCCCTGCTCCCAACTTGCATTTCAAGCAGTTCAGCGGCAACACAAGCAAGCAGCGTACTCAACTTGCACAGTGCATGTCAAACTGTTGTTTCTGCCTGCTGAGACAGGGGAAATAAGTTCTTCCATAACTTTGGTGCTATTTATCCGATCGTGTTGAAATTTACACATCCGAAAGACATTGATTAAACATACATGTGTACCAAAAATTAAAGCTTTATCTTTAAAATTGTGGCTGTGGGAGTCTTTTGCGATTTGCGGGGGTGCGGGGGGATGCATCCGAAATTTGAAATAAACTTGATCTGCGTATGGTATACAGGAACCTTCATGCCAAGTTTGGTGTCTCTAGCTCTTATAGTCTCTGAGATCTGTGTGTTCATACGGACAGACGGACAGACAGACAGACAGACGGACATGGCTAGTTCGCCTCGGCTGTTGATCCTGATCAAGAATATATATAGTTTATTTAGTCGGAAATGCCTCCTTCTGTCTGTTACACTCATTTGCAGTACTTTATAACTCCCTTTTTCCCATTTTTAATGGGAACAGGGAGTAAAAACAAAAAGTGTGAACAATAAACAAAAAACAACCCAACTGCGATATACTCTGTTTTCTGTACGTATACTAAATTAAATTCTTTTAAATACTACTTATATATATATGCTACAAACTATAAAATTCTTTCTACTAAGTGCAGAACGCTGCAAACGCCCAAAGCAGAGCGAGACGCGCACTTGTCAAAATGATCGCTCGTTTACTGGGGCGGGGGTGGGAGTGGTAAAAATCTATCGAAAAGATTAAATGGAGTCATACTGCAAAATTTGGGGTTTCTAGCTATAAGGTTGTAGGAGATACAGGTTTAGCTCATTTGCGGGGGCAGTAGTGGGATATTTTTTTTTTGGCAGGTCGGTCAAGGATGTGGTCAGTAGTCTTTATGTCAAATTTGGTTACTCTAGCTGTAAAACTGTGGAAGATATAGGTTTTTGCGGTTTGTGGGGGAAGGGGTGGGGGTTGGGGGGAGATCTTGACACTTTGTCTTACTATGGTATATACCAACATGTATACCAAGTTTGGTTGCTCTAGCTTCAAAACTGTGGTAAAAACTGCGTTCATACACACGGACAGACGGACGGGCGGACATTTCACAAACCCAATATACTCTTTTTTTCCATTTTGGAAAACAGAGTATAAAAATAAAATTTGTGCTCTGAGTCTTACTTATCTCTCAAAATTAATTTGAGGTTGATCGGGTAAAAAAAATTACATACAATGCTTTTTCACACTTTTTCCGACATTTTGTTTAAGCTTTTCAAAATAACTTTCTGAGGCTTTAAACGATTTTAAACCTGATCGCACTAAAAATACTCAATAAATATACAGATTCTTCCATTCATTTCGAAGAATTTTGAAAATGAATTTGAGGTTGGTTGGGTGAAAAACTGAAAACTTTCATGCCACGCTTTTCCGACCCTGTGGTTCAATTTTACAATATTATTAATTACTGAATTATTTTGTTTGATTATAGTTACAAATTCAAAAGATAAAATAATTGCTTGAAAATTGCATTTTACTAACAGCACTAATAAAAAAAATAAAAAACAAAGTAAACAAAACAATAACAAACAAAACAACAAACAATAATAAATTAATTATATGTAATGTAATTTTCAAATATAAATGTTTTATTATTATATAATGTTCAATAGTTCTAAGCAAATTACAATTATTTTTTTCTTAATTTTAATAATTAAATATTCATTGATTTCCTTTTTGGGGTGGCTCTAAAACAGTGGTGCCCACACTCAAGCTGCTCTTCAAGTGCGCGCACATGTGATTTGAAATTCGTATTTTGGGCACCACTGCTCTAGAAACTCAAACTGTTTCTGAAGACTCAGCCCAAGACCTACTCAACTTTATGTACGGTTTTAATATGTTTGAGAAGTTGCCTTTGGTATTTAAAGGCCATCTTGTAGCTGGGTTTGTCCTTGAGCTTGCGCTCTTTTTCATCAAGATTACTCCATTGGGTGTATTTTGCCAGACACTCTTCACACTTGTATGGAAGTTCATCAGTATGAATGCGCATATGCATTTTAAGATTGGATTTTAGAACAAAAGGCTTATCGCAATGGGAACACTTAAAGGGTCTTTGGCCAATATGCATTCGCTTGTGTATATGAAGATGCTGGAGCTGTCTGAATGCTGCATGGCAGTCTGCACACTTATATAGCCGATCATCAGTATGAGTTAGGCTATGTAGTTTAAGACTTGAATTTTGTACAAAAGTCTTATCGCAGTGGGAACATTTGAAAGGTAGTCCACCAGTGTGTGTCCGCTTGTGCTTAAATAAACTTCCGCTGTGAAAGTATTTTGCCGGACATTTGTCACACTGAAATGGGTATTTCACAGTATGAGTTAAGATGTGTTTATTTAGCACGTTTTTTGTAACAAAACCTTTATCGCAATAGGAACACTTGAACGGACGTTCACCAGTGTGGCTTCTCATGTGCCTATCGAGCTCAGTTTTTAGTACATAAGTGTTTGGGCACTGTTCACACCTATGTGGGAGTTCTCCAGTGTGTTTAAGCTTGTGTCTACGAAGACTGATGACCAGTCTGAATGTTTTCTGACACTCTTCACACTTATATGGTCGTTCACCAGTATGAATTAGGGTATGTTGTTTAAGAAGATATTTATGTGTAAAAGCCTTTTCGCAATGGCAACATTTGAAGGGACGTTCCTCAAGGTGGTTGCCAATGGTCATGTGGTTATCAAAACTCTGTTTGGAGAGAAAAGTTTTTGGGCACAGGTCACATTTGTACAATTGGCGTTTTACATTCCTTGGAGATGGATTCTTCTGGGCATCTTCCGTATCCGATAAAGAGCTAACCTGCTCTATCGCGTTGTCCAAGTCCGCACACATTTCATTTTCCATTAACATCGTGCTGTTGTCGTCTTCCATATTGTTAACTGAGAACAAATCACATGGTGAGGATGCGCATCTTCCCAGCCTTTCGATACTGCTTTTGCTGCTGGTGTTTAAGTTCACCTCCACGTCGCTTGAACGTGTGGACAGAGAGACCCCTGAACTGGACTCAAAACTGTTGTAGTTCGCTGTTGTTGGAGACGGATTCTCTTTCAAGTTCTGTTGCGTAGTGGTCTCCTCTGAATCTACCTCGATTTTAATTTCCAAGGGATCCAGTTTGATTTGTTTTATCTGTAGGTTCAGCAACTGGTAGCACTGCTCGAACTTAAACTTGAATCTGAACGCAATTTGAACATTTATGCAGCAGGACTCGCACATCTTCTGTGGAAATGGATCGTCATAGATTACTTTAAAGTCGACTAACTTGTTTACCATGTCCGCCAGGCTGATTTGATCATTGGGCAAAGGCTGTTCTGAGAATATATCCACCATGTTCAACGAGGTGTTCATGCAACCACGGCAAACTTCCATTTTAAAGATTCAACTGGTTATTTTTGCTTTTCCTGGTTCTTCTCTGCTTTATATTATTTAGTATTCATATATTTTCATTTCTGATTTTAGTATAGATGTGCAATAACTGTAATCGAACAGCTGATCTGCTTCGAAAATATCGATAAATATTATCGTGTTTGACTGGTGCTGGATAATTATAATTATTAATAATAACTATCGCATTTCAAAATAATGCGGCAAGCATTTATATATCTAACTCGAATTCATAGTCAACTTTCGTGTTATGTGACGACCATTTCAGTGTGAAGAGTGTCCTGCAACATTCAGTTTGAAAATCAATCTTAATCACTGGCGAATGGCAACTTAAGTGTTCTTATTGCGATAAAGATATAGACAAACCATCAAAATGACTTTTAAAAACAAAAGACAACTTCTCTTACATATTCAGACCATTCATAAAGTTGTGCTGGATCAAATTCCGAGTGTCCAAAAGTCACTGGAAACTGTTTAAATTATGAAAATCACCACCAAAAAACAGTAATGGAAACTAAACGGAAATCGAGGAAGAACAAAATTCACAGTCTGGGAAACGAAAAATCGTAATAGAAGTAAAACCGCATTTTCGGACAACAATTGCGATGCGGATGATGCCGATTTGCTTTGAAAACCACTCAATACTGAAATAAAGCAAACGGCTTTCCAATTTAAAAGTTTGGAATCCTTATAATATTTTAAAATGTAAATCAAATAGTAAAATACAATCTTTTCAAAAATTGCGCGCACGTTTTAATAAAATAAATGTGGCAAGGTGGAGGAAACAGATAACGAACCATTGGATATGCCTTTGCATTTGGAAGCATTTGGAACCAACCGATGGGAAAAATAGCAACGAGTTCGGTGTTATTAAATAAGCTAATTTTTTTTAATATCCGTTCCAAAGATTGAGCTGATTTAGGATTGTTTTAGTTCCTTTGAGGAACTAAGGAACTTGAATTGTCTTGTTCACTGTTAATTTACCAAATATAGTTATAATAAATATGGTAAGTCATAGCCCAATTAACACAATTGCTTGACCCTTTATTTTTATTTTTTGAAAATGCTAATATTTAAATATTCATTGATTTCCTTTTTGCTTTCATTGCTGCTCTGCAAGACTCAGCCCAAGACCTGTTCAACTTCATGAACGGTTTTTATATGTTTGAGAAGTTGCCTTCTCTCACTAAAAGCCATCTTGAAGGTGGGCTTGTCCTTGGGATTGCGTTCTTTTTCATCAAGATTATTCCATTGAGTATATTTTGCCAGACACTCTTCACACTTGTATGGAAGTTCACCAGTATGAATGCGAATATGTATTTTAAGATTGGATTTTAGAACAAACGTTTTATCGCAATGGGAACACTTGAAGGGTCGTTCACCAGTATGTAATCGCTTGTGTTCATGAAGATGATGGAGCTGCCTAAATTTTGCTTGGCAGTCTTCACACTCATATGGTCGTTCACCAGTGTGAGTACGAATATGCATTTTCAGAAAGGCTTGTTGTATAAAACCCTTGTCGCAATAGGAACACTTAAAGGGACGTTCGCTAGTATGAGTTAGGATATGTGCATTAAGATATGCTTTTTTCGCGAAACCCTTTTCGCATTGGGCACACTTGAAGAAACGTTCGCCAGTGTGACTTTTCATGTGCGCATTGAAATTATTTTTGAACTTAAAAGTCTTCGAGCACAGCTCACATTTGAATGGTCGTTCTCCAGTGTGTTTGAGCCTGGCTCTACTCCGAACTTTCTTCGAATGCAACGAAGAATTGTCCTGCTCCAAATCCTTGTTCATTTCGTTCTGCATTAACATTGAGCTGCTGTCCCCTTGCATGTTGTAAAACGAGAACCGTTCGCTTAATGAGGATGCGTTTTTGATAGGCCCATCGATAACCCTATTACTGCTGATCTTGAAGTCGACCTCCACATCGCTAGTAAGCTTGGCCTGAGAGACGCACGAAGTGGGCTTAAAGCTGCAAAAGTTCGTAGTTGTTGGAGAGAGAATCTCTTGCACATTCTGTCGCGTAGAATCTACCTCGATTTTAATTTCCAAGGGTTCCAGTTTGATTTGTTTAATCGGTAGGCTCAGCAACTGGAAGCACTGTTCGAACTTAAGCTTGAATCTGAATGCAATTTGAACATTTATGCAGCAGGACTCGCACATCTTCTGTGGAAATGGATCATCATAGATTACTTTAAAGTCGACTAACTTGTTTACCATGTCCGCCAGGCTGCTTTCATTATTGGGCAAAGGCTGCTCCGAGAAAATATCCACCATGTTCAACGAATTGTTCATGCAAGCTCGGCAAACTTCCATTACAAAGGTTCAGTTTGTTGTTGTGCTTCTTTTCTTCTTGTATTTATGTTTTTATTTGTGATTTTTGCAATACTGAATGGAAAAGATGTTTTCTTTGGTGGATATCGATTAAAGTTATCGTTTTTGTCTAGTGTTGAGCAAGGTTGTCCGGCGTAAGAGTATTTATCGCATTTAAAATAATGTGGGAAGCAATTTCCACGGTGTTACAAACATGCACGATCTTATCAATATTATTTAGAGGCAAGCAAAAACTTTGTTAAAATTTCTTTATTTTATTGAGTTGAAGTCCAACGAGTCATTATCATTTCATTGCCAGATTAAATTTTTCAACCAAATCGGGAACTAATACATTAAAAGAAATTCTATTACAGAAGTGCCAAAATTTTATGAAAAAATATTGGTCCCAAATCAAACAGAATGATGACACGGTTACTAGCTCAGAAAAGCTAGGAATATTGGAATTAATGTATCGATATATTATGAAGAATTACAGAAGAAATCAAGTGGAAGAAGTCATGGAACACCAATAAAGACCACTTTACGCAACTCTTCAAGGTTAGCTGCAGACTATTATTTTCTCAGGCAAGACTGTTAATTTCTGAAAACAAAAGTACTTTTGCCTCTAATAGCAACATCATGGTGAATAAAGCAATATTATTGAATTTAAATTTAAAAAAGAAATAAAAGTTACAAATGTAAAAGAAAAACTTTAATTTTCTTTAATTAGTTTTATGTAGATGTAAATTGACATTTATGATATCGTAAATGCACTGTTGAGTGGCACCATCTTTTGTTCTGCTGAAATTAAGAGTAAGAAGTGGAAATCCACAGGTTTTAATAAGTAGAGTTTCAATTAGTAGAGTAAAGTCTAATAAACATCAACAGCGTGAATTTGACAATTCACAAAATGGTAAGGAAATTCTTTAAACTTGGTGACTGTGATTGTCACTTGACTTAAATACTTAAATACTCTTTTTAATTTTTTTGAAAAAAATATAATAAAGAGTATATTAGGTTTGTGAAATGTCCGTCTGTCTGTCCGTATGAACGCAGGTTTTTTCCACAGTTTTGAAGCAAGAGCAACCAAACTTGGTATACATGATCAAGATCTCCTCTTTGACTGTTATCTGCATTTTAGGGATCCTGAACCACGCCGTGGAAAAGGCTTTTTCAAATGCGATAAATACGCTCACGCCTCAAAACTGTATTCAGCACTAAACAAAATCGAAAACACTAATCGATATCTAGCAAAGAAAACATCTGTTTCATTAGAATTTTTGCTAATTTAAAACAGATGTCTGAAATGTAAACATATAAATACAATTATTAAAGAATGAGAAGAGAACACCGGGAAAAGGAAAGAGCACAAAATCAACCTTTAAAATGGAAGTTTGCCGAGCTTGCATGAACACCTCGTTGAACATGGTGGATATATTCTCGGAACAGCCTTTGCTCAATAATCAAAGCAGCGTTTCGGATATGATAAACAATTTAGTCGACTTTAAAGTAAAACGTGATGATCCATTCCCACAGAAGATGTGCGAGTCTTGCTGCATAAATGTTCAAATTGCCTTCAGATTCAAGCTCAAGTTCGAGCAATGCTACCAGCTGCTGAGCTTGCAGATAAAACAAATCCAGCTCGATCCGTTGGAAATTAAAATCGAGGTAGATTCAGAGGTGAACACTACGCGACAGAACGTGCAGGAGAATCCGTCTCCAAAACCGATGAACTCCAACCATTTTGAGTCTCGTTCAGGGGTCTCTCTGTCCAGACGTACAAGCGATGTGGAGGTCGACTTTATCACCAGCAGTATCGATGGGTCTGAAAGACCCGCATCCTCATCAAGTGAACTGGTCTCAGCTTACAATATGGAAGCGGAGAGCAGTACAATATTAATGGAAAACAAAATAGTTACAGAAATGGACAACGATATAGAGCAGGACAACTCTTCATTGGATTCGGAGGAAATTCGGAGCAGACACAAGCTTAATAACACTGGAGAAAGCCCATACAATTGTGAGCAGTGCTCGAAAACTTTTATACTAAAACATAGTTTAAATGCACACATAAAAGTCCACACCGGCGAAAGTCGATTCCAGTGTTCCCATTGCGAAAAGGGTTTCGCAAAAAAATCATATCTTAAAGCACATACCCGTACTCATACTAGCGAACGGCCCTTTAAGTGTTCATGTTGCGATAAGTGTTTTTTAAAAAAATCATATCTTAAAGCACATACCCTAACTCATAGCAGCGAACGTCCCTTTAAGTGTTCCCAATGCGACAAGGGCTTTATACAACAAGCCTTTCTTAAAATGCATATGCGTACTCATACTGGTGAACGACCTTATAAATGTGAAGAGTGCCAAAAGACTTTTGGAAAGCTTTTTAATCTTCTAAGACACAAGTTGCAACACACTGATGAACGTCCATACAGCTGTGACCAGTGCCCAAACAAATATAAAGAAAAACATCCTCTCGATGATCACATGAAAAGCCACACTGGCGAAAGACCCTTCAAGTGTTCCTATTGTGAAAGGGCTTTTATACATAAATCTGATTTTAAAACACATATTCGTCTTCATACTGTGGATCGTCCATACAAGTGTGACCAGTGCCCAAAAACTTTTATAAAAAAATATCCTCTCGATAGACACATGATGAGCCACACTGGTGAATGGCCCTTCAAGTGTTCCTTTTGCCATAAGGGTTTTGTAAAAAGGTCATATTTTAAAGCACACACCCTAACTCATAATGGCGAAGTACCCTTAAAGTGTTCCTATTGCGATAAGAGTTTTGCAACAAAACGTGTTTATAAAAGCCATGTCCTAACTCATACTAGGGAAAACCTATTTAAGTGTGACAAATGTCCGGCAAAATACTTTCACAGCGGAAGTTTAGTGAAACACAAGCGAACACACACCGGCGAACGTCCCTTCAAGTGTTCCTATTGCGATAAGGCATTTATACACAAAGCCGATCTTAAAGCACATATTCGGCTTCATACTGGTGAACTTCCATACAAATGTGAAGAGTGCCTGGCAAAATACACCCAATGGAATAATCTTGATGAAAAAGAGCGAAAAATCACTGACAAGCCCACCTTAAAGATGACTTTTAAAGAGAAAAAGGAACTTCTCAAACATATTCAATCTGTTCATAAAGATCAGCTAGATAATCATGTTTCCGGTGTCCAAGAAAGAGGTAAAAGCACATTTAAAGACGACAAATGCGGCCAGGATGACGCCGATTTGCTGTAAGGGCCACCCAATTTTGAAATTCAGCAAATGGTTTTTGAATTTAAAATGTTGGATTCCTTTTAATATTTGTAAATACAAGATATTGCTACGAATACTTTAAAATGTACATCGAATATCGGAATATTAAAATACAATCTTTTCGAAAACTGTACGTTCGATTTTATTAATATAAAGTGTGGAGGAAACAAATAAAGAATCGTTAGGTATACAAAAAAGTTTTCCATACAGAAACTTATTTTCAACCGATCGTAGTGGTCCAATCTGGCCTAAAACTGAGGGACTAGTTCGCATATAAACAGACGGACATGACTCGGCTGTTGATGCTGATCACGAATATACAAGCTTTCTTTTGAGACGTCTCCTTCAATGCGATACACATTCCGTGATAAAATTATAATACCCTCTGCGAGGGTATACAAAATTTTAATAGTTGAATTCGTTGATTTAATTTTTTCTTTTGTTACTACTTTTGATTCTGGAGATTTATACCGTTCCTAAAGACGCAGTCCAAGACCTGCTCAGCTTCATGAAAGGTTTTAAGTTGAGAAGTTGCCTTCTGTCATTAAAAGCCATTCAGAAACTGAGTTCGTTCTTGATTTTATTTTTTTCAGGCAATGTGCCAACATTTATTGACAGGTCTGCTGCTGATTCCAATGATAAAACGATGGAAAGGAACGCTGATCCCTTGATTCACATCGCTCATTTGACTTTCCCGTGAAGCTTTTTAGTTTCAAGTTATAGACTCTTTGGAAGTAGATGCAATATTATAAAACATCTACACAGGCCCATCCGTAATTTGGAATGAATAAAGTATACATATGCCTAGGAGTCCAATGATGAATAAAGGACATATATAGAAGGCAGGGTGTTTGAACTTTTAAGAAGTCAATTAAGATTCTTTCAAACGGTAGTTTGCTATCATCGTCCCTGAAGATAGTTTTTGACGTTTATGACTATACTACCGTTAAAACAAAAATGGAAAAAATAGTATATTAAGCTCGTTAAATGTACTTTCGTCCGTGCATCCGCATAAACGCTATTTTTTCACAATTCTTAAGCTGGAGTAACCAAGCTTGATATACCATGTGCAGAACAAATGTTCAGATCTTATCAAATCATCTAAAACTTATGTTTTTCAAAATGTTAGATACTCCAAAAAGTTCCACATCACACCTGTGGCAAATTCTGCAAAGACATTTCCAAGATATATTCAAATATCGAATTTTAAGTCAAGTTGCGCAGAGAAATTATATCTTTATTGAAGGGTTATTAATATTTTATTTTATTTTTAGTTTGCGTTGCACAGTTTAAACTTGATAAATTAGCCAGAAATACATCGGGCATAAGGTTTGCCGCAATAAATACTCTCACGCCAGACAACCTTATTCAACACTAGACAAAACCGATAACAATCATCGATATCTAGCAAAAAAAACATCTATTCCATTAAAATGTTTGCATATTTAAAAAAAACAAAAATGTAAATATATAAACCCAATTATTAAAGGAGAGAAGAGCAACGGGAAAAAGAAAGAAACCCAATTGAACCTTTAATAAAATGGAAGTATGCCGCGCTTGCATGCACAGCTCGTTGAGCTTGGTGGATATATTCTCGGAACAGCCTTTGTCCAATGATCACAACAGCCTGGCGGATATGGTAAACAATTTAGTTGACTTTAAAGTAATCCGTGATGATTTACTTCCACAGAAGATGTGCGAGTCCTGCTGCATAAATGCTCAAATTGCCTTCAGATTCAAGCTTAAGTTCGAGCAGTGCTACCAGTTGCTGAGCCTACAGATAAAACAAATCCAACTCGATCCCTTGGAAATTAAAATCGAGGTAGATTCAGAGACCACTACACGACAGAATGTGCAAGAGATTCTCTCTCCAACAACGACGAACTATTGCAGTTTTAAATCCACCTCGGGCGTCTCTCAGGCCAGGCTTAGTAGCGATGTTGGGGTGGACTTCAACATGAGCAGCAATAGCGTTATCGATGGGCCTGTAAAAAGCGCATCCTCGTCAAGGGAACTGTTCTTAGTTAACAACATGAAGGGGGAGATTAGCACAATCTCAATGGAAAGCGAAATGATTACAGACTTGGACAACGGTGTGGTGCAGTTCTTTGTCGGATTCAGAAGATTCTCGGGAGAGCCCATCTTCAAACAATGATTGTTTGACTTCAAAAGTAAAACGTCAAATGTACAAATGTGACCAGTGCCCAAAAAGTTTTCTCTGCAAACCGCGTTTTGATAAGCACATGAGCATTACCAACCACCATGAGGAACGTCCCTTCAAGTGTTCCCATTGTAAAAAGGCTTTTGCATATGAATATCGCCTTAAACAACATACCCTAAATCATACTGGTGAACGACCTTATAAGTGTGAAGAGTGTCAGAAAACATTCAGGCTGGTCACCAGTCTTCGTAGACACAAGCTTAAACACACTGGAGAACTCCCACATAGGTGTGACCAGTGCCCAAACACTTATGTACTAAAAACTGATCTCGATACGCATATGAGAAGCCACACTGGTGAACGTCCCTTCAAGTGTTCCTATTGTGATAAAGGTTTTACAACAGATTCAAATCTTAAAGTACATACCCTAACTCATGCTGCTGAACGGCCCTTCAAGTGTTCCTATTGCGATAAGGGTTTTAAAAGCAAAGGTCATCTTACAGGACATATCCTAACTCATACTGAACGGCCATACAAGTGTGAAGAATGCCATGCAGGATTCAGGGTGGTCCACCAGCTTCAAGCACACAAGCGAACACATACTGGTGAACGTCGTTTTAAGTGTTCCCATTGCGATAGGGCTTTTCTGCATAGTGTAAGTCTTAAAGTACATATTCGCATGCACACTGGTGAACTTCCATACAAGTGTAAAGAGTGTCTGGCAAAATACATCCAATGGAATAATCTTGATGAAAAATTGCGCAAGCTTAAGGACAAGCCCACCTTTACGATGGCTTTTAAATATAAAAGACAGCTTCTCAAACATATTCAAATCATTCATAAAGATCAGCTGGATAAAAGTGTTCCCAGTGACCAAGGAAGAAATACAAACGCATCCCAGCACGACAATTGCGACGAGGATGAGGTCGATTTGCTGTAAAGGCCAACCAATAATGAAATTCAGAAAACCGCTTCCAAACTTAAAAATTTATATTTATATATACATATACCTATAATATTTGTAAATACAAGATATTGCTACGAATACTTTAAATTGTAAATTAAATATCGGAATTTTAAATGACAATATTTTCATAAACTGTTCGTAGGATTTTAATTAAATAAAATGGGGAAATTGGAGGAAAACGATAACGAATCGTTGAGTAAGTCTTCCATTTTGGACCAACTTATTAGAGTGATACCAACGAAATTATTAGCTATTAGAGGATTACTGTTGATTGAGCTGAAAACTTGTCGAAATAATTAAGGAGGTATGTCATTTAGGCTGATGTACCGTGCATTTGAGGTCAATCTCTTAATGCGTATTAATTTAATAAAATATTTTTCAAATGGAAATTTTTTGTAATTTTATTAAATATACATAGCCATAACCTATTTAAAACAATATTTTTAAGCAATTAGGAATTTTACTTTGTTTTCGAATTGTAATAATTAAATATTCATTGATTTTGTTTTTGATGCTGCTTTTTGGAGGTGGCTCTGGAGATTTAAAATGTTCCTAAAGACTTAATTATTAGTTTTATTATTTAAAATATTTCTTATATTATTAAAAACATACTTCGTCACAAAATTTCAGAAAAATATTGTGGCTCGAATATGCATCGTCACTAGATTTTTACCTCATGTAGAGTTGTTTATATTGAAAATAAGATTTCGCATTGAATACATTAAAATTTATATCTAATATCTGAACATTAAGACATAATCTTTTAAAAACTGCTCTGACAATTTTATTAAGATAAATGGGGACATGTGGAGGAAAGAATCATAAGGCTGTTGGGTATACCGCGCATTTGGAAACGACCTTTTGGAGAGATAGCAAAAACTTTGGTCATACTTAGCTTCAAATTCGATTTAACTTCAATCTTAGACGTTTTAGGTGATATGAAAAAAATTAAATATAAGTGAAGTTTCATAGCAACTTTTTTTGACGATTGATCTTAAAATTTGTGAAAATACTTTAGAAAGTATGGCTTTTAAGCCGTGCAATTGAAGTTAACCTCATTCAAATAGTTTGATCTTCTCAATTATGCATTTTTATTTTATTTAACAATTGTTATAGCTAAATTCATTGCTTTTCTTTTCGCATCCGTTGCTGCTTCTTGGAGACACTTTTGGAAATTTAAACTTTTTACAGAAACTTTTAGACATTAGGAATATTTTTATTCAACTCAACTTTATGAACGTTTTGAATATGTTTGAGAAGTTGTCTTTTGTATTTAAAAGCCATCTTGTAGCTGGGTTTGTCCTTGAGGTTGCGTTCTTTTTCATCAAGATTATTCCATTGGGTGTATTTTGCCAGGCACTTTTCACACTTGTATGGAAGTTCACCCGTATGATTCCGAATATGTATTTTCAGATCGGATTTGTGTATAAAAGCCTTATCGCAATAGGAACACTTAAAGGGCAGTTCACCGGTGTGTTTACTCTTGTGTCTTGAAAGACTTTCGTTTTGAATAAATGTTGCCGGACATTTGTCACACTTAAATAAGTGTTCCCCAGTATGAGTGCGAATATGTCTTTTAAGATGAGCTTTGCTTATAAAAGCTTTATCGCAATAGGAACACTTGAAAGGCCGTTTCCCCGAATGAGTTATGATATGTAATTTAAGACCTGACTTTTTTGTAAAACCCTTATCACAATAGAAACACTTAAAGGGCCGTTCGCCAGTGTGGCTCCTCATGTGCGTTACCAGAGCATGTTTGTAGGTGTAAGTCTTTGGGCACTGGTCACACCTGTGTAAACGTTCTCCAGTGTGTTGAAAATTGTGTAATTTAAGTTGAAAAGGCTGTCTGAAAGCCTTGGGACACTCTTCACATTTGTATGGAAACTCACCATTATGAGTGCGTATATGAATATCCAGACTGCCTTTAAAACCAAAGGTGGCAAAACACTCTTCACATTTATATGGTCGTTCGCTAGTGTGAATGAGAACATGCCTTTTAAGACTGAATTTTCGTAAAAAATTCTGACCACAGTGGTTACACTTGAAGGGACGTTTACCAGTGTGGATTTCCATGTGATTTTTAAAATTATTTCTGTTTGATAAATGCACTGAACACAGTTTACATCTATATTTTTCAGTGTGCTTAAGCTTGTATATACTCCGAATTTCCTCCGAATCAAACGAAGAGTGGTCCTGGCTCATAGCGTTGTCCAGGTCAGCAGCCATTTCGTTTTCCATTGTGCTATTATCCACTTCCCAATTGTTAACTGAGAATTCATTTGATGAGGATACGGTTTTTCCTGGCCCATCGATATGGTGGCTGGTGTTCAGGTTCATCTCCACTGCTTTTGTACGTCTGGACAGAGAGGCGCCCGAACTAGACTCAAAATGGTTGAAGTTCGATATTCTTGTAGAGGTTTCCTCCGGCTCTACTTCGATTTTAATTTCCAAGGGATCGAGCTGGATTTGTTTTATCTGTAGGCTCAGCAACTGGAAGCACTGTTCGAACTTCAGCTTGAATCTGAAGGCAATTTGAGTACTTATACAGCAGGACTCGCACATCTTTTGCGGGAATTCATCACCGCGGATTACTTTACAGGCGACTAACTTGTTTACCATGTCCGACAGGCTGCTTTGATCATTGGGCAAAGGTTGTTCCGAGAATATGTCCAGCAAGCTTAACGAACTGTTCATGCAAGCGCGGCAAACTTCCATTTTAAAGGTTATTGTATTTGTATGTTTTTATTTGTGATTTCTTTTTCAAATATGCAATATTTCTAATGGAACAGATGCTTTCTTTGGTGGATATCGATTACTGTTGTCGTTTTTGTTTAGTGTTGAATAAAACAGACTCGGTTGCGAATATAAATTTGAAAATAATGCGGAAGGCCATTTCCATGGCGTTACATATATATATTGAAATTGATTTGCAATAAGGAGTCGAACTTGTCTGGCCTGCTGCAGATTCCCCTGACGACATTGCGGAGTTGTTCATTGTTTATCAAAAATAAGGTTTTTTTTTAAGTTAATGGAATGGTTCCTTAATTTTTATTATTTTTTAAATTTTAGCATTTTTGTGATAGTAAAAATGTGCCTAAACAAAAATCAGTTTCAGCTGTCAGTTTGGAGCAGTTTCGTTGTGTTGTGTAATGTAAACACAATTTTCGCAACAGCTGGAGCGAATGCCTTGGGGTGGCAATGTAAATAGACTATTAAGCTGTTATATGCAACTTGTTAGTTAATCATCCGATCAGGTTCAAACTCATTTTCAAAGACCTATAACACCGATTTCGGAAAGCTCTCCCCCTTGGGCAGAAAATGTGTGGTCGAAGGTAATATGGAGTAAAGGGTAATTTTAGTGTGATCAGGTTCAAACTCATTTTCAAAGCTCTTGACAGCAAGTAATTCAAGGTCGGAAAAACGTTGCATGCAACTTTACAGTTTTTCACCCAATCAACTTCATTTTCAATGATCTATACGAATAATCATTCGACAAGAATGGAAGAAAGGAAAAAAGTGTATGTAACATTTCTAAACCGATCAATCTCAAATTAATTTTGAAAGATAAGTATGAAAATTAATTGGACACGTATTTCGCCAATTTCAGAAAACTATATTCCCTATTTGGTTGACAAATTTAAACTGACAATTAAGTTATAAAGAATCGTTTCACTCACAAGTGCACTCGTGCACGATATTACTTGACAACTCTACTTCAATAATAAAAAAATTGTCACAAAGTTTTTGTTTGCCTCTTGATATTGATATACTCGTAGATATTTGAAACACCGTGTAAAATGCTTCCCGCAGTCTTTTTAAATGCGATAAATTCTCGCACGCCGGACAAACTTATTCAACACTACACAAAAACGACAGCACTAATCGATAATAAAGTAAACATCTGTTTGATTACATTTAAAAATAAATCAGAAATCTAAACATATCAATTAAAGGAGAGAAGAACACTAGAAAGCGAACGATAACTAACTGAATTTCTAAAATGGAAGTTTGCCGCGCTTGCATGAGCACCACGTTGAACTTGGTGGATATATTCTCTGAACAGACCTTGCCCAATGATCAAAGCAGCCTGGCGGACATGGTAAACAATTTGGTCGCCTTTAAAGTAATCCGTGATGACTTACTTCCACAGAAGATGTGCGAGTCCTGCTGCATAAATGTTCAAATTGCGTTCAGATTCAAGCTCAAGTTCGAGCAGTGCTACCAGCTGCTGACCTTGCAGATAAAACAAATCCAGCTCGATCCGTTGGAAATTAAAATCGAGGTAGATTCAGAGGTGAACACTACGCGACAGAACGTGAAGGAGAATCCGTCTCCAAAACCGATGAACTCCAACCATTTTGAGTCTCGTTCAGGGGTCTCGCTGTCCAGACGTACAAGCGATGTGGAGGTCGACTTTATCACCAGCAGTATCGATGGGTCTGAAAGACCCGCATCCTCGTCAAGTGAATTGGTCTCAGTTCATAATATGGAAGGAGAGAGCAGTACGAAGTTAATGGATTTTAATGTTACAAACTTGGACAACGCTATGGAGCTGGAAAATGCTTCGTTGGAATCGAAGGAATTGGGGAGTGGACACAATCCTAAACACAATGGACAACGACCATACAAGTGTGAGCAGTGCTCGAAGACTTTTATACTACAACATAGTTTCAATGCGCACATGAAGAGCCACACTGGCGAACATCGCTTCCAGTGTTCCCATTGCAAAAAGTGTTTCACAAAAAAGTCATATCTTAAAGCACATATCCTAACTCATATTAGTGAACGTCCCTTTAAGTGTTCCTATTGCGACAAGGGTTTTATACAACAAGCCTTTCTTAAAATGCATATGCGTACTCATACTGGTGAACGACCATATAAGTGTGAAGAGTGTCAACTGACTTTTAGCAAGCTTTTTAATCTTCGTAGACACAAGTTTCAACACACTGAAAAGCGCCCATACAGCTGTGATCAGTGCCCAAACAAATATATAGAAAAACATTCTCTCGATGATCACATGAAAAGCCACACTGGCGAACGGCCCTTCAAGTGTTCCTATTGCGACAAGACATATAGGGGAAAAGCCCATCTTAATAAACATATTCGCGTTCATACTGGGGAACTTCCATACAAATGCGAAGAGTGTCTGACAAAGTACACCCAATGGAGTAATCTTGATGAAAAAGAGCGCAAGCTCAAGGACAAGCCCAGCTACAAGATGGCCTTTAATGACAAAAGGCAATTTCTCAAACATATTCAAAATGTTCATAAAATTGAGATGAATAAAAATGTTGCCAGTGTCTCTGGGTAAAGTTTAAACTACCAAAAGGGCAAAAAAAAACTTAAAATGTATTATTGTCAGACTAAACTTTTGTTTTTAAAACATTTCGTTTGAAAAATATTTTATTAAACTATTAAGTTGTAAGAAATTGGACACATTTTTAAAAACATTTAGCTTTATCGTCTGAACAGATATCGAGAAAACTGGCAAATAGTTAATCATTTCTATCATATCCGCTAAGAGATCATAGATTGAAGCTATGCCGAATTTAATGCTAAGACCAAGTTCGTTGCAATCTCCTTAAAAGGTTGGTCCCAATGATTATGAGCTTCCTACCTTACACGCGATAGGACTTTAGTCTAACAAACAGAGCATTTTTCTTTGACTCTTTTTTTTGTTTAAACTTTTTCTAATCATTGCAAAAATTTTAAAAAATTATTTTTGTTTTTGAGTTCATAATTAGTTTATCTAGATATCACTAACCACAAATCTTAAGGAATTGGTTATTTCAATAAATAAATTTGAATCCGACATGGTATATAAAGCTCTCAGCTTAAGATACACCATTTGCATGTACGAACTTACTTGAAAAAAATTCCACGTCTATGCACACACACTCCCCAACTTGACTTGGGCTTCAAATCGCTCCCAGCTGAGACTTCTAAGGTCAAACTCCTTGCTGGCAAACGAGCAAGCCAGATGATGAAGCGGCTCCTGAAGTGGCGCATTGAAACAGCTCGTACAACCTTTAAAAACACAGCCGAAGCACTCACTTGGGTCTTATGGACGCACAGAGACACAGGTAGAGGGAGCCCTTTAAAACTATTTTGTCTCCAATTTCAATAAGTTTTTGACTGCCGGCAGAAATAATTCCAGTTGCCAAAACTGTTTTTATTTGTACTTTCTATGTGTGCGTTAGTTTTGGCGCGCTTTACATACAAATAGTGTGACCATACATTTAAATAACTAAAATACTTTCAAACTATATTTGGCCGATCATCTATCGTACAACGAACTTGAGTTATCAAACTAAAATATATCGCCTTTTACAAATTGGGGTTTTTTTGCTTATGCAATTAAACAAAAATGTTTAAAATTCAACGTTTGGACCATTTGCCGTTTGGTAGTGAGCGATAAGTGTGATAAGCGCAAATACAGGCTCTATCCAAATATCGGCATCAACTTATCGAGTATAGTTAATTTTTATACATTATTTTGTATTAAATGTATATTTTTCAAGCAATGATAAAATGTTTTTTTTTTTTTTTGTTAATACAAATTATCAAACAAAATTTTTAAAATTCAACGTTTGAAGCATTTGTTGTTTGGCAATGAGCGAGAAATGCGATAAGCACAAATACAGGTTCTATCGAAATATCGGCATCAACTAATCGAGTACAGTTGATTTGTTTACACAATTTTGTTTTGCATATATATTTTTTAAGTTATGTGGGCGCCAAGCACTGAAGAAACCTATTTTGCCAACATGGAGTACATTAAAAACGTTGTGAACATAATTCCAAGCATGGAAATGATGGTTACCTTCAATGGCGACAGATGCGGCAAGAAGGCTTGTTTGCTGTATGCCGAAAAACTAGACTTCAAGGAGTTGATTGTAAATGCCGGCTGTTATTATTTTTAGGCATACAATTAATATATCTATTGTATATTGACAGCAGCTGCGATTGGCTGAGAAGTGCGATCAGCGACGCATGTATATAACGACCGTGGATAGCGCATCCTTTCAGGAACTAAAGCAGGATCAATCGTTGAATGTGACATTCGCGGGCTTTATGGAGAATGTGGTGCGCATGCTGAAGGATTGCCAAGCCGGCAAGCTAGAGCTTTGTCTTACAGCACGAGATGCCGCAAGCGAGCAACACGATTATCATTTACAGTTTGTCGAAATCCGTTCCTTTAAGAATCTGGTGCATTTGTGCCTGCCCTGCCGCTGTGCACCGCTACACACCGTGCTGTTCTATATCCATGCCATGCTCGACGCGGCACAGAAGAAGTCCTATATGCTCGAGCAGAACACACAGCAGCTGCAAATGGAATTGAATTCACAGCGTACGCATATTGATCAATTGGTTGCGGACAATAGCCAAAAACGTGAAGCATTGGCGGATCACACACGTCATTTAGACGAGCAGCATTCTTTGCAGCTGCAGCAGCTGCAGGATAAGCTGGACAAGCTGAATGAACAGCGCAGCAACGAATTGGAGCGCAGTCGTCGCACAATTGCTGGACTGCAATCCCAATTAGATAGAGCGTCCATGGATAAGCAGGATATAAAGACTATGCAGGAACAGTCGGAGAAACGTAATCAAAGCTTAGCCGAAGAGCTCAACTGCTGCAAGACGCGCATGAGCTGCTTGAAGGAGCAGAATGATAAGCTGCATAATGAGCTAACGGCTGCCAAGAAACAAGAACGCAAGCTGGACTATAAAATTGAAGATTTAAAGCAGCACACAACGGAGCTGCAAGAACACATACAAAAAGGCAACAAAGAAAAGGTAAAACCTCCGTTGTCTGGCTAAGCACTTGACCTTTACAAACATTTTACATCCGTTTGCGAAGATTTTCCCAAGCCTGACCACCACGCATTTTACGATTTTTAATGCAAAGCTTTGAAACAAAGTCTTAAGGCCCAGTTGCCACAGTTTTTCACATACTTTCCGCCCTTTGCGATAGATTATCGTTTTATTTTTGGCCCACCAACCAAAAAGTTTGAAAATGATTTTTAAACCAATTCGTGTTGATTGAATTAAAATATACAGTTTTCTAATACAACCTTCGACGCCACATTTTCCACGTAGGGAAATATACTTTCCGAAAACGGTAAAAAATGTGTCGAATGATTTTTTGTCCAGATCTATAAAAAGTAGCTTGAGACCAATCGAATGATAAACAACAAAGCTTCATGCAACTTATTGGTGGAAATTTCAAAAATTTTTCTATCTCTTATAGTTGGTCTGGTTTGGTGGATATTAATCAGTCAGTCATTGAGTTAAATTTAAAATATATTAAACGCATTTTATTTTATAAAGGCCAACATTGCAGCCGAACTGGAAGCTGAGAAGAAAATCCTGCACACTAAACGGCAGGCTCTGGAAATGGCCTCGGATGAAATATCCAAAGCGAATCAAATAATACTGAAGCAACGCCAGGAGCTAGTCAGCCAGAAGAAGACAATTTCATGGCGTACCGAAGTGGCGCTGCAACAGGAGAAAGCCATCAAAGAAAAGGATAAACTGTTGTCCTTGCGCGAAGAGGAACTCCAGCAAACACGACAAACAATTCAGCAACTGCGCGATGAGATTCCTCAAGAACTGCAGTCAATGCGCAACTTTGCCCAAGGGCTGGAACAAAAGTATACAAATCGTAAGTGCTCGCTATTAAAGATATTAGAGACAAGACTGCAAAACAGTTTAAAACCCGGAATTTCGAGTTTTTTAATGGTCTGAACCAAACTAGTTGTTGAAAATAAAAACCTGAACCGAACAATCTTTGGTCTTTATGAATGTTTGGTGTACTGGCAACAGTACTATAAATGTCATCTACTAAGGCTTAGATTTATTTAGATTTTGACTCCTGGCTCCACAAGACAAAGCTTATAAATTAATAACTCAGTGTATCTTGTTTAAATAATCATTGATTTGTGTAAAATATTTTGAATTTATAAATTTAAATGTTTTAATTTAGGAATGAAAAAAAAGATGTGATGAGGCTCAAACTAAAGATGGGATCGGAATAAAAATTCGTTCCCGATCCCGCCCGAACGAACAAAAACTTGACTTAACGAAGCAAAGTCAAGAACATTGTTCAAGCTGATCACTGCAAATCTAATCAAATTTTCTTTTATAAACAGAAATACATACGTTAAAGGAACATTTGTCAGCGGCCAGCGGCAAGGAAAACTATAATCGTAAAACTAATCGCAAATAAGTCTGCACCAGCATTTCTACATATAAATATGTTTAAAATTAGCATAATTTTATGTTTGTTAATTTATTTTCAGTTTTATTAAATTTAATTGTCTATAAACCTATTCGTAATCCTCATCTCCACTTTTGACAGCTTGCACGTGCGCTGTGCCCACATTTACAGCCTGGCTAATATCCTCGAACTGGTTCATTTTCAGTCGTTCACGAATTAGTTCCGCAATGGCCTTCTGTGTGCGCCGTTCCAATCGCTCCAACTTTTTACTAACATCGCGCTTTAAATCCCAGTCCGGTTTGCGAGGTGCCAAATTCGTAATATCAATCTCATCAATAATCATGGGCTGCTGCAACAAATTGAGCTGCGACTGAACAGCTGACTCGATGTTGCCCGTGGGCTCCTGTGCCAACACATCACCAACTGTGCTTTCATTTTGCGGCTTATAGCTGCGAAAAACTGGCCTGCCAATATAAAAGAAAAAAAAAACATTTCAAATGATTAGAATGTAAACAAAATGAATGCTCTTTTCACTCACTTTGGCAATGTTTCTGGATTCTCGGTCAGATTGGCGCCCTTGGATTGTGCTTGCTCGCGTAGCTTCTGCAAACGCTCCTTGCGCTTTAACGATTCCTCTGTGAGCTTGCCCAATTTATCATTATCGTTGTTGGCCATTTGTTTAAGCGAAATTGTACAAAACAAATATAATGAACGTAGTAAATAAATTCCAGTCGGTGTGTTTACAATGCAATGCTGCCTTACTGTACATGGACTGGTTTCGATACACGAAAAATATAATACTGGTATCGACTTAGTTGTGTGAGTATCGAGTGTTCATAGTGGTTTTCCACCTGTTATCGATTCTTTGCGAACTTGGCAAATATTTAAGTAAATATAAATATATGCTTAGCTTAATGTTTATAGTTAAGTCCAAACAAAAAACTTATTGTTAGTACTACTTACTGGCTGATAATTTCTTACACTTATAAATGCATTCGATAGGCACAGCATCGATATATCTGCAGATAATAATAAATTAGATACACAAATACATCCCAAGTTGGCAGCACCGTTTCATGGGACAAGAGTGGAGGAGGGAAAAAAACAACGCAAATTTTTACTGTAAAAAAAAAAAAGAAAACAAACAATTTTGTATACACTGCATACACCTAAATTGGAACAACCAACAACGACGACAGACAACACACAACATTGCCAAGACGTAAACATCCTTTGCCGCTGGATGATCGCCACCCAAATTACAAACAACACGGAGAGCATTTGTTGTTGCCCCCAATAAAATAATGTAGCAGCTGCCGTTGCAACTGTTTTTTGGATTAACAAAATTGTGTGGCAATCGTTTTTGTTGCTGCTGCAGGTAAATTGTTGTGTTTCAACTGCTGCCAGCTAATAAAAAAAAAAACACCGCTGAGAACATGTGTATTTTTGTGTATTACAACGCCTCAACGCGCGCGCTTCTTATTATGATATACACCCTGTAAACAGTTTTTGAAAGTGTGCTCGTTTTGCAAATTCATTTTGTGATTTACAAATTAAAAAAAAAAAAACATGAAATAAAAGCTATATTTGACGAAGTTTTTAATATACAAAACTAATTGTTCCAGTGGTATACAGGCCTGTTACGGTTTCCACCTTCGGCAGCATTTTGCGGAATTGAAATTCCTTTCAATGTTGAAAATTTCCTTAATATTATCTAAAAAATTTAATCATTTCACAGTGCAATGTTAATTTAAAACATAATCAGATGAAAGTGAATCCAATCCGCAAAATTAAAACGGGAAAATGTAAAAGAAAGTATTTTGCGTAATACCATTACCAAAAGTGAAAACAAGGACAAGTCTAAGAGTAATCCGATTGTAAAAACAAAAATTCAAAAAGCTTTTCGGATTGAAAAGTTATTGAAATTGGGGATAAACTTGAATGTGATTCGATTTTGATCAAAGTTGGTCAACTTATATTAAAATATACATATCTGTTCCGGTTTCCACTTTTCACAAGATTTTGCATAAATGATTTTACACAGTTTCCTTAAAAATTCAAAAGTGCGGAATTGAAATTTTTTTCAAAAAGTCAAGTAAAAATTGACTTATTGAAGAACTTGATGTTCCTTCCTATGTCATTCCTTTTTCAAATGAAAGTGCATTCAATCCGCAAAATCTGAGCAAAAGTGATAATGAGAACTGTTAAGTCAAAAAAAAGGGAGCAGACCTGATAATATTGCTATCGAGCGCGATACAAAATGTTTACAGGGTATGCTAGCGTGTTATAATTATATACTTACATTTATGGTATGTGCTAATTTGAGTTTTTCTCGATTAAAGGGAGACGCCGCCAGCAATAGAACGGACAAACGACAACTAAATTGAAGAGCATCGAAATAAGAAACATTGTTCTGGGACTGGGACTGAGACTGGGACTGGGAGTGTCTGACTGTGACACCGTTTTACCCGTTAGCCCGGCAGCAGAAAGCAGACAGCAGCTGTAGCTATAAATGGAGTGGACCAGAGAGAAGACATTGCTGCTGATCAGCGAGTACCGACAGCGACGCGGTCTGTGGGATATGACATGCGATGAGTATCGCAAGAAGGATGTTAAGCAGCTTCTATTAAATGAAGTGCGAGATGTCATCGGTGGCAATATACCCACAACGGAGTTAGAAAAAAAGTTTCATACACTACGCACGCAATATCATCGTGAAATTAGTCGCATGAAACGCAAAGAACCTTACAATTCAAAGTGGTTTGGTTTCAAGAAGCTCGTCTTTTTAAGTTCACCCTACGCGTGTCGTTCAACCAAGACGCGTTTGAAAACGGATCTGCAAACAACGCCAGAGAACGTGGCAGCAACCAAATACGTGCTGGGTGAGGTGACGGCCAGTTCGGCGGACAGCAACAATATGAACGAAGAGTATCTAATAACGCCGCAAACACGCAAGGCGCATGCCACCAGCCGTGCACAGGAGCTGGAGAAGTTAATTGAGGAGACGACCAAAGATGTGGATGATCTGGATGACGATGAGCCATGCGTGGAGGAGGATGTGGAAACAAAGCCCAAGCTAAGCAAGCAGCTAAGTGGCACCTATGTCACCCTAACTGATGAGCAGAATCAAGCACTCGAAAGTCACCACCAACAGCAACAACAGCACCAGCAGTCGCTGATTGAGTTGCATCACACGTCCAACGCTGTGGAATCGGTCAGTTTTCAGGCAAATGAAAGCGGCGAGCTGCACTACCAAACACAGAGCACATCCTCTGGCAATGCCTCGAGTGGTGGCGCCTCCGTGCATGTGATGCCCACGCGCATTATCAAAATACAAAGACGAGATACGTCAAGTCAAGAGAATAACTATTTTGAGGAGCAACAGCAGACACAGCATCCGCTACATCCGCCAGCGCCAAAGCGGCTCTATTTTGAACCACATAATACGCACAGCACCGCCACCATACTCTCCGCATCCACACTCGCCGCAGCAGCCGCAGCAGGCACACAAAATGGCACCATGCTGACCACAACGGCTGGGTCCATTGCCGGCGGCACTTTGCGTCTGCCACGTGTTAATGCCATAGTCAACACTTCGCTGACGCCGCCAAAGCCCGCCAGTTCACCCATTTTGACGCCGCCCGTTATGGTCAGTCCACTGCGGGATGAGTTCTCCACTTATGGCGAGTATGTGGCCAATGAGATGCGTGCCATTAACAACCGGGAGCTGCTCATCTCACTTAAACACAAAATTAATACGGCCATTTTTGAAGCAAATATGGCAGACCTACAAAAATGAAATATAAATTTGAACATAAATTAAAATTATTCTCTCTGGAATGTTATCCAATATAAACGTAACGTTTTTTAGCAAGAATTTAGTCATAAGTTTAAACTGTTCGAACGATTTTACTACAAAACCCAATAATTTGTAAAGCTTCTGTTTTTGTCTGCGTTTAAATGTGTACATTTATGTAGATTCTATAAATTTGTTTAAATAAGCCAAATATAAAGTTTAGTAGAATCCAAATATAGAAATTAATGTATTTTTATTCAGAACTCTTTTGAAATCTGTACCCTTGCACAAATCAGAACTGTTCTGTATTTGCCAAGGAACAATATGTTAAAAATTAAGTTTTCTTATGCAAAACTTTTCAACAAGGGTATATATCTTGGGCATGCCGAAAATAACTTTTTGTTTCTTTTTCAGTTTTATCTTAAAAATTTCGAAAATAACATTTAACTTGAATGAAGTTTATTTTATATAGAAATTGAACTCGGTTCGCAGTAGGCAAGTGCATATCCGCAAATTTTAGTTTTTTAAATAAAAAGTAACAAAAAGTTTTAAGCAAATAAAATATTTTAATAGTTATAAATTTTGGTAAAATGGCACTAAATCCAATTTGCGAACCTTTTACAAATTTACCAGTCAAATTTGATATTGAAAAACTTAAGGTCGATTTTAAGCCAAAGGATAAAGAAGAAGAAATTGACAAATCAAAAGGTCCACGTGATTTTCTCAACAAACCCGATAATACCTGGCGAGTTTTACCCATGTTTAAGTATCACTTGGATCATCTAAAGCCCGTCCTTTCTCTTCGCACCGATCGTTACTTGCGCTGCAGATATAGAAAATTTCTTAATAATGCTCCTAGTGGTAATTTAAAAATTATTGTATTTGGCACCGACGTTGACAAGTAATTAATATTTTCCTTAAAACAATTAATTTACTAATTTTTAACTCTTTTAGCATGCCAAAACCAAGAAGGAAATCTCTCACTGGTCAATTTTATGGTGTGGATTATAAATTGGCGCCAATACCAGTAACAACATTGTCAAATATAATGTGAAATGTGCTCAATATTCATTGTTAAATTACCCGCTGGTAGTATGAATATTAAAAGTGGGTTATTCGAAAGGGGAAAAAAACGAAAATACATTTTTAACGTATTATGAATATGAAACTGCCTTGATTGTTTCAGTTCTAAGTAGGCGAGTCTATATTCTCAAATTTGTGTTTTATAATTTATGTACTAGTTTTCATATAAGAGCTCAAATTCTTTTGTAAAATTTCGGTAAAATGTCAGATTATAGAAACTGCGAACCATTTTCAAACTTGCCAGCTAAATTTGACATTGAAAAACTTGCGGCCAATTTTAAACCAAAAGATAAGAACCAAGATGTGGAATTAACGAAAAGTCCTCGCGATTTTCTGAACACGCCCGACGACAATTGGGTGGTTTTACCCATGTTCAGGTATCATTTGGATCATCTGAAGCCCCTTCTCTCAGTTCGTAGCGACCATTACTTGCGCTGCCGATATAGAAATTTTCTTGATAATGTTCCTTGTGGTTATGTCAAAGTTGTTGTATTTGGCACAGACGTTGACAAGTAGGTTAAGATATTAATTCATATTCATATTCATTAAATCAAATAGTTTACTAATTTCAAACTCCCTTTAGCATGCCAAAACCAAGAAGAAAATCTCTCACTGGTCAATTTTATGGTGTGGATAATAAATTGGCGCCAGTTCCAGTAACGGTTATCGGCCAAAATTAAGTACACAATTTAGATATAGTCAAGAAACGATGATATTTAAAAGTATTCAATATTCATTGTTAACTTATCTGCTGATTAAAAAAGAATTAATCAAAAGTAAAACAAAAATTGTAGATAACAAAATAAAGCTGAATTCGAATAGATTGCCAAATTAAGTAGTAATATTTGTATTAAAGCAATATTTTTAACAAATGTAACAAACGTAATTTTTATTGATTCAGTTGACTGTGAATTCATAATTTAAATATGGAACAGTCAGTTCCAAGTAGGCGTGTCTATATATTCAAAATCGTGTGATATATTTGTAAACACAAGGTAATCAGTTAAGAATCCAAACTCTTATAAATTTTGGTAAAATGTCAGATTTTAGAAACTGCGAATCATTTTCCAATTTACCAGTTAAATTTGATTTTTCAAAACTTGTTGCCAGCTTTAAGCAAGAGGTCAAGGAACAAGAAGTGGAAATAACGAAAAGTCCGCGCGATTTTCTTACCAAGCCAAACAACGACTGGGCGGTTTTACCCATGTTCAAGTATCACTTGGATCACCTGAAGCCAAGTCTATCTTGTTCCAGTAACAACTACATGCGCTGTCGTTTTACACAATTTATTGCCAATGCTCCAGATTCTTTTGTAACCATAGCTCTATATGACACAACCATTAACAAGTATGTTGTCTTTTATGTTAGTCAATTAATTTAATAATTTCAAGTGATTTCAGTATGCCAAAGCCAAGAAGAAAATCATTAAATGGTCAATTTTATGGTGTTGACTATAAACTAGCGCCTATACCCGTATCGGCAGATCCAAGGGCGAGATCGGTCAAACCAAAACATACTTCTAGATAGTTGAAACCCAAATGAATGTTTATCTTGAAATGTTTCCAAGTACAGCAAGGAAAAAACAACAAAATCACTTTCGTCTGGTTGTGGAAAGTTGACTACGAATGATTTTGTTGTTTTTTTGTTAGTGTACAAAAATGATATTAAAAAACATTCAAATTGGCCGCCAACTGTTCTATCGGCTATCGGATAAAAATGTTATCGAACAGACAAAGATCGACAAGCGTTGGGCAGCCCTGGTTGTGCTTAATACAGGCACTTTGCAGCACTGTTGTATAAATAGATACGAAAAATGTTTACAAAATTAATCATTGTGGTTTAATAATTATTTATGTACTAGTCGCATTTCTTTTGATCAAAATAAGGAAATCAATGTTAGACTTAAATTGACTCCAAGTACAAAGTATGAATGCAACAACAAATCAAATTGGCCGCCAACTTTGCTATCGACTAAAAATTGTATCGAACAGATACAGATAAATGACAAACGATGGGCAGCACTGGCTGTGCTAAATACATGCATTTGGCAACACTGTTGGATCAATTGAGACGAAAAATGTTTACAAAATGCATTAATTGTTGTGGTTCAATAATTATTTATGTACTTTTCACCTGCCTTTTGGTCGAAAACTGTGGCAAGTATACAATTAAAGTGCATTATCTATACAATTCAACTAAAAATGCATTGATTTTGGCTCCACAATAGTTGCCTTGAAACGGACACTGCGCCACTACGAAGTTTTCCACAGAGATGATGTTGTACATCGGATTGTCAAGCGAGGTGTTAAATCCAGCAGCAATCCATATAATATTATTAAAGAGCTCGAATTCAAAACGCTGGGCAAAAACTTTCGCGTAATTTTGCATCCGCATCGCGCTGTGCTACATAGTAAATTTCGCGCCTATGCTGTGGATGCGGATGGCAATGAGACGGTTGTGCATTTGGGTAAGCCAAAAATAAACAGCTTTCATATCGTTATTAATATATAAAATGATCTAGAGCATGATAACTTTTATACGGGTCGCGTATTTGGCGAGTTGGAATCGTCCGTACGTGCACATATCGAGGATGGCACCCTGACCATGTCCATTGAACTTCCTCAAGAAACCTATCACATAGAGCCTTCCTGGCGCCATTTGCCCACAGCCAAGAAACACACAATGGTCGCCTATAAATCCTCAGATGTTATACTCAACCATAATGAGCAATCAACTGCATCGGAATCATCATCATCATCATCAACTGTTGTGCCCAAAACCTGTGGCTATATCAAAGAGGGACTCGAGCTGGAAAGTAACGAGGATGAGCATCCCTCCGAGCATTTTGCACGCGATAAGCGGCAGGCGGATCAGTATGAATATACGCCTACCAAAACGCGCTGTCCGCTGCTTTTGGTCGCCGATTATCGTTTCTTTCAGGAAATGGGCGGTGGCAACACCAAGACAACAATTAATTACTTGGTAAGTGAGAGACTCAATTTCTGAATAGCTAACAATTTCGATTCCGAATGTTTTGAATCGGGGTGCTAAACCAAAGTTCCTATTTTGATCGTTACTATCGAAATCCACAAAATGTGAGTTGAATTCACAACATTTAAGATAAATTCAGTTTGGCAATGTCTTACCGAAAGTGGAAAACAGAACAGGCTTAATAACTATTACGGTTCAAACTATCCAACAAAATAAACGAACTAGTATATGACCATAATTTCTTCCTGTTCATTTGTTAAACCTTGTTCTTATCCATTAAACATTCAACAATCTATAATAATTTTTGGTTTGCAGATAAGCCTGATTGATCGCGTGCATAAAATATATAATGATACGGTATGGCAGGATCGCTCCGATCAGGAGGGCTTTAAGGGCATGGGCTTTGTGATCAAAAAGATTGTTGTGCACTCGGAGCCAACGCGACTGCGGGGCGGAGAGGCACATTACAACATGATACGTGAAAAATGGGATGTGCGCAATCTTCTTGAGGTGAGTTTAATGCAGTTATATTTTAAACTCTTTTAAGCTCATCTGTATAGCTAAAAATCTTGTAATCTGCATTCATTAACTGCTAATTGTCTCTTGTGTCTCTTGTGAATTTCAACTGTTTTTTGGAATGTAGGTCTTTTCACGGGAATACAGCCATAAAGACTTTTGCTTAGCTCATCTCTTTACTGATCTCAAATTCGAAGGTGGCATTTTGGGCTTGGCTTACGTTGGCTCCCCACGCCGTAATTCTGTGGGTGGCATATGCACACCAGGTTGCTAATACACAGATCTAAAAACAAAAACATACATTCTTATCATTATCATTTGGCTTACCTTTGTGTTTTCTATATATGTGTTCTTTTTTGCCGTCGTGTCGTCATTTCTTTTTATTGAGTTTTTAGTCTACTTTTATCGTTTATACCTTGATGTAATAATGTCCTCTGTTTCTCAACCTTCTCAAGAATACTTCAAAAACGGCTACACGCTCTATTTGAACTCCGGTCTGAGCAGCTCACGCAATCATTACGGCCAGCGTGTGATCACGCGCGAGGCTGACTTGGTCACAGCGCATGAGTTTGGACACAATTGGGGATCCGAGCATGATCCCGATATACCCGAGTGCTCACCCAGCGCCTCCCAAGGCGGCAGCTTTCTCATGTACACGTACTCCGTCAGCGGCTACGATGTGAACAACAAGGTAAACAAAAATTGTCCGGACTTCTGCACAAACAACTAATATTGTAACGCTTTATTCGTTTCATTGACATTTAAAAAAAATAGTGATAAAGAAAAGCACATCATTGAACCATAATGAACATTATTTTCATCAGAATTGACCAAAAAGTAATGATGTTGAATAATGATTGAACAATTAAATTAAGTGATCTTTAAAAATGGAATTGTTGAAATACGAGTTTTCATTAATTTTAAATTTGTAATTAAATTATTTTTCACTATCATTACTTTTCTGAGAAAAACGGTTTTTGTTTTCACTTTTATTACGTTTTCTTAATTAAAATTAACTAATTTTTTCATTGTCATTACTTTTTTTGTAAAGATAAAGAAGAAATAATAACAATGCTTCTTTTTAGAAATTTTCACCCTGCTCGCTGCGCTCCATACGAAAAGTACTGCAAGCAAAGTCGGGCCGCTGCTTCTCGGAGCCGGAGGAGTCCTTCTGCGGCAACTTGCGCGTTGAAGGCGACGAACAGTGCGATGCGGGCCTGCTGGGCACCGAGGACAATGACTCCTGCTGCGACAAAAACTGCAAACTGCGTCGCAATCAGGGCGCCATGTGCAGCGACAAGAACTCGCCCTGCTGCCAGAACTGCCAGTTCATGCCGGCTGCAATGAAGTGCCGCGAGGCGCAGTATGCCACCTGTGAACAGGAGGCACGCTGTACAGGCTCCCATGCCGAGTGCCCCAAGTCACCTGCTATGGCCGATGGAACCATTTGCCAGGAACGTGGCCAGTGTCGCAATGGTAAATGTGTACCCTACTGCGAGACGCAGGGATTGCAGAGCTGCATGTGCGACATAATCGTAGATGCCTGCAAACGCTGCTGCCGCATGAGCATCAATGAAACCTGCTTCCCAGTAGAGCCGCCGGACGTGCTGCCCGACGGCACACCCTGCATAACGGGCTTTTGCAACAAGGTTGGAAATTTGTAGAAAAATGTTTTTCAATTGAACAAAGCTACATATATTTATTTACTTGCGTGCAGGGCGTGTGCGAGAAGACCATACAGGATGTAGTCGAGCGCTTTTGGGACATTATTGAGGAGATTAATGTTGCCAAAACTCTGCGCTTTCTCAAGGACAACATCGTCAGTAAGTAATCAATGGATTATGTGTCAAATCAACAAATGGAAAGACAAGAACAATAAATCACTCGAACCGAGCTAGAAGACTCCAAGCGAACTAGAAGATTTGAAGAGAACTAGAAGACTCGAACCGAACTAGACTACTCGAAGCGAACGAGAAGACTTGTACCGAACTAGAAGACTCGAATCGAAGAAACTAAAAAAAAAACAGAATGCTTTCAAAACGGGCGAAAGTTTGTTTTTAAACGATTGATTTCGCTCACTAAAAGTTGAGCTACAAAATTTATTTTAAGTTTAACTGAACAAAGATACAACTCTTACAAAAATAATTGTTTATTCTTTCTTTACAGTGGCCGTTGTAATGGTCACCGCAGTGTTCTGGATCCCTGTCAGCTGCGTTATCTCATATTTCGATCGCAAGAAGCTGCGTCACGAAATGAAACAAATCGAATGGAGTCACAAATTGGATCTGATACATCCGAGCGACGACAGGCGACGTGTTATACATATACGGTAAGCTCTAAATATGTTTATAAATAAACCGTGCCATGAATTCTAATACACATATAATTGTTGTTGTGTACATTTGCAGAGTGCCACGCCAGAAGATCTCAGTGGCGCGAGCTTGTAATTAACAGAGAACGTGGTGGCGGCCATTGTTTTAATCTTCCGTGAGCATTCTTCTCAAAACTGCCACAATTATTTTGTATTAAGTATAGCAATTGAAATAGTACCATAAATATAATGAATAAAATTCCCTATAACATTGACCAATATGATTTCTTGTTTAGTCGAAATATGTCAGGCCTGTTCTGGTTTACACTTTTGGTAAGACACACTTTTCGGATTGAATTGACTTGCATTTTCATCAAGGATTGAATAAACTTGACACTGTGAATGCTCAGCAATAAGAAAGTTTTTATTATTGAAAGGAACTTCAATTCCGTAAAATGTTGCCGAAAGTGGAAACCGGAATAGGCCTGTACAAGTTATTAATTTCTGGCAGATTCAGCGGAAGATTATTTCCATTAAATGTTTAGATTTTCAATATTTCTGTTGAGCCTGTTCATTCAATAATAATTCAATCGCAAGTAAAAAAAGTATTATCTTTGACAGTTAATAACAATTACATATTTGTTTTGGATTGTTTTTGTTTTATTCATACTTTAGCAAAAATATGTTTTGTTTTCAGATTTCTAATGTGCATACTGTTAACATTTATGATTGATTTTTTTTCTTTCTTTTTTTTATTGTTTTATTTATTAGCTTACTGGGTGGTTCTATTAATTTAGTTTCGATTACTTCTTTTTATTGCTCTTTCCATTTGTCTGTGGAGAAACCTCCTCATCCAGCTCCAGTTCACTATCGTCCTCCTCATCCGAATACTCCTCGTACATTTGACCATCATCATATTCACCCAAGTTCATCTCCGCCTTAACAGATTGAAAGAGATATATGTGTGAGTATATGTGCTTAGATATAGGTATTTATATATAATATATGTTTACTTTGCCGCACACATAGACCGGCCCCGTGCCTTGGACAAGCTTGAATGTAACTGAGCCATTGGGAAATTCAACATTTGGGCGCAAACTGCGTGTTTCGCCGACCTTTAAAACGGCAATGGGAATTTTGACAGTCTTCTTTTCGCCGTCATCGTTAACATTTGTTTCCGCCTGCAAAAAATAATGTGCGAATATGATAGCAATTAATTAATGACCCTTGTGCCCCTGTCTGTTGGATTTAACATACCCATATTATATACTATATACAAATAAATATATATACGACATACCTGTACGACATTGAATTCTCCCGATTTCGCCTCAGGTCCTAGCGATATCTGTTTGATGATCAGCTTGTGTGAGTGCACTATATACTCCTCTGGTATTTCAGGCACATCAAACTGTGCAATTGGCTCTTTCTCGCTCAGCGTAACACCTGGCAAAGGGTTAAAATTTGTTAAAATTGATGTACATTGGTATGTATATATGTAAATGAGATTGCCGGTGATGCCGCAAAAGTTAATCTGAAATCAGCGACTTGCAAATTCTTTACAAATTGTAATTTATTGTTTAAGATTGCTTACCATAAAATGATTCGGACTCCATTTGTATAAATTTTAAGCAATGCTGTTGTACAGTCAATTAGGTAGTTAATGAAAAACTTGTACTTTTCACACGTGCCCTGTACAATGGCGATAGCTGAAAAGACAAATGCGGCCTGAAATGATGCCAGGCATTCATCGATAAGAAACGATACTTTTGTCAGCCGATAAATCGCGAAAACACAAGCACTATCAACTGGGCATAAATGTTGTACAAACAAAAGCTAAAAATAAATGCATTTTTAGATGTTTGTCATTCTAACCCAGTACAAGCAATTACGGCTTTACGTATTAAAACGTTTTTAATTCTGCTGATTTATCTGGTAGCGCCAAAGCAGTGACGCAAATTTGATGGGGAAAAAATAGCTAAATATAGATGAATTGTCAATAAAAAATTGTTTTAAACATAGCTAAATATATATTTTACATATTACAATTTACGAAATTTTTCTAACAGTCAATCTTGAAAAATAACCAGAAACAGCTATAAAATAGCCAAATTAGCATCAGTACGCCAAACTAGTGCGCTAGCTGTTATCGATACTTTCGACAGGCAATGCAAAAGCAATGAAATGAGCTGCTCTTACTTATACAAGTATTTTAAAAAAAAACCGACTTAAATTAATGAACTTTGTTTGTTTAAGCCAATATAAGTAATAATAATTTACACAAAAATTATATATATATTATATTATTTTCCAACTGTCTGGCAACGCTATATGCAAATTACCTTAACCGTGTACCATCGCTAACTCGCGTTTGCATCCCTAGTTGGAAGCTACCATTTTGCAAAAGTTTTTTGCTCAACACGTGCTCGCCGCTTGATTTGTTAAGTTCTACAAAAATCAAATAATAATGGCAGAGGAATCATTCTATGGTAAATACATATAAAAACAACATATACAGACGAATTGCATAAATAAAAGAACGGAAGTTAGATACGTATGTATATAGTAAGCAAAATATGCGCTTGGCTGCTTTGCCGGCTGCCGGCATTTTTATTCAAGGTTGCGTCTCTATCTGTGTATGTGTGCGTGTGTGTGTATAAGTGTGTATACGTATATCTTTTTTTGTTAATCCACAAGTAATATATGTACATATGTATCTTTTAACCAGGCGTCACCCTGACCGGTGAGAACAGCAGCGTCACCTGGGACGTTGTCGCCGATGAGGACTATGCTCGTGGCCAGAAACTTGTCATCAAGCAGATTCTGCTGGGCGCCGAGGCAAAGGATAACGAGTTCAACGTGGTTGAGGTGAGTGTATATATTTGTATTAGTGTGTCTGTGGGTGCGAGTGTATATGCGTGTGTGTGACTTTTTTGTATGTATATGTGTGCGCGAATCTTTCATTGTTACCAGGGCTGAGACCGGTTTGCAAGCGATTTGCGAAGCACGCGCAACATTTGTTGTGGGTTAGGGTAATTTTTCTGTCTGTATCTTGTATCTGCAGACATAGACTTACATACATATATATATACATATATATGTAGGTACATATATGAATATTCTGCAGACTGCGCGCCCTTTGTCTGCTTAAAACGTTCTGTACGCAAACATTATACATGACGTCACAAAATGTTCTGTAATCTACTTTTCTGAGTTTTTAGATAAGCTTGTTATACACTGCTAAAAATAATTGTTAAAAAACGGTACAATGCACTATTTAGTTTGTAATGTGTAGTAAAACAGGGTGGCATTTTCCACCCTCTTTTAGAATTGAACGAAACTTCTATGTTCTTCATTGGCTCATTTTTTTGAATACCCTTAATTAAAAATTAAAATTAAAATTATTGTCAACAAAAATAAATTATATAATATTCTCTTTAATTATTTGAAATATTAATTTAAAGTTAATATTTGTACAATTTATTTTATTTTGAAAAATACTTTACTTTTAAACCAGTTATCCCACCAATAAATTATTAATATTCTTGACTAGGACCATGCCTGTCTATCAGGACTGCTTTAAATTCCGATTCCGTTCAGAATTTTCGGAAACGGACTTTATTCTATTACATAGAAATTGAGCAAATTATTATATTGCCGAACTATCTGTAAAACAGAAACGTACAAGCAAACAACTGAGTAAGACTTATTGCTATCAAATCTCGGTTTCGAACTTGGTTTCGAAACAGTGATAACGCAACCATTCCTACCGGAAATCAGAACAGTCAACCCTGTTCTGAATTCCACTTTCGAATCGATTCCACAGAAATATGTAAAGCATACCCCCAAGAGCCCATACAAAATAAATGAACTTAGAAAAATTAATGAACATGGAATTGATTCGAAAGTGGAATTCAGAGCAGGCCTGAGTAATTCGTACGGTACGGAATTTGGAACAGGCCTGTATATAAACTAGTCTTAATGGCAAATTGATGATAATTGAAACAGATGCATTCATTCGTTCAGTTCACAACTGTGTAGAAGCTGAAATCGGGCAGATTTGAATACTTTTATTATTTATAATGAATGATCTGCGAATGTATTCGATTTAGCTTAATTAATAAAACGAATGTGAATATACTTTGGTTAACTTTTTAATAAAAGTTTATAAATATAAGACTTGTTTACAATATAAGTCAATCATATTTGTATAGATTTACACGTACAATGTACATCTGACGCCCTAACCGCGATAATAACGTAAACGACATTTTATTTATTTGTAGCTCAAATATGTACACAAGTGTCAAGAGCATCTAGACCAAAAATATTAAAATTCTATTCTGCTTAACATAAGACGTCAATTTTCAATGAAATACTCGCAACAAGCTTTAAAAAAAGCTCACTTGTTTAGGGCTCGATATACTGATTTTATGCTATGGTAAAATATATTTGTACATTAAAATAATATGGTTAAGATGGAAAATGTATAACTATAATATATAACATTATAATATTGATTATAAACAAGGTTTGTGTGCAAGTGTAAATAAGAAAATGAAATGATATAGCATTATAAACATAAGATAAATACAGCTTAACATTAAATTAACAACAGTCCCTAACTTGTTACAGCTCTTAGTTCTAGGCTGTAAAGACGACCTATTTTCAGTTATTAACTTGAGTTGCTGTCACTTTTGATCATTTCGATTAAATCCGTCAAGTTTTTAGTGAACTTGAACATGCTTCTCGCTTTTTTCTGCATTCGGCAAACGACGCCAGCTGCCGCCAGATTCCAATTCCAGCAGATAAGCTCACAGTGCAGCAGTTTGAGATCTTCGCGCAGTGACACTAGATTCTGTTTAAGGGTGCAAATTGAATTAGCAGAATGTCTATGTGAAGGGTGCGGGGTACTTGCCAGCGCCACTGTCGCATCAATTGAGTTAATCTCAGCCCCTTTGATGACAACCAACGTGATGACGCCCATCTGCTCCGTCACGTGAGCAACGGTTGTTGTTTTCAAATACTCGGCTGCCGTGTAGTCCACGTTGCCTTTCAGCTCGCCCAGGCATAGTTCCATACCGTTTGACTGTTCCGACTGCTGAAGAAACAAAACAAAATCGATCGAATGGAAAATTATTGTCCTGCAACGATGTGATCGATTGAACAAATTAAAGCTCACCTTTTGCGTCTCAAGCTCAAACTGTGGCGTCATGCTCTTCTGTAAAATGAAGAGCGCATTGACCACCACGCCCACCAGCATGCCATACTCAAGCGACCAAAACAGGCAGCTCAGCAAGGTGAACACAAAGGGCAGCATGTCACGTTCTATGTTCAAGAAAAGAAATAATCTTTATGAATAAACCAAAGAGACTTTAGGCGATTTGCACCTACTCTTGGCACGCCAGATCTCGGCAATTGTTTCATACTCCACCATAAAGATCATCGCTGCTATGATGATGGCCGCCAGCGTGGCCTTGGGTATGTAGGCGAATGTGGAGGTCAGAAAGGCGAGTGTCATCAGCACCAGAATGCCGGTGAAGGCGCCACCAAGCGGCGTCCTAACACCGCTCGCATTGTTAACAGCCGAACGTGAAAAGGAGCCAGTGATGGGCATTGATGAAAAGAAGCTGCTAAACACATTACAGAAGCCCAGCGCAATCATTTCTTGCGAGGCATCCACAATCTTGCCCTTGGCTGTAAAATGTTTTCAATTAACTAAAAGTTAATTTAGTTTATAAAAGAAACGCTTACAGAATGCTTTGGCCACCGCCACGCTCTCCAGTATGCTCAGCAGCGGTATGGACACCAGAGATCCGCCCAGATGTGAGATCATGCCGCCAAAGCTAATATCCTGCCCGGCTGCATCCACTGTGTGAAATGCTGGTGGCTTAAAGGGAGGCAAACCGGGCGTTATTTCATCGCTAATCCGAAATGGCATCTCATCGGAGTCATTCCGGCTCAGCAGATAGCACAACAGGATGCCCACAAAGACGGCCAGGACATTGCGACATAGTGATAGATATTTGGTTAGCGTGCGCCAGCCACAGCTTAGATCTTTGAGTTTCTATTATGGTTGTAAGCAAAAATAAAGTGAAAGCCGGGAAAAATATGAAAATTTAAATCTAAAATGCGACTTACGCGCATGAGCAATAAGAGAATTAAAGTGCAGCAGCCAAGTATGGCATCGTTTCGTCGTGTTTCATTTATGTGGCCAAAGAAGTTTATCCAGGAACTGAGGAAGTCATTGGAGTTACTTTTAATGCCAAAGAGATTGTTGATTTGACTGCTCCCCACAGTCAGAGCTGCAGCCATGGTGAAACCCGTCGTCACCGGCACCGATATGAAACGAATTAGCACGCCGAGATTCAGCAAACCCAGCAGCAGAATAATGCAGCCGGATAAAAAGCACAGCAAGATGGCATAGTCCGGATTACTGTCGACATGTGGATATATCATCATGGCCATTATGGCTGTGGGTCCTTGAAAATTAAAGATATATTTCTAAAAGTCATTAAGCAGTAGCAGAGTTAAAGCTGAAAGCACGATAGTTTTGATATGGATAGCTTTAACTATAGATAGTATCGATCACATTTGTAAAAAATCTAAACAATTAACCCAAACTCGCGATATAAAGAAATTTAATATTGCTGTAAATTCGGAACATTGCTGGAAAAATTAGGTTTAGAAAAACTAACAACGGGTTGAATAGCTCTCGGCAATGAGAACAGGCATGAATAACGAAGCAAGGTGATTTCGTTTCTGATAATATCGATTTATCGATGTTTCTCACATTCCTATCGGTCTGGAAAGCTGTTTGACAATGGGAACAGGTCTTAAAATGGTACCAAGGCGATATCTTTTATGACAAAATCGATTTATCGATGTTTCTTACATTTCACACATGCAGTTCGATAGTATCGATATTATCTATACATAAAAACGAATCAAAAGTATTATCGATTGTTTTACAACTCTGATCGATTGAATCGTTGTGGACTACTCACCCACTGTGATGTCCTTGCAGGTGCCAAATAATATGTAAATGAATCCACCCATGAATGCCGAGTACAGACCATAGACAGGGGGCAGACCAGCCATGGATCCATAGGCAATGCCCTGGGTGACGGCTGTGAGACCAACGGTCATGCCGGCGACAAAGTCCACAATGAGATACTTGGGTCTGTACTGTGGCAGCCAGGTGCAGACAGGTAGCAATCTTTTGACCGTTTGGGTGCTGCAACAGCTTCGTGCTTTGGAGTTGATGGCGCCACATACGTTGGGCAGGCGTTCACGATAAAGCTCATCTGATGGCGGGAAAGGAAAAGTACTTGATTTGTTTTGATTAAAAGCGCTAAATGATGAATGGGGCTCTTATCGAAAACTGTCATATTTTAATAAATATGTACTTGTATGTTTTTAAATCACATATTTTTTATTGGTTTACAGTTTTAATCATTACCACTTGAGATTACAAGTGGGTGCACAAATTGGTTTTAAAGTCTCGTGATTAATACGACATATTTTTGAAGATTTAATAACTTAGATAGACGACAGTTTCCTAAAGTAAATTTCCATTGAAAGTTGTCAACAGACGATTTATTGTATTAAAAACCAAAAAAATTCCTTATTGAAGATAAAAGCACATTGTTTTTTTTATTGATTTCTTAGAATGCTTTCTAAATTTTACTATAGATATTATGGATACTTCTACTTATATACTTTATGAACACACACATTGAGATGGTTTAATATGTGGAAAAATATTAAACATATTTTTAAAGTTTTATGAAAAAACAAGTAAGAATACTCTAGTCGAGTGCGCCCGACTACGAGACTCCCTGCTCCCAACTTGCATTTCAAGCAGTTCAGCGGCAACACAAGCAAACAGCGTACTCAATTTGCACAGTGCATGTCAAACTGTTGTTTCTGCCTGCTGAGACAGGGGAAATAAGTTTTTCCATAACTTTGGTGCTATTTATCCGATCGTGTTGAAATTTACACATCCGAAAGACATTGATTAAACATACATGTGTACCTACATGCCAAGTTTGGTGTCTCTAGCTTTTGTAGTCTCCGAGATCTGTGTGTTCATACGGACAGACGGACAGACAGACGGACATGGCTAGATCGTCACGGCTGTTGATGCTGATCAAGAATATATATAGTTTATATAGTCGGAAATGCTTCCTTCTGTCTGTTACACACATTTGCAGCACTTTATAAGTCCCTTTTTCCCATTTTTAATGGGAACAGGGAGTAAAAAAAACAAGCATGGACTAAAATTTAAACATTTTAAATTATTTTAACATAGATGCAAGTTTTCCAATATAATAACATTTCGGTTTGTTCTGTTTCACTTGTCGATTAATGTGCTTTTGGTGCTTACGATGAACACAAAATCGTCGCCACGCAGAAATGATCGATTTGAGTTTTTACAAAATCGTTTATAATCGATATTTTCTGATATTTTTAAAAGATTTCTTGCAACTTTCAAGTTTAGTTCAGATAAAAGTTAAATTTCTATTTACATTACACTTGGAGATTCACTAGTTTTAACATCTGTGCAATTTAGTGATAATAGCCCACTTATGTTTTCTTAGAATGTTTCCCTTTAGATATTTGAAGTTTAAAGTACATATTTATATAAATGGCACTTCAAAAAAGTGTATTTTAATCAAAGTTCAAATTTGTGGTTCAAACCCGGAACTTGTTCCCGTGACTTTCTAATGCTTTCGAAGAATATTGTCTAGGTTATATATATAAACTCGGCTAAACTTGCAAGTTTTAAGTAAATTTCTATATAAAAGCCACTTCAACTGATGTTAAGAACTTATATATTCATATATATGTATTTATATATATCCGGCAAGTTACACCTAAAATACATATTACATAGCACTTGAACATCTAGTTATCTCAAATACTTGAACGCACCGTCAGAGTCGCACATATTGGCGAATATATATGTTTGTTAAGTGCTATAATATCAATTAAATAACTTGATAATATTATTTATTTTTTGATATATTATTATTGTTTTTGTTGTTGTTATTGTTGTCGTGTAGAGTTAACGTTAACTTTGTTGTTGAATGTAACACAACACGCGCCAAAGCACTCTTCAAATTGATATGATAAATTAAATATTTTGCGTAGGTTTTAATCAGACAATGGATGTTCTCGCTGCGACGACTGCATACCGACGAATAAACCGAATTGTTTTCGTTAGCGCCGTTCTTAGCTCGGTTTATACCTAATAGTACTATTACTATACTTGATACTGATTACTGATTAAGATACAGATATGATCAGCTGCTAGTGAACAGTACTTACTTTAATGTCTTTTGACAGGCAGTAAGCTTTACTTTACTTTCGGCAGATGGCTTGACAGTCTCGTGCTCGCTCGCTGATTAATCGTGTTGTGTTTCCTAGAAATTCTTATATTTTAATTCAATTAATCTGTAATCGGAATACTTATTTATTTGTTAAATGCATGATTTCAAATCTTTAGGTTATCTTACACATAATTAAAACTTTCGTCGGTGTTTAAACGATGCAAGTAGAAATTGAAGAAAAGAATTTTTGTCGTCTAAACATCGCATTTATTATACCAAGTATCTTTTATTATCAATATTTCTGGACATATGTATTAAATATGCTTGACACGCTCTTCTGCTTTACAGGTGACTACACTGAAGGATTCGGTACAAATACCAATTGCTGTGCTGAAGGCAGGCGAGACACGTGCCGTCAATCCCGATGTGGAGTTCTACGAGTCGAAAGTGACGTTCAAGCTAATTAAGGGCAGCGGACCAGTTTATATTCATGGCCAGAATATTAAGGATGATGTTGAGGTGGTCGACATGGAGGAGGAGGACGATGAGGATGAGGGCGAGGATGATGAGATTGAGCACCCAAAGAAGCGCGCCAAAATTGAGCAGAATGCTGATGGTAAAAATAATGCCAAGAATCAGAAGAAGAAGTAAAACCAAGAACAACGAAACAGTTTCTAAGCTATATCTGTAGATTTTAAAAATGTTTTAGGCCCTATAATAAACAATATACAATTTACATTACGCATCGCATGTGCGTACAACTGCAAAATAATTTTAGTTCCTTTGCTCTTGAACTTTAAAACATTCAATTCAATAAAAATAAAAAAATATGATGTATTAACTCTTAAGCAATAAGCCAGTTTAAAAAAAGAATATGTAACTACATCCCACATAATTGTATATACTTTAGGTACTTACAATATACACTACAAGCAACAACTTGAACCCAACCAGGCTTTCTGTTCCCTATTTCATAAATGTAATATGAAACAAAATAAATTGTCATTGGTATACAAAAATTAATATAATGCAACTGTTTCTATAATTTTGTCACAAACTGTATAACGCTTTGAAGGTGGATATATATTCTTGAACAGTATCAACAGCCAAGCCGTTCGTTTACTACAGCGGTGTGCAATCCCTAGCTTTCGTTGCTCTGAGTGCTTAGACCGTTTTGTTTGCATGCTCGTGATTTTCGTGGCGACAAATACAACTGTTTTTTTGGTGCAGCCGAAAAACGACGAAGAACAACAACAACCACACACGATTTTCGGTGCGACGCGGACCGTCATAAAAGTGTTCATTTTGCTATGATTTATGAATTCAAAAACTGTGTTATTGTAATTCTCTCTATTCAAAATTACAGCCCCATCGCTTTAATATATATGTATGCGTTTTTCATTGGCACACATGCTTCTTTTTACTTTTATGGAAAACTTTTTTCATCCCAAGATATCTCAACCAAACTCAGCAATCCAAAGTTTTATTTATTAACATCGTTTTGTAAAAAAAAGTACATGAAATCAGAGGCAATCTATTGATACACAAGCGATTCGGGATTACTAACAGTATTAAATGGCTCCTGCAGGCGATAGCAGTCCGAGGCAATTTTCCATTTGTCATTTTCAGCGGTTACAACAAACGATTGCTGAAAATAACGAAGAGGCTGCTCAGCATACTGCACAGATCCGCTGGCCAGGATGATATATGTCGTCTGATTGGCCACAGCTGCGTCCAAAATGGGCTGTGAGTCCAGTGTGGTCAGCTGATGGCGCGATGAGGGAAGCTCCAGAAAGATCCGTTCAATTGTTTCACGTCCATTGGCGCCATTACCATTCCAGCTGAAGTTAGCGCAATCTATGTACAGCCGACCCAATTGATGGCGCCGATTGTCCAACGAGGCGTAATACAAACGCGTAAAATCCTCGGCCGTGCGAGAGCAGGCTTCCACCTTGGCTTTAAGTTCGTTGTTCATATTTTATGTCCCGGTAAATGTGGTAAAATCCAGTGTGGCCGTATCTTGCTTGCAAGATTTTACCACTTAAAGAAATTCATACAAAATGCCCTAAATCTCATGTGTTGTTTTTGGTTTTGATACGTGACAGAAATTCTTGCAACTATCGGTAGAAAGTCGAGTTATTCTAAAAAAAAAAAAAACTTTTCTGGTAGAGCATATATTGTAGATAGCTTTTCTTTGTTTATAAATGAATCGGGTTTCTACATTACATAAGGTGTAGAAATCGATTCTAAAAAATGAATAAATTCTGCAAAAAATAATTTAAATCGAATAAATCGATTTATTTTGCAGCTCTAGTAAGATTAAATTCAAAGAGTTGCCCTACTCACTAGTTAATCAGGTGCTGGCATCTTTTGATTGAACATGAATTTAGATGACATGATAAAACAGTTGTTTTAAGTGTTTTATGTTTTTCATTTCTTGTTTAATGATCAGTTTTGGTTGGATTGGTTACAGGAATATATTTGTATATATGTATATATAATGTATGTAATTGCAGTTCTATAAAACTCTAAATGAACGCAATAAGCAAGGAAACGACGTACTTTTCTGCCCACCCTTTCCCCCAATTACACAACAAATTGGATTGTAGCTAAGGGTTGAAATGGAGCTGCGCTTAATTTGGGGATGGCATGACCTTCAGACGCTCGCAGGCAGCCTTCTCTAAAGCCTCCCGATGCTTGGGATCAGCAATTTGAATGAGCTCGTACATGCGCTGGCGCACATTCTTGCCAAAGAGCGAAGCAATGCCGTGCTCCGTGACAACATAGTGGACATGAGCGCGAGAGGTGACAACGCCGGCACCTGTAAGATGAATTAGAATCAATTAAGATTACATATAGAAACGTTAATAAGTGTATAAACTTACCTGCTTTCAGCATGGGGACAATCTTGCTTTCGCCTTTGCTGGTTGTCGAGGGCATGGCAATGATGGGCACACCCAAGCCATCAGTACCTTCGGCAGCACCTCGTATAAAGTCCACCTGACCGCCAAAGCCAGAATAGAAACGTGGTCCAATTGAGTCCGAGCACACCTGTCCAGTCAAATCAACCTCAATGCAGCTGTTGATGGCCGTCATGCGAGGCTGTTGCTTCACAACTCCTGTGTTGTTCACATAGTCGATGGCCAGCATTTCTAAGTGTATATATTTGGATTAATATTTGAATATTTGGAGCATGCTTTCAGCCTACCAATGAAGGGATTGTTATCCACAAAGTCATAGAGTGCCTGATCACCAATGAGGAAAGAGCCCACAATGCGACCCTGATGCATTTTCTTTTTGCTATTGGTAACACAACCCTTTTTGACCAGATCGACAACGCCATTGGCAAACATCTCCGAGTGTATGCCCAGATCCTTGTGGTTATGCAAGGCGGCAAGGACAGCGTCCGGTATGCTACCAATGCCCATCTGTAGCGTAGCGCCATCCTGCACCAAATTCTCGGCAATCAGTTTGCCAATCTTGGTCTCCACATCCGAAATCTTGCCCGTTGGATGCTGTGGCAGTTTATCGTCGACACAAGTGGCGAAATCAAAATGCGACTTGTGAATGATGGCATCGCCAAAAGTGCGTGGCATATTAGGATTTATTTGAGCTGTACAAGAAAAGATATAGCATAAGTATTTCTAGACAGATTCCAGAATACCTACCAACAATTTGCTTGGAGTGCAGCAGACCAGCGCGCACACAGTCCACACTTGTGCCCAACGAGCAGAAACCATGAGCATCTGGCGGTGAAACATGTATCAATGCCACATCGGGTTGAACAATCTTCTTGTAGAAGAGTAAGGGTATCTCATGCAGAAATATGGGTACATTATCGCCACGTCCCTCGGCTACAGCTTTGCGCACATTGGCGCCCATGAAGAACGAGTTGGAACGAAAGATATCCTTGTATTCGGGCTTACAGTACTCAGCGGGTCCCTCCGTGTGCATGTGGCAAACAGTTATGTTCTCCAGTTTGTTGCACTTGCCATGCATCGTCATCGCATTCAGCAGCGCCACCGGAGTGGCAGCAGCGCCCTGCGCGTACACCGTGTCACCTGAATGAGAATAATGAAAATTATTTATATCAATTGGAACCAACTTTAACAAATACATTTTTTAACATTTTGTAAGGTTAAAATGAATATTTTAAATTTTACAATTAAACGTTTTTAGCATATTTAAGTTTCAAATTATTTAACTTAAACGGTTTTTATTACTGTCGGAACTTACAACAAAATGGTTCAACAATGTGTTAATCTGATGGAAATTTATAAAAGTAAGTATAGTAAAAGTTTAAAAAACACAGAAACATAAACAAAAAAAATATAAAATCATTAGTTTTCTTTAATTTTAATTTGTAGTTTATAAAAACAGTAAATTTACAAATTGATTTGTTTTTATGTTGAAAAATGACAAATTAATCATTATTTGCAGTTGTTCAATGTTAGCTGATCGGCGCATTGAAAATGTTTAGCAACAACGCTTTGAATTTCAAATTTCGATTGTTATTGCAGCTGCTTTGAAAATCGTAAAATTATTGTTATCGATGTATGCCAAATACACTGCACATCACCAAAAGAAAAGTTTGCTCAACTTTTGCGATATACGATTTCAAATGCAACTTACTCGATATGTGCAGCCGTTTGTTATCGATACTATTTGACATCACTGAGACAGCTTATTTGTTTGTTTGCTGATTGGTTGGTTATTTGGTTGGTTAAATTGCAAATTGCGAATTGCAAAGCAAAAGACAACAAAATGACATTTGTTTTTGTGTTAGCGGCTTTTGAGGCACGCAGGCGGCAGAAAATTCTTGAGCGTAGAACGAATAGATACTTGAGAACGAATATGTGTGTGCTAAGCATGCCGGAAACAAGGTGAGTCAAGCACATTAAGAAACACAAGCACAGGATGTCATGTTAATGTTTTTGTTGTCTTTTGCAGATTTCTACATTCATTTCGCATGGACAAGGCGACTTTCACAATGATTCTCGAACAAGTTAAGCCACATTTGAAAGTGTGCGCCTTGTCGCCCTCACTGCAACTGGCGGCCGTGCTGCGCTTCCTGGCCACAGGCTGCTATCAATCCTCCGTGGTCAAGGATAATTATATCAATATAGGCAGAAGCACCTTTAGCAAAATCCTACACGATGTTATACCCATTATGCAGCATGTGTTGTGCGAGAAGGCCATCTCATTGAAGATGACCAAGGAGTATATGCGTCTGTCTAGCGATTATTTCTATAGGAAATCCCAACTACCCCGCATCGTGGGCTGCGTAACGGGTATGCACATTCAGATACAGAAGCCAGTGCAACATGAGGCTTTGTTTTATAATCGCAAGGGCTTTTTTAGCCTGAATGCCGTAGTGGTAAGAGCATGCATGATGTAATTGATCTATATTTATATATAAGTCATTGACCGACTTAGACTGCCCTTTCTCACCTTCCCCTTTTCCCTAAAAGCAAAGAGAAAGCCCGGGACTTAAGTCATCGTTAAAAACCGATCTTACTGACGTGATTGAAAAAAGTAGAAAAATTTCAGTCATGTTTAATGTTAAGCCGAAAATCAGTACTATATTGTATTTGAGAAAACATTCATTCGCAAGCCCGGAAAATTTAAATATCGTTTGCATCTTCATTCAATATTCTTATTTCATTCGATCAGGTTCACTTTCAAAGATATATCAAACCAGTTCCGTTTTCTACAACATTTTGCGGAAATTAAAGTTTTTAATTTTAGAATCTTTCATTATTGTTGTTAAGCTAGAGAGTTGAGAATTTTGCGGAATTTAAATATAAATAAATCTTGCCAAAAGTGAAAAAAATAACATTAAAGGGAAGTTCAGTTTCGCAATATTTTACCGCTAGTGGAAACCGAAAAATGCCTGTCAAAATTAACACCCTGTGTGGAAATAGGGTGGTAGAGGTTGTATGTACGCAAGTTTAACAATCCTGTGATTAGCTTAAAATGAATTTTCAAAGCTGTAGTTAAAAAAGTGCGAATTCGCGATTTTAAAATTTTGTAAGATAGGAAAATTGTTGCAACTTTTTGGTATTTTCTTTGTTTAAAGCTATGCCTAAAACAATATTTAGGCGTGAGTCAGACTTAGGAAAATCTTCTAGTATATTTAGTTATTATATAAACTATTTTCTCTATTTAGATTTGCAACTACAAACAGGAAATCATGTTCGTTGATGCCTCACGTCATGGCTCCTGTCAGGACTGCTTCAGTTGGAGTCTTAGCCCGGCTCGCGAGTATTTGTCACGTGCCATAGATGGCCACTTTCTGGTGGCAGATTCTGGTTATGCATTGGAAACCTTTGTTCTAACGCCATACAGAAGTGCTGAGCTGGGTTCCATGCAACACAAATTCAATAAGCGACATGCGGCTGCACGCAGCATTGCCGATAGCACGACTGCCATGCTGAAGACACGCTTTCGTTGTCTACAACGATCTCTGAACTATGAGCCCAGTTTTGTGGCACAGATAACAAATGTTTGCTGTGCGTTGCACAACATATGTCGCAGGCGTAGCACACCACTTGAGGGTGTCATAGAGCAGGATGATTATTTTGAAAGCGATGAGGATAACGATGTTTCGGATCAGGAAGATGGTGCATCTATTCGAGATGAAATAGCTCGTTCGCTTGCTCAAGAATAACTATAATATTAAGATACTTTTACTTTTATAATAAGCAACAAACAAATAACGTTAATAGACATAATATGTATTTATTTTAAAAAGTCAATTGTTTTTTTTTTTATGAGTGTGCTTTTGATTATCTAAAGGCATGTTTTTTATTAATTATCATTTCATTAGTTTCATATAAAACGAAGTTTCAGCGTAAGATGAAACTACTGGGATAAAATCCGAGAAACTGCTAAGCTAAAAACGAAAAATAAAATGAGCCCAACGAACTAAAGGAATAAAAATAGAAGAGTTGAGAGATCAAAGAGTTCATGCGAACAAGTTCAGATCGAATCGGAATGGTTCGTTTGTCTGTGCGTCTGTCCGTATAAAACCAATTTCTTTTCACAGTTTTGAAGCTAGATCAACTTAAACATGGTGGTACAACAAATAAATAAATTTAAAAATAATATATAAGTACAAATAAATTTTCGATCGATCATTTAATTAATTGAAATAAAAATAGAATTAAAGAAAACGTGAAAACCTAAAAAGTTGTTGTTTTTTGCAATTCGTTTCACATGTAACAGTTCTAAAACAAAAAAAAAGTTCACTTGTTGGGTCATAATTTAAATCTAATGAATAGCGAAAGTCTGCTTAAATTTGTCTGATCTCAGAGGTGCTACTGTACTTGAAATACCTATTTGACGACGCGTCGCAACGGAACGAAGCAGTCTTTTTTTAATATATGTGCATAGTATACACAAACATTTATGTGGGCATGCCAATTTTCTATTTATATTGCAGTTTATAGTTGCAAGACTTCTATTTCTATATAACTTTCTCTATCTGTTAAAATGTTGTCTATTTTATTAGAATTGTATTAAACATGTTTTAAGATTAACAAACATTGTCAAATGATAAGATTATAAAAATATATAAAATTAAAGTTTAATAGAACACATTCAAGTTAATAAGTTCATCTTGATAAATTGATTGACATGTTTACAAATATACATATATATTTTTCACATTCTATTCAGAATTGCCAGAGTAAATAAAGTTAGTTTTTTATAGCTACTGCACACATTGGATTCAAATATTTGCATCAGAATATTATCAACCAAAACGTGCCATAAAAATACAATCAAGAATTTCGAATGTTCAAGTTAAAACTGGTCGACTATAAAATACCCTGTAAACAGGTAAAAAGTTCATTCACAATACTTTTTTAATGAATTTAACATTTAGAAAATTTGGATAAGTTCGATTAGCAAATGAATTTTTGTTTATTTTTCGATATCAACGCTTTGTGAAGATTTTACGCGGAGTTTAGAGCACCAAAAAAAAAAAGCGATGCGAAATAACTTTAATTTAGACCAAAGCTATTTTCAAAAATCTCATTTATCTCACTGTCAGATCCAGTCAAGCTCAATGCAAAGTGAATTCAATCCGAAAAGCTTAGTCACAAGTGAAAATCAGAATGCACAATATACTGTCGAAACTAAAAACTGGAGCATAAGTGTGTTTAATGCTTAATTCTTTATAACAGGAATATATAAACATCTCCTTTTAATTACAGAGTATACAAAAACCAAACGATTTTTATCAGTTAATTGACGTAGCTTCTTTTATTTGCGGCGCGTGTTTAAGCATTTTGCTAAAATTAGAGCGCCACAAAGGGGGTTGAATCTTTGCAACTGTATATGTAGCATATTTCTGATACTACTGTACAACGGAATAGCAAGATGAAGCGCCCAAAGTGCGACCACAACATAAATAAAAATGAAAACATATACAAAAGCGTAAAGATATATGTATATGTGTATATCTTTAGATACATATATATATGCTTTGTGGGCGTGGCTCGTAACAAGTTTGATTTGTTCAAATATCAACATATTTTTTCAGCGTTCTTGCGCAACTTGTCAATTGAAATTAATTAAATCAAAGCTGCAAATTAGCACCAACAATGTAGCATGTTATCAAGATTGTAGTCCCCATAATAAAATATTAATGCTAGCCTAACAAACATTTTTGGCTGCGTTTATCTTTTAATATTATTATTGCATAATATACATTTATTAAACATGCTAAATGTAGAAACATACCATTTATACAGCTAAAGCATTATAAAGATAAGTTTTCTCTTATCAGCAGTGCTGTCAGTGGGCTGGTTTAAACGTCAGACCTGTTTTTATATTTCATTCTTGTTCTTGTATGTGTGTTTGTGTGTGTGTGTGTGTGTGTGCGTGCCCCCTGCCCCTGCCCTACTAAGCTGAGCTTTGGTCGAGCCTGCTCTAACAGCTGGCCAGAGTACAAAGTACAATACTGATTGAATTTAAATATGTACATTATATGTGTCTATTTACAAAATGAACATGTTTGTATCTAAAACAACATAGAACTAATAAGAATCAACTATACATAAATGGAAGCACTAAATCCAACTGGAATAATAGAAAAATCAGCTTCATTTAATTTAAACATGTACAGTATTCAGTCTTACATAGATACATACATTTGCACTTTTTTGAGTTGAACAATTTAGTTATTTTGGTGAACGAACTTATCAGTCACATATTTGAACTTCGCTCTTTTTGTTTAATCAAAACACATTTTCTATTTGCATTGTTAGTTAATTAAAGAATGTTGATTAAGTGTTTATAAATACAAGATGGAAGTGAACCGTTTTATGCAAAATAAGTTGAATTGCTCATCAAAATTAACGAGTGAACTTATTCAGTCTTACACGAACTACATAATTTTAATCAGTAGTTCATGTTCATGAAGAGTAAAGGTTGTCTATTAAGTTCAACTGATCGGCCCATCAAAATGATCGAGTAAACTTATTCAGATATCAGTCATTTTAATCATTAGTTCACGTTCATGAACAATACAGATAGTTTTAATCACTTTCTTAAGTTGAACGTTCAACTAATAAAATTCAATTGTATGAATAGCTGAATATACATTTTCAATTTATGGCGATAAACTCAAATGAATTTAATTATTTTTATTTTTAATGAATAGCTGAATATAAATTTTCGATTTCCTTGTCTAACTTTAAATTGTCGTTCATAACCAGCTTAAAGTAATGACTGGTACAGTAGTTCATGAACGATGAACTATACAATTAAATGGCTGACGAGTCAAAAAGAAATGCATGAACTTATTTGTCAAATTGAACTTGATTCGATCTGGACTAATTCCAATAACCGGGTTGTAAATTACTAAAATATGTATTCGTTTATAATTCATTGACGGATACAGAACCGTGACGTTTCTTTTCTTATTAGTTCCCTTAGTTCATATAAAAATCACTTATCACCCATCTCTTAAAGTGACTAGCGTGTGCTTTTTTACTGGGATTGGGTTCTTTACTCGGAATGGAACTAAATGAACGACTAGGAACTAGGAACTTAAGGTACGATCTGTTTCTTTTGTTCGCAAAGGAACTAAAATGCGCAACACTATTGTTTACGTGGGAGTGCAGCCATTGTAAATAGTTGATAAGCCGATTGTCAATTTTCGCTGCTAATCACAATCAATTGCTTGCTATTAGGGATTGGGATAGCTACCTGAGCCACCCTGTTGTAAATATAATTACAGGCCACTTGATATCGATATCGAATGTTTATATACTCATGTACATGTGTAAATAGTTGGAATAACAACTGTAATTGAAACACACACATGCTTATTGGACATTTGCATGACTTGTTCCACCCAGTCAACCAACTACCCCTACCCCTCCCAACCAGAAAACACGGCGTAAACTCAACGTGGCCGCATTTTCATGCTGTTATTCTAAGCAAAAAGTGCCGGCTGAGAGGAGGGGCGGGTGCAAACAGCGAGATGCAGGCAAATATTACATAACACACGAATTTCACGGCGTATTTAGTTAACATAAAAGATGCAGCTTGATTCCAATCGGAACTTACCTGATTTAATGCAGGCAACGGCCTCCTCCGGCGACACAATTGGCGGATCGCGGGCAATCGGATGGGAGAGCTCCTTGACATAGGTAAAGTAATTGTTGTGGGTGGAGGCGGCATTCGCCGAGGCAACGGTCAGGAATTTGTTGACCTGACCGACGCGACGCGCCAATTGTTTGCTCATATTGAAGATTTAAAGGAGTTGCAGCAACAACAGGAGAAAGAAATTCAGCAGCAACAACAATAAAGAATCGAGTCTAATCAGAGATTTGTCTGAATGCAAGCTAATCAATCGCTTGTTCTATTATGGCTTGGCAATTCGTCGTTTTGCCCCGTCTGCTTATACAGCTTGCTTCGTCGGGTTGTCGGTATGTCTCTCCGCTCCAGAAGCGCGTTTACAACTAGCTTTGCATATAGAACTTTTAAGCTTTTCCACACTGCCACAAAAGCTGTTTGCAACGGCGAGCAGCACTCCTCAACTTCAGCATCGGTTTAATTTAACTGACATCATAATTTTATCATTAATAATTTCAAAATTTGATTCCGAAACGTATATAAAAAGCAAATAAAATTAGGTTTAAATTTATGCAATCAATAAATACTAAAATAAATAATTTTTTCCTTCATATTTATTGACATTTAGTGTTGTCAAATGTAGCAATCACAGCGCCGTTGCACAGCACTGAAAGTTGTTCGGGGCGATTGCCTTTTTTGCGCCAGCCGCGAAATTCAAATTGCAGAATGTGCTCTTTTCTTGTAAATGAAAAGGTAAATGTAAATGTAAATGTAAATGTACACACATTTGCAGTTTGCCGAATATTCGATGACAGTTGTTGACACATGACTGGCAACAAAAATGGTTTACTGCCAGTGTGTGTAAAGTTAAATTAATATTAATCAACAGAACTTGCAACAAAAGCTTATACTAAGATTATGAAAATCATTTTTTCAAATGAGACTGCGCATAATTATGGTTGGAATAATAGTCTCATTCCATCAAAGTGAAAAGCTAAGAACATGGCTTCTTGGTAATACTTCAGTTCAAGGACTTGCGTTTTGTTTTCACATAAATACAAATTTATTAATTTAAAATACAAAAATGAAATTAAAGTTTCGCTTACCTTTAACTAGAAATCCGCCGTTTGTGGCGATTATCGAATTGCATTTTATCGATATAACTGCAAAAATCTAGTATTTTGTTTTTAATACTGGCAAACACTCGAGGAGAACGGGATCATTTTTTTAAAATGCGCATTGTTTTCGTACATGCGCATATCATACATCCATGAACTTTGTTCGGCGTGAATGACATTCACCATTCACATTCATTCGAAATAACATTCAACACGTTTGGCATTTGGAATCGAATTAATGTTTTGAGACAAATTTCCAAATAAACATTTTACAATGAGTAAAGTTGCAAAAGCTGGAAAGTCTTCTGTGCATTGGGAACCTCTTTACGAGGACATGCTCTTTGACTTATGGGAGGACAATGTTCAGGCATTAAAGTCCTCGCATCGAAAAACCGAGATTTATTCGCAAATGGCCATCAAACTAGCTGAGGCTGGATTCGAAGTACATTTGCACAAAATCAAATCAAAGCTGGATAATCTGATCAGGAAACACAAGTATGTATTTAGTGTGCTCCAAAATATATTGCTCTAACATATGGCTATTAATTTGACCCAGAATGGATCTTAAAGAATATAAAGCGACTGGAAAAGTCTCAACCTGGCGTAATTTTAAAAGGGCTCACGCGATACTTAAACCGGGATCAACGCAAAACTTTTCTCAAAGACCGCCAGAGCATACAGGTAAACATGATGATATGTATCTCGCTAGATTACTTATTAATCAAACAAAAATGTTAATAGATAAGACTATGCATAAGACAGAAGCAGACGATGACAACTATTCGACAGTATCTTCTGTGGATTCTTTTCTGATTGCGACTTCCGAGGAGTCAATTTCTATCCGTCCTACAACACGTCAGCCAAAAATAGATGAGCCTCCATCAAAAAAGCGCAAAACAGTCAAAACTCCTGAAATGACACCATTCGAGTTGGCGATGATTGAAACCGTTAAAGAACGAACTGAAGATTTAAGAAAAGCGGCTACGGAACGCCTAAGTGTCTTGAATCGTATGGTAGATAATAACATCGCCTTTCAGGAGAAAATTTTAGAAATGATGTCAAAAAATGACAGCAGCTAAAATTACTAAGAACAATTAAAAGGACATAAAAATGTGATATATATGTAAAGATGTGTAAACGCTGGTTATACCCAAGTAAATACTACTCTTTAATGAAATAGCCGCCCATTCAAAAATGTGATCGCATTTAATTAGCGTTTATTATATAATTATGTTTAATTTCTGTCCAATTATAATTAAAATCCTAATAGATAAAAGCGCATTGGACTAACAATAAAAAAAAATAACAATTTATAAATACCTATATATTTAAGAGAACTTATATAAAGTATCTATACAACAAAAGTTATTCACTATTTACAAATGCTTATTAGCTAAAAAAATATCTAGTTTATTGAAGAGATTTCCATATTTATGCGTATTTTCTTTTGGTACAATCCATTTAAATTAGCCATATATCAATGTGCTTTTACTAAGTTTGACTATAATGACTAGTTTTATGCGTTTATGATCTTTTCTAGACATACTAATGCTTTCGGCACAATCTGGAGTTTATTGTTGAACATTCAGTTATAGTTATGTATATGTTAAATATCATGTATGTGTATATATTCGATTATTTGATTTGATTGATGATTATTACAGACTATATAGTAAGATTGTTCTCATGAAAGGTTTTATATTATATATATAAGAAATGATAGGGCTGGGAATCGTTCGGCCTTCAATATTGGACGGAACCTAAACAATAAATGATAGCATGAAAGAAAATAAACAGCACAATGTGAAATTTCATTTGTTTTTACTAAGTTACAAATCTGACTAGTCTGGTTTTAGTTATAGAAAAACCATTGTGCAGCATTTTAAAATATCAATTTCTTGTATGTTTTACTTAAAACTGAGTCTGCAGTTGCATATTATGCAAAATTTTGCGTTGATTGCGATTTCGAGTAGTTGTTTTTCAGTTATTCAGTTTGCTTATAAGAAGTACGTTTTACATAATTCAAAGTTATTTTCTTAAAACTACGCTCTACTTAGCTATTGTGTATATATATAAAGTCATGCTTTAGTTTCAACTTTAAACTTAATAAGCCTTATTGTTGGCTGTTTTTTTGTTTTTGTTGCTATAATTAATGTTTGGTGCTCTCCTTTATCTCGTTGGCAGCGTCATGTTTAAACACAGCTCATGATCTCGCAGATCGCCCCAACCACCATTGCCCTTACGCAACTTGGATTTCTTCATCAAACTAGGCACCGTCATCATCAACGAGCGTGGAAAGAGCTGATGCGAGTTACGCGCTATGCGCAGTACATGTTGCACCTTGGAGATCACTTGATTTGATTCGCAGTTCTTGTTCTTGTGGTGAACGCCGCTGCAATGGGATAAGTTGATTAGTTGATGAACTCTTGCTTAAGTTCGAGAGAAATCGATGACGTTATCGATAGTATCGATGATCTTATATATACTGAATTTATTTTACTCTCGATAGTACTAATTGATAGGTGATAAGCTCTTGCTTGAATTGGAAATAAATCGATGAGATCAATCAAGATTATATCCATACTATTTAAAAAAGACTTGAATATTAATTAATCGCTAGAGTTGTAAAACAAGCGATGACTTTTACTATCGATAATTTGGGACCGATGACTTTTGAGCTTTAACTTTTGTATTTTTCTATGACACTTACCACTCGCCTATGTGAAAGACACGCGGCCCCTTGACTATCATCGCATGCAACTTCCTTTGCAGACACTGCTGGGAAACATGCTGCAAAGACCAGTCCCAATTGTAGTCATCGTATGAGCAAAAGTGTCTGGCACAACGTCGTATGCTCGTCCAGGTGGTACGATTGAAGGCAAAGCCCATATTGTGCTTGCTGCTAATCCAGGGCATCGCCTCCACCTGGGTAGAGTAAATTAAATGGGAATTAGTTGTGATTTGCAATTGCTTATTTCAACTTAATTTAGGGGGGTAAAACATTGAACATGGTAGAGCAAAAGGGTGAGCATGCAAATTTTGAATTGTTTTTGAACTTAAAAAGCCAAGACTGTTTTTGGTATCAAAGCAAAAAATGTTGAGCAGTAAATTAATTTAAATTTTGTATATATGTATTTACACAATGGTCGTTTTATATTGAACGTTTAAGCCAAGGACCAAACCCATTAAATCCCTAATTAACTAAGTGCATTAAGTAATTTTCATTATTTATAGAGGACACTCTTCTAAAGTCACTTTTCTTATGTTCATGTCAAAGATCATGTTAGTTGAGAAAAAACTAAATATTTATTTATTTTAAATATTCCTCTTTTGCGGATTAAATTCACTTATTATTGATAGTTCACTTGTCATTTAGACAGTTTTCAATTCAGAAGCTTGACTTTAGTGCTGAAACTTATACCATTTCAAGCAACTTCACTTTAGCAATATTTTTCGGAAAGTGGTTACCGTTTCTTAACGGTTCTCTTTAAAGTACACATACATTTTCACTTTTGACAAGATTTTGCGAATTTAAATCACTTGATCATCGACAGTTTTGAAACATGGAACATTATTTTTCCAAAAATTGAAACCGAATGTATTTTACAGTTTGTTACAATTCTTAATTTTATTAAGATTCTGCGGATAGAATTCACTTCTCATTGAGATACAATTGAATTTTTGAATCATTGGAAAATTAAAATTTTGAATATTGAAGAGAAATTAACTTTTGCAATATTTTGCGGTAAGTGAAAGCCGTAACAGGTATGTTAACTGCTTCTGCAAAGCTCTTAAGCTTAACATACTGTTAAAGTTAAGATTGACATAGTGTTCAAGTTAAGTTTAACGTACTGTTAACGCCAAGTTTGACGTGAACATAAGAAATCAGGATTAGTTCTAAGAGTTGTTATATAAGATAGTATAGTTAACGTTTATTTAACCTATACCTTGCGATAATCATTGACGATGCTTGACCTATCGACCTTGGCGACGCGTACGCGGGTGCGGACGCGCAACTGTGTGTTGCATGCGAGGGGGCGGGGCAGGGCGTTTTTTAATTAATGTTATCAGCATGCCAACAACAGAGACACATATAACATAAATAGAGACATTAAGTAATGATAACAATTAACAAGAAAAATTAAATTAAAAATATAGAAACATGCGTTTTGCACAAAGCAATTGGAGAAATGGTTTTGGGCGTACCATGCAAGGACGAATCTTTTTAGAATTGGAAATGAATACAAATTAAATAAATAAATTTAGTGCGCTACAAAAGGCAATGATGGGCAGTGCAGAATTTTATGTTTTTTAGATTATAAGTTTTAGACTATTTTTGTTATAGTTGAGGACGGTGCTACCTTCTGATAAACGGAATACAATGACGGCAGGACATGATAGTTCCAACTTTGTGCACCATTTTTATTATTATTATTGTTATAATCGTTATTATTATTGATATTGTTGGTGTTGGATGTGGCTGTAGCGGTGACAGTGTTGATGTGATTAGTTCTTTTATTGGTGTTCTTATTATTTTTGTTATTATTATTGTTTTTGTGATTGTCAGTGATTATATCAACGGTATCAACGGTGTCTCCCACATAGACTTTCACATTATTATTCTTTGATGAAGTGCTTGATGATTGCGCAGATGCAGATGACTGCAGTGAGTTTCTATTGTTATTATTATTATTGTTATTATTATTATTGTTGTTCCTATTTGATCCTAATAGACTGTTTGACGATATCAGCGAGGAAGCATACGATTTTTTGTTAGTCTGCACGAAGTAGAGAAGAATGCAGAAAGAAAATGATATTTAAAAACGATTGTATGTATGTTTTTGTGAGTTTCTGATTATGTGTGTGATAAAAAATAATAACAGATATTTGATGTTTTTATTTAATTGGGTATATAGTAGAGTTAACATACATATGTACAACATATTTATAAGCATGTAGGTTTTGATTGAACATACAGTAGCCAGGATGAGTTACATTGAGATGCATGTAAATATGTATACATGTATGTATTTATGTATTTATTAGAGCTGGATAACTATCGATGGCACTTTCGATAGTATCGATATCGGGGTGTTTACTATCGAAGTGGAATTGATGGCAACAGTTTTATGTCAGCTGGAAAATAATGTTATCCGGCGCCGTTGAAAACCGATAATAGTATCGATTGTGTATCTAGATTCTAAAATCACTCAACACTAATTTATTTATTTCCTTATCAAAAATATTGACAAATGAATTTGGCACTTACAGTTGAGTAGATTACTAGGTGTATCACATAATTTACATTGTGCTTAATAACATTTAATCGATACTATCGATAGTTCAAATAAAAACTATTGAATCTAGCTAGCACTATCAATGATTTCCAGCTCTAGCATGTATATATTGGTAGTATGTGTGTGCACTAGGCTTATAGCAAGGAGTATTTTAAGTAGGCACATGTACGTAAATATAGATATGATCTATAAACCTAGTGCTTAAACATGATGTTAATATTTAAATTTTTAAAATGTGTGTTTGGTAACAGTTAAAAGTACTGGCATAAAGCGTTGACAGAATTGCTTTGTCAAAAAACCAAAATTGAAAGATAATATTGTATTATGCAATTGAAGCAATCTTTTCTTTTGATTTTGAGCCAATGGATGACAAAAAACGAATTTCGTAGCCAGGCAAAGCAGAAATAACGTTGGCATTCCATGATCTTACCTTGCTGTGGTAGGTATAATAGTTGAATGTCTTTAGATAGGTGCCCAAGGATAATATATTGCATTGTGGGCACAAGTCTTTGGTGCGCTGCTGCATCATGGCCAACAAATAGAGAAAGTCTTCGGCCACATAATGATCTTCCTCTAGGAACAAAACTAAACCTGTACAGAAAACATTTGTAATTATTCAATTTTCGAGTCTAGTGCAAAAACTCACCAGTGTGAAAGCGGGTAACTTCCAGTTCATTGAATACACGGTTCGATTTCCACCACCAATGATGCTTGGTCTGCGTAAACTTTGCCTCCCGATAATGCCCGTAAAGATCCGGATATAATGCATTATTGCAGTTGCTAATAAGCGCCCTGAAATTGATTCAATTTTTATATATTACAAACTGTATGTATAAAATATTAGAAAGGATTAGGACATGTTATTTTTCTAAAATTAATTTCATTTAAATTTGATTGATTACTGAAAATTCTTTTTTTTTGGTAGTTTACAGATTTTTGAAAAATATACTTGCAAAATTTTACTTTTAATCGATTGCGGATACCAAAATTAGTATAAACAACTATTTCTAAACTTTTTCTGAGGTTCAAAACTCGGTCAAAAATCATGTCGAAAGCTAATTAATTTTGACTTCGAAACTACCATAACTTTGTCAAAACTGAACCAATTTCAATGCGGAATGTGTTTTGTTTATATTTTAACCTTAAGATTTATTTTGCATTTAAATTTTGTTAATTTCCAAACAACATTTTTGGTCGAAAAATTCTTTTTTTTAAATAAAATGACGAATTTTGACTGTTAATCGATTGCGAATACCAACAATTAGTATAAAAAGCTATTTCCAAACGTTCACTTAAGAAAATTTGACTCGTAATATTTGTTAAATTTCCAACTCCCATAAATGCGTCAAAACTTGTCTGATTTGAATGCCGTCGACATTAAATAAATAAATATATGTACTTACTGTTCCTTTTTAATATTCCTGGGACAATCATTGGGATCAAGGCCGGGATACTCATGCGGATGGGTTTGCATCGAATACGGATAGAATATCTGTAGCACCTTACAAAAGTCAATCTGCTGAACCAGATCATTGATGTCATCATCGTAGTAGTCATGCGAGAATACCAACAATGATTTGGAAATGTCACGTGCCTGCGCCAGACTGACAATCAAATGGCGCAGGTAATTGATTCGAGTATGCACCTGTGGGTAAAAACTGTTTCTAGCAATGCTCTAGCAAAATAGCTTGAAACAAGCTTTCACTCACCTGTATGACAATTATCACAGAATCGTTTTGCAGCGGACCAAATGTGTCCTCATTGAGCACCATCTGCATTTCGTTGTATCTCATTATCTGACGCTTAATCTCTGTTATATTCGGCGGACGATAAACATCGAAACTGATTGTTGTCGCCGATGCAATCCCAGTGCCACTTAGTGCAGCACCACTTTGATTTAAAGGTAGCGCTAGAATAGTCAATTAATAATTAGGATTGATTTGTTATCAGATTAGCAGGTTAAAGCATAAAAACGAACTGAAGCAACAACAATTACTTGGCCAAAACTAAATCAAATCCATCAATTTAACTGGCTTAACGTGTTTTGTGTTTTAATTTGTTAGCTACATAAATCTAATTTCACATATATTTTATCAGCTGGATGTGAAAATTCACAATATAATAAACACAGTCACGAAATGTGTTACGTTTCTGCCCCCATAAGCTATATATTTGTGTTTAATCAACGTCAGCATGGCTTATATATATCATTACTAGCTGGTATAAACTGGCGTTGTAGAAGATGTATAATATACTTTCAGAAATCGCTGTCATGCGTGTCAAATTGTTTTTTAAATTTAAGACTACTCAAATCCTTCTTCTTAATGAAACTCACCTGCTCCTGTCAAGCTGTGATTGCGCGAGTGTGGAGTCAGATATTTGTGCAGTGTAGCCGGCACCATGGACAATATGGCATCTACAGAATCGTTGGTTACCGATTCACTCAGCATCGAATCCCGGCTATCCACTAGAATTGATATAATTTTAGAAAATGGTTTTCAAATAATTGATAAACAGCACTAACAGTAGTTAAAGTTGTGATACTGCAAAAGGCCAAAGATGCACAGCGCCAGGATGAAAATACTGCGCATATAAAAATTGTTGCGTTTGCGTCCCATGGACCCGGTGTTGGGCAAGGGTATCAGTACACGACCTTCGAGAAATTCGTACATGTTTTGTTTATTATTATTTGTATTTAAATTACGAGTTGTCATAATAAACTACCTCTCATTTTTGTCATTTTATCAGCGTCCCTTTGCTGAGTTGCTAGCAAATGCCTAGGCAAGCTCTTTTATTTCGCCATCTGCAACAAGATAGAAAATGTATTATTTTAATATGCAATTCAAGAAAACGTCATACAAATATAGATATCTGATTAATGTAACATTCAGTTAAATATGACAGAATACGAAGACATACAGAAGATTTATATTATCTGGTTCCGAGTAATGAAATCTTTGAGTGCTCAAGTATAAATCAGTGGGATTTTGATTTTTAGAACTTGCACACTTGCAATCATATTTCACTCAAGACAGGCAAGGTAAAAATTTAACAGTAATATACTTATATTTTATATGAATGCTAAAAAAGGAACTAGAGATGGAACTTTAGCTGTATTTTCAACATTGATAGTTCCATCACCGACAGTTCACATTAAAACTATCAATTAGTTTCGATAGTATACTGTCGAAATATCTAATTGATATAAATCAAAGACTGCAAACCAAAATTTAAAAATTTAAAGAAATGTTCTAATAACAGTAATATTCACTACGGTGGAACTTGCATTTTCAACCCTCAAATTTACCCAATATTGTCCGTCTTTTAGTTTAAAATTTACCCAAAATTATCTGTCTTTAACTTTAAAAAACAGATTTGTATAAGATAATATCTTAATTTGGGTAAAATGGTGTTTAAGTTGTAAGTAGAAATAAAACTGTGAGCTGTAGAGAATGATTATTTTGATTCTATTTCTTAAGCCTACTTTATGAGTTACAAATTGAAGTTCTTAGTTTTCAATGAATTAATTCTATTTGAATTCAATTCTTCATCATAAGAAAAATAATGATTCCCGAAAGTCCAAATTTTAAAAGAATTTATTCTATTTTAAATTAATTAAACCAAATATAAAATCAATTCTTTATTATTGCCTAAAGAATGATTCATACATCTTGAATTCTTTGGGAATTCAAAAATAATAAGTGCATCATTCTTTTACAGCTCTGAGCAAAACCTGAACCTCAAGCATCTGGTTCACGAACCGAATCTAAAAGTCAGACCGTTTTCAGCCCTGAGCCATATTAAAAACAAATCAAATGTGAAAACAACTTTAGTAAAATTGTGTTTTTCTTAATATAAAAAAAAGTATTGAAAATTGAACATTACCTTTGAAAAACAACCAACTCTAGCAAAGAATTTTGTCACTAGCTCATGTTGTAACGTGCTTAAATGGTCTGACACGCGCACATCTCTAGCAGATTCCCGTATGCACAATGTACATACATACATACATACATACATACCTACATACATTCAGACACACAAGTTGAGTAAATAAATTGTTCTACTCAAAGTGAGACGAAAATGGCAAACAATAGCGAAGCCGGCTTCTGCTTCTACTTCTGCCTCTGCTGCTGCTTGGGCTACTCAGTTGGAATCTCGCAATGCGCATACGACATGTAGGCACTTTGAATTTGTCTAGGTGATTAGCGTTAAGCCTTAAGCCAGCTGTAGACAATCGTAGGCCCCCACAGCAGTTAAAATTCATTTTAGCAGCCCAGTTAGGTTAGACGGAGGCCTCCCATGGACACGTAGCCGTTGCGTGTGTGTTGTCATCGTCGGCAATGTAAGGGGAACGGAGACGGAATAGACGAGGCTCGTCGCACGGTGCAGGGACGTAGTGGAAAACGGGGTTTGTAATGTGGGCGATCGGCCGACCTCGCGTCATTTGGCATAAAAATAGAATAAGATGTTGCGAGTGCCCCGTTTGACAGTGTACAAACATACAATATAAAATATCTTAGCGTCTCTTAAACAAACAAGTATGTTTATGCAGTTAAAAGATTAGGCATCCAAGGTGTTATATTTTATACTGCTTGCCAGATAATATAACTTTGTATATTGTATTTTAAATTGAATTGATGAGAATATTCCGACCAACAAAATCGGAATCAGAACTGTTCTGTATTCCGAATATGCATTATAGATGCATTATACAGTTTTACAAGATTTTCTTTTGAGAAGTCTCTGAATGTATCTTTAAATTTAATTGATTGATCAATTGCAATTTTATTTGAAAACACAAAAACAATATTGAAAAGGACTTGGAATGAAAAGTTTTCGGAAATGGAAACATGTCTGATTATAATTGATTTCCTCACTAAACGTATAACACATCGAAGGAGGAGTCCCCGACTCCATAATTCTGGTACAGCATATCCGGTAGCGGAATCCCTAACATTTGCTTTTGAAGTTTAAGAATTTAGATTAAAAAAATCATGTTGTTTGGCGAAATCTATTATCATTTCGCAAAATTAATTTAATCCTTTTGCAACCCATTCGTTCTGCATCTTCTAACGGAGTCCACGGGATTTCCATTCAGATCCCAACTTTTATGATAGATACCGTTGTTTACTTGTTTATACTTTAAATAATAAAGCTGTTAATAATCAAATATTACCTAACGTTTGGTAATAGTACTATATATTTTATCTTCAACACTATAAAGAAAACTGTTCATTCTTGTTTTAAAACCACTTAAAATGTTTTTTTTTTTTTAAATCAAACAAACAAAACCAAAAAAACATGTGTTTTTTTTATCTGTATTTGAGTTGTTAAAGGCGCTTGGGAATTTTGATAATTACGAGAAACTGTTTCTATCTGTTTACTATCAACTCCAATACCAATTCCCTTGGCAAATAAGCCCCATGGGGAGTCACAAGTGCAAAGCGATAAAAATGCACTTGGTCATAAAATGAAAACGAGCTCTAATTGATTGTAGCGCCAATCCGCCCACAAAATGCCATGGCAACATTATTTCTATACTTCCTAACAACGACAAACATCAAAAGTTTTATGGTTAATGAAATCAACGAATTTCCATAAATAGTTAAACCGCACAAGTGCTTGAAAAAAGTTTTAATAGGGGGTGTTAATGAGACCGCTTAAACTACTGCCCCCTAAAATGCGTTTGACATTTAGACAGAAATAGAACAGGAAATACAAGCTAATGCTCGTGTAACTAGAATCAGAAAGTAAGCTGATATTTTCTAATCCAGCAAAGAGGAGGTGTTAAATGTAAGTTAACATGAAGTTCACTTTTGACTGAGTGTTCCTATGACGGCTAAAAGACATAGTTTAGTAAATAGTACCATTACATAAAACTTTACCCTACTATAAAAAGTATTATAAGACTTGCAATATCTGAGTTCGGCTGAAATATCTGTATGAGAAAAAGAAATAAAAGTTATCTTGACCGTACTGAAGATACATAGAAGAAAAGTTGTTCATATAAAAATATTATTTTCGACCGAATGTTCCTTTAACAGCTATAAGATATAGTCGCCCGATTTTGATCAAATTTAGTCAGCATTACAAAAACATGTTAAAATGCAGAATATTTAAATTTCGTTGAGATAGCTTGAAAAACCAAAAAGTTTTTAGTACAAAAATCAATTTTTTAACTGATTGTTCCTATGACGGCCATAAGATATAGTGATCCGCTTTTGATATAACTTTGTAAACGTGTTTAGATAATGCTAAAACTATAAATTTATTAGTTTTGTGGAGTTACTTAAATAAGTACAATTTTCAACCGATCGTTCCAATAGCAGCTATGTGTTATAGCGGTCCGATCCGACCAATTCTGACATTTGTATGTATCTGCTTAAAGCAAAAAGAAGCATCCCAAGTTTCAACAAGATAGCTTTAAAATTGAATAAGTTCGCATATAAACAGATGGACAGATAGAGAAAATTATAATACCCACAGCAAAGGTATAATAAAGTTTTGTACATAAAGAATAAGTAAATCTACCCATAAATATTGTTTTAAAACTTGGGGTACTGCTCCGCGAACCCAAGCAAATCGATAACAGTGACAATTTTCAGTATATTGTCTTAGTAAATAACACGTATACGTATAGTATACGCAATTTAAAATAAACTTGATCTGTTTATGGTTTGCAGGAAACAACATGTCCAAGTGTACTTGGATAAGTATCCAAGTCCAAGTACATGTGCCAAGGGTATAAGAACTAAGTATGCATATACGCGTACTTTAGAAATCGATTAAAGATTAAAGTGATTCGTTATTACAATGGACTCAAGTGCACGCGTACTCAAAATACTCAAATCAGATATTGTTGTGTGTTGCGTTATGTGTATAAGAGGAGAGAAGAGCAGAGGGTTGGTGGGGGTGGAGATGTATGTAGGTGGAATATGTAAACACAATATTCAGGCGAAAGAGGTATTTGTTTATTTTCGTAGCGAGTGCTGTTACGAAATACCAAATGAGATACAAAATGGTCAGTCAAAAGCAAAAGCAAAGCAACAAAAAAAACCACAGTTTGCGCTGTTTGTTATTGTTGTTGTTGCAAATACTACATACATATGTAACTGTGCAAACGTTTAAACGAAAGCAAAAGCAAAACAAACGCAAAAAAAAAATGTTGTACCATTTTTGAGCATTCCAAATACAAAAACAAAAAGATACTTTGCATTGTTTGCTCTTGTTGTTGTAGCTAGTTGAATAATTTTTGACCGTTGCTCGAAAAACCAAAAGCAAAACAAAATCAAAAAAAATATAATTTGCATGGCTTTTTATTGTTATTGTTGTTGAACAACTTTTGCACGCTGTTCGAGATACAAAAGTCAAACCAAATTAAAAAAAATAAAACAAATTTGCATGGTTTTTAATTGTTGAACAATTTTTGAACATTGCGCGACATGCACAATCAAACTAAAAGCTGAAAGATACTTTTACATTGTTTGTTATTGTTATTGTTGCCATTAGATATGTAGATACATTTTTTGTAAGATACTTTACATTTGGCTAAATTTGCAAGTGCGCAATGCGTTAGTTTTTGGCTCTGCCGCTGCCTGTGTCTCTGCCTCTGTCGCTGTCGGCAGCATCGTTCGTTGTCCCATCGATTTTTCAGCAGCCACAAGTCCGAATCCGAATTCGAATCCGTATCCGAGTCAAATTGTGGCATGAAATTTGTGACTGCATTTAAATTGTTGCTGCTGCTGTTTTTGTTGTTGCTGCTGCGGCTGCGTCGCAGTCACGCCAATTTCAAGCATATTCTCAATTGATTAATTATCTTAATATCAGTGTGTATGTGTGTGTTTGTTGTTTTTTGTCGTTTGTAGCTATAGCTTTTGTTTGTTGTTGTTGTCGTTGTCGCTTGGCGCCTTGCGACTGAGTTTCACGCAATTTCGATACAGATACATGCTCGCAGCTGCGGCTGCTGCGGCTGCACACACACAGATACACAGCACACAGGGCATCTCTCAGAGATACTTCAATTTGCTACATTTCACATAGCTTTCGATTCAACTTTTGATGTTTTATGCTAATTGATGTATTCACTTTTTTGTTTTCTTTCGGCGCACAGCACACACAAAATTTCACTGACTTTTCGTCCGTCCGCTGCTTCTCGCTCAAAAGTATTTTGTATCTTAGAGGTTGCGCTGCGCTCTCACGACTGAAAATCAAAATGTAACAGCTGTGTGCTGGAGCACAAGCACAGGGTGCTCATGCTGCTAGTATTTAATCGATAATTTTATAAAGTTATCGGCTGCATAGCAAACAGTGGTGATTAACAACATATAGTAGTCTAATTCCAATTTAAAAAAAAAAGCGTAAGAACTTTAGTAACACAAATGTAATTTACTCTTATAAATATATAAACTTACTTGCTTGATTAGCGTACTCAGCCTAGTGCTGTTAAGCTAACAAGCTGATCGAAATATGACAAAATAAAAAGTACAACAACGTAACTTTCAATTGACGTTCTAATTTAAAAAAAAAAAGTGTGGTGCAAATTTTAAGCCACAACTATATTAATTCTGTACCATTAATATAAACGTGCCCAACCAACATTATACCAACCAACTTGAAGTAATGTGCATGAGCAGCGTACTTAGCTTAAGCAAAACAGGCTTTCCTGTCAATTAAAATCGAATTAGAATCAGTTTTAGGAATCCCTTCATAGTAGTTCGATTTTGATTAAAATAAGCGTTATACATTTCATAAAATTCTGCAAGGTTATAAAAATAAATATTTGCTTAACAAAAATTGTTACCAAACAGCTTGCAGCATTTTGCGTGATCAGCATACTGAGCTCAACCAATTATTTTGTTAGCTTGAATTTTTGAACCAAAAGCGCTAAACAAGGCAGCCAGCCCTCCAAATATATCGATAGCGACTAGATCAGCGTACTGAGCCCAAAAAAGTACTTTGCCAGCCTGGCTTGCTGTCACTGCAAGCATTCTCCAAACAAAATTTCAATTTAGTTGTCATAAGTAACATTTATAATTTTAAAATTTATAATAAATACATCTTTTAATACTTTGCGCAAATTTTAAGTGTGGACAACGGAGGTAATGGGTACGCTGGTAAAGGCAGCTTGCATTTTTTTGAACCAAAAGCCGCGCATAAGACGGCGCATGCAGCCCTGCAAATTTATCAGTCTATCGATATGGTTAAATCGATAGTTCGATAGTGAAGTTTTGGAATTGCAGCCTTGGTTCGCATCGCTTTGCACTAAACGCAAAACGACTCGCATTTTTATTCCAAAAATAATACGTACGCGCGTGAATCATACGCGACGCGACACGACTCGACACGCATAACAAAAAAAATCAAGTGTACATACATATATTTATAAACGAATATTTGTGTATAAGTATTTGTATACGTGTATATGCAGAGTGAAAGAATTTTTATAATATTGTGCTTATATTGCTGTCGTTGTTGTTGTCGTTGCAGTACTTACGCCCAGCCCCGCCCCCCTGTCTTCATATAATTATATATACATATATATATATATAATTAATTTATAATAGTTTGTGTGTTTCAAAAATATATAAAATATGTTCAGGATCCTGAAGCGCGAGACCAAAAACCAAGAGGTCGTCGAGAATGTTATCGGTGAACTCAAAAAGATATATCGCAGCAAACTGTTGCCTTTGGAGGAGCATTATCAGTTCCATGACTTTCACTCACCCAAATTGGAGGATCCCGATTTCGATGCGAAGCCCATGATACTGCCAGTGGGCCAATATTCGACGGGAAAGACAACATTTATACGTTATTTGCTGGAACGTGATTTCCCAGGCATACGCATTGGTCCGGAACCCACAACAGATCGCTTTATAGCGGTCATGTATGATGATAAGGAGGGTGTGATACCCGGCAATGCTCTAGTTGTGGATCCCAAGAAACAGTTCCGCCCCCTGTCCAAATATGGCAATGCGTTCCTCAATCGTTTTCAATGCTCGAGCGTTGCATCGCCTGTGCTGAATGCTATTTCCATTGTGGACACACCTGGCATTTTGTCAGGTGAGAAGCAGCGCATAGATCGTGGTTATGACTTTACCGGCGTGCTGGAATGGTTTGCGGAGCGTGTGGATCGCATTATCTTATTGTTTGATGCACACAAATTGGATATATCCGACGAGTTCCGGCGTTCCATAGAAGCTTTAAAAGGACATGATGATAAGATACGCATTATCTTGAACAAAGCCGACATGATTGATCATCAACAACTAATGCGTGTCTATGGCGCCTTGATGTGGTCCTTGGGCAAGGTGCTGCAAACTCCTGAGGTAGCGCGTGTTTACATTGGCAGCTTCTGGGATCAGCCGCTACGCTTCGATGCCAATCGTAGACTTTTCGAGGATGAGGAGCAGGATCTCTTCAGAGATCTGCAATCACTGCCACGCAATGCGGCCTTGCGCAAACTCAATGATCTAATCAAGCGTGCACGTTTAGCCAAGGTTCATGCCTTTATCATTGCTGAGCTGCGCAAGGATATGCCCTCTGTGTTTGGCAAGGATAGTAAAAAGAAGGATCTGATTAAGAATCTTGGGCAGGTCTATGATCGCATCCAACGTGAGCATTCTATTTCACCCGGTGACTTTCCGGATATTAAAAAAATGCAGGAAGTACTGCAGCATCAGGACTTTACCAAGTTCCATTCGCTGAAGCCACATCTCTTAGACATTGTCGACAATATGCTGGCCAAGGACATTGCCCGGCTCATGGAAATGATTCCTCAAGAGGAAATGACGCTCGTCAATGAGCCCATTGTCAAGGGTGAGTTTTATTTCTATTTTATGCTGCTTAGTTTCACTTTTATAATTGTCTTCTGTACTCCCCCTCTCTCTCTCTCTCTTTGCTCGTTCTTGTCCAGCAATCGAAGGTAACGTTTCTAGCGATGCACCCATCATCCATTTGGTATTTTTATCTGGTCATCTTGTCAACTGGTCATCTTATCACCTCGTCATCTCTTCAACTCCTCATCCTGTCAACTCCTCAACCTGTCACCGCGTCATCTTGTCACCTCGCCATCCTGTCAACTAGCCATCCCGTCACCTCGTCATCCTGTTACCTCGTCATCTTGTCACCTCGTCATCTGTTCACCTCGTCAACTTCTCATCTTGTCACCTCGTCTCAAGCGTCACGCTGTAAATATGGCACCCGTATGCAACTGTGCCCGCATTCCTCATCGAACTCCTGCACTTAATCTGCAATTTTACTCTGATTCGCCTTTATAATTTTATTCGCGATAAATCGCTTGATTCACTCTGCCCCCATAACGCAACAGAATGTACTTTTCGAGTGCGAGTGAGTGAGTCATAGAGTTGTTCACTATAATTGGCTCTGTCCGAACTGATCTAGTTGGAATGACCGGGTCTTTGAATAAAACTAGTTCCCTTTTCCATTTTTAGTTCAGCAAATTAAATTTTTCATCTGCGATCATTATTCATTCAACTAGTTCCTGTCTTGATGACCATTTAAGTTTTCAATTTTAAAAAATTAAAATATAATATCAATAGAAAAACTCATTTGAATGACCAAATTAAATAAACTTAAAACGATTAGTTCCTTTGTCTGAAACGAAACTAAAAAAGCTCTTTGTTCTTGTATCCGTAAAGGAACTAAAGAAACGATTAGTTCTTTTAATCTGAAAGGAACTAAAGTAACGTTTATTTCTTTGACCTGGATAGGAACATGAAGAAAGATTAGTTTTTTTTTTTATTGGGAAAAAGGAACAACTAAACTGTATCCGCATAAGAAACTATAATGCCCAACTCTATTGTTCACTCAATTTTCAAATTTGTTCTGAATTGGTCAGCTTGAAAGTTCTAGTTCCTTTATGAGCAATTGAACTAATCGTTCCCTTACTACATTTTTGTATCCTTCCGTTAGTTTCTTTCTTTATAAGAGAACTACTCGTTCTTTTTAATTTAAATGCTCATTTTTGCTCAGTTCTTTTGGTTATGTTCTGAAATGTGTGAACAAATGAGAGTTGTTCACTGAATATTGAAAGTTCTTATGAATTATTCAACAAGTGAGCATTAGTGTTGGCATTTCTAGTTCAATTTAATGAATAAGTTCAGTCTTTCATAGTTGACTCGTATACTAAAGTAGTTCTTTTATTGAGTTAAATACTTAACTGTGATATAGTAATGCAATGTCAAAGGTTAACGATCTGTCTTATACAAAGTTTCTGGACTAGGAAGATAATACTTAAACTGAAAACGGGCAGAAACAGACGATTAAAATGTTGCACATATATACATATATATATATATATGTACATATGTAGTATGTATGTATATATATTTAATAGTTTTTTCCATTGCCTGGATTTCCATAGTCTTTCGGTCTCTCAGGCATCTTATTCAAAACAATGAGCGTGCGCACGCGCAAAAGCTGCAAAATAATGTATATAAAAAAATAAGCAAGTTGACCCAGTTAACAAATAGTCATGCCAAATAGCGAAAAACAAGTTTGCTAGCATACACACACACATGAATATATAGACACATTAACACACACACACACATACACATTGAGACAGTGTGAGCGAGAGATCAACAACCAAACTCGGAATCTAATGGATGCAACAATTTAACTGTTTAGCGGCGCATGCAACTGCACTCTGCAATGAAAGTTAGATGAGAGCTCTACTTGGGCATTTCGGCTCACTTTCATAACAACTGATAAGAATCGAAAAACTACAGACGGCATTTCGTTATAGATAGTATCGATAAGGATAAGAGATGGCGTATTCTTATCGATTATAACGATGATGTACATTTTTGATTACAGATTCGACAAACACCGATCCATCGATTATAATCGATATTTTTACCTTAAAAAAGTACCATAAATGTCTCATTCAAGCTGATTGAGTGTTTGGAGAAGTTCCTGTAATAATATAATGACAATGACTTAAATTTTGTATCCTATTTAAAAGTCAACGAGTTATTTGAATAACTATAATATAATAAGGTGTGGTTTCTGATCAAGAATGCTTGTTTATCAATAGTTTCGATAGCTTATATTTACGGAGATAATCATTTCTCAAAATGATCGATGATAGGTGTTACGATTCATTTTTCGGGAACATATTGCTGTATACCCAATTTAACTTATTTTATATAGCTATGAGAACTATCGATAAATCGATAATTTGATCATATTTCCAATAAGACAAAATTCCACTTGAAGTAATGGTTTTTTCTATCTGCAGCTTCATCTTTTCGCACTTATGCAATGTGCTGAGCAATTCTATACTAGACAATCGGAGCATGAGTATTAAATAGTCATACATACATATATTTATTCAACTTGCTACGTAAACAGTGCGATAAGAGTGTGTCGCTGATAAGGGGAGGCAAACAGTTAGCTTTATGCTAGACGCACTTTTAGCTTTTAGATTTGGCAAAATAAACTAATGTGCAATCTAATTTTGAGTAAATAGTGAAACTGGCAAACAAAAAAAAGTTATACTCAGCGCTCATATCTAGCTCAAATATTATAAATGATAAGTTTTAACTCAAGGCGTGGTCATTTATATGTATGTATATATATATTTATATATATAAGTACAAACTACATTGTATATTCTGAGGGACAGCTACTATTATCAAAATTGGTTGCTTTCGTCATGTTCGAGAAATGATAACGAATATCGAGCCTCATGATGTAAGCGCTCAAAGAGAAAGAAAAAATAAGTCGATTGTTTGTTGCTATCATGACTCATTGCAATTCAGAGGGAATTTAGCGGGAGGGAAAAGAAATTTCAGTCCGAGCGCCCCTCCTAAGTACAGTTGGCTATCATGAATATTTCACACTCCAGCGCCCAGCAAATAGTTTGGCTAGCTGGACATAGACAGAGACTGACCTTAGACTGACCATAGACGCATCCAGACGCAGTTTCAGATTCGAATCCAGATCCAGGCAACCATGACGACGAGCACGCATTAAAAAATTAAGCCAAAAGCAAAATTACTAAAACGCTTAATGGAAACAGACTGAAAAAAAAGGCAGAGAAAACTATTATTAATGCTTTACAGATGTGCATGACTTTAAAATACCCAGTAAAATGGTTGTAGTAATCATAAGATAATCAACTAGGTCCAGGTTTAAAAAAGATTTAAAAAAAAAACATTAAAAATTCGGTTTTTGTTTATTTAATGAAAATGAAAAGGTTTTCTTTTAATCACAATCCATCAAAATATTCAAAATTTATCGAAATTTATCGAATGTTTTTGTGCGATGTTTTAATTAGTTCAAGATTGTAGGTTAAATGTGAAGCAGGGCAGGCAATCTCTCTACACCTCTAACTAACAAATAAGAACTTGACGAACAAAATTCATGAATTAAATTTCATCGCCGAAGCCTAAAATGACGAACAAGAAGCAGAAAAAGAAATAAAAGTTATCTTGACCGTACTGAAGATACATAGAAGAAAAGTTGTTCATATAAAAATATTATTTTCGACCGAATGTTCCTTTAACAGCTATAAGATATAGTCGCCCGATTTTGATCAAATTTAGTCAGCATTACAAAAACATGTTAAAATGCAGAATATTTAAATTTCGTTGAGATAGCTTGAAAAACCAAAAAGTTTTTAGTACAAAAATCAATTTTTTAACTGATTGTTCCTATGACGGCCATAAGATATAGTGATCCGCTTTTGATATAACTTTGTAAACGTGTTTAGATAATGCTAAAACTATAAATTTATTAGTTTTGTGGAGTTACTTAAATAAGTACAATTTTCAACCGATCGTTCCAATAGCAGCTATGTGTTATAGCGGTCCGATCCGACCAATTCTGACATATGTATGTATCTGCTTAAAGCAAAAAGAAGCATCCCAAGTTTCAACAAGATAGCTTTAAAATTGAATAAGTTCGCATATAAACAGATGGACAGATAGAGAAAATTATAATACCCACAGCAAAGGTATAATAAAGTTTTGTACATAAAGAATAAGTAAATCTACCCATAAATATTGTTTTAAAACTTGGGGTACTGCTGCGCGAACCCAAGCAAATCGATAACAGTGACAATTTTCAGTATATTGTCTTAGTAAATAACACGTATACGTATAGTATACGCAATTTAAAATAAACTTGATCTGTTTATGGTTTGCAGGAAACAACATGTCCAAGTGTACTTGGATAAGTATCCAAGTCCAAGTACATGTGCCAAGGGTATAAGAACTAAGTATGCATATACGCGTACTTTAGAAATCGATTAAAGATTAAAGTGATTCGTTATTACAATGGACTCAAGTGCACGCGTACTCAAAATACTCAAATCAGATATTGTTGTGTGTTGCGTTATGTGTATAAGAGGAGAGAAGAGCAGAGGGTTGGTGGGGGTGGAGATGTATGTAGGTGGAATATGTAAACACAATATTCAGGCGAAAGAGGTATTTGTTTATTTTCGTAGCGAGTGCTGTTACGAAATACCAAATGAGATACAAAATGGTCAGTCAAAAGCAAAAGCAAAGCAACAAAAAAAACCACAGTTTGCGCTGTTTGTTATTGTTGTTGTTGCAAATACTACATACATATGTAACTGTGCAAACGTTTAAACGAAAGCAAAAGCAAAACAAACGCAAAAAAAAAATGTTGTACCATTTTTGAGCATTCCAAATACAAAAACAAAAAGATACTTTGCATTGTTTGCTCTTGTTGTTGTAGCTAGTTGAATAATTTTTGACCGTTGCTCGAAAAACCAAAAGCAAAACAAAATCAAAAAAAATATAATTTGCATGGCTTTTTATTGTTATTGTTGTTGAACAACTTTTGCACGCTGTTCGAGATACAAAAGTCAAACCAAATTAAAAAAAATAAAACAAATTTGCATGGTTTTTAATTGTTGAACAATTTTTTAACATTGCGCGACATGCAAAATCAAACTAAAAGCTGAAAGATACTTTTACATTGTTTGTTATTGTTATTGTTGCCATTAGATATGTAGATACATTTTTTGTAAGATACTTTACATTTGGCTAAATTTGCAAGTGCGCAATGCGTTAGTTTTTGGCTCTGCCGCTGCCTGTGTCTCTGCCTCTGTCGCTGTCGGCAGCATCGTTCGTTGTCCCATCGATTTTTCAGCAGCCACAAGTCCGAATCCGAATTCGAATCCGTATCCGAGTCAAATTGTGGCATGAAATTTGTGACTGCATTTAAATTGTTGCTGCTGCTGTTTTTGTTGTTGCTGCTGCGGCTGCGTCGCAGTCACGCCAATTTCAAGCATATTCTCAATTGATTAATTATCTTAATATCAGTGTGTATGTGTGTGTTTGTTGTTTTTTGTCGTTTGTAGCTATAGCTTTTGTTTGTTGTTGTTGTCGTTGTCGCTTGGCGCCTTGCGACTGAGTTTCACGCAATTTCGATACAGATACATGCTCGCAGCTGCGGCTGCTGCGGCTGCACACACACAGATACACAGCACACAGGGCATCTCTCAGAGATACTTCAATTTGCTACATTTCACATAGCTTTCGATTCAACTTTTGATGTTTTATGCTTATTGATGTATTCACTTTTTTGTTTTCTTTCGGCGCACAGCACACACAAAATTTCACTGACTTTTCGTCCGTCCGCTGCTTCTCGCTCAAAAGTATTTTGTATCTTAGAGGTTGCGCTGCGCTCTCACGACTGAAAATCAAAATGTAACAGCTGTGTGCTGGAGCACAAGCACAGGGTGCTCATGCTGCTAGTATTTAATCGATAATTTTATAAAGTTATCGGCTGCATAGCAAACAGTGGTGATTAACAACATATAGTAGTCTAATTCCAATTTAAAAAAAAAGCGTAAGAACTTTAGTAACACAAATGTAATTTACTCTTATAAATATATAAACTTACTTGCTTGATTAGCGTACTCAGCCTAGTGCTGTTAAGCTAACAAGCTGATCGAAATATGACAAAATAAAAAGTACAACAACGTAACTTTCAATTGACGTTCTAATTTAAAAAAAAAAGTGTGGTGCAAATTTTAAGCCACAACTATATTAATTCTGTACCATTAATATAAACGTGCCCAACCAACATTATACCAACCAACTTGAAGTAATGTGCATGAGCAGCGTACTTAGCTTAAGCAAAACAGGCTTTCCTGTCAATTAAAATCGAATTAGAATCAGTTTTAGGAATCCCTTCATAGTAGTTCGATTTTGATTAAAATAAGCGTCATACATTTCATAAAATTCTGCAAGGTTATAAAAATAAATATTTGCTTAACAAAAATTGTTACCAAACAGCTTGCAGCATTTTGCGTGATCAGCATACTGAGCTCAACCAATTATTTTGTTAGCTTGAATTTTTGAACCAAAAGCGCTAAACAAGGCAGCCAGCCCTCCAAATATATCGATAGCGACTAGATCAGCGTACTGAGCCCAAAAAAGTACTTTGCCAGCCTGGCTTGCTGTCACTGCAAGCATTCTCCAAACAAAATTTCAATTTAGTTGTCATAAGTAACATTTATAATTTTAAAATTTATAATAAATACATCTTTTAATACTTTGCGCAAATTTTAAGTGTGGACAACGGAGGTAATGGGTACGCTGGTAAAGGCAGCTTGCATTTTTTTGAACCAAAAGCCGCGCAAACGACGGCGCATGCAGCCCTGCAAATTTATCAGTCTATCGATATGGTTAAATCGATAGTTCGATAGTGAAGTTTTGGAATTGCAGCCTTGGTTCGCATCGCTTTGCACTAAACGCAAAACGACTCGCATTTTTATTCCAAAAATAATACGTACGCGCGTGAATCATACGCGACGCGACACGACTCGACACGCATAACAAAAAAAATCAAGTGTACATACATATATTTATAAACGAATATTTGTGTATAAGTATTTGTATACGTGTATATGCAGAGTGAAAGAATTTTTATAATATTGTGCTTATATTGCTGTCGTTGTTGTTGTCGTTGCAGTACTTACGCCCAGCCCCGCCCCCCTGTCTTCATATAATTATATATACATATATATATATATATATATCATTAATTTATAATAGTTTGTGTGTTTCAAAAATATATAAAATATGTTCAGTTTCCTGAAGCGCGAGACCAAAAACCAAGAGGTCGTCGAGAATGTTATCGGTGAACTCAAAAAGATATATCGCAGCAAACTGTTGCCTTTGGAGGAGCATTATCAGTTCCATGACTTTCACTCACCCAAATTGGAGGATCCCGATTTCGATGCGAAGCCCATGATACTGCTAGTGGGCCAATATTCGACGGGAAAGACAACATTTATACGTTATTTGCTGGAACGTGATTTCCCAGGCATACGCATTGGTCCGGAACCCACAACAGATCGCTTTATAGCGGTCATGTATGATGATAAGGAGGGTGTGATACCCGGCAATGCTCTAGTTGTGGATCCCAAGAAACAGTTCCGCCCCCTGTCCAAATATGGCAATGCGTTCCTCAATCGTTTTCAATGCTCGAGCGTTGCATCGCCTGTGCTGAATGCTATTTCCATTGTGGACACACCTGGCATTTTGTCAGGTGAGAAGCAGCGCATAGATCGTGGTTATGACTTTACCGGCGTGCTGGAATGGTTTGCGGAGCGTGTGGATCGCATTATCTTATTGTTTGATGCACACAAATTGGATATATCCGACGAGTTCCGGCGTTCCATAGAAGCTTTAAAAGGACATGATGATAAGATACGCATTATCTTGAACAAAGCCGACATGATTGATCATCAACAACTAATGCGTGTCTATGGCGCCTTGATGTGGTCCTTGGGCAAGGTGCTGCAAACTCCTGAGGTAGCGCGTGTTTACATTGGCAGCTTCTGGGATCAGCCGCTACGCTTCGATGCCAATCGTAGACTTTTCGAGGATGAGGAGCAGGATCTCTTCAGAGATCTGCAATCACTGCCACGCAATGCGGCCTTGCGCAAACTCAATGATCTAATCAAGCGTGCACGTTTAGCCAAGGTTCATGCCTTTATCATTGCTGAGCTGCGCAAGGATATGCCCTCTGTGTTTGGCAAGGATAGTAAAAAGAAGGATCTGATTAAGAATCTTGGGCAGGTCTATGATCGCATCCAACGTGAGCATTCTATTTCACCCGGTGACTTTCCGGATATTAAAAAAATGCAGGAAGTACTGCAGCATCAGGACTTTACCAAGTTCCATTCGCTGAAGCCACATCTCTTAGACATTGTCGACAATATGCTGGCCAAGGACATTGCCCGGCTCATGGAAATGATTCCTCAAGAGGAAATGACGCTCGTCAATGAGCCCATTGTCAAGGGTGAGTTTTATTTCTATTTTATGCTGCTTAGTTTCACTTTTATAATTGTCTTCTGTACTCCCCCTCTCTCTCTCTCTCTTTGCTCGTTCTTGTCCAGCAATCGAAGGTAACGTTTCTAGCGATGCACCCATCATCCATTTGGTATTTTTATCTGGTCATCTTGTCAACTGGTCATCTTATCACCTCGTCATCTCTTCAACTCCTCATCCTGTCAACTCCTCAACCTGTCACCGCGTCATCTTGTCACCTCGCCATCCTGTCAACTAGCCATCCCGTCACCTCGTCATCCTGTTACCTCGTCATCTTGTCACCTCGTCATCTGTTCACCTCGTCAACTTCTCATCTTGTCACCTCGTCTCAAGCGTCACGCTGTAAATATGGCACCCGTATGCAACTGTGCCCGCATTCCTCATCGAACTCCTGCACTTAATCTGCAATTTTACTCTGATTCGCCTTTATAATTTTATTCGCGATAAATCGCTTGATTCACTCTGCCCCCATAACGCAACAGAATGTACTTTTCGAGTGCGAGTGAGTGAGTCATAGAGTTGTTCACTATAATTGGCTCTGTCCGAACTGATCTAGTTGGAATGACCGGGTCTTTGAATAAAACTAGTTCCCTTTTCCATTTTTAGTTCAGCAAATTAAATTTTTCATCTGCGATCATTATTCATTCAACTAGTTCCTGTCTTGATGACCATTTAAGTTTTCAATTTTAAAAAATTAAAATATAATATCAATAGAAAAACTCATTTGAATGACCAAATTAAATAAACTTAAAACGATTAGTTCCTTTGTCTGAAACGAAACTAAAAAAGCTCTTTGTTCTTGTATCCGTAAAGGAACTAAAGAAACGATTAGTTCTTTTAATCTGAAAGGAACTAAAGTAACGTTTATTTCTTTGACCTGGATAGGAACATGAAGAAAGATTAGTTTTTTTTTTTATTGGGAAAAAGGAACAACTAAACTGTATCCGCATAAGAAACTATAATGCCCAACTCTATTGTTCACTCAATTTTCAAATTTGTTCTGAATTGGTCAGCTTGAAAGTTCTAGTTCCTTTATGAGCAATTGAACTAATCGTTCCCTTACTACATTTTTGTATCCTTCCGTTAGTTTCTTTCTTTATAAGAGAACTACTCGTTCTTTTTAATTTAAATGCTCATTTTTGCTCAGTTCTTTTGGTTATGTTCTGAAATGTGTGAACAAATGAGAGTTGTTCACTGAATATTGAAAGTTCTTATGAATTATTCAACAAGTGAGCATTAGTGTTGGCATTTCTAGTTCAATTTAATGAATAAGTTCAGTCTTTCATAGTTGACTCGTATACTAAAGTAGTTCTTTTATTGAGTTAAATACTTAACTGTGATATAGTAATGCAATGTCAAAGGTTAACGATCTGTCTTATACAAAGTTTCTGGACTAGGAAGATAATACTTAAACTGAAAACGGGCAGAAACAGACGATTAAAATGTTGCACATATATACATATATATATATATATGTACATATGTAGTATGTATGTATATATATTTAATAGTTTTTTCCATTGCCTGGATTTCCATAGTCTTTCGGTCTCTCAGGCATCTTATTCAAAACAATGAGCGTGCGCACGCGCAAAAGCTGCAAAATAATGTATATAAAAAAATAAGCAAGTTGACCCAGTTAACAAATAGTCATGCCAAATAGCGAAAAACAAGTTTGCTAGCATACACACACACATGAATATATAGACACATTAACACACACACACACATACACATTGAGACAGTGTGAGCGAGAGATCAACAACCAAACTCGGAATCTAATGGATGCAACAATTTAACTGTTTAGCGGCGCATGCAACTGCACTCTGCAATGAAAGTTAGATGAGAGCTCTACTTGGGCATTTCGGCTCACTTTCATAACAACTGATAAGAATCGAAAAACTACAGACGGCATTTCGTTATAGATAGTATCGATAAGGATAAGAGATGGCGTATTCTTATCGATTATAACGATGATGTACATTTTTGATTACAGATTCGACAAACACCGATCCATCGATTATAATCGATATTTTTACCTTAAAAAAGTACCATAAATGTCTCATTCAAGCTGATTGAGTGTTTGGAGAAGTTCCTGTAATAATATAATGACAATGACTTAAATTTTGTATCCTATTTAAAAGTCAACGAGTTATTTGAATAACTATAATATAATAAGGTGTGGTTTCTGATCAAGAATGCTTGTTTATCAATAGTTTCGATAGCTTATATTTACGGAGATAATCATTTCTCAAAATGATCGATGATAGGTGTTACGATTCATTTTTCGGGAACATATTGCTGTATACCCAATTTAACTTATTTTATATAGCTATGAGAACTATCGATAAATCGATAATTTGATCATATTTCCAATAAGACAAAATTCCACTTGAAGTAATGGTTTTTTCTATCTGCAGCTTCATCTTTTCGCACTTATGCAATGTGCTGAGCAATTCTATACTAGACAATCGGAGCATGAGTATTAAATAGTCATACATACATATATTTATTCAACTTGCTACGTAAACAGTGCGATAAGAGTGTGTCGCTGATAAGGGGAGGCAAACAGTTAGCTTTATGCTAGACGCACTTTTAGCTTTTAGATTTGGCAAAATAAACTAATGTGCAATCTAATTTTGAGTAAATAGTGAAACTGGCAAACAAAAAAAAGTTATACTCAGCGCTCATATCTAGCTCAAATATTATAAATGATAAGTTTTAACTCAAGGCGTGGTCATTTATATGTATGTATATATATATTTATATATATAAGTACAAACTACATTGTATATTCTGAGGGACAGCTACTATTATCAAAATTGGTTGCTTTCGTCATGTTCGAGAAATGATAACGAATATCGAGCCTCATGATGTAAGCGCTCAAAGAGAAAGAAAAAATAAGTCGATTGTTTGTTGCTATCATGACTCATTGCAATTCAGAGGGAATTTAGCGGGAGGGAAAAGAAATTTCAGTCCGAGCGCCCCTCCTAAGTACAGTTGGCTATCATGAATATTTCACACTCCAGCGCCCAGCAAATAGTTTGGCTAGCTGGACATAGACAGAGACTGACCTTAGACTGACCATAGACGCATCCAGACGCAGTTTCAGATTCGAATCCAGATCCAGGCAACCATGACGACGAGCACGCATTAAAAAATTAAGCCAAAAGCAAAATTACTAAAACGCTTAATGGAAACAGACTGAAAAAAAAGGCAGAGAAAACTATTATTAATGCTTTACAGATGTGCATGACTTTAAAATACCCAGTAAAATGGTTGTAGTAATCATAAGATAATCAACTAGGTCCAGGTTTAAAAAAGATTTAAAAAAAAAACATTAAAAATTCGGTTTTTGTTTATTTAATGAAAATGAAAAGGTTTTCTTTTAATCACAATCCATCAAAATATTCAAAATTTATCGAAATTTATCGAATGTTTTTGTGCGATGTTTTAATTAGTTCAAGATTGTAGGTTAAATGTGAAGCAGGGCAGGCAATCTCTCTACACCTCTAACTAACAAATAAGAACTTGACGAACAAAATTCATGAATTAAATTTCATCGCCGAAGCCTAAAATGACGAACAAGAAGCAACGAACTAGATGAACTTCAATCGTTCAGTTGATGAATAGTTCAATCGAACTTATTCTATATTCGATACGATGTAAATACGAATTCATCTAAAAACTTCGTTAAAAATAACGTATTCCAATTCTTTCAAATTAGATTATATTTAAAGTCTCTACACAAATGCTTATGCTTAATTTTATTTTAGACTCAATGATGATTTTTGAAAATATTTTTATATATATTTATAAAACAACAAAAACGCCAAATAGCATTCTGTTTTGTATGGAAAATGTTGATTATAATTGTACCTGTTACGGTTTCCACTTTCAGCGGAATTGAAATTCCCTTAAAACTTTAAAAATGTACATATTCCTGTTTATCTAGTGAATTGCATACTATTTCAACGGCAAGTTAATTCAAATGAAAGTGAATTCAATTCGCAAAATTTTAACAAAAGTGAAAATGAAAACATTTATGTGAAAATCACTTTTGCAATATGTTACTGAAAGTGAAAAGCCATTTTACAGGGTATATTAGTAATCAGTAACTGGACTGTGGCGTTTGTTACACATTGTATATACTATGTATTAATCGTATATAAATGTGTATATATATATAGAAAAGTGATTATAATTGTTGCCTCTACTGTGGAGTATATTGTATTTTATGTATTCTATTCACTTTTTGACCTGTGAACCAATTATTGTCATTATATTGAGCTTCGACTTTGGTTGAGTAAAAGTTCAAGGTCTTTGGGTGTTGTTGTTCCACTTGCAGTTGGTAGTTTGCCTTAGCAGCTGTTTCTGTTCACCCAATGAATTGTTTATAGTTGAACTTTAATTATTTGTAGGCCAAGTTAACTGCCTATCTTGTTTGTGTTGGTTAACTTTAACGCGTTGCCAGGCGCCATACGCCCCGATTTAGTTATATGTATATATAAAGCTAAACAAATTGTTAGATAAAAATCAATGCAAATAACTTATTGCTGCTCTATCAAAAGTTTATAAAAATTCACACCCCACCACAGTTAGAAACCGTTTCTGTTTAGCGCTGTTCTAATTTTCAAGCAACAACAAAAAGTTTGCTCTGTTATCTATTAGAAAAGTAAATATAATATTAAGTAATAATATGCCACATGACGGTTTTTTTTTTGCTGTTTCTGTTTCTGCTGGTTGAAAACTGAAAACTATATTTTTTTAGGGCAAATGCAATAAAATTGTGGACAGCTGTACTTATATAAAAAAACTAATGTATTCTTTGCACGAACAACTATGCTATGCAAATCAAAATGAATATAATTCTTATCTAATAACTAATAACTGAGCAAGCAAAAACAACAACCAACTTACAGTCAATCTACACCCCACAAAAGGAGAAAGATGACATCAAATATATATGATTTGTATTGCCAAAACATGTATATTGCCAAGCAGACCATTTAAACAATATATGCGATACTATAAGTTAAGCGTATATACAACGATAGTTGTGTACCCACAAATATTATAGACATACGCAATTACTATTTATAATTTTTATTGTGTCACACAAAAACGCATATTTTTTCAGACGCTGTGTCAATTCGGCTTGCGATAAGTGATCGACAAATATCGAAATGTTGATTTTAGTCGATATTTACTCAAAGCTTACGAGTAATCGAAAAATCAATTGACGGTTTCTTGGTCTCGATCAATATTTGCTTGGTTTAATTAATCATGTGATTCATTAATCGATTAACTATATTTGTTTGCCATCATTATTTTGCATCGATATTTTGCACCTCGATGCTAAAATCCGATTGTTATTCAAGCAAATCTATCTTTAAAAACATAATCGGTAAAATGGATACTATCGATACCTTCAAATTTGACTTTTTGTATCTTGAGAATCTATAAAGAATATTCAAAATAGGAATGCAAATAATTACGAAATAATCGATTGGTTCAATGATCGATTTTACTATCTTACAATTGATGGTGTTTCGATTCAGCGTATAACTATCGATTGTTGTAACAAAATCTAAAACAATCGATATTGGCAATCAAGGTTATATCAGCTTTTTCATATCGTTAGTCCTATTGATAGTCTCTCAGCATACGTATGTAGACAAAAAGTAAAAATACGACTAAATAATTGCTTTACAAATGAAACTAACTTTTATAATTATAATTATAATTATATAAATGTATATGATGATAGTTAGTCTTGGTCAAGGTACAATTGTTTGCTTTCAAATGGCATAATAATACAATTTGTTGCCACGAGAAAATACGACAAAAAAATAAAAGAACAAGTTTTGCAGTCAGACAAATTTAGCATAAATCATGCAGCTTAACTGCTTAAGCAGTTGTATAAAAGGCAGCCAAGCCCCAATGCAACCCATTCATACATTTACACACACTACACACACATGCATACACACATATATTGCACACACCTCTCAAGTTGAGAACAAGCTTCTCAACGAGTTGCCTACAGATACTTTTTATGCCACATTTGCAACCTGAGGCCGCTTATCAATTTGTGTAGCTGAGGACGGCGCCGTCTTGGCGCGTGTTCCATTAAGTGCTTCCATCCTAGTTATAATGCAAGTGAAATTGAGAAATTCAGAAGATAGATATAGAGAGAGCTAGATACAAAGAGGGCGAGACACACACAGGGAGACAGGGCGTTGCAAAACTGCTTTAAACGCAGGAAGAAAGCATTTATTTGATGTGTAGTCGTTGTATCTGAACAATTTGTAGAATTTGTATTCCACAATGGCCATTAAAGACTAGAGAATGTGCTTTTGCCTTTTCGAGATTTCATGTTTGTGGTCCACTTGACTGATCTTCTAATTAAACGATTAGCACATTTCGCACGACCTTGTGAAAGTGTTCAGCAGATGCGATATAGAGCTACATTTTGCTGAAAATCCATGAGAATGCAAATACAAAAGCCACAAAATAATCGAATCTGATGTCATGCGATCACTCATTCAATGCGTCATCGATCAATTGTTCTTTCCCCAACTCAGGGCATTAAAATTTCACTAACTATGTAAAGTTCGATAGTACCTGACAAAAACAACACCAAATTTTTTCACTTCGGGGTATCGTTAATTAAATACCCTTGCATGTTATTGACAATAAATCAAACATCGATGTGTTAAAATAAAAGATCGATTGATAGAATATATAAGTATATCGATAAATGGATGTTTTTTCGATGTTTTATAAAGTTGATAAATTAAAAGCAATTTGTTATTAAAAAAATAAAAAAAAAGTTGGTACTATTCTAATAATTTGATGAAATTTCGATTATTTTTTTTGTTATTACTAATTTTTTACTCCCTGTTCCCATTAAAAATGGGAAAAAGGGAGTTATAAAGTACTGCAAATGTGTGTAACAGACAGAAGGAGGCATTTCCGACTATATAAACTATATATATTCTTGATCAGGATCAACAGCCGAGACGAACTAGCCATGTCCGTCTGTCTGTCCGTCTGTATGAACGCGTCGATCTCAGAGACTATAAGAGCTAGAGACACCAAACTTGGCATGCAGGTTCGTGTATACCATACGCAGTTTATTTCAAATTTCGGATGCACCCCCCCGCACCCACGCAAATCGCAAAAGACTCCCACAGCCACAATTTTAAAGATAAAGCTTTAATTTTTGGAACACATGTATGTTTAATCAATGTCTTTCGGATGTGTAAATTTCAACACGATCGGATAAATAGCACAAAAGTTATAGAAGAATCTATTACGCCCGTCTCAGTTGGCAGCAACAACAGTTTGACAAGCAGTTTACGAGTTAAGTGCACTGCTTGCTTGTGTTGCCGCTGAACTGCTTGAAATGCAAGTTGGGAGCAGGGAGTCTCGTATTCGGGCACACTCGACTAGAGTATTCTTACTTGTTTTTAATTGTTACCTTGTAAGTTAAAATATGTTCTTTGAAAGCAATTTAATTAAAAAAATAGTAATACGTTAGATATTTTAAAGAAAATTTTTGCCTTCAGAACTGCTCGTAGTTTAAGGAAAACATCGATACATCGGTGATGCATTGTGAACATGAAAAACATCGATTACATCCCAAGCAATTTTAAAGCTGGCAAAATATCAAATATCGCAGTCTCGATATTTGCAAAACATCGAATTCAATATCTTTTATACTGCTATTCTCGGGGTGATAAAAACTAAATTCTTTTGAATGGGGAAATCAATATTCTCAATATTTTTAACAAACGAGTCGATTATATCGATATATGTACATATTTTTAAAAAATTATAATACCCATTACTAGGGTATTAAATAAAACTCCACTGACTCGCCACACACTCAGCAGATTCAGAGAAGTGAATGAACTTGGCATTTATTTAAAATTAACCGAGAGGCAGAGGCAGTTGGCAGGGCAGGGGCGTTGTCAGCGCAGGGAGGGAGTTGCAATGCATCCGTAAGAATACACCCTAAAAGAATGCGCTGATAAAGCAATTTTCTCAAGCAGCAGAAAATCAAAGTCAAGAACGCGTCAAACGACGATCACGACGCTAATTTTGTGTGTCGAATCGAGTGAGAATTTTTCGATTTCTTTTTCGTTTTCTTTGTTTTCTTTCTATTTGTTGTTGTTGCATAGTTTGATTTTAGATTTAGCGTTTTCTTTGTTTTAGTGCATTTCCGGCGATTTTTTTTTTTATCTGTGTTTAGACGGGCAAATGACCTTAGATATAGTTTTTGTTATGAGGTTATTGATCCGTTTGAGCTGTAAAGTCACTAGAAGTAATAAATATTGAAAATCATGTATATGGTGGTTAGAACTGGAAAGCAATCTAAAAACTAATGTTATTTAAGGAGTTTTCTGTTACTATCGATGATGTCTTGTAGTTTTTAGGTGTTAATACCAAATCAATATCATATCTAAATTTGTATTTATAAAAATTATCTCATTTTCTTTGCTATTAATAAATGATTAGCAAATTTTGATGTTTAGTTTAACCTTACAATTTCTTACAACAAGAACACTTGATTTTATTTTGTGTGTTCTCTATTTTTAAATATATTTTAAAGTTTAAATAAATTTTGTTAAATTTAAAGCTGCTTTCTTGATTAGAAAAGTTCAGTTATATACCAACTTATTCAGATGTATAAATCAAAAACATTTCCGAGAGTAGTTTCGGAAACCAGGAGGAGCTGCGAGACTAGCGGGAATTATTTAGAACACTTTCTAAACGGGCGGAGGAATGATCCCGATGCCACTTCTAGTCTGAAAATGAACATTTCTGCAATCATAGAGAAATTTCGGAAGCCGACAGCAATTCAGGGCCCAGAATTCCAGAGAATTTCCGTACCGTTTTTATCTCTTATTTAAACTCCCTTTTTGTATCTTTTGTTCGCTGATTCTTTCAAATGATATTTGTGGTTCAGTTTATTCTAATTAGGTAGATCATATGCTTTATATCAGTATTAAGCACTTCCTCATCACAACAAGTTGACTTGAACATATTCACGCACTCGGACAAGTTATTAGCTACAGTTGAGCTTCTGTTTTCTTTTCTTCTTCTGTATTTATCGTTTGCTTATCTAGTTGAAGATATGTATGTATATATGTATTATATATCATGGCAAATATAAACCTGTATGTCAACAACACATCTGCAATATCACAATGTTTAGCAATATGATGTTAAATAGTTTTTTTTTTTTGCTGAACACTCTCGCAGATTATGAGTTCTGCATGTTCTTCAGCTGGGTTCGTCTACTTCAACTTCTTCTTTAGTTCTTTTCATTTTGACAATGGCACACTAATTTTTTAGTTGTGTGTGTTCCAAAAAAAAAAACAAACATGAAAAATGTTTTGGAACTCCTTGTCACGCTCTTGCACCAGCATTCTGTGAAGCTCTCTCTCACTCTGTGAACTTAATTTCTTTTCAATTTTACAATTTTTCTTATTGCATTTATGCCGCTGCAAGCAGAGGATTTCGATGTGTGCGATGAGGAACCCCAAGTTCTAACCCCGGGCACCCAAAGTGCTCAATTTGCGGAACGCTTCGATCGTTGGCTTCAGAATCTGCGTCAGCAGCAGCTCAGATTGTTCAGCAGCTGTACAAGTAGAGTAGGCAATATCGAGAATGATACAGAAACAGTTAACGATAAAGACAACGAACTTGAACCCGTATCAGAACTTCTCAAATCCGATCCAGAACTTCTCGAACCCAACACCGATCTTAAAGTCGATTCTCCGACAGAGCCAGAGATTGAGATTGAAACAGAGAAAGCCATTGATGTAAGCTAAAATGTTTCTTTGATCAGCATTGTCCCAGTGTCTAGTTTCGTCGTTCGTTTTGTTCGTTCGCGCCTGCTTCTAGTTCAATTTGGTCGTTCGCGTCTGCTTCTAGTTCAATTTGTTCGTTTGATAATAATTTCGTTTGTTTATTTGACTCTGATTTAAGTTCAATTTATTCGTTTGAGTTTGAGAATAATTTGGTTTTGATCATTTGACTCCGCTTCTAGTTCGTTTTATTTATTGGAGTTTGTTTATAGCTTGGTTCTTTTTATTCGACTACATTTAAACCCATTCGGAATCGGAATTTCAAAAGATCAGTATTAAGAGTTTGCAAACGACCCAAATGAACTATAGCTATGAACGAACTGAACTAATTTGTTAGTTCACCAGAAATTGAACTACTGAACTAATTTCTTCAATTGAACAACGATTGAACAGTTTTAAGTTCTATGCCGATCCGCAAATAAATTGTACTTAAGAGGCTCTTGCAACATGCGGCGCCATTCGGAAGCTTGTTTTTTGTAGTTGTTGTTGCACTTAAAGTAGGTATAGTCAAAGTACGTACTTAAGTCGGTCGCATGACGACGGCCCTGGTCACGATGCGACAACGCTACAATGCGACCATGCGACGGCAAAAGTCTCAATTGGAGTCTAAACGATCTGAAGGTTTTTAATTGCGCCTAATTGAATGTTTGTGCACGGCGAACGCACCGAGAAACTTAGATTACAACCTTAATTAATGTACATACATATTTATATATGAACTGTAACTAATAACTGATTCTAAACTTTTCCATATGATATTTGCAGGAGGTGCCTTCGAGGGCGTCATCGATGACAATGTCTCACCATTCGGCTACATGAAGGGCGAGGGCATCGATGCTGGCTGCGGTGAGCACGAATGGATATGCAACAAGGATAAGACGCGCACAGATGCCATCTTCAACGGGCTGGGACCGGTCGATGGCAAAATATCCGGCTCAAGTAAGTTATCTTAATTATGTAGTTGTATCTGAATTGTTCAGACTTAAGTTTGACTGAGTTTTTGTACTAAAAGAATGAACTACGTTCTTTGGCAGGGCTGGCCACAATTAACTAATTTTGTAATGCATTAATCATTTCATTGATATTAAAAAAAGTAATGATATTAACTAACGTATTTAATTGAAATGCAAAATAGGCTATGATAATGATTAGCGCATTTTATTATTATTGAAAAAGTATTGTTAATACAAGATATTTTTATTAGCATTATAAAAGGAATTGATATAAAAAGTAGCTTCATTAGAATTGCAAATATTTATGATTATAAATTTTTTTTTTAAATTTTAAATGAAAATAGTATTCATTATAATTACTTTTTTCAATTGTAAACAAAATATTTAATACTATCATTAAATATATATAAATAAATTGACATACTCTTCAATATAATTTTAATGATCATGAGGAAATATTGATAATGCTTATGCACACAAAACTGTTTCTAAGTTAGCTTTCATTTAAGGTATTTCAATCTTTCGAGTTGTAATTTTATTTATAATTTTTATTGTGCTTCGAGCGGTTAATTGATCGGACGAAAGATATCTTTGGGGAGTTAATAAATGAAAGTACTTTAAGTGAAAATTGAATTACTTAACTATTTCTGAGAACAAAAGTACAACTCCATTACTTAATTAATCAAAACTTAAAGAGTGAATATTAACTAATCTCCTTTATTATTTACAGCTGCCAAGCAGGAGCTCATCAAATCAAAACTGCCCAATTCTGTGCTTAGCAAGATCTGGAAACTATCCGACATTGATTGCGATGGTTTCCTGGATATTGATGAATTTGCGCTAGCATTGCACTTAATCAATATTAAGGTGGAAGGCTGTGAGCTGCCCAATGTGCTGCCGGAGCACTTAGTACCACCGTCCAAGCGTTTTGCCTAATCCGTAATCCTCGAAGAAACACACAAAGCACAACAACCACAACACACACACACACACAGGATGGAACTTTTGCGGGCTACAACAATAACTCCTACGCATCAAAAACAACAAATGCTGCACTCTGTTTTTGTTTTCGTTCGTCTAGCAAAAACAACACAGAGAAACTGTCTTTTTTATATGTACTTTATTCGTCTATAAAAATTGCAATTTTGGGTTTCAATTTCAACTCACAAAATATGTCAAATATCAGCAAAAAACATAAATTCATAGAATTTACACAAGAAATAAGTAATATTTTTGGAAAACAATCAATTTTTAATTGTATAGCAAGAAGGGAATTAATGTTAAACAATATAACTAGCTAGTGGAATTATACAAAAAAAAAAAAAAAAAAAAACTTTAAAGTCCTGTATATGTGCCGCCTAAATGTTGATTTAAGAGAAAAGTACATAATAAACACTTGTTCTATGATAATGAAAATGGCACGAAATGCAAAAAACTGTATACAATATTGTAGTTTTAAATATGTTTATGCCTTTTGAAGTTTTGCCACTTTTGATATACATATACATATACATATATTTATATATATATATATATATTTATATATATTCAATGCATTGAAATCGGTCTAAAGTATACATATATTTATTTGCAAACTTTTGTTTAATTTATGAAAATGCTACACGCATGCAATGAAATTTGTGCAATTTAATTGTTGATTTACTAGCGTAAATTATTGCCTTTGCTTCTTATTTAGTTAATTTTTGAATATTAATGATGTGAAATACAAAATTTATTTAATTACTGTATAAAATTACAAAATAAAATGAACAATTTTGAAATGTTGTTTTTGTTTTTCTTTATAAAAAGCATGATATATAACGTTTATCGAGAATCGTTTACAACTTGCAACATGCATTGTGCGAATGTTCTCAAAAGATTCAATGTGTTACGGCTCCAATGGATAATGCGACTCGTCAAAAAATCACGTACGTGAATTCTGCACAGTGTGAACGTTCCCATATGGACGCATATGCTGCATAGTGTGAACGCGAAAAATCGTTTGCGATATATTTTAAACTTATTCGTTACCCAATAATATTACACAGCATCAACATCAGGCATCCCCCACTAATTTAATCATAAGCAACATCAGGAATACCCCTAAAGTTTTTATAGCAAGTTGACAGCTTTCGATAACAATATCGACAATCGATTGCAAAAGCTTACTTTCGGCGTCAATTTGACAAGATAAAAGCCGAACAATAAATTAGACTTTATTCAAAATTTTCGTTTCAATCGAGCAACATATCTATTCAAAATGGCCAGCTACGAGGAAGTTAAGGACATGCCAAATCAGCCAACAAAATATTTGTTCGATGTGCGCAACAAATCGGAGCTGGAAGAGACCGGCACATTACCAGCTAGCATTAACATTCCACGTTAGTAACTAAATCCCTAGATTAAGTATAGTTAATTGTATAAACATAAGTCACATGTTCTTCACAGTGCCCGAGCTAGAGAAGGCTTTTAGTCTACCCGATGCGGCCTTCGAGAAGACCTATGGTCGAGCAAAGCCGGCCATTGATGCCGACATAATCTTCAGTTGCAAGGCGGGAGGACGAGCTGCTCGTGCCACAAATATGATCAAGACGTTGGGCTTTGTCAAGTAAGCAATTAAAAAAATACATCAAAAAATGTATATTTATTTAAATAAAATATCTAATTTGCAGTGCCAAAACCTATGCTGGATCCTGGACTGAATGGGCTGAGAAGCAGGCTCAATAAAAACATTTAAAAATTGATATACAAAATTGTGTGTAAAATTTGATAAATAGAAAACCTAAAAATAACTAAACTTTAATTTCCTGCAGTTCGCCCCAGCTGCGACCCATTTTCAGTTTAACCCTCAGCGGCACATTCAATTTGACGCAGTTTTCCATGGTCAGACAGAGCACTTTGGCCACCTTCTTGGCCTTATCAACGGGCACCTCGAAGATGAGCTCATCGTGTAGATGCAATACCAGATTAACGGCATTTTCGGCTAGGCCTAGTTTCTCGCGATAACGTCCAATATTCTTCTCCATGCGCAAAATGGCGCTCTTGGCTATATCCGCTGCGGAGCCTTGAATTGTTGAGTTAATAGCCTGACGTTCGGCCTGATCTGTAGGATGAAAACATTATTAAGTATTAAAGAAAATAAGTTCCAAATATATGCACTCTTTAGCTGCAGCTCGCCACTGTTGATGTGATCCAGATAGCGTCGTCGTCCTGTTATAGTCTCGACATAGCCATTGTTTCTGGCAAACTTGACTACTTTCAGCGTATAGGCTCTGAAAGCAAAAGGATTAGAATGTGTTAGCCAGTGTTTGAGACCAATTAATTGAATTTTTTAATGCACTTGTTTCATTGGCATTAAAAAAAGGTGTAAGAAAAGTAATTACCAAAGAATAGATCACATTGGCTATTTTGTCGGAATTGAAAATATCCAATGCTCATTACTTTTCAAAACCCTGTTGGCTAAATACACCTACTTGATGCCTGTGTAGGCCAGATGAAATTGCTCGGATATCATCTGGGCCTCCTGCTCCGTACATTTCAAGGACTCCGCCAAGCTGCGCATGCCCATGCCGTAAACAATGCCATAGCAAATCTGTTTGGTGCCGTTGCGCAACTGTTCGGATACCTCTGACTCGGCAATCTTGTTCCAATGAGCCGCAATAGCCGTAAAGAGATCCTGTGTGGAGTTCATGACCTGGAGCAGAGCCTTATCCTGCGATAAATGCGCCAATATGCGCATCTCCAGCTGACAAAAGTCCGCTGAGAGAAGGCAACGCTGCTCATCTATGGGCGCAAAAGCGCTGCGGCAGGATATATTAATTCTCTCGGCGCCCAATTCCAGCTCAAAGTCTTTGGCTACATTTTGTAGATTCGGCTCCGACATGGATATGCGTCCGGTGGCGGTATAGGTAATGCTCTGTCCATGCACACGATTCGCCTGGCAGCTTTTAAGCAGCGGCTGCATATTCTTGGAGAGCAGCATGCTCAGCTTGCGATAATTAAGTATCAACTGGGAGATGGGCGAGTCCAGTTTCTCCAAGATCTGACGGGATGTGCCGACGCGTCCATTGGGCTTGCGATGCAAGCCCAGCACCTTGGCTACAGCCTGCGTGGAGCCCAAATTGAAGCGTGAGCCATGGAGCTCATAGATCTTTGCCTCAAGTTTCTTCATGCTGCCAAGCATTTGCTGAAAGAGACGTTGCAAGCGATGCTCCTTGGCTGGAAAGCCCATGCATTCCATGTGGCATAGCGATACTTGTATGGGCATCTCCAATTCTGCAAGGAAAGTATGTGAATGGTGAGTTGTTTGGTGTCAAATTTGTTAGTTTACCTCGAAAGAACTTGAGCAACTGCCCAGTGCCAATACGCTCCAGATTTTCCAGCTGCCCATTGAGTATGTGCACCGTGACGCATGCTTCGATTGAGGCACGCACCTTGGGCATAATGGCGCTGCTGGCATCCAAACCAAAGCTGCTGTAGCCGCGTCCACTGCCGCAAAGCTGCGACAGCGCTGTGCACTCGGGCGCAAATTGCTGACACTGCGAAGAATATAAAGGAATTCGGGATAGATTATAATCTGCTTGCAAAAATATGATAAGCTTACCATATTTTGAAAGCTAAGCGTCTTATCCGGCTGCAGCAGCCAGTTGCCCACCTTGGGATCCTCCAGCTTAGCATTAATCCTCGTCAGCTGCGGCAAGGCATGACGCAGCGTCTTCAGCTGCTCCTTACCATCATGCATTAGCAATGTGAGCTCCTGGCGTTCCATTAACTTGCATAAAAGCTGCACTTTCAAATCGCTGCTGATTAGCTGCTTTTGCTCCTCCGGATCTGGCTGCATGTTCACATAGTAGACAACATTATCGGCTAAGCAAAACGCCATGCCGGCTATGAAGCAGCTATCGTCCACCTGATGCAGTATTTGTGTGCCTGCAGCTGCCTCACGCTGCTCCGCTGCCGCCAACTGATTGATGAGCAGATTGGCGCCAATTAAAGGCTTCCTTCTGCCCGCCTGCTGCTGCAATCCAAGACTAAAACCGCATCTGGTAGCCTTGTGCAGCTCCTGGTCTGCCAGCTGGAAGAGCTGCCGATTGCCACAGATATCAATGATGTCTATGCTGCTAAAGCTGGACGCATTCTCATCGGTTTTGGAGCAGCTGAGTATGTGCGAGGCATTGAGTTGCAAGGGATGCTTGATTAAGGAGTTATCCATGGACAAATCGGAGAGTTCCATCGAGGAGGCGGGTTCCTGGATTGGTTGCTGCAGCTGCTCCTCTTTTGTCTGCGGCTTGGGACTTTGCCTGCGCTGCGAACGCAGCTGATAGGAACGCATCAGACGCGAGGCATGTGGCGTCAAGTGCTGCTCATCCGGCTCCTTGGGTTGTGAGCTGGGTATCTCATCTGTATCCACATCCGCTTGAGCTTTGCTTTCGGCTGCAGTCAGCGCTGCCGTTAGACCTGTGCTCAGCATGAAACTGTCATCGCCTGTAAACAGATCCTGCTCTTTGGGTTTTACAATCCCTTGATGATTGCGTGGACTGCGTCTTGGCAGCTGCTTCGTGGGCGTTTTCTTTTCGCTTTTGCACTTGTTGTTCTCCGTCTGCTTCAGCCTAGTGGGCGTTGTGCTCGTCGTAGGCGTCTTAAAGGGCTTGGGATCTACTTTATTTGTTGGCGTCGTCGATGCTGTTGCACTGCTGGGCACATCTTGGTGTTGGTTTTGCATCTCAATGCGTCTTTGGCTTATTTTGAGCATTGCAATGCGTCGACGTTCCTCAATTTCCTTCTTTAGCAACTCTTTGCGACATGCTTCGCTTGTGCTGGGCTTTTCCTGCATTTCAACTGTTCCATTTGGGCGCATCTGATTGGATTCCGTTAGCGGTTTTTTTGCTTGCAGAGAGTCGGTAAGGGGTTTCCTTGCTTGCGGAGATTCTACATGGGATTTCGCAGGAGATTTCTTTACAATGTTATATTTCTTTGCATCGGTCTTTATTTGTGTGCTCTCCATGGATTTTGGTTGCGTAATCTTGGATCCGTTGACAGTAGGAGCTACTTTTGCAGTCATTGAAATCTTCTGTTTACTCATGGTTATCTTGGATTCCGTAAGAGTTGGCTTTGCTTTTGGGGAATCTGCTTGAAGCTTTGCTGGCGCATAATTTTCTATGCCCTCTTTCTTTTGATCGGTTTTTCTTTGTGTGCTCTCCATGGATTTTACCTGCACTTTGGTCATTGTAATCCTGGATTCGTTGGCAGTAGAAGTTGCCTCCATGGGCTTAATCTTGGATTCTTTCTGAGGTTTTGAGGCATGCCTTGGAGCCATTTGGGTATTCATCTTTTCTGCGTTTGTTTTCCTAATTACAGGCTCAATGTGTGGTGCAACTTGCTCCCTAGACTTTGGCAGGTTCTGATCTTTACACGCTGTAATCTTGGATGCAGTAAATATGGTGGTTTGTGAATTTTTTTCCTTTGCAACTGTTTCTCTTTTTTCTTGCTCTATGGTCTTTGGTTGTGTTTTACTCAAGGTAGTCTTCGATTCCATAAGATGATTTGATGTTGTAACAGTAGACACCATCCTGGGAGCAGCGTCTTTACTCATTGTGATCTTGGATTCCATAAAAAAAGTCGCTTTTGTATGCACTTTATTTGCATTTTCTATTGCAGCATGTTTGTCCCTAGGCTTTGTCATCTTCTCCATCTGCCCAAAGTCATCCTGATTGAGCTTGCGAATCTTGCGTGGTGACACCTGCCTGGGCAAGCTTTCCGTGTTATCTGGCGTCTTGCGTTTGCGTTGTGAGCTAAACTGAGGCTGCTCCTCCAGCGACATGTGTAGCTCAGCGACTTTTGTTGGCTTGGAGCTGGACTCTACTTGCGTCCACTGTATATCGCCCACACCAATTTCATGCTGCACAAACTGACGCGCCTCAAATATGAGCAACTTGGCCGCCTCCGCTACTGTCATGCCCGCCTTGCCAGTTATGAAGAAGATCCTTGCCGTTTGACGCTGTGCCGCCTCCAAAGCATTCTCATGCTCGTGCTGCTTGTTGGAGTCAAAGCTGAGCGAGTTGAAGAGCAGCTGTTCCAGCGAAAGCACACTGACCCCAGCCAGATCCACAAGGCTAGTGATGCCCGCATCATGCAAAACACGCGCACGCTTGTGGCTCAGATCGGGCAGACGCATCAGATCGATGAGCTCCCGATGTATGCCAAAGTACAAACGGTCCTTGAACTGGGAGACAACTAGCGCAAGCGTTGACCATTGCAGTGAATTACAAAAGGCGGTCACAATCCCAGCAAAGGTGGATGCCATCTGCTGCAGACTCTGCAGCATGCCACGTCCGCATTTAAACTTGTGTGCAACAACATTGATGGGCGTCTCGTTCACCAGCTCCTGCAGCGCCAGAGCTGTGTAGAAGCTGCAGAGGATTGGACAATTATAAATTACTAAAAATCATCTGCATATAAGATACAAATCTAGTGACGAATGCATTTTCAAGCCACAGTTTCACACCTACCGTTTGTGTATCTGCATGAGCTTGTAGTCCAGTTTGGTTTGGCCACGCATAGCACGCACCAGAAACGCCTCCTTGACGCCCACCAGTTCACCCACTTTACGCATGGCGGGATTGAGTTTCTCCCACATGTCCAGATAGAGCAGCCAGTCGACGTCTTGCAGCTGATAGCAGACGGAATAGGGCGTTACCAAATAAACCGCATGCAGCTCCGATTCGAGCACAAAACATCGACGCGACTTTTGCAACTCTGCGAAGAGGATGAGGCCATCTGTGGGAGGCATGGATGAGGCTAGACACGCAGCGCCCAGGCGTGTGGCTACATAATAATCTGCCTCCGTCTCCTCATCCGTTTGCAGGCGTATGAACTCGTATTCAACGAGAAAATCAAGCGCATCGCTGATATAATGCGGTTCCTCCTCCTCGTCCTTCTGCTCCTTTTCTTGTTTCTCTGCGCCTGCTGTCTCGAATGCGTTCTGTGCACTCAGCAATGTGCAGCTGACAAAGCTATCAATATCCTGCCTGCTGCTAGCCACGCCGGATGAGATGACCTCGAGCAGCGCCCGCTTCAGATGCGTCTATAAAATATGAATATCTATATACATATGTCCATAAGAGCTAGAATGCTGCAATTGTCTTCTTAGGATTAATATTGGATTTCTAAAAATTCGATTCTGACATTTCTTTTTTAAATCAAAGATCCACATGACTATTCAATTTACCGGAAAATGATCTTCCCTGTTTGAAAAATGGGGTCAAAATTGATGATTTGTGATTGAATTAAAGATAAGCAATTAGCTTCAAACTCAATATCAAAGCTCAACATAAGCCACAGGATTTTCAAATTTTGCAAAATCCACCCTTAAAGTTCGGAAATTGGACGGAAAACTGTCCTATGTCATTTTTGGTTTTTCATCCGATCGCGATCATTTTCAAAGCACCACCTAAAAATATACATATGGTATAATGACTTTCAAATATTGACCCCGCAAATTCAGAAAATGGACAAATGCGTAAAAGCCGGGTGGACCTGAGATACTTGTTTGTTCCGAACATCGTGCTGGTTCCGATTTTTCTCTCTGGTACTGACAATTCTATCGGATCCCGTTAAGCTTTATGAATTTTTGGATTAAATTAGTATGTAATAGCATTTTTCTATGGAATGGACTTATGTACCCGTGTTTAAAATATGATTAAACTTGAAAAGAACACGGTAATAATGTTCGTATCCAATAACAAATTTCAGTGAATTGTTGAACAATTTTACTAAAATTGTTCATGTCATATCAATTTCGAGCGGAATACGGGACTTGATGAATATTTTTAAAAATTCCGCGGCGCTCGGGATCGGAAAGGAAAAAAATCTTTTAGGGACGAGCGGATATGGGAACGACTTCTATCCCAATCCCATCTCTAATTTGAAACTTGAGCTTAAAAAAAGTGAGGCGCAGCCAACTTCAAGTCAATTTGAATTTTGTCTTGTCATTGCAAATTTGTTTCATATCAAGACAAGCGGATTTTCATAAATTTATCTACAAAATGCACTCGCAGTCGCTCAAAGTGCGTCAAATCGAAGTATCTATCTTAAATGCAACCGGCAAAGCTGTGCGTCCAGCTGCATCAAACTGTTTGAGCCAACTTGCAAAAGTGCATTGCTTGCGGGATTCCGAACTGAATTACAAGGAACACAGCTACAATATTAATATGCAGCTGCTGCGAAATCATGAAGGATTGGGCGTGCCTTTGAAAATGGGCATGGAGCGCTTTGCCGCTCGTCAAATAGGTCGTTTAGCCTTTTTGCAGTCTAGCAACATGATGGAGGACGTGCTGACTGGACGCTGTGAGGACATTTCCTTTGAGGACTTTTTGAATCCAGCCGAATACAAGGAACATATGTCACAGCCTCACGCTGTGCTGGAAAAGTCCATGGGCTTACTTTAGATGAACAATAAAGAACTTTAATATAACTATCTTCTTATAAAGATTGTGTACAACTTACGCTGCCATCCAGATCCAAACAGCTTTTAATAGGCTTCAGCTGCGCCGTGACCAGCTCCCTACCTGTGCGCGCATTGCTCTCCGTGCAAATTAGTATGGATTCGCCAAGCGTATCTTTGCCCGTGCGTCCAGCGCGTCCAATCATTTGGCGATAGGTCAAGGAGCTCATCTGCTTGCCGCCAAATAAGGGCGAACGTATGAGCACACGACGTGCGGGTAGATTGACGCCCGAGCTGAGTGTGCTGGTGGCGACAATGACCTTGAGTGCGCCTGCCTTGAAGCTTGCTTCGACAATGTCACGCTCCTCCGTGGTGAGGCCAGCATGATGAAAGGCGCAGGCATAAGTAACAGACTTGGACATGACCGCATCGAGACCTGTAAGAGAAGTTAAGTAGAGGATTGCAGCTTCATATTCTTCCGACGTACCCGTGGGTATATCGCGCAGCTGCTGCTTTACATCCTCAATGGCCTCCGTGTTGAGTTGAGCACGCAGTCGCTTGGCCAATTGGCTATCCGATTTGATGAGCGCATGCATAGCTGTGGCCAGCTGCACGGCCAGATTCTCGCACCAGTCCTTGGAGGGGCAAAAGACGACCACAGAGCAGCCCTCCAGCAGGGTTTCAATGCAAAGTTGTGCCACCTGATCACCATCGTTGGCCAGCAGCGGCAAGGCGCAATCTTTGCTGATATCACGCAAGAAACGCAGCTGATTGTCATAGATCTTGTTGCCCACCTTGATCATCTCCTGCAGCGCAACTGGACGATAATCTGTTATGTAAAGCTCTGCGTTAAGCCAATGTTGGAGCAGTTGGACATTGGCCAGCGTGGCGGACATGGTAATAACTTGTATTTGCAGAGCATGCTTGCGTGACATGTAGAGTATCTTGGCAAGCAGCAGCTCTAAAATGTAGCCACGACCTGGATCCGAGATGAGATGCACTTCATCCACAACTACAGTGCCAAGTTCTGGCAGTTTTCCCTGCTCCAGCAGCTTATTAACTATCGAATTGGCCTTCTCAATGGTGCAGATGGCCACATGAATGCTCTCAAAGCCGCCCGGAGGCGTATAGCCGCCAAAGAAACCCTCCACACGATAGCCAGCAGGCGTGAGCAGATCCTGCAAGTAGAACATCTTCTCGCGCACCACGGATATAAAAGGCAATATGAGCAGCACCTTTTTGCCACGTTCCAGCACCGTTTTAAGCAGTAGTATTTCACTGACCAGCGTCTTGCCTGCTGAAGTGGGCGCGGAGTAAACCAGATTGGCATGCTCAAAGAGCACCTTGGGCTTGCTTAGGCATTCCACCTGCCAGTCAAACATTTGTATGACGCCTTTTTTCTTGTACTCGTTGAGCACGCTGTGCGGCAGATTCCAGGCGGAGATTAGCTTCAGCGCATTGAGATCTAGGGGTATGGGATTAGGTTCTTTTAGAATGGGCGTAGGCTCCTTGAGAACGGTAGCATTCGGTGACAGTTGGAGCTGATTGGGTGACATGCTGCTTAAGTTCTGCGTCAATCTGGTTGCCTCCTGGCATTGATAGACACTCTGCTTGGCAAGCTCGCAGCGACTGCGCATTAGATCCTGTTGCAGCTGCTGCGTTGCTTGCGCGTCTTTGCTGGGTCCGAGGAAACTGCTCTCATCTAGATTGGCTAGCTCAATGGGTGAGCTGCAGCTGCTTCTGCTGTCCTCAGCAACTGACTCTGTGTTAAACACATCCTCCGTGCAAATTTGTGCCTCAAAAATGGATGTAGATGTGTTGACATCATCCGAAAGTTGTGCATCCAAGTCCGCTTGTAATTGGGATACGCGCATTACAGATTCCTCCAGAGGAACAGGCGTAATCTCGGCCTGCTTTTTGCTGTACGAAAAGTCATCCTTGAAGAACTGCGAATATTGCTCACAACTGCCGTTGGCAACTGTTGTTGTTGTCGTTTTTCCTAGCTTCGAATCGGATTTACTGCGTCGAAATTGCAGACGCTGTGATATATTCGATCTATTTGGCATGCGCTGAGATTTAAATTTAAAGTTGGGCGGCGATTCTTGTATGATTTCCAAACCATTTGTTTCTTGTTTGTTATTGCTGTGCGAGTCTTTCAATTGATTCTCTAGTTTCATAAACGTGCTGTCGCCAAACTCGAAGGATTGCGAGAATGCCATTTCAGCAATTGTAATTAATTATTCTATTAAAAACTATTTGAAATTTAACTAAACAAAAAATAAACTAAAAAAGTAAACAAAAACGAGAAATTGCCGCGTACTTCAAGTTGCGGACTGCCAACTTGTTCAACAGCACGCCATTTTTAGTACGTTTCTTGAGCACGATAGCTGCACTTATCGGTATTTTTTGTAATCAAACTTGATTTTTATGTATTAAAAACCTAATGCAAGAGATTATATGTATTTTTATTAAAGATATAAAAGATATCTTGTATTCTTTAGGGCTGAATTCTCGAGTTAAAAAATAAAATTAATAATATCGATATGTTAGTATTTTAGTAATCGAACAACTTCTGGCGCCTTTTTAAGTATTAATAACTTGAAAGCAGAATATTTAATGTATTTCTTTAAAAATTGAGTTTTAATTATTGCATTTTTGCTTGAATTCATTATATTTGATGCATTCTTTTATTTTTAAAGCAATAAATTCGCTTGCTCAAAATCAACTATCGATATCAGCTGCCAAACTGTTGCCGACTGCATTAAGTATCGTTTAAATACAAGAAGTATCGATATCAACAAATACAGAAATTTCTGATAAAAACGCGACTGAAGCGAATTAACAAATATGTATTAAATTTTGCAATATGGACGAATTCAAAGTGCCAATTTTGCCTAGCTCCGCGCTTATCAGACACGAAGTTGTTTTTGTTGAGAAGCCACCAGAGCCGCCGCCGCTGCCGCCGTTGCCACCGCAGCAGCCAAAAGCGTCGCCTCCTCAAGTGGGCAGCGGATGTCCATACAAGGCGCCGGAATGGTCGGAGCCACCCAACGCGGAGCAGAGCTACAGGTTTGAGGTGCTGAAATCGGGTCAGATCATTGATGAGGTAAAGGAGCTGCAGCAGCAGGCCGTATGGACATTTGGACGTCTGAATGATAACGATGTAGCGATGGCACATCCAACCATATCGCGTTATCATTGTGTGTTGCAGTACAAGCCGCGGGTAAGCAGGAATGAGGATGAGCAGGGGTACAAACGTGCCATACCGGATGAGCCGGAGGGTTGGTATATCTATGATATGGGCAGCACACATGGCACTTTTCTGAACAAGCAACGTCTGCCGACGCATGTTTATATACGCATGCGTGTGGGTCACATGCTCAAGCTGGGCAGCAGCACCAGGGTATATATACTACAAGGTCCCAGTGAGGATGAGGAACCCGAATCAGAGCTAACGGTGACGGAGCTGCGCGAGCAGCGGGAACAATTATTGGCGGCTGATAATGAGCGCAAAGCTTTGGCGCAGGCGGAGCATGAGCGCAATGATGGCGCTAGTTGGGGCATGAGCGAGGACGCGGATGAGGAGAGTGATCTAACGCATAACCCCTATGCGAGCACCAACAATGAGGAGCTCTTCTTTGATGATCCAAAGCGCACGCTGCGCGGTTACTTTGAGCGCGAAGGTCTCAATTTGGAATACAAATGCGATGAGCTGTCGACGGGTTCGTTTGTCTGTCGTGTGGAGCTGCCCTTGGATGACTCCAATGGCAGGCCCATCGTTGTGGAGGTTACACACAAGGGACGCAAAAAGGATTGCGTCGTTCAATGCGCCTTGGAGGCGTGTCGCACCCTGGATCGCCATGGTGTGCTTCGTCAAGCCAATCAAGAGTCACAAAAGCGCAAGATACTCAAGCAGGACAATTCCGATGACGAAGATGAGTTCTGGGATCGCACCGGGGATGTGGCACGCAAGAAGCAACGCAAGGCGGGCAACAGCTCGAGTGTTACGCTTACCTACGATGATTTGGTAACTTATATATATATATTTTGTATATTTATTTAAACTTATATTTATTTACTGATTTAACTCATATCAGCTAAAGCAACAATCTGAGCTTAATGCGGAGCGGCAGAAAATCGATTCAGAGATCTTTGCTTACCAGCTGAATGAGAAGCGTCTAAAAGAGCTGGCAATCAGACAACAAAATGCCAGCGATGATCTCGACAATTTTATGGATACACTCGTCGAAAATGTTCCCCAAGTGGATAAGACAGAGATCAAGAAGCTGCGGGTAAGTCAAACTATTCAAAGCTTAGATCGCTAAGATTCTTAATTAAAATTTTTGAAAATTATCCTAATATATTTATGCCCTATTGAAATTTTCTCCTGGAATATATTAAGTCTCTTCGATTCCATAAAGTATATATATTCTTAATCAGCATTAACGAAACGAAGAGTTGTCTATGTTCTCTCTATTCTAAAGTAACATATTTCTTAAATAAACTTTTCTTTAAGGATAATATCGCCGGCACGTCGATGATAAAGCTGTTTTTTTTTCTAAAATTGTATCTTAATATTTATTCTGTTATTAAACAATAGCCTTACAATAAAATTTATTTCTTTGTTTAAAGCTCGAAGAACAACGTATCAAAGGAGAACAAGAGAAGTTAGAGAGACTTATTAAGATAGCAAAGCCAACTGCATTGCCCTTTGCCTCAACGAGTCGTGGCTCCATGTCAACCGTCAACAAGGAACAGGAAGGCAGCATAAGCAAGAAGCAGTTGCCCATGATTGGCAAGCGGAATCAGTTTAGCAAATTCAAGGTAATCAAAGCGCAGACCAGCATAAAACCCAAAGTGGAGACAAGTGTATTTGGATCCGATGACGAGGAAGTTGAAGAGGAGGAGGAAGACTTGAAAGCGGAAACAGTTACAAAGCCATCGACTAGTAAGGAATCAAAGGAAATGCAGTCAACAGTAGAGTCGGAAGTGAAGCCAAACAAAATAGAAGCAACAGCGGAAGCCGCAGACAAAAGTGATGTGGTAAAGTCTATTGAGGCCACAGCGGAAGTGTCCGCTGACAAAGAGGAGACAGCAGCAGGCAGCAGTGCGCACACACACACAGACGTGGCCAGCGGAAGTGCTGAACAGCAACAAACTAAAGCTGACGTTGAGGCTGATAGTGAGGCTGCGGCTGATGCTCATGCTGATGCTGATGCTAAGGCTGCGGCTGATGCTGAGACTGAGGAGGCAGCACACAAGAAACGACGTCAACGTGCACGGCAGCGCAACAAGCAACAACGACCAGATGTAGACATGGATCTCAATGAGCTAGCGGAGCACGAAGATAGTGACAAGTACGCCAAGTGGGTGCCGCCGTCAAATCAAAGCGGAGACGGCTTTACGCACTTGAACGACAAGTTCGGCTACTAAAAAACCATTAAGCATAAGAATAAAATGTCATAAAATAACGAAAGGTATTACAACAATTTAATATTCAGGCCTGTTTCGAAATTTAACTTATAAATCAATAACACTGTGAGACGTCGAGCCTGCTAAAACAAAAATTATTACAGATTTCAAACGTCGCTAAACACCAACGTTGACTAATAACAAAAAACTTTATATTTAACATTGCAAAAAATAAGCCCTACGCTTTGTTAAGGGTATTCATTCGAAAGTTAAATTCGAAATAGGCCTGACTATTAAAGATACTACAAAAACTATATTTGAACGCTATATTATAAGTACATTTTTTTTTAGAACTCAATGCGCATTGCGCTATATTATCGGTGTCTATATATATTTAAATATTGATATTTAAGTACAAGGACATTAACAGTTTGAAAAAGTTTTTTTTAATTCCACAATCAATTCCATAGACTTTTTTAGTCGATCCTAAAAGTATGCTTTATGATTTATACGAAAATATAATTCGGAAAAGGTCTGTTTAATTGATATATGTATAACTTGTTTTGAACTCCACTTTCGATATTAATTTCATAGAAATATGTAAAATGTGTTTTTAAGATCGTCAGATAAGTAAATTAACATATGAGAAAACTAAGGCTAATATATCATGCTCTGCGAAATATATCATGCTCTGCAAAGTATGCTAAACAATTTTCTGTAGCATTAATTCGAAAGTGAAATTTGGGAACAGGAACTCAATATACTTATAACAATGCGAAATGTTTACCGACAAGTTAAACATCAACTGCTTAACTATTTTTGGTCGTTTAACTGTACCTTGTAATGTATTCTGTCCTGTTTCAAATTCATCTAGTGAATCACTTCCACAGAAAAGTATATAGCATTTTTTTGTTGAGACAGAATCAAACTAAACAATTTAAATTAATTAATTTATTTTAATTCAAATTTTTTTTTATTTTTAAATTAATCTTAAAGTATATATAAGTTATTTTTTGAAAGTGAAATTACACAGAACTTAGATAAGACAAATATTATAATCAAAACTCTCAATGCGCAATGCGTTCCATATAGATGTCTAAGGACAAGTTGAACATTAACTGCTTGTCCTATATATATTTTTCTCTTCTCTTTGTGTATGTGTACTGTGTAACATCAATACAACTTGAATAAACTTGGAATCTATATGTGTCCAAAACGTAGTTCTGTAAAGTCTATTGCCTGTGAGGTAGCTTTTCAACACACACAGTTGAAATTTCCCCTTTGATAAGCAGCTACTACCCCTTAATGGTATCAGTAGCTCTGTTCCAACCCCTAACATTTGACTTTCCACTGGAATTGTTGAGGGGGCGGAATGAACACATTAGAAATTCCTGCGCACGTATGTATATCTGTATATAGAGAAATGAACTCGGACAATGTTGGGTCTGCCTGCTGTTAAGGCTCCAACACTTGAACTTCCAATTCAGTTCGAATTTTGCTACTCTTTTCGTCGGTACGGCGAACGGTAGTTACGAGGAACGAGTTTTTCTTTAGTCGTTACACATTTGTTTATAACTAAATGCCGAAAATTACAAAATTTAAATTTAATTAAAACTCAATTTGTTTAAGTTTAAACAGATTTATTTGAATTTAAATTGTTAAACAGTATTTTAGACATTATATATTAATTGTTAAGCTTATAAATTTTATTGTTTTAATGCGGTCGCCACGTGATTCCTCAATAGTTGGCGCACATGTGTGGGTTACATTTTAAAACGCGTAACAGTCCGTCTCAAAAGACGTCCCTGCGTTGGGGCGACTGCTGTTCCTGTGTGTGATTTGTGATTTTGTTGCTATATTTCTATAAACTTAATGTACACTTAATAATAGTAGTTGAATTGTTATCGGTTATCTGTCTGTGATCTGCTTTTATTTAGCAACTTGTGAAAAAGTAGACGCAAATTACACAAATTCTTAAGTAAAATAAAATGTTGCATAAGCCAAGGCGCATTTGATTGGCGCGCGCCGATTTGCCGTCGTTAAAAGCAAAGCCAAGACTCGAGTTCGAGTCGAGTTGGGACTCGGGACGCGAACGCGGGAACGCTGCATAACTTAACGCCTGCTTTGAACTTGGCACACACACATACACACTCTTATACACATACGTTTTAACCAGAGCAAAGGTAAGTTCGATTGCCCGCAAATGCTTAAAGACATGCGCAGAGCTTTTTTTTTTGTGCCCTTCTCTCTCTCTCCCTCTTTCTCTCTCTATATCTCTTTCTGCCTCTTTCTGCCTCTTTCTCTATCAGTTATTCAGCTCTGCGTATGTTTGTTGTTGTTGCTTAATTGCTATTTATTTTGTGAATGAAGCAGAATTTCTGCGCTGGATTACATTTATTGCTGGCGTGCTTTGGGGTCAGCCGCCTGCGGTTAATTGTACTACTTGACTCATTATTGCGGCTAATTAAAAATTTAAAGGGAATGCCTTGAATGTGTGCACTATCTGATCGTGTAATATCTAATGATTTACGTTAACCGATAGCTTATCGTATACGCATTATATAAAATACATGTATATATAAATGTACGAGTATACAGTAAGCTCACTCAAATGATTTTATAGTTAATAGTCAGTTTCATCGATAATATCGATAACTAATCGGTAGACTAGCTAATTATTGGGACATACATTATCTCACGATTTGTAAAATCCCACGATTTGCGGCAGCTGATAGCTTATCGTATACCTATTAGATATACATACACGTAGTATGTTGAACGTAAGCTCATTCAAAAGATTATATTGCTAACAGTCACATCCACCGATACTATCGATAATAAGTCGAAGAACTCTGGCTATAGTGAACTATTTTAAAATATGAACACTGACATGTTCTAATGAAAATCAATTTAGTTTTGACAAAGTTATGAAAGTTGAAAATATAGAATAACTTTTTTTTATGGAACGACGACTTCCAAATCAATTTATTTATGAAGTGAAGACTTCCAAATCAATTTATTTATAAATTGAGAACTTCCAAATCAATCTTTTAATGGAGTGAGGACTTCCAAATCAGTGTGGATGCCAAAAGATGACCACATGGAAACCAATTTAGTTTTGATAAAGTAATGGAAGTTGCAAACATAGGAAGATAATTTTTTATGGAGTGAAGAATTACAATAAAGCTGCCTGTTTCAAATTCTAAAAACTTATTGAACAATTGTCTGATTCAAACTGACAAAAAAAGCCTTGGATAACGATTATGAATGAAAAGTACTCCAAAATTTGGAGTCCAAATCGACAACGGGCTTAGATGAACGTTTGATTTGCTTGACATAATCAAAACTAAAGATGTCTCAAGATTAAGTCATCAAAAATGTAAAACATGCATATAAAAGATCCATTCTATTTCAAATTGATGCTTGAATTTGTTATGCAATTAAGACTAACACCCGTATTTTGATGTTCCTATTAAAGTTAACAGCCAGTTTAAAATGTAGTTAAATTGCTCACACACCTTTGCTCATTTTAATGGGAAAAGAGAACTGGTAGCTTGCAATTGGCAGTTAAAAAGAAAGCCTGTCAACTTGTCACTTAGGTGCTGCCAATTTGTCGACGTGGCTAAACGATGACAAAATGAGAAATGCCTTTTAAATTCTTTTGTGATATAAGTCAACTAGCTGCAACATGAACTTTGAAATGAGCCTAATTGTCGCTGTCACTTAAAAAAAGCAACTGAATTAAGCGCGTTTGCTGTAAAGGACCTTTAATGTTGCGTTCTATTGCAATTGACTGCAGCTAGTTAATTGCGCGCCATTAACAAGGACACAGCAATGGCCAAAGGCTGAAGCAAAGGCCATTACAGTATGTCCTTTCTCATGGGTTATTCGTTATCCTTGTGTAAAGGTCAGCAGCGAGGTCAATATGAGTGCACTGGCTTAATATTTAATGCTGCGTGCTACTTAAATGTTGAAAAATGAGTGCAACAGTGGCAACTAAAAGCATGAGACACTATTTTTAATTATGCTCCATCCACTCTCTGCCACTGCAGCTTTAAAGGTCGAATCCTACGCAAAAAATAGTATTAATTTACATAATTGTATATCAAGGACTTCGCACAAAAGGCAACTTCTTCAGACATCATGATCAATATAGCTGGTGTGGTGAGCATTGTGCTCTTTTATTTGCTCATCCTTATCGTTGGCATTTGGGCTGGTCGCAAGAAGCAAGCGGGCAATGATTCCGAGGAGGAGGTCATGTTGGCCGGCCGTTCCATCGGTCTCTTCGTCGGCATATTTACCATGACAGGTGAGTCCTTTTCGACTATATCAATATATTTTCATATATAACTAATCTCTGTCTCTGCACATCTAGCTACGTGGGTTGGTGGCGGTTACATCAACGGCACAGCGGAAGCCATTTACACCTCGGGTTTGGTCTGGTGTCAGGCTCCATTTGGCTATGCACTTAGCTTGGTTTTCGGTAAGTTTTCCTAAGTACTGTTCAGGACTGTTCTATTCGAAATATTGATGCATAATTCAATTTAAAAGTTTTGACTTGGAGACAGTTATTAGATAAGTATTCAAACTTATCTTTATTTGAAAAGAGAAATAGACAATCGAAAATGATTTGGAGAATTTATATTTTTTACAATAAATTTTCAACTTTTATTTTATTTATACAAAAATGAAAATTAATATCAAAATTTTACAAACCTATGATATGCAGATTTTCGATATTTTTCAATATAGTCAAATAAAAATTAAAAACAAAAAACTAACAAAACTGATTGAAAAAATTTATTTTAAGAGAACATGTATATTTTTAAAATTGCTTTATTAGATCTGTTGATTTGAGATAACTTTAATAAAATTATTATTTTCCACAAAAAGTCATTAATTTTCTGTTAATAAAGAAAGAGTCGTTCTAATAACCGACCGAATAATCGACCATTTTATCGATATAATCAATGTAGATATTGATGTTTTGCCATCTCTGTTTTCTAAAAAAAACTAAACTTGATTTAATTTACGATTTACTTTTGTTTTAGGCGGCATCTTCTTTGCTAACCCTATGAGGAAACAGGGCTATATAACCATGTTGGATCCGCTGCAGGATTCGTTTGGTGAACGCATGGGCGGATTGTTGTTTTTGCCAGCGTTGTGTGGCGAGGTCTTCTGGGCGGCAGGTATACTGGCTGCGTTGGGTGCCACGCTGTCTGTTATTATAGACATGGATCATCGCACTTCGGTGATATTGTCGTCGGGTATTGCCATCTTCTATACGCTCTTTGGTGGTCTTTATTCGGTGGCGTATACGGATGTCATACAGCTATTCTGCATCTTTATTGGTTTATGGATGTGCATACCCTTTGCCTGGACCAATCCTCATGTGCGCAGTCTGAGTGATATGGACGTGGACTGGATTGGTCATGTCGAACCGAAGCAACGTTGGTTCTACATAGACTACGGCCTGCTGCTGGTCTTTGGCGGCATACCCTGGCAGGTCTACTTCCAGCGTGTGCTCTCCAGCAAGACAGCTGGACGGGCACAGCTGTTGTCCTATGTGGCCGCTGCTGGTTGCATTTTGATGGCCATTCCACCAGTGCTAATTGGTGCCATTGCCAAGGCGACACGTGAGTAATTCCCTATACTAATACACTATGCCATTAGCTAATCACTAATTTTGAACAGCTTGGAATGAAACCGACTATAAGGGTCCTTATCCCCTCACCGTGGATCAGACGAGCATGATTTTGCCCATGGTATTGCAGTATCTGACGCCTGATTTTGTATCCTTCTTTGGCCTGGGTGCCGTTTCTGCTGCTGTCATGTCCTCCGCCGATTCCTCCGTCCTTTCGGCTGCCTCCATGTTTGCACGCAATGTCTACAAATTGATTTTCCGTCAGAAGGCCTCTGAAATGGAAATCATTTGGGTAATGCGCGTCGCCATCATTGTTGTGGGCATCCTGGCCACAATTATGGCACTGACCATACCCTCCATCTATGGCTTGTGGTAAGTAGTAATGCAGAAGAGTTGTCTTCGAATCTATGTACAACCACAGATAAAAAACTGTCACTTTTTATATCATACGTTCCCTGATTCAGTTTTTCACAAAGTGGTACCTTCTCTTCTCCTTCAGGGAGCGACCTCTTATTATTATACTATCTTTGGTCTAACTCTACAATGAATAGCGACCTCTTATTATTATACTCTCTTTGGTGCACTTTAAAAATGCACAGCTTTTGCCTGATTGGCAGTTCATCTACATAAGTGTAACCTTCTCCCCCCTTTGTTCTTGCAGGTCTATGTGCTCGGATCTGGTCTACGTCATTCTGTTCCCACAGCTGCTTATGGTTGTGCACTTTAAAAAGCATTGCAATACTTATGGCAGCCTGGCAGCGTACATTATAGCCTTATTTATACGATTGACTGGTGGTGAAGCCATTCTGGGACTACCCGCACTCATACATTATCCTGGCTATGATGCAGAGACGAATACACAACTGTTTCCCTTCCGCACAATGGCCATGCTGACTAGTCTGATTACTTTGGTGTTCGTCTCCTGGTGGACCAAGTAAGTACACAATTTAATTTCTATAAAAACATTTCTAAAATCGACTCCTTGCTGCGCAGAATGATGTTCGAGTCTGGCAAGTTGCCGCCCAGCTATGACTACTTCCGCTGTGTGGTCAATATACCTGAGGATGTGCTGCGTGTGGGTGATCCTGCCGAGTCTGGTGAGCAGCTGTCTGTTATGGCTGGTCCATTGGCGCGTTCCTATGGCGCTGCCACAATGGCGGGCAAGGATGAACGCAATGGACGCATTAATCCCGCTCTGGAGTCCGATGATGATTTGCCCGTAGCAGAGGCAAAACGCATGAATCAGCAGACGGCTCAGGCTCAGGTAAAGAAGATGCTAGACTCGGCCACTGGTAAGCCTGGTGGTGGCGGTGGTCAGCATCAGGGTATGTCAATGCCAACTCCAGAGCAGGACAATACTGCCTTCTGAGTGGCAACGTCACATATTCAAGTGTTTTAGGTTGCCAGCTGCTCCTACAAGCTGTTACCCTTTTATGTTGCTTGTGCAGTATTATGTTAAGCTTTTTAGGTATATACTAGAGTCCTGCATAAGTTCATTCGAAAACGCAAACAAGTCACTCAAATAACTTTGAGTTACCTGCTTACTTGTCTCTCATGAGTTCATTTGAAAGCGCAAACATGTCACTTAAGTAAAATCGTGTTAATACTTGCTTGCGAGTATATATATACTAGAGTCTTTCATGAGTTCACTTGAAAGCTAAAACAAGTCATTCGAGTAAGCTCCCATCTTGCATAAGTTCACTTGAAAGCGCAAATAAGTCATTCAAGTAAGTTTAAGTTACTTGCTTGACCAAGCCTAAGTATTCAAGACTTAGAACTTTAGAGAAGAGCAAGCTTCCAAGTGAGAGTGCCGAAAATAACAAGCGATCTTTGGATATCTTTGAATATTAACAAGTAAATTAAATACTGCATATTGATTGATTCTACTTCTTCTCTCACTTATGGCTTGCTTAGTGCAGAGTAGCAAGTAAAGTAAGTTGAAAGCTCATTGAGTTGATTTGTTTGTTTGTTCAAGCCAAGTGAACTTTTAACTCATTGTTAACGAATTCATAAGTGCAAGACCCTAGTATATACATCAAGGATATATCAAGGATGCTCAGGTATAAAGTGCAGAATGTTGCGATTAAACTTATTTATAATTTGTAGCATGTTTCGTGGCTTCGAGTCACTTACGGGTTAAATTGCATACATTTTGGTTCTGTTATTATGAAATGATGAGGCTTTCAATAAAATAAATATCGACACATAATCAATGTATAAATGTTATAGTATAGCGATAACTTGAAACGAAACTACAAACAAAAAAAAATCGAGAAACATATCAATGTCAAAACTGAAAGTAACTGAAAACATATCAATTGCATTTTTCCACTGTATGAGAAATTTGCATTAAAAATACGTATTATTCTATAGTGTTTAGAAAGTATAAAAAACAAAAATGTATGTTAGAGTCCTACAGATATCGGATACGGTCCTACTCATATTCCATTTGTCTATGCAGTAATTTGTGTACCTTTCGCTTGGATTTGGAACAAACGCATTTCCATATCCATATTGGTCCTATGAATTAAGGTGCATATAATGTAAATCGTGTGTCCTTCCAAAAAAACAAATAAATCTAGCAAAAAACATAAATGAAAGCTGACTAAACGTACAGATAGAAGCATACAAAACCGAAAAAAAAAAAACAACTAACGATAACATATCATCTATGCAACTGAAGAATTCTATTCTATATGCATATATAGATGTACATAGATGTTAATACAAATATATAAGTTAATGGAGCGTTATATAGGCAAAAGAATTTTAGCTGCTCTCAAAGAGCAAAAACCACAAAGAAGTAAGAAAACTTAACACAATAAAAAAAGAAAAACAAAAAAAAAATAAAACTATACATAACATATTAGAAATGTTGCGTCATAGTACCTTATGTTATACATACATACATATATACCTATACATATACATATATATATACATATATATATATTGAAAACAATACACTGAATTTAGAATGATTATACCAACTGAAAACCTACTTAACTGAAATTGGCAAACCAAATTGATTGAGCAAAACAACACGCGCTGCCTAAAAACCTAATCCCAAAATAACTAAAAAAAAACACAAATTAAATTGAACAATTTTTAAAAATAACTTTTAAATCAATTATTAATACAAATGTTTCAAATATTTTACTCACAGATGTGCAATTGCTCATCTCGAAAATTCTCTTGGCTCGTTTGTTAAAGTTTGTTCCCAATTGATGTGACATATAAATAAACTAACTTGATAAATATTTATAATGTATGTGAAACTAATTTAAATGTACTACTTAAATGTTGACTGCTTTTTAAAAAAGAGCCCCGTATCAAAGACCATATAAATAATACTATTTATATTGTCTTTGCTTGTATGTTTGTTACCCGTATATTGGGGCTACTCAAAATTTTTTAACGTTTACATAAAAGAATTTAACGTAACACAAAATTTGAGCTACTCATGTTCATGTCAAAGTTCATGTTAGCGAACATGAAGTTTAACTGCTTTTGTTTTCTCTTTGACTTTTAATTCTGAGACATGCAAATTAACATTTAAAAAAGTTATTTTCTTGTTAACGAAATGTTCAAAATCTAAACGAACTTATAACTCAAGAACAAGATAACTGAACTGCTAAATAAATTAAATATTTTTGATTGAATTGAACTGCCTGTTACATTTTGACATGTAGATAAGCTAACATGAACATGAAAAATGTAAAATGTCTTTAAGAATATCGGAGTTTATGTTAGTTAACATGAAGTAAATAATCTTTTTAAAAAAAGTATTATTTATTTCAAATAAGAAAAATTCCTTCTAACTTTTGGCAGGCAGATAAGCTAACATGAACGTTTGAAAACGTTAAATATTTTTAAGGAAAATATCAAAGTTCATGTCAGTTAACATAAAGTTACAGTGCTTTTGTTTTCAAATACTTCGTTTGACTTTGGACTTTCTTGAACTTACAAGTCATCCAAAGTTTTGATATTTATTTCACGTATTACATTAGCTAACATGAACATGAGAAAATGTTAAAGGGTTTCCATAACATTGACATGAACATACAAATAAAAGAGTCCATATTGACGATACCTAACATACTCAAAAGACATACAAAAATATATATGTTCATGCTGTTGTTATAATATTTACTGTTACAATTATTATATTGACTTATTTCACATAAAATCTGAGTGTGTGTATTTTTTTTGCTACTTAAATAAGTCAAGCTCATAAATAAATATGCTGTGTAACATATTTGTTTGCAAAAGTCTTTAGCAAATTGTTAATGGAATTTCGAGATTTACACTGTGTTGATTTTCTGCAGCAAAAAGATAAAAACTCTGTATATAAGAAACTTAATTGAATTGTTTAAGCAAGTTACTAACAACAAAAACCACCAACTATTTTATGTATTAAATGAAGCAGAAGAAGATGAAAGAGTCTGTGTGAGTAAGCAATGAATTAACTGAGTACTTAATAGGAGGAATTATGATCAAATACTAAAACTATCTAAACTATGTTGAATCGTTGTGTTTATTTTAGAAGTATTTCTTTCACCTATTGTTGTTTAAAGTTTAAAAACATGCCATACTAATCAATTTGATGTATACATACTATTAGCGGCATATTACAAGTACTATGTTAAATTAACTGAAACGAGATTACGATATACAAAATATATATATTATGATCAAATACATATCAATGTTTAAAGCATAGCAAAATGACAAAAAAAAAAATGAAGAAAAGAGAACAAAAAAGTATTTAATAAATAACAAATATATATATATATATATATACTTAAATTAAAATGGTTTCTTTGTTAATGCAAATCGCGTCTAATTATTTATTCTATTACACAAGCTGAACGTATTTATTTATTTACCAATATACAACAAGCTGCTCGGTTTGTGTAACAAACAACAAACATTACAACAAACAAAAGCTACCTAATGACAATTTAAAACAATGGTATTGTATTACCGTTGTCGAAAATTTCACATCATAAAAAAAATGCAACTTGGGGAGCACTTTGTGGCTACCGATGAAGAAGAAGAGGCAGACTCTCCAAGTTAAAGAGCAAATTGCAAATGCGGTGGCTGACATCTAACAAACAATGATCCGGGACAAACAAAATCACACACAACAAGATCATACAACAAGTACTCATGTTGTATAAGTGATCGACTAGAAGATACCCTATGTGAAGGTCTATAATTGCACTAACCTAACACTTTTAACACTACTAGATCTTTCTTATAGATCAACGCTTTGGCACTTTAAGATAAATCTTATCGAATTGTATAATTGCAAAACTTTTATTATACTCTGTTATACTCAAATTTAATGGGCATAGAGCATAAATCTAACAAAAAGATCATCAAGCGATAGCCTTGTCAAGTGGTACTTGAAATTTTGAAAGCTAATGTAACAGTTAGAAGTAATTTGGATTGTTAGATGACTGAGTTAACGGCTAACATAAAGCTGACTTAATTATGCTGTTGCACTTGTGCAATTAACTTGTAAATCTTAATTAGATACAAGTCGAAAAATGATGCTACAAGTAGAAGACAAGTTCATAGCTGACGTCGCACAAGAATTGGCCTCTAATTGATGTTGCTGTTGTTGATATTGTTGATGTTGCTGCTGTGGATGTTGCTGTCGTGTATGTGACTACTGTTGATGTTATTGTTGCTGTTGCTATTGCTGCTGTACTGGCAGCTAAATATCCGGTATTTTAAAAATTTGCATAGCAATCGCCAAAGCTGTTTCAATTTGAAGCCTTCAACTGTCATTTGTGCTTGACCGCTGTTGTTGCTGCCAATTAACAAAACCCAAGAATTTCACCAATGTCATTTTTGTAAACGGAAGTTTAGAAATGAATTCGGAATTTTAAACAAAATTTTTGTATACGTTCATTTAGGTTGTTTAAGGGATACGCTCATATAGGAATTTATAGCGTTTAAAAGTATTTATGCTAAATGCAGCAGCTTTTCTAAAAAGAGCTATTAACTGAATGCTTAATATATAGTTTAAAGTGGTGTTTAAAAGTTTAAATAAGGTAATAGTTTAATCTTTTTGATACTCCTACATGAAGTGTGGATGGAAACCTTATAGGTTATTCCTTTGCGAAGAAGGTAAAGCTTTAAATTGTTTCCTTTCTTCTTTGCAAAGATCTTATGCTAAAGAAAGGAGAGACACAAAAAGTTACAGGATCACTTTTTTTAAGAAACAGCTCGAATAGTACTAAAAAATTGAAAATCCTCAATATCTGAAGATCTTAAAAAAATGTAACCGTAAGATTCACAAAGTTAAACAAAAATCTTGGATAAGATATTTTTGGTAATTTTTGGCGGTTTCGTAAAGGTTGAAATTTAACCCGTTCTTTCACAAATCTTTTCATGCTAGAGAAAAGAAAGTTTTTAAAACTTAATCAAAAAGTTTCCTAAACTCAATATAAAAGCTTTCAAATCGGAAGCTGTCTATTGAGTGAAATTTAAAAATAATACTCGATTTTTTTAAGAAATAATTTTCTCGTCTTCTTTATTAAACAACACATAAGTATTATGTCTAGCGCATATCACAACTAACATTTAATGGGTTGTACAGCGGGATCGAGTTGCGAATAATTTACAGTTTTGGATTTCGTTGTAGAAAATGATTTTGGATGAATTATGAAGCTTACCGGGTACCGGTTATTGGTTAACAAAATTTTGTGTGGATGAGGACACGAGTATTCTAAGGCACTTGGACGAATGTGGGTCTTTCCGATACTTCCTGATGCAGTTGCTCACTTCTTCTTGCGGTACGTGTAGCCGCCATTGGAGCTGTAGCCCTGCTGGATGGTTTCGGGAACTTGACTGGGCGCAGAGTACGCATATCCAGAGTCCTGGGAGGGTGCTCCATAGCTGCTAGATGGTGCTGCAGGTGCATTGTAGGAAGATGATGCTGAAGATGATGCGGATGATGATGATGAAGCGAACGAAGAGCTTGAACCGAAGGCTGAGCCGCTTGCACTTGGTGCACCATATGAGCTGGAAGGAGCCGCTGGATAGGGTCCTCCGTTGCTGCCACCTCCGCTAGGCGCTGAGTAAGAGCTGGATGGAGCCTTCGAGCTTGGTGCTCCATATGAGGTAGAAGGTGCAGCTGCTGGAGCGCCATATGAACTAGAGGGGGAAGCTGGATAAGGACCTCCGCTGTTTGATCCGGGACTTGGTGCCGAGTAGGAGCTGGAAGGACCTGTGCTGGGTGCGCCATATGAACTTGATGGAGCAGCTGGAGCTCCGTATGAGCTAGAGGGAGCAGCTGGAGCTCCATATGAACTGGAGGGAGCAGCTGGGTAAGGACCTCCGCTATTCGCATTTGAGCTTGGTGCCGAGTAGGAGCTGGATGGCCCCGAGCTTGGAGCACCATATGAGCTAGAGGGTGCAGCTGGGTAGGGTCCTCCACCGTTAGATCCGGGACTTGGTGCCGAGTAGGAGCTGGATGGGCCTGAGCTTGGAGCTCCGTAAGAACTGGAGGGAGCTGCTGGATAAGGTCCTCCGCCATTTCCACCTGGGCTTGGTGCCGAGTAGGAGCTAGATGGACGTGAGCTTGGTGCTCCATATGAGGTGAAAGGAGCAGCAGGATAGGGACCACCACTGTTAGCTCCAGGGCTTGGTGCCGAGTAAGAGCTGGAAGGACCTGAGCTTGGTGCGCCATATGAACTAGATGGAGCAGCTGGAGCTCCGTATGAGCTAGAGGGAGCAGCTGGAGCTCCATATGAGCTTGAGGGAGCAGCTGGTGCTCCATATGAACTGGAGGGCGCAGCTGGGTATGGTCCTCCATTGTTAGAACTTGGGCTTGGTGCTGAGTAGGAGCCTGATGGGGCTGAGGACGGGGCTCCATATGAACTGGACGGAGCAGCGGGGTAAGGACCTCCACCATTTGATCCAGAGCTAGGTGCTCCATATGAGCTGGACGGTGCAGAGGGCGCAGCTGGGTAAGATCCTCCCCCGTTGGATCCGGAGCTAGGAGCAGAGTACGAACTTGATGGGCTAGAGCTTGGTGCTCCATATGAGCTAGAAGGAGCAGCTGGTGCACCATATGAGCTGGACGGAGCAGCTGGTGCTCCATATGAGCTGGAAGGAGAAGCTGGGTAAGGTCCTCCGTTGTTTGCGCTGGGGCTTGGTGCCGAGTAGGAGCTGGATGGTGCTGAGCTTGGAGCTCCATAAGAACTGGATGGAGCTGCAGGATAAGGTCCTTCACCACTTCCACCCGGGCTTGGTGCGGAGTAGGAGCTGGATGGGCCTGTGCTTGGAGCACCATATGAGCTAGAGGGAGCTGCGGGCGCAGCTGGGTAAGGTCCACCGTTGTTTGCACCTGGGCTTGGCGCAGAGTACGAGCTTGACGGAGGCCCACTCGGAGCTCCATATGAACTAGATGGTGCCGCAGGATAGGATCCACCGCGGTTTGCGCTTGGGCTGGGTGCAGAGTAGGAGCTTGATGGGGCTGAGACTGGTGCACCATATGAGCTGGAGGGAGCTGCAGGATAAGGTCCACCATTGTTTGATCCGGAGCTGGGTGCTGAGTAGGAGCTGGATGGTGCTGAGCTTGGCGCGCCATATGAGCTGGAAGGAGCCGCAGGATAGGATCCACCGCTATTGGCTGCAGGGCTTGGTGCTGAATATGATGAGGAAGGTGCACCACCCGATGAAGATGAATGGGAGGAGCTGGAACCACTGCTTGGAGCACCATAGCTGCCAGACGGTCGCGATATTGGTTGGAATGAGCTGCTGCCGGAGCTTGATGGGACACCGTATGATGAGGATGGTGCTGCTGGGGCGCCATACGAGGAAGAGGGTGCTGATGGAGCGCCGTAAGAGGCGGATGGTGCTGCCGGGGCACCGTAAGACGAGGAGGGTGCAGCTGGAGCGCCGTAAGAGGAGGAAGGAGCTGAGGCTCCTGGTCCAGAAGTGTACCCATTGCTACCCAGAGTTTGCGTCTTGGAGGGAGCGCCATAGTTGGTCGAAGGTGCTGAAGGCAACGGAACAAAGCTGCTCACACTTGGAGCACCATAGGATGGGGCGGGGCGAGCTGGTGCGCCATAGCTTTGCGCAGGTGGTGCAGATTTCGGTGGGCCATACTTTTGGGCCGGTGCTGCTGGTGCGCCATATGAACTGGAAGGTGCTGCCGATTTCGGTGGACCATAGTTGGAAGCTGGACGACGTGACTGGTGTTTCCTAGGTGGTCCATGAGAATGGCTCGGACGACTTGGCGGTGCACCGTAGCTCGAGGAGGGTCTGTGAGCGGCGGCAGGATACGGACCACCCGAGGAGGAACCACCAGCAGATGTATAGCTGCTGGGACGCGCATTGAACGATGGAGCTGGACCCGAAGCAGGCGGCAGATAGGAGCTAACCGGAGGTGCACCATACTTGGAGGATGGTCTAGATGGCAGATAGGAATTGCTCAGCGGTGCTTCACGTTTCACAGCAGCCACATCGGAGACGATGATGATGCAGAGAAGAGCAACAAAATGCTAGCGAATATATGATAAAAACGAGGAAATTAGTTTTCTATGCCGAGAGTCGATGTTAATGACCTGATAATATCATCATCATGGTTTGGATTTGACCACTAGGCCTACTAACACTTACCACTGCAAAAGACGAGCTCATCATCTTGGCTAGCTCTGCGTTTCAGTAGCAATCGCAAATTGGCCAAAACTGCATCAGGTAAACATAAGTAAAAGAGAGCAAAAGAAAGTAAATCGTTACGCTTATGTTGCATAATAACTTTTGTATGTATGTTTTATGTATGTTGTGTTTTTTGCTCCATGCTCATCATGACCGAGAAATGAGCTTCAGTCAGAGTTCAAGCTTCAATCATTAATCTTAACAGATAGACAGCTAACATGATGTCAATGCCAAGAACTGTCCAAAATAGCTGGACCGTATCGCTTAGCCCATGCCCTATGCCTCTGAACTTCAATATATGCAGCTCAAGACACGCTCAAAATATATACAAAAATTCAAAATTTACATAATTTGTGTTTGGTTTGCGCCAGAAAAAAAATAAGAGAAGAAAATGGCAAAACCAAAAATGCAAAGTGAAACTTTTCTTTCATGCCAGCAATGGAATAAAGAGCTTTCAGTTAAGGGTCTTACTTATATATATAACACATATATGTGTAAATTGTGGGCGTGCAGCTGCACAGACACAGATTTTATGACTCACATTAACTCCCACTCCCAATCCTATTTTTATTGGCAGCCCTACACTCCCTACAGCCCCCATTCTCCCGATATGTCAGCCACCCAAAACCAACAATGCAAGTGACATAAATTTTCCAGCAGAGCTGTTACCAATTACTTATTTCGTTTTTCTTTTATGAGGCGCATTTGCATACCCTTTCTAAGTGTATTTAAATTTTTTCATAAAATTGGTTTGGTATATATATTTTGTTTTATACACGTCTTTCTATAAGCCGACTATTGTTATAATGATACTGTCTAAAAAACATCGTTTACTTGAACTATTTGCTTCTTCTTTCTACCTGCTTTCTCCTGTATTGGAGATAGCCAAAACGGAGCACTATATTATAAATTGAGTTTTTGTAAAAGAAACTTTATTTTAATAAAGTTACTTAAGTTTTTGTATAAGAAAATATTTTTTTATAAAGTTTCATAATAAGTTTTTGTATGAAAAACTTTTTGTTTATAAAGTTAACTATTGACTACATGTCGTTGATAAAAGATAAATGCATTTTTAAAGCAAATTTGTAAGGGTATTATATGTTCAGCATTCAAAGACAGCTGATTTTTCTTGCATTTGTTAGTTTTGTGTCATTTTTTCACTTTCGATTGTTACTATTGCCGTTATTGTTGTTGTTGTTGCTCATCAGCTTACTTTATTGCAAAAATATAATTATTTTTGTCAAGCTCTTTTAAGTGTTGACTATTTTGACCCACTCGTTGCAACAATTACAGTTTTTTTTTTAATTTTTTTTTACTTTAAGTGCAATTTGTTAACATTTCTAATTGTTTGTTATGTAAAGATAATGACAGCGCCTAATTAGATGTGTTGTTATGTTTTGGAAAATATTTGGTTTTAAATACAGAAGTAACAGAAAAATTAAACAATATTTAAAAATTGAAAAATATTTACTGTAAACAACATAATATACATTTTTCAAGAATTTCAAGATGCAAAAACTCTAAGATTTAAGTTGAAAATTTCTCTTAGTGAGGAATTGTTAAGAATACAAAAGTTATAGGCTTAACTGTATTCATATACACAAATCCTAAGAGCTTGAGTTGTTTATTGTAAACAGCTTGTATCAAATCCTCAATATATGTATTTATCTCCTTGCTGTCGATTTATCACCAAACACTTAAACTGCTGTCATAGAAATACATAAAACGGTTCCTGGATAATACTTTTGCGAAAAACTTGTTTTCGTTTTTGTTTTTTTTTGTATTATATTTTGATGTTGAACCGCGAATTGTTAAAACCACTTTCATTAAGAAATAAACAGAAAACACAAATAAAAACTTGAACTTTGTATCCTTTGTATCCACACATATATACACACACTAACCGTTTATAGGCAACAGCAGTTTGTATGATGTATGGTGTGCAATTATTTTGCTTAAGATGGTATGCTGCTCTGCCGTTAGTCGAATGCAAACTACTCTGTTTTGTGGTGTGCTGCATGCACTTTTATACGAAAGCCGCCTAGTTTTCCAGCCAAGCTTAACGAATATCATAACTGGCCAAAATCAAAAGCCAACGCCGACGTCAGCGTCGCAGTCAACGTCACAGTCATCGTCTCTCGCAGCCAAAGGCAAAGTCAAAAAGTAAAGCTCCAAGCCAAAAACCATAAACCAAACACAAATCACAATGAGCATCGGCAACATGTTTTCAATTTGGTATTTTATGTAACACCAAATGCACTCTTCAAAAGCGAGTCCCTCAGCCAACATCTACACTAAGAGAAATTGCGCACATTTTTTTTTTAAAGTTGTAACATAAAGTTTAAAAAAAATGTAAATGAAAATTTTTAACTAATATAATAATACATATATATTTCTTTTTTAAAATTATAATCTTAATTCAATATAAAAGTATATTTTCAGCAAACAAAAAGTCCACAACAATTTTAGTTAAAATTTGGAAGCTATTATGAATTTTTTTGCATTATTAGCAGACTTTTTTAAGCAAAGTTCAATTCAAATCAAACGCATGGTCGATATTTTGGTAACGACAAATAGGAAGATATATTTAGATACGGTTTTCCAATATATTTTTGAAGACAATATCGACAAAAGCTCACCATCCTGAAAAGAAAACAAAGTCAAGGTGGATGAATATTTTAAACAATAGCTTATGATATAAAGATCAGATTAGTCAAGTCAAAATAAAATATCTTGTTTTTAAGTACTAAATAAAAGCCCAAATGTGTTAAATATAAGCAAAATTCATTATATTTAAAAAAAAATTGTTTTTGTTTTTATTACATAATTCTTTCAGTGTACGAGTACATTGAACAACATTTACGCTCGTGCAACAATAAAAACGAAAAGCTTTACGGGCGCTGCCACGACTGCGCTGTCGGCTTTGGCGCAACGTCAGCGTACATCTGCCAGCGTCATCGTCATTCACAAAGCGTTCGCTGAAAGCTTTTGTGGTTTTTGCATTGATAAAAAAAACTTTGATTTACAAGCTCGACTCAAACGCCCACTCGTTTGTTTGTGTGTATGTGTGTGTGTGTGGCAAGTTCAGTGGCGGCATCAATCACAATCAAATGTTAATTGTATAATTGGGTTTAAGGTGCGTATACACAATGCAAATCGCCTATACGCTTCGTATGCTCATGAAGGATCTGCTTAAAGACTGTTTCCCATTTCTTATTTCTGATCAAAACACTCAGGATCTAAATTGTAAGCGGTTCTGAATTCTGAAAATAAGAAAAATATTTGTTTTCAAAAGTCAACTTATTGGATATAAAATAATAAAAATAATTGTAAGTTGTTTTAACAGCAAATCCTGGAATATGTGCTCCAAGAACAAATGAGGTCTGCTTTTATTTCCGGTTCATGTTAAATGATTAAAAGCCGTTACAAAAAAAATTTAAAAATAACATAGCTGCAACACAAAATCAATAAATTATTCAATTTAGTTGCATTTAGTTAATTTTGTTTTATTCTTTTCAGTTATTTAGGCAATTGTAGGTGGGAACTCGGGCTTTTTCCAGATATAGCTGGGCCAGGGTATGCACTCCTTCAGCAGATGCATATAGGCCAATCCATGGGGACAATCCACCTCTGTGGCAGGCACACCCAATTCCTCGCACAGCCAGTACTTGGCCGCATCGAAATGGTGTGTATATGTCTGGCCGATCTCAGACGCATCCTGGCAGGCCGAGCGACCCGCATCCGCATTTACGGCAACAACAACAGCGGCCAAAATGGCGCAAATGGCAAAAACTGAAGCAAAAAAGATTTATAAACTATTATAAACTATATAATAAAATATATTTGATAATACCCACCGACTTTCATTGTTAACTATGAAAGTTTCTAGTTAAAAGTGTGCTCGACTCAGTTGAAAAAACGATACTTATATAGTTCTGCTTATAAAACAAAAACAAAAATCAAAACAAAATTGAAAAACATTCGCATCCGTTGATTTTTATCTGAGATACAACATTTCATTTGATTGATAAGAAAGTGACACCAACAAAAGCAGATTCTAGGATAGAAATGCATGTGGGGGGATGGGAAAGTGGGTGAAATTTCAATTTAGATAATAATTGATGCTTTTTTGTTGCTACTGATAAAGTTGATAAAAACAAATAAAAGAAATTTAAATATAGAAGTTATACAGATAATTATGTCATTAGGAAATTATATATATTTATTATTATACCCTATAATTGGTTTTTATCATTTTGACAGGAAATGTCGAACTACCCATGTCCGTCTGTCTGTCCGTCCAAACTTGGCATGCAGGTTCCTGTATAGCAGACGCAGATCAGGTTTATTTCAAATTTCAGGTACAAAGTTATTGACAAATCTATTCCCCCCGTCTCAGAACGCAGAAACCACAGTTTAACAAGCACTGCATACGTTAAGTGTTGGGGGCAAGGAGTCTCGTAGTCGGGCACACCCGACTAGACCATTTTTACTTGTTTTCTACTGTTAAGATTAAGAATGTAATTAATTTTAAAATGATCAATTAGTTTAATGTTCGATTTTACAAAACGATAATGAAAGCAAAACCGAGTTTCCTTGACCAGAAATCACAGTTTATCAAAATAAACATGGTATTTAAATTTTTTTAAATTAGACACACACAAAAGCTACATAATAGATTTTTTGTGCGATATTTGATTAGAAATATCGACGAACGATAATCGTACCAACAAAAAAAATAATCAATTTCAAGTAGCATCATTTTGTAGTCAAAAAATCGATTAAAATGATTAATCAATGGCTTTTTTTACAAACCTAGTTAAGGATCAAAATAACCAAAAGAAAGCATATGTTAACGACTATAAGAGCTATTTAAATATTAAACGTTTCTGTTTATAGAAATTCATTAGTTTTACCTAGCTATAAACGCGTTAAATATATTTTAATTGATTCAGTATATAAACAAACCTTTAAAGTATTGGTTAAGTTAACCAATTCAAGTTTGGTTAACCCATCAATTAGAATATAATCGTAGCAAATTATTGTACGGTCTTTTGAATCATCCAGTTATCTCCATGAGGAAGCTGAATATATTTGTATTATTATTTAATAGCCTAAATTCGTATTGCATTCCATAGTATTGTATATATTATTGTCTTTTCTTGGATACATACGTATTTAGATCATAGCTATAGAGATAGATCTCTTTTGTTCAAGCCTTATGAATATTGATTGACTGGGTATTAAAATTGTTCGCAGTTAGCTGTGTGTATTAGCATAGGTTTCAGATTTCACAAAAGCCTACCTCAAGTTAAACGATAGACTAAACAATCAAAATGTAGACATATATAATTATAATCATGCTGTAATGTGAATTCATTTAAATTGCAAAATAAACTTTTTGGCAAATAATATTGTTATTTTGTTTCTTTTGGTTATTCGATTTCTGCAAAGTATAAATGTGTGTTACATCTTTTGTTAACTGTTTGTCTATTGTGTTGAATATATTTTTTTCTTTCTTTGTTGTTGCTATTGTTGTTGTTTTTGTAGATGACCCCCTAAAGCGTTTTGTGCGGCAGCGGCAAACACTTGACCAACATAAATGGCTAAGTGTGGATGCAAAAAAAAAAAATATCACGAAATAAGCAGGTCCAAAAAAAAAAACAACATTTTACAGTCAAAATATAAGAAAAAAAATAACCGAAAATCTATTACAAAATACTTAAAATGTTTAAAATGCAATTACAGTTTCCGCGTTGAACTAGCGGCTACCTTATGATGAGTTAGACAGTTGTAGAGAGGTGGACAGGTGTAGAGAGAGGTAGACAGTTGTATAGATACATAGATAGACAGGTGGAAGAGTGTACAGGTGTCGCCAAACAGCAGGGGGGGTTAGTCTGCTTAACTTAATGATGACCCCGCCGCGGGGGGGGTCATAAGTATGCTGCGGTCGATTCTTCGTCAAGCATTTCGTCAATGACGACGAAGATGATGAATAACAACCGAAGCGCAAACTACTTAAATAGCTCATTATCGATTAAGAGGCCACGCTTTTGAGGAAATCCAATTATTGCCTCTGGGATGGTTGCACAAGCCCCCTAAAAAAAAAATGTGTATCTTAAAAAAGCATCTCTGCGTTTTGCTGTAAACGCTAAAAATAGTCAATGGCAAAAGTAATTTTCACAAAGTGCTTTTGCTTGTGGACCATTTTTGATATTGACAAATGGTGGAAATGATAAGAACCCCACCCTGGAGCAATAGGATGCGCCACAGAACACTATAAATATGGATCAGCTGCAACATTATCATTCAGTCAGTCAACTACAATGCATCAAGGTTTGTATTTGAGCCGCAAAATTATCGATAGTCCATTAGAGATGGGCGATATATTATATCACAGATATTTGAAAGTAGCAAAATTGTGACAAAATTTAAATATTATCTGTGACAAGGTATTAAAATATCTGTGAAAAAATAATCAAAAAATACAATATCATTTGGAGAGACATATGACAAAATCATTTTCAAAGTCATGTACGCAATTCAGTACTGTGGAAAAAAACTGTGTAAGCTCTGACTTGTCAGACTTACATGATCTCGATAGTTCAAACATATCTCTATGTGGCCTGATTATCAAAAAAATGTTTGTTAAATTCGTTGTAATTGATTCAAATCCTTTTAAAAAAGCCATTATCACTGATATTTGTCACAGATATTTCGTTGTCACAGTCGCAGTTGTCACTGTAACAGCAAGATAGCAATATTGCCCATCTCTAGTAGCCACAGTTTCGATAAGCTATCGATGGTATTGAAAAGTTTGTAAAGCACATTGTAAGCCACTTATCTTATTTGTTTATTAAAGACATAAGGTTTCAAATCATTATTCTCATGGATAGTATCAATACTTTTGATAGACTTTTTGATCAATTTTGCCAAATAATCTCAAAATTTCTTTCATTTTCTTTTAGCTACGCTTTTTATCTGCCTGCTTTTGGGTATCTTTGTGACCCTGGCAAGCTCATACAATGGTCAGGATATTTATGCCGAGCCCAATTGCGCCATTGTTGAGGATCATGCTCGCAAATTCCGTGACATTTCCGATCCCACACACTACTGGGTATGCCCGGAGGGTCAGGAGAAGGCCGACTATATCCAATGTCCCGATAACTATGCCTTTATGGAGCCACAGCAGGGCTGTGTTGTCTGGGAGCAATGGAAGTGGATTGAGCCTTACACTAAATAAACAGCTACAACGATAGAAAAAACTTTGGCAAGAATACAAAATCTTTAACCTGCATTTTTCCTTATACATATGTATGTATGTATATCTATCTATCGTAATATATGTATGTATGTTATGTGTGTTGAGTACAACATTTTGCTCTGTTTGCCAATTAGTTTAGCAAAACTTTTGATTGAATTTATTTGATAGTTAATCTGTGGAACTTGGACATACGCTCGTCTTATCGATTTAGTGTCAAATAAATTAATTAATTATATGCTCAAACTTTCGCCTAGCTTGTCATGTTCACTTTTGCCTTGTAGTATTATAATCTGCACACACTATTAAGACCATTAACAGCTCAACCTTCGGCGGCCTTCAAAAATTAGTATAATGCGCTATTTAAAATCTACTTCTTGGCTATTTATCTTTTTTGTATTTTGTGTCAATCTCATAAATTTCTTGCAGAAACGAAACCATTTCTATGCAAAATTGGTTTTGGTTTGTCATCTGTTGGTTGTTGTGTTTTGATTTTATTTGTTTGCAACAATTTAATTTTATTAATTTCCTTTGTTATTTGCTAGCTTCCCAATTTGGAATTGAATGAATTTGACTGAGATTTTTATATTAGTTGCTTAAAACCCAAATTTTTTATAATTAAAATCACAGTCAATTGTTAGTTTAAAGTTACTAAATCGATAGTCTAGATTATTTTTGTGAGTCATTATGTTTTATGAATTGATTGAAAGACTGTCAGGCCTGTTCCGGTTTTACTTTAGATAAGATGTTGCGAAAGTGAATGTTACTTAAATGTTCCCATGCTCAATTTTGGTAAGATTTTGCGGATTTAATTCACTTTTATTAGATTAAGAATTGAATTAGATTGCCATGTAGATAGGATTCCATTCAGTAGGTCAACAACAATGAGTAAATTTCAATTTCGCAACATGTTGCTGAATTATCAAGTCGTTACACAATTATAAAATAGCTTTAATAGTATCAAAAGATTGATAGCAACATTATCGCTGTGCAGTTGTATTTTAATATTAAAATAGCTGTGTCAAAACTAATACAATTTCCATGGGAAAGAAGTTAACCAGAAAACTTATGCGCCATCTAAAATTGATTCATTTTGTAAAAACAGAGAAATAAGTATCTCAAAGACACCCAAGTCATGTCAAAGGTGTTCGCATTGCTTTGATATATTTATGTTATGTTTGAATACATATATACCATATATTTATGTATGTACATATATATGTATGTTTGTCTGATAAACGATAATTAGGCAGTGCGTGTCTGTTGTGGTTGTAACGTTATCTAACACCTTCGATTGCCAATCAAAGCTGTTGCCGTCGACGTTGCTGCTGCTGTTGTTGCTGCTGCTGCTGTTGTTGCTACTACAATCAATCAACGTGGATGGCACACACATGAGCTATAGACATATTCATTCAAGTAGAGAAGAGATGATGACGAACAGTGTGCTCCAGTTTTGTGGGGCTTAACAAAATATAAATTGTTAATTTTGATTTTTTTTCGATTTTTATATTTCTTTTACACAAGTAAAAGTCATAAATATCAAAGCGAAGGCCCCGCAACAACACAACACAACAACAATAACAACAACAAAACACATTAAAAGTGAAAAGTACTTCAATAAATTTTTGTTAGAAATCATTGCCGCAATGCAAACAAGACTTGGGCTGAGACTTTGTTGCTGTTGTTGTTGCTGCGAGATTGAAGTGGTGCACTCGTTTTGGCCGGTGTATGCCCCACAGCAACGTGAAGTGCTCATCAATGGCATCATATACTCAAACTTATACTCCAACTCATACTCAAACTCATACTCGTACTCGTATTTTTCCTGATGTTTGCCTTACGCTTTACTCGCTGCTTGTTGTTGCCCCAATTAGTGTGATGGCTTCTCTTTATCTTTATCTTGTATCTGGTGCGACGTATCTGAAGAAAGTTTCGATGGCCTTGAGAAGATGGAGCCCCATCAATTTTGAAGTACCCAGTTGCATTTGGGATTCCCAAAGACAATCACAATTGGACAATTGACGCTAAAACAAACTGCTTGCCACAAATTGCAGCAGCTTCATTTGGTAATACACCAACTTGCCACATTCAAAATTTAACTATCTTTACCAACAACTGCCTTTGACTCATTTTTGGGCTTCAAATCTTTAATGTGCAATTACATGACAACCACGAAATATAATTGTTACAATTGTATGTTGATGATAAATATATTTTTATTGTTTTATTATGGTTATGTAAATCTTACACATATCTAAAAAAGGGCAAACAATCTGTAATTTTAAACAGTTGCACAGCTGCAGCTGTCGTTTTATGCATAGAATAATAAAGTAAGTGCAGAAACGTGGTTGATTCTTCAATCGAACTGCAGCACGATTCAAAAATAAATGATATAGTACATTTGCCTGCTCTTAGATGACTGTCAAATATATTATTCGAAATTGAATTATTTGCATAATCTTTCAAGTACTTCTTTAATAATTTCAAACTTACCCTATACAGTTTTTACAACTATTCCTTAAAACATATCTGCAAAAAGCAAAGCAATTCTACTTTATTAACTAGAGATGGATAAGCAAGCATATATCTGTACGGTCACGCTTTGCAAAACCGCATTGTTTGCAAAATACGGGCACACTTAGAAGAAAAATGCGCAAATGATGGCGTTTTAAAGTCCTCGGGACGGGCAGGACTCGATCGAATTTCCCTTTCCGTTCCTATCTTTCCTTTTGCTACCCTTTTAAGTGCTCTCCCACCTTATAAAGTATACACATACATAATATATTTTTGACTAACAACCGAGGCGAACTAGTTAGTTCTTATATTTAGTACTTAGTTTTATAGCTGTCGTGACGAAATTAGGCAAAGATGCTTCTCCTTTCTGCAGGTAGTACCTACATATGTAAGTCTAAATCGGCCACATCGCTCCACTATAACTTTGTTTATAGATATCTAGACAAAAATAGGTTTGATATAATCGATTAAATTGATTTTACAAAATTGATTTGCAGGATCTTGTGTCGCCTCTCATTGACGCAGCTGCTGCTCCATCGGATCCGTGGCTGATGCGCTCAGGCTTCTCTCCCGCTGTGGCGGTTTGCTTATAGGTGTCCCACATGGTTTGCTCCAATTGAATGGCATCGACATCTTCGGGTACGAAATCCATCAGTTTGCACAAAGGATTTAACGACTTGGCTAACGTTTGTATAATATCCCTGAGATCGTTCACCTGCCGCGCCGTACTCTGCCGTGCGCCCAAAGCTTGCCACTATCTGCGCAATGTTGCTGCCCTAGCTCCTTTTGTGCAGCCCAATCTCCACGTTGCGACGTCTGGATGCACCACGACGTGCTAAAGCCGGTCGAGCGCTGGGCGGGCGCAAGTCGTTGCGCGGATGTCACAGAACCATTCGAATCTTTCGAGTCCTCACGCTTAAGTTGCCTTTCGGCTCCAGCTTGACATCGCTATTTTTGTTGTTTTTCGTATCTGCAAGGTTGGTTGGAGAGCTGAAGGACAGTACACTAGCATACTGGGCTGGAGCATCTGCTGCGGGTAGCGCTAGCTGTCGCTGACTAGCACTGCTGCGTCGACTTTTGCCGGAGGATTTGCAGTACAGTTGGTGATATTTGTTTGCTTGTAGTCCTTACATCCCCTGGCTAGATATTGCTCTCCTTTGACTTGTAAGCCACATCGCTACCTAGCACCTGCTGTAGTGCTGCACAGCATTCCAGCTCCTGCTCCGCCACGCTGCCCATAGGCTGCAGCAGCTTATTGGTCAGCTTTGGATCCTGGCCGGCTTCAAGTTAGGTGCGCATCTTAAGACCCAGTTTCGTCGTCAGATCTGTTGAAGTAAACATACACATTAAGAAAAGGAACAAACATCAACCCAGTTCAAAAACTTACTTGTAATATCAATCATCTTTTGCAGAAAACGCGTTTTATTATATACATTCAAAAGTAGGATTAATTAGGATAAGTTGCAGGACTAATATATATATAAGAATAATATATATATATTAATTGCATTTTAATTTAATGTTTTGCACTGGCAGCACACCTGTGGGCGTAATCAACCAAAGGTTATGCCTACGGCGTAATCAATAACAGGTTACGCCCACGAGCACGGCCGTGGCAATTCAAAACAACAAATTCCTATGCAATTGAAGAAGTTCGCAGAAAAAAAAGTCATATATTCTTGATCAGCATCAATAGCCGAGTCGAGTTAGCCATGTCCGTCTGTCTGTTTTGAAGCTATCTTGATGAAAATTGGCACAGATAGCTTTTTGTGCAAAAGAAGTATGCAGTCAGAATCTGTCAGATATGATTACTATAACATAAAACTGCAATATGAACAATCGGTTGAGAAATACGTATTTTTTTAATATTAATTATACCTATATATTCGTAGTATTTGCTTTTATTAGAAAAATAAACAATATATGAATGAGAAAACTATAAGATAAGAAAGCATCATTAATTCATTTGCCTAGGCTAGGCACCACGCTTATCCAGATAAGTCAACCATTCTTCCTGCTGCTTCAGCAAAATGTCGAATGTCAGCTGCAAATTCTTATATTCGCGCTCCTTCTGCTCCAAGTCATCCAAATAAGCATCGCATTCTTCCTCCAATAATATGTTCTCCTGTCGCAACGCCTCAATTTGAGCCCAAGATATCTGCTGAGCATGCGACATGATGGAGCCCGATGGAACAGAGGCAGACTCTAGAGCCGCAGCTGCTTGGAAAGGCGACTCCAATGTAGGATTGACAACCGACTCCAATGTTAGCTTGGCAACAGATTCCAATTTTAGATTGGCAGCTGACTCCAAAGTGCCTTTGGCAGGCTTTGGTAGAGAACGTTCCTCAGTGCTGATTGGCTGCTCGCGTACAGTTTCGTCAAACGGTTTGATGTCAGTCTTGAAGATCAGCAAAGGATCGATCTGACCATCTGCAGAAAGCAGTACTTCCTCAGCTGGGATCTGCTGAGCCTCTGGCTCGGGCTCAAAGAATGGACAACCATCCGGATCTTGTTCAAATTTGAGTGTCTTACAGTCGCGTCTGTCAAAGTGCTGCAGGTCGGGCAGTTCTTTGCGTATTTTCGATTCGATTTCCTTCAGAAAGTCACTTTCTGTAGGCAAATCGGCATCTAGTGCCGATGGTTTGAACAGGCAATCAACCAGCGGATAGAGACTCCAACCTGATACATACTGCGCATCATGCTCCAGACGTCTACGTTCCTGCAAATACTTGTTGCGATAGCTGCTGATGCGTCGTTGCACCTCCCTTTTGCTAAGCTTGATGTGGTATTGCTGCAACCCAACAGAAATATCACCGAACACTTGCGAGTTTTCGGTGTAAGAGGTTATGTCATTGAGATGCTGCCGCCATAATTTTATAATGGTGGATTCCTCATAGGAGCTGTAGTAGCGCATACGTGGTGCCGCTTTATTGGACTTCGAATTCATTTTGTTGCAGTATATAGTTTAAATTTCTAGTTGCAACAAACTTCAGACCTCGTCAAAATTTCTTGCAAATAAAAGGTCGGCGTCCAATTGCCGAATAGGGATGGGCATTGGGTCAATGCGATCTGAACTAGTTCGAAATATGGCGTCTTCGATTGAAATTGATTCCTCGATTAAAGTTCGTAAAGTTCCTTTTCTTTTCCGTTCCTTCAGTTGAGCAATTACAACTATTCGATTTCGATTATCATTCGCTTATCGCTCGTTCGATTAATGCACTTGTTCCTTTCTTGCGAATTTGCAGACTGGTTAAAATCAAATGTTTCCAAAATTTCAAATTTGGGACCAATCCGCAAACGCTTATTTATGACCGAACTAAAGAAATTTGAAGGAATAATTGGTTCCTGAATCCGTGAAGGAATAATTAGTTCCTGAATCCGGAAAGGAACTATAGGAATGATTTCAGTTGTGTATGCACAACAGTTTGTTAATTTTTGATTCCTTACTTAAAGTTTTCAATTCAAGTTAGAACTGTGACTGAAAAAAATAGTTAATTAAAAAAAAATAAAAAATTAATTTTAAATAAGAGCTTATTTGAATATATATTCTTGAATATATATTCGTTTTTAAAGCTACCATCTTGATGAAAATTGACACAGATAGCTTTTTGTGCTGCAAGTATATATGTCAGAATCTGTCGGATCAGATCACTATAACATAAAAGTGCAATATGAACAATCGGTTGAGAAACACGTTTTTGTATTAAACACTTTTTTTTCAAAAATTAATTCAACAAACCAACCTTAACCTTTTGTGTGAAAAATATGTTTTGAATGAAAATCTTTTCTGTTTCTTAAGTTATATTAACTAAACTCACTTTATAGCTGTCATAGGAACAAGGATATATGTCCAAACGCCGAAGACAACTTTGCTTTTTTTTGTTTTCGATACTCCCTGGATCAAAAATGTATTGTAGTATTTGCTTTTATTAGAAAAATACAAACCTTTTTGGGCGATTTTCTTAACAATGCAGTCAACTAGCTAGTATAAAGTTTAAACAATAAATGAATGCGAAAGCTATAAGATAAGACAGCATCGTGAATTCAATTCAATAGGCTAGGCAAGACACCACGCTTATCCATACAAGCCAACAATTCTTCCTGCTGCTTCAGCCAAGTATTGAATGTCTGCTCCAACTTCTTATATTCGCGCTCCTTCAGCTCCAAGTCATCCAAATAAGCATCACGTTCTTCCTCCAATAATATATTTTCCTGGTGCAGTGCCTCAATTTCAGCCCAATATTTCTGCTGAGAATGCGACATGATGGAGCCCGATGGAATAGGAGCAGAGTCTAGAGCTGCAGCAGGCGACTGCAATGTAGGATAGACAACCGGCTCCAGTGTTGGATTGACAACCGATTCGAATTTTAGATTGACAGCTGACTCCAAAGTGCCTTTGGTAGGCTTTGGTAGAGAACGTTCCTCAGTGCTGATTGGCTGCTCGCGTACAGTTTCGTCAAACGGTTTGATGTCAGTCTTGAAGATCAGCAAAGGATCGATCTGACCATCTGCAGAAAGCAGTACTTCCTCAGCTGGGATCTGCTGAGCCTCTGGCTCGGGCTCAAAGAATGGACAACCATCCGGATCTTGTTCAAATTTGAGTGTCTTACAGTCGCGTCTGTCAAAGTGCTGCAGGTCGGGCAGTTCTTTGCGTATTTTCGATTCGATTTCCTTCAGAAAGTCACTTTCTGTAGGCAAATCGGCATCTAGTGCCGATGGTTTGAACAGGCAATCAACCAGCGGATAGAGACTCCAACCTGATACATACTGCGCATCATGCTCCAGACGTCTACGTTCCTGCAAATACTTGTTGCGATAGCTGCTGATGCGTCGTTGCACCTCCCTTTTGCTAAGCTTGAAGTGGTATTGCTGCAACCCAACAGAAATATCACCGAACACTTGCGAGTTTTCGGTGTAAGAGGTTATGTCATTGAGATGCTGCCGCCATAATTTTATAATGGTGGATTCCTCATAGGAGCTGTAGTAGCGCATACGTGGTGCCGCTTTATTGGACTTCGAATTCATTTTGTTGCAGTATATAGTTTAAATTTCTAGTTGCAACAAACTTCAGACCTCGTCAAAATTTCTTCCAAATAAAAGGTCGGCGTCCAATTGCCGAATAGGGATGGGCATTGGGTCAATGCGATCTGAACTAGTTCGAAATATGGCGTCTTCGATTGAAATTGATTCCTCGATTAAAGTTCGTAAAGTTCCTTTTCTTTTCCGTTCCTTCAGTTGAGCAATTACAACTATTCGATTTCGATTATCATTCGCTTATCGCTCGTTCGATTAATGCACTTGTTCCTTTCTTGCGAATTTGCAGACTGGTTAAAAACAAATGTTTCCAAAATTTCAAATTTGGGACCAATCCGCAAACGCTTATTTATTTTTTGTTTCCCTGCTTAAAGTTTTCAATTATTGCAAGTATATATGTCAGAATCTGTCGGATCGGATCACTATAACATAAAACTGCAATATGAACAATCGGTTGAGAAATACGTTTTTGTATTAAACACTTTTTTCCAATATTAATTCAGCAAACCATAACCTTTTGTATGAAAAACATGTTTTTGAATGAAAAACTTTTTTGTTTCTCAAGTTATATTTACCACACTCATCGATTATTTGGCTCAGTATGTTATTCACATTTTGATTGAATTTTATTAAGATCGGACGACTATATATTCAAGGTGCCAGAGCAACAACCTGTTAAAAAATGAGTTTTTGTATGAAATTACACCGATATTTGCCGGATTTTCCATAAAAATTGATCAAGGTTAATATAAAAAATATATTTTTTGTTTTGAATTAATGTTTATTTATATCTTAAATGAAATACATATGTATTTATGTACATACGGAATAAATAATCATAAAATAACCGATTACTTCTATGTTGAATCTTAAAATAAGTGAAAATCAGGCCAGTTACTATTCCCGATAACTTTTCATTTCGAATTGTTTTCAACTTAGTTTTCCTGTTTTCGAATTAAATAGAAATAGCTCGGCCTTTTAAAGATATTTATGAATACTTTTCATTTTCAAAAACAAAACGTTTTAAACCGATATTTTCATTGCTATTCAGAACAACCAATAATTCAGATTCCGAATGTTTTGATCGGAATCGGCAATGGGAACAGGCCTCATTTCTTTGACAGCTTAAGGTCATAGTCATAAATCAGCCAGTTGGATTCTCAAGTTATATTGCTGGCATAAATCATATTAATTTATGTATGTATGTAGACTAAGTACTTCAAATATTTCAAGGATACCAATTATTGAAATCAATCTGTCTTTATTCATCAATTGGACAAGACAAGGAGGCGCATATTGCTTTTGATTGATAGGTTGACTGATTAGATTGATAAGGGAAATACCAGTGAGCTGTCTATGTGGCAGATTGGCTATATATAAATACTTGTACATACCCAAAAACATATAGTATTCAGGACTGGCTGTCAGTCAGGTAAATGACAGATTGAAATGTCGCAAAAAAATAATAAATCTAAAAGCAGACAGGTGGTCTGACAGATAAGCACGATGAATGCCGCAACCAAATCAAAATGACCTTTCATTAAACTGACAAATAAATTCAAAGCGCCGAATAAAATTACACTCCCAGGCCAGATCTGCCAGATACATGACGTTGGCAGAGAGAGGTTAAAGTTCACAGCGAATTACTCCACCCACATCACAATCTACAACTCCAACCTTCCAAACACCCAAACTTTAATTCAGTTCAAGTCCGTTGCTGACGTCATCGTTTCCATTTGCTTTTGTTGCTCCCACACTGAACCCATATCAAATTTAATCTTTGAAGCATTACGTCTGCCACATCTGATGAGCAATTCCGGAAAATTTAAATTGTTCCCTTTTAAAATGCACATCAATAATTCAGTTTTGGACGTCAAACGCTGCGAATGCGCAATTAATATGTATTAAAACTTGATACTCATAAATAACGTTGAAATATTGCAGCTTTTCCGCATTAAGTAATACAATTAACAGTAATAAAGAGCCATACATTTAAATTTAAGTCAATTAAAAATTTGATGTAAAATCGTTTGATTGCCTTTCGAAAATTACAACCCATGTTTGTATATTCTGGCTATATATTGTATGTTCTAACTCATTACAATCTAACTTAGACTTCGCTTGTATCTTTGAGCCTAACTTATTTAATATCTTTGACCTTCACTTATTTTACAGTTTTACATACAACTCTGAATTTCCATAAATTTTTAATATTAGTTACAAAAATCAATACAATTAAATAAACAAATAAATTTAACATCGTTTTTTAAACGCATTAAATTTGCATTAGCATGATATTTAAGTTTACTTAATAAACTAAACAAATATTTGTAAACTAAATTTTTTGACTCTCCGCCCCTCTCTGCGTACTGAGCTTTTCACCACGGTTGCCCCACTGTGAACAGCTGATTAAACAGCTGGAAAGCGCAGATGACTCGTATTTTTCCAATTGGAAGTCAGCTGGCATATCCTCCATCTGGAAGGCCGTTCATTTTGACAGGCCAACAATTAGCAAAAGCAGCTCCGCCTACAACTTAGCTAGTCGCTGTGTATGTGAGTGTGTGTGAGTGTGTGTAAGTGTATGCGTGTAAGTATTGGTCGCAAGGCCACACCCACGCGGCCATGTTTGAATGAAATGACAGGCTGCGTCGTCGTCGGCAGCAGCAGCAGCTGAAACGAGAAAGTTGCTCCACACAGCGAGAAGTGGGCAGCAGAAGAAGAAGAGTGCGACAAATGGAATGTGGCATAGGGAACAATATGGCATGGAACATGTTACGGTGTGAAAATACAGTAATATGAACATGAACCCAGTATTGAGAATTTGGGTTACACATTTTGTAGAGGGCAGTCGCTCTTGTTGTTGTTCTTGTTGTTGTTGCTAGCTTTAGTAAGGTCATCGAAATGTCAAAAGTTGCATTTTTCGATATATGTATGCATGTACATATACCTATGCATACACATATGTACATATGTATGAATGTAAACTGTGGGCGAGACGCATTCGGCATGTCACCATTCACACGTTGCATGTAACAACAAAGCGTTTGTCGCTCTTGTCATTGTTGTTGTCACACAGACACCGTTACACTGAAACACACATACACCCACACACACACATGACAGCCACAATTTGCAATTAATTTGCAAGCTTTGCCTGCGTCACATTCGTCGTCGCCATGACAAAAATACTTACCTACATGTACGAAAACTTATTGATCGCAGTGTAGTTCTTTTTGTATACCCTCTCCTGCTCGCACCTTCTGCACCGATTTGTGGTTTGCTTTTGCCATTTTTCGTCGTTTCTGCTCTTCGTCCTCTTCTGGTTTGTACCTTTTCGTCCTTTCGCTTATACACTTCAACACTTTCGGCGGCCATTTTGGTGGCGATGCTCCCGTGGGCGCCTTAAAAATTCCACCACTCATGTGACACACACTCACACATACATATGTATATACACATGTACATATATATTTGTATATATTTCTCAATATATTTTTGTTGTTTTTTCTCTTCCTGCCATTGCCCATTCGCTTTGTTGCTTTGTCTTATTTGATTTTAGTTTCTATGCATCACACTCGCTCCCTCTTTGGCGCTCACTCCCTCTCTCCTGCTTCTGCTCCCGCTCTCTTTCTTTCTCTCGCCCAAACGCTTGGCACTTGGTTGGCTGCGCAAAACGTCAACTTAATTTTAATTTTATTGATATTATTCTGTTTGCGCAGATTCCATTATATTATACTTAATATGGCAATCATCTTTGTACATTTTATGCACTATGATTCTTTTATTGCCATCATAAGTGCTCTAAATTTACTGCTAAATATTGTTTAGTGGGATTTTCTGTTATAAAATATCCCTGAATTGCTTGTCACTTTCGTATCACAATCAAAGTGACTTGTTCAAATTATTCAGAATGAAAGTTTTGGTTTTGAGACAGTTGAATGAGAAGTATTCGAGCTTATTTCTCTTAGTAGCTGTAAACAAAGCTGCCAACAACTGCACAAACCACAAACAACAATAGCAACAACAAAAACAAAATGGTCGATCGTCTTCTCTACTCGGAACTAAATACACGACGCATTGCATCCGTGGAAAGCCGCTTTGGAAGCACTGGCGTGCCATTATCTGTGCCCGGACGTGTCCTCGTCGGCGGGGGTGTGTTAACAAAGATGTGCCGCAAGCGACCCAAAACGCGTCAATTCTTTCTATTCAATGATATACTCGTGTACGGTAATATTTTAATTGGTGTTGAGAAGTACAATAAGCAGCATATTATGCCGTTAGAGCAGGTCTCATTGGAGTCCATAGCGGATAATCAACAGTATCGAAATGGTTGGTATATACGCACCACAACGAAATCATTTGTGGTATATGCGGCAACAAGTGCGGAGAAGCAGCAATGGATGGCGCATATCAATAAATGTGTGAAGGATCTTTTGCGCAAGAGTGGCAAGAAGGCGATGGACAATTATGCTGCAGTTTGGGTGCCCGATGCGGAGGCCAGCATCTGTATGAATTGCAAGAAGACGCAGTTTACATTTGTGCAGCGGCGGCATCATTGTCGTAACTGCGGCGCCGTTGTCTGTGCCGGCTGCTCGACGAAGAAGTTCCTTTTGCCACAGCAAAGCTCCAAATCGCTGCGCGTCTGCGATGCGTGCTACGATCGACTGCATCATATGCCTGGCACCGCAACCTATTCAGATGCGATTTCGGCGGCTGCTTCTGCTGCATCTGTTGCTTCCGCTGCATCGACTACTGCTTCCCCTGCCACAGGCAAACTGAATGTCAGCGGTGCTGCATCAGCAGATAGCTGCAAGGACGAAGATACCGCCTCAATCGCTGCCGAGGCGCATTACGAGCCACGTTTCTACTTCGACAGAAACATGTCTGCCCATGATGCCTCCATGGGTTCCATGGGTTCTGGTGGCACGACGGGGAACCAGCTGTCGGGGAACCACATATCAAATAATTGGCTAAAAGTTCTATAAACACTCCGATACTCTGATCTGTTCGCAAATGTGACTTTTTCCCATTGCCGATTATTTTGTATTCCAAATTGTTTGTTTTTTTTTAAGCCGATTCGATTGTTTTAATTTCGTAAATGGGAACAAGGCTTGTAGTATATCTATAAAATGAGAAAGTGTTTTGGGATACATTTTCAACAATATAGTAGTATTGAATTATAGTTATACAAAATTAAATTATTAACTGTTATAATAAGAAGTCAAGAAATGGATATATTGTCATTCATTAAATAATGAAATAATGGTATGATGGTCATCTTAAATATTATTTCAAGACAAATATACCTATGTACATATATTAAGTTTACAATATATGAACTAACATGTGTATAACAATATTTTTGTTAATTTTTTTATACATATACATAATGTAGGTATAATGTGAAACAAAGAACAAATTTATTAATTTTGTCTTAAAAGGTAGAGTTTAATTCGAAAACAGGAGCACCCAACGTTTTGAAATGAAAAGTTCTCGGAAATGCTTCAATTGCTTGAGAAATTATAAACTTTTGTTTAACAAAAAATACATTTTAAAATAATTTATATTATTTTTAAGATTCTTTAATGTTTACATTCAGCTACTAAAATCAAAAAGACTTGGCTTTTGTTGACCTTTTACTAGCAAGCCGTAAGCTGTGTGCAGCTTTAACCAATTTGTTGTAACAAAGTATATTATCTTAATGAGGACGCAACCCACGCAGCTCAGCTAGATGAATTCCATTTCTCAACACAAATTGCAGCTGCCAGTTTCAACTCTTCACCTGTTTTGGTGGCGAGGTCACGATTGCTCTAACGAGCTGCAGCTCGTGTTACCATTGCGTAATCTTCTTTTATGGCAGGTGGCAGGTGGCAAGTGGCAGTTGCCATTGGCATAGAAAAGCATCAAAGTTGATTTGCCAAAGGCTTCGATCAGCATTAAGTGCAGATAATGAATTTAGCTGGTATAAAGATTGGCTGCATAAACAAGAGGTGCAAAAACTCGAAATGAAAAATTATTGAATCGTATAATTCAACATCGAACTAAACTGTTACTTCATTATTATTCATCCCTATCAAACATAACTAAACATAATTCCTAGTCAGCATGACAGCTTCAACTTGAAATTAAATCTGATATCTGAAACTTTCTTTTCAATTTGCAACTTGGAACTGCATTTAGCTGCGCAGGCTTCGCGCGGAGCCCGTATATCTAAGATTGCGACAAAGTATTTCGGTTGAGGAGCTGTCATGGGCAAGATTAGCCATGATTGCCAGCTGCTCGAGAATTGCGCTGTCCGTCTGCTCGGTTTGCACCGGTTTGTTATTTGAGCTGTCATCGGTTTGATTGGCCATGGTTACCAGCTGCTCGAGAATTGCACTGTCCGTCTGCTCTGTTTGCACCTCTTTGCTAGTTTTGGGGGTTGAGGACCTATGAGTTGTGCGTGGCGACGCATTGCAAAAAATGCTGTTGGCAAACTGAGCAAATTGCTCTGGGGTATGCAACTGGGCCAGCTGCTCCCGGCTAGGCGACGCCAAGCTCAAACGCTGTCGATGACGAGCGGCGTGTGGGTTTTCAGGCGTTGGTAAAAGAAAACGTCTCAATTTTAAGCGACGCAACAAAAGCAAGTGCAGCAGGTGGGGCAGCTGCTCCCAGGCCAGCAGCAGGCACACACAATACCAGCCAAAATACGCATGATCCGAGGCGCAACAGATGAGCACGTAAGCGATCAATTTCAATAGATAGTATTGGGCACGTCGCACAATTGGATAGTTCCACAAGGCGCTATAACGTTTACACGGCTGCAGCAGCAGCCAGGCGCCAAAAACCAAGGTCAGCGCCACCAGCGTTGTACGCCGTTCCAACAGCAGCTTAAAATTGCCACCCCACGGTTGGAAGCCCGCCAACTGACGATCGCCTACCCAGATAAGCGACCAGCAGACAACGAACAAACTGGCCAGAAATACGCCCAGACCCATGGCCAAGCAGTAGCAGCAGTTGAGGGATTCGCTCAGCATCGGTGACATCTTCCACAGCACTATGCCGAACAGAAAGCGTGCCACACGCTCCTCATCACAATGCAGCTGTTGCAAGGTCAGATCATATGCCTGATCCGTATAGATTCCATAGCAGGAATGATCGTGTGCCGAAATCGCTATCAAATGCACCTTGGAGCTGCCCGCCAGCAGCTGTCCTTCATGGCATACCTGTTTCTTAAGATGTGCCTGATGCACACCACGTGCTGTGGCTGCTTTGTATTGCTTGTACTGCGCGTTGGGCGCCATCATCAGCTTAAGTTGATTGCTTTGGAATATGTTCCTTGGACACAGTACCTGATTTCGACGACAATAGATGTGCATCAGATTGGCCGAGTACATCATTTTAAGTCTGCCCAGTTCATTCTGCACATGCGTTTGGTTCAGGTGCAAATATGTAACCGTCTGTTCATTCAATGGATCCTCGTACGAGTAAAGACTGAAACAGTCACTTAATCCTGGGAAAAACAGCACCAAAAAGTATATAAACATGATTGACATTTTTTTTTTTTTAATTCTAGGTAAGAAAGCTGTTCACGCTCGAATGTTAATATTGCTTTTTTATTAATGTGGTATGGGGCACACAGTTGTTCGGCAAGATTTGATCTTCATAGCCTGCTGATACCAATGTTCAAGCTGAAATTTTAAATCAGAATTAAGAAGAAAAATGAAGAAAAAAAAGTTATGCTCGGCGTACCGAAGATATTCATCCCCTTTTTCTATTTTCAGAACACACATGACACAATTGGTACCTGTCAATTTTCCACTGCATCAAGTCAACGCATTGAAAATCAACTGTATCACAGTGAGAGCTAAAAGTATTTGCTGTTGCTGTCAAATGTTGCACTCTGCGGGGGATTTTTCCCAGAATAAAGTCAGGAACATAACAAAAAAGTGCCATGCCAAGGATGGTGGCAGCCGCTGTCTATCTGCCTGTCAATATCAGGTGACGCTGGACAGGATCAACATCCAACAGCAACAACAACAACAACAATATAGAACATGTAGCACAAATATTTTATGGAAAACATAATTTTAAGCCACCTTTTTTCAGATTCAGTTACGTTTTTCGGTCTGTCAGCGAAGCAATCCAATTAAGCCAAACATTTGAGTGTGTGTGCTTCATTTTTTTTTTTGGAACTACGCTTATTTTGTATGCTATATAACCGGGTAGATATCGTACGTGAATATTAGAAAACATACATACACAGTATCAAAAGTATAAAAATCGATAGATTGTAGGAATGTAACGAGCTAAAGCGAAGGCGGCTTTTACCTTGGCCCAAGGCACAAGGCACAAGGCACAGCGTGATATATTCTATTTTACAAGTGTTGCCTTTGTTGTTGATGTTTTTTGTTGTTGTTGTTTTTGTTGCTGGTGGTGGTGGTTGTGGCTGGGGCTGTGGTATGGGTGGTTGCTCTGACGTTGTCGGTGGTGTCTGTTTTACGGTTCGCTTACCAACGAACAGATGCCCTGAACCCGTCATCTAATTACAAAAAAGGCGTACTCTCATTATTTGAATACCCTTCGCAAAGAGTTGAGAAACTTTGTCATTCAACTTGTAACATCTGATTTCGGGATCAAAATGTGCAGAAAACTGAGAGTATGTCGAATCAAGAAGCGGAAGTTCACTTTTATGCGAAACAGTTACCGTGACTTTCAATAAAAAATGACTTTGAACAGAGTAGAGTATTATATGTTCGGTGCAGCTTCATTTACATATTTATATTTTGTTTGTGGCTGCCAACTGCCACGAATAAATTCATAATTGAAAATAAATATTGAGGCTTGTAAATTAGAATTGTACTTCGTGTTTGTTGTTTGTCGCTGTTCTGGCCTTATATCAAAAATATACACCGACTAAAGTTTATATACTAGCAAGTCTTACCAGTTGAACTTTGACAGCTTTATTGCATTCTGTTACGTTTATTTTCAAACTTCCATAAAATTGGCTTAAAATAAAAAACATTAATTACTTGAATTTATGTTCGCTGGCATATCCTATATCAAGCCAAAATAATTACCACTTGGATATTTAGGATCTTGGTTCTAAACAATTAGCTGTAAATTAAAATTGAATTAAGCTCGTGTGCGGTGCAAATGGAAGGATAATAGGAATGCTCGACTAGAGGTTACCCAGTTTTCTTACTACAAATTTAGCAATCATAGAGGATTAGTTTTCTGATTTAAAGAATCTTTCTGAACTTTACAAACTTATTTCGGATTTTAGTTTTGACTTAAATCGACAGAATAAGTAAATGAAAGTTCTATAAATCTATGTTTTTTGATTCAAGCATGTTTTATAAAGTATGCTACAGATTTTTCGGGGTATTTGACTCAAAGGTGGAATTCGGACAGACCTTAGGGGCCTTGAGTTGAAAGTAGTTTAGTTTAAAGTAGTTAGCTGAAAGCAAACGAATTTGAAAAGTTATACTTGATCTGTTGATACTGATCCCTTTTTTAACTTCTTCGCGGACCATGGGCATTTCATATCATTCTGTGGACTAGATTCAAAAGTGAAATTCGAAGCAGCAACTTTTGTGAAAGAAGATTAACTCTGTTAATGATGCTGATATCCTTTGACTGATGAATATGAATATGTGTCGATATGAGCCTACTTGACTTTACTTGCTAATACCCTTTTTCATATTTTTTTTGTTGTTAATGAAAACATGATTTAAAAATAGCTGTTGACGTGCAGAAACATTGCGATACAGAAATTCCATAAATGTTTGAATAAAAGTATACGGTATACTTACCTGTCGTTTAAAAGTAGATTTCAAGCTATGTATAAAATAAATGTGAGAAGTGCGCATTGTTTGGTTTATTGGGGGCGACTAACGAGCTCCCCGTTTTATATGGCAAGTATTTCTTTAACTTGCGTGTTTTGAATACATTTCTGCCTGTGGTTGCTGTTTTTTTGTTGTTATTGTTGTTGTTGTGGTTGCTTTTGGCAATGCTGTGTGTGCCACCAAAACGCGTCTTAGCCTTTGGCAAAAATAACCTTGTTTTCAACCACTTTCCACGACAACCAAAAGTACGTTAGCCCGACAGGCGACAGCTCTTCTGTGCCATATAATTTTCCCTTTTATATACGGTTATGTATTAAGTCTATATGCTATATGCTTTTATATTTTGAGTTCTAGCCTCAAATGGCCCACACACACAGCGACAAACACAGCGAGGCACACACGCACACCCGCTGTGGCACACCTTGATTTACCTTACGGCAAACTGATGGCAGGCGTGGCAGCTGAGCACTTCTACGCCCACCAGGGGCGTAGCTAAAGTGGGGCACAATGGGTGCGTCGGTTTCTAGCACAGCTCAGTGTCAAATTGTTGTATCTATCCTCAGATAATTTAAATACAAATATGTTATTAATATTCACTTTAGTGCATAAATTACTTTTAAATTCGAAATTCATGATTAGTTATGCTAACTTCGATTTCATAATGTGTGCATCTCTCTCTGTGTGTTCTATTTATAATTGCACAGTTGCATATTCAAATCTGTTCTGAATTGCATTATCGAATCAATTCCATAGAAAAACTCATCACCTTTCTTGAGCATTCATATAATTTTAAGACCATCCTAAAAGTATGCTTTACTTATTTATGTGAAATTGATGTGCGTGGAATTTGGAGTGGAAAATATATTCCACTAAGGTTTGACCTACATCTTGCACCACCAAACATATTCCCCTTGTCAGGATTTCCTACACGCCCCTGGATTTCCTAGCTGCTGCCACTGCTCTATATCGATCGGTTTGAAATACGCACTGCATTTCGGTTTGATTTTTGTTATTTTTGTTCACACTACAAAATGCGGTAGGGAAATAGTTTAAGCAAGATTTTTGCACACGTAATTGCTTTTACGTGGCCAAAATTTTAAGTTTGCGTCCTGATTGCGGGCTTAGTCAGTTGTTGTTGCTGTTATTGTTATTGTTGTAGTTGCACTTTTGAGTAAAGGGTTTGTTTGGCCAACTTTACTCAAATCTGACACGAACAGTGAATTTCTAAAGTCGAACTAAAGCTCTCGCGAAGAACTCTTTCAACTATCAAGTAATTGTTGGTAAAATTGTTAGTTAATTATTCAATACTTGGTTTAATGATGGGCCTTACCCTTAGTTTGACTTTTAGTTAAGTTATGGATAGACAAATAGATCAAGTTTGATGAAATTTTGATATTGAATTACAAACACCAGTGTGTTGATTTATTCGTTTCGTTTTTATAAAAGTTTAAGGCACAACAACTTTAAGTAACCTTTCCTTCAGTTGACGTCCATTAGGAAAACGGATTAACTGATTAGAAAACTAGGTTAAGCCCAAAATACTAGTTTAAAGAGGCCCTGAATCTATATGTACTGCTAAAAGTATAGGTTTCGGCTGTTAACTTTGTTATTTAACTAAATATTCCAACTTTTTAAATTGCAATTTTATAGAAATTTTTGTAGAAGACTATAACTTGTTTTTAATCTCTATTTGGATAGGAAACATTTTAATTTTATAACGTTTTGAAAAAAATGGCCCTTAAAATACATTTGAATATCCAGCAAGCTGAGCAATGAATTTTATATTGACGTGCAATCTATTATTAATATCTATTAATTATTTCGACAGTTAATAGAACCCATTATAGTTAATACTTACCGACACAAACCATGTTCTGTTCTCACTTAAGTTACATAATTTCGATGTGTTCAAGCATGACCTTTGACATATAGTATTACCTTGGCACTCGGCAAAGACATTTAATTCAAAGATCTCTGTCAAATCAAAGCACAATAGCTTTAATAAGCCGCAAAAATGATGTGGCATTTGAGCCTGAGAGCATAAGTGAAATCTTGATAAATTGCAAAAAAGTGCCCGGACAAGTGATAAATGATAAAATTTGCCAAATTGTGTGCCAAAAAAAAAAAAAAAAAAGTCGAACAAAAGGCGACAAGCAAAAAACTAGTTGAGGGTGGATGTGATGTATTCACAGGATGCGATAAGGATCGCCTGCAGCTGCAGTGCGTCCAACAGAAAATGTCAGTTGAATGTCCAGGAATCGTTAGATATTAATCAGAGTCATTTGTACTCAGTACTTAAGGTTGATTGTTACAAGCAAATCGCTTTGTGCACAAAAAAAAAAGAGAAGGTGCCTTACATAAGCGCCCAAAAAAGTATGCTACAGTTTCGCACATGCAACATGACAGAGGGCAAAACAAACAGCAAGAAGAATAACAAACAAATAAAAAATGAAAATGGGCAAAAATAGAAAAGTAGAAAAATAGAGAACTAAGCGAAAATGCCTAGACAGGTGAAAATTGATTTTCTTACGGCGTGGGCCAACGCGAATAGAATTTTATTCAAATGTGCTCAACTAGGCGAGAGTAATGTGCATGGGAAAAGCGAAGGCAGTTGGTGATGGGTGGACTTGTGGGGTGTGGGGGTCGTAAGAGGGGGGGCAAAAGCTGGCCGCAGCCAATTGGTTGGCTGCCACAAGCAGGCGCATGCGTCATAATCCTGCGCAGCGTGGAAAGCTCACCAGTTTATTTGGATGTACACGAAACCGGGAGAACGGTGTGTAGAACTGTGTGTGTTTGCAGCTTGGAATTCCAGGCTGAGCGACAAAATAACGGTATAGCAGCAGCACGTTGAAAGCAGCGCCAGACAGAAGTTACCTTTGCTCCTGCCCGGACGACACAACGCACAACGCCTGATCCACATTTGTCTCTGTCTCGTTGTCGTTGTCTGGCCTCGGCCGCCCACACACACACATACACACAAGAGTTGAAAGTTTTTGAAGAACTGTTTTTATGTGCAAGAAAATACAAATTAATTACAAATTAGAATTCAACGTGTGCGTGTAGAGTGTACAGCGTGTTCGGTGTGTTTTTTGCATTGTCGTGTTCGTTGTGGATTTTACGTTTCGTTTGCTCGCTTTTTACATAACTGCAATTGAAAAGAAAATTCCAATTTTTCGAGCGTATTTCGCACCTGTTTAACTAAATTGCTGAACGTGGCGTCCAACGAAGGCAACAGCAGCGGAGCGGGCAGCGGTGTCGGGGAGTCGACCGCCCTGTTCTCCAAATTGCGTAGCTTCTCCATTGGGTCAGGCCCCAACTCGCCGCAGCGTGTTGTCTCCAATTTGCGCGGCTTCCTCACCCACCGCCTCAGCAATATCACACCGAGCGATACAGGTTAGTTATACTTCAAATGCAAATAATACATATAGTGTATACGCTATTCGGTATACGTTGCGTATGAGCAATCTATATTTCGAGTACTTACATAACCTGACGCGGGGCCTTAGAAAAAATGCATATAATTAAAATTAAACAAACTTCTCGCATACCAAACACTACAAAAACCTGCAAGTGTTTCGTCCTTTCGCGTTTGTCCTTTGACACATACACACACACACACACACACACACACACACACACACACTCATACATATATCTCACAAGGTATGGATAGACACATTTGTTTTATGGTCCGCATGTACATTCCCGTGTCGTCTCACAGTGCAACAAAATGGAATGGAACAGTTACAGTAACAGTCCTTCAATGTGAAGACAGCGTGCGCGCTTCTTCTTATGTTATTATGCAATGCAAGGACATCACTTTAGCTGGATATTTCAGTTAAACATATTCGAACATTTATTTACTATATAACTATCAAAAATTAAATATGCTATGTGTACCAAAGAATTTATTATCAAACACTCAATCAGAACAATAGCTGTAGGTTTGTCAATATTTTGTTGTCTGAGATTCTTTAAATGAACTATTCATTTTAGTTTATTTTGTCAGTTTGGACAGTTTGTATTTAGTACTAAACATAAAAAAAACTGAGTATTTTCCAATTAACTGTATTACACATTTATGCGGATCTGTTTCGGTTTCCACTTTCGGCAACATTTTGTGGAATTAAAATTTCCTTAATTGTACAAAAGTTTCTATTTGCTTTTTATCTTTGGAATTGAATACGATCTCAATGACAAGTTAATTCAAGCTTTGGCCAAATGAAAGTGAATTCAATCTTGCCAAAAGTGAAATTGGGAATATTTTAGTGAAAATCACTTTCGCAATAGCTTACTGAAAATGGGAAAAGGCCTGATAGAAATCAGAATCGATATGGGAATAGCCTTGTACATTTGTTAATTAAATAATTAAACTGCATTCTTATACCCCTGGAAAAACAATCAAAAAATTTGTGTTCTTTAATCGATAGATGGGGTGTTCTATAATGTAGAGAATTTCATATTCAAAACTTTCCCTTTTGGTCTATATGTTTTTGATCAATCAGATTAATTGAATTTTGATTTCATTTGTTTTAGGAAAAGTTGCTTTGAAAACATGTGAAAAATGTATTCTTATGTAAGAAAAATATTCAAAAAGTTTTGCAAATTTTCAACATTTTAAAAATATATTTTTAAATTCGATAAAAAAGAATAAAAAGTCAACAGGTGAAATTTGTTTGCATATTCCTAACTATTACAAAAAAGTTGAAAACTTGTGCAGTAGTCGATCAATCCGTAGAACAGAATATCTAATTAGATTGCGTTAACAAAATTTCTGTGGTTGTTATATTAAATCATTAGAAACATCAAATTTAGTAAACTGACAAAAAATGGTTATTAGGGCTAGTTCAACTTTGGCATCATCAATAGAGACACCTGCTGATAGAATTTTGTGTGGTGATGCTGCTGTGGCTGCTGCATAATGAAGGCAATAAATATAAATTTGCCACACGCACAGGAAAAGCAAACACAAACACAAACACAAATATACAAACAGGATAACGGCTGCTGCTGCTGCCTCATCGTCATTAGATTGTTTGCCTTGTTTTCTCCTTGTAGACGCGCTTTGTAACGCTGATGTGTTCATAGCGGTTTTATGTCAAAACAAAAGGGGGGACCAATTTCGAAGGGTGGCTAGGAATATGGATAGGGTGTCCTGGCAGAGAGACAAACGCTGCCCTGGCAGGAAGGTAGCTCGTAATAAGCCAAACGAGAAACAAGTAACGCATTTGTCTTGATGCCTGTCTGATAAAATGCCTGGGAGCGAGTCCTGTCTGTCCCTTGCTTTACCCCTGCTACTTGCCACAAGGACCAGAGACCGCAGCAGCAGAGGCAGCAGCAGCTCGAGGGTTGAACCTTGCCACATTGAGCCATCAGCAGCAGGACAAAAATAAAGGTCCTGCCAGCAACATCTCGATGTCGACATCAAAAGTCGTAAACCAGTCGCTGATGGTGTTGTTGATTGGAAGGCATTTGTAGCGCTACAAATGTTAACATTTTCGTCCTGCTAGAAACTCTCCTGCTTAAATTTTGAAACTGTTATAAGGCAGAGCAGCATCAGAGACACCCCCAACTAAATTAACTGCTGCACAACATGCATAAAAGTACATACATATGTATATAAAATAGTTCTGCCTATAACTTAACATAAAACTAATTTATTTCACTACGTTGCAAAAAGCAATAAATGCCGCAAGTCCAAGTTCTAATTTATGTGCAAATCATTTGGTACACGAAAGAAAAATGAGCAGAAGTAGAAAAACAGTTCAAGAAAGAAATACTTAAGCATACCTTCATTTTAGTTGATGTACTTCCCAAAAAAAATAAAACTGCAAATGTGCGCAAAGAACACGCACAGTTAATACGCCCACATTAGGTTTAGGGCCACGCCCAGTTAATGTTTTGATTTATAGACGGGCCACGCATACGCCACGTGGTACCATCAAACAATAAAAATAGCCCCATAGCGATTCAGCCTCATCTGCCAGCTAACGTTTATACACTCGAAAAAAATGTTAAGCAAATGGAGCTAAAATAAAAGTAGCTCTAAATATAAAATGCAATTTTATTTGCTTAAAAGTATAGGAATTATATTTATTGAAAATACAAACAACTTCATTGATACTGTAATCGCAAAAAATACTGTTCTTTATTAAATTGACTTAAATTAAAAATTTGTTAAAAAAAAGTTAAACTAATATTATAAAATAATTAATTATATAAAGTAATTCCAATTTCCTTATACTTTTTAGAACTGTTTTCAAGTTTCGAGAAAGATGTTTCTAAAAAACAAAATTCCAAGCCCAAACACACAATTTTTAAAAATGTTCATTCCAAAAATTTATACAAATTATAAAGTTATAAAATTCAACTTTTTATGAGAAAACTTTAACGTTTAGATAAATGAAAATGTTTTTATAAGAAATTACAAATTGTGTATGAAACCGAACCTAGAACAGATGTTCCTGAATTTCGAAAATTTGTATGAAAATTTAATATGAATACTGCCTAGAACATCTGAATATGAATACTGTTTAGAACATCTAATCCTGAGTTTCGACAATATGTATGTAAATATAATATGAATGCTGCCTAGTCTTTCTCTCAGTGTAGTTAATATTTAGTGCTAAGAGTATATTCGAGAAAACGATGCTTGGGCATCTTCCCAACTCCAACCCCGCCCTGACTGCGCCCATGCTGCCTACAATGGCACATGACTACAGCCCGCCCAACCCCCTTGGTCGGAACCTCTTCTTAGCCTTACAGCTAAGTGGCAGCGTATCCCTTGGGAATAGATAAAAGCCATTTTAAGCTTATACAAAAAACAACAAAAACAACAAGAGATGGCTAAAAATAAAAATAAAAAAAATAAATGATATCCTGACACGTTTTGGGCTTAAGCTGATGCTTTTGGGGATTTTGATAATTTAACTGGCCCGGGGCAATGAGTGTCTTTTTTTATAGTTTTAAATATTTTCAAAACGACGGCTTTCGAGTGTTTTTAAATATTTGCTTTGGTCGAAAGTTTGCAATTATAAAAAGTGCTTGTTGCTCAGCAAAAAGTCAGCAAGCTAAGCAATTAAGCCAACCCAATTGTGAAATCGATATGTCTAAATCCAAAGCCAAAGGCAAAGCCAAAGGCGAATGTAAAGACAATTAAACTTGAAACAGAAACAGAAATGTCGCAACAATAAAGTACAAGAAGCAGAAGGTAAGATGGATGACAAAAGAAGCGCTTGACAAACCAATAATAGAAAAGAGGGTTAAGGCTAAAGCGCAAAAGTGTGCGTGTTAATCGATCAAGTGAATTGAACAAAGGGCCTTCAAGTGCTTGTTGTTAGAATGATACGGCTAAGACCAGTCTTATAAGCTCGTGTCAAAGCTCATGTTAGCTGACATGAAGTTAAATTGAGTTTGGTTTTGCCTACTTATGTTGTGTACAATTTGTGGCAAAGCAGAATTAAGGATATTAAAAATTTACCTATCGATAATTAATCGATAGATTTGCAGCATTAACTTAATAAATATTCCTTGAATTGATAAAAAAATATGAGAGTGCAAGTCAAAGAAATGTATTTAAAATTATTAACTTTCATTCAAATTTTAAATTGTTTGAGACGTTGGAGTTCAAAAATTAACTTGAATTTTGAACAAAAGAATGCTGATATATCGATAATATCGATATATTTTTTACACCCCTAACCCAAACCACTTTTGAAAAGCTTTTTCAATATCCACAAATACTAATTTTGACATCCGAAATCGATGAAATCAAAATGAAATCTTGAACCTGGACAGCAAACAAATTGTGTGCACAAATTGCGAATGTTCTCGGGTCATTAATCAATGAACGTGCCCAAAATTAGGCAATACTTCTATAGAGAGAGATATAACACATAATTAATGTACTATGAATATGTATGTGCGCAGACACATACACACACACACACACAGTTAATTACAGTTACATGTTCGATACGAAACCTGGCAACCCTTCGCCTACGCCACTTGACCAAAGCTGCTTACAACACTTCATCAAGCGGCGGGGGGTGTGTTTGTGAACATATGCCTTTGTGTGTGTGTGTGTGTGTGTGGTGTGTAAGTGTGTGTGTTTGCGTGCAATAGCAAACTTGTAAGGATTATGCTCTGCTTTTTGCCCAAGCAGCTTAGACTGATGTGAGAGACGCGACTTATCGTAAATATTTTGATTGAATTTTATATTTTTGAAAATCAACAAAGTTTTGGATTTTGTAGGTGTTGTTTACTGTATAAGTACTTTTTATTGTTTTATAGAGCAACACAAGTGCCGAAATACACTTTCAAATTAATTTCACAGAAATACGTAATGCATACTTTTAGGAAAGTCTAAAAATCGTTAAAGATTTAGTTAGAATTCCACATACAAAATATTTCCACAGACAAGCTATTACTATTATAATAGACTATTAAGCGCAGATTAGTTTAAAAAACATTTCTTGTTTTTACCTTTCGTTTAGCTTTTCGGCCAACCTAAAAGTATCCATTACATATTTCAATACAATTGATTCTGAAGTGGAATTCGGAATTGGGCTGAATATGTTAGGGATTAAGACTAATAATTTTATTAATTTTGATTTATAACAATCAATTTCAACAATGACATTGGACCTAAAAAACTAAAAGATTAAGCTTAAACTTAATGCATCGCAAATAATAAAAGTAAGTAGAAATGTTAGCATAACTTTTTGTTTAAAGGGCTTAGCTCTAACCTTTGGCATTCTGCAATTTCTTGCTGTCTCATTGAAAATGCCAACTGCAATTTTACCCCTGCAAAAAAAAGCTGAAATTTTATTTTACGCTGATTACCTCGTCAGACAGACCATGTTTTGAGGCACCCCAACAAGAAACAGAAACTCACTCTAAAAGCAGCTTAAAAACAAGTAAGAATACTCTAGTCGAGTGTGCCCGACTACGAGACTCCCTGCTCCCAACTTGCATTTCAAGCAGTTCAGCGGCAACACAAGCAAGCAGCGTACTCAACTTGCACAGTACATGTCAAACTGTTGTTTCTGCCTGCTGAGACAGTGGAAATAAGTTTTTCCATAACTTTGGTACTATTTATCCGATCGTGTTGAAATTTACACATCCGAAAGACATTGATTAAACATACATGTGTACCAAAAATTAAAGCTCTATCTTTAAAATTGTGGCTGTGGGAGTCTTTTGCGATTTGCGGGGGTGCGGGGGGGTGCATCCAAAATTTGAAATAAACTTGATCTGCGTATGGTATACAGGAACCTACATGCCAAGTTTGGTGTCTCTAGCTTTTGTAGTCTCCGAGATCTGTGTGTTCATACGGACAGACGGACAGACAGACAGACAGACGGACATGGCTAGATCGTCACGGCTGTTGATGCTGATCAAGAATATATATAGTTTATATAGTCGGAAATGCTTCCTTCTGCCTGTTACACAGATTTGCAGTACTTTATAACTCCCGTTATAAATGTAATTTCATTCCCTTTAGCTGGGGTGTGAGTGGTGAGGAAAATAAACATCCTGTAGCTTTTGTTGCCTGCTTTTTAATCCCAAACGGAAAACTGCTGCCAAAAGTTCCCAAGGCAACAAAAGGAACGATCATCCAGCTTGTATTTCAAGGTGATGTAGGTTTTGAGCTGGACAAGGATGAGGCTCAATGATAACTTAAAGCTGCTTTTGTTCATAACTTACATACTCCCTTATTTATGTAGAAAACTATCTCAAAAGTAAGTTCCTTCTGTTAGCTGTTTTATCTCAAAGGCAGCTTAAATTGCAGTCGGAAAATTACATTTGGTCTCTTGTGGAAAGTGCACTTTGAGTATTATTATTGAGTTGTCTGGCGCATAGATTCAATTTCCACTCACACACGTACTAAAACAATATTCAACTAAAGTGTTTGAATTTGTGCAAATGTGGCATTCTAAGTATGTACATACATATAACACAAGCTTTGCCTATTTTCAGCAAAACTCTCCTTCTAATGCATTATTAATGAAACCCAAAACCTGCCTGTATCTCTTATATAACCGAAACTCATGATTTTTATATAATTTATGGAACACTCGACTTGCTAATTGAGCCCAGTTGCAAAATTGCAAGTTGTAAGGGAAGCTGCGGCTGACTCTGTCTGAAAAGGAAACCAAATAAAGCGCCCAGGGATAATGAACAAAGAGAGCCCCAACAAAAGACCGCAGAACTAAATTTAATGTTAAGTAAACGTTATGAAAGGAAACTGAAACGTACAAGTATTGTATATGTATGCTTTAGTCAAATGTGGCTTAGACTTGCGTATACCCTGTGAAATATATTAAAGTACATTGCCTTAAATAGATTTTGAAATAATTTAGCTGCTTATCATCCAATCGTTTCATGTTTGTTCTTCCACTTTTGTGAAAAACCGCTAGTTTAGCAAGAAAACGCTAAAATTGACATTGCCACAGTTTCCACATTACTATCGTCTCCCAAAAACTAGTATAACTTAGTTTATAAAGAACTTACACGACATTCGGGCAACTCGTTCAAAGAAACTTTGCTTTTTAGTTAGGAAAATTTGTTGGATGGTATCGAGACCATGTATTCTATGCTAATGCTTATTTATGTGGAATTTTTGATTTTCATGCACAATATATAATAAATATTGCATAATTTTTGCATATTTATGGTCAATATCTGAAAAAATGCATAATATTTATATATAAATAAACTATGCATAATTTTAACATTTCAGTGTAGATTTTATGATTAACTATGCATATGTTATGAATTACTCCTAAGTTTTAAATTCATGATTAGTTATCCTAGGTTCGATTTCATACAAATTTTGTGCATAAATTATGCCTAATATGCATGAATTCAGCATAGAGCGCTCTTAATGAACCAGAAATATTTGTAATTTTGCAATAACCATTCAGATATTTCAACTGCAACAAACTAGCTATACCCATTCGACCATTTTCCAAGTACAGGATATATAGAAACTGAATGTTTTATGAGTAGAAATGTTTTGCGCATCGTTGAAAGCGACTGGGAAATTCGTCAGCTGTCCGAAGAAATAAGCAAGGCCAGAAAATCAATAAAATTATAAAGGCGTAAATATAAATTGGCGGTGTTTGAGCTTGGATATATGTTTATGAATGTGTTTGTGCATGCGTGTATGTGTGTTTGGGAGGTGCTTTAATATTTCATACAGGTCTGGCTCTCTCATTATAATAACCAACATGTTCTGCACACGTTTCTGCACTTGACTCGAGCAGTGAGCAACCCCTGGCTTTGATAAAAAGCGATGTGTACCAACCCCAGGGTCAAGTAGAGTCGACCCACCTGAGCCACGCTCAGCGCTTGTTGTTGTTATTGCTGTAGTTATGGGCCGGGAGCATAAAAAGAAAAAAATGCACCAAAATTAAAGTCCGTCGAATGTTAAAATAACGGCGAAACTCGCACACATACGAAATACATACGATAATTGACTCATGTGCAAGCTTTTGGGGAAGTATGCTTGGGGGAGTGGGCGTAGAGGGGGTAGTTATACCGCCCTTAATCAACATCAGGTCTGCTGAGCTCCCCCAGGCACAAAAACTCAAGACAGGCAGTTGGGGAATATACATTTTGTACATGCATACATCAAACACACGAACGTGGTCATGAAAATTTAATGATAAAACGAAATGTTATTGTAACGTCTCGTATATACCAAAAGGCCCAGACATACATACATACATCCTACACAGGGTAGAAAAGTTAGCAGAAGGAGCGAGTTTTTATACTCTGCACACGTAACGTTTTTATGTTTGTCTATTTTTGGGGGTGGCAGCCAGTTCGTTACAAGGTAGATAAATTTTGAAATTAGATCAGCATTGATAGCCATGACCCTGGGAACGAAGACAGTTGTTTACTCTATAAAGAGACAGATTATGGATTTTGTCAAACCTTTTCCGAATTCCACTTACCTATCAATTTCACAGTAAACTATGTAGCGCAATTTTTGAAGAAGGATTGATTCGAAAGTGAAATTCAAAATAATACTAATGTATGCTACTGTGACTAGATAAGTATTCTAGATATGGTTAAACTTTTATGGAGCGCAAACTAATTCAGAAAGGTATTTATCAGGCCTGTTCCGTATTCCAGATTCGACTGAAATTCACATAACTAATAAAACTATACTTTTAGCATTTTCTAAAAAAAAACTAAGGTTATCTTTTCAATCCCAACCCGTAAAGTATGTTTTTGTAGATTTGACGCTAAAATGGAATTTGAAAAAATTATTGAATACGTATTGCTAATATAAGTTATATTTCATGTCAGCTTCACTTTTAATTTTAAGGTGTTAGCATATGTACATTGTCAAAATTTAGCAGCAGGTCTATCTACATGTTAATTAAATATACAAAATGTTTTTAAACCATAAATAGCTTGAAATTGATGGTAAAATATAAACTTTCAAATAAAGATGTTATCAACTAAAAGGCAATTCCAAGCAGTCCTGATAGTATTGCTTTTCTATGGAGAGCTCGTTTGATTTTGGCTATTCTTTGTATTCCAAGAACTCGATTCAGACCTTTGTTGGCTTGCGTGTTATTGAAGAGGTGCTTGTTTGCCCTTTGTAAAGGATAAAGCAATGATTATAATTACAGGAATACGGCTGGCTTTTGAGTATGGCCACGCGACTTTGAGGGTACTTCTTGAACTACCCCCATAGATATACTTTCATATAAATAATAAATAATTGTATGCACGATTATGAAAGTCTAATGAAAACGGAATTGAATAAGGTTAAGCATTAAATGCACATTTGCAGCTTGATGGGAAAAAGCAATTAAAATAATTACTTTTGTCTCGGGTATAGAATATGAATATTTAATGTTTTAATTATGGAATCTATTATATATATATGTAGGTATTTGTTTTATGATTGAAATGTGTGTCAATTGTGCAAAGATAATAAATTTATTATTATGTGAAATCGGGTTTAATGTTTAACAATACAACTTTTTGTTCACCAGCATCCAGGCATCCTCTTGCAACACAGAAACAACATTTCAATCATAAAATAAAATAACAAATCAAATTAATATTCAAATGTGCAAGTTCCCATTAACAACAACTTTTAGTGTGAAAGATGAGACAAAACTAAACAAAAACAATAATAAACAAAAGAAAAGAAAAGAAAAACTAACGAAATCTTGTTTCTGTGTCGTTAAAGGTTGTTCACTGGCATGCCAACAACTCGCACAACAACAACAGCAGCAGCAACAGCAACAACAGCAGCAACATGAAGTCATGTAATACACAGCAGCAATTGTTTAATTGCAACTGCAACAACAACAATAACAACAAAAGCAACAAACAAGAACATTAAGCGATCAGAATTGAAGTATTGGCAAAGCGGAAACGGAAGCGGCTATATTGTGGAAGAAGCTGAGCAATTAACGGCATGAAATTGAAAAGCGACAAAAGCAAAACCATGCAACAATAAGTTGCAAGAAACGGGGCAACATTGAGAAAGTACAAAGCAAAAACGAAGAAGAAGTGAAAAGCTAAATCAAGCAAATTTTAAAGCAAAAAAAGGAAACAAAGAACAGAGCAAAAACAAAATGGCCGGCTTTCAAATACCGTTAGTTAATCTGGAGCTGCGGGAGGTCAAAGAGATTGTGTGGGAGAAGATACAGGAGCCAGTGAATCAGCGTCGTCTCATACTGGTCATTGTATCCATAGCCTTGTTGCTGGACAACATGTTATACATGGTGATAGTGCCCATTATACCCGACTATCTGCGCGAGATTGGCAGCTTCGATGACGGACCAACGCCACCGCCATTAATAGATAATGCCACGGGCAAAGTAATACCCGTGCATCGGGATCATCATGGGCAGGATTCGGCAACGGGCATACTCTTTGCTTCCAAGGCCATTGTGCAGCTAATGGTGAATCCCTTCTCAGGAGGACTTATTGATAAGATTGGCTATGATATACCCATGATGATTGGCCTAACCATTATGTTCTTCTCCACGGCTGTCTTTGCCTGCGGCACCAGCTACAGCGTGCTCTTCTTTGCGCGTTCCCTGCAGGGCGCTGGCTCCGCGTTTGCGGATACGGCGGGCTTGGCCATGATTGCGGATCGGTTTACGGAGGAGAATGAACGTTCGCAGGCGCTGGGCATTGCTTTGGCCTTTATAAGCTTTGGCTGCCTGGTGGCACCACCTTTTGGTGGCGCTTTGTATCAGTTTGCTGGCAAGGAGGTGCCGTTTCTTATCCTGGCGCTGGTCTGCGCCGTGGATGCGGGCATGCTGTTGCTGGTCATGAAACCTGTCAAGGAACAGCTCAAACAGAGCAAGGAGGTGCAAGCGCCAACGATACCCATTTGGAAACTGCTTATGGATCCGTATATAGCTGTTTGTGCTGGCGCCTTGACCATGTCCAATGTGGCGCTTGCTTTTCTGGAGCCCACCATATCGCTCTGGATGGAGGATAATATGACTACGGAGAACTGGAAGATTGGCATGGTCTGGCTGCCGGCGTTCTTTCCACATGTGCTCGGTGTGATCATAACGGTTAAAATGGCCAGGAAGTATCCACAGCATCAGTGGTTAATGGCTGCCGGTGGTTTGGCCTTGGAGGGCTTCTCCTGCTTCATCATACCCTTCTGCACTGGTTATAAGATGCTCATGCTGCCCATTTGTGTGATCTGTTTTGGCATTGCTTTGATAGACACCGCTTTGTTACCTACATTGGGTTATCTGGTGGATGTACGCTATGTGTCTGTGTATGGCAGCATCTATGCCATTGCAGATATATCCTATTCGATTGCATATGCTGTGGGTCCGATCATAGCTGGTGGCGTCGTGGAGGCCATTGGCTTTACGGCACTAAACTTTCTTATTGGATTCTCAAATTTGGCATATGTGCCTGTGTTGCGCAAACTGCGTAATATCTATGACTTTAAGCCATTTGAGAATGAGGCTAATATATTGATGCAGGATCCGCCGAATAAGGAGTATCAAACGTATGTTATGCATGATCAAAAGCCTGTCGATGGCGAGCTGAAGAATCATTTGGAGTACGGACAGCAATATCAGTCGGAGCAGGAGACCAATCTGGATGGAGATGGTCAGCAGTATGAATATCAGTCACAGCAGGGATATCAACAGTCTGGCTATCAGCAGGATCAGAGCTATCAGCCAGGCTATCAAGAGCAGGGCGGCAGCTATACACAGCCTCAGCCCCGTGTTGCGAATCCATTCCAGCAGCAACAACAACAACAGCAGCAACAACAGCAGCAGCAGCCAAGCAGAGCTCCTGCCGCACCCGCGAATCCATTTAGACAAGGATTTTAAACTGTTGTCTTATGCAAAAACTAACGATAATTTCTATTATTTATGTCTATTAATGTTTGTGCATCTTTAAAAGCATTGTTTGTACTAAGTATATTTCGTTAGATACTATTTTTAAACAATTTGTTAAGCTCACAATATTTTAAAGTTGGCTACACACTGAATGCATGTTGAATATTTGAAAGAATCTAATTGCCAAAAACACACAAAATGTCTGACAGTAACATATGAGAAACGTATATGTATGGCAAACTTTCAGCAAGTTATTGTCAGAGCATAATCGAACTTCAAAAAAAAGAAAATGTCCACAGCAAAATGCCAGAGAAACTTATATGTTTAACTGTTAGCCAGTTATTGTCAAAGCTTTGAAAAGTATCAAAAAGGAATTTTAAAATATTGTTTTAAGCAAACATTTTTTTTACCTATCGATTGGCTAACGCAATGCAGAAATTGACAACAAATGTAACATTGACTATTTATCGAATTATCGATATTCGACATTGGCTATATATCGAATGTTCGATATTCGATATTGGCTATTTATCGAATATTCGATATTCGAATTTGGATATTTAGAAAATATTTGATTGTTGCCCGGCATAGAATATTCGATATGCTGTCAGTGTGTACAAAATCCAACTTAACTTGTGTGCTATATATTACGTATATACATAAACATGCATATATAATCGTTTTGACATATGCCTGAACATCTGTATATGCACATAGATATTACCTATTTATAGTAAGTGGTACGTACACTATAAAAAAGCATTGCATGCAAATAGTTAAAGCAGCTGCTAGTTAGTTAAAATGCCATGCACCAGTTTTGTATAATACACAAAAGAAACGCAAGAGTTGAGCTTAAGCTAAAATGAACGCACTATATACGATATATAAATATATATATACAAATATATAGGACCGATACGGTTATCGGAATGGACGCCTATGCCCTATACTCAGTACTACAGCAGCCGTGTTAACGTGTCTATCAAGAAGAGAAGCTAGAGAAACCAAAGCATAGTCATAACAAAGAGGATCAATATTTCAGAAGCAGCTCACTGTGCTGTTATGATTATCAGATCTTTATATGATATATGCATACATATATACTTATATACATATTTATACAATTTAGTTGTAAGTGGTGCACGCTGACTTTGCACCACTGTGCCACAAGTGCCGTCGTATCACAGGCAATGACATCAATATCGCAGACATATCAAAAGTTGCACAACTCGAAAACTAAAAACCCACTGAGAAACAAAACCTGTGACGATCTGGCAGCTCACAATCTAAATGCGGTCGCATCTGGCAATTCCACATACTTATCGATACATTTTAGTAGATTAGTTCGATAATCGATATAACAATGTTATTATCTTTGATGTTTCGATTAACCGTATAGAATAAATTGATAAATCAAAGTATAAAAACATGACAAAAAGTGATCTTTACCAAAATCATCGATGATCGAAAACTGTAAAACACCAAAAGAATCGATAAAATCAAATAATCGGTTTTCTTAAAAGCCTAACAATTATGTTGAAAAAAAAAATGGGTTAAGGTAGCTAGATCGTGTTTATGTTAGACCAGAGCATTGCCAGATCGCCACAAACTCCTTTTCGGGTGTCATTGTGACGGACTTGTGTGATCCACAGTGTTGCCGGATCAGCTGTACTATATGATTTTGAATTTTAAATGATATTTCTGTTGATAATTATGTAACATAAGACACAACCAAGGTAACGATACATATCAGAGTCTCAATGGCTCGCCTGTTTAAATTACCAAAAGTGATATTAACTATTGCTATTAGTATATACAAAAACAAACAACAAAAAAACAAAACAAAATTAAAAGTAAATCATACTCACATACATACATATATCGTATCATATCGATGAACATATTTTTAGGCCTAAAATAATTATAACTATACATATATACATATATGAAGAAATCAATTTGAAAATATTAGATGTTTCATATATTTACCTACCAATCAATTATTATTTGCTTGTCGACTCTATGCGCCAGATGGTATAATCCCTATCAAGGATATAGCCGCCATAGCAGCTCTACGATAGCATAGTATAAATGTGTGTACCTTGCGTATGTAGTATAACTAAGTATGATACATAATTGTAGCTATATGCTACTAACATAAACATATATATATCATAATATATATAGATACTTACTATTCAGTTTCGATTGCACCACTTTTTGAGAGCAGTTTACTGCTTCTATATATATATTATACACAAGCTAATTGCTGCTTTAAAGTCGAAATGATACTTTAAGTAAACTGAATTTTTGTATACATAACAACATTATACAAAATATTTATATATAAATTATGTGTTAACTGTATTTTGTAGCTATTCAGCATCAATACACACAATATTATTGTATCAGACTTGATATAAGATTCACGTTCGAATTAATTCCACAAAAATAAGTAAAGCAGACTTTCAGGAGCGAATACAAATTAGAAGAACTTTATTGTTCTCCCGTAAAGTATGCTTCATGGTTTTCAGTGAAATTGATTGGTGTGTGAAATTGGGAACAGGGCTGCATATATATTTTGAATGTGTATTATGTGAATTATATATATTATAAACAAAACTTGAACATTCTATATCCGTAAACATATCAGTGACACGGCCATTTTTAAAATTAATAGCAATGTTAACTAATCTGCGAGTATATATATAGACATTTAAAACAAAATCATTATCAATGGATTAGTTTGCGTTTTTTTTACCTACATATTATCCTTCATATAAGTACTACATACATACATATTTATATAGCAAATGCACTGATTTTCAAAGCAATTAGTTTAGCAAAGATTTGGCGTGAAATGATGAGAAATTTTGTATAAGATTTTGAACAAAATATAAACCTAAATATATAAATTAAATTTTAATGCACAGAGACATTTTAATGTTATTTAAAATGAACTCAATTTGAAAACATATTATTTACAAACCCATCTAATTGTTTTTGTATTTTTTGTGCAAGCAAACTTACATATATGTATAATTATAATAACTTATGAATAGTTGCTTTAGCAATATGTAACTACATAATGAATAAAACTCATGAAAAAATCTCCCATCAAATGTATCAATTAAAAACAACGTACGATCGTACGAACAGAATCTTAATGCAAACTATACATATAGCAAACAAATTTACATTAAAATGAACAAAGAAAACAAAAAAAAAAACAATTAATAATATAGTTTATAAAGATTATAATATAAACCTGCAAACAAGACATGATATATGAACAAACAAAATCTTAATCTATGTCTCAAAGCATATCCATTTAAGACAAAACATAACACAATCTTCAAGATATTGTTAGCATCTGTTTTAGATGGATATTGGACGAGTGAAACAAAATAAACTAATGTACCAATATTTAAATTAAACACGCATATGTATATTTAATGGACATTTCTAAAAGCAATATACGAAATAGTTGACAAGAATAACATAACTATAAAAGACAGTAGAAAACTGTTTGGCAGGACTTAGATATATCTATATACCAATATGTTATAAAATCCTTCTATAAATGGTCTCCTATTAAATCAATATAATCATGTTAAATGTCATAATTTTCCAAAAATCCCTGTTCCGAAATCAACATTCAAAATATTTCCACAGAAATGTGTGTACCATACTTTTAAGCGCTGAATAGAATAAACAATTTTTTGTATGTTGAAGTTTCATATAATTTTTCGAAAGACCTAAAAGTTTTTACATATTTCTATGGAATTGATTCGAAAGTGGAATTCAAAACAGTGCTGATAGTCAAATCATGTTTTAAAAATCAAAACAAGATTAATAATTTTCAAAAGTTTAAAAAAGATAGAAAACGTGCCGCCTAAAAGTTAAGAGACCATTAAATAGAAGGTAACATATATTTAAAGAAACTTCCAAAACGGTTCAATATGAATTATATATAAAAACATTGTTTTATTTTATGATAAGTAACCTGGGAAAACTTCACAGCTTTAACGAATACTCATAACTATATCATAATGTTTTCGAAAATAGTGTATGAAGTTTTCCAAAAGGTTCGTCAAGTATAGTAATTGTAGAACTTACAGAACTTGCAACAGTGCCGGCTATGTGTAATATCTTACGAAATTTTATAAGAACAAATACAAAAAAACAAAAAGAAAAATAATTGTATGTATTGTAAAAATTGAATATGTTGCTTAAATAAACACATATAAATATATATATATAAATATATATATATATATATTTATAAAACCAAAAATATAATGTAACATAAATATAAATATAAATATAATAAAAAGAATAAACCAATACAAAAAAAAAAAGCAAAAACATAATTTGAAAATTAAAGTCTACATAAATATGTATTTAAAGTGTTAAATGTTCAATAGCATATTATAATTATATAAACTGTGCGCATTATAAAAAAATGATTGATTTTTCAAAATCTAAACAAACATTTAATATATAATATGGGGCAACTACTAAAAAACAAAATACAAATTAAAAAATTGATGAAAATAGAAAATTAAAAAAAAAAACGATTTACCTTTTTTAAGTGTTATACGTAATTATTGTTTAGTATCGTTTTTGAACGTAGAAAATTGAAAATTTTGAAAGCCCTTAAGAAAATGCCGCCACAGTTTAGTTTTGTATATAACACTTAGTTTGAAATGTAAGTTTTGATCAAAGTGTTTCAAGTACTTATGTATGTATTTTAAGTATTATATTATACTTAGAATGTACCAATTATATAACAATTTTCACAATTTGTTTCTGCTAATATTATACTAGACGTTTGTGTTATATTACTTGTAATATTACTTATATTTAAAATTATTAAAAAACAATATAGAAATCAATGAAAACTATATGTCAAGGCATTCAACCAAAAAAGCTAATGCTAACCCAGTTCTCTAAAGTTGCTGTTCAATTTTCGAAAGCCTATCCATCTATACTCTATCTTAAATATTTTAACTTTTAACTATTCCCAAGCTGGCAAAACGATTTCAAATACATAGTTAGATACGTATTCATTTAAACTCTACATTTTCAATAATCAAATGTATACAAAATGTTCTCCTTCGGTCAACCGAAGTACATAATATCCTTGCAGAACAAATGAAAAATGGAATTACGAGAAAATCCAGTTCTAATATAATTGATTAAACGCTAAAAAGACATTTCAAAAAACACAATTTCACAGTTAAGATAATATTACGAAATGGTTTAACAAATTCAAATTCAAAAGTTAACATACTATATATGTCATGGCTATAGGCAAAAACGTTATATCAGTTGAGTTGAAATGATTTGAATGAACAGCAAAATAATTGAATAACTATGAATACGTATATGGTACTCACAAATAAGCAAACAAAAAGTAAATAAATTGAATGAGTATGTGAAAAATCGAATGGATAATGATAATGCATATTACACAAACAACAAATAACAAATACTATTGAAATATAATTGTTAACCATGAAGAAAAAAAAAACGTAATGAAGTCTTTCAATGGGACAATGCAATTAATTATATAAATTAACTAATGAAAAAAGAGACAGAGACAGCTATGAAGAGATAGAGAAGCAGATAGCTGGCTGGGTATTTTTGAAAAGCCTCCAAACTTTTGTGTAAGCAAGAAAGGTAGAAAAAGCGCCAACTTTAACAACAACTCTGCGTTTGGTGGTAGGTTTTTCTTCCCCAAACTCATCCTCCTCCTCATTCTCATTCTCATCAAAGTTATCAGGAGAAAATTGTGTGCGTGCCCTGAGGCCAGAAATTTGGACAATGTTCCTGTCGGGAAAATGATTTTCTGTTTGCAATTTCCATTAGCAACTTTTGCCCCAGCGTCACGAACCCGAGAAGCATGCCACACGCATAAAGCTCAGCACAGTCTTTAACTTTAGCTGCCTTTGGATGAGAAAAGGGGAGATGGTGGGTGTTGCTTGAGGGGGCGAACGGTTCTTGGCACGCCCTAACCACAACAGGCAAAGGTAGTTAGCTGTACATTTGCAAAATATATTTATACGTATTTATGTATCTGTTGTGCAGCTGTTGTTTGTGTCTGTCTACATTTATGGTTTGTATAAGTGCCAATGAATTTTTGAAATGTCCAATTCAATTCAATGTTGAATAACAAAACTAAGCATAAAGTATTAAAGTTTGTTTGTGTAAAGGCTAGTGTCATAGTATCGTATAGATAGTGACTATAAGGGAATTATCGATACTATCGATAGAACTGTAGATTAATTTTAAATTTTACAGCCTTTATAGTATCAAAAACTCCTTTTATACTATCGATTGTTTTTTGGATGGCGCACATTGATATCGATAGTGAGAATGCATCGCTAACGACCAACGATAGTTTCAGCAGCTGTTCAAAAGATCTGCTGCCAGCTTGCACTCCTATCGATTGTAAGAAATCCTCGAAAAAAAAAAAAGCTAAAAGGGAGTTATCGATACTATCGATAGTGCTATCGGTAAATATTTAATTTTACAAATTAAGTTCATCTGACATTAATATCTAATAATTTTAATAGCAGCTAAAAATGATCCATTAATAATATCAAGCTAGTTGCATAAAAAGATCTCGACATTTTCGATGATATTTTAGATTGATTTCTAGGCCTTCAGACAGGGGAGATTTCATGATCGATTCATGAGAAAGAATATAGTAACAATGGTTTCATGAATACCACTTTGATAATCGCTAAAAAAGCAACCGTCGCTTGTTTTCCAGCTCTACAGCCAGGTTACATTCAGCTTACATTCAGATACAGGCCGCAACAATTAAGCCAAGTCTTTTCAAACAATACGCAAGCAATTTACGCTTTCCGCTTGTTTCGATTTGAACAATTACAAGAGAGAAAAATGTCGAAATGCCTCAGTGCGGCAGTTAATTTGAGTTTGCCGCACAATAGTATGTAAGGGCATTGGGTATGGCTAAGGGGGAGGGCAAAGTTAGACGAGGCTTTGCTCCTTAACCCACTCCAAGCACCAGCCAAAGAACAGGCCGCAAACACAAAAGCGCAGCCGAAGGCCCAAAAATGTATTGAAAGTGGCGTAAAACAGCAGCGTTAAGACCGTAAAGGATTTACGGCTCAATTGTTGTGTGTGCGTGCAGAGGGCGAACCAGGAGGAGGAGCAGGAGAACAGGACCTGAAGCTGGAGCAGCAGCAGAAGCTGAAGCTAGAAACAGGAATGGCGAAACACCCTCAAATACAAATGAAAGCCTTTTACAAGCATCGAATGCTAACAAAAGGAGGAAAAACTCATTCATTCATTCCATACCATTCGTAAATGTTATGACCATGCAGACTCCCCGGTACCAGCCAGGATATAGCAGGGAGACCTTATGCCTTCTTCTCCTTGGCTGGGGTCACAGCTTGTTCTGCTGGTGTTTTATGTAGTCACAACGTGTCGCGGGGGCGCGTCTCGGATTTGTTTTGCCTTTTTAAATTGTTCTGCTTCATTTGCTCCGGTTTCATCTGATGGTATAATAAGGCGGCATAAATACATAGGCAGGATTTGAAAAAAATATTATACGCCTTTGCACTTTTAAGTGGCCTGACGTTAACAAAATGCAGCTCACTGAATTGCGTGTGAAAAGCCCAAATTAACGACTCATATTCAGCTTGGAAATGAGTATTCCAGTAAGTTTGAAAAGTTTGTATTTTTGAGAAAACATATGTTTTGAGAATTATATCATATATATTCACCAGGAACGCATTCTACACTACATAACCTATCTATAACACTAGGTTAAAACAAATTCATATTGATTGATTTTGAAGACCTTTTCGATTCGTTGATATTTATTAATTTTAGTTAGTTTTACTAGTGCAAATCCATTTAGGTTTAAAATATGTGTGGGCTTCGACCCATTCATTATTTCATATATCTGTTGGGTTAACTAATTTGCCCTTTACAACCCCACTTATTTGTAAAATCATGTACATTAAAAAACAAAACTGAAAAAAAAGGAAGGAAATTTAACACAGTTTTTCCTTTAACTATTCTGTTTTAGTTATAATGTTCGATTTCTTCTTTAAGTCAATATCATCAATAACATTAGTTAAATTGCCTCTTATTGATTATGAGCAACCACATGAAATTGCAAAATCATGTACATGGAAATTAAACGACCAATCTGTTTTAGTTATAAAGCCTGAGTTCTTGCTTTAGTCAATATTATTGCCTTTTAATGATTGTAAAAAACAACATGGAAAAGCAAAATCATGTATAAGAGAAAGTAAAAAAACTGAAAAGGTTATAAAGGCTGCTATAATTATAAAATTTTGTTTCTTATTTAAGAACCTGTTTTTGATTTATTTTAAATTTTGTACTTAATTTTTGCTGTATGAGCTTGTTGCTTTTTAGCCACTTCTCATCCCCTAAGCGGCCTCACTCGTTGGGTTTGCCTCTAATGAGGTATGGTCTTTGGGGTTGACTGTATCCCAAATTGGGAATGATGCCAGCAGAAACATTATTTTTCATTGGGATTACATTTTTATCGCAATGTCTGACAGGCGGCAGAGGTTTGCTGTCGTCTGAGGCACATTTTATGTGGTTTTCTGTGGTTCGTTCGCTGGGGATTGTCGATTGTATGGGGCGAATTCAAGCGTGATTTTTGCAGCTTAATAATGAGCCTATTGGTTTATTGAAGCGTTTTATTGCTGGGCTGTTAAACAGAAGGCGTGTGGGCAATAAGCTCCATTATATTGGGGGGATGCTTTGGGTGTTATGGTGTGAATGGCTGTGGCCATATGAGTACATTCGTACATACCCCAGCCAATTATTAATATGATCATAACGAGCTAATGCATCAATCTATTGACTAAAATGCAAATCGAGTTAGTAGCATAGAAACTTTTGGCATAAAGTTTGCAGAGCAAAAAAAAAAAATAATCATGAGTAGACAAAATAACTGACATCAAGCAACAAATTGAAGTTGACGTCTCTGCACACGAACAGCTTCATCAATAAGGGAGCGATAGACAGTTACTTGGGAAGGGAAAGATTGTCCTGCTGTTCCTGCTGCGGAAACGGAAGTGCACCCTGTCTACAATGTGTATAATGGCGCATGAATATTTGATTAGCTGGCAGTCTGTCTAATCAAAAATCCCTGCATCAATCAATCTATTGGAAGTATGTTTCAGCCAAAGCACGTAATTGAATGTGATGCGAAAGGGAAATGGAAATGAAAATGTAAAGTAACTTTAGTCACTAGAGTTGGCAAATATCAATATAAAGTACTATCGATGTAATAGTCTTATTTAAATTTAAACAAATATCGATTTTTATACACATTTTACACATAGAAGCAGGCCGCTCCTATAAAAAACTTTGTTTGGCAAATGGAAAGGTGAGAAACGTGTGAAAAATCATGCATGGTTTCATGCAGTGAATAGAAACTGAGATATGAGAGTCGAAATGAATACTTTTTTCGAAACTTAGAAAAGATTTCTCGCTTGCAACATGCAGATACATTAATAAAATTGCAAACATTTTATTTTTCATAAGAATTAATGGTAAAATAGCCAAGGTACAACCAGTTGAGCAGTTTTACATTTCTGATTATAATCAAGTAAATTAATTTAATAATATGAACTGCTGCAGTTTGAACACACCAATCACATGCCATGTTGCTTGTGGGTTCTAGCTTAAGCACCAGGTTAAACGTAATTGCATGCCTCGAATAAAAGTACAAGGCCCCTGAAGCTGAAGCTTAAGCTGAAACTGAGTCCAGCCACGATTTTTTCAAGCCACATGTCACTTTCATTGCTTATTTATTATGTGGCTGCAGTTGATGGCTCATTGGAAGAATTTTTCTTTTGCAAAACTTTTTAATTGAAAAAATGTACATTTCATAGCGATGTTCAAGGTGGGCAGTAGAAGCATCTTTGACGTCACAAGCAAAGGTCACAGGTTATTTTCATTGAAAAGCTGTTTGGCAGACGACTTTGCTTAAATTGTGCCTTGAAAAACATTTAAGATGCTCTCCAAAAATAACTAAAGCAACATTTTTTTATTAAATTTATATGTCCTTGTATATTTTTAAGTATTTTTTGTTTACAAACTACACTTTAGAGAAATTTTTAACAGTAATAACACAATATTAATTGTCATACCTACAACAAGAAACAAGTAAGAACGTTGCAGTCGGATGCACCCGACTGCGATATACTCTTTTTTTCGCCTCTTTGCGGAGTCAGTGGGCGTGGCAATTGAATTTCTGCTCAAATCTTTAAAGTTTTGCCATCAATTAAAATTTGGTTGGGCCTGTTCTACAGGTTTGGGAGAAACAAACATTGCTTGATTGCAAGGCGGGGGTGGGCGTGGCAAAAATATTTTTATCCAATCTATTAAATAGGGCAACAGAATTCAACCTGCAAAATTTGGTGATTCTAGCTAAAGGGGTGGGGGAGATACAGACTTTGCCTATTTGTGGGGGCGGGGGTGGGCGTGGCCGAATTTTTTTTGCCAGATCAATGAAGGATGTGATAAGTAGCCCTTGTGCCAAATTTGGTTACTCTAGCTATAAAACTGTGGAAGATATAGGTTTTTGCGGTTTGTGGGGGAAGGGGTGGGGGTGGGGGGGAGATCTTGACACTTTGTCTGCCTATGGTATATACCAACATGTATACCAAGTTTGGTTGCTCTAGCTTCAAAACTGTGGAAAAAACCTGCGTTCATACGGACAGACGGACAGACGGACGGACAGACGGACATTTCACAAACCCAATATACTCTTTTTTCCTTTTTTTTCAAAAAAGTTAAAAAAAGAGTATAAAAATGAGAGAGGTATTAGTCGATTACACAGAAACTTGGTCATATATAAGAATCTTTTTATTGTCATTTACAAAAAACACATCAAGCAAGGTGTTGCTGCTATTAGAGAAATGAGTCGGCGAAGTTGCGTTTGTCAGATATAAACCAAATGATTTCATACTATGCGAGACTTGATTTTCAACTAGTATGTTACTATGCCAATCGCCTGTCAATATAATATCATTATAGTTGGTAGATATCATGTCTTGTTCCGAAATTACATCGGCGTAAGCAATTGAACGATTGGGTCTGTAAATACAGCCAATTAAAATTTTTGCGGCACATTAAACTCCACTTAATTCTATAAACAGGTACTCAAGTGGACTTACATCAGTCTGCTTAGACTTAAACTTTGCCGTCAATTTATTATTAATGTATGTTGCAACACCTCCAGCATGACCCTCACGATCAGAACGAAACACATTGTATCCGTCACACATAATCATTTGGTCACACATATTGGACAAAAACCACGTTTCAGAAACACAGATGACATTCACATTTGAGTTTACAAACAAATATCTAAACTCTTCTATCTTTTTGATAGAGACCTTTGAGACCTTTGTGTTGTTTGCTTAAGATTCTAATAAGTGCATGACTGTTCGACTGTTGATTTATATTAACCTGCAATTACTTAATTTGAATTTTCCAACCTCCAACCGTGTCTTCCTAATGCAATTCATTATAATTTGAGAGCACGTTGCTCGATTTTCTACACAAAGTCTCGTTAGACTGCGTATCTTCCACTCAACTTGCCCCACCGCACACAAGAGGACAGTTTCCGCAGACGACAGACCGGTTACAGGTTGTGGTTAATGCTATTCCTGTAATTCCTGCAAAGACAACAGTTACAGTTACTCCCAGCGACAACAACAACAACAACAAGAACAACAAAAGGGCGGATGTTAAAATTGCTGCCACGTGACTCCATTGTTGGCGTCACCCACAATGACAACAACAACTGAAGCTAGTTCTAGTCGCACTTTTACTGAGGGGGATTGGCATGGTAGGAGTTGGAATGGTTTGTGGTGGGGGCATCTATAGGCAGATAATGAAAAAAGGATAATAAATTGCATTAAATTTGGCATCATTGTGTGAGTGAACGACGCGTGCTAAGAGGGCTGTTATATCGTTTTGCTTTTATCATGATTGTCGTAAAACCATTTTTATTAATAACATTATGATTGTCATAAGTTGCGTCCAAAGGAAGTGCGCCAAACTGAACACAAATGCTACACAGAGCTCTTTTCTTCTTTTCTGTGATACTAAAGTGTCGTCCATTGTGAATTATATGTACAATATGTGAAAAAGTTTGTTTTTTTTTCTTAAATTTATCTGATTCTGCACCACTTATCCATTTATTGAAGTTCCATTTTTTTTCTATTCATTCGCAAAACCACTCATCTTAGGACTTATACCAATTTATTTTTATTTATTTTCAACTCAGCTAGAAATCTAATTCGTTTGTACTTTTTTCAATCTTCCTAATCTATTTTTATACCCTTGCGGAGAGGGTTTCCTGATCAAATCAAAAGCTGAGTCGAACTAGCCAAGTCCTTCTGTCTGTCCGTTAGTCCTATTTGTTTGTATTCTCTCAGTTATCTGAATGAAACTTGGCACAGATTCTTCCTTTTGCTACAAGCAATACATATATCAGTATCAGCCAGATCGGACCACTGCAACATATGTATAGCTGCTTAAAGCTGTCTTAGTAACAATCGGTTAAGAAATTAGTTTTTGTTTGAAAATTTTGTTTGTTTCTGGAGCCGTCTTTACCGAATTTACTTATTCTACGTTGTAATATCTTTTTGTCGCACTGCCTTTTCCTCTTCCATTTATCTTTGTCTTTCACTCCACGAGAAAGTTTTCAAATATGTTGACAGAACTTCAGCTCTAGGCTGACCATTCGTTCAATCTCACTCACACTTTTTCAAAAACTAATAACGGAAATTGCCGTTACTCTGGGCAACCGGAAGTGCTTACACACTCGAGTTACGAGCTACGAGCTACAGCAACAAAATGACAGTTGAAACTTAAAATATCGTAAAAGCAAAACGAAATGTTCTTAACGGAAATGTACGCAGCTTAAAGCCAAAGTCTTAGTTTTAGCCATTTCATTGCATTTCTAAAAGCGGAAGCCAATAAATGGCAAACCGACACGAATATGCCCAAAAGCAAGTGTCAAGAATTGACACGAATAGGCACAAAAAGCAAATGTAGAAGAATTGCCAAGCATAAAAGATAAAAGCAGTTGAATTTAAATTGCATTCTTTCAATAGATAAGCGAAACGATAACTGAAGTGGGATATGAAGAAACGCAACATCATCAAAATGCTTAGACATTTATTTTTGAAGATAAGTATTTTAGAAGTACTTCAAACTAAGGTTTTGTTCTCCTCACACACAGTTGCACAATCACATTTTATACTTTTGTGGGGCTGTCCAATTTGGTCTTAACTCAATTGACAAGCTGACATAAATACGATAAACCTATTGTCCTATTCGGCGTCATTTCAAAAACATTCGTCGGAAGCTACCAACATACTCAAAACTTTAAACGGCACTTGAGCTTTGTGACAATGATTAACTACCTAACATACGTATTGAAAGTTAATCAAAGAATTCAATATCAAAAAACCGATTAGTGCGACATTCTCTGGAACAACACATTAGTCAACAATTAATTTCGTTGTTTAACAACAATGTTTATGATTTCTTTTTGGGATTGTTGGATCAAAACCGATTAACTTGAGAGCTGTCCAAGTTTTGATAACGAGAGATAGTTAATCAAGGATTTTCTTAGAAAATTAAGCTATTAATATAAACGTAGCCATCATCGGATTAAATTTACATGACTTTGATCTACGATATTCATCATTAAGAATTATGCGATAAGTATGTTTTCAGTTCATAAAGTCGATGAACATATGAAATCGAGTTTCTACTTTCGGCAAGGTTTTGCGGAAATAAATTTCTTCCAAATGTACCCATTTTCAATTATGAACATATTTTTCAGATTGAATTCACATGATTTTGAGCTATTGTTAAATTCACATGACACTTGTATTCAACAAAAATGTACTTCTGCAAAATCTTGTTGAAGTTAAAAACCGAAACACGCCGGTTAAATGTTTCACAACTGTACATGCACTATATAACCCAAAACATGCAAATCTTCTTATTCTAATTCCAAAACTATAATTCCCTTTGTTTAAATTTCAGGATGGAAAGACTCTTTATTATCAATACCAAAGAAATGGCTGTCGTCAGCAGAGTCTGTAGACGAATTTGGATTCCCTGACGTGAGTAAAATTGATTTAACAATTTCGGAAATTTCTTTGCAGTCAGTGTCAAATATTTATACAAGAGCTCAACAAACTTGCTACTGTACTAATTCAAATACAAACACATAAAACATGCACACACACGCAGATACAAAATGAATAGAAAAAAAGATACATATATACATACAGACAGACTAATCCTGTTTGTTATAATTACAAATGCAAATAACGAGCGCTTTTGTATGCCGACAGTCCGCTGGGGCAACCGGAATTGGATTTGGAATTGGGGAGACCAGACAGCCCAGAGCTGAGAGCCCAGGCAACCAGCCTACAGTTCTCATAAGCAAACATTCCAACCCAGCAGCACTCTCCACCCTCTAATACACCACCCCCCCTGCCTCACTCTCACCTGTAAAAGCGCAGCAGCAACCCTCAAAAAACAAAAACCCTCTATATAGAGAGATAGACTTCTGAACAAAAAGCTTAGCGGGTGGGCTGAACGCGGGATGGGGAGGGGCAGAGTAGCTGCAACTTGACTGCTGTCAGACTCAAATGACAGAGTAAAAGTTCAACTAAGTATGTCCGTACTTCAATTGAATACTCGTATCTTAGAGGAATGCCTGCTATGCGTATCTCAATAGCACAGCATACTCAAATAACGCAAATACTTGGACAGATTTTAAGTAGTTTGAAATAAGTAGAACAAACATTGTTCCTTGGCATTAAAAAAAAAGCACTTTAAAGCAATATTGACATTTGCAAAATGTTTTTTAAGTACAAAACTTAAACTTAAATAAACATTTTCTTTTTAATATGAAAAGTATGATTTTCGGGGTAATAATAATTAATATCGGCAGTTTTGATATTTATTATAATTAATAGCGAAAGTGCCTTCGATAGTTTCTAGTATTAACTATAACAATTTCATTGCTTTTCCTTATACCTTTTTTTCATATTAGCTTTCATATTTAGTTTTCGATAGTAAAGACTATTCGTAGTCCTTGTTTTTCATAATATTTATTGTATCATCTATATATCAGTTGCTTTGTTCGCCCTGCTGAATATTTGACTTTGATCAACATTTTCCGCACGTAGGCAAGGATTTTCCACCAAGGCGGTGAATTTTCTGAAAAATAGGTAATTTTTGAATTTGTATGTAGATCTTTCAAAATTAGTTTGAACTTGATCTTATGATAAACAATAATAAGTTTTTCGCAAATTTTTCACATTTCCCGACAAATTTTTTCAAAATCCGTTATTAGTACTCACTTTGAGCATAAGTTAAAGCTACTGTGAATATTTCAGCTTTCTCTCATTTAAGGTTTGGGCAGTGCAGTACTCACCTATTTTATCGCTTGCACACTTTTTAAGTTTACATTTATTAGCTATCAATTCTTTGCAATAACATTATAGAGACGTTTGACTGTAATTCAAAATACAAATGAAGTTTGTTAAACAAACTATTTTTCACTTTGCTGTCAAACAGAAACTTCAGCTTCGATTTATAAATCGATTCAAGTGGTGAACGAAACTTGCTCCAATATGAAATTTGTGTGGGGCCACTGGGGAATTTCAAGAGCAAAGCAGCGAAGAGTTCTCAATTGAAGTTGTTCGTGACAAGGAAAAGTAAATGTTAAAAGAAATGTCAAACAGCCAGCAGCATAAGATTGGGCGTAACTCCCCATTGCAACACGCCCCCAAATGTCAGATTCATGCCATTCCAATTTTTGTTGCGTTGCGTTCCCTTTTTCTTTTTTCTTTTATATTCTTTTTTATTTCTTGTGATTTGAAATTTGGGTCCCTAGAGTATATATTTTTTTGTGAGCTGGTGCTGCTGGTGTTACTGTTGAGTGGCAGGGACAGAAACAGGGTTTTTGTATTTTAACTGCTATAATGTTGTGCATACAAATGAGCAAAAGGGTGAAAAAAAAATAAACATTGCACTGTTCAGCAAAATTAATATATTCCCAATTTTGGACACTTTTTAATAACTTTAACAAATTTCCAACAGTTAACATTAAAAGTTAAAAGTTGAGCTTCATAAAAACATACTAGGACGTAGAGCAGGTAAATTTGGTTGAGATAACTTGAGAAACAAAAAAGTATTTTAATCAAAAGCTATGAGAATTTTTTCGAATTTGATGAAATTTTTGTCAATATGTCTAGAAGGTTCTTAAACTTAAATAAAATGAGTTTGGTCGAGTTATTTTAAAAAGAAAAGAGGTTTCTATGCATATCATTTTTTAACTGATTGTTCTAATGGCAGCTATAAGAAGTTGTGGTCCGATTTTGATGAAATTTTGTAAACATGTTTAGATAATGCTAAAACTCAACTTGGTAAGTTTGGTCGAGCTATCTTAAAAAATCAAAATTTTCGACCGATCGTTCCTATGGCAGCTATATGCTATATTGGTCCAATCATATTCATTGATTGCAGCAAAAAGAAGCAGCTGTGCCAAGTTTCACCAAGATAGCATTACAACTGAGAGACTAGTTCGCATATTAACAGACGGAGAAACGGACATATTGTCGAACGAACCGACAGACATGGCTAGTTCGACACGACTGTACTCAAAACTATCGATAGTACCGATGTCATCGAATATAAACACTTTAAACTTTTGAGCTGCATCACAAACGATAGTATTTAAAGCACGATAAACATTTGAGCTCTTAAAAGTTTGTAGACTAGGGTAATTTAAGGAAAATACAATTTCAAGTCAGTTGAGCCAAAACCGAACCCTTTCCTTTTTTTCATTCTTGCTTTCCTCGTTTTTACCCCCTTTTAGACGCTACCAAAGGTACCTGTCCCACCACTGGAACAAACGATGGCTGACTATGTGCTCGCCTTGGAGCCGATCACAACGGCGGCGCAGCTGGAGCGGACCAAGGGCATCATCAAGCAGTTCATGTCGCCGCAGGGATTGGGTGCACGGCTGCATCAGCACCTGGTGGACAAACGCGAGGCGGAGGATAATTGGGTGAGCTTTTCATATTGTTTGCGGTTGTATATTTGTATATATTCTATAATATATATATATATATATATATATATGAAGAAAACTTTATTCAATTTCAATTCAATTCAAAAACAAACAAAGATGAATTTAAGGTGCAACTGGTGGACCAGTGGCAATGGTGCCAACTGTGGGGGCTGGTGTTGGTGGTGCGGGCACATTGGGATCATTGGGGGATGGTGGCTGTGGCACTGCAATGGTGGTGCCGGTACTTCCATCACTAGGACCAGGAGAACTAGTCGTGCCATCAACGGGTGGTCCCGGGAACGCTGTTGTTGTTGACGCAGTTGTTTTCGGTGTGGTAACAGTTGTTGACTTTGTAGTTGCCACCGTGGTGGCTTTGGTTGTCTCAGCGGCAATGGCCTGACACTTAAGACCCATGGTCAGATCGGAGCAGGGTGCGGCAGGCAAGTAGTCGGCACAGGTGGTGCACTCTTGAAAGACATTGGTGAAGTAGCCCGTTGGTTGCTTACACTGGTACAGTACTGGTTTCATTGTAGTACAGTTATAGTACATCGTAATATCAGCATAATATGGCAGCCTAACCCCTGGCTTGCCCTGCAAACAGACGGGTACAATATCCTCCGTATAGGCAGGCGGGTTGCAAGAATCCTGTGCCTGGACGCTTATGGCCAACAGTCCGATGACTGCGAGTAGAACTAGAATAGAACATTAATTTGAAATTATTAACTGTTAATCATGCCTGTTCTAAATGACGAAAACTTTTCAATACGCATAGTTTTTGATTTTGTATTATTGTTTTCGGATAAAAAAGTAATGTTTCTACCTTTTTAAAGACAACTTCAAATTTCTGTAAATAACTTCTTCTTAACTGAAACTTCTTATTCAACTGTAACAAAAGCAAAACTTTTGAATCGAAATTTCTAATGATATTTGGAATTTAAAAATAACCGGTAATAACAATGAGGAACACACCTGAATGTTATATAATAGAAAGTTAATCACCTCGTGCAATCTTTTTGAAAACATCCCCTTCTTAAAGCTCCTTTATATATATTCTCTTAAGACTCCTAACTTTGATAAAACTAACTTTTCGAGTATACTGCGAGCTTTAAACTATATTCTACCATCAACCATCATCTGGAACTGAGTTTATTTTATCAATCTGGCTTATTTCAAATATTTAGAAGTATTCTTCAAATATTGTTTTCATACTCCTAACTAAACAGGAACGGCTTTATCTTCACCCACTCCTATGCATACAGGATTTCGAGTTATTGGGTTCGATTTTAGTAGGCCTAGAATCACTTTGTAATGAAGATTTTGTAGAAAACCAAAAAATCTATGCTCAACCTCTAGCTGTACTTAATTTCATTCACAAATGCCAGAATTTTCATTTGATTAGAACTCCCAACTTAAGGATTAAGGACTTAAGGACTGCGCCTATATCTCCTTAGTCACTCTAATTTGTCGTCAATCCATTGGTTTTAAAGTTTCAAAATGATCAATTGGAACTTTCCAGTTTAATAAATTTTCTCTTTGATGGTATTTTCATCCTTTATGAAAATTGTTCCGTTTGGTGGACTTTTCATCATGCATGGTGGACGAACTATCTCCAATTTGTTTGTATTTGCACTTGAATCCTTTAATCCTGTTTTTTGCTTACCGGCTTTCATATTGCTGCTGGGGTTTTTCTGCTTCTAGAATTCTAGAATTAAACGATCTCGCTGGTATTTGTTGGCCTGGCGAATACTAACTGACTCCAGATAGACTGCAGCTCAGGCCTTTTATGGCTCTTGTGGTTTGGTTCTTGGTTTTTTGGTTCTTGTTAAACATTTTGTAATCAGCTAGCTCGTCTAGATTAATACATGTCTTGTCAAAGTCAAAGTTAGGCAGTTAGGCAGGCAGGCAGGGCGGGCCTTGTGCCAAAATTAAAAATTATAATGAAAATCATAATCAAAGTGGCAAACGTCTAACGGACTAATTGAAATGCGTTTTAGGCTGCCGCAAGCCAACCAAACTTGTTCTCTATGTAACCTAGTGGTAATCTTTGTCATTGCCATGCTACGCAGATAACGTTTGAAAACAAACTACAGACGTAATGATTGAATAATCGGTATACAAGACTTTCAAACTAACAGCTGTTTGTTTGGTAGTTCCCCATACAGTGGTCGAAATCAAACATTCCTAAAATAAAATAAATCATTTATAAAAATGGACATCATAGGAAGATATTAAACTATATAGTCCAATCAAGTCCTCGTGTAAAAAGTATTCAGAAAGCAAAAATAAGACAACTTTATTTGAAAACAATCTAGTTTCGAAAAGATACAAAATAAAAAGTAATCGATAATGAAAATTGTATAATGTTTTACATCTAATTTTAGATCAATAAATTTAGATAAATTTTAATTTATGATTGACCGAACTATATTAACTTAAACCGATTAGTTTCTATATCTGGAAGGAAACTAAAGATATGATGAGAATATATATTTACTTATTTACAACCAGCTTCAAGTTATTTTATTTGAATAAGAACTAAAGAAACTAAATAAGTACGCTTAGTCCTTTATAGGGAAAGGAAATACTTAACTATATTTGAAAGAGGAACTAGAATTCCCACCTCTATTAATGACCAAATTTTAAACCTTTCTTATAGTATAATAAGCTTAAGCTTGTAATAATTTTGAATTTTTTGCAATATTTATTTTTCGGAATTTTTAAGCTCTGTGCATTCTTCATTATCCTTTATTCATTTTTCATTTCCATTCCTCCTTATTCCCCAATGTCATATCATATCAATTACCATGGCTACCTAATCATCTTTAAATAGTAGTGTTTATAGGTATATCACAGCGTTTAGACAAACAATTACTTCTTATCATCATATTTCCGCTCAATTTTTATCTTCAGCTTCAGTTGGTAATAACATTCATATCGCATCCACGTCTTTATTCATATATATATATATATATATATATATATATATGTTATGTATGTGCTTCTACGTGATAACTAAAGGCGTTCTATTTCTTCGGAAATGTGTTAGATACTACAATAATAACGGAAGAGAAACAAATTCCGCAGCATTGTTCGTTAAATAAGATATTAATAAAAAAAAAGGTATATTGGAGTTAGAAAAGCCGAAAATTTATTTGTATAATGTAAAAAGATAAAGTCTTTAAATGATGGAGATAGACTAAGGGAAAAAATTTGGAGCACATGCCGCAAATCTCTAAAATATTTGTATTTTCTCGATCCCCCCTTTCCCGGATTCCGTTGGAATACCACTACTAATTTATTACATTGTATTCAAAATCGAAAGAAAACTCATATGGGTTACTGTAAAATCAGTGAAGGGTATCTGCTTGTCGTGCACTCCCGACAAGTCACAAGTCACAAATATCAATCAATTCAAAGTGCGGTTTTCAATGTTATTCACATTGAACGACAAGAGAACAATTTACTAATAGATTTATTCAATCAAGACAACATCATCATTATGTTATCTGGGTTTTCCTTTTAATGGAACTCAAAGAACTTGAACTCGAGTTCGAACTTCAACTTCCTACTACATATATAATATAACCAATGAAATATTTGTAAAAGTCAAAACTGATTGCAGTTAGATATTTATTTGATGTTATTCAGAGTTTTGAATGAAATTCCGCTTGTTAAACATTAAGTTGGGCTGTGTAGTTTTAAAAAAAGAATTGGAGAGCTTTTGGATGCTACATTTAAGCTGAAGGCTTCTTCTCGTTCTTGCTGGGTGGAGTAGGCTTCTTCGCGGCCTTGGCAGGTACTGGAGCCGATGGTTTTTTGGGTGCAGCCTTGGCTGGCGCCGGAACTGAGGGCTTCTTGGGTGCACCTGGTTTAAGTGGCATTGGAACGGGCTTCTTGCCTGGAGAGGGTGCATCGACGACAACGGTGGGTGGGGTTGGTGGCTCAGTGGATGGTGTGGGTGGAGTGGGATCCATTGGCTGGGCGTTTGATACCTCATGATGTTCCTGATGCTCATGCTCGACCAGATGTGGCTCATGTGGTCCCTGACCAATCAATGGTGGTGAATCGGGAATAAGATGTGTGGTTATGGGCGCTGCTGTGGGCAACACATCCATAGGTGGAGCGGGCACATAGAGCGCTGGAGCAGAGCACTGTTGCAGCACAAAGGTGAAGACCTGTCCGGCGGGACAGTGTACGGTCAGCTGGCTGCCATAAACACTCTGGCAGACGTAGTACTCCGAGTTGCTATAATAGCTGGGCCAGCGTATGCCAACCTCATCACGGGTGCACTGCAGCTTGTAGTCGACGCGTGCCTGGGACAGGGCCAACAGGCTAAGCAGGGTCAGAGCGAACACTAAAAGAAAGAGGGATCGATTTATGACATTTAAGTAGAGCAGATCCTGCGTTGCTCACCTTTCATCTTTGGGCTGTGCGTTGGGGTAAACTGAGCTATCCGTTAATGTTAGATGAAACTGTTGTACTGATTTCAAATAGCTGCCATTGCCATTATTTATACTACATCAAAAGCTTGCATCTTATCAATGATCTTTGATCAAAGATGCCTTATCAGTCCATTCGAGGAATACCTGTGATAAGAACTCTGCTCTTAAGTGAGCCCAGCATTCGTAACTGCCACACCCAGACGCGCCTCAATGTTCGTACTAGTCAATTGGGGGTTCAGCACTAATTGAATTTGTATCTGTCTCAAAAAAGTATGTCATTTTCCATTAACAGCCTACAACCTTTGCGGGGTTCGTATTCCTGGGCAACCTGACATTTCCGGAAATAAAGTTTCACGCAGAAATAGAAGACTTCCTAAGCATTCATATACAGCCAGTGAAATGAGTTGCCTAAAACACCATTTTTGGAAAAGAAAAACTAGACTTAAGTCCAAGGAAAATCTTCTTTATTCTGTCAAAAAAGACACCATAAAAACAAGGCAATTTTGTTGGTCATTTTAATCCTTTTTTATTGAATTCTATATCTTAAAGTTAGAGAAAAGCGCCTTGAATTTAGCGAAAACAAACTAGATTCAAGTCCAAAAATAATCTTCCATAATCTTATAAAAAAAAGAAAAAAGAGTATATTCGGTTTGTAAAATGTCCGTCAGTCCATCTGTATTTACGCAGTTTTTTTCTACCTATGGTATATGTCAACATATATACCAAGTTTGGATGCTCTAGCTTCAAAACTGTGGAAAACAAACTGCCCACAAGCCCAATATTCTCAAAATTTCCAAAAAAATTAAAAGTAGAGTATAATTACGTCTTTTCCACAAGTGAATCAACTGATTAATAAAAATCCAACCAATTTAAAACAGGCATATTACTACTGGCTCAACGATATGTACATGAATGTGAGGATTCCGCTGCCCATCAACTCGAATCCTGGCATGGTGTTCCCACCGCGTTGTTTCAAGACTGTGCACGATGTGGCCCACTTTGCGGCACGCCTGCTGGATGGCTTAGTTGACCATAAGGAGATGCTGGATAGTGGAGAGCTGCCGTTGGAGCGTGCCGCCTCGCGAGAGAAGCATCAGCCGCTGTGCATGGCACAATATTATCGTCTGCTGGGCTCCTGTCGTCGTCCTGGCGTTGAGCGGGACTCACAGTATTTGCCGAAGCGGGAACAGCCCAAGGACAGCGATGAGGATCGCCATGTGGTTGTCATCTGCCGCAATCAGATGTACTGTGTGGTGCTCCAAGCCAACGATCGTGGCAAACTCTCCGAAAGTGAGATCTCCTCTCAGATACTCTATGTGTTGAGCGATGCGCAGTGTCTGTCCGGCAAACCGCTGCCCATTGGACTGCTGACGGCAGAGCCAAGGACACGCTGGGCCCAGGATCGTGAGCAACTGCAGCTGGATGAGCGCAATCAACGCAATCTCGAACTGATTGAGACCGCTCTGGTGGTGCTCTGTCTGGACGAACCATTGCCTCCCAATTTCAATGCACGTGGCTTTACTGGCGCCACGCCCACTCTGCACATGGCAGGGGATCGGGATGAGACCAATATGGCACACGAAATGATCCATGGCGGCGGCAGCGAGTTCAACTCTGGCAATCGTTGGTTCGACAAGACCATGCAGGTGGGTAATAATATAAGTTGAAAGGCAATCGATAGCATTTGCGATGCTGTCAATATCTTTCTATTGAGTCACTATCGAGGTTTTTTTACTATCGAATCGGATTGGATTGAACAATGCATTCGAATAATTTGAGAGATGTTTAAGTATTTCTGTTTCTGGCAAAATGTTTAAAGGAACAAGTAAGAATACTCTAGTCGAGTGTGCCCGACTACGAGACTCCCTGCTCCCAACTTGCATTTCAAGCAGTTCAGCGGCAACACAAGCAAGCAGTGCACTTAACTCGTAAGCTGCTTGTCAAACTGTTGTTGCTGCCAGCTGAGACGGGCGTAATAGATTCTTCTATAACTTTTGTGCTATTTATCCGATCGTGTTGAAATTTACACATCCGAAAGACATTGATTAATACCTGTGTACAAAAAATCAAAGCTTTATCTTTAAAATTGTGGCTGTGGGAGTCTTTTGCGAATTGCGGGGGTGCGGGGGGGTGCATCCGAAATTTGAAATAAACTTGATCTGCGTATGGTATACAGGAACCATCATGCCAAGTTTGGTGTCTCTAGCTCTTATAGTCTCTGAGATCTGTGTGTTCATACGGACAGACGAACAGACGGACAGACAGACAGACGGACAGACAGACGGACATGGCTAGTTCGTCTCGGCTGTTGAGCCTGATCAAGAATATATATAGTTTATATAGTCGGAAATGCCTCCTTCTGTCTGTTACACGCATTTGCAGTACTTTATAACTCCCTTTTTCCCATTTTTAATGGGAACAGGGTGTAAAAACAGTTGTTAAAACATAAAAAAGCGAATCCGAATAAATTCAATATTTGCTACTGAATGTTGTCGATAGTATCGATAGTTCAAACAATTAGTTGAGTGGTTAATAAACTGCATTTCTGTTTTCTTATTCAGCTCATAATCTGCACAGATGGCAGCTGGGGTCTCTGCTACGAGCACTCCACCTCCGAAGGCATTGCAGTGGTGCAGCTGCTCGAGAAGATCTACAAAAATATTGTGGACCATCCCACTGATGACAATGGCTTGCCTCAGCATCATTTGCCACCACCCGAGCGTCTGGAGTGGCATGTGGATGAAAAGGTGCAGCAAAGATTTGGTCAGGCATCAATCACCGTGGACAAGGCTATTGATAATTTGGATTTTTATGTTTATCGCTACAAGGGCTATGGCAAGAACTTTGTCAAATCCTGCCAGGTCAGTCCGGATGTGTATATACAGCTGGCACTCCAGCTGGCCCACTACAAGTGAGTATATTGAAGACATGACAAACTGAATACAGGTAGTTTTCAAGGCACATCAACTTTGTAATCATCTTTATTACACAGACTTTATGGCCATTTGGTGGCCACCTATGAGAGTGCTTCCACCAGACGCTTCCTGCACGTAAGCCGTGTCCTTTCAAAAGTTATTTCCACACCTATTAATCTCATATTTTTAATAGGGTCGTGTGGATTGCATACGTGCCGCCAGCTCGGAGGCTTTGGAGTGGGCCAAGGCCATGTGTCAGGGAGAGGGGGCAAATGTGCCACTCGAGAGCGATCGCGAGGAGGATGATGAGGATGCTCGCAAAGTCAAATTTAGCATTTATAGCGTGAGTACCAATCTCCATTTTGCGGAATCGAAATTTTTTTTAATTTTCAAAATTTATATTTCAATTCGTAACAATACAATTGAAATCACATTATCTTAATCTAACAGAAGGACCATCTCCTGGAGCTTTTCCGCTGTGCCGTCGCACGCCAGACTGAGGTCATGGTTAAGAATATTTTGGGCAGTGGCATTGATATACCCTTGCTAGGCTTACGCGAGGCTTGCCTGGAGGTCACCGGCGATCTGCATGATCTATTTAACGACGAGTCTTACAAAATATCGCAATGCTTTTTGCTGTCCACCAGTCAGGTATCATCCTGCTGCTCCTCTATCTCTCAGTTATCCACAGGCTACTCAGGCACCAAGCACCCAGCACCAAGCACCTTTCATTTATATAAGTCTCTTTTGCACCGTATATTGTACTATATTATCTATCTGTCTAGTTTTTGCACCACAGCACCACCAGCTCCACAAGTAAGCCACTAAATTTAATCAATTAAGTAGAAAATGTAGCTGAAAAACAATCGAAATCTTTGACGGTTAATTTTTTTGAAAAATCGAAAATCGCTGAAATTTACAAGCCTATTATTTTCGATGAAAAAAATTAATAATTTTCGATGAAAAAAATTAATAATTTTCAAGTTTTTAAAAACTATTTATTCATAGTTAGCTTTCATCAATCATTAATTAATGCATAATTTGTGCTTATTCATCATATTTGACTGCTTATGTAAAATTTCAAAGCACAGTTTTTACATATTAATGCATAAATTATGCTTATTTATTCACAATTTTTACATTTCAATGTACATTTTATGATTACTTATGCAAAAATGATGACTATTTTATGCACAATTTTCACCTAAATTCAAAATTCATGATATGTTATTCTTGGTTCGATTTCATTCATAATTTGTACATAAATCATACCTAATATGACAGGACAGCGTTCTCTCAGTCTACTATCGATAATATCGATAACATAAACGGTTCGATTGTTTTCCAGCTCTAGTAGTACCTACGCTTTTCTAATTTGAATCGAACGATGATTCACAAAGGGTCTTATTATTCACATCTATCTCCTTTAATAGGTCGCCTGTAGCACGGACAGCTTTATGGGTTATGGCCCGGTAACGCCGCGGGGCTATGGCTGCTCCTATAATCCTCAGCCAGAGCAGATAGTGTTCTGCGTATCGGCATTCTATGCTTGCGAGGATACGAGTGCATCGCGATATGCCAAATCGTTGCAGGACTCGTTGGACATAATGCGTGATCTGCTGCAGAATTAATCAAAATAATGGAATATGGAATATTGATAAACCAAACAAAATGAAAACATATCAGTAAATGTACCTTAGCAACAATTGATCCTTGAAGATACTCGAGAGGATTCACAACTATATAAATATATATATATATATATATATATATATATATGTAAATGTAAACTGTAGTTAACTAGCGTCCACATGACGTCATCAGTACATCAACTCGTTACATTTATAATAGTATACAATTCATGACGATCAATTGATGTCAATCTATCAATCATTGTACTCGCAATCATATATATATATACATTATATATTGAAAACTGTGCAAACTGCAACTCATTCGCTTTACCTAACCATAACCATACCTTAACTAAAAAAATAATTAACTACTTAGTAGATATATATATATATATGTATATATGTATACTCTAGTCAATTAAATGTTTTAGAGCAATTTTATGCGCAATTGTTAGTGCTGTTAAATTAAATGTGTTAAATTATGCAATATTATATATATATCTATACTATATATGTTACTAGTAGCTGTGTTAACTTGACTAATATATGCGGTTTGGAATATACACGGAACTTTGTCACCAAAAACTTATGTTAAATAATATTTTTTAAAAATGTTGACTTTAGTCACAATTCACAAAAAACTTTTAAATTTTTGTCAGATCTCATTTTGCCTATAAAAAAGTTTTAATTTGTTCAAAATTTTATTTTTAATCTTTTAACTTACTTTATAAAATTTGTAAGAATTTGAAAAAATTCACTTTTGCTCCGTGTGCCGCTTTACTTACAGTTCCATACAACATGTTATAAATAAATTCCATACATGAACACACCATTTTGGTAATGAAGCTATCAAAAATACAATTTATTGGTTAATGTTAGATTTTTTTTTAATTCAAAAGTGGTTAAAAATGTTCAAAAATACAATTTATTGGTTAAAGTTTGGAATTAAACGTTTAGTTTTTAATAGCTATTAACTAAACAATAACTAAACTATAGTTTCTCCATATATTTCATTCCGCATACATTAGCATATACTATTTGACTGTACTTCTTGTAATTAAATTTGTTTAGCCCAATATTATGCCATACCACACATTTTGGCCGCCACTGTAGCACGCCGCTCAAAAGTATGCAATACTTTTTGTTCAATGTTGTGTTAGATGAAATGTTATTAAAAATGATAAATATATAAATCAAAGGCATATTTGAAACATATTAAATATGCCAAGCTTGTTAAAACTGTCCATTTTGTTGCTGTTTCAACATAAAAAAGAATAAGGTAAAGTTAAATATAGTACTTATATATAGATATATATGATATGTTATCAAGATCGAGAAAAGTAAATATATCAAAAGTAAATGCTTTTTAACTATTGTTAATGTTGAAATTATGTTGTAAAGCAAATATTATGAATCATTGTACGTAAATAGACTTGAGACGTAACAATACATATCAATAAATTTATATATATATACATATATACTCGTATATTCCATATACTAAAAAAAAAAAAAAACATATCAAACGAATGAACGAATATTAATATATTATTTGAAAATGAAGAAATATATATATATATATATTTTAACTATATTATGCTACATGAATATCTGTTGTTGTTTTGTAGTGATTTAATCAATTCTTCAAATATGTTATACATCTAATCTATATGAAAATATACCAATATGTTAAATACGGAAATGTTGAAAAAGAAACAGTTACAAAAAAAGTATGGGAAATATAATATAAACTCTAACTAGTTGCTGTGTTCATTGTTGCTATATATGTATTTGTTAAAAAAAAACTGTTATAAGCCCCCATCTAAAACTATCCTATAACTGATCTATACGCTGTACACCCGTTTAGTTGAATTCGTTTCAATGTTGATGCATGCAAAAAAAAATCACAATAATAAATGAAAACATTGCATTGAAAACCCAACAACAATCTACTTTCTTGACCTACAAATCTACATATAGATATATATGTATAGCCTGTACATATATAAAGAACGGGAGACGACAAATTTGCAAACATACACACGTTCAAGTTAAATAGTATGTGTCATAGATATTAGCTTTTAGTTCCAAGAACTAGAAATAACGCATATCCAATATTTTATTTATTCCGGTTAAAGATAAGCGCCAGCCCGATAAACCACTTGATTAATAAATATTTTCAATTAATTAAAAATAGTATAGAAAAAAACAAATTCATGGAAAATCACGCAGCATATAAGAGGCGAAAATCAAACGAGTAACCAAATAGTTATTCAAAGACAGCCAAAATGAAACGTAAGTTCAACAAAAATTCGAATTTAAGCATCAAAGTTTTTACTAAATGGCAAATTTGTAGTTTTCCAACTGTTGCTGAGCCTTTTCTTGGCTATCCTGCTGTGCTCTGTGCCACTGATCCGTGCCCAGGATGTCCCAGCTATTCCAACAGCAGCTCCAACCCCACCCAATGGCGCCCCTGGTGCCGCTGACGGACCCCCAGCACCCCCCATGGTGGCAACCACAGTGAACCAACCACCTGAAAATACTGAATATCCCAACTATGCTGGCAAATAAGTTGAAAGTTCATAAATGAATATACAGCCAAAAATATTTGATAATTTTGAAGTTTAACTTAAACAAATGATGCAATTAAACTGAATAACGAGTAAAAATTTAAAATAAATCTGTCATTAATTTGAAATATTGTGTGTGTTCTAAGTCGATTTACAATCGAGCTGACAGAATATGGATATGCACAGTTGCATTTCATCAAGAATTGAATATTGTTAAGGGATTAAGTTTACTAGATTAAAGGCAATACGAAAGTTTTGAAAGCTTTCATAAACTTCACGTCAAAGCTATCAATTATATCATGGACTCAAAATTTCAATTATCCAATCATCATAAATTTAAATAGTTCTGAATAGAAAAACATTCAATAAGTATTGAAAAAACCCACATTACTTTTTAGCCTAAAAGATAACAAAAAATCGATACTATCGATATTGACATCAATATTTCATTATATATTTATTGTCCAACATAAAACTAGTCGCAAGTCCGATTTTGGCCGATTTAACATAAATTATACAATCCATAAAAGCTTATACACATAAGTGTGTACGTGTATGTATATATGCAATGGAATCAAAGACATAAGGTCCACGTTTTTTAATGTTCAAGTTTAATTTAACAATCACTTTAACATGTTACCAAATTAATTTCTTTTACAAGTCTCACGTTTGCTAATTTGCCATGAAGGCTGTTGATTTATGACAAAATATTAAAACAGTTTTGCCACTTGGTACGAATGGCAGCACGATATTGACAACTCGTCGTTGAGGTGTTGCCAACTCGTCATTGAAATGTTGCCAGCTTGTCGTTTAGATGCTGCCGACTTATCGAAAAAAAGGTGCTGCCAGAATTGTTTACAATTTCAACATTTCGTTGACAATTATTTAATGTTTAATATTAACTAACATGAACTTCGACATGAACTTGATTAAAACAATCCTTGGAAATTTCGTTAGCTAATTTAGTACCCACAGAAACTTAGCTCTGTGCCACGTTGCGTCGAAAGGAGCCCCGCATCTGAGCCTGCAGCTGCTCGCTGCTCCACTCTTCATCGCGTCCAGACTGCAAGATAAATATAGAATTAATTAGATGGATACTTTTAGATGCTTTTACTGCCTCGACTTACCTTGCAAAAGTTCTGTTCGAGCAGCTCAATTGCTGACAAACGCTCCTTGGGATCGTGCTGCAAGCAATTATCAATAAAGTCGTGTCCCTCCTGCGAGAGACTCTCCGGAGCCTGCGGCTTCTCGCCCATGCCCACTTTGAACATGATTTGGAAATTGGAATCAAACTGTGCCCAGGGACGCTAGATAAGGGAGACGCAAGCAAGATTATAGAATTATTAAGATTGTATTTATAAAAAATAATTTGCTTATAAATAAATCTTGCAAAGATTACACACAATAAACTTAATTGTCGACACGTTTTCTATATTACTATTATCCTTGACTATCTATCCTCTTAAACCACTTTCTTGACTATCTATCCTCTTAAACAACTTTCAGATCTGTGACATTTTAAGTTTATACGATCTGTTTGGATTATGACTTTCTTGTCGAACGTGAAAGCCAGAACTGGGCTATTTCATAAAATTCAAAGTTTAAATTGTCCCCCATTCAAGGCATACCTCAGAAATAACTCCATCGACTTGAAACAGGAAGGTCAGTAATATTTGAGAAGTTCGAAATTTAAGTTTGTGCTCATAAACGAAGTCTTCATCTTTTTTTTTTCGCAAAAAAATAGGTTGTTGTTAAATTTGCTATTGTCAAAAGTAATGCGCAATCGAAAAATTGTCCATATTTTAGATAATAGCTATCTAATGATATGTCATACTATATAAACTGTTTATCTAAAGAAAACGTGTGCCAACTGGAGCGACATTCCCCAACGAAATGTGGTCGAAATAAACGCCTTTAAATACTTTAGCTATCTTGACATTTTTGGGTCGAAACATTTAACGCCCACCTTCACAATCCAGAAAGCTATTCGATTGCTCCATAGGAGTTCTTATCTAACTTAACAGTTATCAGCACATAGCTTACCTTGCCGGAGGCCATCTCGACGACAACACAGCCGACAGACCAGATATCAGCGAGGCGACCATGGCCATCGCTATTAGTCTTTGTGAAGACCTCGGGCGCCATGTAGGCCTGGGTGCCCACATAGCCTTGAAGTTCACCAGGCACCGTGGTATGAGCCTGAATCTTGACGGCAGAGCCAAAGTCACCCAACTTTAAGCTGTTGCTGCCATCGACGAGAAAGATGTTGGCCGTCTTGATGTCCCGATGGACAATGCCATGTTTGTGCAGCTCGGCAACTCCCGAGAGCAGCTGAGCAGTGAAGCGGCGGGATAAGGCTTCGGGCAGACCGCCGGTTAGCTCAACCAAAGACTCCAAAGTGCCCTCGGAGCAGAGTTCCATAAAGATAAGCAACTCCTCGCGATGCACCTCAATGCCATAATAACGCACCAGATTCTTATGCTTAATGCCCTCCAAAATCTTCAGCTCCTCGGCGACATTCTTCAAGGCACGCGTCTCGCCCGGCTGTATGGCAATCTCCTTCATGGCCATCAGCTCACCCGTATTACTGTTGACCGCCGTGTAGACCTTGCCAAAGCGTCCTTGTCCAATCTTGATGCCCCGATGCCAGCGGAAATTGACGCTGCGTGCGCGTATTTGCACCTTGTCGCAGGAATTTAGCGCCTTTACCTGACCAATTAGACGACGCTCGCGTAGATGCTCCTCGAGATCAAGATCCAAGCGATTGACAGCATCCCTCACGCGCTCGTGCCGAGAGGCCAAAGGTGTGCACACGCTTTTGCTGGAGTTGCTGCTACTAATGGGTGGCGTTTGTGGCACCAGCAGACGCAGTTCACCATTGTGCGGCGCCTCCACAAAGTCCGTGCTATCCACAGAACTATAAGTAGCCGAGTTCTGCTGCAGCAGCTCCTCCTTCAAACTAAACTGCGGATGGAGCAGCTTATTATACTGCGGCGATTGCAGAGGCGGCGTATTGGGATTAACCACAACACCCGCGGACATGGGCGTGCGTGTGGGCGTGCGACTGCGACTGGTGGCCGGCGAGGAGGTCTTCCTGGTGCGTGGCGAGGCCTTCTTGCGTGCCACCTTCTCCGGCTCGGAGGTAATGCCTATGACATGTGAGATGCAACGATCCATTTGTTGCTTCAGTTCTTCAAACTGACGATCATCCAGATGTTGTGTTATTTGAAGATCGCAGGCAAGCATCAAAAACTCCAGACCTTGTGAAGCCCAGCGTGGACGCATGCCACGTCCACGCTCGCAACGCTCCATGACAAACTGCATCCACATTTTGGCATAGGCAATGATGCCCAGGGCCAGATCCACCGTATGCGAGCTATCCTTTTGATCCATTATACGCTGCTCAAACAGCCGTATGACATCCTTGTGATACTCGAAACCAAATTTATAGCCCTGATGCAGTATCTCGCGTGTGCGCGATAAGACTGCCAAACGATCCTGCTCATCCAGATCCTGTAGGTTGCTTAGACCACAACGCCGTTGCACACCCTTGATGATGTCTGTTAGTTTATTGCGCACCTCGAGCACATCATGTTGCAGCAGCTTGAATGCTGCCTTGACATCCGAGCAAATGAAATCATGCTGATGATTAGCCACATCGTGTTCGTAGTGCTCCCGATGAAAGTCTGTGGTTTCCACATCCCTACAAAAAGTCTTGGCAAAGAAGAGCACCTTAATGGAACGTTCCCTTTCGACAGTTAACAAAGCTTGTGTTTCACGACAAATGGTCAGAAGTTGCCACTTGAGCTCCTCATTGTCATTGCTGTGCGTGGTGGACACAATTTGTTCATCCAGCTCGGTGGAACGTTGCACCAGGCGTTCGGAAATGCTGCGCAAAAGTTTGCTGATGATGCCACAGAACTTTTGTGAGGCCAAAGTATGCATGCCTTTGATCATGGGACTGATTAGCTTCGTGAACATCCATTCCTTTTCCAAAACAGATTTCTGATTCGTTTCCGGCACTGCTACCAAGACTAGCTGATCTATATAATCCAGATATAGCTCAAAAGTCTTGCGCACCGTTGCATCATACTGATTGAGTATGTTGATGTAGTTGCCCAGCTCCGTTTCATTCTCGGTTAGAGCTGTGGTAATGTGCCGCTGATAGCGCTCCCGATGTGTCAAAGCCAAGGTAAGACCCTCACGCAGCTCCTTCATCAGCTGCTCGAGGCTCAGAGGATTGGGTCGCACTGGACGCGTCTCCAGGCGCATGCGTAGAAACTCGTGCATAAACTGTAAGGGTATGCCGCTGAGGAACACAAATGTGGGTATATATGAGGGCAGATTTATCGATTGCGCCTCCTCACTCCAATAGCCATAAGTGCGCAGCTCGATAACCTGTTCGCGACTTATCTGCGGATCCATGCAGGGCACATCTCGTCGATCCGTTGTTGCTGCATCCGCATCCAGCTCAAAGTCCTCCAAATCCTCCGCACCCGGCTTCTCCAGCGCTATATGAGCCTTGTATAGCGCCACCGTATGCAACTGGTGCAGAAATGCCAATGATTTGGCCAATCCCCGGCACTTGAGCACATTCTCAATGAACTTGCGATACAGTCCCGAGGACTGCGCCTCCCCGTTGCAATCGTTGCTCGAAGTGCCCAATGGTTCCACGCTAAAGATGTTGATGTCGTGCATCGAGTTCTTCCGCAAATGGCCATGCGGCAAATCGTTCGACATTTGACTGATCTCCGTTGAGGTGGATCTGTTAGAAAAAGAGAGCGGCAATTAGACCGGGCAAACAATCGTTGGAACCTTCAATTTAGACTTACTCATTGCTGCTTGAGGTCTCGCCAGGCATATGGGCCGAGTCATTCAGCATGAACTGCACTCTAGCACAGGACATGGTGCCACATGTGCCTTTGCGCCCTGTTGTCTGCGTCGAACCGTTGCCGGCTACGCTGGGTGGCTTTGAGGAGTCCAATGAACTGACAGCCGAATCTTCGTTATCGACGCCCGAGGCGGTAGAGTTGCCGCTATCGGAGCCCATGTAGGACGTTTGCACGGGCCAGGAGAATTTCTCATCCTGCAGGCGCGCTAGTATCCTGCCCAGAATGCTAAGCTTGAGCTTGTTTTGTTGGGTAATGTTATACCAGAGGCACATGGATTTGATGCGACCGACAAAGCTTTGGGATTTGTAAATGGGATGCAGTGCACCCATTGCCTGAGAAGAGGGATATAAAGCCTCGGCGGCTTCTAAGCGCGTCAACAGATCCTCCACCTCGCGCAGCGCCAACTCCTGCTGCTCCATGCAATCCTTGCAGTACAGCGACATGCAGCCCTGGCACAGCTTGCTGGGCAAAGGTGCTGTAAAGGATTTGGATTACAATCAGATCGTTTAAAAAACTTAAGTTAAAGATAAAACTAACAGCTTGCATTGGAATTCGCATCCGAATTGATGCCACTGTCAAGGCTAAGCAGACTGGGCTCTCGTCTGTAGCGTGGCTGGAATTTGTAGCTGATGATCTGGGTGAGCAGATCGGAGACACCGTGTCGTGCCTCATACAGATACTTGTCCTGCTGTTCGACGGTGCGATCGGCTTGCCAGGCCTGCAATTCCAGCCAGATGAGATCCTTCAACTCCGTCTGCCATGTGTGCTCCTCCTGCGACAGCTTGCCATCCTGCCTATCGACGCTGCCCAGCTTTATCAGATTGGCAAATGTCTCATGGAAATCCTTGCGCTTGGCCAATCCTGGCGTCTGCTTTCGATCTACATTCAATGCTGGCAGCTGCGTTGCAAACGCTAAAGGCGGCGCCGACGAGCGGCAGCCAATGGGCCGCGAGGAGACGCATCGATAGCGATTGCAGCTCTCCACCACCTTGGAGGCTATACGCAGTGGCATCGGTGCCAGCACATCCGAGCTCAGCGGCATTATCTTGTCCAACGATTCTAAGGGATGTGCTCCAACACCACCCTCATGGAAGCTATTGCCACGCGGCGGCGCCATTGTTGCCCCTCCTCCCGCCGCCAAATTGTTCTTCATCTCTCGCTCCGAATCTCTGAGCAGCGACTGTAGTCGCTTATCCGTTCGCTTTCCCTCATCGTTGACGAACATCTCGTTGAGCAGCGCACAGTCCATGGTGTTCCGCCGCAGCACCCGGGATCTTGCCATACGCGTCATTCCCTTCTTGGGCGTGCCCCCAACGTTTGCCGGCGCATCTGTGGAGCTATAAATACATAAACGTATTCAAATTAATAAGCATTTAAAGAGCTGAAAAGAAGATGTATGTAATGTCAAATATAGAGACGCAATTACAATCAGCGAAAGATAATGAGAACGACAAGGAGTATGGATTTTTGACCTTTTGTATAAAAACATCGATTATCGATTTGTTTACTTCGATGTTTTTGAGATGATACGATTATTGATCATCGATGTTCTTCACAAAACATGAGTTAAACGCGAAGGAGAATGAATTTTGAGACCCCTCTCTATTATACCTCTCTTTTTATAGGGTATTTAAATTGATTCGCATTTAAAGAGGTGAAGTGAACATGGAGGTGATATCAAATATAGACAACTTACTACAATCAACGGAAAATAACTTAAATGAGAAGGATATAGAATTTTGAGTGCCTTTGTATATTTCAACTATAACAAGTAAGAATACTCTAGTCGAGTGTGCCCGACTACGAGACTCCCTGCTCCCAACTTGCATTTCAAGCAGTTCAGCGGCAACACAAGCAAGCAGCGTACTCAACTTGCACAGTGCATGTCAAACTGTTGTTTCTGCCTGCTGAGACGGGGGAAATAAGTTCTTCCATAACTTTGGTGCTATTTATCCGGTCGTGTTGAAATTTACACATCCGAAAGACATTGATTAAACATACATGTGTACCAAAAAGCTTTATCTTTACAATTGTGGTTGTGGGAGTCTTTTGCGATTTGCGGGGGTGCGGGGGGGGGGGGGGGTGCATCCGAAATTTGAAATAAACTTGATCTGCGTATGGTATACAGGAACCTCCATGCCAAGTTTGGTGTCTCTAGCTCTTATAGTCTCTGAGATCTGTGTGTTCATACGGACAGACGGACAGACAGACAGACAGACGGACATGGCTAGTTCGTCTCGGCTGTTGATCCCGATCAAGAATATATATAGTTTATATAGTCGGAAATGCCTCCTTCTGTCTGTTACACACATTTGCAGTACTTTATAGCTCCCTTTTTCCCATTTTTAATGGGAACAGGGAGTAAAAATATCGATTAATCGATTTATTAATAACGAAATGAGTACTCGAATTCGATATTTTTCTAATGTTACGATTATCGATTATCCATACTTCTCACAAAATATCAAAAAAATAGAATAAAAGGAAAAGTTTGCAAACAAATAACAATAATTTAGGTTTTACATTCCTAATTAATATCTACAAATATAGTAGAGATCAAAACTAAACACAAATATGAGATAAGAAAGTAGTGATCGATGAAAGTCAAGTTTTAAACATAATCATTCGAAACTCTTTTGTTTTGTAACTTACGCAACAACATTGGCAACCATTTTGCGTTCCCAGTCTCGATTCTTAATCTTGAGACGAGTGCGCGGTGGCGTTGTTCCAAATGCTTCATAGTGTGCTGCCAGTTCATCATCTGGATGCAGATCCTCCTCAAGTGTTGCAATTCGAGCGTTTGCCATTTGCATGGGACGCGATGAATTTTGCTTCACACGGAACTCCACTCTGTCCAGACGGGTTAACCAAGAACGAGAAACAGAAACGGAAAGATTGGCAAAGTGAGATAGGGAGAATAATTCGGTTATCTGAGGCAAACGTAAGTTTTTGTTTAACTCTCGTAATTTGAATTGTTGCACTAATTGGCCAAGTGCCGTTGCCAAAATGCTGATAAGCTAAACAAATATAGATATAAAAAGGCGTTTGCGGAAACCCACAGGTAGCTGTGTGTGGACAGGTAGATGGTCAGGTGTGTGGACAGGTGGGTGGGTGGCGCGTTATCTTATCGCTTTGGTTTATCACACGCTTACAGCAGACAGCCGCTTGTCACGCCTATAATTATGCTTTAATTTCATCGCTGATTTGATTTATACGAGTTCCTGTCTCTGATTGACAAAATCATACCACATTTTCAATATCAACGTAATGTTTCATCATTCTTTCTTTCACATGAAACCAAAACTGATACGTTTTCCTAGTACAATTTATCTTTAGTGTTTCCATAATCACTTTTGACAACACTTTGCGGATTGAATTTACTTGCTGTTCATCAATTTGCCATTGTGAAAGGATTAAACTTATTAGTTAACAGCAATAAGATGGTTTTGTACATTAAAGGGAATTTCAATATCGCTAAATGTTGTCAAAGATGGAAACCGGAAAAGACCCGAATATTTTTTTTAATACAAAATTGTGAAACTCAGGCATTTTATAATCGTCAAAAATCAAATCGTGAAATTGATCGAAACTAAGTTAATGTAGGAATACGGAATGGGAAATTGGAAAAATTTTTACAATTTTTCGCTTTCATTTTTATGAAAATTTCCGTCTCAAAAACAAAGTTTTTCTATATTGCATTTTTTTCATTCAATTTCGATTTAGTTCAACCTTTGAATACCGTACAAAAAAAAAAAAATGTGTAATCTAAGTAAGATTTGAGATTTTCTGAAAAATCACAACTACAATAATATTACGCATACAAATAGAATTAGTTTAGACAAAGTTATGGGAGTTCAGATAAAAAAAATAAATAAATAAAATGCATGATCACCGTTAGATTGGCAAAAAACTACGACGACAATTACATAAGAAAGAAAGAGTACGTGGTTTAAATTAAATCAGGTTTGGTTCCATTTTCTATTTTTTGTTGTTGTTTTGTGTTTCTGTTTTTATTTTTAAATTGTTTTTCATTATATTAGCTAAAAGTATCGATTTGATTAGATTCGGAAATGGGAAAAACTTTCTTATAAAATAGCAGTTTGTATAAAAGATATACACAGATCTGTTTCGGTTTCAAATTGCGGCAAGATATTGTTCAAGTAAATTGTTGCCATTTTCACTTTGACAAGGTATTGCGGACTAATATCACTTGGATTTGATTTTGGCTTGAATTGACGTGCAAATGCAATAGGAGTTAATAAACTAGATCATCGCTAAAACCAAAAACAAAAACCGGAACAGGTTGTATAGTATTTATTTCATGTAAATAACATTTAAATTGGGTTATTATAAACATAAAACTTACTTTTTGCGCGGCATTTTGCAGGCAATTAGTTTTTACAGTTTGAGCAACACAGCGCAGCGCACAGTTGAGCAGCCACTGGATAAGACAGAGCTGTGATAAAAACTCACACACGTTTGATAAGGCAACAACAAAAACGAAGCCCTTTTTCACAATGGTGATTTTCTTTTTAGTAAGTTACTAAACGCGGGGAAATACCCAAACATTATGTATATTTTTTGTTCTTTTTTGTTTGAAAGGGGGACTGCGACAATAATTTTAATCGAAATGAAAAACAAACACTTGTTATAACAACCCTGAGTTCTTTAGGGTCTTTGTGAGGCGTTGACTGAGCACAGTGGGCCGTATTTATGTTTGTACAAGTACATACTAGTACATATGTATTTGTAACTGTATGCGTATCTGTATATGTGTGTGTGTGCCTCCAGTTAGTACGTATCTTTTGTAAATACTACGTATCTGAGAGCTGGCACAAAGTTCGCACGCCTCCAAATTGCACATGCCGTGAATTTCACAATTCACATGAAACTCAAATCAAATATATATAAATCAAATAATATATCGTTGGATATATATCGGCAAAGGCAGAAACTGAAACAGAAACAAAAACAACGACTACTTGATATTGTCCATTGTCGTGCGAATTGAAATGCGCCGGCAGAGCGTCAATTTATTAGCACTTTAACGAAAAATTTAACCCAACACGCACACAGATACAATACAATACACACACAGACACATGCTTAGACACAATACACATGTATAAACCGTATATAACATGTAGATACCGTAATATGATGGCATCGACCGAGCAGCAGCGACTGCAGCGCACAGCCAAGCGCGACAAACTAATCGAAAGAAGAGTCCAACCAATTTCAATTGTCAGACTATTGTTGGGGCGAGAGAGCAAGCCAAATAGATAAAGATAAAGAGAGTGGGAGAGTGTGTGCTTAATGTGTGGAACGCAAGTGAATTTCATGTCGCGTGCAAAACAAAATGTCAGCAGATCAGGAGAGAGTCAACTAAAGAGAGAGAGAGTGGGTGGCAGAACCTGTGGAACACAAGTGGTCGTCGCGTCACTACGCTCTCACTCAATGGGCAGCCTGTGGAACGCAAGTGAGCTTCAAGTCGCGTGCGAAAAAAAATCAAGAGAGAGCATAGCAGCAGCAGAGCAAAGGTGAGTGTTTTGTGGAACGCGTTGTTGTGCACTTTTCACTACTCTCTCTCTCTCTCTCTTTCGCGGTAGATCAAGCGATTGGCAAGTTTTGTTGTCATTACAGAAAGAGAGTGAGAGAGAGAGAGAGCGGGTGACTGCTTTGTGGGTGGAACGCAAGAAAAATCGGCAGATCGCGCGATTAATTTTTACGATTACTTTTTGGTTTGTTTGTGGCTGTTATTTGTTATTATTATTGATTTATGAGATTTTATTATGTGCACTAGTTCATTACCAATTGTGTTTACAGGAAGAAGCAAAACAATTACATAAGTATTATATTTTTATGACAATAATTAAAATTACAATTTTAATTTAAAATTTAAAAACAAAACAATGAATCAAGTCGTGTACATACATATGTACTACTACTTTTAGACAATATATTTTGGGGGCCAACGAAGCGTATACTTGACATGCGTATTACAATGTGTACAATGTGGTTATTAGAAATAAGTTAAGGGCTAAAGGTATCAAACACATACTACGTAAGTAAGTTTCAGAGCACAGACCACATAGATAGCAAAAACATTAGATAAACGTTTAAATATGTATAATCAGTATAATAGCACAAGCACAACATGGCGTATGAGTAATCTACATGCTTGAACATATCATTTTATACATTATCTAAACAAAACTTAGTTTATTATTCAAGTAAAAATTTTTATAGTTGATAAACATGCATAAATAATGATAGCAAATCAAAAAAACGATCTTTGAACATTACATTAATATTTATAAATAATCACGTTATCTTCAGCCGTCATATAATTTCACATAACACTACTTTTTAATTAAATAGGTTCAGCAGCCATAATCATAGATAGTCAACGAAAAAAGCTACATAACTTGTATTACCGTACGTTTAATAACAAACATATGATTTACTTTTATCATTTTGTTATTTCTTATCATTAACTTGTTTCTCCATGGCCAAATCTATGCTCATGTATTTGTAAAATATATTAGATATTGTTGTCTGAGTTGGATTGTTCTTATTCATTCTTATTATTCTTATTAAGATGGAATTACACTTAAGAAAACTTGCTTGTACTAAGTTTCTAAAAATGTATTTATGATGAACATATAGATATGTACTTGTGCATAAGCCGATATTCTTTTAGCCCACTCATTTTTCAAAATATGAACACAAGTCAAAGCCACACCTGCCCAATTTCCACTTGTTCATGAAAATTTGTAGACATGAATTGGTAAACAAAACACATTTTTGAATAACTTAAAATTGTTGTTGAAAACCGTTTTGTGTATTGCAGAAATGTTTTGAATATAGGGTGTTTATACCAAAATTATGCTTATCAAAAAACATATTACTTCAATAAACAGCTCCACACAAAAAATCTTAAAGTGCTTCTTTAACAGTTTAAAGAAATAATAAAGATTTTTGAAACTGAGTTTGATGCAAATCGAAAGATAACAGAAAACTTCCATATCCGACTTTTGAACGAACTTTCCGCCCTTTGGTTACACTTTCGTAATTTAGTGACCCGCCTAAATCAATTATGTCTTGTATGAAGCTATTAAAATAAGTTTGAAACTAATTGAACGAAAAACCATGTCGGAGATTTTCAACCATTTTCCGAACATTCAGGTGAATTTCCCAAATTTCTAATTATTTTCTATCAAGCGCTTTGAAAATGAGTTTTGGCCTAATCGGACGGAAAGTAAATTTTCCCCAGCGGTTATACTATTATTTAACTCGTTAATTCTGCTTATATTGTTATTCGCAATAACTTTAAAGTTTTTAAAAAAATCGAATATTTTGAGTTTTGACAGTGTGCGATATGTACATATTTGAATAACCTTAATATTTCGTTATTACAACATCTTAACATTTTTCTAATGCCCTGCTTAATTTCAGCTGTCACCCACTGTATGTAAAAGGCCATGTGTAATTTGGTAGTCACTTGAGGTAGAGAGAGAAAGACAGAGAGCGAGAAGGAGACAGAGAGTGGTCCATTTGAAGTTCAAGTGCAAGTGTTGCCAGACATTCGGCGGTGTCATTGATCGTTCTGCAACAACAACAACAACATCAACGGCAAATGGCTACGTGAGCTGTTACGTGTGCCGTTATTTTAGTGTTGGACAGACAGAGAGGCAGACAGCGGTGCACAGGAATGCGAGAAGAAGAAGTAGACAACATTGGAGAACTTGAGAAGAAAGCGAATTCGATTTCAAAACAGAATTGGCCGTTGCTTTGAATTGAACGCATAACGAAAGAGGTTAACAAAGCAAAATGTGCAAGCGCACGTATGTACACACAAACATACATACACACATACACACACACACACTTATGTATGATTTAAACGCGTTTTAAGTTAAACACCCTTCGCCCCGCCTGATCGACAGACAACTCAGCAAACTGGTATACGAGACGAAGAAAAACAACTGAGACTTGCGAGACACAAATTAATTTCACTAAATATTTCAATAGACGACTCCCGGCCTGGCTAACACACACACATACGCACACAATTTATGTTTGGCATTTTTCTTCGTGCTAACAGCGAAAAAGACATGTCACACATTCAATATAGTATGTACTTATTGTTGGGTAAACATTGCTCACTTTGGTGAACAGTTGTCACTTGTTCATCGTTTTAATGAGTCAACTTTATCAAAATAGCTTAGTTTTTATTTCCACATCTTTTATATATTCTTTTTTAGTCAAATAAACCAAAGCATAGGTCAGAAAAGCATCTAAGAAAACTTGTTCATTTACCCAGTTCAGTGAGTAACTCTCTGCAAACTGGAACTTGTTCACTTGATCAGTTCAGTTCAATTCAACTGTTTATGTTCAACTCATTCATGAAAATCTCAACTATCCCATGCACAGAGAACATGCGACAAGCGCAAAAAAATCTAAATTATGACATATGTACATATAAACATACATACATATAGACATATCTCTCAGGCATGAATAAGCGTAGCGGAAAAGGTAAAAACCGTCTAAGATATGCATATAAGTATGCACGTATGTATGTGTGTATGTGTTGTCTTATCAGGCAAATTGTTTTCTTATCAGTAATATCTTGAAAGAACCTCAAAAAGGCAATGAATATGCATATGTATGTATAAATATATTCATATAAATATTTTCGTGTTATTGCAAAAGACGAGCTGAGTGGTAAATTTACAATATTTTTATTGCTGCTCTTGCAGTTTTTTTGATTTTTAAGTAAAAGAAAAAAAAAAGAAAACGCAAAAACAAAAATAACAAAAAAACTTAGCTTAAAAACACGTTGTTTACGTTTTGACAATCAAAGTTGGCGAAATATGCGGGAGCAATGGCAAGAGCAGGAGGGACAGAGGGTAAGGGGAGAGCATATGCTCACGCAAACACTCACACTGCTATAAATTACACACACCCAGTAAGGAAAAGTTGCTTTCCAGCAGAGCTTCTAGCATAAAAATTTTTTCAAATCAAGTTTCAAGCAGATGACAGAAACACAGACACTAAACACTTGATTTAAATTTAAGTAATTATATTTGTTTAGATATATTTGCCGGTTTAAATATACAATAAATTCAATGTACTTCATACATCGAAAGTAAGAATTTACAACAATTAAACGTCATTTTGCTGAGCAGCATATTCTTTAATTTCTTACTGGGTAGTTACACACATACACATACGCATATGTATGCATTTGTGTGTCTGCAAGCGTGTTAAAATGCTTGAAGTTGTTTTTGCCGTAAGAAATGCTTTGGGTTTTCCACGACGCAGGCAGCGGCAGAGCGCATATTATATCTAAATTTGATGTGTTTCTTCTCACCTTGCAACATCCTCATCCACGTTGAGCTCGCGACGTAAGCGTATGGGTGGAATGGGTGGTAAGTCCGGAGGGGGAGCTGAAACTTGATCTGGAGCTGGAGATATGGGTGACTCCTCTGCTTGTGCTGGCGGCGACGTCGCCATCGCAGACATTTGCAAGCCTTGTAGAGCGAGGTAATCAATAGTACGCACTCTTCTCCGATTGTTTGACATTCTCTGTTGTTGTTGTTGTTCTAATTGGTGTTGCTGTTCTTCTTGGAATTCTTAAGCAGCACGCGCACACAAACACTTTAACACACACACACACACACACACTAAGCACACGTTTGCTTTAGTTGTTATTGCTCTTTCTCTCTCGCTCTCTAGCTGGTGCTAATCAAATTTATTTAAATCTTTATACTTTCACGGCACACACAAACACACACCAAGACGAACGCGCGTGCATAACGAAAGCGCTGCGTTTAAATTTCAAATCTTTGGTGTTTCCACACCTCTTTTTTTGGGGCTTTACCCGTGCAAATCAGGTGACAACGACAACGACGCGTCTTACCTGGGCAACATTGCGGTATTAACTGCAAGTGTGACCGCATATTGATAACGATTTAATGCCAATAAGAAATGCAACCGGTGAGCAGCACAGCTGACCAGGCAACAACGCCAAACATTAACAGCTGCCCGGCGAGATAAGAATGTTAAGAAAGTGGAAAGTAATAAACAGCTGCAAGTCCAATACGAACTTAATATTAGTAGACAGAAAAAGTGGCTGTGTACGGTGATGCCAGACGCTTATCGTCTGCTTATTTAAAAAGCAGCCGTTCTATTTGTGACTGTTTGACTAAAGTGACCGTTTTGCTTTAAATATCTTTGCTAAAAAATTGCAGTTTCAGTTTAGTTTTCAACAAGTCAAAGCCAGCTTTTAAGACACTGCCAATAATAAGAGTTTCTTTAAAAATAAGTTTTAAATCACAAGAAAATTTAACTTTTAGTTATATGCAATCAATTAAAATATTAAGCAATGGTGCCATTACATGGTGCTGCCAGATCTTTAAATTTAAGTCAAGCTAAAGCTAGCCCACGCAAAGCTGCCTGCTATGCCACTTAGCAAAAGCGCGCGCTTATAAAAATATTTAAAACTTCACACCTTGAGAAACTTTTACATGTTGCTAATTAAATTATTTCGTGCCATTTAATTAAATTATACTATGAAATCGAATTTTAACTGCAGGGCAAAGGCCTTGAATAATATGCGCTATCTATTACATTTAAATTTTCGAAATCTTTGCCTTGACTGCTGCGACCAAACAACATACTTATATATTGTTGTTGCTGTACTTATTGTTGTGGCTGATGATAACCAATTTGTTTTTCACAGCTGTCACACATTTTACATTAGAGTCCAATCAGTTGAGTGTTTGCCTTAGCCTGCCAAAACCTAATTAGCCTCAGTTGGATTATGGAAATGTTCGAATTTTGAGCACACTGTGCAACGACGACAGTTGCCGCTGTTTAGATTTGAAATTAGTTGCAATTCAATAATTGAGCCATAATGTGTCTACATACTATACACACAAACGAGTTGTCAGCTGGGTCCCATTTTTTGGGGCCTTTGCCTTTGCCCAACTTATTAACCAACATTTAAGATCCTCACACACAACACAACAACAAAAACGAACGCGCAAAATTAAAAAAAAAAAAAAATACTTTTGCTCACCCATTTTGTACGTGTTTTTATAATTAACACATTTTTGATTCATTAAACAAATATATCCATATTCCATTCGAAACGCTTGAAACGATCAACGCTCTCGGTTCGTATCATTTTGGCGTAGGAACAATATGACGTCGTCATGCTCGATCCGTAATCCCAACAACTCTTTAGGACAGTTTCACTTTTATTCCCCAGAAATTGATTCATCTGGCTAAAATTAAAGTTTTGTAAAACTCTGCAAATTGTAACGGTTAGCTTTCGAATATTTATTACTGTTCAAAACTCAAACTTTATCAATTTATTAAAATATATTTTAATTTATATAAAATAATAAATGTCATACAATATTGCAATTATGTTCGAATTAGCACGTAATAAAATTTTAAGTTTTATAATATGAAAATGAAAACTTTAAGCTCATCTCTCTCTCAATATATTTAATAACAAAATAAACCTACTTTCAAATATCTGAAAGTTATGTTCAAAATAATATCAATACGGTGGTCTTATAAATTATCAAAGTTTTTCTTTTATTTTCATAGAAGTTGTAAAACTTTCAAATATTTCATGCTTGCCAAAAACTCAACTTTATTCACAACATAATAAATATGTTGGAAAACATAATAAAAATAAGAAACACAATATTTATGTATAGAAAAATAAACATGAATTCGTTATATTTTAAGAGCATACTAATTTGTATGTAAGTTAGATTTTTTCGTGATCCAGACTTTGTTTAACAATAGTATTACAATTAGAATTGAGCATTCTAGTTTCTTTTTTTTCGTATTTAGTTCAGTAGTTCCGTTCCTGATAAATAACAATTCTTTGAAGTTCTTTTCGTTTCTTTCAGCATAAAAGATATAATCGTTACTTAAGTTTTTGGATAAAAAATCGAATCCTATCTTTAGTTCCTTTCCGTATTAAATAACTTATCGATTATTTAGTTTGTTACCATAAAGGATGCAATCGTTCCCTTAGTTCCTTTTCAGTTGAACGAACTAGTCAATAAAATAAAGAATCGTTTCTTTAGTTCCTTTTCGGATACAGAAACTAATAGTTTAAGCTTAAAAGTATTGTTTATTAAATGCGATATCATTTCATTTCTTCATGCTAACTGCTCTGTTGATAATCCATTAAGATCTTTTTTTACACTCAATACAATAATATTTGAAAAAAATGCACCTAAAATTTCAGAAATGCAACTTAAGTGATCTTAATAAAAGAAAGCCATATAACTTAACAAAATTTCACTTTAGTTCCCAAGAAACTGAATCATCTGCGAACTCTTAACGGTTTTTTTTAGAATACCTTGTTGTTGTTGTTGTTTTGTTGGCCGTTGTCCTCATAAAAGCTCTGAATATAAATTTCAGCAGAATTTATCAGTGCATAGTAACAGTAAATATATACCATATACTATATATGATATATACATGCATATATATTGTATATATTTTTTTGCAGAGTGAATTATTAGCTGACGCATTTTGCACACAGAACATTTACCGTTAGTAGGTTAGTTTAGCAGATAACCGTTATCGAATATTGTTTTTCAAACTAAGAGCCGTACATCCAACATGGATTGCCTTGTATGACAGACAGTTATCGCCTTATCTACAGCAACAAGAATAACAACAACATGTTCTGATAACTATCTTGATCAAAATGTGTACGTTGTCAGAGCGACAAGTAAACAAAATTATGATATGATGATGAGTAGTATTTCTAGTCTTGTCAATATACGAATAAGTACAAACATAAAGCATAGTACAAAGTTTGTAAAAAAAAATACCCATATGTACTACTTGGATAGGTACATATAAACGTATGTACTTTCAACTAAGCAAGTTTTTATTATCTGAGCTGTTTTGACCGACTTTCTGCTTCAATTTTTTGCTGATCTATTGCCCTTCTTCTGGCTTAAAGGGTTTGATTTGATTTCCGTTTGGTCTGAACTATTTCGATTGACCGGATCTTTGAATTGAACTGTTGAACTATGTACATCTTTGATTATAGTTCCTTTTGTTCGTTTAGTTCCTTTTTTTCCGTGTTCATTCGTTTATTTGTTTTTTTCCCCAGGATAAGAATTTGAATAAGCGTTTTATATTAAATTTTTTGACAGAAATTAGCAACTAAACTGATAGATTTTATTAACTTCAAAAATGTTTCAATTTTTGTACAAAAATTCTAAAAATTAATATTTTCAGATATGAGTAAAATTTTAATATCAAATTAATCACGAAAACTCATGATTAAAAGCACAATTTCACTTTAATATAGGCTTCAAAATGTGGAGTTGAGAACTTTAAAAGTCAAAAAATCCATCTGCAGCGGTATTAAAACAGTATAAAGTGTTCAGTTTTTAAAGAGCTTGAAAAGTATTTTTTTGTTTTTTAAATGCCTATTAGTTTTTTAATTTTGTAATTTTGTGTTGAAGTGATTCAAACTAGTACGCATCTCTAAACTTTTTACAAATGTGCATTCATTCTTATTGAACGTTTAAGTTGAATGTGCATTTGAAATATGTACATTGATTTCTATATAATAGCTTAAGTTTATATTATAAGGAGGTTGCACTATTGTCCGCAATTCGTGGCGTTTACAAATCGTGCGCTTATCTGCATGCTAATTAGACCCGGACTCGAACTATGACGTTGACGTTAACGTTAACGCTGACGTTGACGTTGGCGCCTTGCTAGACAGCTGAGCATTATTTAGATATCTACAGATATAAAACTGCTCAACCTGAGTAACTGACTGATTGGCAATGCTTGCATATCCCGAATCATAAGAGATATATAAGGCTATAACAGCTAGTTATGGTATAGAAATCTTTCCTCTAGGTAGTAAATTATGGATACACCCCCAAAACGAACTCGTTTGCCCCACAAAATGTTCTTGGGCAAGTTCAGGCAGATTGCTCTGAAAACCGAAACAGAAACCGACAAGTGGCTTTCTCTTTGATTACATGTTATCAAGGAGCAACAACAATAACAATGATTATCACTTAAGTTAAGCGCAATCAGCGCAATATATGTATGTATGTATGTGTATGTATGTAAGTCACCCAGACCCATTTCATAGGGAGGCGTGGGCGTAGTAGAGCAAACATTTAAGAGACTCATCTGGTTTATTATTACATTGTACACATTTTACGTTTTACATACTCAAATAAAACTATAATAAATATATTTTTACATATGTACTTAAGTTTGTATGTGTGCTTGTTTGTTTGTAACATCGCCTGCGCTTTATAGTCCATTCTTGAATTGCATACAATGCGTCTCTCCTCCAGCTAACGCGTACATCTTTTTCAATTTGACGAAGAACACATAGAGAGAGGAAGAGAGAGAGAGAGAGATTGGGTGAGAGCGCGAGTGTGGGAGAACAAGGTGTAATTTTCGATGAGATGGTGTCTTGCTAGGCAGCGCATTTATTTATAAGTTACCAATTGTATTTTAAATGTGCTTTTATGGTTTTTTGGGCTTGCTTATAACAACAATTTCAAAAACTCGCGATCAACATCCCCATGAACCCCCAAGCAACAAGTTTAACGAAAATCCGATAGTTTTAAAGAAGGGTCCTTCATATTGCTTACGGCATTTTGAGTCTTTGAACATTTCCAAATTCTCGAATTCTGATTCAACGATCCTAAACACGTATTATAAGCATGGTCAAAACCCCAGAAGAGAACCAAATTATATTTTTTTTTCGTTTATTAATGAACAATTATTTTTAAAATTTCGCACTAACATTTTGGTTCAAAAGAAGTAAATTTCAAAATTTTATCAACAATTAAACTCTTAAAAATGTCGTGATAACAATGTTATATGCGTCATCTTAAGTCCCAGTTGAGCTTAAATTTTGAATTTAAAAACTTTTATTATATAATAATATAACTTAATAATGTAGAATAATGTGGCCTGCTCCCTTTTCCGATTCCGAATATCGATGCAAATAATGATTTCGAAACAGTTGAAAGATAAGTATTCATACTTATCTTTAAAATGGAATAACGTTTGCGATTTCTTTACAAAAAAAACGGGATCACAAAATCGAAAATGTTTCAGAATAAAAAGTTATCAAACATGGGGGTATGCCTAAATATATTTTCTAACTTTATGGGTTCATGGGTTTACTTGGGGTCAGGGATCTTTAAAATCTGTTTCAAGAACCTTAGCCAAACTTTGCTTCGAACCGTAAGCCAAATCGCAGGCAAACATTTTTTAGTTTTGCAGTCTTAACTCTAAACACCTGTTAACTATCTGCTCTGGCACATGGCACCACCTGATCTTCTTACACCTTGTGTGAGCACTGAGCGCGAGAGAGCTTCTGCCATTTGCTACTTGCGCTCTCTCTCTCTCTCTCTCTTCGCTTTTGACGATCATTATGTCGCATTGTCAGTTGGAGCTCGCTGGAACTCAACTCAAATTTAACACAACACAAGACAACTCAACTCAGTTTGTCAGTTGTTATCGAGCGTTACTTGAAGCTGGTTGGTTGGTCTGCCCACTGCCAAGCTGTGTGTTGTTGTTGTCGTAGTCGTTGTTAGTATTGTTGTTAGTGTTTAGGCATTAGTCGATGTGCGCGCTGCGAAAATCTAAGCACTTTAGCTACCCCTTTAAAACCCCCTCTTAGCACCAAACGCTCGCGTTGTCGCTGCCGCCGTCGTCGTCTTTGCTGCCAGTTTTATTTGTGTGAGTGTCCAAGTGACTGCCCAAAAAAAAAACAAAAATTAACAAAAAAACCAAAAAAAAAAAAAAAAGAAAAAAAAGAGGTTGCCATTAAAACACAACTACATGCATAAGTATATAGACATATACCTGTACATGGCAGAAATCGCGCATAAACAGTTAGAGTTGAAGTTGAAGCTGTTGCCAAGCGTCGCCGTCGACGTCAGCGTTGCAGCAGCAGCAGCAAAATATTCAATTATTAATTAAATTTATATGTACTTTTTTTTATTTGAATACATTTTCATTGTGCTCTGTTGTCACACAAGAAATCTTAACAAAAACACAAAAAATTTACAAAAACAAAATAAATAAATAAGTTTTTTAGATAAAAAATAAGAAAAATTACAAAGATGCTGTAGTTGTATACTCTTGCAGCAAAGTTTTTCATATGAAAACTTAATTTTCGTTTGATTTTTACTATGACTGCTATAAGATATAGTCGCTCGATCTTGATAAAGCTTAATAAGCATGATAAGTCCATACTAAAATGCGGAATTGTTAAATTTGATTAAGTTAGCTTGAAAAACAAAAAAGTTTTTTATACAAAATCCAATTTGTTAAACGATTTTTCCTTTGGTAGCTATAAGATTCGATGGATTGTTCCTATGGCAGCTATAATTTCCCGATTCGGCCGATTCTTTTATACTGCCTGAAGCAAAAAGAAAGAAAAGCTATCTTTAATGTGAAATTTAAAGTGAAATTCAATTTTATGTTTCCATTTTCACATTTGATAAGATTTTGCGCATTGAATTCACATGGATTTTGTTTAAGAATTGAAATAAGATTCGATTCATTAGATCCAACTGCAAACCGAAAGACATGGATAGTCCAAATCGTCTTTTGATGGAAATTTGGAACATTTTAAGATGTTTTAGTTGCATAAAATTTAAATGAAAGTTGAAACTGGTCTGATAGTTTTATAAAGGAGAGAATCAAACAGACAGACTTAAATAGTTAGACTTGTCTACTGTTTATCAAGCATATATATAGAAAACGCTTTCTACTATGCGTTACACAAAAGATGAAAAAATTGTTAAGCTCTTTGCAAGAGTATAAAAAACACAACGTCAACTGCAAAAGATCACGAATTGCGGTACACGCGTCGTTGTCGCTTGACGTTGTCGCAGACGGAAAACAAATTCACATACTCTCACACACACACACACATACACAGACTTACACCCGCATACACCTGAATAAGTGTGTGTGTGTCTAAAAAAGCCACACTGGAGATTTGCACAAGTGCAAAGACAAACGATTTCTTTCAGTTTTATATATATTTTTTTCTCTTTTGGCCTTGGCTCAAAACACACAGGCAACAAATTTAATTATATATAGTTACAGTTTGTAAAAAAAGAGTTAAAAAGTTTCAAAAAATCTGTGGAGTAAATAAGTACAACTGTTACTCATAGCATATTATTTAAGATCGTGCTCAAACTAAAAACAATTGATTTCAAAATAACAAACAATGTAACAACATTTCCGCTTATAAAGTTGATAAAAAAAAGCCCATAAGTGATGGTGAAGAGATAAAATTAAATATATATATAAATATGTCTGTAAATACTAAGATTATTTTATGTTTTAACATACAGCTCATTTCATAAAAGAAAAGCAAACAGCAAGAAAAACAAAATATACGGAAATGGATTATATTGTAAAGGCCTACAAGGACTGGAAATTGCATTCGCAAGTAAGTATAAAGAAACAAGATGACAATATGAATAATATGATCATTAATTGTCATTTATAATAATAAACATTCGTTGTCAGTTTTTTTATTATGCAAATATATAAAAACAAGTAAGAATGCTCTAGTCGAGTGTGCCCGACTACGAGGCTCCCTGCTCCCACTTTGCATTTCAAGCAGTTCAGCGGCAACTCAAGCAAGCAGTGCACTTAACTCGTAAAGTGCCTGTCAAACTGTTGTTTCTTCCAGCTGAGACGGGGGTAATAGATTCTTCCGTAACTTTGGTGCTATTTATCTGATCGTGTTGAAATTTTCACAGCAGATCAACATTAAATTGTGGCTGTGGGAGTCTTTTGCGAGTTGCTTGATAAACTTGATCTGCGTATGGTATACAGGAACCTGCATGCCAAGTTTGGTGTCTCTAGTTTCCGAGATCTGTGTGTTCATACGGACAGACGGACAGACAGACAGACGGACAGACAGACGGACAGACAGACGGACAGACAGACGGACATGGCTAGTTCGTCTTGGCTGTTGATCCTGATCAAGAATATATATAGTTTATATAGTCGGAAATGTCTCCTTCTGCCTGTTACACACATTTGCAGTACTTATAACTCCCTTTTTCCCATTTTTAATGGGAACAGGGAGTAAAAAGCACAATAATATTGTTTTCTAGGAAATGCTTTTCAAAGTAAATACATATATATATATTTTTATATTTTCGAAACCGCTAGAATTGAGAACTTAAGATATTTTAAGCCTAAAAATATCTGGGGAATAAACTTATCAAATACTACTTATATTTAAAACTAAGTTTTCTAGCTTAAGTCAGGCTAAAATGTCATCTGTAGAGTCAAAACTCAAAACGTAGTTAAGGGTCTTGGTTAAGATTGTAAACTTTTAGATATATAGTTACTAAGTATGAAGTTTAAAGGTGTTCTCAGAATTATTGCGGAAATACACGGATAAAATCACAGATGGAATCTATCTGACATTTTGCGGAATTGAAAATTCTCTTAAAGGATTAAAACTTGCTTATTGATGTTGATCTATTGAATTGAATACTATTTTAAGGGCAATTCAATTCAATTCTTGATCAAATGAAAGCAAATTCAATTGGCATAATCTAACCAAAAGTAAAAATGGTAACATTTAAGGGGAAATCACTTTCGCCATATATTATAGATAGTGGAAACCGGAACAGACTTGTATATTAATGTTTAAAGAAAGATTAAACTACAAAAAATAATGCTTGGAATTTAGTTGCTTTTTTGAACATGAGTTACGATTATACAGTTCAAATATTTGCCAAGTGTGTTCTAAAAAAGCTATAAACGAAAATAACTGGGCAATAAACTCATAAAAGTCCACAAAAAAAAAGTCAACCTGAAGTGTTCTAGGTTAGGTTAGTTGAGGCTAAAAATGTCATCGATATGAGGAATCTGTAAAGTAAACGTTTAAGTGATAAAAAGACCAAGATCACAGTATCAATTACCGTCCGAATGAATGAATCAACGCACACTGTTACATCTACAGAGAGAGAAAAATAATAAGCTCTTTCGAATGAAATGAAACGTTTTTTGTTTTTTTTTTTGCAATACTTTTTGGCTTATGTATAAATAACAAGCATATAAAAAAAAAAGTATATAAAAGGCACTATGAAGTCATGGCGGTCGTTAGCTCTTTGGGCTTAAATGTGTGTGTGTATATGTGTGTATCTATGTGGCAACATCACAATCAACAGAAAAAGATACAAAGATACATAAACTGAGACAGAGTTGGAGTCTGAGTTTTGAGATCCATTCAACAAACAGTTTTGTTAGCCCGCTGCAGAAATTGTAGCCAAAGGTGCTTAACCGCATTTAAGCATTTTTTCAAGCAGCAGACAGGCAACAAACAACAACATCAAACAACAACAGCACAATATAGTAAATAATTCTCATGAAACACGATCATGTCGAAATGCTCTCGCATTACCCAAGAAAAACCACTTTGAATGGAGCCTTACATATTATTTTGTTTTTTAGTTTTTTATTTAACTTTTCGCGCGAACGCCACCAAAGTGTGCACCATGGATGAATGTAGCTCTTGTTGTTGTAGTTGTTGCAGTTGTAGCTTTGGCTCTGCCTCAGGCTGTTGGCTATATAGCCAACATATAGCTGTGTGCCGGCTGTTACGGCAGATCGTGGCCAACGAACCAGGCGATGAGTAAGCCAACGCCATCGCCAACGCTACCATTGTCGCACAGTGGCATTAACTGACAAAATATAAGAATAACCCAAAATTTTACCAAACATACAGACAGGTTATTCAGGCCTGTTCCCATTTCCAATTCTGATCAGAACATTCGACATTAGAAGTTTTTGGAAATGAGGTTTAAAAAGTTTTGATTTTGATTAAGTGGAATGAAAAGTAATCGAATTGTTCGTTAGAAATGAAGTACGATTGCTATTTTATTCGAAAACAAAAGTTGAAAACAATTCGAAATGAAAAGTTCTTGGAATTGGAAACAGGACACATTATTTCCGACAAATTTTGAATCGGAATTGTTTTACTGTTTTGAAATATAATATAGAAAGGTATTTGATCTGTTTGAGATTGTGCTCGAATAGTTATCTTTCCGTAACTTTGTGAATCGCAAATTTAATTGATTCCGGCAGTTAGAACACCTTGCAATTTCGTTTTCTAAGAAGTTGGAGTATTGGAGTCCAAAATTGAAAATGGTCTGATAGGAAGGCATGTTGCCATATTCGATCAAAACATTAGGAATATGAATCGTTTGTTGTACTGAGCTACGAATATTTTCGAATGTATTTCGATGAAAAACTTTATTCAAAAGAGTTCTTTTTTTTTTTTGAGACTGGGATTGTTGCTGGAGTCTCTGGATGCATTTCGGGACGGGCGATAGCGGGATCGAATTTCTATCTGTATTCCATCTAAAATTTGAACTTTATTTTTAAATAAAAAACCGAAGATAAAAGAGTTCACGGAAATGGGATCAACTCCTTATATCCACTATCCAAATAAAATTGAAAAATTATGTTTTTCTTGATGAAAATAACAAAATTTTAATGAAAATAGTAGTTTTATTGCTAAAATATATTAGGATTGAAAACTTTTTTTTTAAAGAAACCAATAAAAATCAAATCGGATTCAGTTTTTGAGCTTCTCTTACCAATTCTTATATATCACGTTTCAAAATCTTTATAGATATTAAAATAATTCCCTAATGCAGTTTTGTCATGATTTTGATGCTTGTATACCATAGTGCGCAGCCCACATCGGACATCTGGCCAAAATCAGCCAGCACCACTCAACAAGCAATGCGGCCAACTTGTGCGACTCTGTCTGAATTGCAAATGAGTGCACGAGTGAATAAAGCCAAATGCATTCATTTATTTGCTTGCTGTATTTGTTGTTGTTGTTGCTGTTGTTGGTGTTAATGTTATTTCCAGTTGTTGCTAATTAGGCCAATGCACAAAAACTAAGCATAAAAAACTGCAAACTTAAAATTCTTTGTTTCTTTTGCTGATTTTAGCTTTTGGCTGATGCAATGTTGGTTCTATAAATATCCTTAGCCTTGGACTGCTTCCCCAATGCATCCAATGGGTTCAATGCCCAAGACCAAGCCCAAGACCAAGCCCAAGCTCAAGCCCAAGTCCAAGCCCAAAACCCAACTTGCAGCTTAAGAACAAGACTTAGGCCGGTTTTTGTTTTTAGCATTCGTCGCCATTTTGTAGCCTTCTGCTTCAACTGCGTTTGGGTTTATTGCCTTCGTTAGAGAGACAACTGTTTGTAAGTATTAAAATAAAACAAAATATGAAAGTAAAGTAAAACTTTTGACCATACAACCTTAACACCTTAACGTCTTAAGAGCCCTGGGAATTTAATTGTCAAAAATCATTGATTTATATGGTTTTCTCAAAACTTTCCTAACAACTCAAACAGCTGGCATTTTACTTTTAAATGATTCAAAGTCCTAAAATTGCGATCTGTTTGCAATTTCAAAAACCGTTAAAAATGTGCTGTGAAGTTAGTTAAATGAAAACTATGCTAAAGATAACTTTAAAATGGGTTAAATGTTATTTTACGTTCGATACAAGGCTATAGCTATAATTGTAGCCTTCGTTAGAGACCCATTTGATAATACCAAACATATATATTCAATCGTAATCGTAACTGTTCTCTGCCCTTCACAATGAGGGCAATTTGAAATGCTAAACAGCTAAACAAGCGCTGCCTATCTAAGTTTTATACGAAACCTTAACATTGTAATATATTTTTACGCTTTTTTTTTTTAAACAATCACGCCAATTGTGCGAGTTGCTCTGCATTTGAAGAGACGCTCCCAATTCAAATTCCAAAAATGTAACTCCCACTCCCAAGTATTTGTTGTATTCGAACAAAAGTAATTAACATATTGTGCGTTTTTTTTGTTTCTTTCTTAGTTAAGTGCGAAAAAAAAGAGCATAATATGTGGGTAGGTCTCATGGAAATGGCACATAGAATATGACTAACTTGGCTTCTCCATATAAGTATAATATAAGAAATGTGTATTGTGATTGGGTTTAAGCTTGGCTTGTTGTTTCCTGCTGCAATTTCGGTTTTAACCGGTTTCAACTCTGGGCATTATCTTTTGACGTACATAGTTATTTACCAATTTTGCTATATTTAGGTTTTTTTTTTGTCTTGTTCGCATTTGTTAAACCAGTTGGTTTGCTTTCGTATAATAGATATTATAATTCCACAATTCTACAGCTTACATTTCAAGAAATCGATTATAATAGCCGGTGACATCTGACGTGCCACAATTATGAATATTATAAAAGAGAATTAAAGATAAATAATATATCGATCTATGGTTAAAACAAAATGACAATCTTGACTTGTTGTTTATTTTGGTTAGCTACAATTGTGGATGGAATCATGTTTTAAAAATATCAGTAAAAAAAAATTCATTTAAGAAACGAACAAAACGGATCCTCATATGACTTTTATTAATACATATAATTTGTAGGAATATAAATAATCATGGCATCATGACTTTACAAAATTGCAATCGAAGATTTTTCGATTAATCCTGTAGAATAAATCGTTCAATCAATAAACAGTATTTCTTTCATTTACAACGAAAAATTTATTTGGTTTTTATTTATTTTTTTTATAAACAAAGTTAAAATTTTTTGTAATTTTCTTTAGCGATGATTTATGAAAAATATCGAAGTACGATAAACGTAGCAATTAAAAAATCATCGATTTTGACTACTCATTTCGTAATCAAAAAATCGATAAATTGATTTTCTTAGAAATTTGTTTAATTTTGAAAAACATTTGTGCTTTGTTAAACTTGAAATAAGTATGTTTGCGTATAATTGAATAGACCTTGACAATCCTAAATAATTTAACCATCATACCATATCATAAACTTGTTTTTCTTTCATTTCCAGCGACATTTTTATAAGTACTTTGTCTTTGTTCAATTTAAGCCTTTTGCTTTGTTTCTATTTCATTCCAAATGGGATCAATCATATTTTTTTTTTTTATATGACCCCACTAATAAATATACCAACGTATGGGCTATAAATAAAGTCTGTAGCCATACGCAATCTTATCATCAAGTCAGTATTTTCCACAGCAATTGTTCAAAATAAAAAAAATAAAAACTCAAGAATAAAATATCAACAAGTATTGAATATATCAATATAATGCACACTCTAACGTTAGTATGATGAAAATAAATAATGTTCAGAGAACAATCAATCAATCATTGCATCAAGTGCAGCGTCATTAGAGAAATTAAACTTAAATATCTGCGACGCTTATGGAGATTGATATATGTGAATGTAAAGTCAATATAAATACTATATATGTATACATATAACCAAAAGATATCGTAACACTCAGACACAAGCCAGTAATTGATTTCAATTTTAAAATAATGATTAGAATACAATACATAGTTTTTTATACACAAAATTCTATTGAATAAATGCTTTAACCGCATATTCAGATAATATATACATGCATATCCATATCTATATCTATATCTGTATCCATATCCATATCCAATGCCGCAAAACCACAAAAACTGATAACCTGCGTGAAAAACAATTGCGCATATTATTATCTTATTTTTATTTTTTTTTTTTTTTTTTAAACGCCCTTTACTTTTATATTTTACGAGCCGTAAAAATGCCAATTTAAAATACAAAAAATAAAATAATTCTTAAAGCTAAGCAGCTTTGAAATATCATAGAAAGTCACGTTGATTATTATATTGCACGTACCTAACAGATGTCCAATAACAACTACTTTATACACGTGGTTATCGAATGAATTGTTGTCATTGGGCCTTCAAAAAGATTAGATACTGGCAATGTCAAGAATTCAGAAAAAATCGTTTATTTTTATTAATTAATTTTATATTTATATTTATTTAAAGAAATTATGTTTCTTGTAGACAAAATATCGATTATAATCGGTTGATCAATTATTTTAATATCAATTTTGAATATGGTCGAAAAAATATTATTACGTGGACGTCCTGCTCAGCAATACTTAATAGGGATGCACATAATCAGAAAATAATTGATTGTATAAAATTTCAATCGATACTCTTTCAATAATTCTTGCAAAATAAATCGATAGATTCAAGTTTTAAACGCAAAAGCCGTTTATTGTAACTTTAAATAACGAACAACTTAAATATAAAAAAACAAACTTTAAATATTTGATCAACTTTATTTAATTGATCGACTAAATTTCAGAAATCGATTTTTTTTTTCAAATCTACATACATAAAAATAATCAAGTAATACAGCAGTATTTGCCCTTCAATTTACTAAGAAAACAAAATGTTAAAGAACTTAATAATAATACCACTATATACATAGACGTCTATCGATAACACTGAAGCATTTACAAAGTTAAGGGTAGAACCCATAAGAACCCATCCATTAAATTTATCACAATATATGTATAAACAAAACTTAATGCCACTTAAGATACTGCCACTTGACTTCTGAGTTCTCTGGGGGCTTTTGTATTCTCAAGTGCAAGTTGGATTATATAAAAGACAACGTTCGAATTGATTAGTTGAGAGACAGGTTAAGCTACGAGGGTATTACTAGATACTAAAATAAGTATATATACCAATTTGTAAGCTGGCAGTTTAGAATAGTTGCTTGTGCTTTGGTTTCCGCTATTTTTTTAACCATAGTTAGTATCATACGATATTTGTTTGTAGCACAAGGAAACTTAGTACTTGTCAAATGGGCATGACTATCTTTCTAGTACTTGATTCTAGCACTCGCTATCAGTTAATTGAGCATGTAAACCCAGAAAACACAAAGACAGCATACAAAGTATCTCTAGATGAATTTGACATTTCGCCTTGAATGGGGTTTTTTTTTTCAAAGACTTTGGAAACTTTTATGCATAACGTACATATTACTAATTAAAGATCCAGTTCCTAAATAAAATTGGATTTTTCTAGGTATGGCGAAACTATAATGTTTGTCTTGGAAATTCCAAATTTGTGCAAGAATCCAAAATACTTCTCGTTTCAAAAAATACTCTGGGGTCTCGCAACAATTCATCTATAACACTAATAGAGACATTTTATAAAGTGTTTAAGAATTCCATAAAAACATAACTAACACAAATTGTTATGTGTAAGCTTCTTGTTATTTCGTACTCGTATGTTTTTGAAGTGTCACGTAGAATTTGCTTTGGTTTTTGGGTTTTGCTTTTTTTGTTTTTTATCAATTTGCAATTTCCTTTTTTGTTGATTTTAATTAATACTAAAGATAGTGCGCAATCGCAACTAAAGTAGAGACATAAAGTAACTCTTACTTACATAAATATAACCTTGGTTTATAATTTTTTGTGCGCTTTGCACAATTCCATAAATTTTTGACATACTTACAAAACTGAACTAAGTAAAACAAACGAGCAACAAATTGAAATAGATTGCAAACGATATCATTAAATTTATGGCTTGCCAGACGAATATTTATGTTTGTTTACTGTTGAAAGCTTTATTTCGATTAACTTTTAGTTTTAGCCTTTCCATCGTCTGAGAGTTTTGACCTTCAAGATCTCTGAAGTTCTTTGGCATTCAAAATTTCCCAAGCCCCCCTTAAAAATGTTGCTGTGAGTCACAATTGAAGCAACGCTTAACTATTATTTTTTAAATTACTTAGCGTCTTTTAATCTGTAACTTTTTCAAATCACACAGACAAACATTGCGAGACATTTAAACAATTAAACAATAAATAATTGGCATATCAATTTTTAAATAACTTCTTGCCGTGCTTAAATAAACTTGGTTCGCTAAAAATCCCATAAAACAAAAATAAACAGCTAGCTTTTCATATATTCGAAGATAGATATATGTTGTATATATACAATTGCACAAAAGTTTTCATAGAAAACATGAATATCGATCGATTTTATGACAGCTATAAGATGAAGTGCTCAGATATATATGTAATGTGAGCCAACTATATGTAGTATAATTAATAGGCATGTCAACAAAATTTAATGTTTTTTAAATTGATTGTTATTTTTTGTAATTTTAAAAGCGGTTTTTGTTGATTTTTGTATGAAATAAGTCGAAAAAGTTTTGATTTCAATTTTTCTAAACACGATAATCGATCTAATCGATTATTTACATGAAAAATTGATCCTTTGTTTTACTTTTTAGTTTCTTTCCGGATAAAGGATTAGTTGATCCTTTTTTATTTTTTAGTTTCTTTCCGGATTAAGGAACTAATCGTTCATTCAGTTCCTATTCGGATAGAGGATCTAATCGTTCATTCAAATCCTATACGGATAAATGAACTTGTCGCTTTTTTATTTCCTTTCCGGATAAAAGATTCAAACGTTTCTTTAGTTTCTTTCTGATAGAAAAAATTAATCGTTCCTTAAGTTCCTTTCCGGATAAAAGAACTAATCGGTTCTTTCCGGATAAATTAAATAATCGTTCTTTTAGTTGCTTTTCGGATAAAAGAACTAATCGTTTCTTTAGTACTTCTCCGAATAAAGCAACTAATCGTTTCTTTGGTTCCTTTCCGAATAAAAGAAATAAATGTTTCTTTAGTTTCTTTTCGGATAAAAGAACTAGTCGTCCCTTTAGTTCCTTTTTGTATAAAAGAACTAAACGTTTCAAGTTTGTTTAGTTCGTTTAGTTCCTTTTGAAAGCGCTGATATAAAAACGGAAAAGAAAAGATACTAAGCGAACTATAACTGAAAATATAGTTCAATAGTTCAATTCAAAGATCAGGAGTGACAACAACTGATACTGATCAAGAATATATATTCACAAAAGAGTCCAAAGCGCTTTTCTCTATGCGATGCACATTTCGTGATAAAATTTATAATACCCCCTGCAGAGTATAACAAGATCGCTTTAAACATTTCATGATGATTGCTCATGAAAAGTTCAGAAATCATGATCATTAAATCAGTTGTTGTATGTATGTATATTGTGCTGGGAATAGATAATTCCAAGAGCTTTCACGCCATTATAAATTATAAATAAATATGCACATATACGTACGATATATAAATTTTAGCAAACCTTATTGAGGGAAACCCGGCGCGTGACCAGCTTCTATGATTTGTGCATGTCAATGACCGGATTTCTAATAGATCTATGCGAAATTTAGGTGAAATATATATACATACATATACGGATGTAGCTATAATATAAATACTATCGAAGTAAGACGTCCAATTAGTTGAGAATTCCGTATGCTTATCAGTTGTGCTCTATTATCAGCAAAATATTTACCAAATATAAATAGAGTACTCTTTCTATAAACGAGGGTGGCGTAAGCATTTTTAGAACTGATTAAATCAAACAACTTTCCTTCAACATTTAAATAGAATATGTCACTTTTGACTTAAAGCCCTGCCAACTCAATAAAAAAGGGCTGCCAACTAACTGTCAAGGCGTTGCCAACAATTTATACATTACCATAAATAATTATAAAATTTAACCCACAATTAATTTACCTAGATATTATTTTTAAGTGGTAACTGTGCTGAACTTTGTCCTCTAAACATGAGAAAACGTCTCTAATTTGTTGTTTTTAAACCATTGCAATAAATGACAAATGCGCAGGTGCATTGTCACGGTGAAACATGATCTTTTTTTTTGTTGTCGTTTAATAAGGTCGTTTTTTCATTACTTTGTCACTATTACAATTAAATAGGGTGTAAAACATATTCATGTAATATAATATAACAAAAGCAGCCGAACTGGAAGTTATTATAAAAGCCAGACAAGAGTAATTAGTTAGTAATTTTGGGTCAGTTGTTTTGTAAAACGAAATTTCAGTTTCATTTACAAGCCCTTTATAGCAATAAAATACAACCCAGGAGAAAAAAACAATGCCCCTTTCATTTTACTTTTTTCAATATCGATCAAATAATTTGTTTTGGGTGTTTTAAAATTGGAAACATGAAATCAAAAATAAAGAAATTAATAAAATACAAGAACATATCTTTTTATTCTCACTGTCCATCGATTTTCGGAATGCAGAACAGCTTATAATTTTCAATTCAAATCGAAAATGGGAACAGGGCTGAACAAACTTATAATTACAACGGTACTCAAACTGCTGGCGCCATCTATGTCTCAATTCTGTAATTATTCAATCCACCCTCGTACATAGTTATGTACTCAGTACAAAGTATGGACCCCAATATTGTTATTGCAGAAAACACTTCAACAACTGCAACAACTTGTTGTTGACCTTAACAGCAGAGGCAGCTGCCAACATAAACACACACACAAATAAAGACAATTACATATATGTATATGTATGCATGTGGTTGCAAGTTCTTTGCAGTAGAAGTCAACTTTTGTTAGCCAAGGAAGTAATAATTGCAATAATGCATTAATATTACAAGTTTAATATGAACATACCAATTATAAATAAAGTCACATGTTAATTAAAAGTTTTGCCGGCAATTTGTTTGCTAATTTCCATACATACCTATACATGTTTGTGTGTGCATGCAACATCAGCAGCAGCTGTCTTTGTTGACTGGGTCGACATCGTATTGCTTTGTCCAAACAGGTTTAAGCCTAACAACAAATACGTCTACGCTGGCTGACTATCACGTGAAAATTATTATTATTCGCTCTCATAAGCAATAAAAAACACTGGCAAATTAGCATTTCGTTCGAAACAGAAGAAAAACAAATACGCGCTAACATTTTATTGCTGCAGCCCTGCAGTTATCGATAACATGCAAAGATAGTGCTTGGAGATGAGCGATAGGACTTGCCGTAGCACGACTTGGTTGGATCGTGACACGACATTGATATTTTATTGATGTATTGATATGAAGCTATCGGAAAACGATATGAAACGGAGCGCAGACAACTTAGCTCCTCATTGCATAAAAACGTAAAACAGCACAGACGCACTTAAACTAAAAACTTGTTCAAAGCTATTTTTTTGTCAAAAATCAACATCATTAAAAGTTTTACTTGCAAAGACTATTGCGAGACTTCACATTTAATTGCATAATAATCACGCATGGTGATTTTTACACGCGTCCATCTCTAATTCGCACTGCACGCCTTGATTTCATCTTGCTGTCTTTTATTGACAGAGCGCTACGGTCACACTGCAGCCACACAGCACAACAGCAACAACTTGTAAACACGTAGTAAACGAAACAGAAAATCAACTGATTTGAAAATTACAAAAATAAATATAAATTTTTTGGATAATTCAACACTATTCGAATAGTGAATGCATTCATTTGAAACAATGAGTGGTGGCGCATAGTAAAATGCGCTTTGATTTAGTTGAAAAGTTGCATTTGTATTGGTTTTGCTTGAGTGCAATTACAGCGGGTTGGGGGAGTTCAGGTGAGTGCGATTGTTTGTGCATGTGTGTGTGTGTGTGAAAGAGCTTAATTAAGTGAGCAAAAAATTGTGTTTATATATTTATAGATAGGCTACATTTGTAAGTATTTGCAATTGTGAACAGTTACGTTATAACAATGACATCACAGCTGATTGTTTTTTTTTCGCACACTTTCACCTTTTACTCGCATTGATCGATAAGCACATTAATCGATTTATCTATTTTGCTTGCAGTTTCAAGAGATCGTGCCTGATATGGATGACTCGGAATTCATGTTTAACGAAAAGCAATCAATACGCGACTCCTCCCGCACCCTCAAGAAATATGGAAGCACCTGCTGCAACAATATGAGAAATAATGAATTCCTAATACGACACACGGTTGAGAAAACTGATACATTACAGGGTATTTCCCTCAAATATGGTGCAACCGTAAGTACTATCAATTGTATATGATTCATTACATTTGCAATATTTCACAAGCATTTATTGATTTCCAAGCTAACCCCAAACTCTCCGCCCCCAACCAATTGAATGAGGCGCCAACATGTCTGCATGGGCATATGTATTTACCTTTGTATGTGTGTGTAGATGTGTGTGTGTTTCCCGTACAACTTGCAATGGCTTCATTATGTGTCGTGTGGCACGCCAATTCTTTAAAATGTCAGCTCAATTTGATTTTTATCGATTTAATAATCGCTGACATGTACCGATAAAAACGAAAGTTTATAGACATATTGCACTTTCTGTTTTCCAATTTATGAAAGTTTGATAGTAGTCACTTAAGTTAAGATCATTTTTGATATTTTGTTGTAAAGGCAGTTTTAACTAAGCCATCTAATAATTATATGTTAAAGATAATTATCAGGCCAGTTACCATTTCCGACAATTTTTATTTAAAATCGTTTTTGAACTTGTGTTTCTAATTTCGAATAAAATTGAAATCGTTCTTCAAGCATTTCAAAAACAAAACATTTTCTACCAAGTTTTCCCATTTATATTAGGAATTAAGAAAAGCTAATATTTCTGATTGCGCATGTATTGATCGGAATTGGAAATGCGAGCAGTCTTAACTCTGATTTAAGTGAGAGTCAAGTTTTTAAAGCAATTCGGAGTGCTTTTGCCTTAGCGATGATAAGTTTCTCTTCAGAGTAATAAATTACGAACTTTCACCAAGTTTAGAATCTCTACTACTACAAACAAATCACACGAATGGAAACTTATTAGGTGTTCTGAATTCCGAATAATGAAAGCTTGAGCACATGGTGTACCAAATCAGTCCCAGAGTTTTCTTATTTATTATAATGCCCACACCTGCGTTGTTGCGAGCCAAGCGTGACAGAAAACTTGAACAAACAAGATAACAATACAATTTAAACATTAGATGCTTTTGAGACTGCAGCAGAGGGCAAAGAAAATAAAGACCGGCTGTCTGGCTGCCTTATAACTGATAAGTTTGCTGCATATAGTAAGAAATTTGTATAAACGAGTCACGAGTAAAGTAGCCTCTAGAGTTTTTTTTTGTTTCTGATGAGTCTGAGCTAATATTGAAGTAGAGTCGAGTCGAGTTGAGTCGAGTATGTCAACATTTGGACAGCTTTATAGATAAGCCTAGAAGTTGGATTGTTAGACCCAATTAATCAAGAGTGAATCAGGCGCGTGGCCATTTATGGTTATTGTCAGCGAAGCGCAGCAATCAATCAATCAATCAAACGTGAAATTGCAAATAATTGAACATACTTATAGAATTATATGCTTATACTATATATATTTATCACATATACATTTCAGACGGAACAAATACGTCGTGCCAATCGCCTGTTTGCCTCGGACAGCTTGTTCTTGCGTCAATTCCTGCTGGTGCCCGTGGAGAAAACCTCACCCTATTATCTGCAGGCGAGTGGAGCCAATGATATGCTCGTCGAGGCGCTCGCTGCCGCCTCACCGCCCACCACCCCAGATGCGAATGTGCAGCGGGAAGCGCTCATCAATGCAAACAATTTAAACTACAGTAACGGCAGCGGAGGCGGTGGCAGCAGCGGCAGCAACAATAGCTGCAATACAAACATCTCGAGCAGCTCATCGAGCACACGTTCCGGCCAATCGCATAGCACACCACGTCCATATTCGATTGCCGGCGAACTGCTGGTTCAGGCCAGCGATGAGGATCCTGCCCTAATGCACAATCACAATGCCTGCAATAGCAAGCAGAGCAAGTCCTTGGACTCGGTGGCTGCAATGACGCCCGAGGAGGAGAATCGAAAGTGTATGAATGATTTTCTCAACAAGATTGACAACACAATATCCGAGTCGCGCAAATATGTCGAGCGTTCCAAGGAGTAAGTAGTTCCGAATACGTTTATAGCATGGCAAATGCAATCGATACTATCGATAGTTTGAATTGTCAGTATGGGCAATTTCTAAATACGAAAGTTTGCACCTTTTTAAACACTTTGTGAATAATTAGTTGTATCTCAAAATGTTGCAGCTCAAAAACGAAAATCATCGTTAGAATCACTAACACAAAAGCTTCAATTCTCTTGGTATAAACTATCGATACTATCGATAGTCACCTAATAGCTCATCGCTTTATAAATGCCTGCTATATACTATTGATAGTGCTCTCAAACAAACCTATCGATTGTTTTCTTATTATCTTACCTATCTAACCGACTTGTACCTCTTTTGCAGTCTGGTGAGCAGCCAGAGCGATGCGGACATTTGCATTAGTGCCAGCACGGATGTGTTTCCACAGCGTCGCAATCAGCAGCTTAACAACTCCTACAAGAACAATAATAACAATCGTCCGCCGCATCATCAGCGGCACAGTTCGACGGGCAGCGGGAATTCCGATACGGCGCAGCTGCTGAACACGACACAAACGCGACGCGTACAAAATTCATTGAAGCGTTTAGAGAAGCAACAGGATGATTTCTTTGAGTTGTAGCAAAGTCGGAACGTCTAACTGAGTATAACCCAAGAGCGACGACATTAGAACTAGTTTAATTACTATATATATATATATATTAATGAGAAAGATAGAAAGAGAGAGAGAGAAAGAGAGTTAATTTAACAAATTGTTTTTAATTGATGCACTAAATGTAAATTATAAACTACATAGTTACATACACGCATAGATACATAAACACACACTCCACACACACACACACACACCTATACATACGTACACTATCTATCTTAATGATAACAAGCTATGTTATAAGCGCTGCGCTATATAAACCTGTACTATATACTATATATCGCATGTTGATGATGACATTTTGATGATCTTATTGTTATTGTCTCCAAGAAAGGAAAAAATTTGTAATTGCCGCCAATTTGCTTGCAAATCGCCAAAACCCCGCCCCCCCCCTCGCCAGCCCCTATTATGTTTATTCTATTTTTTTGTATGAATGTAGCTTTAATTATATGTTAAATCTTTAAATTTAGTTATGAGAATTATTAAGCTTAATTCCACATTGAACTATATGACTGCTGTTTGGCGTAGCTATAACTCCATATAACTATGCAAAAATTATATTGGCAACTATTGTAGAACCAAACTGATACCATATAATTATAATTTATTTCTTAACCTTCCAATCATACATATATTTTATTTTATTTAAATGTTTGTGCAATCGAATTCCATGTTGATAATACAAAACACATCACACAATCCAGCCAACATACCCCCTTTTTTAAAAGGCAAAACAAACATAAAAAACATATAACAAAATTCAAATCAAGTTGTATGTGAAGATTTTATAAACAAAATAAAGTAAGAAATGTGTTTGAAAATAAATGAGTTTTTATTTTTATTACGTGGTTTCTAGGTTGCTAACTTATGGAATCTTTGGCAAGACATGCGCAGCTTGAGTTTTAATACCCTGTGATCACGACACTTGTAAAAAGGTTTAAATATTTAGGTTTTTCACACGAACATTTTTTAAAGCTGAGATGATGATGATGGGTATAATAAAGTAATACAATTTATGTACAGACAGCCTTAGAAAATTAAGGTTGTTCTCTCCCAATCCCAACTTCTTATACTATATGCAGCTCAAGTTTTTTTAGTATCGATGTTAAGCACAAAAGTTATTCAAGAACTTTTTTTCAGTAGTAAAGAGCAGGTGCTTGTTTTTTAGGGACTACTTTACACTTGTTTACAGGGTATATCCTAGTCACGTACCTTGGCACCGAGTAACTAAGAAAGTTGTTATTGTTCGCTGGTTGCCAAGCCAACGCAGGTGAGGCAAACAAACAGTCCAAAATATTTAGTCACAAATTTCATGAAGTCTTTGAAAGTGGATTTAAAATGTCGGAGCAGGAACTGGATGCAGCCGTTATAAAGGCAACTCAGCAGTCCTTAGGCAAATATATTAAGAAGCCGCCTTTGACGGAAAAGTTGCTCAAAAAGCCCCCATTTCGATATTTAATGGATGTTTTCAATGCGGTAAGCTATATCCTTCGCAGAGAAAAAAAGTCTCAAATTTTTATATACACGTAGTTTATAAAGCAAACGGGCTGCTTTGAGGGGCTCTATACGCCGGAGGAGCAGCTGTTTGAGAACATTAGCGATAGGTAAGTACACTGAGAGAAACACTATGTTGAAATAATGTATCAATGAAATGGAACCTAGTATGGCTTACCAAATATTTAGTTATTAGGCAAAACTTATGCTTAAGGTAGTCATATTTCTTGGGAAGCAGTCTTAATGCCTGCTTAACTAATCATAAAATGTGCATGGAAATATTAAAATTATGCATTATGAATCAAAAACTGTGCATTAAAATGTTAAAACTATGCATTAGTTATAAAAAGTCGCAAATTATGTATTGTATTTATCATGATGCAGAGTATATAAATTATGCCTCGATGATTCATTTTATGTTTTCTGGTATAACGCATAGGTGTTATACACAAGCTAAGCATGAATACTGCCTGACATTTCTTATGTGTATTTTCCTAATCCCAACTAATCTAACTTTTGAATAGACAACAATTAAAACTGAGGGACTGTTTCGCATATAAACAGACGGACACGGCTAGTTCGACTCGACTGTTGATGCTGATCAAGAATATCTAACTCTAGTTTTCTGAGACGTCTCCTTCAATGCGTTACACATTTCGTGTCAAATTTATTATACTTCCTGCAAGGGTATAAAAATAATTCCTTTACATATTTTATTAGTAGGCCTTGAAATTCAACTGCAAACCGACTAGCAAAAGCAGCTCCCAGATAATTTCAGTAGCTTCTCAATTGTCGAAGTGGTCACAAGTCCCCTTATTTTAAAATTATTTTTTTTCTTTATTTATTTTTTATTTTTATATACTTAATAATTTATCAGTTTGACTGAACTGGTAGAAAAACTGCAGCTAAAACTAATTAATACTACTTTTGAATAGATATGATAAAACGCGTTTTCTGCAAAAGATGATTGATATTACAAGTGAGTATTGGAATCGGGTTGATGTTTGTTCCTTTTCTTAATGTGTATGTTTCCTTTAACAGATTTGACGACGAAACTGGATCTTAAGGTGCGCACCTCTAAGATTGTTGCCGGCCAGGAGCCAAAGCTGACCAATGAGCTGCTGCAGGCCATGGCCAGCGTGGCGGAACAGGAACTGGAATGGCGTGCAGCGCTGCAGCAGGTCCTAGCTAGCGATATGGCTAACAAGTCAAAGGAGAGCAATAGCAAGCCAAAGGATGTGAGGACTACAAGCAAACAAATATCACCAACTGTCCGGGAGAAGCCGACGATCACGGAGAAAGCGAAAACTCGGACCACGCCCACGGAGAAGGAGAAGACGCGGACCACGCCCAATGAGCAGGAGAAGACTCGGACAACGCCCACCGAGAAGCAGACACGCAGAAGAACAGAGAAAGAAGTAAGGCCCAAGCTGAGCAGCAGGCAGGGCTCCAAGAAGACGCCATCGCCCACAGTTAAGCCCACAGCAAAGCTCAAGCAGCAAGTTTCATCCGAGAGCGAGATAAAATCCTTGTCGCCGGCGCCAGTGAAACTAGCTTCACCAGTGTCCTCTGCCCCAGTCAAGGCTGAGACCAGATCGGAGGCAGTAATGGAGGCGCCCAAGGATAGGTTGGTGGCAGCTGTGGAGTCACCCAATGTGCCGTCCAAGTTGCCACCCAAGGAGTCGCCCAAGGAGTCAGCTCCGGAACCAACTCCTGAACCTGACGTTCAGCCGGAAAGTCGCAAATCCTCTGGCAAAAGTCGACGCAGCAGTGCTAGTCAGCGACAGGCGGCACCTCACGTAGCAGATACTCCACCCCAGGAAGCTTGTGAACTGTCCTTCAGCTCACCAACCAATCTAGCAGATACCAACAACAAAAATAACGAAGTCAAGCGGGAGCGGGAAGGCACCTTCACGCGTGAGAGCTCTAAGGACTCGAATGGTTCTGTGACACGTCCGCGCACCTCCTTGCGTCCACCTAGCGCTCGACCGGCTTCAGCACGTCCTGGCGCACCCAGACGTCGCAACGTAGAGATTGTGCTGCAGCCGAATGATCAGATCAAAATGTCGGGTATCAATGTAAAGCTGGAGACCTTTGGGGACTTGGATGACGATGGTGAAAATCTGGTTATTATCGAGGATGCGCATGCACATGACATTGAGCTTGGCGGCAGCAGCGAAACACAGCTGGAGCTGGATGCGCATCAGGGTCGCCTGGTGCAACAAATCCTAGAAACACAAAAGGAGCTAGTGCAGCAACACGGCACAGATAGTGGCAAAGAGGAGCTGCAGCAGAAGCAAGCTTCGGGCGCACGTCAGAGTTCGGCGCGGCAGGTGAACGATCTCAGGGATATTATACAAACGTTAACCAAGTCGGTGAATCCGTTGGGCAAACTGATGGATTTCATACCCGAAGATATCGATGCCATGCAATTAGAGCTGACCATGTGGCGGGACACCTATACGCAATCTGCCACAGAGCTGAAACGGGAGAGAAGCCTTACCGCATCTGCCACGGAGCCGATGAAGCAGCAGCTTCTGACGATAGAGGCGAGCATTGAGGAATACAAGGAGCTCGTCGATGAGAGTCGCCACAAGATCCTGCAGAGCAATGAGCGCATTCTCAAGATGCTAATGGAGCAGTGAGCTGTTCCTTGCTTATGAATCTGCAAAGTGACATCAATTTCTTATATTTATAAACATTTTTAATTGAAATAAAATTGAAAACTGCATTTTTCATTGTTTAAAGAAAATGGTTGCATATTACAGAACTTATAGTTAATGTTTTTGTATTAAAATCCTTCATAATATTAAGGTTAAGGGATTTAATTTCTCAAAACTTACCTAGAAATTTTACAGATGGTGAGAATAGATTTGATTTGATAGATTTGTTCGATTTTTGTTTGTTTCTATGATCTTAATCGTAATTGATCATCGATATTTTTGAAAAAAACATCGCACAAAAAGTTTCCAATTTAAAACAAGTAAGAACGTTGCAGTCGGGTGCACCCGACTCTTCACACATCTTCACACTTTGTCTTACTATGGTGTATACCAACATGTATACCAAGTTGCTCTAGCTTCAAAACTTTGGAAAAAACCTGAGTTCATCCAGACGGAGGGACGGACATTTCACAAACCCAATATACTTTTTTTTTTTTTTTTTTTAATTAAAAAAAGAGTATAAAAATCTTTGACAGCCTTAATATCGAACACGACACACATGTTATGCTGTTGATGTTGATCAAGATATATCGCAACCGGGAAAATCCAATTGCAACGTTCTTCCTTTTTTTTAAATTACTTTTTTCGTTACTAAAAGTGTTTTTATAAAGAATACAAATACTATTTTTGTCATCTTTTCGTAATATTGATTAGTCTATTTATTCTAGATAATTTACCCGAAACACCATCTATTATTATTTTGGAAAATCAAGCTAATCAATTATTTACAATTCTATTAAAAATCAAAAAGTTTATGAGAAAAAAATGTTGTTTATTTTTTTCAAAAGTGTAAATTTAATAAAGAATTTTTGTAAAAATATATAGTATAAGATATGTCGCCATATAGACATATGTTGCTTATTAGTTGCAACAGTATAATAACAGTTCTATTGGGTGGTACAATTTTTTTATTTTTTCTTCCTAAGGTCACTTAAGTGTTGATACCGAAACCAAAACATGTTAAAGACTAAATATTTGATTTGGGATTATGCACAGCAATTGATGCAATAAAATTCATGCCGCGCTGTGAAATACCCTGTAAAGTTATATACAATTAATTGTAATTTTAGGTAAAAAAAAAGTTAAGCGTCGACTTTGACGGCATCTAGAATGCTATCCGTGTCCGACTTGACGGAGTCCTTGTCTTTGTCCTTATCTGTCTCCGAATCTTCCTGATCCTCATCACCTAGCACATATTCGATAACATCATCGATGGGAAAATTATTGAGCAGTGATTTAATCGAATCATTGTGTATGACAACTGTAAAAAGAAGCTTGCAATATTCGCGCATGCGACTGCCATAATCCAACTCGGCATAGTTTTCTTCACCCTTGGTCAGATCGTGGCCACAGTTCTCAATGACCTTGCAGAGCACCGACTCCTCGGAGCTGTTTGGCCAATTGTATTTTTTGAGCGTTTGCGGATCGACCAGCATGTCAATTAACTTGGCAATATTTTCTTTAAGCTTTAGATCCTCCTCGGATAACGGTTCGACATTGGCATCATCATCGCTTGAGGGCTCATCCAGATTATCAGCAATGGCAGCAGCCAAACTGGCAGCCAGCGATTTACGCTGCTCCTTCTTAACCACGGGCGACAGAGCCTGTTGCTTATCCTTCTCCTTCTCAGGCTCCTTAGCTTCTGGCTTGATCGGCTCAGTAGCAGTAGCAGCAGCAGCACCATCGGCACCTTCTAAAGGCAATATGGTATACACTTCATTCTCCAGCACAATTGTCTGCGCATTGCCATCGCCCTCATCCACCAGAAACTCGCGCACCACAACGCCATTGCCATCTGTTTTGCTGGATATCAACGAACCCGCTGACGTATTCGCCGAGGGCAACTGCTCTTTCTCTTCCTGCTCCTCCACAACTACGAGCTTAGTCTTCTTAGCTTTGCTACGCTTCGCAGACGGCTCAGTTCCAAAGATATCATCCGGATCGCATTCATGCACATTGCGTATGTGATTCCTTAGCGTTTCCGTGCTGTCAAAGTTCTTGTCGCAAATTGCGCAATCCGTGCGTTCGATCATTTTGACCATGCGCTTGGCTCGCGTCGTTTTAACAGCTATGAAAATATTTAAATTAATTTTGAAATACTTTTTTAATAGCCACAACAACTAACGCGAATGATCCCCAGCATCAATATGCTCATGCAGCAGCGCGCTGGTTCGGAAACTGCGTGTGCAATCCGTGCAGGCAAAGGAAGGACGCTTCTGGCGGTTGTGCTCCTTGACATGACGCTCAAGTCTAATTTTAAAGAGAAGAGATACAAACTTAGGCAAACAAAAAAGCAAAAAAGAAAAGTTATAGAACATTGCAGAAGATTAGTTTATAAAAAAACTTAATGTTCGACCAATTCTTATAACAGTTATAATATTGATAAAGTGCCATCTTGTTTTGATATCTTTATCAACAAAAAGTGTCTATGACAGATATAAGATATAGTCGCTAGATTTAAATTAAATTTAGCATTTCAAAAACATAGCTATAACACACCATGCAATGGTTCAACAAGCAATTAAACGTTATATTCTTACTGTTTCTCCGTCTTAAACTTTTGGACGCACTGCGAGCAGGAGAAGGGACGCAAATGCGTCTTGGAATGCGTGCGGAGCTGTGTGGCTTGGATGAAGCTCTTGCCGCACTCGGTGCACTTGTGTGGACGCTCGCCAGTGTGTCGTTTCATGTGGCGATTGAGCACCTCCTTGACAGCAAAGGATTGACTGCACTGCAGGACAGAGTTAAGAGAGCAGTTAGGATTAGAATTGGAAGACTAAGCTGGAGCAGAGGTACATACCACAGTGCAGGTGTAGGGCTTCTCGCCCGTATGATAACGACGATGCTTTTTGAGTGCCACTAAGGCGGAAAACTTCTTGTCGCACAGATCGCAATCGAAGGGCTTCTCACCCGTGTGGGTGCGTATGTGTATGCTGCAAGGGTTTAAGAGCAGAATTAGCAACTTAACTTTGGCTAAGAATTCAAAAACACTTGCTTGAGCGTAGACAGGCTGTAGAAGCAATTCTTGCATACATGGCACATATACTCCGGCTTCTTGACCACCTGTGTGCCCAAATGCTGCTTCAGATGCGCACGCAGATTGTCCAAGCGATAGAAGACACGATCGCACACCTTGCAGCTCATGGTATCATTCTCATTGGCCGAACAGGACGAGTACTTCTGATGACGCTTCAAGTGATAGGAGCGCGTAAAATCCTTGCCACAGATTTTGCAGGCAAAAGGTTTGCCACGCGACTGATGCTGCGTCTCATGCAGCTTCAACAGGGCAGCGCTGCGCAGCTTAGCATTGCAAATGGAGCAGGGATAATCATTAAACTCCGAGTGCGTAATAAAGATGTGACGCTCGTAGCTGGTCTGCGTCTTGAAAGACTTGGGGCAATCGGGGCAGTTGATGTGACCCAGCTGAAATAAATACAGAATTAGATTAGATATAAACTATGAACCGGCGTTGCCAGGCAAAGTATTTGAACGCAGTCAGTTTGAGTTCTTCTATATAAATCGATTCTAAACAACTAAAAAATAATATTATTTACATGAAAAGTATCGTAGCTCTCGCTGCAGCAGAAGCAAATGTCTTTCTTCTCCATAACAACGGCATCCTTCTCGATCTTCTCTAGATTCTTAAGCATGTCCGCCTTGCGCAAATGATAGCCACTATCGTAGCGACAGAATTCCAAGTGTTTCTTTAAGCTCTTGACGCGTCGGAATGTTTTATAGCACTTGCCGCAAACATGTTCCACCATTTCCTTGATGTCGCTATTGTTGGCACCGTTGCGGCTGGCATTGTTGTTATTGCCCTCATCCTCCTCGTGCTCATCATCTTCGTCCTCCTCCTCCTCCTCCACCTCAACGCCAGAGACAACAAATTCACTGCCATTTGTTGTTGTTTTGCTCGATGAGAGCACAAGATCATCATTCTCAGCGAGTATAAAATCAATGGTATCCTCATCCTCCACCTCGATGGTGGAAGTGTTTTCGGATTTGCTGCTCTCGCTTTTGATGGCTTGCAAAACATAATGATCCATTTTTTTTGTTTTTTTGCCAGGCGATGTCTTCTGCTTGGCCGTTTCCACAGGTATGCTCACGACTGCGCTGCTGGCGCTGCGCTTGTCATTTAATAGCTTGACAGCGCTGCCCGCAGGGCTAACTGTTTTTGCAGCTGTGGAACGTCGTGTGCCGCTGCTGCTGTTTTTGGGGCTGCCTGATAGCTCCTCATTGTTGAGTATTTTGATGCTTTGACGCTTTTCCGGCTTGGACTTGGCAGTCAGATCGTTGAGCAGCTTCATGCGTGTGCCAGGACGTTTTTCCTTTGGAGATACAAGATGTTCAACTTCCACTATTTTGATAACTGCTCCAGTGCTGGAACTGGCAGCGGCGTCCTCCTTGCTGGTGCTCATGGGCGTAAACTGCGACGTCAACTGAGCTGTAGGGTTGTTAAGCAAAGGATGGTAAGGATTAGTGTCAGTTAGCCTGGATTTAGCCTACTTTTAGGCTCGTCTTTTATTTAATATTGATCTGTTTGCGTTTTCAGCGTCACGTCAGCAACGCCTAGAAGCAGCGCACAAATTAAAATGGCGGCCTCAAATTTCACTGATCGCGGCAGCGAAGCGTGCGTGCGAGCGAGCGCACGCTATATACTGTCAACGAAAACACACAACAGCAAGAATGCAACAAGTTTGTGCTCTCTCTGTGACGCTCTGGATATCTGCTTGGGTTATTGCGTTGAAAAAAAATATGTATATTTAGGGTTGAAAATAATTCTAATATACTTTGAAAATTGTTGCATACTTTTCAATATTGTTTATTTATGTTGCCGGCTTTAAAGGAATTTACAGCCACAAATTTCGATGCTCAAAAACAGTTTTCAAAACAATTGCTTAGTTTATTTTCTGCCAAAACTTTTATTACATTTGAAACACACACACACACGCACACTGCTACAGTTGTAGTTTCTCTAATTAAATGTGAAAAACTTGTCGTTCCCGTGTGAAGATCGACTGTAACAAAGTGCAACAGAGACAGAAATATGTAAGTGATCTGATAGCGCTTGTTATTGACTAATTTGTCTATTTTACATAGCGACTTCAAATTACAGTTTTAGATGCGTCTCTGAGAAGACTATAGCACTATTTTATTAAGTCTTTAATAATACAATAATTAATACTTACGTTTTGCAGCACGAGTACGTAATACGTACACAATAGCGCTATGGCGTCTGACTATTCTCAGGTTGCGTCCACAGCAATCAGCTGTTCTGAAATCAGTGTGACCCTATCATTTATTTATTTTTATCGCGCTCATTTATCGTTACGCGGCGTTTAATTTGCACATTTAAAACGTTAGATTTTGATACTTATGCATTGGAAATATTTGAAATTTTCATATTTTTCCAGGCTAAGAGTGGCAAAATAGTCTTTGAATTGATTGCTGGCACAATGAAATTATAACCAGTGCTGCCACATTGACAAAAAGTGGCTATACTTGTTCGCAGTACAGGGCTGTCTAAGTTTGCTCCAGCCCTCAATTCATATCGATAAGCTTATCGAAATTTATCGTCACTCATTTGCTTTATTTTTACAATTGCTAAACAAAACAGGTAATTTTACGTGATTTTACTAAATTAGAAGAGATAAATTATGCCCCATTTGCAGATCCCATGGCCGCTTTATTCGACTCTACGCATACTGAAGGACCCGGCTTTGTGGGCATACGTTTTTGTCAGGAATGCAACAACATGTTGTATCCCAAGGAAGACAAGGATAACAAAATTCTAATGTACGCCTGCCGCAATTGCGATTACAAACAAGAAGCCGACTCTAATTGCATTTATGTGAACAAAATTATGCACGAAATCGACGAGCTAACACACATTGTGCCCGATGTTATATCAGATCCCACGCTGCCCCGCACCGAAGATCATGCTTGCCCCAAATGCTCTCATCGCGAGGCCGTCTTCTTTCAGGCCCAGACACGACGTGCCGAGGAAGAAATGCGTCTTTATTATGTGTGCACTAATCAAAATTGCACACATCGTTGGACTGAGTAGACGCGACGTATTTCGATACCTTGCATAAATACAACATTAATTGTTAAGTACATAAGAAAAAATATAAAGTTTTGTAAGTGCGCAATTACACGTTGATTATTAGCTTGAAGTTTTTGGTGGTGTAGTTGACGCTTTGCAGAGCATGCGAAGCGTGTTAACTTCGACTAGATGAAGCATTTTCTTTGTTAAGCTGTTATTTCTTAGAGTTGACGACGATAAGGCGAATCCTCTATAAATCTTCCCTACAAGAACCTAGCGAATAAAACATAAATGCTGATCAGATTTGTCAAAGGTGGACCGATTATGTGGCAGCAGATATTATTTTCCCGATCCCATTCCGTTTTATATGCAAACAAGAAGATCAATACTCGAAATTTAAAACGGCTTATAATTGCGATTTTGAAAATATTGTTCGGAAGTAATAACATGACTGATTATGATTATAAAAATTACTTTTCCTTATAAAAGCTCAGTTCACATTAGAAATTTCTAAGACAGGCAAAAACAAAGGAATCCTTAACTTTTTAGAAGTAAGTGTTATCCTGAACAATTTGTGGAGGTATCCCACCCGTCCTAAATTGTACTGGTAGGAATAACACAAATGAAAAACCCTATCTCGCTCAGGAACCGAGATATTCGATGAAACGTAAATGAACAGTCGTAGAATATTTTCGGGGATACAGAAAGTTGAGGAATTTTGACAAGGCATTTATAGTCCAAATTTCCAAGCTCTATCTCGCTCAGGAACCGAGATATTCGATAAAACGTAAATTTACACTTGTCTTTTTGATGTTGCAGCCGATCTAAAAGTCGTATAATATATCCGGGGATACAGAATACTTTTCTTTTTGATGTTGCAGCCGATCTAAAAGTCGAAGAATATTTTCGGAGATACAGAAAGTTGAGGAATTTTGGCAAGGCATTTATAGTCTAAATTTCAAAGCTCTATCTCGCTCAGGAATCGAGATATTCGATAAAACGTAAATGAACAGTCGTAGAATATTTTCGGGGATACAGAAAGTTGAGGAATTTTGACAAGGCATTTATAGTCCAAATTTCAAAGCTCTATCTCGCTCAGGAACCGAGATATTCGATAAAACGTAAATGAACAGTCGTAGAATATTTTCGGGGATACAGAAAGTTGAGGAATTTCGAGAAGGCATTTATAGTCTAAATTTCATAGCTCTATCTCGCTCAGGAACCGATATATTCGATAAAACGTAAATGAACAGTCGTAGAATATTTTCGGGGATACAGAAAGTTGAGGAATTTTGACAAGGCATTTATAGTCCAAATTTCAAAGCTCTATCTCGCTCAGGAACCGAGATATTCGATAAAAACGTAAATGAACAGTCATAGAATATTTTCGGGGATACAGAAAGTTGAGGAATTTTGGCAAGGCATTTATAGTCTAAATTTCAAAGCTCTATCTCGCTCAGGAATCGAGATATTCGATAAAACGTAAATGAACAGTCGTAGAATATTTTCGGGGATACAGAAAGTTGAGGAATTTTGACAAGGCATTTATAGTCCAAATTTCAAAGCTCTATCTCGCTCAGGAACCGAGATATTCGATAAAACGTAAATGAACAGTCGTAGAATATTTTCGGGGATACAGAAAGTTGAGGAATTTCGAGAAGGCATTTATAGTCTAAATTTCATAGCTCTATCTCGCTCAGGAACCGATATATTCGATAAAACGTAAATGAACAGTCGTAGAATATTTTCGGGGATACAGAAAGTTGAGGAATTTTGACAAGGCATTTATAGTCCAAATTTCAAAGCTCTATCTCGCTCAGGAACCGAGATATTCGATAAAACGTAAATGAACAGTCGTAGAATATTTTCGGGGATAGAGAAAGTTGAGGAATTTCGAGAAGGCATTTATAGTCTAAATTTCATAGCTCTATCTCGCTCAGGAACCGAGATATTCGATAAAACGTAATTGAAAAGTCGTAGAATATTTTCGGGGATACAGAAAGTTGAGGAATTTTGACAAGGCATTAAAAGTCTAAATTTCAAAGCTCTATCTCGCTCAGGAACCGAGATATTCGACAAAACGTAAATGAACAGTCGTAGAATATTTGCGGGGATACAGAAAGTTGAGGAATTTTGACAAGGCATTTATAGTCCAAATTTCAAAGCTCTATCTCGCTCAGGAACCGAGATATTCGATAAAACGTATATTTACCCTTTTCTTTTTGATGTTGCAGCCGATCTAAAAGTCGTAGAATATTTGCGGGGATACAGAAAGTTGAGGAATTTTGACAAGGCATTTATAGTCCAAATTTCAAAGCTCTATCTCGCTCAGGAACCGATATATTCGATAAAACGTAAATGAACAGTCGTAGAATATTTTCGGGGATACAGAAAGTTGAGGAATTTTGACAAGGCATTTATAGTCCAAATTTCAAAGCTCTATCTAGCTCAGGAACCGAGATATTCGATAAAACGTAAATGAACAGTCGTAGAATATTTTCGGGGATACAGAAAGTTGAGGAATTTTGACAAGGCATTTATAGTCCAAATTTCAAAGCTCTATCTCGCTCAGGAACCGAGATATTCGATAAAACGTAAATGAACAGTCGTAGAATATTTGCGGGGATACAGAAAGTTGAGGAATTTTGACAAGGCATTTACAGTCCAAATTTCCAAGCTCTATCTCGCTCAGGAACCGAGATATTCGATAAAACGTATATTTACCCTTTTCTTTTTGATGTTGCAGCCGATCTAAAAGTCGTAGAATATTTGCGGGGATACAGAAAGTTGAGGAATTTTGACAAGGCATTTATAGTCCAAATTTCAAAGCTCTATCTCGCTCAGGAACCGAGATATTCGATAAAACGTAAATGAACAGTCGTAGAATATTTTCGGGGATACAGAAAGTTGAGGAATTTTGACAAGGCATTTATAGTCCAAATTTCAAAGCTCTATCTAGCTCAGGAACCGAGATATTCGATAAAACGTAAATGAACAGTCGTAGAATATTTTCGGGGATACAGAAAGTTGAGGAATTTCGAGAAGGCATTTATAGTCTAAATTTCAAAGCTCTATCTCGCTCAGGAACCGAGATATTCGATAAAACGTAATTGAAAAGTCGTAGAATATTTTCGGGGATACAGAAAGTTGAGGAATTTTGACAAGGCATTTATAGTCCAAATTTCAAAGCTCTATCTCGCTCAGGAACCGAGATATTCGATAAAACGTAAATGAACAGTCGTAGAATATTTGCGGGGATACAGAAAGTTGAGGAATTTTGACAAGGCATTTACAGTCCAAATTTCCAAGCTCTATCTCGCTCAGGAACCGAGATATTCGATAAAACGTATATTTACCCTTTTCTTTTTGATGTTGCAGCCGATCTAAAAGTCGTAGAATATTTGCGGGGATACAGAAAGTTGAGGAATTTTGACAAGGCATTTATAGTCCAAATTTCAAAGCTCTATCTCGCTCAGGAACCGAGATATTCGATAAAACGTAAATGAACAGTCGTAGAATATTTGCGGGGATACAGAAAGTTGAGGAATTTTGACAAGGCATTTATAGTCCAAATTTCCAAGCTCTATCTCGCTCAGGAACCGAGATATTCGATAAAACGTAAATTTACACTTGTCTTTTTGATGTTGCAGCCGATCTAAAAGTCGTAGAATATTTTCGGGGATACAGAAAGTTGAGGAATTTCGAGAAGGCATTTATAGTCTCAATTTCAAAGCTCTATCTCGCTCAGGAACCGAGATATTCGATAAAACGTAAATGAACAGACGTAGAATATATCCGGGGATACAGAAAGTTGAGGAATTTCGAGAAGGCATTTATAAACCAAATATCAAAGCTCTATCTCGCTCAGGAACCGAGATATTCGATAAAACACAAATTTACACTTTTCTTTTTGATGTTGCAGCCGATCTAAAAGTCGAAGAATGTTTTCGGGGATACAGAAAGTTGAGGAATTTCGAGAAGGCATTTATAAACCAAATTTCAAAGCTCTATCTCGCTCAGGAACCGAGATATTCGATAAAACGTAAATGAACAGACGTAGAATATATCCGGGGATACAGAAAGTTGAGGAATTTCGCGAAATCATGTATAAACCAAATATCAAAGCTCTATCTCGCTCAGGAACCGAGATATTCGATAAAACGTAAATTTACACTTTTCTTTTTGATGTTGCAGCCGATCTAAAAGTCGAAGAATGTTTTCGGGGATACAGAAAGTTGAGGAATTTCGAGAAGGCATTTATAAACCAAATATCTCGCTCAGGATCCGATATATTCGATAAAACGTAAATGAACAGCCGTAGAATATATCCGGGGATACAGAAAGTTGAGGAATTTCGAGAAGGCATTTATAAACCAAATTTCAAAGCTCTATCTCTCTCAGGAACCGACATATTCGATAAAACGTAAATGAACAGTCGTAGAATATATCCGGGGATACAAAAAGTTGAGGAATATCGAGAAGGCATTTATAAACCAAATTTCAAAGCTCTATCTCGCTCAGGAACCGAGATATTCGATAAAACGTAAATTTACACTTTTCTTTTTGATGTTGCAGCCGATCTAAAAGCCGTAGAATGTTTTCGGGGATACAGAAAGTTGATGAATTTTGAGAAGGCATTTATAAACCAAATATCAAAGCTCTATCTCGCTCAGGAACCGAGATATTCGATAAAACATAAATTTAAACTTTTCTTTTTGATGTTGCAGCCGATCTAAAAGTCGTAGAATGTTTTCGGGGATACAGAAAGTTGAGGAATTTCGAGAAGGCATTTATAAACCAAATTTCAAAGCTCTATCTCGCTCAGGAACCGACATATTCGATAAAACGTAAATGCACAGTCGTAGAATATATCCGGGGATACAGAAAGTTGAGGAATTTCGAGAAGGCATTTATAAACCAAATTTCAAAGCTCTATCTCGCTCAGGAACCGACATATTCGATAAAACGTAAATGAACAGCCGTAGAATATATCCGGGGATACAGAAAGTTGAGGAATTTCGAGAAGGCATTTATAAACCAAATATAAAAGCTCTATCTTGCTCAGGAACCGAGATATTCGATAAAACATAAATTTAAACTTTTCTTTTTGATGTTGCAGCCGATCTAAAAGTCGTAGAATGTTTTCGGGGACACAGAAAGTTGAGGAATTTCGAGAAGGCATTTATAAACCAAATATCAAAGCTCTATCTCGCTCAGGAACCGACATATTCGATAAAACGTAAATGAACAGTCGTAGAATATATCCGGGGATACAGAAAGTTGAGGAATTTCGAGAAGGCATTTATAAACCAAATTTCAAAGCTCTTTCTCTCTCAGGAACCGACATATTCGATAAAACGTAAATGAACAGTCGTAGAATATATCCGGGGATACAAAAAGTTGAGGAATATCGAGAAGGCATTTATAAACCAAATTTCAAAGCTCTATCTCGCTCAGGAACCGAGATATTCGATAAAACGTAAATTTACACTTTTCTTTTTGATGTTGCAGCCGATCTAAAAGCCGTAGAATGTTTTCGGGGATACAGAAAGTTGATGAATTTTGAGAAGGCATTTATAAACCAAATATCAAAGCTCTATCTCGCTCAGGAACCGAGATATTCGATAAAACATAAATTTAAACTTTTCTTTTTGATGTTGCAGCCGATCTAAAAGTCGTAGAATGTTTTCGGGGATACAGAAAGTTGAGGAATTTCGAGAAGGCATTTATAAACCAAATTTCAAAGCTCTATCTCGCTCAGGAACCGACATATTCGATAAAACGTAAATGCACAGTCGTAGAATATATCCGGGGATACAGAAAGTTGAGGAATTTCGAGAAGGCATTTATAAACCAAATTTCAAAGCTCTATCTCGCTCAGGAACCGACATATTCGATAAAACGTAAATGAACAGCCGTAGAATATATCCGGGGATACAGAAAGTTGAGGAATTTCGAGAAGGCATTTATAAACCAAATATAAAAGCTCTATCTCGCTCAGGAACCGACATATTCGATAAAACGTAAATGAACAGCCGTAGAATATATCCGGGGATACAGAAAGTTGAGGAATTTCGAGAAGGCATTTATAAACCAAATATCTCGCTCAGGAACCGATATATTCGATAAAACGTAAATGAACAGCCGTAGAATATATCCGGGGATACAGAAAGTTGAGGAATTTCGAGAAGGCATTTATAAACCAAATTTCAAAGCTCTATCTCGCTCAGGAACCGAGATATTCGAAAAAACATAAATTTAAACTTTTCTTTTTGATGTTGCAGCCGATCTAAAAGTCGTAGAATGTTTTCGGGGATACAGAAAGTTGAGGAATTTCGAGAAGGCATTTATAAACCAAATATCAAAGCTCTATCTCGCTCAGGAACCGACATATTCGATAAAACGTAAATGAACAGTCGTAGGATATATCCGGGGATACGGAAAGTTGAGGAATTTCGAGAAGGCATTTATAAACCAAATTTCAAAGCTCTATCTCTCTCAGGAACCGACATATTCAATAAAACGTAAATGAACAGTCGTAGAATATATCCGGGGATACAAAAAGTTGAGGAATTTCGAGAAGGCATTTATAAACCAAATTTCAAAGCTCTATCTCGCTCAGGAACCGAGATATTCGATAAAACGTAAATTTACACTTTTCTTTTTGATGTTGCAGCCGATCTTAAAGCCGTAGAATATATCCGGGGATACAAAAAGTTGAGGAATTTCGAGAAGGCATTTATAAACCAAATTTCAAAGCTCTATCTCGCTCAGGAACCGAGATATTCGATAAAACGTAAATTTACACTTTTCTTTTTGATGTTGCAGCCGATCTTAAAGCCGTAGAGTGTTTTCGGGGATACAGAAAGTTGAGGAATTTTGAGAAGGCATTTATAAACCAAATATCAAAGCTCTATCTCGCTCAGGAACCGAGATATTCGATAAAACATAAATTTAAACTTTTCTTTTTGATGTTGCAGCCGATCTAAAAGTCGTAGAATGTTTTCGGGGATACAGAAAGTTGAGGAATTTCGAGAAGGCATTTATAAACCAAATTTCAAAGCTCTATCTCGCTCAGGAACCGACATATTCGATAAAACGTAAATGCACAGTCGTAGAATATATCCGGGGATACAGAAAGTTGAGGAATTTCGAGAAGGCATTTATAAACCAAATTTCAAAGCTCTATCTCGCTCAGGAACCGACATATTCGATAAAACGTAAATGAACAGCCGTAGAATATATCCGGGGATACAGAAAGTTGAGGAATTTCGAGAAGGCATTTATAAACCAAATATAAAAGCTCTATCTTGCTCAGGAACCGAGATATTCGATAAAACATAAATTTAAACTTTTCTTTTTGATGTTGCAGCCGATCTAAAAGTCGTAGAATGTTTTCGGGGATACAGAAAGTTGAGGAATTTCGAGAAGGCATTTATAAACCAAATTTCAAAGCTCTATCTCGCTCAGGAACCGACATATTCGATAAAACGTAAATGCACAGTCGTAGAATATATCCGGGGATACAGAAAGTTGAGGAATTTCGAGAAGGCATTTATAAACCAAATTTCAAAGCTCTATCTCTCTCAGGAACCGACATATTCGATAAAACGTAAATGAACAGTCGTAGAATATATCCGGGGATACAAAAAGTTGAGGAATTTCGAGAAGGCATTTATAAACCAAATTTCAAAGCTCTATCTCGCTCAGGAACCGAGATATTCGATAAAACGTAAATTTACACTTTTCTTTTTGATGTTGCAGCCGATCTTAAAGCCGTAGAATGTTTTCGGGGATACAGAAAGTTGAGGAATTTTGAGAAGGCATTTATAAACCAAATTTCAAAGCTCTATCTCGCTCAGGAACCGACATATTCGATAAAACGTAAATGAACAGCCGTAGAATATATCCGGGGATACAGAAAGTTGAGGAATTTCGAGAAGGCATTTATAAACCAAATATAAAAGCTCTATCTTGCTCAGGAACCGAGATATTCGATAAAACATAAATTTAAACTTTTCTTTTTGATGTTGCAGCCGATCTAAAAGTCGTAGAATGTTTTCGGGGATACAGAAAGTTGAGGAATTTCGAGAATGCATTTATAAACCAAATTTCAAAGCTCTATCTCGCTCAGGAACCGAGATATTCGATAAAACATAAATTTAAACTTTTCTTTTTGATGTTGCAGCCGATCTAAAAGTCGTAGAATGTTTTCGGGGATACAGAAAGTTGAGGAATTTCGAGAAGGCATTTATAAACCAAATTTCAAAGCTCTATCTCGCTCAGGAACCGACATATTCGATAAAACGTAAATGCACAGTCGTAGAATATATCCGGGGATACAGAAAGTTGAGGAATTTCGAGAAGGCATTTATAAACCAAATTTCAAAGCTCTATCTCGCTCAGGAACCGACATATTCGATAAAACGTAAATGAACAGCCGTAGAATATATCCGGGGATACAGAAAGTTGAGGAATTTCGAGAAGGCATTTATAAACCAAATATCTCGCTCAGGAACCGATATATTCGATAAAACGTAAATGAACAGCCGTAGAATATATCCGGGGATACAGAAAGTTGAGGAATTTCGAGAAGGCATTTATAAACCAAATATCAAAGCTCTATCTCGCTCAGGAACCGAGATATTCGAAAAAACATAAATTTAAACTTTTCTTTTTGATGTTGCAGCCGATTTAAAAGTCGTAGAATGTTTTCGGGGATACAGAAAGTTGAGGAATTTCGAGAAGGCATTTATAAACCAAATATCAAAGCTCTATCTCGCTCAGGAACCGACATATTCGATAAAACGTAAATGAACAGTCGTAGAATATATCCGGGGATACGGAAAGTTGAGGAATTTCGAGAAGGCATTTATAAACCAAATTTCAAAGCTCTATCTCTCTCAGGAACCGACATATTCGATAAAACGTAAATGAACAGTCGTAGAATATATCCGGGGATACAAAAAGTTGAGGAATTTCGAGAAGGCATTTATAAACCAAATTTCAAAGCTCTATCTCGCTCAGGAACCGAGATATTCGATAAAACGTAAATTTACACTTTTCTTTTTGATGTTGCAGCCGATCTTAAAGCCGTAGAATGTTTTCGGGGATACAGAAAGTTGAGGAATTTCGAGAAGGCATTTATAAACCAAATTTCAAAGCTCTATCTCTCTCAGGAACCGACATATTCGATAAAACGTAAATGAACAGTCGTAGAATATATCCGGGGATACAAAAAGTTGAGGAATTTCGAGAAGGCATTTATAAACCAAATTTCAAAGCTCTATCTCGCTCAGGAACCGAGATATTCGATAAAACGTAAATTTACACTTTTCTTTTTGATGTTGCAGCCGATCTTAAAGCCGTAGAATGTTTTCGGGGATACAGAAAGTTGAGGAATTTTGAGAAGGCATTTATAAACCAAATTTCAAAGCTCTATCTCGCTCAGGAACCGACATATTCGATAAAACGTAAATGAACAGCCGTAGAATATATCCGGGGATACAGAAAGTTGAGGAATTTCGAGAAGGCATTTATAAACCAAATATCAAAGCTCTATCTCGCTCAGGAACCGAGATATTCGATAAAACATAAATTTAAACTTTTCTTTTTGATGTTGCAGCCGATCTAAAAGTCGTAGAATGTTTTCGGGGATACAGAAAGTTGAGGAATTTCGAGAAGGCATTTATAAACCAAATTTCAAAGCTCTATCTCTCTCAGGAACCGACATATTCGATAAAACGTAAATGAACAGTCGTAGAATATATCCGGGGATACGGAAAGTTGAGGAATTTCGAGAAGGCATTTATAAACCAAATTTCAAAGCTCTATCTCTCTCAGGAACCGACATATTCGATAAAACGTAAATGAACAGTCGTAGAATATATCCGGGGATACAAAAAGTTGAGGAATTTCGAGAAGGCATTTATAAACCAAATTTCAAAGCTCTATCTCGCTCAGGAACCGAGATATTCGATAAAACGTAAATTTACACTTTTCTTTTTGATGTTGCAGCCGATCTTAAAGCCGTAGAATGTTTTCGGGGATACAGAAAGTTGAGGAATTTTGAGAAGGCATTTATAAACCAAATATCAAAGCTCTATCTCGCTCAGGAACCGAGATATTCGATAAAACATAAATTTAAACTTTTCTTTTTGATGTTGCAGCCGATCTAAAAGTCGTAGAATGTTTTCGGGGATACAGAAAGTTGAGGAATTTCGAGAAGGCATTTATAAACCAAATTTCAAAGCTCTATCTCTCTCAGGAACCGACATATTCGATAAAACGTAAATGAACAGTCGTAGAATATATCCGGGGATACAAAAAGTTGAGGAATTTCGAGAAGGCATTTATAAACCAAATTTCAAAGCTCTATCTCGCTCAGGAACCGAGATATTCGATAAAACGTAAATTTACACTTTTCTTTTTGATGTTGCAGCCGATCTTAAAGCCGTAGAATGTTTTCGGGGATACAGAAAGTTGAGGAATTTTGAGAAGGCATTTATAAACCAAATTTCAAAGCTCTATCTCGCTCAGGAACCGACATATTCGATAAAACGTAAATGAACAGCCGTAGAATATATCCGGGGATACAGAAAGTTGAGGAATTTCGAGAAGGCATTTATAAACCAAATATAAAAGCTCTATCTTGCTCAGGAACCGAGATATTTGATAAAACATAAATTTAAACTTTTCTTTTTGATGTTGCAGCCGATCTAAAAGTCGTAGAATGTTTTCGGGGATACAGAAAGTTGAGGAATTTCGAGAAGGCATTTATAAACCAAATTTCAAAGCTCTATCTCGCTCAGGAACCGACATATTCGATAAAACGTAAATGCACAGTCGTAGAATATATCCGGGGATACAGAAAGTTGAGGAATTTCGAGAAGGAATTTATAAACCAAATTTCAAAGCTCTATCTCGCTCAGGAACCGACATATTCGATAAAACGTAAATGAACAGCCGTAGAATATATCCGGGGATACAGAAAGTTGAGGAATTTCGAGAAGGCATTTATAAACCAAATATAAAAGCTCTATCTTGCTCAGGAACCGAGATATTCGATAAAACATAAATTTAAACTTTTCTTTTTGATGTTGCAGCCGATCTAAAAGTCGAAGAATGTTTTCGGGGATACAGAAAGTTGAGGAATTTCGAGAAGGCATTTATAAACCAAATTTCAAAGCTCTATCTCTCTCAGGAACCGACATATTCGATAAAACGTAAATGAACAGCCGTAGAATATATCCGGGGATACAGAAAGTTGAAGAATTTCGAGAAGGCATTTATACACCAAATATCTCGCTCAGGAACCGATATATTCGATAAAACGTAAATGAACAGCCGTAGAATATATCCGGGGATACAGAAAGTTGAGGAATTTCGAGAAGGCATTTATAAACCAAATATCAAAGCTCTATCTCGCTCAGGAACCGAGATATTCGATAAAACGTAAATTTACACTTTTCTTTTTGATGTTGCAGCCGATCTAAAAGTCGAAGAATGTTTTCGGGGATACAGAAAGTTGAGGAATTTCGAGAAGGCATTTATAAACCAAATTTCAAAGCTCTATCTCTCTCAGGAACCGACATATTCGATAAAACGTAAATGAACAGCCGTAGAATATATCCGGGGATACAGAAAGTTGAGGAATTTCGAGAAGGCATTTATAAACCAAATATCTCGCTCAGGAACCGATATATTCGATAAAACGTAAATGAACAGCCGTAGAATATATCCGGGGATACAGAAAGTTGAGGAATTTCGAGAAGGCATTTATAAACCAAATATCTCGCTCAGGAACCGATATATTCGATAAAACGTAAATGAACAGCCGTAGAATATATCCGGGGATACAGAAAGTTGAGGAATTTCGAGAAGGCATTTATAAACCAAATATCAAAGCTCTATCTCGCTCAGGAACCGACATATTCGATAAAACGTAAATGAACAGTCGTAGAATATATCCGGGGATACAGAAAGTTGAGGAATTTCGAGAAGGCATTTATAAACAAAATTTCAAAGCTCTATCTCTCTCAGGAACCGACATATTCGATAAAACGTAAATGAACAGTCGTAGAATATATCCGGGGATACAAAAAGTTGAGGAATTTCGAGAAGGCATTTATAAACCAAATTTCAAAGCTCTATCTCGCTCAGGAACCGAGATATTCGATAAAACGTAAATTTAAACTTTTCTTTTTGATGTTGCAGCCGATCTTAAAGCCGTAGAATGTTTTCGGGGATGCAGAAAGTTGAGGAATTTTGAGAAGGCATTTATAAACCAAATATCAAAGCTCTATCTCGCTCAGGAACCGAGATATTCGATAAAACATAAATTTAAACTTTCCTTTTTGATGTTGCAGCCGATCTAAAAGTCGTAGAATGTTTTCGGGGATACAGAAAGTTGAGGAATTTTGAGAAGGCATTTATAAACCAAATTTCAAAGCTCTATCTCGCTCAGGAACCGACATATTCGATAAAACGTAAATGAACAGCCGTAGAATATATCCGGGGATACAGAAAGTTGAGGAATTTCGAGAAGGCATTTATAAACCAAATTTCAAAGCTCTATCTCGCTCAGGAACCGACATATTCGATAAAACGTAAATGAACAGCCGTAGAATATATCCGGGGATACAGAAAGTTGAGGAATTTCGAGAAGGCATTTATAAACAATATATAAAAGCTCTATCTTGCTCAGGAACCGAGATATTCGATAAAACATAAATTTAAACTTTTCTTTTTGATGTTGCAGCCGATCTAAAAGTCGAAGAATGTTTTCGGGGATACAGAAAGTTGAGGAATTTCGAGAAGGCATTTATAAACCAAATTTCAAAGCTCTATCTCTCTCAGGAACCGACATATTCGATAAAACGTAAATGAACAGCCGTAGAATATATCCGGGGATACAGAAAGTTGAGGAATTTCGAGAAGGCATTTATAAACCAAATATCTCGCTCAGGAACCGATATATTCGATAAAACGTAAATGAACAGCCGTAGAATATATCCGGGGATACAGAAAGTTGAGGAATTTCGAGAAGGCATTTATAAACCAAATATCAAAGCTCTATCTCGCTCAGGAACCGAGATATTCGATAAAACGTAAATTTACACTTTTCTTTTTGATGTTGCAGCCGATCTAAAAGTCGAAGAATGTTTTCGGGGATACAGAAAGTTGAGGAATTTCGAGAAGGCATTTATAAACCAAATTTCAAAGCTCTATCTCTCTCAGGAACCGACATATTCGATAAAACGTAAATGAACAGCCGTAGAATATATCCGGGGATACAGAAAGTTGAGGAATTTCGAGAAGGCATTTATAAACCAAATATCTCGCTCAGGAACCGATATATTCGATAAAACGTAAATGAACAGCCGTAGAATATATCCGGGGATACAGAAAGTTGAGGAATTTCGAGAAGGCATTTATAAACCAAATATCTCGCTCAGGAACCGATATATTCGATAAAACGTAAATGAACAGCCGTAGAATATATCCGGGGATACAGAAAGTTGAGGAATTTCGAGAAGGCATTTATAAACCAAATATCAAAGCTCTATCTCGCTCAGGAACCGACATATTCGATAAAACGTAAATGAACAGTCGTAGAATATATCCGGGGATACAGAAAGTTGAGGAATTTCGAGAAGGCATTTATAAACAAAATTTCAAAGCTCTATCTCTCTCAGGAACCGACATATTCGATAAAACGTAAATGAACAGTCGTAGAATATATCCGGGGATACAAAAAGTTGAGGAATTTCGAGAAGGCATTTATAAACCAAATTTCAAAGCTCTATCTCGCTCAGGAACCGAGATATTCGATAAAACGTAAATTTAAACTTTTCTTTTTGATGTTGCAGCCGATCTTAAAGCCGTAGAATGTTTTCGGGGATGCAGAAAGTTGAGGAATTTTGAGAAGGCATTTATAAACCAAATATCAAAGCTCTATCTCGCTCAGGAACCGAGATATTCGATAAAACATAAATTTAAACTTTCCTTTTTGATGTTGCAGCCGATCTAAAAGTCGTAGAATGTTTTCGGGGATACAGAAAGTTGAGGAATTTTGAGAAGGCATTTATAAACCAAATTTCAAAGCTCTATCTCGCTCAGGAACCGACATATTCGATAAAACGTAAATGAACAGCCGTAGAATATATCCGGGGATACAGAAAGTTGAGGAATTTCGAGAAGGCATTTATAAACCAAATTTCAAAGCTCTATCTCGCTCAGGAACCGACATATTCGATAAAACGTAAATGAACAGCCGTAGAATATATCCGGGGATACAGAAAGTTGAGGAATTTCGAGAAGGCATTTATAAACCATATATAAAAGCTCTATCTTGCTCAGGAACCGAGATATTCGATAAAACATAAATTTAAACTTTTCTTTTTGATGTTGCAGCCGATCTAAAAGTCGAAGAATGTTTTCGGGGATACAGAAAGTTGAGGAATTTCGAGAAGGCATTTATAAACCAACTTTCAAAGCTCTATCTCGCTCAGGAACCGACATATTCGATAAAACGTAAATGCACAGTCGTAGAATATATCCGGGGATACAGAAAGTTGAGGAATTTCGAGAAGGCATTTATAAACCAAATTTCAAAGCTCTATCTCGTTCAGGAACCGACATATTCGATAAAACGTAAATGAACAGCCGTAGAGTATATCCGGGGATACAGAAAGTTGAGGAATTTCGAGAAGGCATTTATAAACCATATATAAAAGCTCTATCTTGCTCAGGAACCGAGATATTCGATAAAACATAAATTTAAACTTTTCTTTTTGATGTTGCAGCCGATCTAAAAGTCGAAGAATGTTTTCGGGGATACAGAAAGTTGAGGAATTTCGAGAAGGCATTTATAAACCAAATTTCAAAGCTCTATCTCGCTCAGGAACCGACATATTCGATAAAACGTAAATGAACAGCCGTAGAATATATCCGGGGATACAGAAAGTTGAGGAATTTCGAGAAGGCATTTATAAACCAAATATCTCGCTCAGGAACCGATATATTCGATAAAACGTAAATGAACAGCCGTAGAATATATCCGGGGATACAGAAAGTTGAGGAATTTCGAGAAGGCACTTATAAACCAAATATCAAAGCTCTATCTCGCTCAGGAACCGAGATATTCGATAAAACGTAAATTTACACTTTTCTTTTTGATGTTGCAGCCGATCTAAAAGTCGAAGAATGTTTTCGGGGATACAGAAAGTTGAGGAATTTCGAGAAGGCATTTATAAACCAAATTTCAAAGCTCTATCTCTCTCAGGAACCGACATATTCGATAAAACGTAAATGAACAGCCGTAGAATATATCCGGGGATACAGAAAGTTGAGGAATTTCGAGAAGGCATTTATAAACCAAATATCTCGCTCAGGAACCGATATATTCGATAAAACGTAAATGAACAGCCGTAGAATATATCCGGGGATACAGAAAGTTGAGGAATTTCGAGAATGCATTTATAAACCAAATATCTCGCTCAGGAACCGATATATTCGATAAAACGTAAATGAACAGCCGTAGAATATATCCGGGGATACAAAAAGTTGAGGAATTTCGAGAAGGCATTTATAATCCAAATTTCAAAGCTCTATCTCTCTCAGGAACCGACATATTCGATAAAACGTAAATGAACAGTCGTAGAATATATCCGGGGATACAAAAAGTTGAGGAATTTCGAGAAGGCATTTATAAACCAAATTTCAAAGCTCTATCTCGCTCAGGAACCGACATATTCGATAAAACGTAAATGAACAGCCGTAGAATATATCCGGGGATACAGAAAGTTGAGGAATTTCGAGAATGCATTTATAAACCAAATATCTCGCTCAGGAACCGATATATTCGATAAAACGTAAATGAACAGCCGTAGAATATATCCGGGGATACAAAAAGTTGAGGAATTTCGAGAAGGCATTTATAAACCAAATTTCAAAGCTCTATCTCGCTCAGGAACCGACATATTCGATAAAACGTAAATGAACAGTCGTAGAATATATCCGGGGATACAGAAAGTTGAGGAATTTCGAGAAGGCATTTATAATCCAAATTTCAAAGCTCTATCTCTCTCAGGAACCGACATATTCGATAAAACGTAAATGAACAGCCGTAGAATATATCCGGGGATACAGAAAGTTGAGGAATTTCGAGAATGCATTTATAAACCAAATATCTCGCTCAGGAACCGATATATTCGATAAAACGTAAATGAACAGCCGTAGAATATATCCGGGGATACAAAAAGTTGAGGAATTTCGAGAAGGCATTTATAAACCAAATTTCAAAGCTCTATCTCGCTCAGGAACCGACATATTCGATAAAACGTAAATGAACAGTCGTAGAATATATCCGGGGATACAGAAAGTTGAGGAATTTCGAGAAGGCATTTATAATCCAAATTTCAAAGCTCTATCTCTCTCAGGAACCGACATATTCGATAAAACGTAAATGAACAGTCGTAGAATATATCCGGGGATACAAAAAGTTGAGGAATTTCGAGAAGGCATTTATAAACCAAATTTCAAAGATCTATCTCGCTCAGGAACCGAGATATTCGATAAAACATAAATTTAAACTTTTCTTTTTGATGTTGCAGCCGATCTAAAAGTCGAAGAATGTTTTCGGGGATACAGAAAGTTGAGGAATTTCGAGAAGGCATTTATAAACCAAATTTCAAAGCTCTATCTCGCTCAGGAACCGACATATTCGATAAAACGTAAATGAACAGCCGTAGAATATATCCGGGGACACAGAAAGTTGAGGAATTTCGAGAATGCATTTATAAACCAAATTTCAAAGCTCTATCTCTCTCAGGAACCGACATATTCGATAAAACGTAAATGAACAGTCGTAGAATATATCCGGGGATACAGAAAGTTGAGGAATTTCGAGAAGGCATTTATAAACCAAATTTCAAAGCTCTATCTCTCTCAGGAACCGACATATTCGATAAAACGTAAATGAACAGTCGTAGAATATATCCGGGGATACAAAAAGTTGAGGAATTTCGAGAAGGCATTTATAAACCAAATATCAAAGCTCTATCTCGCTCAGGAACCGAGATATTCGATAAAACGTATATTTACACTTTTCTTTTTGATGTTGCAGCCGATCTAAAAGTCGAAGAATGTTTTCGGGGATACAGAAAGTTGAGGAATTTTGAGAAGGCATTTATAAACCAAATTTCAAAGCTCTATCTCGCTCAGGAACCGAGATATTCGATAAAACGTAAATGAACAGTCGTAGAATATATCCGGGGAAACAGAAAGTTGAGGAATTTCGAGAAATCATGTATAAACCAAATATCAAAGCTCTATCTCGCTCAGGAACCGAGATATTCGATAAAACGTAAATTTACACTTTTCTTTTTGATGTTGCAGCCGATCTAAAAGTCGAAGAATATATCCGGGGATACAGAAAGTTGAGGAATTTCGAGAAGGCATTTATAAACCAAATTTCAAAGCTCTATCTCGCTCAGGAACCGACATATTCGATAAAACGTTAATGAACAGTCGTAGAATATATCCGGGGATACAAAAAGTTGAGGAATTTCGAGAAGGCATTTATAAACCAAATATCTCGCTCAGGAACCGATATATTCGATAAAATGTAAATGCACAGTCGTAGAATATATCCGGGGATACAGAAAGTTGAGGAATTTCGAGAAGGCATTTATAAACCAAATATCAAAGCTCTATCTCGCTCAGGAACCGAGATATTCGATAAAACGTAAATTTACACTTTTCTTTTTGATGTTGCAGCCGATCTAAAAGTCGAAGAATGTTTTCGGGGATACAGAAAGTTGAGGAATTTCGAGAAGGCATTTATAAACCAAATTTCAAAGCTCTATCTCGCTCAGGAACCGACATATTCGATAAAACGTTAATGAACAGCCGTAGAATATATCCGGGGATACAGAAAGTTGAGGAATTTCGAGAAGGCATTTATAAACCAAATATCTCGCTCAGGAACCGATATATTCGATAAAACGTAAATGAACAGCCGTCGAATATATCCGGGGATACAGAAAGTTGAGGAATTTCGAGAAGGCATTTATAAACCAAATATCAAAGCTCTATCTCGCTCAGGAACCGAGATATTCGATAAAACATAAATTTAAACTTTTCTTTTTGATGTTGCAGCCGATCTAAAAGTCGTAGAATGTTTTCGGGGATACAGAAAGTTGAGGAATTTCGAGAAGGCATTTATAAACCAAATTTCAAAGCTCTATCTCGCTCAGGAACCGACATATTCGATAAAACGTAAATGAACAGTCGTAGAATATATCCGGGGATACAGAAAGTTGAGGAATTTCGAGAAGGCATTTATAAACCAAATTTCAAAGCTCTATCTCTCTCAGGAACCGACATATTCGATAAAACGTAAATGAACAGTCGTAGAATATATCCGGGGATACAAAAAGTTGAGGAATTTCGAGAAGGCATTTATAAACCAAATATCTCGCTCAGGAACCGATATATTCGATAAAACGTAAATGAACAGCCGTAGAATATATCCGGGGATACAGAAAGTTGAGGAATTTCGAGAAGGCATTTATAAACCAAATATCAAAGCTCTATCCCTCTCAGGAACCGACATATTCGATAAAACGTAAATGAACAGTCGTAGAATATATCCGGGGATACAAAAAGTTGAGGAATTTCGAGAAGGCATTTATAAACCAAATATCTCGCTCAGGAACCGATATATTCGATAAAACGAAAATGAACAGTCGTAGAATATATCCGGGGATACAGAAAGTTGAGGAATTTCGAGAAGGCATTTATAAACCAAATTTCAAAGCTCTATCTCGCTCAGGAACCGACATATTCGATAAAACGTAAATGAACAGCCGTAGAATATATCCGGGGATACAGAAAGTTGAGGAATTTCGAGAAGGCATTTATAAACCAAATATCAAAGCTCTATCTCGCTCAGGAACCGAGATATTCGATAAAACGTAAATTTACACTTTTCTTTTTGATGTTGCAGCCGATCTAAAAGTCGAAGAATGTTTTCGGGGATACGGAAAGTTGAGGAATTTCGAGAAGGCATTTATAAACCAAATTTCAAAGCTCTATCTCGCTCAGGAACCGAGATATTCGATAAAACGTAAATTTACACTTTTCTTTTTGATGTTGCAGCCGATCTAAAAGTCGAAGAATGTTTTCGGGGATACAGAAAGTTGAGGAATTTCGAGAAGGCATTTATAAACCAAATTTCAAAGCTCTATCTCGCTCAGGAACCGACATATTCGATAAAACGTTAATGAACAGCCGTAGAATATATCCGGGGATACAGAAAGTTGAGGAATTTCGAGAAGGCATTTATAAACCAAATATCTCGCTCAGGAACCGATATATTCGATAAAACGTAAATGAACAGCCGTAGAATATATCCGGGGATACAGAAAGTTGAGGAATTTCGAGAAGGCATTTATAAACCAAATATCAAAGCTCTATCTCGCTCAGGAACCGAGATATTCGATAAAACATAAATTTAAACTTTTCTTTTTGATGTTGCAGCCGATCTAAAAGTCGTAGAATGTTTTCGGGGATACAGAAAGTTGAGGAATTTCGAGAAGGCATTTATAAACCAAATTTCAAAGCTCTATCTCGCTCAGGAACCGACATATTCGACAAAACGTAAATGAACAGTCGTAGAATATATCCGGGGATACAGAAAGTTGAGGAATTTCGAGAAGGCATTTATAAACCAAATTTCAAAGCTCTATCTCTCTCAGGAACCGACATATTCGATAAAACGTAAATGAACAGTCGTAGAATATATCCGGGGATACAAAAAGTTGAGGAATTTCGAGAAGGCATTTATAAACCAAATATCTCGCTCAGGAACCGATATATTCGAAAAAACGTAAATGCACAGTCGTAGAATATATCCGGGGATACAGAAAGTTGAGGAATTTCGAGAAGGCATTTATAAACCAAATATCAAAGCTCTATCTCGCTCAGGAACCGAGATATTCGATAAAACGTAAATTTACACTTTTCTTTTTGATGTTGCAGCCGATCTAAAAGTCGAAGAATGTTTTCGGGGATACAGAAAGTTGAGGAATTTCGAGAAGGCATTTATAAACCAAATTTCAAAGCTCTATCTCGCTCAGGAACCGAGATATTCGATAAAACGTAAATGAACAGCCGTAGAATATATCCGGGGATACAGAAAGTTGAGGAATTTCGAGAAGGCATTTATAAACCAAATATCAAAGCTCTATCTCGCTCAGGAACCGAGATATTCGATAAAACGTAAATTTACACTTTTCTTTTTGATGTTGCAGCCGATCTAAAAGTCGAAGAATGTTTTCGGGGATACAGAAAGTTGAGGAATTTCGAGAAGGCATTTATAAACCAAATATCTCGCTCAGGAACCGATATATTCGATAAAACGTAAATGCACAGTCGTAGAACATATCCGGGGATACAGAAAGTTGAGGAATTTCGAGAAGGCATTTATAAACCAAATATCAAAGCTCTATCTCGCTCAGGAACCGAGATATTCGATAAAACGTAAATTTACACTTTTCTTTTTGATGTTGCAGCCGATCTAAAAGTCGAAGAATGTTTTCGGGGATACAGAAAGTTGAGGAATTTCGAGAAGGCATTTATAAACCAAATTTCAAAGCTCTATCTCGCTCAGGAACCGAGATATTCGATAAAACGTAAATGAACAGCCGTAGAATATATCCGGGGATACAGAAAGTTGAGGAATTTCGAGAAGGCATTTATAAACCAAATATCAAAGCTCTATCTCGCTCAGGAACCGAGATATTCGATAAAACGTAAATTTACACTTTTCTTTTTGATGTTGCAGCCGATCTAAAAGTCGAGGAATGTTTTCGGGGATACAGAAAGTTGAGGAATTTTGAGAAGGCATTTATAAACCAAATTTCAAAGCTCTATCTCGCTCAGGAACCGACATATTCGATAAAACGTAAATGAACAGCCGTAGAATATATCCGGGGATACAGAAAGTTGAGGAATTTCGAGAAGGCATTTATAAACCAAATTTCAAAGATCTATCTCTCTCAGGAACCGAGATATTCGATAAAACGTAAATGAACAGTCGTAGAATATATCCGGGGATACAAAAAGTTGAGGAATTTCGAGAAGGCATTTATAAACCAAATTTCAAAGCTCTATCTCGCTCAGGAACCGAGATATTCGATAAAACGTAAATTTACACTTTTCTTTTTGATGTTGCAGCCGATCTAAAAGTCGTAGAATGTTTTCGGGGATACAGAAAGTTGAGGAATTTCGAGAAGGCATTTATAAACCAAATTTCAAAGCTCTATCTTGCTCAGGAACCGAGATATTCGATAAAACGTAAATGAACAGCCGTAGAATATATCCGGGGATACAGAAAGTTGAGGAATTTCGAGAAGGCATTTATAAACCAAATATCAAAGCTCTATCTCGCTCAGGAACCGAGATATTCGATAAAACATAAATTTAAACTTTTCTTTTTGATGTTGCAGCCGATCTAAAAGTCGTAGAATGTTTTCGGGGATACAGAAAGTTGAGGAATTTCGAGAAGGCATTTATAAACCAAATTTCAAAGCTCTATCTCGCTCAGGAACCGACATATTCGACAAAACGTAAATGAACAGTCGTAGAATATATCCGGGGATACAGAAAGTTGAGGAATTTCGAGAAGGCATTTATAAACCAAATTTCAAAGCTCTATCTCTCTCAGGAACCGACATATTCGACAAAACGTAAATGAACAGTCGTAGAATATATCCGGGGATACAAAAAGTTGAGGAATTTCGAGAAGGCATTTATAAACCAAATATCTCGCTCAGGAACCGATATATTCGATAAAACGTAAATGCACAGTCGTAGAATATATCCGGGGATACAGAAAGTTGAGGAATTTCGAGAAGGCATTTATAAACCAAATATCAAAGCTCTATCTCGCTCAGGAACCGAGATATTCGATAAAACGTAAATTTACACTTTTCTTTTTGATGTTGCAGCCGATCTAAAAGTCGAAGAATGTTTTCGGGGATACAGAAAGTTGAGGAATTTCGAGAAGGCATATATAAACCAAATTTCAAAGCTCTATCTCGCTCAGGAACCGAGATATTCGATAAAACGTAAATGAACAGCCGTAGAATATATCCGGGGATACAGAAAGTTGAGGAATTTCGAGAAGGCATTTATAAACCAAATATCAAAGCTCTATCTCGCTCAGGAACCGAGATATTCGATAAAACGTAAATTTACACTTTTCTTTTTGATGTTGCAGCCGATCTAAAAGTCGAAGAATGTTTTCGGGGACACAGAAAGTTGAGGAATTTCGAGAAGGCATTTATAAACCAAATTTCAAAGCTCTATCTCGCTCAGGAACCGACATATTCGATAAAACGTAAATGAACAGCCGTAGAATATATCCGGGGATACAGAAAGTTGAGGAATTTCGAGAAGGCATTTATAAACCAAATTTCAAAGATCTATCTCTCTCAGGAACCGAGATATTCGATAAAACGTAAATGAACAGTCGTAGAATATATCCGGGGATACAAAAAGTTGAGGAATTTCGAGAAGGCATTTATAAACCAAATTTCAAAGCTCTATCTCGCTCAGGAACCGAGATATTCGATAAAACGTAAATGAACAGCCGTAGAATATATCCGGGGATACAGAAAGTTGAGGAATTTCGAGAAGGCATTTATAAACCAAATTTCAAAGCTCTATCTCGCTCAGGAACCGACATATTCGATAAAACGTAAATGAACAGCCGTAGAATGTTTTCGGGGATACAGAAAGTTGAGGAATTTCGAGAAGGCATTTATAAACCAAATATCAAAGCTCTATCTCGCTCAGGAACCGAGATATTCGATAAAACGTAAATGAACAGCCGTAGAATATATCCGGGGATACAGAAAGTTGAGGAATTTCGAGAAGGCATTTATAAACCAAATTTCAAAGCTCTATCTCGCTCAGGAACCGACATATTCGATAAAACGTAAATGAACAGCCGTAGAATATATCCGGGGATACAGAAAGTTGAGGAATTTCGAGAAGGCATTTATAAACTAAATATCAAAGCTCTATCTCGCTCAGGAACCGAGATATTCGATAAAACGTAAATTTACACTTTTCTTTTTGATGTTGCAGCCGATCTAAAAGTCGAAGAATGTTTTCGGGGATACAGAAAGTTGAGGAATTTCGAGAAGGCATTTATAAACCAAATTTCAAAGCTCTATCTCGCTCAGGAACCGACATATTCGATAAAACGTAAATGAACAGCCGTAGAATATATCCGGGGATACAGAAAGTTGAGGAATTTCGAGAAGGCATTTATAAACCAAATTTCAAAGATCTATCTCTCTCAGGAACCGAGATATTCGATAAAACGTAAATGAACAGTCGTAGAATATATCCGGGGATACAAAAAGTTGAGGAATTTTGAGAAGGCATTTATAAACCAAATTTCAAAGCTCTATCTCGCTCAGGAACCGAGATATTCGATAAAACGTAAATTTACACTTTTCTTTTTGATGTTGCAGCCGATCTAAAAGTCGTAGAATGTTTTCGGGGATACAGAAAGTTGAGGAATTTCGAGAAGGCATTTAAAAACCAAATTTCAAAGCTCTATCTCGCTCAGGAACCGAGATATTCGATAAAACGTAAATGAACAGCCGTAGAATATATCCGGGGATACAGAAAGTTGAGGAATTTCGAGAAGGCATTTATAAACCAAATTTCAAAGCTCTATCTCGCTCAGGAACCGACATATTCGATAAAACGTAAATGAACAGCCGTAGAATGTTTTCGGGGATACAGAAAGTTGAGGAATTTCGAGAAGGCATTTATAAACCAAATATCTCGCTCAGGAACCGATATATTCGATAAAACGTAAATGAACAGCCGTAGAATATATCCGGGGATACAGAAAGTTGAGGAATTTCGAGAAGGCATTTAAAAACCAAATATCAAAGCTCTATCTCGCTCAGGAACCGAGATATTCGATAAAACGTAAATTTACACTTTTCTTTTTGATGTTGCAGCCGATCTAAAAGTCGAAGAATGTTTTCGGGGATACAGAAAGTTGAGGAATTTCGAGAAGGCATTTATAAACCAAATTTCAAAGCTCTATCTCGCTCAGGAACCGACATATTCGATAAAACGTAAATGAACAGCCGTAGAATATATCCGGGGATACAGAAAGTTGAGGAATTTCGAGAAGGCATTTATAAACCAAATATCAAAGCTCTATCTCGCTCAGGAACCGAGATATTCGATAAAACGTAAATTTACACTTTTCTTTTTGATGTTGCAGCCGATCTAAAAGCCGTAGAATGTTTTCGGGGATACAGAAAGTTGATGAATTTTGAGAAGGCATTTATAAAGCAAATATCAAAGCTCTATCTCGCTCAGGAACCGAGATATTCGATAAAACATAAATTTAAACTTTTCTTTTTGATGTTGCAGCCGATCTAAAAGTCGTAGAATGTTTTCGGGGATACAGAAAGTTGAGGAATTTCGAGAAGGCATTTATAAACCAAATTTCAAAGCTCTATCTCGCTCAGGAACCGACATATTCGATAAAACGTAAATGCACAGTCGTAGAATATATCCGGGGATACAGAAAGTTGAGGAATTTCGAGAAGGCATTTATAAACCAAATTTCAAAGCTCTATCTCGCTCAGGAACCGACATATTCGATAAAACGTAAATGAACAGCCGTAGAATATATCCGGGGATACAGAAAGTTGAGGAATTTCGAGAAGGCATTTATAAACCAAATATAAAAGCTCTATCTTGCTCAGGAACCGAGATATTCGATAAAACATAAATTTAAACTTTTCTTTTTGATGTTGCAGCCGATCTAAAAGTCGTAGAATGTTTTCGGGGATACAGAAAGTTGAGGAATTTCGAGAAGGCATTTATAAACCAAATTTCAAAGCTCTATCTCGCTCAGGAACCGACATATTCGATAAAACGTAAATGAACAGCCGTAGAATATATCCGGGGATACAGAAAGTTGAGGAATTTCGAGAAGGCATTTATAAACCAAATATCTCGCTCAGGAACCGATATATTCGATAAAACGTAAATGAACAGCCGTAGAATATATCCGGGGATACAGAAAGTTGAGGAATTTCGAGAAGGCATTTATAAACCAAATATCAAAGCTCTATCTCGCTCAGGAACCGAGATATTCGATAAAACATAAATTTAAACTTTTCTTTTTGATGTTGCAGCCGATCTAAAAGTCGTAGAATGTTTTCGGGGATACAGAAAGTTGAGGAATTTCGAGAAGGCATTTATAAACCAAATATCAAAGCTCTATCTCGCTCAGGAACCGACATATTCGATAAAACGTAAATGAACAGTCGTAGAATATATCCGGGGATACGGAAAGTTGAGGAATTTCGAGAAGGCATTTATAAACCAAATTTCAAAGCTCTATCTCTCTCAGGAACCGACATATTCGATAAAACGTAAATGAACAGTCGTAGAATATATCCGGGGATACAAAAAGTTGAGGAATTTCGAGAAGGCATTTATAAACCAAATTTCAAAGCTCTATCTCGCTCAGGAACCGAGATATTCGATAAAACGTAAATTTACACTTTTCTTTTTGATGTTGCAGCCGATCTTAAAGCCGTAGAATGTTTTCGGGGATACAGAAAGTTGAGGAATTTTGAGAAGGCATTTATAAACCAAATATCAAAGCTCTATCTCGCTCAGGAACCGAGATATTCGATAAAACATAAATTTAAACTTTTCTTTTTGATGTTGCAGCCGATCTAAAAGTCGTAGAATGTTTTCGGGGATACAGAAAGTTGAGGAATTTCGAGAAGGCATTTATAAACCAAATTTCAAAGCTCTATCTCGCTCAGGAAACGACATATTCGATAAAACGTAAATGCACAGTCGTAGAATATATCCGGGGATACAGAAAGTTGAGGAATTTCGAGAAGGCATTTATAAACCAAATTTCAAAGCTCTATCTCGCTCAGGAACCGACATATTCGATAAAACGTAAATGAACAGCCGTAGAATATATCCGGGGATACAGAAAGTTGAGGAATTTCGAGAAGGCATTTATAAACCAAATATAAAAGCTCTATCTTGCTCAGGAACCGAGATATTCGATAAAACATAAATTTAAACTTTTCTTTTTGATGTTGCAGCCGATCTAAAAGTCGTAGAATGTTTTCGGGGATACAGAAAGTTGAGGAATTTCGAGAAGGCATTTATAAACCAAATTTCAAAGCTCTATCTCGCTCAGGAACCGACATATTCGATAAAACGTAAATGAACAGCCGTAGAATATATCCGGGGATACAGAAAGTTGAGGAATTTCGAGAAGGCATTTATAAACCAAATATAAAAGCTCTATCTTGCTCAGGAACCGAGATATTCGATAAAACATAAATTTAAACTTTTCTTTTTGATGTTGCAGCCGATCTAAAAGTCGTAGAATGTTTTCGGGGATACAGAAAGTTGAGGAATTTCGAGAAGGCATTTATAAACCAAATTTCAAAGCTCTATCTCGCTCAGGAACCGACATATTCGATAAAACGTAAATGAACAGCCGTAGAATATATCCGGGGATACAGAAAGTTGAGGAATTTCGAGAAGGCATTTATAAACCAAATTTCAAAGCTCTATCTCGCTCAGGAACCGACATATTCGATAAAACGTAAATGAACAGCCGTAGAATATATCCGGGGATACAGAAAGTTGAGGAATTTCGAGAAGGCATTTATAAACCATATATAAAAGCTCTATCTTGCTCAGGAACCGAGATATTCGATAAAACATAAATTTAAACTTTTCTTTTTGATGTTGCAGCCGATCTAAAAGTCGAAGAATGTTTTCGGGGATACAGAAAGTTGAGGAATTTCGAGAAGGCATTTATAAACCAAATTTCAAAGCTCTATCTCTCTCAGGAACCGACATATTCGATAAAACGTAAATGAACAGCCGTAGAATATATCCGGGGATACAGAAAGTTGAGGAATTTCGAGAAGGCATTTATAAAGCAAATATCTCGCTCAGGAACCGATATATTCGATAAAACGTAAATGAACAGCCGTAGAATATATCCGGGGATACAGACAGTTGAGGAATTTCGAGAAGGCACTTATAAACCAAATATCAAAGCTCTATCTCGCTCAGGAACCGACATATTCGATAAAACGTAAATGCACAGTCGTAGAATATATCCGGGGATACAGAAAGTTGAGGAATTTCGAGAAGGCATTTATAAACCAAATTTCAAAGCTCTATCTCGCTCAGGAACCGACATATTCGATAAAACGTAAATGAACAGCCGTAGAATATATCCGGGGATACAGAAAGTTGAGGAATTTCGAGAAGGCATTTATAAACCATATATAAAAGCTCTATCTTGCTCAGGAACCGAGATATTCGATAAAACATAAATTTAAACTTTTCTTTTTGATGTTGCAGCCGATCTAAAAGTCGAAGAATGTTTTCGGGGATACAGAAAGTTGAGGAATTTCGAGAAGGCATTTATAAACCAAATTTCAAAGCTCTATCTCTCTCAGGAACCGACATATTCGATAAAACGTAAATGAACAGCCGTAGAATATATCCGGGGATACAGAAAGTTGAGGAATTTCGAGAAGGCATTTATAAAGCAAATATCTCGCTCAGGAACCGATATATTCGATAAAACGTAAATGAACAGCCGTAGAATATATCCGGGGATACAGAAAGTTGAGGAATTTCGAGAAGGCACTTATAAACCAAATATCAAAGCTCTATCTCGCTCAGGAACCGAGATATTCGATAAAACGTAAATTTACACTTTTCTTTTTGATGTTGCAGCCGATCTAAAAGTCGAAGAATGTTTTCGGGGATACAGAAAGTTGAGGAATTTCGAGAAGGCATTTATAAACCAAATTTCAAAGCTCTATCTCTCTCAGGAACCGACATATTCGATAAAACGTAAATGAACAGCCGTAGAATATATCCGGGGATACAGAAAGTTGAGGAATTTCGAGAAGGCATTTATAAACCAAATATCTCGCTCAGGAACCGATATATTCGATAAAACGTAAATGAACAGCCGTAGAATATATCCGGGGATACAGAAAGTTGAGGAATTTCGAGAAGGCATTTATAAACCAAATTTCAAAGCTCTATCTCGCTCAGGAACCGACATATTCGATAAAACGTAAATGAACAGTCGTAGAATATATCCGGGGATACAGAAAGTTGAGGAATTTCGAGAAATCATGTATAAACCAAATATCAAAGCTCTATCTCGCTCAGGAACCGAGATATTCGATAAAACGTAAATTTACACTTTTCTTTTTGATGTTGCAGCCGATCTAAAAGTCGAAGAATGTTTTCGGGGATACAGAAAGTTGAGGAATTTCGAGAAGGCATTTATAAACCAAATTTCAAAGCTCTATCTCGCTCAGGAACCGACATATTCGATAAAACGTAAATGAACAGCCGTAGAATATATCCGGGGACACAGAAAGTTGAGGAATTTCGAGAATGCATTTATAAACCAAATATCTCGCTCAGGAACCGATTTTTTCGATAAAACGTAAATGAACAGCCGTAGAATATATCCGGGGACACAGAAAGTTGAGGAATTTCGAGAAGGCATTTATAAACCAAATATCAAAGCTCTATCTCGCTCAGGAACCGAGATATTCGATAAAACGTATATTTACACTTTTCTTTTTGATGTTGCAGCCGATCTAAAAGTCGAAGAATGTTTTCGGGGATACAGAAAGTTGAGGAATTTTGAGAAGGCATTTATAAACCAAATTTCAAAGCTCTATCTCGCTCAGGAACCGAGATATTCGATAAAACGTAAATGAACAGTCGTAGAATATATCCGGGGAAACAGAAAGTTGAGGAATTTCGAGAAATCATGTATAAACCAAATATCAAAGCTCTATCTCGCTCAGGAACCGAGATATTCGATAAAACGTAAATTTACACTTTTCTTTTTGATGTTGCAGCCGATCTAAAAGTCGAAGAATATATCCGGGGATACAGAAAGTTGAGGAATTTCGAGAAGGCATTTATAAACCAAATTTCAAAGCTCTATCTCGCTCAGGAACCGACATATTCGATAAAACGTTAATGAACAGTCGTAGAATATATCCGGGGATACAAAAAGTTGAGGAATTTCGAGAAGGCATTTATAAACCAAATATCTCGCTCAGGAACCGATATATTCGATAAAACGTAAATGAACAGCCGTAGAATATATCCAGGGATACAGAAAGTTGAGGAATTTCGAGAAGGCATTTATAAACCAAATATCAAAGCTCTATCTCGCTCAGGAACCGAGATATTCGATAAAACGTAAATTTACACTTTTCTTTTTGATGTTGCAGCCGATCTAAAAGTCGAAGAATGTTTTCGGGGATACAGAAAGTTGAGGAATTTCGAGAAGGCATTTATAAACCAAATTTCAAAGCTCTATCTCGCTCAGGAACCGACATATTCGATAAAACGTAAATGAACAGCCGTAGAATATATCCGGGGACACAGAAAGTTGAGGAATTTCGAGAATGCATTTATAAACCAAATATCTCGCTCAGGAACCGATATATTCGATAAAACGTAAATGAACAGCCGTAGAATATATCCGGGGACACAGAAAGTTGAGGAATTTCGAGAAGGCATTTATAAACCAAATTTCAAAGCTCTATCTCTCTCAGGAACCGACATATTCGATAAAACGTAAATGAACAGTCGTAGAATATATCCGGGGATACAGAAAGTTGAGGAATTTCGAGAAGGCATTTATAAACCAAATATCAAAGCTCTATCTCGCTCAGGAACCGAGATATTCGATAAAACGTATATTTACACTTTTCTTTTTGATGTTGCAGCCGATCTAAAAGTCGAAGAATGTTTTCGGGGATACAGAAAGTTGAGGAATTTTGAGAAGGCATTTATAAACCAAATTTCAAAGCTCTATCTCGCTCAGGAACCGAGATATTCGATAAAACGTAAATGAACAGTCGTAGAATATATCCGGGGAAACAGAAAGTTGAGGAATTTCGAGAAATCATGTATAAACCAAATATCAAAGCTCTATCTCGCTCAGGAACCGAGATATTCGATAAAACGTAAATTTACACTTTTCTTTTTGATGTTGCAGCCGATCTAAAAGTCGAAGAATATATCCGGGGATACAGAAAGTTGAGGAATTTCGAGAAGGCATTTATAAACCAAATTTCAAAGCTCTATCTCGCTCAGGAACCGACATATTCGATAAAACGTTAATGAACAGTCGTAGAATATATCCGGGGATACAAAAAGTTGAGGAATTTCGAGAAGGCATTTATAAACCAAATATCTCGCTCAGGAACCGATATATTCGATAAAACGTAAATGAACAGCCGTAGAATATATCCAGGGATACAGAAAGTTGAGGAATTTCGAGAAGGCATTTATAAACCAAATATCAAAGCTCTATCTCGCTCAGGAACCGAGATATTCGATAAAACGTAAATTTACACTTTTCTTTTTGATGTTGCAGCCGATCTAAAAGTCGAAGAATGTTTTCGGGGATACAGAAAGTTGAGGAATTTCGAGAAGGCATTTATAAACCAAATTTCAAAGCTCTATCTCTCTCAGGAACCGACATATTCGATAAAACGTAAATGAACAGTCGTAGAATATATCCGGGGATACAAAAAGTTGAGGAATTTCGAGAAGGCATTTATAAACCAAATATCTCGCTCAGGAACCGATATATTCGATAAAAGGTAAATGAACAGCCGTAGAATATATCCGGGGATACAGAAAGTTGAGGAATTTCGAGAAGGCATTTATAAACCAAATTTCAAAGCTCTATCTCTCTCAGGAACCGACATATTCGATAAAACGTAAATGAACAGTCGTAGAATATATCCGGGGATACAAAAAGTTGAGGAATTTCGAGAAGGCATTTATAAACCAAATATCTCGCTCAGGAACCGATATATTCGATAAAACGAAAATGAACAGTCGTAGAATATATCCGGGGATACAGAAAGTTGAGGAATTTCGAGAAGGCATTTATAAACCAAATTTCAAAGCTCTATCTCGCTCAGGAACCGACATATTCGATAAAACGTAAATGAACAGCCGTAGAATATATCCGGGGATACAGAAAGTTGAGGAATTTCGAGAAGGCATTTATAAACCAAATATCAAAGCTCTATCTCGCTCAGGAACCGAGATATTCGATAAAACGTAAATTTACACTTTTCTTTTTGATGTTGCAGCCGATCTAAAAGTCGAAGAATGTTTTCGGGGATACGGAAAGTTGAGGAATTTCGAGAAGGCATTTATAAACCAAATTTCAAAGCTCTATCTCGCTCAGGAACCGAGATATTCGATAAAACGTAAATTTACACTTTTCTTTTTGATGTTGCAGCCGATCTAAAAGTCGAAGAATGTTTTCGGGGATACAGAAAGTTGAGGAATTTCGAGAAGGCATTTATAAACCAAATTTCAAAGCTCTATCTCGCTCAGGAACCGACATATTCGATAAAACGTTAATGAACAGCCGTAGAATATATCCGGGGATACAGAAAGTTGAGGAATTTCGAGAAGGCATTTTTAAACCAAATATCTCGCTCAGGAACCGATATATTCGATAAAACGTAAATGAACAGCCGTAGAATATATCCGGGGATACAGAAAGTTGAGGAATTTCGAGAAGGCATTTATAAACCAAATATCAAAGCTCTATCTCGCTCAGGAACCGAGATATTCGATAAAACATAAATTTAAACTTTTCTTTTTGATGTTGCAGCCGATCTAAAAGTCGTAGAATGTTTTCGGGGATACAGAAAGTTGAGGAATTTCGAGAAGGCATTTATAAACCAAATTTCAAAGCTCTATCTCTCTCAGGAACCGACATATTCGATAAAACGTAAATGAACAGTCGTAGAATATATCCGGGGATACAAAAAGTTGAGGAATTTCGAGAAGGCATTTATAAACCAAATATCAAAGCTCTATCTCGCTCAGGAACCGAGATATTCGATAAAACGTAAATGAACAGTCGTAGAATATATCCGGGGATACAAAAAGTTGAGGAATTTCGAGAAGGCATTTATAAACCAAATATCTCGCTCAGGAACCGATATATTCGATAAAACGTAAATGCACAGTCGTAGAATATATCCGGGGATACAGAAAGTTGAGGAATTTCGAGAAGGCATTTATAAACCAAATTTCAAAGCTCTATCTCGCTCAGGAACCGAGATATTCGATAAAACGTAAATTTACACTTTTCTTTTTGATGTTGCAGCCGATCTAAAAGTCGAAGAATGTTTTCGGGGATACAGAAAGTTGAGGAATTTCGAGAAGGCATTTATAAACCAAATTTCAAAGCTCTATCTCGCTCAGGAACCGAGATATTCGATAAAACGTAAATGAACAGCCGTAGAATATATCCGGGGATACAGAAAGTTGAGGAATTTCGAGAAGGCATTTATAAACCAAATTTCAAAGCTCTATCTCGCTCAGGAACCGAGATATTCGATAAAACGTAAATTAACACTTTTCTTTTTGATGTTGCAGCCGATCTAAAAGTCGAAGAATGTTTTCGGGGATACAGAAGGTTGAGGAATTTCGAGAAGGCATTTATAAACCAAATTTCAAAGCTCTATCTCGCTCAGGAACCGACATATTCGATAAAACGTAAATGAACAGCCGTAGAATATATCCGGGGATACAGAAAGTTGAGGAATTTCGAGAAGGCATTTATAAACCAAATATCAAAGCTCTATCTCGCTCAGGAACCGAGATATTCGATAAAACGTAAATTTACACTTTTCTTTTTGATGTTGCAGCCGATCTAAAAGTCGAAGAATGTTTTCGGGGATACAGAAAGTTGAGGAATTTCGAGAAGGCATTTATAAACCAAATTTCAAAGCTCTATCTCGCTCAGGAACCGAGATATTCGATAAAACGTAAATTTACACTTTTCTTTTTGATGTTGCAGCCGATCTAAAAGTCGAAGAATGTTTTCGGGGATACAGAAAGTTGAGGAATTTCGAGAAGGCATTTATAAACCAAATTTCAAAGCTCTATCTCGCTCAGGAACCGAGATATTCGATAAAACGTAAATTAACACTTTTCTTTTTGATGTTGCAGCCGATCTAAAAGTCGAAGAATGTTTTCGGGGATACAGAAGGTTGAGGAATTTCGAGAAGGCATTTATAAACCAAATTTCAAAGCTCTATCTCGCTCAGGAACCGACATATTCGATAAAACGTAAATGGACAGTCGTAGAATATATCCGGGGATACAAAAAGTTGAGGAATTTCGAGAAGGCATTTATAAACCAAATATCTCGCTCAGGAACCGATATATTCGATAAAACGTAAATGCACAGTCGTAGAATATATCCGGGGATACAGAAAGTTGAGGAATTTCGAGAAGGCATTTATAAACCAAATATCAAAGCTCTATCTCACTCAGGAACCGAGATATTCGATAAAACGTAAATTTACACTTTTCTTTTTGATGTTGCAGCCGATCTAAAAGTCGAAGAATGTTTTCGGGGATACAGAAAGTTGAGGAATTTCGAGAAGGCATTTATAAACCAAATTTCAAAGCTCTATCTCGCTCAGGAACCGACATATTCGATAAAACGTAAATGAACAGCCGTAGAATATATCCGGGGATACAGAAAGTTGAGGAATTTCGAGAAGGCATTTATAAACCAAATTTCAAAGATCTATCTCTCTCAGGAACCGAGATATTCGATAAAACGTAAATGAACAGTCGTAGAATATATCCGGGGATACAAAAAGTTGAGGAATTTCGAGAAGGCATTTATAAACCAAATTTCAAAGCTCTATCTCGCTCAGGAACCGAGATATTCGATAAAACGTAAATTTACACTTTTCTTTTTGATGTTGCAGCCGATCTAAAAGTCGTAGAATGTTTTCGGGGATACAGAAAGTTGAGGAATTTCGAGAAGGCATTTATAAACCAAATTTCAAAGCTCTATCTCGCTCAGGAACCGACATATTCGATAAAACGTAAATGAACAGCCGTAGAATATATCCGGGGATACAGAAAGTTGAGGAATTTCGAGAAGGCATTTATAAACCAAATTTCAAAGATCTATCTCGCTCAGGAACCGACATATTCGATAAAACGTAAATGAACAGCCGTAGAATATATCCGGGGATACAGAAAGTTGAGGAATTTCGAGAAGGCATTTATAAACCAAATTTCAAAGATCTATCTCTCTCAGGAACCGAGATATTCGATAAAACGTAAATGAACAGTCGTAGAATATATCCGGGGATACAAAAAGTTGAGGAATTTCGAGAAGGCATTTATAAACCAAATTTCAAAGCTCTATCTCGCTCAGGAACCGAGATATTCGATAAAACGTAAATTTACACTTTTCTTTTTGATGTTGCAGCCGATCTAAAAGTCGTAGAATGTTTTCGGGGATACAGAAAGTTGAGTAATTTCGAGAAGGCATTTATAAACCAAATTTCAAAGCTCTATCTCGCTCAGGAACCGAGATATTCGATAAAACGTAAATGAACAGCCGTAGAATATATCCGGGGATACAGAAAGTTGAGGAATTTCGAGAAGGCATTTATAAACCAAATATCAAAGCTCTATCTCGCTCAGGAACCGAGATATTCGATAAAACGTAAATTTACACTTTTCTTTTTGATGTTGCAGCCGATCTAAAAGTCGAAGAATGTTTTCGGGGATACAGAAAGTTGAGGAATTTCGAGAAGGCATTTATAAACCAAATTTCAAAGCTCTATCTCGCTCAGGAACCGACATATTCGATAAAACGTAAATGAACAGCCGTAGAATATATCCGGGGATACAGAAAGTTGAGGAATTTCGAGAAGGCATTTATAAACCAAATTTCAAAGATCTATCTCTCTCAGGAACCGAGATATTCGATAAAACGTAAATGAACAGTCGTAGAATATATCCGGGGATACAAAAAGTTGAGCTCTATCTCGCTCAGGAACCGACATATTCGACAAAACGTAAATGAACAGTCGTAGAATATATCCGGGGATACAGAAAGTTGAGGAATTTCGAGAAGGCATTTATAAACCAAATTTCAAAGCTCTATCTCTCTCAGGAACCGACATATTCGATAAAACGTAAATGAACAGTCGTAGAATATATCCGGGGATACAAAAAGTTGAGGAATTTCGAAAGGCATTTATAAACCAAATATCTCGCTCAGGAACCGATATATTCGATAAAACGTAAATGCACAGTCGTAGAATATATCCGGGGATACAGAAAGTTGAGGAATTTCGAGAAGGCATTTATAAACCAAATATCAAAGCTCTATCTCGCTCAGGAACCGAGATATTCGATAAAACGTAAATTTACACTTTTCTTTTTGATGTTGCAGCCGATCTAAAAGTCGAAGAATGTTTTCGGGGATACAGAAAGTTGAGGAATTTCGAGAAGGCATTTATAAACCAAATTTCAAAGCTCTATCTCGCTCAGGAACCGACATATTCGATAAAACGTAAATGAACAGCCGTAGAATATATCCGGGGATACAGAAAGTTGAGGAATTTCGAGAAGGCATTTATAAACCAAATTTCAAAGATCTATCTCTCTCAGGAACCGAGATATTCGATAAAACGTAAATGAACAGTCGTAGAATATATCCGGGGATACAAAAAGTTGAGGAATTTCGAGAAGGCATTTATAAACCAAATTTCAAAGCTCTATCTCGCTCAGGAACCGAGATATTCGATAAAACGTAAATTTACACTTTTCTTTTTGATGTTGCAGCCGATCTAAAAGTCGTAGAATGTTTTCGGGGATACAGAAAGTTGAGGAATTTCGAGAAGGCATTTATAAACCAAATTTCAAAGCTCTATCTCGCTCAGGAACCGACATATTCGATAAAACGTAAATGAACAGCCGTAGAATATATCCGGGGATACAGAAAGTTGAGGAATTTCGAGAAGGCATTTATAAACCAAATTTCAAAGATCTATCTCGCTCAGGAACCGACATATTCGATAAAACGTAAATGAACAGCCGTAGAATATATCCGGGGATACAGAAAGTTGAGGAATTTCGAGAAGGCATTTATAAACCAAATTTCAAAGATCTATCTCTCTCAGGAACCGAGATATTCGATAAAACGTAAATGAACAGTCGTAGAATATATCCGGGGATACAAAAAGTTGAGGAATTTCGAGAAGGCATTTATAAACCAAATTTCAAAGCTCTATCTCGCTCAGGAACCGAGATATTCGATAAAACGTAAATTTACACTTTTCTTTTTGATGTTGCAGCCGATCTAAAAGTCGTAGAATGTTTTCGGGGATACAGAAAGTTGAGTAATTTCGAGAAGGCATTTATAAACCAAATTTCAAAGCTCTATCTCGCTCAGGAACCGAGATATTCGATAAAACGTAAATGAACAGCCGTAGAATATATCCGGGGATACAGAAAGTTGAGGAATTTCGAGAAGGCATTTATAAACCAAATATCAAAGCTCTATCTCGCTCAGGAACCGAGATATTCGATAAAACGTAAATTTACACTTTTCTTTTTGATGTTGCAGCCGATCTAAAAGTCGAAGAATGTTTTCGGGGATACAGAAAGTTGAGGAATTTCGAGAAGGCATTTATAAACCAAATTTCAAAGCTCTATCTCGCTCAGGAACCGACATATTCGATAAAACGTAAATGAACAGCCGTAGAATATATCCGGGGATACAGAAAGTTGAGGAATTTCGAGAAGGCATTTATAAACCAAATTTCAAAGATCTATCTCTCTCAGGAACCGAGATATTCGATAAAACGTAAATGAACAGTCGTAGAATATATCCCTGGATACAAAAAGTTGAGGAATTTCGAGAAGGCATTTATAAACCAAATTTCAAAGCTCTATCTCGCTCAGGAACCGAGATATTCGATAAAACGTAAATTTACACTTTTCTTTTTGATGTTGCAGCCGATCTAAAAGTCGTAGAATGTTTTCGGGGATACAGAAAGTTGAGGAATTTCGAGAAGGCATTTATAAACCAAATTTCAAAGCTCTATCTTGCTCAGGAACCGAGATATTCGATAAAACGTAAATGAACAGCCGTAGAATATATCCGGGGATACAGAAAGTTGAGGAATTTCGAGAAGGCATTTATAAACCAAATTTCAAAGCTCTATCTCGCTCAGGAACCGAGATATTCGATAAAACGTAAATTTACACTTTTTTTTGATGTTGCAGCCGATCTAAAAGTCGTAGAATGTTTTCGGCGATACAGAAAGTTGAGGAATTTCGAGAAGGCATTTATAAACCAAATTTCAAAGCTCTATCTCGCTCAGGAACCGAGATATTCGATAAAACGTAAATGTACACTTTTTTTTGATGTTGCAGCCGATCTAAAAGTCGTAGAATATATTCGGGGATACAGAAAGTTGAGGAATTTCGAGAAGGCATTTATAAACCAAATATCAAAGCTCTATCTCGCTCAGGAACCGAGATATTCGATAAAACGTAAATTTACACTTTTCTTTTTGATGTTGCAGCCGATCTAAAAGTCGTAGAATGTTTTCGGGGATACAGAAAGTTGAGGAATTTCGAGAAGGCATTTATAAACCAAATATCAAAGCTCTATCTCGCTCAGGAACCGAGATATTCGATAAAACGTAAATGAACAGCCGTAGAATATATCCGGGGATACAGAAAGTTGAGGAATTTCGAGAAGGCATTTATAAACCAAATTTCAAAGCTCTATCTCGCTCAGGAACCGACATATTCGATAAAACGTAAATGAACAGCCGTAGAATATATCCGGGGATACAGAAAGTTGAGGAATTTCGAGAAGGCATTTATAAACCAAATTTCAAAGCTCTATCTCGCTCAGGAACCGACATATTCGATAAAACGTAAATGAACAGCCGTAGAATATATCCGGGGATACAGAAAGTTGAGGAATTTCGAGAAGGCATTTATAAACCAAATTTCAAAGCTCTATCTCTCTCAGGAACCGAGATATTCGATAAAACGTAAATGAACAGTCGTAGAATATATCCGGGGATACAAAAAGTTGAGGAATTTCGAGAAGGCATTTATAAACCAAATTTCAAAGCTCTATCTCGCTCAGGAACCGACATATTCGATAAAACGTAAATGAACAGTCGTAGAATATATCCGGGGATACAGAAAGTTGAGGAATTTCGAGAAGGCATTTATAAAACAAATTTCAAAGCTCTATCTCTCTCAGGAACCGACATATTCGATAAAACGTAAATGAACAGTCGTAGAATATATCCGGGGATACAAAAAGTTGAGGAATTTCGAGAAGGCATTTATAAACCAAATATCTCGCTCAGGAACCGATATATTCGATAAAACGTAAATGAACAGCCGTAGAATATATCCGGGGATACAGAAAGTTGAGGAATTTCGAGAAGGCATTTATAAACCAAATATCAAAGCTCTATCTCGCTCAGGAACCGAGATATTCGAAAAAACGTAAATTTACACTTTTCTTTTTGATGTTGCAGCCGATCTAAAAGTCGAAGAATGTTTTCGGGGATACAGAAAGTTGAGGAATTTCGAGAAGGCATTTATAAACCAAATTTCAAAGCTCTATCTCGCTCAGGAACCGACATATTCGATAAAACGTAAATGAACAGCCGTAGAATATATCCGGGGATACAGAAAGTTGAGGAATTTCGAGAAGGCATTTATAAACCAAATATCAAAGCTCTATCTCGCTCAGGAACCGAGATATTCGATAAAACGTAAATTTACACTTTTCTTTTTGATGTTGCAGCCGATCTAAAAGTCGAAGAATGTTTTCGGGGATACAGAAAGTTGAGGAATTTCGAGAAGGCATTTATAAACCAAATTTCAAAGCTCTATCTCGCTCAGGAACCGACATATTCGATAAAACGTAAATGAACAGCCGTAGAATATATCCGGGGATACAGAAAGTTGAGGAATTTCGAGAAGGCATTTATAAACCAAATTTCAAAGCTCTATCTCTCTCAGGAACCGAGATATTTGATAAAACGTAAATGAACAGCCGTAGAATATATCCGGGGATACAGAAAGTTGAGGAATTTCGAGAAGGCATTTATAAACCAAATTTCAAAGCTCTATCTCGCTCTAGAACCGAGATATTCGATAAAACGTAAATTTACACTTTTTTTTGATGTTGCAGCCGATCTAAAAGTCGTAGAATGTTTTCGGGGATACAGAAAGTTGAGGAATTTCGAGAAGGCATTTATAAACCAAATTTCAAAGCTCTATCTCGCTCAGGAACCGAGATATTCGATAAAACGTAAATTTACACTTTTTTTTGATGTTGCAGCCGATCTAAAAGTCGTAGAATATATTCGGGGATACAGAAAGTTGAGGAATTTCGAGAAGGCATTTATAAACCAAATATCAAAGCTCTATCTCGCTCAGGAACCGAGATATTTGATAAAACGTAAATGAACAGCCGTAGAATATATCCGGGGATACAGAAAGTTGAGGAATTTCGAGTAGGCATTTATAAACCAAATTTCAAAGCTCTATCTTGCTCAGGAACCGAGATATTCGATAAAACGTAAATGAACAGCCGTAGAATATATCCGGGGATACAGAAAGTTGAGGAATTTCGAGAAGGCATTTATAAACCAAATATCAAAGCTCTATCTCGCTCAGGAACCGAGATATTCGATAAAACGTAAATTTACACTTTTCTTTTTGATGTTGCAGCCGATCTAAAAGTCGAAGAATGTTTTCGGGGATACAGAAAGTTGAGGAATTTCGAGAAGGCATTTATAAACCAAATATCAAAGCTCTATCTCGCTCAGGAACCGACATATTCGATAAAACGTAAATGAACAGCCGTATAATATATCCGGGGATACAGAAAGTTGAGGAATTTCGAGAAGGCATTTATAAACCAAATTTCAAAGCTCTATCTCGCTCAGGAACCGACATATTCGATAAAACGTAAATGAACAGCCGTAGAATATATCCGGGGATACAGAAAGTTGAGGAATTTCGAGAAGGCATTTATAAACCAAATATCAAAGCTCTATCTCGCTCAGGAACCGAGATATTCGATAAAACGTAAATGAACAGCCGTAGAATATATCCGGGGATACAGAAAGTTGAGGAATTTCGAGAAGGCATTTATAAACCAAATTTCAAAGCTCTATCTTGCTCAGGAACCGAGATATTCGATAAAACGTAAATGAACAGCCGTAGAATATATCCGGGGATACAGAAAGTTGAGGAATTTCGAGAAGGCATTTATAAACCAAATATCAAAGCTCTATCTCGCTCAGGAACCGAGATATTCGATAAAACGTAAATTTACACTTTTCTTTTTGATGTTGCAGCCGATCTAAAAGTCGTAGAATGTTTTCGGGGATACAGAAAGTTGAGGAATTTCGAGAAGGCATTTATAAACCAAATATCAAAGCTCTATCTCGCTCAGGAACCGAGATATTCGATAAAACGTAATTGAACAACCGAAGAATATATCCGGGGATACAAAAAGTTGAGGAATTTCGAGAAGGCATTTATAGTCCAAATATCAAAGCTCTATCTCGCTCAGGAACCGAGATATTCGATAAAACGTAAATTTACACTTTTCTTTTTGATGTTGCAGCCGATCTAAAAGTCGTAGAATGTTTTCGGGGATACAGAAAGTTGAGGAATTTCGAGAAGGCATTTATAAACCAAATATCAAAGCTCTATCTCGCTCAGGAACCGACATATTCGATAAAACGTAAATGAACAGCCGTAGAATATATCCGGGGATACAGAAAGTTGAGGAATTTCGAGAAGGCATTTATAAACCAAATTTCAAAGCTCTATCTCGCTCAGGAACCGACATATTCGATAAAACGTAAATGAACAGCCGTAGAATATATCCGGGGATACAGAAAGTTGAGGAATTTCGAGAAGGCATTTATAAACCAAATATCAAAGCTCTATCTCGCTCAGGAACCGAGATATTCGATAAAACGTAAATGAACAGCCGTAGAATATATCCGGGGATACAGAAAGTTGAGGAATTTCGAGAAGGCATTTATAAACCAAATATCAAAGCTCTATCTCGCTCAGGAACCGAGATATTCGATAAAACGTAAATGAACAGCCGTAGAATATATCCGGGGATACAGAAAGTTGAGGAATTTCGAGAAGGCATTTATAAACCAAATATCAAAGCTCTATCTCGCTCATGAACCGAGATATTCGATAAAACGTAAATTTACACTTTTCTTTTTGATGTTGCAGCCGATCTAAAAGTCGTAGAATGTTTTCGGGGATACAGAAAGTTGAGGAATTTCGAGAAGGCATTTATAAACCAAATATCAAAGCTCTATCTCGCTCAGGAACCGAGATATTCGATAAAACGTAATTGAACAACCGTAGAATATATCCGGGGATACAAAAAGTTGAGGAATTTCGAGAAGGCATTTATAGTCCAAATATCAAAGCTCTATCTCGCTCAGGAACCGAGATATTCGATAAAACGTAAATTTACACTTTTCTTTTTGATGTTGCAGCCGATCTAAAAGTCGTAGAATGTTTTCGGGGATACAGAAAGTTGAGGAATTTCGAGAAGGCATTTATAAACCAAATATCAAAGCTCTATCTCACTCAGGAACCGAGATATTCGATAAAACGTAAATGAACAGCCGTAGAATATATCCGGGGATACAGAAAGTTGAGGAATTTCGAGAAGGCATTTATAAACCAAATTTCAAAGCTCTATCTTGCTCAGGAACCGAGATATTCGATAAAACGTAAATGAACAGCCGTAGAATATATCCGGGGATACAGAAAGTTGAGGAATTTCGAGAAGGCATTTATAAACCAAATATCAAAGCTCTATCTCGCTCAGGAACCGACATATTCGATAAAACGTAAATGAACAGCCGTAGAATATATCCGGGGATACAGAAAGTTGAGGAATTTCGAGAAGGCATTTATAAACCAAATATCAAAGCTCTATCTCGCTCATGAACCGAGATATTCGATAAAACGTAAATTTACACTTTTCTTTTTGATGTTGCAGCCGATCTAAAAGTCGTAGAATGTTTTCGGGGATACAGAAAGTTGAGGAATTTCGAGAAGGCATTTATAAACCAAATATCAAAGCTCTATCTCGCTCAGGAACCGAGATATTCGATAAAACGTAATTGAACAACCGTAGAATATATCCGGGGATACAAAAAGTTGAGGAATTTCGAGAAGGCATTTATAGTCCAAATATCAAAGCTCTATCTCGCTCAGGAACCGAGATATTCGATAAAACGTAAATTTACACTTTTCTTTTTGATGTTGCAGCCGATCTAAAAGTCGTAGAATGTTTTCGGGGATACAGAAAGTTGAGGAATTTCGAGAAGGCATTTATAAACCAAATATCAAAGCTCTATCTCACTCAGGAACCGAGATATTCGATAAAACGTAAATTTACACTTTTTTTTGATATTGCAGCCGATCTAAAAGTCGTTGAATGTTTTCGGGGATACAGAAAGTTGAGGAATTTCGAGAAGGCATTTATAAACCAAATATCAAAGCTCTATCTCGCTCAGGAACCGAGATATTCGATAAAACGTAAATTTACACTTTTCTTTTTGATGTTGCAGCCGATCTAAAAGTCGTAGAATGTTTTCGGGGATACAGAAAGTTGAGAAATTTCGAGAAGGCATTTATAAACCAAATTTCAAAGCTCTATCTTGCTCAGGAACCGAGATATTCGATAAAACGTAAATGAACAGCCGTAGAATATATCCGGGGATACAGAAAGTTGAGGAATTTCGAGAAGGCATTTATAAACCAAATTTCAAAGCTCTATCTCGCTCAGGAACCGACATATTCGATAAAACGTAAATGAACAGCCGTAGAATATATCCGGGGATACAGAAAGTTGAGGAATTTCGAGAAGGCATTTATAAACCAAATATCAAAGCTCTATCTCGCTCAGGAACCGAGATATTCGATAAAACGTAAATGAACAGCCGTAGAATATATCCGGGGATACAGAAAGTTGAGGAATTTCGAGAAGGCATTTATAAACCAAATATCAAAGCTCTATCTCGCTCAGGAACCGAGATATTCGATAAAACGTAAATTTACACTTTTCTTTTTGATGTTGCAGCCGATCTAAAAGTCGAAGAATGTTTTCGGGGATACAGAAAGTTGAGGAATTTCGAGAAGGCATTTATAAACCAAATTTCAAAGCTCTATCTCGCTCAGGAACCGACATATTCGATAAAACGTAAATGAACAGCCGTAGAATATATCCGGGGATACAGAAAGTTGAGGAATTTCGAGAAGGCATTTATAAACCAAATTTCAAAGCTCTATCTCGCTCAGGAACCGAGATATTCGATAAAACGTAAATTTACACTTTTCTTTTTGATGTTGCAGCCGATCTAAAAGTCGTAGAATGTTTTCGGGGATACAGAAAGTTGAGGAATTTCGAGAAGGCATTTATAAACCAAATATCAAAGCTCTATCTCGCTCAGGAACCGACATATTCGATAAAACGTAAATGAACAGCCGTAGAATATATCCGGGGATACAGAAAGTTGAGGAATTTCGAGAAGGCATTTATAAACCAAATTTCAAAGCTCTATCTCGCTCAGGAACCGACATATTCGATAAAACGTAAATGAACAGCCGTAGAATATATCCGGGGATACAGAAAGTTGAGGAATTTCGAGAAGGCATTTATAAACCAAATATCAAAGCTCTATCTCGCTCAGGAACCGAGATATTCGATAAAACGTAAATGAACAGCCGTAGAATATATCCGGGGATACAGAAAGTTGAGGAATTTCGAGAAGGCATTTATAAACCAAATATCAAAGCTCTATCTCGCTCAGGAACCGAGATATTCGATAAAACGTAATTGAACAACCGAAGAATATATCCGGGGATACAAAAAGTTGAGGAATTTCGAGAAGGCATTTATAGTCCAAATATCAAAGCTCTATCTCGCTCAGGATCCGAGATATTCGATAAAACGTAAATTTACACTTTTCTTTTTGATGTTGCAGCCGATCTAAAAGTCGTAGAATGTTTTCGGGGATACAGAAAGTTGAGGAATTTCGAGAAGGCATTTATAAACCAAATATCAAAGCTCTATCTCGCTCAGGAACCGACATATTCGATAAAACGTAAATGAACAGCCGTAGAATATATCCGGGGATACAGAAAGTTGAGGAATTTCGAGAAGGCATTTATAAACCAAATTTCAAAGCTCTATCTCGCTCAGGAACCGACATATTCGATAAAACGTAAATGAACAGCCGTAGAATATATCCGGGGATACAGAAAGTTGAGGAATTTCGAGAAGGCATTTATAAACCAAATATCAAAGCTCTATCTCGCTCAGGAACCGAGATATTCGATAAAACGTAAATGAACAGCCGTAGAATATATCCGGGGATACAGAAAGTTGAGGAATTTCGAGAAGGCATTTATAAACCAAATATCAAAGCTCTATCTCGCTCAGGAACCGAGATATTCGATAAAACGTAAATGAACAGCCGTAGAATATATCCGGGGATACAGAAAGTTGAGGAATTTCGAGAAGGCATTTATAAACCAAATATCAAAGCTCTATCTCGCTCATGAACCGAGATATTCGATAAAACGTAAATTTACACTTTTCTTTTTGATGTTGCAGCCGATCTAAAAGTCGTAGAATGTTTTCGGGGATACAGAAAGTTGAGGAATTTCGAGAAGGCATTTATAAACCAAATATCAAAGCTCTATCTCGCTCAGGAACCGAGATATTCGATAAAACGTAATTGAACAACCGTAGAATATATCCGGGGATACAAAAAGTTGAGGAATTTCGAGAAGGCATTTATAGTCCAAATATCAAAGCTCTATCTCGCTCAGGAACCGAGATATTCGATAAAACGTAAATTTACACTTTTCTTTTTGATGTTGCAGCCGATCTAAAAGTCGTAGAATGTTTTCGGGGATACAGAAAGTTGAGGAATTTCGAGAAGGCATTTATAAACCAAATATCAAAGCTCTATCTCACTCAGGAACCGAGATATTCGATAAAACGTAAATTTACACTTTTTTTTGATATTGCAGCCGATCTAAAAGTCGTTGAATGTTTTCGGGGATACAGAAAGTTGAGGAATTTCGAGAAGGCATTTATAAACCAAATATCAAAGCTCTATCTCGCTCAGGAACCGAGATATTCGATAAAACGTAAATTTACACTTTTCTTTTTGATGTTGCAGCCGATCTAAAAGTCGTAGAATGTTTTCGGGGATACAGAAAGTTGAGAAATTTCGAGAAGGCATTTATAAACCAAATTTCAAAGCTCTATCTCGCTCAGGAACCGACATATTCGATAAAACGTAAATGAACAGCCGTAGAATATATCCGGGGATACAGAAAGTTGAGGAATTTCGAGAAGGCATTTATAAACCAAATATCAAAGCTCTATCTCGCTCAGGAACCGAGATATTCGATAAAACGTAAATGAACAGCCGTAGAATATATCCGGGGATACAGAAAGTTGAGGAATTTCGAGAAGGCATTTATAAACCAAATATCAAAGCTCTATCTCGCTCAGGAACCGAGATATTCGATAAAACGTAAATTTACACTTTTCTTTTTGATGTTGCAGCCGATCTAAAAGTCGAAGAATGTTTTCGGGGATACAGAAAGTTGAGGAATTTCGAGAAGGCATTTATAAACCAAATTTCAAAGCTCTATCTCGCTCAGGAACCGACATATTCGATAATACGTAAATGAACAGCCGTAGAATATATCCGGGGATACAGAAAGTTGAGGAATTTCGAGAAGGCATTTATAAACCAAATTTCAAAGCTCTATCTCGCTCAGGAACCGAGATATTCGATAAAACGTAAATTTACACTTTTCTTTTTGATGTTGCAGCCGATCTAAAAGTCGTAGAATGTTTTCGGGGATACAGAAAGTTGAGGAATTTCGAGAAGGCATTTATAAACCAAATTTTAAAGCTCTATCTCGCTCAGGAACCGAGATATTCGATAAAACGTAAATGAACAGCCGTAGAATATATCCGGGGATACAGAAAGTTGAGGAATTTCGAGAAGGCATTTATAAACCAAATTTCAAAGCTCTATCTTGCTCAGGAACCGAGATATTCGATAAAACGTAAATGAACAGCCGTAGAATATATCTGGGGATACAGAAAGTTGAGGAATTTCGAGAAGGCATTTATAAACCAAATATCAAAGCTCTATCTCGCTCAGGAACCGACATATTCGATAAAACGTAAATGAACAGCCGTAGAATATATCCGGGGATACAGAAAGTTGAGGAATTTCGAGAAGGCATTTATAAACCAAATATCAAAGCTCTATCTCGCTCATGAACCGAGATATTCGATAAAACGTAAATTTACACTTTTCTTTTTGATGTTGCAGCCGATCTAAAAGTCGTAGAATGTTTTCGGGGATACAGAAAGTTGAGGAATTTCGAGAAGGCATTTATAAACCAAATATCAAAGCTCTATCTCGCTCAGGAACCGAGATATTCGATAAAACGTAATTGAACAACCGTAGAATATATCCGGGGATACAAAAAGTTGAGGAATTTCGAGAAGGCATTTATAGTCCAAATATCAAAGCTCTATCTCGCTCAGGAACCGAGATATTCGATAAAACGTAAATTTACACTTTTCTTTTTGATGTTGCAGCCGATCTAAAAGTCGTAGAATGTTTTCGGGGATACAGAAAGTTGAGGAATTTCGAGAAGGCATTTATAAACCAAATATCAAAGCTCTATCTCACTCAGGAACCGAGATATTCGATAAAACGTAAATTTACACTTTTTTTTGATATTGCAGCCGATCTAAAAGTCGTTGAATGTTTTCGGGGATACAGAAAGTTGAGGAATTTCGAGAAGGCATTTATAAACCAAATATCAAAGCTCTATCTCGCTCAGGAACCGAGATATTCGATAAAACGTAAATTTACACTTTTCTTTTTGATGTTGCAGCCGATCTAAAAGTCGTAGAATGTTTTCGGGGATACAGAAAGTTGAGAAATTTCGAGAAGGCATTTATAAGCCAAATTTCAAAGCTCTATCTCGCTCAGGAACCGACATATTCGATAAAACGTAAATGAACAGCCGTAGAATATATCCGGGGATACAGAAAGTTGAGGAATTTCGAGAAGGCATTTATAAACCAAATATCAAAGCTCTATCTCGCTCAGGAACCGAGATATTCGATAAAACGTAAATGAACAGCCGTAGAATATATCCGGGGATACAGAAAGTTGAGGAATTTCGAGAAGGCATTTATAAACCAAATATCAAAGCTCTATCTCGCTCAGGAACCGAGATATTCGATAAAACGTAAATTTACACTTTTCTTTTTGATGTTGCAGCCGATCTAAAAGTCGAAGAATGTTTTCGGGGATACAGAAAGTTGAGGAATTTCGAGAAGGCATTTATAAACCAAATTTCAAAGCTCTATCTCGCTCAGGAACCGACATATTCGATAAAACGTAAATGAACAGCCGTAGAATATATCCGGGGATACAGAAAGTTGAGGAATTTCGAGAAGGCATTTATAAACCAAATTTCAAAGCTCTATCTCGCTCAGGAACCGAGATATTCGATAAAACGTAAATTTACACTTTTCTTTTTGATGTTGCAGCCGATCTAAAAGTCGTAGAATGTTTTCGGGGATACAGAAAGTTGAGGAATTTCGAGAAGGCATTTATAAACCAAATTTCAAAGCTCTATCTCGCTCAGGAACCGAGATATTCGATAAAACGTAAATGAACAGCCGTAGAATATATCCGGGGATACAGAAAGTTGAGGAATTTCGAGAAGGCATTTATAAACCAAATTTCAAAGCTCTATCTTGCTCAGGAACCGATATATTCGATAAAACGTAAATGAACAGCCGTAGAATATATCCGGGGATACAGAAAGTTGAGGAATTTCGAGAAGGCATTTATAAACCAAATTTCAAAGCTCTATCTTGCTCAGGAACCGATATATTCGATAAAACGTAAATGAACAGCCGTAGAATATATCCGGGGATACAGAAAGTTGAGGAATTTCGAGAAGGCATTTATAAACCAAATATCAAAGCTCTATCTCGCTCAGGAACCGACATATTCGATAAAACGTAAATGAACAGCCGTAGAATATATCCGGGGATACAGAAAGTTGAGGAATTTCGAGAAGGCATTTATAAACCAAATATCAAAGCTCTATCTCGCTCAGGAACCGAGATATTCGATAAAACGTAAATTTACACTTTTCTTTTTGATGTTGCAGCCGATCTAAAAGTCGAAGAATGTTTTCGGGGATACAGAAAGTTGAGGAATTTCGAGAAGGCATTTATAAACCAAATATCAAAGCTCTATCTCGCTCAGGAACCGAGATATTCGATAAAACGTAAATGAACAGCCGTAGAATATATCCGGGGATACAGAAAGTTGAGGAATTTCGAGAAGGCATTTATAAACCAAATATCAAAGCTCTATCTCGCTCAGGAACCGAGATATTCGATAAAACGTAAATTTACACTTTTCTTTTTGATGTTGCAGCCGATCTAAAAGTCGAAGAATGTTTTCGGGGATACAGAAAGTTGAGGAATTTCGAGAAGGCATTTATAAACCAAATTTCAAAGCTCTATCTCGCTCAGGAACCGACATATTCGATAAAACGTAAATGAACAGCCGTAGAATATATCCGGGGATACAGAAAGTTGAGGAATTTCGAGAAGGCATTTATAAACCAAATTTCAAAGCTCTATCTCGCTCAGGAACCGAGATATTCGATAAAACGTAAATTTACACTTTTCTTTTTGATGTTGCAGCCGATCTAAAAGTCGTAGAATGTTTTCGGGGATACAGAAAGTTGAGGAATTTCGAGAAGGCATTTATAAACCAAATTTCAAAGCTCTATCTCGCTCAGGAACCGAGATATTCGATAAAACGTAAATGAACAGCCGTAGAATATATCCGGGGATACAGAAAGTTGAGGAATTTCGAGAAGGCATTTATAAACCAAATTTCAAAGCTCTATCTTGCTCAGGAACCGATATATTCGATAAAACGTAAATGAACAGCCGTAGAATATATCCGGGGATACAGAAAGTTGAGGAATTTCGAGAAGGCATTTATAAACCAAATTTCAAAGCTCTATCTTGCTCAGGAACCGATATATTCGATAAAACGTAAATGAACAGCCGTAGAATATATCCGGGGATACAGAAAGTTGAGGAATTTCGAGAAGGCATTTATAAACCAAATATCAAAGCTCTATCTCGCTCAGGAACCGACATATTCGATAAAACGTAAATGAACAGCCGTAGAATATATCCGGGGATACAGAAAGTTGAGGAATTTCGAGAAGGCATTTATAAACCAAATATCAAAGCTCTATCTCGCTCAGGAACCGACATATTCGATAAAACGTAAATGAACAGCCGTAGAATATATCCGGGGATACAGAAAGTTGAGGAATTTCGAGAAGGCATTTATAAACCAAATATCAAAGCTCTATCTCGCTCAGGAACCGAGATATTCGATAAAACGTAAATTTACACTTTTCTTTTTGATGTTGCAGCCGATCTAAAAGTCGAAGAATGTTTTCGGGGATACAGAAAGTTGAGGAATTTCGAGAAGGCATTTATAAACCAAATTTCAAAGCTCTATCTCGCTCAGGAACCGACATATTCGATAAAACGTAAATGAACAGCCGTAGAATATATCCGGGGATACAGAAAGTTGAGGAATTTCGAGAAGGCATTTATAAACCAAATTTCAAAGCTCTATCTCGCTCAGGAACCGAGATATTCGATAAAACGTAAATTTACACTTTTCTTTTTGATGTTGCAGCCGATCTAAAAGTCGTAGAATGTTTTCGGGGATACAGAAAGTTGAGGAATTTCGAGAAGGCATTTATAAACCAAATTTCAAAGCTCTATCTCGCTCAGGAACCGAGATATTCGATAAAACGTAAATGAACAGCCGTAGAATATATCCGGGGATACAGAAAGTTGAGGAATTTCGAGAAGGCATTTATAAACCAAATTTCAAAGCTCTATCTTGCTCAGGAACCGAGATATTCGATAAAACGTAAATGAACAGCCGTAGAATATATCCGGGGATACAGAAAGTTGAGGAATTTCGAGAAGGCATTTATAAACCAAATATCAAAGCTCTATCTCGCTCAGGAACCGAGATATTCGATAAAACGTAAATTTACACTTTTCTTTTTGATGTTGCAGCCGATCTAAAAGTCGTAGAATGTTTTCGGGGATACAGAAAGTTGAGGAATTTCGAGAAGGCATTTATAAACCAAATATCAAAGCTCTATCTCGCTCAGGAACCGAGATATTCGATAAAACGTAATTGAACAACCGTAGAATATATCCGGGGATACAAAAAGTTGAGGAATTTCGAGAAGGCATTTATAGTCCAAATATCAAAGCTCTATCTCGCTCAGGAACCGAGATATTCGATAAAACGTAAATTTACACTTTTCTTTTTGATGTTGCAGCCGATCTAAAAGTCGTAGAATGTTTTCGGGGATACAGAAAGTTGAGGAATTTCGAGAAGGCATTTATAAACCAAATATCAAAGCTCTATCTCGCTCAGGAACCGAGATATTCGATAAAACGTAAATTTACACTTTTTTTTGATGTTGCAGCCGATCTAAAAGTCGTAGAATGTTTTCGGGGATACAGAAAGTTGAGGAATTTCGAGAAGGCATTTATAAACCAAATATCAAAGCTCTATCTCGCTCAGGAACCGAGATATTCGATAAAACGTAAATTTACACTTTTCTTTTTGATGTTGCAGCCGATCTAAAAGTCGTAGAATGTTTTCGGGGATACAGAAAGTTGAGGAATTTCGAGAAGGAATTTATAAACCAAATTTCAAAGCTCTATCTCGCTCAGGAACCGACATATTCGATAAAACGTAAATGAACAGCCGTAGAATATATCCGGGGATACAGAAAGTTGAGGAATTTCGAGAAGGCATTTATAAACCAAATATCAAAGCTCTATCTCGCTCAGGAACCGAGATATTCGATAAAACGTAAATGAACAGCCGTAGAATATATCCGGGGATACAGAAAGTTGAGGAATTTCGAGAAGGCATTTATAAACCAAATATCAAAGCTCTATCTCGCTCAGGAACCGAGATATTCGATAAAACGTAAATTTACACTTTTCTTTTTGATGTTGCAGCCGATCTAAAAGTCGAAGAATGTTTTCGGGTATACAGAAAGTTGAGGAATTTCGAGAAGGCATTTATAAACCAAATTTCAAAGCTCTATCTCGCTCAGGAACCGACATATTCGATAAAACGTAAATGAACAGCCGTAGAATATATCCGGGGATACAGAAAGTTGAGGAATTTCGAGAAGGCATTTATAAACCAAATTTCAAAGCTCTATCTCGCTCAGGAACCGAGATATTCGATAAAACGTAAATGAACAGCCGTAGAATATATCCGGGGATACAGAATGTTTAGGAATTTCGAGAAGGCATTTATAAACCAAATTTCAAAGCTCTATCTCTCTCAGGAACCGAGATATTCGATAAAACGTAAATGAACAGTCGTAGAATATATCCGGGGATAAAAAAGTTGAGGAATTTCGAGAAGGCATTTATAAACCAAATTTCAAAGCTCTATCTCGCTCAGGAACCGAGATATTCGATAAAACGTAAATTTACACTTTTCTTTTTGATGTTGCAGCCGATCTAAAAATCGTAGAATGTTTTCGGGGATACAGAAAGTTGAGGAATTTCGAGAAGGCATTTATAAACCAAATTTCAAAGCTCTATCTCGCTCAGGAACCGACATATTCGATAAAACGTAAATGAACAGCCGTAGAATATATCCGGGGATACAGAAAGTTGAGGAATTTCGAGAAGGCATTTATAAACCAAATTTCAAAGCTCTATCTTGCTCAGGAACCGAGATATTCGATAAAACGTAAATGAACAGCCGTAGAATATATCCGGGGATACAGAAAGTTGAGGAATTTCGAGAAGGCATTTCTAAACCAAATTTCAAAGCTCTATCTCGCTCAGGAACCGAGATATTCGATAAAACGTAAATTTACACTTTTTTTTGATGTTGCAGCCGATCTAAAAGTCGTAGAATGTTTTCGGGGATACAGAAAGTTGAGGAATTTCGAGAAGGCATTTATAAACCAAATTTCAAAACTCTATCTCGCTCAGGAACCGAGATATTCGATAAAACGTAAATTTACACTTTTTTTTTATGTTGCAGCCGATCTAAAAGTCGTAGAATATATTCGGGGATACAGAAAGTTGAGGAATTTCGAGAAGGCATTTATAAACCAAATTTCAAAGCTCTATCTCGCTCAGGAACCGAGATATTCGATAAAACGTAAATGAACAGCCGTAGAATATATCCGGGGATACAGAAAGTTGAGGAATATCGAGAAGGCATTTATAAACCAAATATCAAAGCTCTATCTCGCTCAGGAACCGAGATATTCGATAAAACGTAAATTTACACTTTTCTTTTTGATGTTGCAGCCGATCTAAAAGTCGTAGAATGTTTTCGGGGATACAGAAAGTTGAGGAATTTCGAGAAGGCATTTATAAACCAAATATCAAAGCTCTATCTCGCTCAGGAACCGAGATATTCGATAAAACGTAATTGAACAACCGTAGAATATATCCGGGGATACAAAAAGTTGAGGAATTTCGAGAAGGCATTTATAGTCCAAATATCAAAGCTCTATCTCACTCAGGAACCGAGATATTCGATAAAACGTAAATTTACACTTTTTTTTGATGTTGCAGCCGATCTAAAATTCGTAGAATGTTTTCGGGGATACAGAAAAATGAGGAATTTCGAGAAGGCATTTATAAACCAAATATCAAAGCTCTTTCTCGCTCAGGAACCGAGATATTCGATAAAACGTAAATTTACACTTTTCTTTTTGATGTTGCAGCCGATCTAAAAGTCGTAGAATGTTTTCGGGGATACAGAAAGTTGAGGAATTTCGAGAAGGCATTTATAAACCAAATATCAAAGCTCTATCTCGCTCAGGAACCGAGATATTCGATAAAACGTAAATTTACACTTTTCTTTTTGATGTTGCAGCCGGTCTAAAAGTCGTAGAATGTTTTCGGGGATACAGAAAGTTGAGGAATTTTGAGAAGGCATTTATAAACCAAATATCAAAGCTCTATCTTGCTCAGGAACCGAGATATTCGATAAAACGTAAATGAACAGCCGTAGAATATATCCGGGGATAAAGAAAGTTGAGGAATTTCGAGAAGGCATTTATAAACCAAATATCAAAGCTCTATCTCGCTCAGGAACCGAGATATTCGATAAAACGTAAATTTACACTTTTCTTTTTGATGTTGCAGCCGATCTAAAAGTCGTAGAATATATTCGGGGATACAGAAAGTTGAGGAATTTCGAGAAGGCATTTATAAACCAAATATCAAAGCTCTATCTCGCTCAGGAACCGAGATATTCGATAAAACGTAATTGAACAACCGTAGAATATATCCGGGGATACAAAAAGTTGAGGAATTTCGAGAAGGCATTTATAGTCCAAATATCAAAGCTCTATCTCGCTCAGGAACCGAGATATTCGATAAAACGTAAATTTACACTTTTCTTTTTGATGTTGCAGCCGGTCTAAAAGTCGAAGAATGTTTTCGGGGATACAGAAAGTTGAGGAATTTTGAGAAGGCATTTATAAACCAAATATCAAAGCTCTATCTTGCTCAGGAACCGAGATATTCGATAAAACGTAAATGAACAGCCGTAGAATATATCCGGGGATACAGAAAGTTGAGGAATTTCGAGAAGGCATTTATAAACCAAATTTCAAAGCTCTATCTTGCTCAGGAACCGAGATATTCGATAAAACGTTAATGAACAGCCGTAGAATATATCCGGGGATACAGAAAGTTGAGGAATTTCGAGAAGGCATTTATAAACCAAATATCAAAGCTCTATCTCGCTCAGGAACCGAGATATTCGATAAAACGTAAATTTACACTTTTCTTTTTGATGTTGCAGCCGATCTAAAAGTCGTAGAATGTTTTCGGGGGTACAGAAAGTTGAGGAATTTCGAGAAGGCATTTATAAACCAAATATCAAAGCTCTATCTCGCTCAGGAACCGAGATATTCGATAAAACGTAATTGAACAACCGTAGAATATATCCGGGGATACAAAAAGTTGAGGAATTTCGAGAAGGCATTTATAGTCCAAATATCAAAGCTCTATCTCGCTCAGGAACCGAGATATTCGATAAAACGTAAATTTACACTTTTCTTTTTGATGTTGCAGCCGATCTAAAAGTCGTAGAATGTTTTCGGGGATACAGAAAGTTGAGGAATTTCGAGAAGGCATTTATAAACCAAATATCAAAGCTCTATCTCACTCAGGAACCGAGATATTCGATAAAACGTAAATTTACACTTTTTTTTGATGTTGCAGCCGATCTAAAAGTCGTAGAATGTTTTCGGGGATACAGAAAGTTGAGGAATTTCGAGAAGGCATTTATAAACCAAATATCAAAGCTCTATCTCACTCAGGAACCGAGATATTCGATAAAACGTAAATGAACAGCCGTAGAATATATCCGGGGATACAGAAAGTTGAGGAATTTCGAGAAGGCATTTATAAACCAAATATCAAAGCTCTATCTCGCTCAGGAACCGAGATATTCGATAAAACGTAAATTTACACTTTTCTTTTTGATGTTGCAGCCGATCTAAAAGTCGTAGAATGTTTTCGGGGATACAGAAAGTTGAGGAATTTCGAGAAGGCATTTATAAACCAAATATCAAAGCTCTATCTCGCTCAGGAACCGAGATATTCGATAAAACGTAAATTTACACTTTTCTTTTTGATGTTGCAGCCGGTCTAAAAGTCGTAGAATGTTTTCGGGGATACAGAAAGTTGAGGAATTTTGAGAAGGCATTTATAAACCAAATATCAAAGCTCTATCTTGCTCAGGAACCGAGATATTCGATAAAACGTAAATGAACAGCCGTAGAATATATCCGGGGATAAAGAAAGTTGAGGAATTTCGAGAAGGCATTTATAAACCAAATATCAAAGCTCTATCTCGCTCAGGAACCGAGATATTCGATAAAACGTAAATTTACACTTTTCTTTTTGATGTTGCAGCCGATCTAAAAGTCGTAGAATGTTTTCGGGGATACAGAAAGTTGAGGAATTTTGAGAAGGCATTTATAAACCAAATTTCAAAGCTCTATCTTGCTCAGGAACCGAGATATTCGATAAAACGTAAATGAACAGCCGTAGAATATATCCGGGGATACAGAAAGTTGAGGAATTTCGAGAAGGCATTTATAAACCAAATATCAAAGCTCTATCTCGCTCAGGAACCGAGATATTCGATAAAACGTAAATTTACACTTTTCTTTTTGATGTTGCAGCCGATCTAAAAGTCGTATAATGTTTTCGGGGATACAGAAAGTTGAGGAATTTTGAGAAGGCATTTATAAACCAAATTTCAAAGCTCTATCTTGCTCAGGAACCGAGATATTCGATAAAACGTAAATGAACAGCCGTAGAATATATCCGGGGATACAGAAAGTTGAGGAATTTCGAGAAGGCATTTATAAACCAAATATCAAAGCTCTATCTCGCTCAGGAACCGAGATATTCGATAAAACGTAAATTTACACTTTTCTTTTTGATGTTGCAGCCGATCTAAAAGTCGTAGAATGTTTTCGGGGATACAGAAAGTTGAGGAATTTTGAGAAGGCATTTATAAACCAAATTTCAAAGCTCTATCTCGCTCAGGAACCGAGATATTCGATAAAACGTAAATGAACAGCCGTAGAATATATCCGGGGATACAGAAAGTTGAGGAATTTCGAGAAGGCATTTATCAACCAAATATAAATGCTCTATCTCGCTCAGGAACCGAGATATTCGATAAAACGTAAATTTACACTTTTCTTTTTGATGTTGCAGCCGATCTAAAAGTCGTAGAATGTTTTCGGGGATACAGAAAGTTGAGGAATTTCGAGAAGGCATTTATTAACCAAATTTCAAAGCTCTATCTTGCTCAGGAGCCGAGATATTCGATAAAACGTAAATGAACAGCCGTAGAATATATCCGGGGATACAGAAAGTTGAGGAATTTCGAGAAGGCATTTATAAACCAAATATCAAAGCTCTATCTCGCTCAGGAACCGAGATATTCGATAAAACGTAAATGAACAGCCGTAGAATATATCCGGGGATACAGAAAGTTGAGGAATTTCGAGAAGGCATTTATAAACCAAATATCAAAGCTCTATCTCGCTCAGGAACCGAGATATTCGATAAAACGTAAATGAACAGCCGTAGAATATATCCGGGGATACAGAAAGTTGAGGAATTTCGAGAAGGCATTTATAAACCAAATATCAAAGCTCTATCTCGCTCAGGAACCGAGATATTCGATAAAACGTAAATTTACACTTTTCTTTTTGATGTTGCAGCCGATCTAAAAGTCGTAGAATGTTTTCGGGGATACAGAAAGTTGAGGAATTTCGAGAAGGCATTTATAAATCAAATTTCAAAGCTCTATCTTGCTCAGGAACCGAGATATTCGATAAAACGTAAATGAACAGCCGTAGAATATATCCGGGGATACAGAAAGTTGAGGAATTTCGAGAAGGCATTTATAAACCATATATAAATGCTCTATCTCGCTCAGGAACCGAGATATTCGATAAAACGTAAATTTACACTTTTCTTTTTGATGTTGCAGCCGATCTAAAAGTCGTAGAATGTTTTCGGGGATACAGAAAGTTGAGGAATTTCGAGAAGGCATTTATAAACCAAATTTCAAAGCTCTATCTTGCTCAGGAGCCGAGATATTCGATAAAACGTAAATGAACAGCCGTAGAATATATCCGGGGATACAGAAAGTTGAGGAATTTCGAGAAGGCATTTATAAACCAAATATCAAAGCTCTATCTCGCTCAGGAACCGAGATATTCGATAAAACGTAAATGAACAGCCGTAGAATATATCCGGGGATACAGAAAGTTGAGGAATTTCGAGAAGGCATTTATAAACCAAATATCAAAGCTCTATCTCGCTCAGGAGCCGAGATATTCGATAAAACGTAAATTTACACTTTTCTTTTTGATGTTGCAGCCGATCTAAAAGTCGTAGAATGTTTTCGGGGATACAGAAAGTTGAGGAATTTCGAGAAGGCATTTATAAACCAAATTTCAAAGCTCTATCTTCCTCAGGAACCGAGATATTCGATAAAACGTAAATGAACAGCCGTATAATATATCCGGGGATACAGAAAGTTGAGGAATTTCGAGAAGGCATTTATAAACCAAATATCAAAGCTCTATCTCGCTCAGGAACCGAGATATTCGATAAAAACGTAAATGAACAGCCGTAGAATATATCCGGGGATACAGAAAGTTGAGGAATTTCGAGAAGGCATTTATAAACCAAATTTCAAAGCTCTATCTCGCTCAGGAACCGAGATATTCGATTTCTTTTTGATGTTGCAGCCGATCTAAAAGTCGTAGAATGTTTTCGGGGATACAGAAAGTTGAGGAATTTCGAGAAGGCATTTATAAACCAAATATCAAAGCTCTATCTCGCTCAGGAACCGCGATATTCGATAAAACGTAAATTTACACTTTTCTTTTTGATGTTGCAGCCGATCTAAAAGTCGTAGAATGTTTTCGGGGATACAGAAAGTTGAGGAATTTCGAGAAGGCATTTATAAACCAAATATCAAAGCTCTATCTCGCTCAGGAACCGAGATATTCGATAAAACGTAAATTTACACTTTTCTTTTTGATGTTGCAGCCGATCTAAAAGTCGTAGAATATATTCGGGGATACAGAAAGTTGAGGAATTTCGAGAAGGCATTTATAAACCAAATATCAAAGCTCTATCTCGCTCAGGAACCGAGATATTCGATAAAACGTAAATTTACACTTTTCTTTTTGATGTTGCAGCCGATCTAAAAGTCGTAGAATGTTTTCGGGGATACAGAAAGTTGAGGAATTTCGAGAGATATTCGATAAAACGTAAATTTACACTTTTCTTTTTGATGTTGCAGCCGGTCTAAAAGTCGTAGAATGTTTTCGGGGATACAGAAAGTTGAGGAATTTTGAGAAGGCATTTATAAACCAAATATCAAAGCTCTATCTTGCTCAGGAACCGAGATATTCGATAAAACGTAAATGAACAGCCGTAGAATATATCCGGGGATAAAGAAAGTTGAGGAATTTCGAGAAGGCATTTATAAACCAAATATCAAAGCTCTATCTCGCTCAGGAACCGAGATATTCGATAAAACGTAAATTTACACTTTTCTTTTTGATGTTGCAGCCGATCTAAAAGTCGTAGAATGTTTTCGGGGATACAGAAAGTTGAGGAATTTTGAGAAGGCATTTATAAACCAAATTTCAAAGCTCTATCTTGCTCAGGAACCGAGATATTCGATAAAACGTAAATGAACAGCCGTAGAATATATCCGGGGATACAGAAAGTTGAGGAATTTCGAGAAGGCATTTATAAACCAAATATCAAAGCTCTATCTCGCTCAGGAACCGAGATATTCGATAAAACGTAAATTTACACTTTTCTTTTTGATGTTGCAGCCGATCTAAAAGTCGTATAATGTTTTCGGGGATACAGAAAGTTGAGGAATTTTGAGAAGGCATTTATAAACCAAATTTCAAAGCTCTATCTTGCTCAGGAACCGAGATATTCGATAAAACGTAAATGAACAGCCGTAGAATATATCCGGGGATACAGAAAGTTGAGGAATTTCGAGAAGGCATTTATAAACCAAATATCAAAGCTCTATCTCGCTCAGGAACCGAGATATTCGATAAAACGTAAATTTACACTTTTCTTTTTGATGTTGCAGCCGATCTAAAAGTCGTAGAATGTTTTCGGGGATACAGAAAGTTGAGGAATTTTGAGAAGGCATTTATAAACCAAATTTCAAAGCTCTATCTCGCTCAGGAACCGAGATATTCGATAAAACGTAAATGAACAGCCGTATAATATATCCGGGGATACAGAAAGTTGAGGAATTTCGAGAAGGCATTTACAAACCAAATATCAAAGCTCTATCTCGCTCAGGAACCGAGATATTCGATAAAAACGTAAATGAACAGCCGTAGAATATATCCGGGGATACAGAAAGTTGAGGAATTTTGAGAAGGCATTTATAAACCAAATTTCAAAGCTCTATCTCGCTCAGGAACCGAGATATTCGATTTCTTTTTGATGTTGCAGCCGATCTAAAAGTCGTAGAATGTTTTCGGGGATACAGAAAGTTGAGGAATTTCGAGAAGGCATTTATAAACCAAATATCAAAGCTCTATCTCGCTCAGGAACCGCGATATTCGATAAAACGTAAATTTACACTTTTCTTTTTGATGTTGCAGCCGATCTAAAAGTCGTAGAATGTTTTCGGGGATACAGAAAGTTGAGGAATTTCGAGAAGGCATTTATAAACCAAATATCAAAGCTCTATCTCGCTCAGGAACCGAGATATTCGATAAAACGTAAATTTACACTTTTCTTTTTGATGTTGCAGCCGATCTAAAAGTCGTAGAATATATTCGGGGATACAGAAAGTTGAGGAATTTCGAGAAGGCATTTATAAACCAAATATCAAAGCTCTATCTCGCTCAGGAACCGAGATATTCGATAAAACGTAAATTTACACTTTTCTTTTTGATGTTGCAGCCGATCTAAAAGTCGTAGAGTGTTTTCGGGGATACAGAAAGTTGAGGAATTTCGAGAAGGCATTTATAAACCAAATATCAAAGCTCTATCTCGCTCAGGAACCGAGATATTCGATAAAACGTAAATTTACACTTTTCTTTTTGATGTTGCAGCCGGTCTAAAAGTCGTAGAATGTTTTCGGGGATACAGAAAGTTGAGGAATTTTGAGAAGGCATTTATAAACCAAATATCAAAGCTCTATCTTGCTCAGGAACCGAGATATTCGATAAAACGTAAATGAACAGCCGTAGAATATATCCGGGGATAAAGAAAGTTGAGGAATTTCGAGAAGGCATTTATAAACCAAATATCAAAGCTCTATCTCGCTCAGGAACCGAGATATTCGATAAAACGTAAATTTACACTTTTCTTTTTGATGTTGCAGCCGATCTAAAAGTCGTAGAATGTTTTCGGGGATACAGAAAGTTGAGGAATTTTGAGAAGGCATTTATAAACCAAATTTCAAAGCTCTATCTTGCTCAGGAACCGAGATATTCGATAAAACGTAAATGAACAGCCGTAGAATATATCCGGGGATACAGAAAGTTGAGGAATTTCGAGAAGGCATTTATAAACCAAATATCAAAGCTCTATCTCGCTCAGGAACCGAGATATTCGATAAAACGTAAATTTACACTTTTCTTTTTGATGTTGCAGCCGATCTAAAAGTCGTATAATGTTTTCGGGGATACAGAAAGTTGAGGAATTTTGAGAAGGCATTTATAAACCAAATTTCAAAGCTCTATCTTGCTCAGGAACCGAGATATTCGATAAAACGTAAATGAACAGCCGTAGAATATATCCGGGGATACAGAAAGTTGAGGAATTTCGAGAAGGCATTTATAAACCAAATATCAAAGCTCTATCTCGCTCAGGAACCGAGATATTCGATAAAACGTAAATTTACACTTTTCTTTTTGATGTTGCAGCCGATCTAAAAGTCGTAGAATGTTTTCGGGGATACAGAAAGTTGAGGAATTTTGAGAAGGCATTTATAAACCAAATTTCAAAGCTCTATCTCGCTCAGGAACCGAGATATTCGATAAAACGTAAATGAACAGCCGTAGAATATATCCGGGGATACAGAAAGTTGAGGAATTTCGAGAAGGCATTTATCAACCAAATATAAATGCTCTATCTCGCTCAGGAACCGAGATATTCGATAAAACGTAAATTTACACTTTTCTTTTTGATGTTGCAGCCGATCTAAAAGTCGTAGAATGTTTTCGGGGATACAGAAAGTTGAGGAATTTTGAGAAGGCATTTATTAACCAAATTTCAAAGCTCTATCTTGCTCAGGAGCCGAGATATTCGATAAAACGTAAATGAACAGCCGTAGAATATATCCGGGGATACAGAAAGTTGAGGAATTTCGAGAAGGCATTTATAAACCAAATATCAAAGCTCTATCTCGCTCAGGAACCGAGATATTCGATAAAACGTAAATGAACAGCCGTAGAATATATCCGGGGATACAGAAAGTTGAGGAATTTCGAGAAGGCATTTATAAACCAAATATCAAAGCTCTATCTCGCTCAGGAGCCGAGATATTCGATAAAACGTAAATTTACACTTTTCTTTTTGATGTTGCAGCCGATCTAAAAGTCGTAGAATGTTTTCGGGGATACAGAAAGTTGAGGAATTTCGAGAAGGCATTTATAAACCAAATTTCAAAGCTCTATCTTGCTCAGGAACCGAGATATTCGATAAAACGTAAATGAACAGCCGTATAATATATCCGGGGATACAGAAAGTTGAGGAATTTCGAGAAGGCATTTATAAACCAAATATCAAAGCTCTATCTCGCTCAGGAACCGAGATATTCGATAAAACGTAAATGAACAGCCGTAGAATATATCCGGGGATACAGAAAGTTGAGGAATTTCGAGAAGGCATTTATAAACCAAATATCAAAGCTCTATCTCGCTCAGGAGCCGAGATATTCGATAAAACGTAAATTTACACTTTTCTTTTTGATGTTGCAGCCGATCTAAAAGTCGTAGAATGTTTTCGGGGATACAGAAAGTTGAGGAATTTCGAGAAGGCATTTATCAACCAAATTTCAAAGCTCTATCTTGCTCAGGAACCGAGATATTCGATAAAAACGTAAATGAACAGCCGTAGAATATATCCGGGGATACAGAAAGTTGAGGAATTTCGAGAAGGCATTTATAAACCAAATTTCAAAGCTCTATCTCGCTCAGGAACCGAGATATTCGATAAAACGTAAATGAACAGCCGTAGAATATATCCGGGGATACAGAAAGTTGAGGAATTTCGAGAAGGCATTTATAAACCAAATATCAAAGCTCTATCTCGCTCAGGAACCGAGATATTCGATAAAAACGTAAATGAACAGCCGTAGAATATATCCGGGGATACAGAAAGTTGAGGAATTTCGAGAAGGCATTTATAAACCAAATTTCAAAGCTCTATCTCGCTCAGGAACCGAGATATTCGATTTCTTTTTGATGTTGCAGCCGATCTAAAAGTCGTTGAATGTTTTCGGGGATACAGAAAGTTGAGGAATTTCGAGAAGGCATTTATAAACCAAATATCAAAGCTCTATCTCGCTCAGGAACCGAGATATTCGATAAAACGTAAATTTACACTTTTCTTTTTGATGTTGCAGCCGATCTAAAAGTCGTATAATGTTTTCGGGGATACAGAAAGTTGAGGAATTTTGAGAAGGCATTTATAAACCAAATATCAAAGCTCCATCTCGCTCAGGAACCGAGATATTCGATAAAACGTAAATGAACAGCCGTAGAATATATCCGGGGATACAGAAAGTTGAGGAATTTCGAGAAGGCATTTATAAACCATATATAAATGCTCTATCTCGCTCAGGAACCGAGATATTCGATAAAACGTAAATTTACACTTTTCTTTTTGATGTTGCAGCCGATCTAAAAGTCGTAGAATGTTTTCGGGGATACAGAAAGTTGAGGAATTTCGAGAAGGCATTTATAAACCAAATTTCAAAGCTCTATCTTGCTCAGGAGCCGAGATATTCGATAAAACGTAAATGAACAGCCGTAGAATATATCCGGGGATACAGAAAGTTGAGGAATTTCGAGAAGGCATTTATAAACCAAATATCAAAGCTCTATCTCGCTCAGGAACCGAGATATTCGATAAAACGTAAATTTACACTTTTCTTTTTGATGTTGCAGCCGATCTAAAAGTCGTATAATGTTTTCGGGGATACAGAAAGTTGAGGAATTTTGAGAAGGCATTTATAAACCAAATATCAAAGCTCCATCTCGCTCAGGAACCGAGATATTCGATAAAACGTAAATGAACAGCCGTAGAATATATCCGGGGATACAGAAAGTTGAGGAATTTCGAGAAGGCATTTATAAACCATATATAAATGCTCTATCTCGCTCAGGAACCGAGATATTCGATAAAACGTAAATTTACACTTTTCTTTTTGATGTTGCAGCCGATCTAAAAGTCGTAGAATGTTTTCGGGGATACAGAAAGTTGAGGAATTTCGAGAAGGCATTTATAAACCAAATTTCAAAGCTCTATCTTGCTCAGGAGCCGAGATATTCGATAAAACGTAAATGAACAGCCGTAGAATATATCCGGGGATACAGAAAGTTGAGGAATTTCGAGAAGGCATTTATAAACCAAATATCAAAGCTCTATCTCGCTCAGGAACCGAGATATTCGATAAAACGTAAATGAACAGCCGTAGAATATATCCGGGGATACAGAAAGTTGAGGAATTTCGAGAAGGCATTTATAAACCAAATATCAAAGCTCTATCTCGCTCAGGAGCCGAGATATTCGATAAAACGTAAATTTACACTTTTCTTTTTGATGTTGCAGCCGATCTAAAAGTCGTAGAATGTTTTCGGGGATACAGAAAGTTGAGGAATTTCGAGAAGGCATTTATAAACCAAATTTCAAAGCTCTATCTTCCTCAGGAACCGAGATATTCGATAAAACGTAAATGAACAGCCGTATAATATATCCGGGGATACAGAAAGTTGAGGAATTTCGAGAAGGCATTTATAAACCAAATATCAAAGCTCTATCTCGCTCAGGAACCGAGATATTCGATAAAAACGTAAATGAACAGCCGTAGAATATATCCGGGGATACAGAAAGTTGAGGAATTTCGAGAAGGCATTTATAAACCAAATTTCAAAGCTCTATCTCGCTCAGGAACCGAGATATTCGATTTCTTTTTGATGTTGCAGCCGATCTAAAAGTCGTAGAATGTTTTCGGGGATACAGAAAGTTGAGGAATTTCGAGAAGGCATTTATAAACCAAATATCAAAGCTCTATCTCGCTCAGGAACCGAGATATTCGATAAAACGTAAATTTACACTTTTCTTTTTGATGTTGCAGCCGATCTAAAAGTCGTATAATGTTTTCGGGGATACAGAAAGTTGAGGAATTTTGAGAAGGCATTTATAAACCATATATAAATGCTCTATCTCGCTCAGGAACCGAGATATTCGATAAAACGTAAATTTACACTTTTCTTTTTGATGTTGCAGCCGATCTAAAAGTCGTATAATGTTTTCGGGGATACAGAAAGTTGAGGAATTTTGAGAAGGCATTTATAATCCATATATAAATGCTCTATCTCGCTCAGGAACCGAGATATTCGATAAAACGTAAATTTACACTTTTCTTTTTGATGTTGCAGCCGATCTAAAAGTCGTAGAATGTTTTCGGGGATACAGAAAGTTGAGGAATTTCGAGAAGGCATTTATAAACCAAATTTCAAAGCTCTATCTTGCTCAGGAGCCGAGATATTCGATAAAACGTAAATGAACAGCCGTAGAATATATCCGGGGATACAGAAAGTTGAGGAATTTCGAGAAGGCATTTATAAACCAAATATCAAAGCTCTATCTCGCTCAGGAACCGAGATATTCGATAAAACGTAAATGAACAGCCGTAGAATATATCCGGGGATACAGAAAGTTGAGGAATTTCGAGAAGGCATTTATAAACCAAATATCAAAGCTCTATCTCGCTCAGGAGCCGAGATATTCGATAAAACGTAAATTTACACTTTTCTTTTTGATGTTGCAGCCGATCTAAAAGTCGTAGAATGTTTTCGGGGATACAGAAAGTTGAGGAATTTCGAGAAGGCATTTATAAACCAAATTTCAAAGCTCTATCTTCCTCAGGAACCGAGATATTCGATAAAACGTAAATGAACAGCCGTATAATATATCCGGGGATACAGAAAGTTGAGGAATTTCGAGAAGGCATTTATAAACCAAATATCAAAGCTCTATCTCGCTCAGGAACCGAGATATTCGATAAAAACGTAAATGAACAGCCGTAGAATATATCCGGGGATACAGAAAGTTGAGGAATTTCGAGAAGGCATTTATAAACCAAATTTCAAAGCTCTATCTCGCTCAGGAACCGAGATATTCGATTTCTTTTTGATGTTGCAGCCGATCTAAAAGTCGTAGAATGTTTTCGGGGATACAGAAAGTTGAGGAATTTCGAGAAGGCATTTATAAACCAAATATCAAAGCTCTATCTCGCTCAGGAACCGAGATATTCGATAAAACGTAAATTTACACTTTTCTTTTTGATGTTGCAGCCGATCTAAAAGTCGTATAATGTTTTCGGGGATACAGAAAGTTGAGGAATTTTGAGAAGGCATTTATAAACCATATATAAATGCTCTATCTCGCTCAGGAACCGAGATATTCGATAAAACGTAAATTTACACTTTTCTTTTTGATGTTGCAGCCGATCTAAAAGTCGTAGAATGTTTTCGGGGATACAGAAAGTTGAGGAATTTCGAGAAGGCATTTATAAACCAAATTTCAAAGCTCTATCTTGCTCAGGAGCCGAGATATTCGATAAAACGTAAATGAACAGCCGTAGAATATATCCGGGGATACAGAAAGTTGAGGAATTTCGAGAAGGCATTTATAAACCATATATAAATGCTCTATCTCGCTCAGGAACCGAGATATTCGATAAAACGTAAATTTACACTTTTCTTTTTGATGTTGCAGCCGATCTAAAAGTCGTAGAATGTTTTCGGGGATACAGAAAGTTGAGGAATTTCGAGAAGGCATTTATAAACCAAATTTCAAAGCTCTATCTTGCTCAGGAGCCGAGATATTCGATAAAACGTAAATGAACAGCCGTAGAATATATCCGGGGATACAGAAAGTTGAGGAATTTCGAGAAGGCATTTATAAACCAAATATCAAAGCTCTATCTCGCTCAGGAGCCGATATATTCGATAAAACGTAAATTTACACTTTTCTTTTTGATGTTGCAGCCGATCTAAAAGTCGTAGAATGTTTTCGGGGATACAGAAAGTTGAGGAATTTCGAGAAGGCATTTATAAACCAAATTTCAAAGCTCTATCTTCCTCAGGAACCGAGATATTCGATAAAACGTAAATGAACAGCCGTATAATATATCCGGGGATACAGAAAGTTGAGGAATTTCGAGAAGGCATTTATAAACCAAATATCAAAGCTCTATCTCGCTCAGGAACCGAGATATTCGATAAAAACGTAAATGAACAGCCGTAGAATATATCCGGGGATACAGAAAGTTGAGGAATTTCGAGAAGGCATTTATAAACCAAATTTCAAAGCTCTATCTCGCTCAGGAACCGAGATATTCGATTTCTTTTTGATGTTGCAGCCGATCTAAAAGTCGTAGAATGTTTTCGGGGATACAGAAAGTTGAGGAATTTCGAGAAGGCATTTATAAACCAAATATCAAAGCTCTATCTCGCTCAGGAACCGCGATATTCGATAAAACGTAAATTTACACTTTTCTTTTTGATGTTGCAGCCGATCTAAAAGTCGTAGAATGTTTTCGGGGATACAGAAAGTTGAGGAATTTCGAGAAGGCATTTATAAACCAAATATCAAAGCTCTATCTCGCTCAGGAACCGAGATATTCGATAAAACGTAAATTTACACTTTTCTTTTTGATGTTGCAGCCGATCTAAAAGTCGTAGAATGTTTTCGGGGATACAGAAAGTTGAGGAATTTCGAGAAGGCATTTATAAACCAAATATCAAAGCTCTATCTCGCTCAGGAACCGCGATATTCGATAAAACGTAAATTTACACTTTTCTTTTTGATGTTGCAGCCGATCTAAAAGTCGTAGAATATATCCGGGGATACAGAAAGTTGAGGAATTTCGAGAAGGCATTTATAAACCAAATATCAAAGCTCTATCTCGCTCAGGAACCGCGATATTCGATAAAACGTAAATTTACACTTTTCTTTTTGATGTTGCAGCCGATCTAAAAGTCGTAGAATGTTTTCGGGGATAAATTTACACTTTTCTTTTTGATGTTGCAGCCGATCTAAAAGTCGTAGAATGTTTTCGGGGATACAGAAAGTTGAGGAATTTCGAGAAGGCATTTATAAACCAAATATCAAAGCTCTATCTTGCTCAGGAACCGAGATATTCGATAAAACGTAAATGAACAGCCGTAGAATATATCCGGGGATACAGAAAGTTGAGGAATTTCGAGAAGGCATTTATAAACCAAATATCAAAGCTCTATCTCGCTCAGGAACCGCGATATTCGATAAAACGTAAATTTACACTTTTCTTTTTGATGTTGCAGCCGATCTAAAAGTCGTAGAATATATCCGGGGATACAGAAAGTTGAGGAATTTCGAGAAGGCATTTATAAACCAAATATCAAAGCTCTATCTCGCTCAGGAACCGCGATATTCGATAAAACGTAAATTTACACTTTTCTTTTTGATGTTGCAGCCGATCTAAAAGTCGTAGAATGTTTTCGGGGATAAATTTACACTTTTCTTTTTGATGTTGCAGCCGATCTAAAAGTCGTAGAATGTTTTCGGGGATACAGAAAGTTGAGGAATTTCGAGAAGGCATTTATAAACCAAATATCAAAGCTTTATCTTGCTCAGGAACCGAGATATTCGATAAAACGTAAATGAACAGCCGTAGAATATATCCGGGGATACAGAAAGTTGAGGAATTTCGAGAAGGCATTTATAAACCAAATATCAAAGCTCTATCTCGCTCAGGAACCGAGATATTCGATAAAAACGTAAATGAACAGCCGTAGAATATATCCGGGGATACAGAAAGTTGAGGAATTTCGAGAAGGCATTTATAAACCAAATTTCAAAGCTCTATCTCGCTCAGGAACCGAGATATTCGATTTCTTTTTGATGTTGCAGCCGATCTAAAAGTCGTTGAATGTTTTCGGGGATACAGAAAGTTGAGGAATTTCGAGAAGGCATTTATAAACCAAATATCAAAGCTCTATCTCGCTCAGGAACCGAGATATTCGATAAAACGTAAATTTACACTTTTCTTTTTGATGTTGCAGCCGATCTAAAAGTCGTATAATGTTTTCGGGGATACAGAAAGTTGAGGAATTTTGAGAAGGCATTTATAAACCAAATATCAAAGCTCCATCTCGCTCAGGAACCGAGATATTCGATAAAACGTAAATGAACAGCCGTAGAATATATCCGGGGATACAGAAAGTTGAGGAATTTCGAGAAGGCATTTATAAACCATATATAAATGCTCTATCTCGCTCAGGAACCGAGATATTCGATAAAACGTAAATTTACACTTTTCTTTTTGATGTTGCAGCCGATCTAAAAGTCGTAGAATGTTTTCGGGGATACAGAAAGTTGAGGAATTTCGAGAAGGCATTTATAAACCAAATTTCAAAGCTCTATCTTGCTCAGGAGCCGAGATATTCGATAAAACGTAAATGAACAGCCGTAGAATATATCCGGGGATACAGAAAGTTGAGGAATTTCGAGAAGGCATTTATAAACCAAATATCAAAGCTCTATCTCGCTCAGGAACCGAGATATTCGATAAAACGTAAATGAACAGCCGTAGAATATATCCGGGGATACAGAAAGTTGAGGAATTTCGAGAAGGCATTTATAAACCAAATATCAAAGCTCTATCTCGCTCAGGAGCCGAGATATTCGATAAAACGTAAATTTACACTTTTCTTTTTGATGTTGCAGCCGATCTAAAAGTCGTAGAATGTTTTCGGGGATACAGAAAGTTGAGGAATTTCGAGAAGGCATTTATAAACCAAATTTCAAAGCTCTATCTTCCTCAGGAACCGAGATATTCGATAAAACGTAAATGAACAGCCGTATAATATATCCGGGGATACAGAAAGTTGAGGAATTTCGAGAAGGCATTTATAAACCAAATATCAAAGCTCTATCTCGCTCAGGAACCGAGATATTCGATAAAAACGTAAATGAACAGCCGTAGAATATATCCGGGGATACAGAAAGTTGAGGAATTTCGAGAAGGCATTTATAAACCAAATTTCAAAGCTCTATCTCGCTCAGGAACCGAGATATTCGATTTCTTTTTGATGTTGCAGCCGATCTAAAAGTCGTAGAATGTTTTCGGGGATACAGAAAGTTGAGGAATTTCGAGAAGGCATTTATAAACCAAATTTCAAAGCTCTATCTTGCTCAGGAGCCGAGATATTCGATAAAACGTAAATGAACAGCCGTAGAATATATCCGGGGATACAGAAAGTTGAGGAATTTCGAGAAGGCATTTATAAACCAAATATCAAAGCTCTATCTCGCTCAGGAACCGAGATATTCGATAAAACGTAAATGAACAGCCGTAGAATATATCCGGGGATACAGAAAGTTGAGGAATTTCGAGAAGGCATTTATAAACCAAATATCAAAGCTCTATCTCGCTCAGGAGCCGAGATATTCGATAAAACGTAAATTTACACTTTTCTTTTTGATGTTGCAGCCGATCTAAAAGTCGTAGAATGTTTTCGGGGATACAGAAAGTTGAGGAATTTCGAGAAGGCATTTATAAACCAAATTTCAAAGCTCTATCTTCCTCAGGAACCGAGATATTCGATAAAACGTAAATGAACAGCCGTATAATATATCCGGGGATACAGAAAGTTGAGGAATTTCGAGAAGGCATTTATAAACCAAATATCAAAGCTCTATCTCGCTCAGGAACCGAGATATTCGATAAAAACGTAAATGAACAGCCGTAGAATATATCCGGGGATACAGAAAGTTGAGGAATTTCGAGAAGGAATTTATAAACCAAATTTCAAAGCTCTATCTCGCTCAGGAACCGAGATATTCGATTTCTTTTTGATGTTGCAGCCGATCTAAAAGTCGTAGAATGTTTTCGGGGATACAGAAAGTTGAGGAATTTCGAGAAGGCATTTATAAACCAAATATCAAAGCTCTATCTCGCTCAGGAACCGCGATATTCGATAAAACGTAAATTTACACTTTTCTTTTTGATGTTGCAGCCGATCTAAAAGTCGTAGAATGTTTTCGGGGATACAGAAAGTTGAGGAATTTCGAGAAGGCATTTATAAACCAAATATCAAAGCTCTATCTCGCTCAGGAACCGAGATATTCGATAAAACGTAAATTTACACTTTTCTTTTTGATGTTGCAGCCGATCTAAAAGTCGTAGAATGTTTTCGGGGATACAGAAAGTTGAGGAATTTCGAGAAGGCATTTATAAACCAAATATCAAAGCTCTATCTCGCTCAGGAACCGAGATATTCGATAAAACGTAAATGAACAGCCGTATAATATATCCGGGGATACAGAAAGTTGAGGAATTTCGAGAAGGCATTTATAAACCAAATATCAAAGCTCTATCTCGCTCAGGAACCGAGATATTCGATAAAAACGTAAATGAACAGCCGTAGAATATATCCGGGGATACAGAAAGTTGAGGAATTTCGAGAAGGCATTTATAAACCAAATTTCAAAGCTCTATCTCGCTCAGGAACCGAGATATTCGATAAAACGTAAATGAACAGCCGTAGAATATATCCGGGGATACAGAAAGTTGAGGAATTTCGAGAAGGCATTTATAAACCATATATAAATGCTCTATCTCGCTCAGGAACCGAGATATTCGATAAAACGTAAATTTACACTTTTCTTTTTGATGTTGCAGCCGATCTAAAAGTCGTAGAATATATCCGGGGATACAGAAAGTTGAGGAATTTCGAGAAGGCATTTATAAACCAAATATCAAAGCTCTATCTCGCTCAGGAACCGCGATATTCGATAAAACGTAAATTTACACTTTTCTTTTTGATGTTGCAGCCGATCTAAAAGTCGTAGAATGTTTTCGGGGATAAATTTACACTTTTCTTTTTGATGTTGCAGCCGATCTAAAAGTCGTAGAATGTTTTCGGGGATACAGAAAGTTGAGGAATTTCGAGAAGGCATTTATAAACCAAATATCAAAGCTTTATCTTGCTCAGGAACCGAGATATTCGATAAAACGTAAATGAACAGCCGTAGAATATATCCGGGGATACAGAAAGTTGAGGAATTTCGAGAAGGCATTTATAAACCAAATATCAAAGCTCTATCTCGCTCAGGAACCGAGATATTCGATAAAAACGTAAATGAACAGCCGTAGAATATATCCGGGGATACAGAAAGTTGAGGAATTTCGAGAAGGCATTTATAAACCAAATTTCAAAGCTCTATCTCGCTCAGGAACCGAGATATTCGATTTCTTTTTGATGTTGCAGCCGATCTAAAAGTCGTTGAATGTTTTCGGGGATACAGAAAGTTGAGGAATTTCGAGAAGGCATTTATAAACCAAATATCAAAGCTCTATCTCGCTCAGGAACCGAGATATTCGATAAAACGTAAATTTACACTTTTCTTTTTGATGTTGCAGCCGATCTAAAAGTCGTATAATGTTTTCGGGGATACAGAAAGTTGAGGAATTTTGAGAAGGCATTTATAAACCAAATATCAAAGCTCCATCTCGCTCAGGAACCGAGATATTCGATAAAACGTAAATGAACAGCCGTAGAATATATCCGGGGATACAGAAAGTTGAGGAATTTCGAGAAGGCATTTATAAACCATATATAAATGCTCTATCTCGCTCAGGAACCGAGATATTCGATAAAACGTAAATTTACACTTTTCTTTTTGATGTTGCAGCCGATCTAAAAGTCGTAGAATGTTTTCGGGGATACAGAAAGTTGAGGAATTTCGAGAAGGCATTTATAAACCAAATTTCAAAGCTCTATCTTGCTCAGGAGCCGAGATATTCGATAAAACGTAAATGAACAGCCGTAGAATATATCCGGGGATACAGAAAGTTGAGGAATTTCGAGAAGGCATTTATAAACCAAATATCAAAGCTCTATCTCGCTCAGGAACCGAGATATTCGATAAAACGTAAATGAACAGCCGTAGAATATATCCGGGGATACAGAAAGTTGAGGAATTTCGAGAAGGCATTTATAAACCAAATATCAAAGCTCTATCTCGCTCAGGAGCCGAGATATTCGATAAAACGTAAATTTACACTTTTCTTTTTGATGTTGCAGCCGATCTAAAAGTCGTAGAATGTTTTCGGGGATACAGAAAGTTGAGGAATTTCGAGAAGGCATTTATAAACCAAATTTCAAAGCTCTATCTTCCTCAGGAACCGAGATATTCGATAAAACGTAAATGAACAGCCGTATAATATATCCGGGGATACAGAAAGTTGAGGAATTTCGAGAAGGCATTTATAAACCAAATATCAAAGCTCTATCTCGCTCAGGAACCGAGATATTCGATAAAAACGTAAATGAACAGCCGTAGAATATATCCGGGGATACAGAAAGTTGAGGAATTTCGAGAAGGCATTTATAAACCAAATTTCAAAGCTCTATCTCGCTCAGGAACCGAGATATTCGATTTCTTTTTGATGTTGCAGCCGATCTAAAAGTCGTAGAATGTTTTCGGGGATACAGAAAGTTGAGGAATTTCGAGAAGGCATTTATAAACCAAATTTCAAAGCTCTATCTTGCTCAGGAGCCGAGATATTCGATAAAACGTAAATGAACAGCCGTAGAATATATCCGGGGATACAGAAAGTTGAGGAATTTCGAGAAGGCATTTATAAACCAAATATCAAAGCTCTATCTCGCTCAGGAACCGAGATATTCGATAAAACGTAAATGAACAGCCGTAGAATATATCCGGGGATACAGAAAGTTGAGGAATTTCGAGAAGGCATTTATAAACCAAATATCAAAGCTCTATCTCGCTCAGGAGCCGAGATATTCGATAAAACGTAAATTTACACTTTTCTTTTTGATGTTGCAGCCGATCTAAAAGTCGTAGAATGTTTTCGGGGATACAGAAAGTTGAGGAATTTCGAGAAGGCATTTATAAACCAAATTTCAAAGCTCTATCTTCCTCAGGAACCGAGATATTCGATAAAACGTAAATGAACAGCCGTATAATATATCCGGGGATACAGAAAGTTGAGGAATTTCGAGAAGGCATTTATAAACCAAATATCAAAGCTCTATCTCGCTCAGGAACCGAGATATTCGATAAAAACGTAAATGAACAGCCGTAGAATATATCCGGGGATACAGAAAGTTGAGGAATTTCGAGAAGGAATTTATAAACCAAATTTCAAAGCTCTATCTCGCTCAGGAACCGAGATATTCGATTTCTTTTTGATGTTGCAGCCGATCTAAAAGTCGTAGAATGTTTTCGGGGATACAGAAAGTTGAGGAATTTCGAGAAGGCATTTATAAACCAAATATCAAAGCTCTATCTCGCTCAGGAACCGCGATATTCGATAAAACGTAAATTTACACTTTTCTTTTTGATGTTGCAGCCGATCTAAAAGTCGTAGAATGTTTTCGGGGATACAGAAAGTTGAGGAATTTCGAGAAGGCATTTATAAACCAAATATCAAAGCTCTATCTCGCTCAGGAACCGAGATATTCGATAAAACGTAAATTTACACTTTTCTTTTTGATGTTGCAGCCGATCTAAAAGTCGTAGAATGTTTTCGGGGATACAGAAAGTTGAGGAATTTCGAGAAGGCATTTATAAACCAAATATCAAAGCTCTATCTCGCTCAGGAACCGAGATATTCGATAAAACGTAAATGAACAGCCGTATAATATATCCGGGGATACAGAAAGTTGAGGAATTTCGAGAAGGCATTTATAAACCAAATATCAAAGCTCTATCTCGCTCAGGAACCGAGATATTCGATAAAAACGTAAATGAACAGCCGTAGAATATATCCGGGGATACAGAAAGTTGAGGAATTTCGAGAAGGCATTTATAAACCAAATTTCAAAGCTCTATCTCGCTCAGGAACCGAGATATTCGATTTCTTTTTGATGTTGCAGCCGATCTAAAAGTCGTAGAATGTTTTCGGGGATACAGAAAGTTGAGGAATTTCGAGAAGGCATTTATAAACCAAATATCAAAGCTCTATCTCGCTCAGGAACCGAGATATTCGATAAAACGTAAATTTACACTTTTCTTTTTGATGTTGCAGCCGATCTAAAAGTCGTATAATGTTTTCGGGGATACAGAAAGTTGAGGAATTTTGAGAAGGCATTTATAAACCAAATATCAAAGCTCTATCTCGCTCAGGAACCGAGATATTCGATAAAACGTAAATGAACAGCCGTAGAATATATCCGGGGATACAGAAAGTTGAGGAATTTCGAGAAGGCATTTATAAACCATATATAAATGCTCTATCTCGCTCAGGAACCGAGATATTCGATAAAACGTAAATTTACACTTTTCTTTTTGATGTTGCAGCCGATCTAAAAGTCGTAGAATGTTTTCGGGGATACAGAAAGTTGAGGAATTTCGAGAAGGCATTTATAAACCAAATTTCAAAGCTCTATCTTGCTCAGGAGCCGAGATATTCGATAAAACGTAAATGAACAGCCGTAGAATATATCCGGGGATACAGAAAGTTGAGGAATTTCGAGAAGGCATTTATAAACCAAATATCAAAGCTCTATCTCGCTCAGGAACCGAGATATTCGATAAAACGTAAATGAACAGCCGTAGAATATATCCGGGGATACAGAAAGTTGAGGAATTTCGAGAAGGCATTTATAAACCAAATATCAAAGCTCTATCTCGCTCAGGAGCCGAGATATTCGATAAAACGTAAATTTACACTTTTCTTTTTGATGTTGCAGCCGATCTAAAAGTCGTAGAATGTTTTCGGGGATACAGAAAGTTGAGGAATTTCGAGAAGGCATTTATAAACCAAATTTCAAAGCTCTATCTTCCTCAGGAACCGAGATATTCGATAAAACGTAAATGAACAGCCGTATAATATATCCGGGGATACAGAAAGTTGAGGAATTTCGAGAAGGCATTTATAAACCAAATATCAAAGCTCTATCTCGCTCAGGAACCGAGATATTCGATAAAAACGTAAATGAACAGCCGTAGAATATATCCGGGGATACAGAAAGTTGAGGAATTTCGAGAAGGCATTTATAAACCAAATTTCAAAGCTCTATCTCGCTCAGGAACCGAGATATTCGATTTCTTTTTGATGTTGCAGCCGATCTAAAAGTCGTAGAATGTTTTCGGGGATACAGAAAGTTGAGGAATTTCGAGAAGGCATTTATAAACCAAATATCAAAGCTCTATCTCGCTCAGGAACCGCGATATTCGATAAAACGTAAATTTACACTTTTCTTTTTGATGTTGCAGCCGATCTAAAAGTCGTAGAATGTTTTCGGGGATACAGAAAGTTGAGGAATTTCGAGAAGGCATTTATAAACCAAATATCAAAGCTCTATCTCGCTCAGGAACCGAGATATTCGATAAAACGTAAATTTACACTTTTCTTTTTGATGTTGCAGCCGATCTAAAAGTCGTAGAATGTTTTCGGGGATACAGAAAGTTGAGGAATTTCGAGAAGGCATTTATAAACCAAATATCAAAGCTCTATCTCGCTCAGGAACCGCGATATTCGATAAAACGTAAATTTACACTTTTCTTTTTGATGTTGCAGCCGATCTAAAAGTCGTAGAATATATCCGGGGATACAGAAAGTTGAGGAATTTCGAGAAGGCATTTATAAACCAAATATCAAAGCTCTATCTCGCTCAGGAACCGCGATATTCGATAAAACGTAAATTTACACTTTTCTTTTTGATGTTGCAGCCGATCTAAAAGTCGTAGAATGTTTTCGGGGATAAATTTACACTTTTCTTTTTGATGTTGCAGCCGATCTAAAAGTCGTAGAATGTTTTCGGGGATACAGAAAGTTGAGGAATTTCGAGAAGGCATTTATAAACCAAATATCAAAGCTCTATCTTGCTCAGGAACCGAGATATTCGATAAAACGTAAATGAACAGCCGTAGAATATATCCGGGGATACAGAAAGTTGAGGAATTTCGAGAAGGCATTTATAAACCAAATATCAAAGCTCTATCTCGCTCAGGAACCGCGATATTCGATAAAACGTAAATTTACACTTTTCTTTTTGATGTTGCAGCCGATCTAAAAGTCGTAGAATGTTTTCGGGGATAAATTTACACTTTTCTTTTTGATGTTGCAGCCGATCTAAAAGTCGTAGAATGTTTTCGGGGATACAGAAAGTTGAGGAATTTCGAGAAGGCATTTATAAACCAAATTTCAAAGCTCTTTCTTGCTCAGGAACCGAGATATTCGATAAAAACGTAAATGAACAGCCGTAGAATATATCCGGGGATACAGAAAGTTGAGGAATTTCGAGAAGGCATTTATAAACCAAATATCAAAGCTCTATCTCGCTCAGGAACCGAGATATTCGATAAAACGTAAATTTACACTTTTCTTTTTGATGTTGCAGCCGATCTAAAAGTCGAAGAATGTTTTCGGGGATACAGAAAGTTGAGGAATTTCGAGAAGGCATTTATAAACCAAATTTCAAAGCTCTATCTTGCTCAGGAACCGAGATATTCGATAAAACGTAAATGAACAGCCGTAGAATATATCCGGGGATACAGAAAGTTGAGGAATTTCGAGAAGGCATTTATAAACCAAATTTCAAAGCTCTATCTCGCTCAGGAACCGAGATATTCGATAAAACGTAAATTTACACTTTTCTTTTTGATGTTGCAGCCGATCTAAAAGTCGTAGAATGTTTTCGGGGATACAGAAAGTTGAGGAATTTCGAGAAGGCATTTATAAACCAAATATCAAAGCTCTATCTCGCTCAGGAACCGCGATATTCGATAAAACGTAAATTTACACTTTTCTTTTTGATGTTGCAGCCGATCTAAAAGTCGTAGAATGTTTTCGGGGATACAGAAAGTTGAGGAATTTCGAGAAGGCATTTATAAACCAAATATCAAAGCTCTATCTCGCTCAGGAACCGAGATATTCGATAAAACGTAAATTTACACTTTTCTTTTTGATGTTGCAGCCGATCTAAAAGTCGTAGAATGTTTTCGGGGATACAAAAAGTTGAGGAATTTCGAGAAGGCATTTATAAACCAAATATCAAAGCTCTATCTCGCTCAGGAACCGAGATATTCGATAAAACGTAAATGAACAGCCGTAGAATATATCCGGGGATACAGAAAGTTGAGGAATTTCGAGAAGGCATTTATAAACCAAATATCAAAGCTCTATCTCGCTCAGGAACCGCGATATTCGATAAAACGTAAATTTACACTTTTCTTTTTGATGTTGCAGCCGATCTAAAAGTCGTAGAATGTTTTCGGGGATAAATTTACACTTTTCTTTTTGATGTTGCAGCCGATCTAAAAGTCGTAGAATGTTTTCGGGGATACAGAAAGTTGAGGAATTTCGAGAAGGCATTTATAAACCAAATATCAAAGCTCTATCTCGCTCAGGAACCGCGATATTCGATAAAACGTAAATTTACACTTTTCTTTTTGATGTTGCAGCCGATCTAAAAGTCGTAGAATGTTTTCGGGGATAAATTTACACTTTTCTTTTTGATGTTGCAGCCGATCTAAAAGTCGTAGAATGTTTTCGGGGATACAGAAAGTTGAGGAATTTCGAGAAGGCATTTATAAACCAAATATCAAAGCTCTATCTCGCTCAGGAACCGCGATATTCGATAAAACGTAAATTTACACTTTTCTTTTTGATGTTGCAGCCGATCTAAAAGTCGTAGAATGTTTTCGGGGAAACAGAAAGTTGAGGAATTTCGAGAAGGCATTTATAAACCAAATATCAAAGCTCTATCTCGCTCAGGAACCGCGATATTCGATAAAACGTAAATTTACACTTTTCTTTTTGATGTTGCAGCCGATCTAAAAGTCGTAGAATATATCCGGGGATACAGAAAGTTGAGGAATTTCGAGAAGGCATTTATAAACCAAATATCAAAGCTCTATCTCGCTCAGGAACCGCGATATTCGATAAAACGTAAATTTACACTTTTCTTTTTGATGTTGCAGCCGATCTAAAAGTCGTAGAATGTTTTCGGGGATAAATTTACACTTTTCTTTTTGATGTTGCAGCCGATCTAAAAGTCGTAGAATGTTTTCGGGGATACAGAAAGTTGAGGAATTTCGAGAAGGCATTTATAAACCAAATATCAAAGCTTTATCTTGCTCAGGAACCGAGATATTCGATAAAACGTAAATGAACAGCCGTAGAATATATCCGGGGATACAGAAAGTTGAGGAATTTCGAGAAGGCATTTATAAACCAAATATCAAAGCTCTATCTCGCTCAGGAACCGCGATATTCGATAAAACGTAAATTTACACTTTTCTTTTTGATGTTGCAGCCGATCTAAAAGTCGTAGAATGTTTTCGGGGATAAATTTACACTTTTCTTTTTGATGTTGCAGCCGATCTAAAAGTCGTAGAATGTTTTCGGGGATACAGAAAGTTGAGGAATTTCGAGAAGGCATTTATAAACCAAATTTCAAAGCTCTTTCTTGCTCAGGAACCGAGATATTCGATAAAAACGTAAATGAACAGCCGTAGAATATATCCGGGGATACAGAAAGTTGAGGAATTTCGAGAAGGCATTTATAAACCAAATATCAAAGCTCTATCTCGCTCAGGAACCGAGATATTCGATAAAACGTAAATTTACACTTTTCTTTTTGATGTTGCAGCCGATCTAAAAGTCGAAGAATGTTTTCGGGGATACAGAAAGTTGAGGAATTTCGAGAAGGCATTTATAAACCAAATTTCAAAGCTCTATCTTGCTCAGGAACCGAGATATTCGATAAAACGTAAATGAACAGCCGTAGAATATATCCGGGGATACAGAAAGTTGAGGAATTTCGAGAAGGCATTTATAAACCAAATTTCAAAGCTCTATCTCGCTCAGGAACCGAGATATTCGATAAAACGTAAATTTACACTTTTCTTTTTGATGTTGCAGCCGATCTAAAAGTCGTAGAATGTTTTCGGGGATACAGAAAGTTGAGGAATTTCGAGAAGGCATTTATAAACCAAATATCAAAGCTCTATCTCGCTCAGGAACCGCGATATTCGATAAAACGTAAATTTACACTTTTCTTTTTGATGTTGCAGCCGATCTAAAAGTCGTAGAATGTTTTCGGGGATACAGAAAGTTGAGGAATTTCGAGAAGGCATTTATAAACCAAATATCAAAGCTCTATCTCGCTCAGGAACCGAGATATTCGATAAAACGTAAATTTACACTTTTCTTTTTGATGTTGCAGCCGATCTAAAAGTCGTAGAATGTTTTCGGGGATACAGAAAGTTGAGGAATTTCGAGAAGGCATTTATAAACCAAATATCAAAGCTCTATCTCGCTCAGGAACCGAGATATTCGATAAAACGTAAATGAACAGCCGTAGAATATATCCGGGGATACAGAAAGTTGAGGAATTTCGAGAAGGCATTTATAAACCAAATTTCAAAGCTCTATCTCGCTCAGGAACCGAGATATTCGATAAAACGTAAATTTACACTTTTCTTTTTGATGTTGCAGCCGATCTAAAAGTCGTAGAATGTTTTCGGGGATACAGAAAGTTGAGGAATTTCGAGAAGGCATTTATAAACCAAATATCAAAGCTCTATCTCGCTCAGGAACCGCGATATTCGATAAAACGTAAATTTACACTTTTCTTTTTGATGTTGCAGCCGATCTAAAAGTCGTAGAATGTTTTCGGGGATACAGAAAGTTGAGGAATTTCGAGAAGGCATTTATAAACCAAATATCAAAGCTCTATCTCGCTCAGGAACCGAGATATTCGATAAAACGTAAATTTACACTTTTCTTTTTGATGTTGCAGCCGATCTAAAAGTCGTAGAATGTTTTCGGGGATACAGAAAGTTGAGGAATTTCGAGAAGGCATTTATAAACCAAATATCAAAGCTCTATCTCGCTCAGGAACCGCGATATTCGATAAAACGTAAATTTACACTTTTCTTTTTGATGTTGCAGCCGATCTAAAAGTCGTAGAATATATCCGGGGATACAGAAAGTTGAGGAATTTCAAGAAGGCATTTATAAACCAAATATCAAAGCTCTATCTCGCTCAGGAACCGCGATATTCGATAAAACGTAAATTTACACTTTTCTTTTTGATGTTGCAGCCGATCTAAAAGTCGTAGAATGTTTTCGGGGATAAATTTACACTTTTCTTTTTGATGTTGCAGCCGATCTAAAAGTCGTAGAATGTTTTCGGGGATACAGAAAGTTGAGGAATTTCGAGAAGGCATTTATAAACCAAATATCAAAGCTCTATCTTGCTCAGGAACCGAGATATTCGATAAAACGTAAATGAACAGCCGTAGAATATATCCGGGGATACAGAAAGTTGAGGAATTTCGAGAAGGCATTTATAAACCAAATATCAAAGCTCTATCTCGCTCAGGAACCGCGATATTCGATAAAACGTAAATTTACACTTTTCTTTTTGATGTTGCAGCCGATCTAAAAGTCGTAGAATGTTTTCGGGGATAAATTTACACTTTTCTTTTTGATGTTGCAGCCGATCTAAAAGTCGTAGAATGTTTTCGGGGATACAGAAAGTTGAGGAATTTCGAGAAGGCATTTATAAACCAAATTTCAAAGCTCTTTCTTGCTCAGGAACCGAGATATTCGACAAAAACGTAAATGAACAGCCGTAGAATATATCCGGGGATACAGAAAGTTGAGGAATTTCGAGAAGGCATTTATAAACCAAATATCAAAGCTCTATCTCGCTCAGGAACCGAGATATTCGATAAAACGTAAATTTACACTTTTCTTTTTGATGTTGCAGCCGATCTAAAAGTCGTAGAATGTTTTCGGGGATACAGAAAGTTGAGGAATTTCGAGAAGGCATTTATAAACCAAATATCAAAGCTCTATCTCGCTCAGGAACCGCGATATTCGATAAAACGTAAATTTACACTTTTCTTTTTGATGTTGCAGCCGATCTAAAAGTCGTAGAATATATCCGGGGATACAGAAAGTTGAGGAATTTCGAGAAGGCATTTATAAACCAAATATCAAAGCTCTATCTCGCTCAGGAACCGCGATATTCGATAAAACGTAAATTTACACTTTTCTTTTTGATGTTGCAGCCGATCTAAAAGTCGTAGAATGTTTTCGGGGATAAATTTACACTTTTCTTTTTGATGTTGCAGCCGATCTAAAAGTCGTAGAATGTTTTCGGGGCTACAGAAAGTTGAGGAATTTCGAGAAGGCATTTATAAACCAAATATCAAAGCTCTATCTTGCTCAGGAACCGAGATATTCGATAAAACGTAAATGAACAGCCGTAGAATATATCCGGGGATACAGAAAGTTGAGGAATTTCGAGAAGGCATTTATAAACCAAATATCAAAGCTCTATCTCGCTCAGGAACCGCGATATTCGATAAAACGTAAATTTACACTTTTCTTTTTGATGTTGCAGCCGATCTAAAAGTCGTAGAATGTTTTCGGGGATACAGAAAGTTGAGGAATTTCGAGAAGGCATTTATAAACCAAATTTCAAAGCTCTTTCTTGCTCAGGAACCGAGATATTCGATAAAAACGTAAATGAACAGCCGTAGAATATATCCGGGGATACAGAAAGTTGAGGAATTTCGAGAAGGCATTTATAAACCAAATATCAAAGCTCTATCTCGCTCAGGAACCGAGATATTCGATAAAACGTAAATTTACACTTTTCTTTTTGATGTTGCAGCCGATCTAAAAGTCGTAGAATGTTTTCGGGGATACAGAAAGTTGAGGAATTTCGAGAAGGCATTTATAAACCAAATTTCAAAGCTCTATCTTGCTCAGGAACCGAGATATTCGATAAAACGTAAATGAACAGCCGTAGAATATATCCGGGGATACAGAAAGTTGAGGAATTTCGAGAAGGCATTTATAAACCAAATATCAAAGCTTTATCTCGCTCAGGAACCGCGATATTCGATAAAACGTAAATTTACACTTTTCTTTTTGATGTTGCAGCCGATCTAAAAGTCGTAGAATGTTTTCGGGGATACAGAAAGTTGAGGAATTTCGAGAAGGCATTTATAAACCAAATATCAAAGCTCTATCTCGCTCAGGAACCGAGATATTCGATAAAACGTAAATTTACACTTTTCTTTTTGATGTTGCAGCCGATCTAAAAGTCGTAGAATGTTTTCGGGGATACAGAAAGTTGAGGAATTTCGAGAAGGCATTTATAAACCAAATATCAAAGCTCTATCTCGCTCAGGAACCGAGATATTCGATAAAACGTAAATTTACACTTTTCTTTTTGATGTTGCAGCCGATCTAAAAGTCGTAGAATGTTTTCGGGGATACAGAAAGTTGAGGAATTTCGAGAAGGCATTTATAAACCAAATATCAAAGCTCTAACTCGCTCAGGAACCGCGATATTCGATAAAACGTAAATTTACACTTTTCTTTTTGATGTTGCAGCCGATCTAAAAGTCGTAGAATATATCCGGGGATACAGAAAGTTGAGGAATTTCGAGAAGGCATTTATAAACCAAATATCAAAGCTCTATCTCGCTCAGGAACCGCGATATTCGATAAAACGTAAATTTACACTTTTCTTTTTGATGTTGCAGCCGATCTAAAAGTCGTAGAATGTTTTCGGGGATACAGAAAGTTGAGGAATTTCGAGAAGGCATTTATAAACCAAATATCAAAGCTCTATCTCGCTCAGGAACCGAGATATTCGATAAAACGTAAATTTACACTTTTCTTTTTGATGTTGCAGCCGATCTAAAAGTCGTAGAATGTTTTCGGGGATACAGAAAGTTGAGGAATTTCGAGAAGGCATTTATAAACCAAATATCAAAGCTCTATCTCGCTCAGGAACCGCGATATTCGATAAAACGTAAATTTACACTTTTCTTTTTGATGTTGCAGCCGATCTAAAAGTCGTAGAATATATCCGGGGATACAGAAAGTTGAGGAATTTCGAGAAGGCATTTATAAACCAAATATCAAAGCTCTATCTCGCTCAGGAACCGCGATATTCGATAAAACGTAAATTTACACTTTTCTTTTTGATGTTGCAGCCGATCTAAAAGTCGTAGAATGTTTTCGGGGATACAGAAAGTTGAGGAATTTCGAGAAGGCATTTATAAACCAAATATCAAAGCTCTATCTCGCTCAGGAACCGCGATATTCGATAAAACGTAAATTTACACTTTTCTTTTTGATGTTGCAGCCGATCTAAAAGTCGTAGAATATATCCGGGGATACAGAAAGTTGAGGAATTTCGAGAAGGCATTTATAAACCAAATTTCAAAGCTCTATCTCGCTCAGGAACCGCGATATTCGATAAAACGTAAATTTACACTTTTCTTTTTGATGTTGCAGCCGATCTAAAAGTCGTAGAATGTTTTCGGGGATACAGAAAGTTGAGGAATTTCGAGAAGGCATTTATAAACCAAATATCAAAGCTCTATCTCGCTCAGGAACCGAGATATTCGATAAAACGTAAATTTACACTTTTCTTTTTGATGTTGCAGCCGATCTAAAAGTCGTAGAATGTTTTCGGGGATACAGAAAGTTGAGGAATTTCGAGAAGGCATTTATAAACCAAATATCAAAGCTCTATCTCGCTCAGGAACCGAGATATTCGATAAAACGTAAATTTACACTTTTCTTTTTGATGTTGCAGCCGATCTAAAAGTCGTAGAATATATCCGGGTATACAGAAAGTTGAGGAATTTCGAGAAGGCATTTATAAACCAAATTTCAAAGCTCTTTCTTGCTCAGGAACCGAGATATTCGATAAAAACGTAAATGAACAGCCGTAGAATATATCCGGGGATACAGAAAGTTGAGGAATTTCGAGAAGGCATTTATAAACCAAATTTCAAAGCTCTATCTCGCTCAGGAACCGCGATATTCGATAAAACGTAAATTTACACTTTTCTTTTTGATGTTGCAGCCGATCTAAAAGTCGTAGAATGTTTTCGGGGATACAGAAAGTTGAGGAATTTCGAGAAGGCATTTATAAACCAAATAACAAAGCTCTATCTCGCTCAGGAACCGAGATATTCGATAAAACGTAAATTTACACTTTTCTTTTTGATGTTGCAGCCGATCTAAAAGTCGTAGAATGTTTTCGGGGATACAGAAAGTTGAGGAATTTCGAGAAGGCATTTATAAACCAAATTTCAAAGCTCTTTCTTGCTCAGGAACCGAGATATTCGATAAAACGTAAATGAACAGCCGTAGAATATATCCGGGGATACAGAAAGTTGAGGAATTTCGAGAAGGCATTTATAAACCAAATATCAAAGCTTTATCTCGCTCAGGAACCGCGATATTCGATAAAACGTAAATTTACACTTTTCTTTTTGATGTTGCAGCCGATCTAAAAGTCGTAGAATGTTTTCGGGGATACAGAAAGTTGAGGAATTTCGAGAAGGCATTTATAAACCAAATATCAAAGCTCTATCTCGCTCAGGAACCGAGATATTCGATAAAACGTAAATTTACACTTTTCTTTTTGATGTTGCAGCCGATCTAAAAGTCGTAGAATGTTTTCGGGGATACAGAAAGTTGAGGAATTTCGAGAAGGCATTTATAAACCAAATATCAAAGCTCTATCTCGCTCAGGAACCGAGATATTCGATAAAACGTAAATTTACACTTTTCTTTTTGATGTTGCAGCCGATCTAAAAGTCGTAGAATGTTTTCGGGGATACAGAAAGTTGAGGAATTTCGAGAAGGCATTTATAAACCAAATATCAAAGCTCTAACTCGCTCAGGAACCGCGATATTCGATAAAACGTAAATTTACACTTTTCTTTTTGATGTTGCAGCCGATCTAAAAGTCGTAGAATATATCCGGGGATACAGAAAGTTGAGGAATTTCGAGAAGGCATTTATAAACCAAATATCAAAGCTCTATCTCGCTCAGGAACCGCGATATTCGATAAAACGTAAATTTACACTTTTCTTTTTGATGTTGCAGCCGATCTAAAAGTCGTAGAATGTTTTCGGGGATACAGAAAGTTGAGGAATTTCGAGAAGGCATTTATAAACCAAATATCAAAGCTCTATCTCGCTCAGGAACCGAGATATTCGATAAAACGTAAATTTACACTTTTCTTTTTGATGTTGCAGCCGATCTAAAAGTCGTAGAATGTTTTCGGGGATACAGAAAGTTGAGGAATTTCGAGAAGGCATTTATAAACCAAATATCAAAGCTCTATCTCGCTCAGGAACCGCGATATTCGATAAAACGTAAATTTACACTTTTCTTTTTGATGTTGCAGCCGATCTAAAAGTCGTAGAATATATCCGGGGATACAGAAAGTTGAGGAATTTCGAGAAGGCATTTATAAACCAAATATCAAAGCTCTATCTCGCTCAGGAACCGCGATATTCGATAAAACGTAAATTTACACTTTTCTTTTTGATGTTGCAGCCGATCTAAAAGTCGTAGAATGTTTTCGGGGATACAGAAAGTTGAGGAATTTCGAGAAGGCATTTATAAACCAAATATCAAAGCTCTATCTCGCTCAGGAACCGCGATATTCGATAAAACGTAAATTTACACTTTTCTTTTTGATGTTGCAGCCGATCTAAAAGTCGTAGAATATATCCGGGGATACAGAAAGTTGAGGAATTTCGAGAAGGCATTTATAAACCAAATTTCAAAGCTCTATCTCGCTCAGGAACCGCGATATTCGATAAAACGTAAATTTACACTTTTCTTTTTGATGTTGCAGCCGATCTAAAAGTCGTAGAATGTTTTCGGGGATACAGAAAGTTGAGGAATTTCGAGAAGGCATTTATAAACCAAATATCAAAGCTCTATCTCGCTCAGGAACCGAGATATTCGATAAAACGTAAATTTACACTTTTCTTTTTGATGTTGCAGCCGATCTAAAAGTCGTAGAATGTTTTCGGGGATACAGAAAGTTGAGGAATTTCGAGAAGGCATTTATAAACCAAATATCAAAGCTCTATCTCGCTCAGGAACCGCGATATTCGATAAAACGTAAATTTACACTTTTCTTTTTGATGTTGCAGCCGATCTAAAAGTCGTAGAATATATCCGGGTATACAGAAAGTTGAGGAATTTCGAGAAGGCATTTATAAACCAAATATCAAAGCTCTATCCCGCTCAGGAACCGCGATATTCGATAAAACGTAAATTTACACTTTTCTTTTTGATGTTGCAGCCGATCTAAAAGTCGTAGAATGTTTTCGGGGATACAGAAAGTTGAGGAATTTCGAGAAGGCATTTATAAACCAAATATCAAAGCTCTATCTCGCTCAGGAACCGAGATATTCGATAAAACGTAAATTTACACTTTTCTTTTTGATGTTGCAGCCGATCTAAAAGTCGTAGAATGTTTTCGGGGATACAGAAAGTTGAGGAATTTCGAGAAGGCATTTATAAACCAAATATCAAAGCTCTATCTCGCTCAGGAACCGCGATATTCGATAAAACGTAAATTTACACTTTTCTTTTTGATGTTGCAGCCGATCTAAAAGTCGTAGAATATATCCGGGTATACAGAAAGTTGAGGAATTTCGAGAAGGCATTTATAAACCAAATATCAAAGCTCTATCCCGCTCAGGAACCGCGATATTCGATAAAACGTAAATTTACACTTTTCTTTTTGATGTTGCAGCCGATCTAAAAGTCGTAGAATGTTTTCGGGGATAAATTTACACTTTTCTTTTTGATGTTGCAGCCGATCTAAAAGTCGTAGAATGTTTTCGGGGATACAGAAAGTTGAGGAATTTCGAGAAGGCATTTATAAACCAAATATCAAAGCTCTATCTTGCTCAGGAACCGAGATATTCGATAAAACGTAAATGAACAGCCGTAGAATATATCCGGGGATACAGAAAGTTGAGGAATTTCGAGAAGGCATTTATAAACCAAATATCAAAGCTCTATCTCGCTCAGGAACCGCGATATTCGATAAAACGTAAATTTACACTTTTCTTTTTGATGTTGCAGCCGATCTAAAAGTCGTAGAATGTTTTCGGGGATAAATTTACACTTTTCTTTTTGATGTTGCAGCCGATCTAAAAGTCGTAGAATGTTTTCGGGGATACAGAAAGTTGAGGAATTTCGAGAAGGCATTTATAAACCAAATTTCAAAGCTCTTTCTTGCTGAGGAATCGAGATATTCGACAAAAACGTAAATGAACAGCCGTAGAATATATCCGGGGATACAGAAAGTTGAGGAATTTCGAGAAGGCATTTATAAACCAAATATCAAAGCTCTATCTCGCTCAGGAACCGAGATATTCGATAAAACGTAAATTTACACTTTTCTTTTTGATGTTGCAGCCGATCTAAAAGTCGTAGAATGTTTTCGGGGATACAGAAAGTTGAGGAATTTCGAGAAGGCATTTATAAACCAAATATCAAAGCTCTATCTCGCTCAGGAACCGAGATATTCGATAAAACGTAAATTTACACTTTTCTTTTTGATGTTGCAGCCGATCTAAAAGTCGTAGAATATATCCGGGGATACAGAAAGTTGAGGAATTTCGAGAAGGCATTTATAAACCAAATATCAAAGCTCTATCTCGCTCAGGAACCGCGATATTCGATAAAACGTAAATTTACACTTTTCTTTTTGATGTTGCAGCCGATCTAAAAGTCGTAGAATGTTTTCGGCGATAAATTTACACTTTTCTTTTTGATGTTGCAGCCGATCTAAAAGTCGTAGAATATATCCGGGGATACAGAAAGTTGAGGAATTTCGAGAAGGCATTTATAAACCAAATATCAAAGCTCTATCTCGCTCAGGAACCGCGATATTCGATAAAACGTAAATTTACACTTTTCTTTTTGATGTTGCAGCCGATCTAAAAGTCGTAGAATGTTTTCGGGGATAAATTTACACTTTTCTTTTTGATGTTGCAGCCGATCTAAAAGTCGTAGAATGTTTTCGGGGATACAGAAAGTTGAGGAATTTCGAGAAGGCATTTATAAACCAAATATCAAAGCTCTATCTCGCTCAGGAACCGCGATATTCGATAAAACGTAAATTTACACTTTTCTTTTTGATGTTGCAGCCGATCTAAAAGTCGTAGAATGTTTTCGGGGATAAATTTACACTTTTCTTTTTGATGTTGCAGCCAATCTAAAAGTCGTAGAATGTTTTCGGGGATACAGAAAGTTGAGGAATTTCGAGAAGGCATTTATAAACCAAATTTCAAAGCTCTTTCTTGCTCAGGAACCGAGATATTCGACAAAAACGTAAATGAACAGCCGTAGAATATATCCGGGGATACAGAAAGTTGAGGAATTTCGAGAAGGCATTTATAAACCAAATATCAAAGCTCTATCTCGCTCAGGAACCGAGATATTCGATAAAACGTAAATTTACACTTTTCTTTTTGATGTTGCAGCCGATCTAAAAGTCGTAGAATGTTTTCGGGGATACAGAAAGTTGAGGAATTTTGAGAAGGCATTTATAAACCAAATATCAAAGCTCTATCTCGCTCAGGAACCGCGATATTCGATAAAACGTAAATTTACACTTTTCTTTTTGATGTTGCAGCCGATCTAAAAGTCGTAGAATATATCCGGGGATACAGAAAGTTGAGGAATTTCGAGAAGGCATTTATAAACCAAATATCAAAGCTCTATCTCGCTCAGGAACCGCGATATTCGATAAAACGTAAATTTACACTTTTCTTTTTGATGTTGCAGCCGATCTAAAAGTCGTAGAATATATCCGGGGATACAGAAAGTTGAGGAATTTCGAGAAGGCATTTATAAACCAAATATCAAAGCTCTATCTCGCTCAGGAACCGCGATATTCGATAAAACGTAAATTTATACTTTTCTTTTTGATGTTGCAGCCGATCTAAAAGTCGTAGAATGTTTTCGGGGATAAATTTACACTTTTCTTTTTGATGTTGCAGCCGATCTAAAAGTCGTCGAATGTTTTCGGGGATACAGAAAGTTGAGGAATTTCGAGAAGGCATTTATAAACCAAATTTCAAAGCTCTATCTTGCTCAGGAACCGAGATATTCGATAAAAACGTAAATGAACAGCCGTAGAATATATCCGGGGATACAGAAAGTTGAGGAATTTCGAGAAGGCATTTATAAACCAAATATCAAAGCTCTATCTCGCTCAGGAACCGAGATATTCGATAAAACGTAAATTTACACTTTTCTTTTTGATGTTGCAGCCGATCTAAAAGTCGTAGAATGTTTTCGGGGATACAGAAAGTTGAGGAATTTCGAGAAGGCATTTATAAACCAAATTTCAAAGCTCTATCTTGCTCAGGAACCGAGATATTCGATAAAACGTAAATTTACACTTTTCTTTTTGATGTTGCAGCCGATCTAAAAGTCGTAGAATGTTTTCGGGGATACAGAAAGTTGAGGAATTTCGAGAAGGCATTTATAAACCAAATATCAAAGCTCTATCTCGCTCAGGAACCGAGATATTCGATAAAACGTAAATTTACACTTTTCTTTTTGATGTTGCAGCCGATCTAAAAGTCGTAGAATGTTTTCGGGGATACAGAAAGTTGAGGAATTTCGAGAAGACATTTATAAACCAAATATCAAAGCTCTATCTCGCTCAGGAACCGAGATATTCGATAAAACGTAAATTTACACTTTTCTTTTTGATGTTGCAGCCGATCTAAAAGTCGTAGAATGTTTTCGGGGATAAATTTACACTTTTCTTTTTGATGTTGCAGCCGATCTAAAAGTCGTAGAATGTTTTCGGGGATACAGAAAGTTGAGGAATTTCGAGAAGGCATTTATAAACCAAATATCAAAGCTCTATCTCGCTCAGGAACCGCGATATTCGATAAAACGTAAATTTACACTTCAGCCGATCTAAAAGTCGTAGAATGTTTTCGGGGATACAGAAAGTTGAGGAATTTCGAGAAGGCATTTATAAACCAAATTTCAAAGCTCTTTCTTGCTCAGGAACCGAGATATTCGACAAAAACGTAAATGAACAGCCGTAGAATATATCCGGAGATACAGAAAGTTGAGGAATTTCGAGAAGGCATTTATAAACCAAATATCAAAGCTCTATCTCGCTCAGGAACCGAGATATTCGATAAAACGTAAATTTACACTTTTCTTTTTGATGTTGCAGCCGATCTAAAAGTCGTAGAATGTTTTCGGGGATACAGAAAGTTGAGGAATTTCGAGAAGGCATTTATAAACCAAATATCAAAGCTCTATCTCGCTCAGGAACCGCGATATTCGATAAAACGTAAATTTACACTTTTCTTTTTGATGTTGCAGCCGATCTAAAAGTCGTAGAATGTTTTCGGGGATAAATTTACACTTTTCTTTTTGATGTTGCAGCCGATCTAAAAGTCGTCGAATGTTTTCGGGGATACAGAAAGTTGAGGAATTTCGAGAAGGCATTTATAAACCAAATTTCAAAGCTCTTTCTTGCTCAGGAACCGAGATATTCGATAAAAACGTAAATGAACAGCCGTAGAATATATCCGGGGATACAGAAAGTTGAGGAATTTCGAGAAGGCATTTATAAACCAAATATCAAAGCTCTATCTCGCTCAGGAACCGAGATATTCGATAAAACGTAAATTTACACTTTTCTTTTTGATGTTGCAGCCGATCTAAAAGTCGTAGAATGTTTTCGGGGATACAGAAAGTTGAGGAATTTCGAGAAGGCATTTATAAACCAAATTTCAAAGCTCTATCTTGCTCAGGAACCGAGATATTCGATAAAACGTAAATGAACAGCCGTAGAATATATCCGGGGATACAGAAAGTTGAGGAATTTCGAGAAGGCATTTATAAACCAAATATCAAAGCTTTATCTCGCTCAGGAACCGCGATATTCGATAAAACGTAAATTTACACTTTTCTTTTTGATGTTGCAGCCGATCTAAAAGTCGTAGAATGTTTTCGGGGATACAGAAAGTTGAGGAATTTCGAGAAGGCATTTATAAACCAAATATCAAAGCTCTATCTTGCTCAAGAACCGAGATATTCGATAAAACGTAAATTTACACTTTTCTTTTTGATGTTGCAGCCGATCTAAAAGTCGTAGAATGTTTTCGGGGATACAGAAAGTTGAGGAATTTCGAGAAGGCATTTATAAACCAAATATCAAAGCTCTATCTCGCTCAGGAACCGAGATATTCGATAAAACGTAAATTTACACTTTTCTTTTTGATGTTGCAGCCGATCTAAAAGTCGTAGAATGTTTTCGGGGATACAGAAAGTTGAGGAATTTCGAGAAGACATTTATAAACCAAATTTCAAAGCTCTATCTCGCTCAGGAACCGAGATATTCGATAAAACGTAAATTTACACTTTTCTTTTTGATGTTGCAGCCGATCTAAAAGTCGTAGAATGTTTTCGGGGATACAGAAAGTTGAGGAATTTCGAGAAGGCATTTATAAACCAAATATCAAAGCTCTATCTCGCTCAGGAACCGAGATATTCGATAAAACGTAAATGAACAGCCGTAGAATATATCCGGGGATACAGAAAGTTGAGGAATTTCGAGAAGGCATTTATAAACCAAATATCAAAGCTCTATCTCGCTCAGGAACCGAGATATTCGATAAAACGTAAATGAACAGCCGTATAATATATCCGGGGATACAGAAAGTTGAGGAATTTCGAGAAGGCATTTATAAACCAAATTTCAAAGCTCTATCTCGCTCAGGAACCGAGATATTCGATAAAACGTAAATGAACAGCCGTAGAATATATCCGGGGATACAGAAAGTTGAGGAATTTCGAGAAGGCATTTATAAACCAAATATCAAAGCTCTATCTCGCTCAGGAACCGAGATATTCGATAAAACGTAAATGAACAGCCGTAGAATATATCCGGGGATACAGAAAGTTGAGGAATTTCGAGAAGGCATTTATAAACCAAATATCAAAGCTCTATCTCGCTCAGGAACCGAGATATTCGATAAAACGTAAATGAACAGCCGTATAATATATCCGGGGATACAGAAAGTTGAGGAATTTTGAGAAGGCATTTATAAACCAAATATCAAAGCTCTATCTCGCTCAGGAACCGAGATATTCGATAAAACGTAAATTTACACTTTTCTTTTTGATGTTGCAGCCGATCTAAAAGTCGTAGAATGTTTTCGGGGATACAGAAAGTTGAGGAATTTCGAGAAGGCATTTATAAACCAAATATCAAAGCTCTATCTTGCTCAGGAACCGAGATATTCGATAAAACGTAAATGAACAGCCGTAGAATATATCCGGGGATACAGAAAGTTGAGGAATTTTGAGAAGGCATTTATAAACCAAATATCAAAGCTCTATCTCGCTCAGGAACCGAGATATTCGATAAAACGTAAATGAACAGCCGTAGAATATATCCTGGGATACAGAAAGTTGAGGAATTTCGAGAAGGCATTTATAAACCAAATATCAAAGCTCTATCTCGCTCAGGAACCGAGATATTCGATAAAACGTAAATGAACAGCCGTAGAATATATCCGGGGATACAGAAAGTTGAGGAATTTCGAGAAGGCATTTATAAACCAAATATCAAAGCTCTATCTCGCTCAGGAACCGAGATATTCGATAAAACGTAAATGAACAGCCGTATAATATATCCGGGGATACAGAAAGTTGAGGAATTTCGAGAAGGCATTTATAAACCAAATATCAAAGCTCTATCTCGCTCAGGAACCGAGATATTCGATAAAACGTAAATGAACAGCCGTAGAATATATCCGGGGATACAGAAAGTTGAGGAATTTCGAGAAGGCATTTATAAACCAAATATCAAAGCTCTATCTCGCTCAGGAACCGAGATATTCGATAAAACGTAAATTTACACTTTTCTTTTTGATGTTGCAGCCGATCTAAAAGTCGTAGAATGTTTTCGGGGATACAGAAAGTTGAGGAATTTTGAGAAGGCATTTATAAAGGCATAATATCAAAGCTCTATCTCGCTCAGGAACCGAGATATTCGATAAAACGTAAATGAACAGCCGTAGAATATATCCGGGGATACAGAAAGTTGAGGAATTTCGAGAAGGCATTTATAAACCAAATATCAAAGCTCTATCTCGCTCAGGAACCGAGATATTCGATAAAACGTAAATGAACAGCCGTATAATATATCCGGGGATACAGAAAGTTGAGGAATTTCGAGAAGGCATTTATAAACCAAATTTCAAAGCTCTATCTCGCTCAGGAACCGAGATATTCGATAAAACGTAAATGAACAGCCGTAGAATATATCCGGGGATACAGAAAGTTGAGGAATTTCGAGAAGGCATTTATAAACCAAATATCAAAGCTCTATCTCGCTCAGGAACCGAGATATTCGATAAAACGTAAATGAACAGCCGTAGAATATATCCGGGGATACAGAAAGTTGAGGAATTTCGAGAAGGCATTTATAAACCAAATATCAAAGCTCTATCTCGCTCAGGAACCGAGATATTCGATAAAACGTAAATGAACAGCCGTATAATATATCCGGGGATACAGAAAGTTGAGGAATTTTGAGAAGGCATTTATAAACCAAATATCAAAGCTCTATCTCGCTCAGGAACCGAGATATTCGATAAAACGTAAATTTACACTTTTCTTTTTGATGTTGCAGCCGATCTAAAAGTCGTAGAATGTTTTCGGGGATACAGAAAGTTGAGGAATTTCGAGAAGGCATTTATAAACCAAATATCAAAGCTCTATCTTGCTCAGGAACCGAGATATTCGATAAAACGTAAATGAACAGCCGTAGAATATATCCGGGGATACAGAAAGTTGAGGAATTTTGAGAAGGCATTTATAAACCAAATATCAAAGCTCTATCTCGCTCAGGAACCGAGATATTCGATAAAACGTAAATGAACAGCCGTAGAATATATCCTGGGATACAGAAAGTTGAGGAATTTCGAGAAGGCATTTATAAACCAAATATCAAAGCTCTATCTCGCTCAGGAACCGAGATATTCGATAAAACGTAAATGAACAGCCGTAGAATATATCCGGGGATACAGAAAGTTGAGGAATTTCGAGAAGGCATTTATAAACCAAATATCAAAGCTCTATCTCGCTCAGGAACCGAGATATTCGATAAAACGTAAATGAACAGCCGTATAATATATCCGGGGATACAGAAAGTTGAGGAATTTCGAGAAGGCATTTATAAACCAAATATCAAAGCTCTATCTCGCTCAGGAACCGAGATATTCGATAAAACGTAAATGAACAGCCGTAGAATATATCCGGGGATACAGAAAGTTGAGGAATTTCGAGAAGGCATTTATAAACCAAATATCAAAGCTCTATCTCGCTCAGGAACCGAGATATTCGATAAAACGTAAATTTACACTTTTCTTTTTGATGTTGCAGCCGATCTAAAAGTCGTAGAATGTTTTCGGGGATACAGAAAGTTGAGGAATTTCGAGAAGGCATTTATACACCAAATTTCAAAGTTCTATCTTGCTCAGGAACCGAGATATTCGATAAAACGTAAATGAACAGCCGTAGAATATATCCGGGGATACAGAAAGTTGAGGAATTTCGAGAAGGCATTTATAAACCAAATATCAAAGCTCTATCTCGCTCAGGAACCGAGATATTCGATAAAACGTAAATTTACACTTTTCTTTTTGATGTTGCAGCCGATCTAAAAGTCGTAGAATGTTTTCGGGGATACAGAAAGTTGAGGAATTTCGAGAAGGCATTTATAAACCAAATATCAAAGCTCTATCTCGCTCAGGAACCGAGATATTCGATAAAACGTAAATTTACACTTTTCTTTTTGATGTTGCAGCCGATCTAAAAGTCGTAGAATGTTTTCGGGGATACAGAAAGTTGAGGAATTTTGAGAAGGCATTTATAAACGAAATATCAAAGCTCTATCTCGCTCAGGAACCGAGATATTCGATAAAACGTAAATGAACAGCTGTAGAATATATCCGGGGATACAGAAAGTTGAGGAATTTCGAGAAGGCATTTATAAACCAAATATCAAAGCTCTATCTCGCTCAGGAACCGAGATATTCGATAAAACGTAAATTTACACTTTTCTTTTTGATGTTGCAGCCGATCTAAAAGTTGTAGAATGTTTTCGGGGATACAGAAAGTTGAGGAATTTCGAGAAGGCATTTATACACCAAATTTCAAAGCTCTATCTTGCTCAGGAACCGAGATATTCGATAAAACGTAAATGAACAGCCGTAGAATATATCCGGGGATACAGAAAGTTGAGGAATTTCGAGAAGGCATTTATATATCAAAGATCTATCTCGCTCAGGAACCGAGATATTCGATAAAACGTAAATTTACACTTTTCTTTTTGATGTTGCAGCCGATCTAAAAGTCGTAGAATGTTTTCGGGGGTACAGAAAGTTGAGGAATTTTGAGAAGGCATTTATAAACCAAATATCAAAGCTCTATCTCGCTCAGGAACCGAGATATTCGATAAAACGTAAATGAACAGCCGTATAATATATCCGGGGATACAGAAAGTTGAGGAATTTTGAGAAGGCATTTATAAACCAAATATCAAAGCTCTATCTCGCTCAGGAACCGAGATATTCGATAAAACGTAAATTTACACTTTTCTTTTTGATGTTGCAGCCGATCTAAAAGTCGTAGAATGTTTTCGGGGATACAGAAAGTTGAGGAATTTCGAGAAGGCATTTATAAACCAAATATCAAAGCTCTATCTTGCTCAGGAACCGAGATATTCGATAAAACGTAAATGAACAGCCGTAGAATATATCCGGGGATACAGAAAGTTGAGGAATTTTGAGAAGGCATTTATAAACCAAATATCAAAGCTCTATCTCGCTCAGGAACCGAGATATTCGATAAAACGTAAATGAACAGCCGTAGAATATATCCGGGGATACAGAAAGTTGAGGAATTTCGAGAAGGCATTTATAAACCAAATATCAAAGCTCTATCTCGCTCAGGAACCGAGATATTCGATAAAACGTAAATTTACACTTTTCTTTTTGATGTTGCAGCCGATCTAAAAGTCGTAGAATGTTTTCGGGGATACAGAAAGTTGAGGAATTTCGAGAAGGCATTTATAAACCAAATATCAAAGATCTATCTCGCTCAGGAACCGAGATATTCGATAAAACGTAAATTTACACTTTTCTTTTTGATGTTGCAGCCGATCTAAAAGTCGTAGAATGTTTTCGGGGGTACAGAAAGTTGAGGAATTTTGAGAAGGCATTTATAAACCAAATATCAAAGCTCTATCTCGCTCAGGAACCGAGATATTCGATAAAACGTAAATGAACAGCCGTAGAATATATCCGGGGATACAGAAAGTTGAGGAATTTCGAAAAGGCATTTATAAACCAAATATCAAAGCTCTATCTCGCTCAGGAACCGAGATATTCGATAAAACGTAAATTTACACTTTTCTTTTTGATGTTGCAGCCGATCTAAAAGTCGTAGAATGTTTTCGGGGGTACAGAAAGTTGAGGAATTTTGAGAAGGCATTTATAAACCAAATATCAAAGCTCTATCTCGCTCAGGAACCGCGATATTCGATAAAACGTAAATTTACACTTCAGCCGATCTAAAAGTCGTAGAATGTTTTCGGGGATACAGAAAGTTGAGGAATTTCGAGAAGGCATTTATAAACCAAATTTCAAAGCTCTTTCTTGCTCAGGAACCGAGATATTCGACAAAAACGTAAATGAACAGCCGTAGAATATATCCGGAGATACAGAAAGTTGAGGAATTTCGAGAAGGCATTTATAAACCAAATATCAAAGCTCTATCTCGCTCAGGAACCGAGATATTCGATAAAACGTAAATTTACACTTTTCTTTTTGATGTTGCAGCCGATCTAAAAGTCGTAGAATGTTTTCGGGGATACAGAAAGTTGAGGAATTTCGAGAAGGCATTTATAAACCAAATATCAAAGCTCTATCTCGCTCAGGAACCGCGATATTCGATAAAACGTAAATTTACACTTTTCTTTTTGATGTTGCAGCCGATCTAAAAGTCGTAGAATGTTTTCGGGGATAAATTTACACTTTTCTTTTTGATGTTGCAGCCGATCTAAAAGTCGTCGAATGTTTTCGGGGATACAGAAAGTTGAGGAATTTCGAGAAGGCATTTATAAACCAAATTTCAAAGCTCTTTCTTGCTCAGGAACCGAGATATTCGATAAAAACGTAAATGAACAGCCGTAGAATATATCCGGGGATACAGAAAGTTGAGGAATTTCGAGAAGGCATTTATAAACCAAATATCAAAGCTCTATCTCGCTCAGGAACCGAGATATTCGATAAAACGTAAATTTACACTTTTCTTTTTGATGTTGCAGCCGATCTAAAAGTCGTAGAATGTTTTCGGGGATACAGAAAGTTGAGGAATTTCGAGAAGGCATTTATAAACCAAATTTCAAAGCTCTATCTTGCTCAGGAACCGAGATATTCGATAAAACGTAAATGAACAGCCGTAGAATATATCCGGGGATACAGAAAGTTGAGGAATTTCGAGAAGGCATTTATAAACCAAATATCAAAGCTTTATCTCGCTCAGGAACCGCGATATTCGATAAAACGTAAATTTACACTTTTCTTTTTGATGTTGCAGCCGATCTAAAAGTCGTAGAATGTTTTCGGGGATACAGAAAGTTGAGGAATTTCGAGAAGGCATTTATAAACCAAATATCAAAGCTCTATCTTGCTCAAGAACCGAGATATTCGATAAAACGTAAATTTACACTTTTCTTTTTGATGTTGCAGCCGATCTAAAAGTCGTAGAATGTTTTCGGGGATACAGAAAGTTGAGGAATTTCGAGAAGGCATTTATAAACCAAATATCAAAGCTCTATCTCGCTCAGGAACCGAGATATTCGATAAAACGTAAATTTACACTTTTCTTTTTGATGTTGCAGCCGATCTAAAAGTCGTAGAATGTTTTCGGGGATACAGAAAGTTGAGGAATTTCGAGAAGACATTTATAAACCAAATTTCAAAGCTCTATCTCGCTCAGGAACCGAGATATTCGATAAAACGTAAATTTACACTTTTCTTTTTGATGTTGCAGCCGATCTAAAAGTCGTAGAATGTTTTCGGGGATACAGAAAGTTGAGGAATTTCGAGAAGGCATTTATAAACCAAATATCAAAGCTCTATCTCGCTCAGGAACCGAGATATTCGATAAAACGTAAATGAACAGCCGTAGAATATATCCGGGGATACAGAAAGTTGAGGAATTTCGAGAAGGCATTTATAAACCAAATATCAAAGCTCTATCTCGCTCAGGAACCGAGATATTCGATAAAACGTAAATGAACAGCCGTATAATATATCCGGGGATACAGAAAGTTGAGGAATTTCGAGAAGGCATTTATAAACCAAATTTCAAAGCTCTATCTCGCTCAGGAACCGAGATATTCGATAAAACGTAAATGAACAGCCGTAGAATATATCCGGGGATACAGAAAGTTGAGGAATTTCGAGAAGGCATTTATAAACCAAATATCAAAGCTCTATCTCGCTCAGGAACCGAGATATTCGATAAAACGTAAATGAACAGCCGTAGAATATATCCGGGGATACAGAAAGTTGAGGAATTTCGAGAAGGCATTTATAAACCAAATATCAAAGCTCTATCTCGCTCAGGAACCGAGATATTCGATAAAACGTAAATGAACAGCCGTATAATATATCCGGGGATACAGAAAGTTGAGGAATTTTGAGAAGGCATTTATAAACCAAATATCAAAGCTCTATCTCGCTCAGGAACCGAGATATTCGATAAAACGTAAATTTACACTTTTCTTTTTGATGTTGCAGCCGATCTAAAAGTCGTAGAATGTTTTCGGGGATACAGAAAGTTGAGGAATTTCGAGAAGGCATTTATAAACCAAATATCAAAGCTCTATCTTGCTCAGGAACCGAGATATTCGATAAAACGTAAATGAACAGCCGTAGAATATATCCGGGGATACAGAAAGTTGAGGAATTTTGAGAAGGCATTTATAAACCAAATATCAAAGCTCTATCTCGCTCAGGAACCGAGATATTCGATAAAACGTAAATGAACAGCCGTAGAATATATCCTGGGATACAGAAAGTTGAGGAATTTCGAGAAGGCATTTATAAACCAAATATCAAAGCTCTATCTCGCTCAGGAACCGAGATATTCGATAAAACGTAAATGAACAGCCGTAGAATATATCCGGGGATACAGAAAGTTGAGGAATTTCGAGAAGGCATTTATAAACCAAATATCAAAGCTCTATCTCGCTCAGGAACCGAGATATTCGATAAAACGTAAATGAACAGCCGTATAATATATCCGGGGATACAGAAAGTTGAGGAATTTCGAGAAGGCATTTATAAACCAAATATCAAAGCTCTATCTCGCTCAGGAACCGAGATATTCGATAAAACGTAAATGAACAGCCGTAGAATATATCCGGGGATACAGAAAGTTGAGGAATTTCGAGAAGGCATTTATAAACCAAATATCAAAGCTCTATCTCGCTCAGGAACCGAGATATTCGATAAAACGTAAATTTACACTTTTCTTTTTGATGTTGCAGCCGATCTAAAAGTCGTAGAATGTTTTCGGGGATACAGAAAGTTGAGGAATTTTGAGAAGGCATTTATAAAGGCATAATATCAAAGCTCTATCTCGCTCAGGAACCGAGATATTCGATAAAACGTAAATGAACAGCCGTAGAATATATCCGGGGATACAGAAAGTTGAGGAATTTCGAGAAGGCATTTATAAACCAAATATCAAAGCTCTATCTCGCTCAGGAACCGAGATATTCGATAAAACGTAAATGAACAGCCGTATAATATATCCGGGGATACAGAAAGTTGAGGAATTTCGAGAAGGCATTTATAAACCAAATTTCAAAGCTCTATCTCGCTCAGGAACCGAGATATTCGATAAAACGTAAATGAACAGCCGTAGAATATATCCGGGGATACAGAAAGTTGAGGAATTTCGAGAAGGCATTTATAAACCAAATATCAAAGCTCTATCTCGCTCAGGAACCGAGATATTCGATAAAACGTAAATGAACAGCCGTAGAATATATCCGGGGATACAGAAAGTTGAGGAATTTCGAGAAGGCATTTATAAACCAAATATCAAAGCTCTATCTCGCTCAGGAACCGAGATATTCGATAAAACGTAAATGAACAGCCGTATAATATATCCGGGGATACAGAAAGTTGAGGAATTTTGAGAAGGCATTTATAAACCAAATATCAAAGCTCTATCTCGCTCAGGAACCGAGATATTCGATAAAACGTAAATTTACACTTTTCTTTTTGATGTTGCAGCCGATCTAAAAGTCGTAGAATGTTTTCGGGGATACAGAAAGTTGAGGAATTTCGAGAAGGCATTTATAAACCAAATATCAAAGCTCTATCTTGCTCAGGAACCGAGATATTCGATAAAACGTAAATGAACAGCCGTAGAATATATCCGGGGATACAGAAAGTTGAGGAATTTTGAGAAGGCATTTATAAACCAAATATCAAAGCTCTATCTCGCTCAGGAACCGAGATATTCGATAAAACGTAAATGAACAGCCGTAGAATATATCCTGGGATACAGAAAGTTGAGGAATTTCGAGAAGGCATTTATAAACCAAATATCAAAGCTCTATCTCGCTCAGGAACCGAGATATTCGATAAAACGTAAATGAACAGCCGTAGAATATATCCGGGGATACAGAAAGTTGAGGAATTTCGAGAAGGCATTTATAAACCAAATATCAAAGCTCTATCTCGCTCAGGAACCGAGATATTCGATAAAACGTAAATGAACAGCCGTATAATATATCCGGGGATACAGAAAGTTGAGGAATTTCGAGAAGGCATTTATAAACCAAATATCAAAGCTCTATCTCGCTCAGGAACCGAGATATTCGATAAAACGTAAATGAACAGCCGTAGAATATATCCGGGGATACAGAAAGTTGAGGAATTTCGAGAAGGCATTTATAAACCAAATATCAAAGCTCTATCTCGCTCAGGAACCGAGATATTCGATAAAACGTAAATTTACACTTTTCTTTTTGATGTTGCAGCCGATCTAAAAGTCGTAGAATGTTTTCGGGGATACAGAAAGTTGAGGAATTTCGAGAAGGCATTTATACACCAAATTTCAAAGTTCTATCTTGCTCAGGAACCGAGATATTCGATAAAACGTAAATGAACAGCCGTAGAATATATCCGGGGATACAGAAAGTTGAGGAATTTCGAGAAGGCATTTATAAACCAAATATCAAAGCTCTATCTCGCTCAGGAACCGAGATATTCGATAAAACGTAAATTTACACTTTTCTTTTTGATGTTGCAGCCGATCTAAAAGTCGTAGAATGTTTTCGGGGATACAGAAAGTTGAGGAATTTCGAGAAGGCATTTATAAACCAAATATCAAAGCTCTATCTCGCTCAGGAACCGAGATATTCGATAAAACGTAAATTTACACTTTTCTTTTTGATGTTGCAGCCGATCTAAAAGTCGTAGAATGTTTTCGGGGATACAGAAAGTTGAGGAATTTTGAGAAGGCATTTATAAACGAAATATCAAAGCTCTATCTCGCTCAGGAACCGAGATATTCGATAAAACGTAAATGAACAGCTGTAGAATATATCCGGGGATACAGAAAGTTGAGGAATTTCGAGAAGGCATTTATAAACCAAATATCAAAGCTCTATCTCGCTCAGGAACCGAGATATTCGATAAAACGTAAATTTACACTTTTCTTTTTGATGTTGCAGCCGATCTAAAAGTTGTAGAATGTTTTCGGGGATACAGAAAGTTGAGGAATTTCGAGAAGGCATTTATACACCAAATTTCAAAGCTCTATCTTGCTCAGGAACCGAGATATTCGATAAAACGTAAATGAACAGCCGTAGAATATATCCGGGGATACAGAAAGTTGAGGAATTTCGAGAAGGCATTTATATATCAAAGATCTATCTCGCTCAGGAACCGAGATATTCGATAAAACGTAAATTTACACTTTTCTTTTTGATGTTGCAGCCGATCTAAAAGTCGTAGAATGTTTTCGGGGGTACAGAAAGTTGAGGAATTTTGAGAAGGCATTTATAAACCAAATATCAAAGCTCTATCTCGCTCAGGAACCGAGATATTCGATAAAACGTAAATGAACAGCCGTATAATATATCCGGGGATACAGAAAGTTGAGGAATTTTGAGAAGGCATTTATAAACCAAATATCAAAGCTCTATCTCGCTCAGGAACCGAGATATTCGATAAAACGTAAATTTACACTTTTCTTTTTGATGTTGCAGCCGATCTAAAAGTCGTAGAATGTTTTCGGGGATACAGAAAGTTGAGGAATTTCGAGAAGGCATTTATAAACCAAATATCAAAGCTCTATCTTGCTCAGGAACCGAGATATTCGATAAAACGTAAATGAACAGCCGTAGAATATATCCGGGGATACAGAAAGTTGAGGAATTTTGAGAAGGCATTTATAAACCAAATATCAAAGCTCTATCTCGCTCAGGAACCGAGATATTCGATAAAACGTAAATGAACAGCCGTAGAATATATCCGGGGATACAGAAAGTTGAGGAATTTCGAGAAGGCATTTATAAACCAAATATCAAAGCTCTATCTCGCTCAGGAACCGAGATATTCGATAAAACGTAAATTTACACTTTTCTTTTTGATGTTGCAGCCGATCTAAAAGTCGTAGAATGTTTTCGGGGATACAGAAAGTTGAGGAATTTCGAGAAGGCATTTATAAACCAAATATCAAAGATCTATCTCGCTCAGGAACCGAGATATTCGATAAAACGTAAATTTACACTTTTCTTTTTGATGTTGCAGCCGATCTAAAAGTCGTAGAATGTTTTCGGGGGTACAGAAAGTTGAGGAATTTTGAGAAGGCATTTATAAACCAAATATCAAAGCTCTATCTCGCTCAGGAACCGAGATATTCGATAAAACGTAAATGAACAGCCGTAGAATATATCCGGGGATACAGAAAGTTGAGGAATTTCGAAAAGGCATTTATAAACCAAATATCAAAGCTCTATCTCGCTCAGGAACCGAGATATTCGATAAAACGTAAATGAACAGCCGTAGAATATATCCGGGGATACAGAAAGTTGAGGAATTTCGAGAAGGCATTTATAAACCAAATATCAAAGCTCTATCTCGCTCAGGAACCGAGATATTCGATAAAACGTAAATTTACACTTTTCTTTTTGATGTTGCAGCCGATCTAAAAGTCGTAGAATGTTTTCGGGGATACAGAAAGTTGAGGAATTTTGAGAAGGCATTTATAAACCAAATATCAAAGCTCTATCTCGCTCAGGAACCGAGATATTCGATAAAACGTAAATGAACAGCCGTAGAATATATCCGGGGATACAGAAAGTTGAGGAATTTCGAGAAGGCATTTATAAACCAAATATCAAAGCTCTATCTCGCTCAGGAACCGAGATATTCGATAAAACGTAAATTTACACTTTTCTTTTTGATGTTGCAGCCGATTTAAAAGTCGTAGAATGTTTTCGGGGATACAGAAAGTTGAGGAATTTCGAGAAGGCATTTATAAACCAAATATCAAAGCTCTATCTCGCTCAGGAACCGAGATATTCGATAAAACGTAAATGAACAGCCGTAGAATATATCCGGGGATACAGAAAGTTGAGGAATTTCGAGAAGGCATTTATATATCAAAGATCTATCTCGCTCAGGAACCGAGATATTCGATAAAACGTAAATTTACACTTTTCTTTTTGATGTTGCAGCCGATCTAAAAGTCGTAGAATGTTTTCGGGGGTACAGAAAGTTGAGGAATTTTGAGAAGGCATTTATAAACCAAATATCAAAGCTCTATCTCGCTCAGGAACCGAGATATTCGATAAAACGTAAATGAACAGCCGTAGAATATATCCGGGGATACAGAAAGTTGAGGAATTTCGAGAAGGCATTTATAAACCAAATATCAAAGCTCTATCTCGCTCAGGAACCGAGATATTCGATAAAAAGTAAATTTACACTTTTCTTTTTGATGTTGCAGCCGATCTAAAAGTCGTAGAATGTTTTCGGGGATACAGAAAGTTGAGGAATTTCGAGAAGGCATTTATACACCAAATTTCAAAGCTCTATCTTGCTCAGGAACCGAGATATTCGATAAAACGTAAATGAACAGCCGTAGAATATATCCGGGGATACAGAAAGTTGAGGAATTTCGAGAAGGCATTTATAAACCAAATATCAAAGCTCTATCTCGCTCAGGAACCGAGATATTCGATAAAACGTAAATTTACACTTTTCTTTTTGATGTTGCAGCCGATCTAAAAGTCGTAGAATGTTTTCGGGGATACAGAAAGTTGAGGAATTTCGAGAAGGCATTTATACACCAAATTTCAAAGCTCTATCTTGCTCAGGAACCGAGATATTCGATAAAACGTAAATGAACAGCCGTAGAATATATCCGGGGATACAGAAAGTTGAGGAATTTCGAGAAGGCATTTATAAACCAAATATCAAAGCTCTATCTCGCTCAGGAACCGAGATATTCGATAAAACGTAAATTTACACTTTTCTTTTTGATGTTGCAGCCGATCTAAAAGTCGTAGAATGTTTTCGGGGATACAGAAAGTTGAGGAATTTCGAGAAGGCATTTATAAACCAAATATCAAAGATCTATCTCGCTCAGGAACCGAGATATTCGATAAAACGTAAATTTACACTTTTCTTTTTGATGTTGCAGCCGATCTAAAAGTCGTAGAATGTTTTCGGGGGTACAGAAAGTTGAGGAATTTTGAGAAGGCATTTATAAACCAAATATCAAAGCTCTATCTCGCTCAGGAACCGAGATATTCGATAAAACGTAAATGAACAGCCGTAGAATATATCCGGGGATACAGAAAGTTGAGGAATTTCGAAAAGGCATTTATAAACCAAATATCAAAGCTCTATCTCGCTCAGGAACCGAGATATTCGATAAAACGTAAATGAACAGCCGTAGAATATATCCGGGGATACAGAAAGTTGAGGAATTTCGAGAAGGCATTTATAAACCAAATATCAAAGCTCTATCTCGCTCAGGAACCGAGATATTCGATAAAACGTAAATTTACACTTTTCTTTTTGATGTTGCAGCCGATCTAAAAGTCGTAGAATGTTTTCGGGGATACAGAAAGTTGAGGAATTTTGAGAAGGCATTTATAAACCAAATATCAAAGCTCTATCTCGCTCAGGAACCGAGATATTCGATAAAACGTAAATGAACAGCCGTAGAATATATCCGGGGATACAGAAAGTTGAGGAATTTCGAGAAGGCATTTATAAACCAAATATCAAAGCTCTATCTCGCTCAGGAACCGAGATATTCGATAAAACGTAAATTTACACTTTTCTTTTTGATGTTGCAGCCGATTTAAAAGTCGTAGAATGTTTTCGGGGATACAGAAAGTTGAGGAATTTCGAGAAGGCATTTATAAACCAAATATCAAAGCTCTATCTCGCTCAGGAACCGAGATATTCGATAAAACGTAAATTTACACTTTTCTTTTTGATGTTGCAGCCGATCTAAAAGTCGTAGAATGTTTTCGGGGATACAGAAAGTTGAGGAATTTCGAGAAGGCATTTATAAACCAAATATCAAAGCTCTATCTCGCTCAGGAACCGAGATATTCGATAAAACGTAAATGAACAGCTGTAGAATATATCCGGGGATACAGAAAGTTGAGGAATTTCGAGAAGGCATTTATAAACCAAATATCAAAGCTCTATCTCGCTCAGGAACCGAGATATTCGATAAAACGTAAATTTACACTTTTCTTTTTGATGTTGCAGCCGATCTAAAAGTCGTAGAATGTTTTCGGGGATACAGAAAGTTGAGGAATTTCGAGAAGGCATTTATAAACCAAATATCAAAGCTCCATCTCGCTCAGGAACCGAGATATTCGATAAAACGTAAATTTACACTTTTCTTTTTGATGTTGCAGCCGATCTAAAAGTCGTAGAATGTTTTCGGGGGTACAGAAAGTTGAGGAATTTTGAGAAGGCATTTATAAACCAAATTTCAAAGCTCTATCTTGCTCAGGAACCGAGATATTCGATAAAACGTAAATGAACAGCCGTAGAATATATCCGGGGATACAGAAAGTTGAGGAATTTCGAGAAGGCATTTATAAACCAAATATCAAAGCTCTATCTCGCTCAGGAACCGAGATATTCGATAAAACGTAAATTTACACTTTTCTTTTTGATGTTGCAGCCGATCTAAAAGTCGTAGAATGTTTTCGGGGATACAGAAAGTTGAGGAATTTCGAGAAGGCATTTATAAACCAAATATCAAAGATCTATCTCGCTCAGGAACCGAGATATTCGATAAAACGTAAATTTACACTTTTCTTTTTGATGTTGCAGCCGATCTAAAAGTCGTAGAATGTTTTCGGGGGTACAGAAAGTTGAGGAATTTTGAGAAGGCATTTATAAACCAAATATCAAAGCTCTATCTCGCTCAGGAACCGAGATATTCGATAAAACGTAAATGAACAGCCGTAGAATATATCCGGGGATACAGAAAGTTGAGGAATTTCGAGAAGGCATTTATAAACCAAATATCAAAGCTCTATCTCGCTCAGGAACCGAGATATTCGATAAAACGTAAATGAACAGCCGTAGAATATATCCGGGGATACAGAAAGTTGAGGAATTTCGAGAAGGCATTTATAAACCAAATATCAAAGCTCTATCTCGCTCAGGAACCGAGATATTCGATAAAACGTAAATTTACACTTTTCTTTTTGATGTTGCAGCCGATCTAAAAGTCGTAGAATGTTTTCGGGGATACAGAAAGTTGAGGAATTTTGAGAAGGCATTTATAAACCAAATATCAAAGCTCTATCTCGCTCAGGAACCGAGATATTCGATAAAACGTAAATGAACAGCCGTAGAATATATCCGGGGATACAGAAAGTTGAGGAATTTCGAGAAGGCATTTATAAACCAAATATCAAAGCTCTATCTCGCTCAGGAACCGAGATATTCGATAAAACGTAAATTTACACTTTTCTTTTTGATGTTGCAGCCGATCTAAAAGTCGTAGAATGTTTTCGGGGATACAGAAAGTTGAGGAATTTCGAGAAGGCATTTATAAACCAAATATCAAAGCTCTATCTCGCTCAGGAACCGAGATATTCGATAAAACGTAAATGAACAGCTGTAGAATATATCCGGGGATACAGAAAGTTGAGGAATTTCGAGAAGGCATTTATAAACCAAATATCAAAGCTCTATCTCGCTCAGGAACCGAGATATTCGATAAAACGTAAATTTACACTTTTCTTTTTGATGTTGCAGCCGATCTAAAAGTCGTAGAATGTTTTCGGGGATACAGAAAGTTGAGGAATTTCGAGAAGGCATTTATAAACCAAATATCAAAGCTCCATCTCGCTCAGGAACCGAGATATTCGATAAAACGTAAATTTACACTTTTCTTTTTGATGTTGCAGCCGATCTAAAAGTCGTAGAATGTTTTCGGGGGTACAGAAAGTTGAGGAATTTTGAGAAGGCATTTATAAACCAAATTTCAAAGCTCTATCTTGCTCAGGAACCGAGATATTCGATAAAACGTAAATGAACAGCCGTAGAATATATCCGGGGATACAGAAAGTTGAGGAATTTCGAGAAGGCATTTATAAACCAAATATCAAAGCTCTATCTCGCTCAGGAACCGAGATATTCGATAAAACGTAAATTTACACTTTTCTTTTTGATGTTGCAGCCGATCTAAAAGTCGTAGAATGTTTTCGGGGATACAGAAAGTTGAGGAATTTCGAGAAGGCATTTATAAACCAAATATCAAAGATCTATCTCGCTCAGGAACCGAGATATTCGATAAAACGTAAATTTACACTTTTCTTTTTGATGTTGCAGCCGATCTAAAAGTCGTAGAATGTTTTCGGGGGTACAGAAAGTTGAGGAATTTTGAGAAGGCATTTATAAACCAAATATCAAAGCTCTATCTCGCTCAGGAACCGAGATATTCGATAAAACGTAAATGAACAGCCGTAGAATATATCCGGGGATACAGAAAGTTGAGGAATTTCGAGAAGGCATTTATAAACCAAATATCAAAGCTCTATCTCGCTCAGGAACCGAGATATTCGATAAAACGTAAATGAACAGCCGTAGAATATATCCGGGGATACAGAAAGTTGAGGAATTTCGAGAAGGCATTTATAAACCAAATATCAAAGCTCTATCTCGCTCAGGAACCGAGATATTCGATAAAACGTAAATTTACACTTTTCTTTTTGATGTTGCAGCCGATCTAAAAGTCGTAGAATGTTTTCGGGGATACAGAAAGTTGAGGAATTTTGAGAAGGCATTTATAAACCAAATATCAAAGCTCTATCTCGCTCAGGAACCGAGATATTCGATAAAACGTAAATGAACAGCCGTAGAATATATCCGGGGATACAGAAAGTTGAGGAATTTCGAGAAGGCATTTATAAACCAAATATCAAAGCTCTATCTCGCTCAGGAACCGAGATATTCGATAAAACGTAAATTTACACTTTTCTTTTTGATGTTGCAGCCGATCTAAAAGTCGTAGAATGTTTTCGGGGATACAGAAAGTTGAGGAATTTCGAGAAGGCATTTATAAACCAAATATCAAAGCTCTATCTCGCTCAGGAACCGAGATATTCGATAAAACGTAAATGAACAGCTGTAGAATATATCCGGGGATACAGAAAGTTGAGGAATTTCGAGAAGGCATTTATAAACCAAATATCAAAGCTCTATCTCGCTCAGGAACCGAGATATTCGATAAAACGTAAATTTACACTTTTCTTTTTGATGTTGCAGCCGATCTAAAAGTCGTAGAATGTTTTCGGGGATACAGAAAGTTGAGGAATTTCGAGAAGGCATTTATAAACCAAATATCAAAGCTCCATCTCGCTCAGGAACCGAGATATTCGATAAAACGTAAATTTACACTTTTCTTTTTGATGTTGCAGCCGATCTAAAAGTCGTAGAATGTTTTCGGGGGTACAGAAAGTTGAGGAATTTTGAGAAGGCATTTATAAACCAAATATCAAAGCTCTATCTCGCTCAGGAACCGAGATATTCGATAAAACGTAAATGAACAGCCGTAGAATATATCCGGGGATACAGAAAGTTGAGGAATTTCGAGAAGGCATTTATAAACCAAATATCAAAGCTCTATCTCGCTCAGGAACCGAGATATTCGATAAAACGTAAATTTACACTTTTCTTTTTGATGTTGCAGCCGATCTAAAAGTCGTAGAATGTTTTCGGGGATACAGAAAGTTGAGGAATTTCGAGAAGGCATTTATACACCAAATTTCAAAGCTCTATCTTGCTCAGGAACCGAGATATTCGATAAAACGTAAATGAACAGCCGTAGAATATATCCGGGGATACAGAAAGTTTAGGAATTTCGAGAAGGCATTTATAAACCAAATATCAAAGCTCTATCTCGCTCAGGAACCGAGATATTCGATAAAACGTAAATTTACACTTTTCTTTTTGATGTTGCAGCCGATCTAAAAGTCGTAGAATGTTTTCGGGGATACAGAAAGTTGAGGAATTTCGAGAAGGCATTTATAAACCAAATATCAAAGATCTATCTCGCTCAGGAACCGAGATATTCGATAAAACGTAAATTTACACTTTTCTTTTTGATGTTGCAGCCGATCTAAAAGTCGTAGAATGTTTTCGGGGGTACAGAAAGTTGAGGAATTTTGAGAAGGCATTTATAAACCAAATATCAAAGCTCTATCTCGCTCAGGAACCGAGATATTCGATAAAACGTAAATGAACAGCCGTAGAATATATCCGGGGATACAGAAAGTTGAGGAATTTCGAGAAGGCATTTATAAACCAAATATCAAAGCTCTATCTCGCTCAGGAACCGAGATATTCGATAAAACGTAAATGAACAGCCGTAGAATATATCCGGGGATACAGAAAGTTGAGGAATTTCGAGAAGGCATTTATAAACCAAATATCAAAGCTCTATCTCGCTCAGGAACCGAGATATTCGATAAAACGTAAATTTACACTTTTCTTTTTGATGTTGCAGCCGATCTAAAAGTCGTAGAATGTTTTCGGGGATACAGAAAGTTGAGGAATTTTGAGAAGGCATTTATAAACCAAATATCAAAGCTCTATCTCGCTCAGGAACCGAGATATTCGATAAAACGTAAATGAACAGCCGTAGAATATATCCGGGGATACAGAAAGTTGAGGAATTTCGAGAAGGCATTTATAAACCAAATATCAAAGCTCTATCTCGCTCAGGAACCGAGATATTCGATAAAACGTAAATTTACACTTTTCTTTTTGATGTTGCAGCCGATTTAAAAGTCGTAGAATGTTTTCGGGGATACAGAAAGTTGAGGAATTTCGAGAAGGCATTTATAAACCAAATATCAAAGCTCTATCTCGCTCAGGAACCGAGATATTCGATAAAACGTAAATTTACACTTTTCTTTTTGATGTTGCAGCCGATCTAAAAGTCGTAGAATGTTTTCGGGGATACAGAAAGTTGAGGAATTTCGAGAAGGCATTTATAAACCAAATATCAAAGCTCTATCTCGCTCAGGAACCGAGATATTCGATAAAACGTAAATGAACAGCTGTAGAATATATCCGGGGATACAGAAAGTTGAGGAATTTCGAGAAGGCATTTATAAACCAAATATCAAAGCTCTATCTCGCTCAGGAACCGAGATATTCGATAAAACGTAAATTTACACTTTTCTTTTTGATGTTGCAGCCGATTTAAAAGTCGTAGAATGTTTTCGGGGATACAGAAAGTTGAGGAATTTCGAGAAGGCATTTATAAACCAAATATCAAAGCTCTATCTCACTCAGGAACCGAGATATTCGATAAAACGTAAATTTACACTTTTCTTTTTGATGTTGCAGCCGATCTAAAAGTCGTAGAATGTTTTCGGGGATACAGAAAGTTGAGGAATTTCGAGAAGGCATTTATAAACCAAATATCAAAGCTCTATCTCGCTCAGGAACCGAGATATTCGATAAAACGTAAATGAACAGCTGTAGAATATATCCGGGGATACAGAAAGTTGAGGAATTTCGAGAAGGCATTTATAAACCAAATATCAAAGCTCTATCTCGCTCAGGAACCGAGATATTCGATAAAACGTAAATTTACACTTTTCTTTTTGATGTTGCAGCCGATCTAAAAGTCGTAGAATGTTTTCGGGGATACAGAAAGTTGAGGAATTTCGAGAAGGCATTTATACACCAAATTTCAAAGCTCTATCTTGCTCAGGAACCGAGATATTCGATAAAACGTAAATGAACAGCCGTAGAATATATCCGGGGATACAGAAAGTTGAGGAATTTCGAGAAGGCATTTATAAACCAAATATCAAAGCTCTATCTCACTCAGGAACCGAGATATTCGATAAAACGTAAATTTACACTTTTCTTTTTGATGTTGCAGCCGATCTAAAAGTCGTAGAATGTTTTCGGGGATACAGAAAGTTGAGGAATTTCGAGAAGGCATTTATAAACCAAATATCAAAGATCTATCTCGCTCAGGAACCGAGATATTCGATAAAACGTAAATTTACACTTTTCTTTTTGATGTTGCAGCCGATCTAAAAGTCGTAGAATGTTTTCGGGGGTACAGAAAGTTGAGGAATTTTGAGAAGGCATTTATAAACCAAATATCAAAGCTCTATCTCGCTCAGGAACCGAGATATTCGATAAAACGTAAATGAACAGCCGTAGAATATATCCGGGGATACAGAAAGTTGAGGAATTTTGAGAAGGCATTTATAAACCAAATATCAAAGCTCTATCTCGCTCAGGAACCGAGATATTCGATAAAACGTAAATGAACAGCCGTAGAATATATCCGGGGATACAGAAAGTTGAGGAATTTCGAGAAGGCATTTATAAACCAAATATCAAAGCTCTATCTCGCTCAGGAACCGAGATATTCGATAAAACGTAAATTTACACTTTTCTTTTTGATGTTGCAGCCGATCTAAAAGTCGTAGAATGTTTTCGGGGATACAGAAAGTTGAGGAATTTCGAGAAGGCATTTATAAACCAAATATCAAAGATCTATCTCGCTCAGGAACCGAGATATTCGATAAAAACGTAAATTTACACTTTTCTTTTTGATGTTGCAGCCGATCTAAAAGTCGTAGAATGTTTTCGGGGGTACAGAAAGTTGAGGAATTTTGAGAAGGCATTTATAAACCAAATATCAAAGCTCTATCTCGCTCAGGAACCGAGATATTCGATAAAACGTAAATGAACAGCCGTAGAATATATCCGGGGATACAGAAAGTTGAGGAATTTCGAGAAGGCATTTATAAACCAAATATCAAAGCTCTATCTCGCTCAGGAACCGAGATATTCGATAAAACGTAAATGAACAGCCGTAGAATATATCCGGGGATACAGAAAGTTGAGGAATTTCGAGAAGGCATTTATAAACCAAATATCAAAGCTCTATCTCGCTCAGGAACCGAGATATTCGATAAAACGTAAATTTACACTTTTCTTTTTGATGTTGCAGCCGATCTAAAAGTCGTAGAATGTTTTCGGGGATACAGAAAGTTGAGGAATTTTGAGAAGGCATTTATAAACCAAATATCAAAGCTCTATCTCGCTCAGGAACCGAGATATTCGATAAAACGTAAATGAACAGCCGTAGAATATATCCGGGGATACAGAAAGTTGAGGAATTTCGAGAAGGCATTTATAAACCAAATATCAAAGCTCTATCTCGCTCAGGAACCGAGATATTCGATAAAACGTAAATTTACACTTTTCTTTTTGATGTTGCAGCCGATCTAAAAGTCGTAGAATGTTTTCGGGGATACAGAAAGTTGAGGAATTTCGAGAAGGCATTTATAAACCAAATATCAAAGCTCTATCTCGCTCAGGAACCGAGATATTCGATAAAACGTAAATTTACACTTTTCTTTTTGATGTTGCAGCCGATCTAAAAGTCGTAGAATGTTTTCGGGGATACAGAAAGTTGAGGAATTTTGAGAAGGCATTTATAAACCAAATATCAAAGCTCTATCTCGCTCAGGAACCGAGATATTCGATAAAACGTAAATGAACAGCTGTAGAATATATCCGGGGATACAGAAAGTTGAGGAATTTCGAGAAGGCATTTATAAACCAAATATCAAAGCTCTATCTCGCTCAGGAACCGAGATATTCGATAAAACGTAAATTTACACTTTTCTTTTTGATGTTGCAGCCGATCTAAAAGTCGTAGAATGTTTTCGGGGATACAGAAAGTTGAGGAATTTCGAGAAGGCATTTATACACCAAATTTCAAAGCTCTATCTTGCTCAGGAACCGAGATATTCGATAAAACGTAAATGAACAGCCGTAGAATATATCCGGGGATACAGAAAGTTGAGGAATTTCGAGAAGGCATTTATAAACCAAATATCAAAGCTCTATCTCGCTCAGGAACCGAGATATTCGATAAAACGTAAATTTACACTTTTCTTTTTGATGTTGCAGCCGATCTAAAAGTCGTAGAATGTTTTCGGGGATACAGAAAGTTGAGGAATTTCGAGAAGGCATTTATAACCCAAATATCAAAGATCTATCTCGCTCAGGAACCGAGATATTCGATAAAACGTAAATTTACACTTTTCTTTTTGATGTTGCAGCCGATCTAAAAGTCGTAGAATGTTTTCGGGGGTACAGAAAGTTGAGGAATTTTGAGAAGGCATTTATAAACCAAATATCAAAGCTCTATCTCGCTCAGGAACCGAGATATTCGATAAAACGTAAATGAACAGCCGTAGAATATATCCGGGGATACAGAAAGTTGAGGAATTTTGAGAAGGCATTTATAAACCAAATATCAAAGCTCTATCTCGCTCAGGAACCGAGATATTCGATAAAACGTAAATGAACAGCCGTAGAATATATCCGGGGATACAGAAAGTTGAGGAATTTCGAGAAGGCATTTATAAACCAAATATCAAAGCTCTATCTCGCTCAGGAACCGAGATATTCGATAAAACGTAAATGAACAGCCGTATAATATATCCGGGGATACAGAAAGTTGAGGAATTTTGAGAAGGCATTTATAAACCAAATATCAAAGCTCTATCTCGCTCAGGAACCGAGATATTCGATAAAACGTAAATTTACACTTTTCTTTTTGATGTTGCAGCCGATCTAAAAGTCGTAGAATGTTTTCGGGGATACAGAAAGTTGAAGAATTTCGAGAAGGCATTTATAAACCAAATATCAAAGCTCTATCTTGCTCAGGAACCGAGATATTCGATAAAACGTAAATGAACAGCCGTAGAATATATCCGGGGATACAGAAAGTTGAGGAATTTTGAGAAGGCATTTATAAACCAAATATCAAAGCTCTATCTCGCTCAGGAACCGAGATATTCGATAAAACGTAAATGAACAGCCGTAGAATATATCCGGGGATACAGAAAGTTGAGGAATTTTGAGAAGGCATTTATAAACCAAATATCAAAGCTCTATCTCGCTCAGGAACCGAGATATTCGATAAAACGTAAATGAACAGCCGTAGAATATATCCGGGGATACAGAAAGTTGAGGAATTTCGAGAAGGCATTTATAAACCAAATATCAAAGCTCTATCTCGCTCAGGAACCGAGATATTCGATAAAACGTAAATGAACAGCCGTAGAATATATCCGGGGATACAGAAAGTTGAGGAATTTCGAGAAGGCATTTATAAACCAAATATCAAAGCTCTATCTCGCTCAGGAACCGAGATATTCGATAAAACGTAAATGAACAGCCGTATAATATATCCGGGGATACAGAAAGTTGAGGAATTTCGAGAAGGCATTTATAAACCAAATATCAAAGCTCTATCTCGCTCAGGAACCGAGATATTCGATAAAACGTAAATGAACAGCTGTAGAATATATCCGGGGATACAGAAAGTTGAGGAATTTCGAGAAGGCATTTATAAACCAAATATCAAAGCTCTATCTCGCTCAGGAACCGAGATATTCGATAAAACGTAAATTTACACTTTTCTTTTTGATGTTGCAGCCGATCTAAAAGTCGTAGAATGTTTTCGGGGATACAGAAAGTTGAGGAATTTCGAGAAGGCATTTATACACCAAATTTCAAAGCTCTATCTTGCTCAGGAACCGAGATATTCGATAAAACGTAAATGAACAGCCGTAGAATATATCCGGGGATACAGAAAGTTGAGGAATTTCGAGAAGGCATTTATAAACCAAATATCAAAGCTCTATCTCGCTCAGGAACCGAGATATTCGATAAAACGTAAATTTACACTTTTCTTTTTGATGTTGCAGCCGATCTAAAAGTCGTAGAATGTTTTCGGGGATACAGAAAGTTGAGGAATTTCGAGAAGGCATTTATAACCCAAATATCAAAGATCTATCTCGCTCAGGAACCGAGATATTCGATAAAACGTAAATTTACACTTTTCTTTTTGATGTTGCAGCCGATCTAAAAGTCGTAGAATGTTTTCGGGGGTACAGAAAGTTGAGGAATTTTGAGAAGGCATTTATAAACCAAATATCAAAGCTCTATCTCGCTCAGGAACCGAGATATTCGATAAAACGTAAATGAACAGCCGTAGAATATATCCGGGGATACAGAAAGTTGAGGAATTTTGAGAAGGCATTTATAAACCAAATATCAAAGCTCTATCTCGCTCAGGAACCGAGATATTCGATAAAACGTAAATGAACAGCCGTAGAATATATCCGGGGATACAGAAAGTTGAGGAATTTCGAGAAGGCATTTATAAACCAAATATCAAAGCTCTATCTCGCTCAGGAACCGAGATATTCGATAAAACGTAAATGAACAGCCGTATAATATATCCGGGGATACAGAAAGTTGAGGAATTTTGAGAAGGCATTTATAAACCAAATATCAAAGCTCTATCTCGCTCAGGAACCGAGATATTCGATAAAACGTAAATTTACACTTTTCTTTTTGATGTTGCAGCCGATCTAAAAGTCGTAGAATGTTTTCGGGGATACAGAAAGTTGAAGAATTTCGAGAAGGCATTTATAAACCAAATATCAAAGCTCTATCTTGCTCAGGAACCGAGATATTCGATAAAACGTAAATGAACAGCCGTAGAATATATCCGGGGATACAGAAAGTTGAGGAATTTTGAGAAGGCATTTATAAACCAAATATCAAAGCTCTATCTCGCTCAGGAACCGAGATATTCGATAAAACGTAAATGAACAGCCGTAGAATATATCCGGGGATACAGAAAGTTGAGGAATTTTGAGAAGGCATTTATAAACCAAATATCAAAGCTCTATCTCGCTCAGGAACCGAGATATTCGATAAAACGTAAATGAACAGCCGTAGAATATATCCGGGGATACAGAAAGTTGAGGAATTTCGAGAAGGCATTTATAAACCAAATATCAAAGCTCTATCTCGCTCAGGAACCGAGATATTCGATAAAACGTAAATGAACAGCCGTAGAATATATCCGGGGATACAGAAAGTTGAGGAATTTCGAGAAGGCATTTATAAACCAAATATCAAAGCTCTATCTCGCTCAGGAACCGAGATATTCGATAAAACGTAAATGAACAGCCGTATAATATATCCGGGGATACAGAAAGTTGAGGAATTTCGAGAAGGCATTTATAAACCAAATATCAAAGCTCTATCTCGCTCAGGAACCGAGATATTCGATAAAACGTAAATGAACAGCCGTAGAATATATCCGGGGATACAGAAAGTTGAGGAATTTCGAGAAGGCATTTATAAACCAAATATCAAAGCTCTATCTCGCTCCGGAACCGAGATATTCGATAAAACGTAAATTTACACTTTTCTTTTTGATGTTGCAGCCGATCTAAAAGTCGTAGAATGTTTTCGGGGATACAGAAAGTTGAGGAATTTTGAGAAGGCATTTATAAACCAAATATCAAAGCTCTATCTCGCTCAGGAACCGAGATATTCGATAAAACGTAAATGAACAGCCGTAGAATATATCCGGGGATACAGAAAGTTGAGGAATTTCGAGAAGGCATTTATAAACCAAATATCAAAGCTCTATCTCGCTCAGGAACCGAGATATTCGATAAAACGTAAATTTACACTTTTCTTTTTGATGTTGCAGCCGATCTAAAAGTCGTAGAATGTTTTCGGGGATACAGAAAGTTGAGGAATTTCGAGAAGGCATTTATACACCAAATTTCAAAGTTCTATCTTGCTCAGGAACCGAGATATTCGATAAAACGTAAATGAACAGCCGTAGAATATATCCGGGGATACAGAAAGTTGAGGAATTTCGAGAAGGCATTTATAAACCAAATATCAAAGCTCTATCTCGCTCAGGAACCGAGATATTCGATAAAACGTAAATTTACACTTTTCTTTTTGATGTTGCAGCCGATCTAAAAGTCGTAGAATGTTTTCGGGGATACAGAAAGTTGAGGAATTTCGAGAAGGCATTTATAAACCAAATATCAAAGCTCTATCTCGCTCCGGAACCGAGATATTCGATAAAACGTAAATTTACACTTTTCTTTTTGATGTTGCTGCCGATCTAAAAGTCGTAGAATGTTTTCGGGGATACAGAAAGTTGAGGAATTTTGAGAAGGCATTTATAAACCAAATATCAAAGCTCTATCTCGCTCAGGAACCGAGATATTCGATAAAACGTAAATGAACAGCCGTAGAATATATCCGGGGATACAGAAAGTTGAGGAATTTCGAGAAGGCATTTATAAACCAAATATCAAAGCTCTATCTCGCTCAGGAACCGAGATATTCGATAAAACGTAAATGAACAGCCGTAGAATATATCCGGGGATACAGAAAGTTGAGGAATTTCGAGAAGGCATTTATAAACCAAATATCAAAGCTCTATCTCGCTCAGGAACCGAGATATTCGATAAAACGTAAATGAACAGCCGTATAATATATCCGGGGATACAGAAAGTTGAGGAATTTCGAGAAGGCATTTATAAACCAAATATCAAAGCTCTATCTCGCTCAGGAACCGAGATATTCGATAAAACGTAAATGAACAGCCGTAGAATATATCCGGGGATACAGAAAGTTGAGGAATTTCGAGAAGGCATTTATAAACCAAATATCAAAGCTCTATCTCGCTCCGGAACCGAGATATTCGATAAAACGTAAATTTACACTTTTCTTTTTGATGTTGCAGCCGATCTAAAAGTCGTAGAATGTTTTCGGGGATACAGAAAGTTGAGGAATTTTGAGAAGGCATTTATAAACCAAATATCAAAGCTCTATCTCGCTCAGGAACCGAGATATTCGATAAAACGTAAATGAACAGCCGTAGAATATATCCGGGGATACAGAAAGTTGAGGAATTTCGAGAAGGCATTTATAAACCAAATATCAAAGCTCTATCTCGCTCAGGAACCGAGATATTCGATAAAACGTAAATTTACACTTTTCTTTTTGATGTTGCAGCCGATCTAAAAGTCGTAGAATGTTTTCGGGGATACAGAAAGTTGAGGAATTTCGAGAAGGCATTTATACACCAAATTTCAAAGTTCTATCTTGCTCAGGAACCGAGATATTCGATAAAACGTAAATGAACAGCCGTAGAATATATCCGGGGATACAGAAAGTTGAGGAATTTCGAGAAGGCATTTATAAACCAAATATCAAAGCTCTATCTCGCTCAGGAACCGAGATATTCGATAAAACGTAAATTTACACTTTTCTTTTTGATGTTGCAGCCGATCTAAAAGTCGTAGAATGTTTTCGGGGATACAGAAAGTTGAGGAATTTCGAGAAGGCATTTATAAACCAAATATCAAAGCTCTATCTCGCTCCGGAACCGAGATATTCGATAAAACGTAAATTTACACTTTTCTTTTTGATGTTGCTGCCGATCTAAAAGTCGTAGAATGTTTTCGGGGATACAGAAAGTTGAGGAATTTTGAGAAGGCATTTATAAACCAAATATCAAAGCTCTATCTCGCTCAGGAACCGAGATATTCGATAAAACGTAAATGAACAGCCGTAGAATATATCCGGGGATACAGAAAGTTGAGGAATTTCGAGAAGGCATTTATAAACCAAATATCAAAGCTCTATCTCGCTCAGGAACCGAGATATTCGATAAAACGTAAATTTACACTTTTCTTTTTGATGTTGCAGCCGATCTAAAAGTCGTAGAATGTTTTCGGGGATACAGAAAGTTGAGGAATTTCGAGAAGGCATTTATACACCAAATTTCAAAGTTCTATCTTGCTCAGGAACCGAGATATTCGATAAAACGTAAATGAACAGCCGTAGAATATATCCGGGGATACAGAAAGTTGAGGAATTTCGAGAAGGCATTTATAAACCAAATATCAAAGCTCTATCTCGCTCAGGAACCGAGATATTCGATAAAACGTAAATTTACACTTTTCTTTTTGATGTTGCAGCCGATCTAAAAGTCGTAGAATGTTTTCGGGGATACAGAAAGTTGAGGAATTTCGAGAAGGCATTTATAAACCAAATATCAAAGATCTATCTCGCTCAGGAACCGAGATATTCGATAAAACGTAAATTTACACTTTTCTTTTTGATGTTGCAGCCGATCTAAAAGTCGTAGAATGTTTTCGGGGATACAGAAAGTTGAGGAATTTTGAGAAGGCATTTATAAACCAAATATCAAAGCTCTATCTCGCTCAGGAACCGAGATATTCGATAAAACGTAAATGAACAGCTGTAGAATATATCCGGGGATACAGAAAGTTGAGGAATTTCGAGAAGGCATTTATAAACCAAATATCAAAGCTCTATCTCGCTCAGGAACCGAGATATTCGATAAAACGTAAATTTACACTTTTCTTTTTGATGTTGCAGCCGATCTAAAAGTTGTAGAATGTTTTCGGGGATACAGAAAGTTGAGGAATTTCGAGAAGGCATTTATACACCAAATTTCAAAGCTCTATCTTGCTCAGGAACCGAGATATTCGATAAAACGTAAATGAACAGCCGTAGAATATATCCGGGGATACAGAAAGTTGAGGAATTTCGAGAAGGCATTTATAAACCAAATATCAAAGCTCTATCTCGCTCAGGAACCGAGATATTCGATAAAACGTAAATTTACACTTTTCTTTTTGATGTTGCAGCCGATCTAAAAGTCGTAGAATGTTTTCGGGGATACAGAAAGTTGAGGAATTTCGAGAAGGCATTTATAAACCAAATATCAAAGATCTATCTCGCTCAGGAACCGAGATATTCGATAAAACGTAAATTTACACTTTTCTTTTTGATGTTGCAGCCGATCTAAAAGTCGTAGAATGTTTTCGGGGGTACAGAAAGTTGAGGAATTTTGAGAAGGCATTTATAAACCAAATATCAAAGCTCTATCTCGCTCAGGAACCGAGATATTCGATAAAACGTAAATGAACAGCCGTAGAATATATCCGGGGATACAGAAAGTTGAGGAATTTCGAGAAGGCATTTATAAACCAAATATCAAAGCTCTATCTCGCTCAGGAACCGAGATATTCGATAAAACGTAAATTTACACTTTTCTTTTTGATGTTGCAGCCGATCTAAAAGTCGTAGAATGTTTTCGGGGATACAGAAAGTTGAGGAATTTCGAGAAGGCATTTATACACCAAATTTCAAAGCTCTATCTTGCTCAGGAACCGAGATATTCGATAAAACGTAAATGAACAGCCGTAGAATATATCCGGGGATACAGAAAGTTGAGGAATTTCGAGAAGGCATTTATAAACCAAATATCAAAGCTCTATCTCGCTCAGGAACCGAGATATTCGATAAAACGTAAATTTACACTTTTCTTTTTGATGTTGCAGCCGATCTAAAAGTCGTAGAATGTTTTCGGGGATACAGAAAGTTGAGGAATTTCGAGAAGGCATTTATACACCAAATTTCAAAGCTCTATCTTGCTCAGGAACCGAGATATTCGATAAAACGTAAATGAACAGCCGTAGAATATATCCGGGGATACAGAAAGTTGAGGAATTTCGAGAAGGCATTTATAAACCAAATATCAAAGCTCTATCTCGCTCAGGAACCGAGATATTCGATAAAACGTAAATTTACACTTTTCTTTTTGATGTTGCAGCCGATCTAAAAGTCGTAGAATGTTTTCGGGGATACAGAAAGTTGAGGAATTTCGAGAAGGCATTTATAAACCAAATATCAAAGATCTATCTCGCTCAGGAACCGAGATATTCGATAAAACGTAAATTTACACTTTTCTTTTTGATGTTGCAGCCGATCTAAAAGTCGTAGAATGTTTTCGGGGGTACAGAAAGTTGAGGAATTTTGAGAAGGCATTTATAAACCAAATATCAAAGCTCTATCTCGCTCAGGAACCGAGATATTCGATAAAACGTAAATGAACAGCCGTAGAATATATCCGGGGATACAGAAAGTTGAGGAATTTCGAGAAGGCATTTATAAACCAAATATCAAAGCTCTATCTCGCTCAGGAACCGAGATATTCGATAAAACGTAAATGAACAGCCGTAGAATATATCCGGGGATACAGAAAGTTGAGGAATTTCGAGAAGGCATTTATAAACCAAATATCAAAGCTCTATCTCGCTCAGGAACCGAGATATTCGATAAAACGTAAATTTACACTTTTCTTTTTGATGTTGCAGCCGATCTAAAAGTCGTAGAATGTTTTCGGGGATACAGAAAGTTGAGGAATTTTGAGAAGGCATTTATAAACCAAATATCAAAGCTCTATCTCGCTCAGGAACCGAGATATTCGATAAAACGTAAATGAACAGCCGTAGAATATATCCGGGGATACAGAAAGTTGAGGAATTTCGAGAAGGCATTTATAAACCAAATATCAAAGCTCTATCTCGCTCAGGAACCGAGATATTCGATAAAACGTAAATTTACACTTTTCTTTTTGATGTTGCAGCCGATCTAAAAGTCGTAGAATGTTTTCGGCGATACAGAAAGTTGAGGAATTTCGAGAAGGCATTTATAAACCAAATATCAAAGCTCTATCTCGCTCAGGAACCGAGATATTCGATAAAACGTAAATTTACACTTTTCTTTTTGATGTTGCAGCCGATCTAAAAGTCGTAGAATGTTTTCGGGGATACAGAAAGTTGAGGAATTTTGAGAAGGCATTTATAAACCAAATATCAAAGCTCTATCTCGCTCAGGAACCGAGATATTCGATAAAACGTAAATGAACAGCTGTAGAATATATCCGGGGATACAGAAAGTTGAGGAATTTCGAGAAGGCATTTATAAACCAAATATCAAAGCTCTATCTCGCTCAGGAACCGAGATATTCGATAAAACGTAAATTTACACTTTTCTTTTTGATGTTGCAGCCGATCTAAAAGTCGTAGAATGTTTTCGGGGATACAGAAAGTTGAGGAATTTCGAGAAGGCATTTATAAACTAAATATCAAAGATCTTTCTCGCTCAGGAACCGAGATATTCGATAAAACGTAAATTTAAACTTTTCTTTTTGATGTTGCAGCCGATCTAAAAGTCGTAGAATGTTTTCGGGGGTACAGAAAGTTGAGGAATTTTGAGAAGGCATTTATAAACCAAATATCAAAGCTCTATCTCGCTCAGGAACCGAGATATTCGATAAAACGTAAATGAACAGCCGTAGAATATATCCGGGGATACAGAAAGTTGAGGAATTTCGAGAAGGCATTTATAAACCAAATATCAAAGCTCTATCTCGCTCAGGAACCGAGATATTCGATTAAACGTAAATTTACACTTTTCTTTTTAATGTTGCAGCCGATCTAAAAGTCGTAGAATGTTTTCGGGGATACAGAAAGTTGAGGAATTTCGAGAAGGCATTTATACACCAAATTTCAAAGCTCTATCTTGCTCAGGAACCGAGATATTCGATAAAACGTAAATGAACAGCCGTAGAATATATCCGGGGATACAGAAAGTTGAGGAATTTCGAGAAGGCATTTATAAACCAAATATCAAAGCTCTATCTCGCTCAGGAACCGAGATATTCGATAAAACGTAAATTTACACTTTTCTTTTTGATGTTGCAGCCGATCTAAAAGTCGTAGAATGTTTTCGGGGATACAGAAAGTTGAGGAATTTCGAGAAGGCATTTATAAACCAAATATCAAAGCTCTATCTCGCTCAGGAACCGAGATATTCGATAAAACGTAAATTTACACTTTTCTTTTTGATGTTGCAGCCGATCTAAAAGTTGTAGAATGTTTTCGGGGATACAGAAAGTTGAGGAATTTCGAGAAGGCATTTATACACCAAATTTCAAAGCTCTATCTTGCTCAGGAACCGAGATATTCGATAAAACGTAAATGAACAGCCGTAGAATATATCCGGGGATACAGAAAGTTGAGGAATTTCGAGAAGGCATTTATAAACCAAATATCAAAGCTCTATCTCGCTCAGGAACCGAGATATTCGATAAAACGTAAATTTACACTTTTCTTTTTGATGTTGCAGCCGATCTAAAAGTCGTAGAATGTTTTCGGGGATACAGAAAGTTGAGGAATTTCGAGAAGGCATTTATAAACCAAATATCAAAGATCTATCTCGCTCAGGAACCGAGATATTCGATAAAACGTAAATTTACACTTTTCTTTTTGATGTTGCAGCCGATCTAAAAGTCGTAGAATGTTTTCGGGGGTACAGAAAGTTGAGGAATTTTGAGAAGGCATTTATAAACCAAATATCAAAGCTCTATCTCGCTCAGGAACCGAGATATTCGATAAAACGTAAATGAACAGCCGTAGAATATATCCGGGGATACAGAAAGTTGAGGAATTTCGAGAAGGCATTTATAAACCAAATATCAAAGCTCTATCTCGCTCAGGAACCGAGATATTCGATAAAACGTAAATTTACACTTTTCTTTTTGATGTTGCAGCCGATCTAAAAGTCGTAGAATGTTTTCGGGGATACAGAAAGTTGAGGAATTTCGAGAAGGCATTTATACACCAAATTTCAAAGCTCTATCTTGCTCAGGAACCGAGATATTCGATAAAACGTAAATGAACAGCCGTAGAATATATCCGGGGATACAGAAAGTTGAGGAATTTCGAGAAGGCATTTATAAACCAAATATCAAAGCTCTATCTCGCTCAGGAACCGAGATATTCGATAAAACGTAAATGAACAGCCGTAGAATATATCCGGGGATACAGAAAGTTGAGGAATTTCGAGAAGGCATTTATAAACCAAATATCAAAGATCTATCTCGCTCAGTAACCGAGATATTCGATAAAACGTAAATTTACACTTTTCTTTTTGATGTTGCAGCCGATCTAAAAGTCGTAGAATGTTTTCGGGGGTACAGAAAGTTGAGGAATTTTGAGAAGGCATTTATAAACCAAATATCAAAGCTCTATCTCGCTCAGGAACCGAGATATTCGATAAAACGTAAATGAACAGCCGTAGAATATATCCGGGGATACAGAAAGTTGAGGAATTTCGAGAAGGCATTTACAAACCAAATATCAAAGCTCTATCTCGCTCAGGAACCGAGATATTCGATAAAACGTAAATGAACAGCCGTAGAATATATCCGGGGATACAGAAAGTTGAGGAATTTCGAGAAGGCATTTATAAACCAAATATCAAAGCTCTATCTCGCTCAGGAACCGAGATATTCGATAAAACGTAAATTTACACTTTTCTTTTTGATGTTGCAGCCGATCTAAAAGTCGTAGAATGTTTTCGGGGATACAGAAAGTTGAGGAATTTTGAGAAGGCATTTATAAACCAAATATCAAAGCTCTATCTCGCTCAGGAACCGAGATATTCGATAAAACGTAAATGAACAGCCGTAGAATATATCCGGGGATACAGAAAGTTGAGGAATTTCGAGAAGGCATTTATAAACCAAATATCAAAGCTCTATCTCGCTCAGGAACCGAGATATTCGATAAAACGTAAATTTACACTTTTCTTTTTGATGTTGCAGCCGATTTAAAAGTCGTAGAATGTTTTCGGGGATACAGAAAGTTGAGGAATTTCGAGAAGGCATTTATAAACCAAATATCAAAGCTCTATCTCGCTCAGGAACCGAGATATTCGATAAAACGTAAATTTACACTTTTCTTTTTGATGTTGCAGCCGATCTAAAAGTCGTAGAATGTTTTCGGGGATACAGAAAGTTGAGGAATTTTGAGAAGGCATTTATAAACCAAATATCAAAGCTCTATCTCGCTCAGGAACCGAGATATTCGATAAAACGTAAATGAACAGCTGTAGAATATATCCGGGGATACAGAAAGTTGAGGAATTTCGAGAAGGCATTTATAAACCAAATATCAAAGCTCTATCTCGCTCAGGAACCGAGATATTCGATAAAACGTAAATTTACACTTTTCTTTTTGATGTTGCAGCCGATCTAAAAGTCGTAGAATGTTTTCGGGGATACAGAAAGTTGAGGAATTTCGAGAAGGCATTTATAAACTAAATATCAAAGATCTATCTCGCTCAGGAACCGAGATATTCGATAAAACGTAAATTTACACTTTTCTTTTTGATGTTGCAGCCGATCTAAAAGTCGTAGAATGTTTTCGGGGGTACAGAAAGTTGAGGAATTTTGAGAAGGCATTTATAAACCAAATATCAAAGCTCTATCTCGCTCAGGAACCGAGATATTCGATAAAACGTAAATGAACAGCCGTAGAATATATCCGGGGATACAGAAAGTTGAGGAATTTCGAGAAGGCATTTATAAACCAAATATCAAAGCTCTATCTCGCTCAGGAACCGAGATATTCGATAAAACGTAAATGAACAGCCGTAGAATATATCCGGGGATACAGAAAGTTGAGGAATTTCGAGAAGGCATTTATAAACCAAATATCAAAGCTCTATCTCGCTCAGGAACCGAGATATTCGATAAAACGTAAATTTACACTTTTCTTTTTGATGTTGCAGCCGATCTAAAAGTCGTAGAATGTTTTCGGGGATACAGAAAGTTGAGGAATTTCGAGAAGGCATTTATAAACCAAATATCAAAGCTCTATCTCGCTCAGGAACCGAGATATTCGATAAAACGTAAATGAACAGCCGTAGAATATATCCGGGGATACAGAAAGTTGAGGAATTTCGAGAAGGCATTTATAAACCAAATATCAAAGCTCTATCTCGCTCAGGAACCGAGATATTCGATAAAACGTAAATGAACAGCCGTAGAATATATCCGGGGATACAGAAAGTTGAGGAATTTCGAGAAGGCATTTATAAACCAAATATCAAAGCTCTATCTCGCTCAGGAACCGAGATATTCGATAAAACGTAAATTTACACTTTTCTTTTTGATGTTGCAGCCGATCTAAAAGTCGTAGAATGTTTTCGGGGATACAGAAAGTTGAGGAATTTTGAGAAGGCATTTATAAACCAAATATCAAAGCTCTATCTCGCTCAGGAACCGAGATATTCGATAAAACGTAAATGAACAGCCGTAGAATATATCCGGGGATACAGAAAGTTGAGGAATTTCGAGAAGGCATTTATAAACCAAATATCAAAGCTCTATCTCGCTCAGGAACCGAGATATTCGATAAAACGTAAATTTACACTTTTCTTTTTGATGTTGCAGCCGATCTAAAAGTCGTAGAATATATCCGGGGATACAGAAAGTTGAGGAATTTCGAGAAGGCATTTATAAACCAAATATCAAAGCTCTATCTCTCTCAGGAACCGAGATATTCGATAAAACGTAAATGAACAGCCGTAGAATATATCCGGGGATACAGAAAGTTGAGGAATTTCGAGAAGGCATTTATAAACCAAATATCAAAGCTCTATCTCGCTCAGGAACCGAGATATTCGATAAAACGTAAATTTACACTTTTCTTTTTGATGTTGCAGCCGATCTAAAAGTCGTAGAATGTTTTCGGGGATACAGAAAGTTGAGGAATTTTGAGAAGGCATTTATAAACCAAATATCAAAGCTCTATCTCGCTCAGGAACCGAGATATTCGATAAAACGTAAATGAACAGCCGTAGAATATATCCGGGGATACAGAAAGTTGAGGAATTTCGAGAAGGCATTTATAAACCAAATATCAAAGCTCTATCTCGCTCAGGAACCGAGATATTCGATAAAACGTAAATTTACACTTTTCTTTTTGATGTTGCAGCCGATCTAAAAGTCGTAGAATATATCCGGGGATACAGAAAGTTGAGGAATTTCGAGAAGGCATTTATAAACCAAATATCAAAGCTCTATCTCGCTCAGGAACCGAGATATTCGATAAAACGTAAATGAACAGCCGTAGAATATATCCGGGGATACAGAAAGTTGAGGAATTTCGAGAAGGCATTTATAAACCAAATATCAAAGCTCTATCTCGCTCAGGAACCGAGATATTCGATAAAACGTAAATGAACAGCCGTAGAATATATCCGGGGATACAGAAAGTTGAGGAATTTCGAGAAGGCATTTATAAACCAAATATCAAAGCTCTATCTCGCTCAGGAACCGAGATATTCGATAAAACGTAAATTTACACTTTTCTTTTTGATGTTGCAGCCGATCTAAAAGTCGTAAAATATATCCGGGGATACAGAAAGTTGAGGAATTTCGAGAAGGCATTTATAAACCAAATATCAAAGCTCTATCTCGCTCAGGAACCGAGATATTCGATAAAACGTAAATGAACAGCCGTAGAATATATCCGGGGATACAGAAAGTTGAGGAATTTCGAGAAGGCATTTATAAACCAAATATCAAAGCTCTATCTCGCTCAGGAACCGAGATATTCGATAAAACGTAAATTTACACTTTTCTTTTTGATGTTGCAGCCGATCTAAAAGTCGTAGAATGTTTTCGGGGATACAGAAAGTTGAGGAATTTTGAGAAGGCATTTATAAACCAAATATCAAAGCTCTATCTCGCTCAGGAACCGAGATATTCGATAAAACGTAAATGAACAGCCGTAGAATATATCCGGGGATACAGAAAGTTGAGGAATTTCGAGAAGGCATTTATAAACCAAATATCAAAGCTCTATCTCGCTCAGGAACCGAGATATTCGATAAAACGTAAGTTTACACTTTTCTTTTTGATGTTGCAGCCGATCTAAAAGTCGTAGAATGTTTTCGGGGATACAGAAAGTTGAGGAATTTCGAGAAGGCATTTATACACCAAATTTCAAAGCTCTATCTTGCTCAGGAACCGAGATATTCGATAAAACGTAAATGAACAGCCGTAGAATATATCCGGGGATACAGAAAGTTGAGGAATTTCGAGAAGGCATTTATAAACCAAATATCAAAGCTCTATCTCGCTCAGGAACCGAGATATTCGATAAAACGTAAATGAACAGCCGTAGAATATATCCGGGGATACAGAAAGTTGAGGAATTTCGAGAAGGCATTTATAAACCAAATATCAAAGCTCTATCTCGCTCAGGAACCGAGATATTCGATAAAACGTAAATTTACACTTTTCTTTTTGATGTTGCAGCCGATCTAAAAGTCGTAGAATGTTTTCGGGGATACAGAAAGTTGAGGAATTTTGAGAAGGCATTTATAAACCAAATATCAAAGCTCTATCTCGCTCAGGAACCGAGATATTCGATAAAACGTAAATGAACAGCCGTAGAATATATCCGGGGATACAGAAAGTTGAGGAATTTCGAGAAGGCATTTATAAACCAAATATCAAAGCTCTATCTCGCTCAGGAACCGAGATATTCGATAAAACGTAAATGAACAGCCGTAGAATATATCCGGGGATACAGAAAGTTGAGGAATTTCGAGAAGGCATTTATAAACCAAATATCAAAGCTCTATCTCGCTCAGGAACCGAGATATTCGATAAAACGTAAATTTACACTTTTCTTTTTGATGTTGCAGCCGATCTAAAAGTCGTAAAATATATCCGGGGATACAGAAAGTTGAGGAATTTCGAGAAGGCATTTATAAACCAAATATCAAAGCTCTATCTCGCTCAGGAACCGAGATATTCGATAAAACGTAAATGAACAGCCGTAGAATATATCCGGGGATACAGAAAGTTGAGGAATTTCGAGAAGGCATTTATAAACCAAATATCAAAGCTCTATCTCGCTCAGGAACCGAGATATTCGATAAAACGTAAATTTACACTTTTCTTTTTGATGTTGCAGCCGATCTAAAAGTCGTAGAATGTTTTCGGGGATACAGAAAGTTGAGGAATTTTGAGAAGGCATTTATAAACCAAATATCAAAGCTCTATCTCGCTCAGGAACCGAGATATTCGATAAAACGTAAATGAACAGCCGTAGAATATATCCGGGGATACAGAAAGTTGAGGAATTTCGAGAAGGCATTTATAAACCAAATATCAAAGCTCTATCTCGCTCAGGAACCGAGATATTCGATAAAACGTAAATTTACACTTTTCTTTTTGATGTTGCAGCCGATCTAAAAGTCGTAGAATATATCCGGGGATACAGAAAGTTGAGGAATTTCGAGAAGGCATTTATAAACCAAATATCAAAGCTCTATCTCGCTCAGGAACCGAGATATTCGATAAAACGTAAATGAACAGCCGTAGAATATATCCGGGGATACAGAAAGTTGAGGAATTTCGAGAAGGCATTTATAAACCAAATATCAAAGCTCTATCTCGCTCAGGAACCGAGATATTCGATAAAACGTAAATGAACAGCCGTAGAATATATCCGGGGATACAGAAAGTTGAGGAATTTCGAGAAGGCATTTATAAACCAAATATCAAAGCTCTATCTCGCTCAGGAACCGAGATATTCGATAAAACGTAAATTTACACTTTTCTTTTTGATGTTGCAGCCGATCTAAAAGTCGTAGAATGTTTTCGGGGATAAATTTACACTTTTCTTTTTGATGTTGCAGCCGATCTAAAAGTCGTAGAATGTTTTCGGGGATACAGAAAGTTGAGGAATTTCGAGAAGGCATTTATAAACCAAATTTCAAAGCTCTTTCTTGCTCAGGAACCGAGATATTCGATAAAAACGTAAATGAACAGCCGTAGAATATATCCGGGGATACAGAAAGTTGAGGAATTTCGAGAAGGCATTTATAAACCAAATATCAAAGCTCTATCTCGCTCAGGAACCGAGATATTCGATAAAACGTAAATTTACACTTTTCTTTTTGATGTTGCAGCCGATCTAAAAGTCGTAGAATGTTTTCGGGGATACAGAAAGTTGAGGAATTTCGAGAAGGCATTTATACACCAAATTTCAAAGCTCTATCTTGCTCAGGAACCGAGATATTCGATAAAACGTAAATGAACAGCCGTAGAATATATCCGGGGATACAGAAAGTTGAGGAATTTCGAGAAGGCATTTATAAACCAAATATCAAAGCTCTATCTCGCTCAGGAACCGAGATATTCGATAAAACGTAAATTTACACTTTTCTTTTTGATGTTGCAGCCGATCTAAAAGTCGTAGAATGTTTTCGGGGATACAGAAAGTTGAGGAATTTCGAGAAGGCATTTATAAACCAAATATCAAAGATCTATCTCGCTCAGGAACCGAGATATTCGATAAAACGTAAATGAACAGCCGTAGAATATATCCGGGGATACAGAAAGTTGAGGAATTTCGAGAAGGCATTTATAAACCAAATATCAAAGCTCTATCTCGCTCAGGAACCGAGATATTCGATAAAACGTAAATGAACAGCCGTAGAATATATCCGGGGATACAGAAAGTTGAGGAATTTCGAGAAGGCATTTATAAACCAAATATCAAAGCTCTATCTCGCTCAGGAACCGAGATATTCGATAAAACGTAAATTTACACTTTTCTTTTTGATGTTGCAGCCGATCTAAAAGTCGTAGAATGTTTTCGGGGATACAGAAAGTTGAGGAATTTTGAGAAGGCATTTATAAACCAAATATCAAAGCTCTATCTCGCTCAGGAACCGAGATATTCGATAAAACGTAAATGAACAGCCGTAGAATATATCCGGGGATACAGAAAGTTGAGGAATTTCGAGAAGGCATTTATAAACCAAATATCAAAGCTCTATCTCGCTCAGGAACCGAGATATTCGATAAAACGTAAATGAACAGCCGTAGAATATATCCGGGGATACAGAAAGTTGAGGAATTTCGAGAAGGCATTTATAAACCAAATATCAAAGCTCTATCTCGCTCAGGAACCGAGATATTCGATAAAACGTAAATTTACACTTTTCTTTTTGATGTTGCAGCCGATCTAAAAGTCGTAAAATATATCCGGGGATACAGAAAGTTGAGGAATTTCGAGAAGGCATTTATAAACCAAATATCAAAGCTCTATCTCGCTCAGGAACCGAGATATTCGATAAAACGTAAATGAACAGCCGTAGAATATATCCGGGGATACAGAAAGTTGAGGAATTTCGAGAAGGCATTTATAAACCAAATATCAAAGCTCTATCTCGCTCAGGAACCGAGATATTCGATAAAACGTAAATTTACACTTTTCTTTTTGATGTTGCAGCCGATCTAAAAGTCGTAGAATGTTTTCGGGGATAAATTTACACTTTTCTTTTTGATGTTGCAGCCGATCTAAAAGTCGTAGAATGTTTTCGGGGATACAGAAAGTTGAGGAATTTCGAGAAGGCATTTATAAACCAAATTTCAAAGCTCTTTCTTGCTCAGGAACCGAGATATTCGATAAAAACGTAAATGAACAGCCGTAGAATATATCCGGGGATACAGAAAGTTGAGGAATTTCGAGAAGGCATTTATAAACCAAATATCAAAGCTCTATCTCGCTCAGGAACCGAGATATTCGATAAAACGTAAATTTACACTTTTCTTTTTGATGTTGCAGCCGATCTAAAAGTCGTAGAATGTTTTCGGGGATACAGAAAGTTGAGGAATTTCGAGAAGGCATTTATACACCAAATTTCAAAGCTCTATCTTGCTCAGGAACCGAGATATTCGATAAAACGTAAATGAACAGCCGTAGAATATATCCGGGGATACAGAAAGTTGAGGAATTTCGAGAAGGCATTTATAAACCAAATATCAAAGCTCTATCTCGCTCAGGAACCGAGATATTCGATAAAACGTAAATTTACACTTTTCTTTTTGATGTTGCAGCCGATCTAAAAGTCGTAGAATGTTTTCGGGGATACAGAAAGTTGAGGAATTTCGAGAAGGCATTTATAAACCAAATATCAAAGATCTATCTCGCTCAGGAACCGAGATATTCGATAAAACGTAAATGAACAGCCGTAGAATATATCCGGGGATACAGAAAGTTGAGGAATTTCGAGAAGGCATTTATAAACCAAATATCAAAGCTCTATCTCGCTCAGGAACCGAGATATTCGATAAAACGTAAATGAACAGCCGTAGAATATATCCGGGGATACAGAAAGTTGAGGAATTTCGAGAAGGCATTTATAAACCAAATATCAAAGCTCTATCTCGCTCAGGAACCGAGATATTCGATAAAACGTAAATTTACACTTTTCTTTTTGATGTTGCAGCCGATCTAAAAGTCGTAGAATGTTTTCGGGGATACAGAAAGTTGAGGAATTTTGAGAAGGCATTTATAAACCAAATATCAAAGCTCTATCTCGCTCAGGAACCGAGATATTCGATAAAACGTAAATGAACAGCCGTAGAATATATCCGGGGATACAGAAAGTTGAGGAATTTCGAGAAGGCATTTATAAACCAAATATCAAAGCTCTATCTCGCTCAGGAACCGAGATATTCGATAAAACGTAAATTTACACTTTTCTTTTTGATGTTGCAGCCGATCTAAAAGTCGAAGAATATATCCGGGGATACAGAAAGTTGAGGAATTTCGAGAAGGCATTTATAAACCAAATATCAAAGCTCTATCTCGCTCAGGAACCGAGATATTCGATAAAACGTAAATGAACAGCCGTAGAATATATCCGGGGATACAGAAAGTTGAGGAATTTCGAGAAGGCATTTATAAACCAAATATCAAAGCTCTATCTCGCTCAGGAACCGAGATATTCGATAAAACGTAAATGAACAGCCGTAGAATATATCCGGGGATACAGAAAAATGAGGAATTTCGAGAAGGCATTTATAAACCAAATATCAAAGCTCTATCTCGCTCAGGAACCGAGATATTCGATAAAACGTAAATTTACACTTTTCTTTTTGATGTTGCAGCCGATCTAAAAGTCGTAAAATATATCCGGGGATACAGAAAGTTGAGGAATTTCGAGAAGGCATTTATAAACCAAATATCAAAGCTCTATCTCGCTCAGGAACCGAGATATTCGATAAAACGTAAATGAACAGCCGTAGAATATATCCGGGGATACAGAAAGTTGAGGAATTTCGAGAAGGCATTTATAAACCAAATATCAAAGCTCTATCTCGCTCAGGAACCGAGATATTCGATAAAACGTAAATTTACACTTTTCTTTTTGATGTTGCAGCCGATCTAAAAGTCGTAGAATATATCCGGGGATACAGAAAGTTGAGGAATTTCGAGAAGGCATTTATAAACCAAATATCAAAGCTCTATCTCGCTCAGGAACCGAGATATTCGATAAAACGTAAATGAACAGCCGTAGAATATATCCGGGGATACAGAAAGTTGAGGAATTTCGAGAAGGCATTTATAAACCAAATATCAAAGCTCTATCTCGCTCAGGAACCGAGATATTCGATAAAACGTAAATGAACAGCCGTAGAATATATCCGGGGCTACAGAAAGTTGAGGAATTTCGAGAAGGCATTTATAAACCAAATATCAAAGCTCTATCTCGCTCAGGAACCGAGATATTCGATAAAACGTAAATTTACACTTTTCTTTTTGATGTTGCAGCCGATCTAAAAGTCGTAGAATGTTTTCGGGGATAAATTTACACTTTTCTTTTTGATGTTGCAGCCGATCTAAAAGTCGTAGAATGTTTTCGGGGATACAGAAAGTTGAGGAATTTCGAGAAGGCATTTATAAACCAAATTTCAAAGCTCTTTCTTGCTCAGGAACCGAGATATTCGATAAAAACGTAAATGAACAGCCGTAGAATATATCCGGGGATACAGAAAGTTGAGGAATTTCGAGAAGGCATTTATAAACCAAATATCAAAGCTCTATCTCGCTCAGGAACCGAGATATTCGATAAAACGTAAATTTACACTTTTCTTTTTGATGTTGCAGCCGATCTAAAAGTCGTAGAATGTTTTCGGGGATACAGAAAGTTGAGGAATTTCGAGAAGGCATTTATAAACCAAATTTCAAAGCTCTATCTTGCTCAGGAACCGAGATATTTGATAAAACGTAAATGAACAGCCGTAGAATATATCCGGGGATACAGAAAGTTGAGGAATTTCGAGAAGGCATTTATAAACCAAATATCAAAGCTTTATCTCGCTCAGGAACCGCGATATTCGATAAAACGTAAATTTACACTTTTCTTTTTGATGTTGCAGCCGATCTAAAAGTCGTAGAATGTTTTCGGGGATACAGAAAGTTGAGGAATTTCGAGAAGGCATTTATAAAGGCATAATATCAAAGCTCTATCTCGCTCAGGAACCGAGATATTCGATAAAACGTAAATGAACAGCCGTAGAATATATCCGGGGATACAGAAAGTTGAGGAATTTCGAGAAGGCATTTATAAACCAAATATCAAAGCTCTATCTTGCTCAGGAACCGAGATATTCGATAAAACGTAAATGAACAGCCGTAGAATATATCCGGGGATACAGAAAGTTGAGGAATTTCGAGAAGGCATTTATAAACCAAATATCAAAGCTCTATCTCGCTCAGGAACCGAGATATTCGATAAAACGTAAATGAACAGCCGTAGAATATATCCGGGGATACAGAAAGTTGAGGAATTTCGAGAAGGCATTTATAAACCAAATATCAAAGCTCTATCTCGCTCAGGAACCGAGATATTCGATAAAAACGTAAATGAACAGCCGTAGAATATATCCGGGGATACAGAAAGTTGAGGAATTTCGAGAAGGCATTTATAAACCAAATATCAAAGCTCTATCTCGCTCAGGAACCGAGATATTCGATAAAACGTAAATTTACACTTTTCTTTTTGATGTTGCAGCCGATCTAAAAGTCGTAGAATGTTTTCGGGGATAAATTTACACTTTTCTTTTTGATGTTGCAGCCGATCTAAAAGTCGTAGAATGTTTTCGGGGATACAGAAAGTTGAGGAATTTCGAGAAGGCATTTATAAACCGAATTTCAAAGCTCTTTCTCGCTCAGGAACCGAGATATTCGATAAAACGTAAATGAACAGCCGTAGAATATATCCGGGGATACAGAAAGTTGAGGAATTTCGAGAAGGCATTTATAAACCAAATATCAAAGCTCTATCTTGCTCAGGAACCGAGATATTCGATAAAACGTAAATGAACAGCCGTAGAATATATCCGGGGATACAGAAAGTTGAGGAATTTCGAGAAGGCATTTATAAACCAAATATCAAAGCTCTATCTCGCTCAGGAACCGAGATATTCGATAAAACGTAAATTTACACTTTTCTTTTTGATGTTGCAGCCGATCTAAAAGTCGTAGAATATATCCGGGGATACAGAAAGTTGAGGAATTTCGAGAAGGCATTTATAAACCAAATATCAAAGCTCTATCTCGCTCAGGAACCGAGATATTCGATAAAACGTAAATGAACAGCCGTAGAATATATCCGGGGATACAGAAAGTTGAGGAATTTCGAGAAGGCATTTATAAACCAAATATCAAAGCTCTATCTCGCTCAGGAACCGAGATATTCGATAAAAACGTAAATGAACAGCCGTAGAATATATCCGGGGATACAGAAAGTTGAGGAATTTCGAGAAGGCATTTATAAACCAAATATCAAAGCTCTATCTCGCTCAGGAACCGAGATATTCGATAAAACGTAAATTTACACTTTTCTTTTTGATGTTGCAGCCGATCTAAAAGTCGTAGAATGTTTTCGGGGATAAATTTACACTTTTCTTTTTGATGTTGCAGCCGATCTAAAAGTCGTAGAATGTTTTCGGGGATACAGAAAGTTGAGGAATTTCGAGAAGGCATTTATAAAGGCATAATATCAAAGCTCTATCTCGCTCAGGAACCGAGATATTCGATAAAAACGTAAATGAACAGCCGTAGAATATATCCGGGGATACAGAAAGTTGAGGAATTTCGAGAAGGCATTTATAAACCAAATATCAAAGCTCTATCTCGCTCAGGAACCGAGATATTCGATAAAACGTAAATGAACAGCCGTAGAATATATCCGGGGATACAGAAAGTTGAGGAATTTCGAGAAGGCATTTATAAACCAAATATCAAAGCTCTATCTCGCTCAGGAACCGAGATATTCGATAAAAACGTAAATGAACAGCCGTAGAATATATCCGGGGATACAGAAAGTTGAGGAATTTCGAGAAGGCATTTATAAACCAAATATCAAAGCTCTATCTCGCTCAGGAACCGAGATATTCGATAAAACGTAAATTTACACTTTTCTTTTTGATGTTGCAGCCGATCTAAAAGTCGTAGAATGTTTTCGGGGATACAGAAAGTTGAGGAATTTCGAGAAGGCATTTATAAACCAAATATCAAAGCTCTAACTCGCTCAGGAACCGCGATATTCGATAAAACGTAAATTTACACTTTTCTTTTTGATGTTGCAGCCGATCTAAAAGTCGTAGAATGTTTTCGGGGATACAGAAAGTTGAGGAATTTCGAGAAGGCATTTATAAAGGCATAATATCAAAGCTCTATCTCGCTCAGGAACCGAGATATTCGATAAAACGTAAATGAACAGCCGTAGAATATATCCGGGGATACAGAAAGTTGAGGAATTTCGAGAAGGCATTTATAAACCAAATATCAAAGCTCTATCTCGCTCAGGAACCGAGATATTCGATAAAACGTAAATGAACAGCCGTAGAATATATCCGGGGATACAGAAAGTTGAGGAATTTCGAGAAGGCATTTATAAACCAAATATCAAAGCTCTATCTCGCTCAGGAACCGAGATATTCGATAAAAACGTAAATGAACAGCCGTAGAATATATCCGGGGATACAGAAAGTTGAGGAATTTCGAGAAGGCATTTATAAACCAAATATCAAAGCTTTATCTCGCTCAGGAACCGCGATATTCGATAAAACGTAAATTTACACTTTTCTTTTTGATGTTGCAGCCGATCTAAAAGTCGTAGAATGTTTTCGGGGATACAGAAAGTTGAGGAATTTCGAGAAGGCATTTATAAACCAAATATCAAAGCTCTATCTCGCTCAGGAACCGAGATATTCGATAAAACGTAAATTTACACTTTTCTTTTTGATGTTGCAGCCGATCTAAAAGTCGTAGAATGTTTTCGGGGATACAGAAAGTTGAGGAATTTCGAGAAGGCATTTATAAACCAAATATCAAAGCTCTATCTCGCTCAGGAACCGAGATATTCGATAAAACGTAAATTTACACTTTTCTTTTTGATGTTGCAGCCGATCTAAAAGTCGTAGAATGTTTTCGGGGATACAGAAAGTTGAGGAATTTCGAGAAGGCATTTATAAACCAAATATCAAAGCTCTAACTCGCTCAGGAACCGCGATATTCGATAAAACGTAAATTTACACTTTTCTTTTTGATGTTGCAGCCGATCTAAAAGTCGTAGAATGTTTTCGGGGATACAGAAAGTTGAGGAATTTCGAGAAGGCATTTATAAAGGCATAATATCAAAGCTCTATCTCGCTCAGGAACCGAGATATTCGATAAAACGTAAATGAACAGCCGTAGAATATATCCGGGGATACAGAAAGTTGAGGAATTTCGAGAAGGCATTTATAAACCAAATATCAAAGCTCTATCTTGCTCAGGAACCGAGATATTCGATAAAACGTAAATGAACAGCCGTAGAATATATCCGGGGATACAGAAAGTTGAGGAATTTTGAGAAGGCATTTATAAACCAAATATCAAAGCTCTATCTCGCTCAGGAACCGAGATATTCGATAAAACGTAAATGAACAGCCGTAGAATATATCCTGGGATACAGAAAGTTGAGGAATTTCGAGAAGGCATTTATAAACCAAATATCAAAGCTCTATCTCGCTCAGGAACCGAGATATTCGATAAAACGTAAATTTACACTTTTCTTTTTGATGTTGCAGCCGATCTAAAAGTCGTAGAATGTTTTCGGGGATACAGAAAGTTGAGGAATTTCGAGAAGGCATTTATAAACCAAATATCAAAGCTCTATCTCGCTCAGGAACCGAGATATTCGATAAAACGTAAATTTACACTTTTCTTTTTGATGTTGCAGCCGATCTAAAAGTCGTAGAATGTTTTCGGGGATACAGAAAGTTGAGGAATTTCGAGAAGGCATTTATAAACCAAATATCAAAGCTCTATCTCGCTCAGGAACCGAGATATTCGATAAAACGTAAATTTACACTTTTCTTTTTGATGTTGCAGCCGATCTAAAAGTCGTAGAATGTTTTCGGGGATACAGAAAGTTGAGGAATTTTGAGAAGGCATTTATAAACCAAATATCAAAGCTCTATCTCGCTCAGGAACCGAGATATTCGATAAAACGTAAATTTACACTTTTCTTTTTGATGTTGCAGCCGATCTAAAAGTCGTAGAATGTTTTCGGGGATACAGAAAGTTGAGGAATTTCGAGAAGGCATTTATAAAGGCATAATATCAAAGCTCTATCTCGCTCAGGAACCGAGATATTCGATAAAACGTAAATTTACACTTTTCTTTTTGATGTTGCAGCCGATCTAAAAGTCGTAGAATGTTTTCGGGGATACAGAAAGTTGAGGAATTTCGAGAAGGCATTTATAAACCAAATATCAAAGCTCTATCTCGCTCAGGAACCGAGATATTCGATAAAACGTAAATTTACACTTTTCTTTTTGATGTTGCAGCCGATCTAAAAGTCGTAGAATGTTTTCGGGGATACAGAAAGTTGAGGAATTTCGAGAAGGCATTTATAAACCAAATATCAAAGCTCTAACTCGCTCAGGAACCGCGATATTCGATAAAACGTAAATTTACACTTTTCTTTTTGATGTTGCAGCCGATCTAAAAGTCGTAGAATGTTTTCGGGGATACAGAAAGTTGAGGAATTTCGAGAAGGCATTTATAAAGGCATAATATCACAGCTCTTTCTCGCTCAGGAACCGAGATATTCGATAAAACGTAAATGAACAGCCGTAGAATATATCCGGGGATACAGAAAGTTGAGGAATTTCGAGAAGGCATTTATAAACCAAATATCAAAGCTCTATCTTGCTCAGGAACCGAGATATTCGATAAAACGTAAATGAACAGCCGTAGAATATATCCGGGGATACAGAAAGTTGAGGAATTTTGAGAAGGCATTTATAAACCAAATATCAAAGCTCTATCTCGCTCAGGAACCGAGATATTCGATAAAACGTAAATTTACACTTTTCTTTTTGATGTTGCAGCCGATCTAAAAGTCGTAGAATATATCCGGGGATACAGAAAGTTGAGGAATTTCGAGAAGGCATTTATAAACCAAATATCAAAGCTCTATCTCGCTCAGGAACCGAGATATTCGATAAAACGTAAATGAACAGCCGTAGAATATATCCGGGGATACAGAAAGTTGAGGAATTTCGAGAAGGCATTTATAAACCAAATATCAAAGCTCTATCTCGCTCAGGAACCGAGATATTCGATAAAACGTAAATGAACAGCCGTAGAATATATCCGGGGATACAGAAAGTTGAGGAATTTCGAGAAGGCATTTATAAACCAAATATCAAAGCTCTATCTCGCTCAGGAACCGAGATATTCGATAAAACGTAAATTTACACTTTTCTTTTTGATGTTGCAGCCGATCTAAAAGTCGTAGAATGTTTTCGGGGATAAATTTACACTTTTCTTTTTGATGTTGCAGCCGATCTAAAAGTCGTAGAATGTTTTCGGGGATACAGAAAGTTGAGGAATTTCGAGAAGGCATTTATAAACCAAATTTCAAAGCTCTTTCTTGCTCAGGAACCGAGATATTCGATAAAAACGTAAATGAACAGCCGTAGAATATATCCGGGGATACAGAAAGTTGAGGAATTTCGAGAAGGCATTTATAAACCAAATATCAAAGCTCTATCTCGCTCAGGAACCGAGATATTCGATAAAACGTAAATTTACACTTTTCTTTTTGATGTTGCAGCCGATCTAAAAGTCGTAGAATGTTTTCGGGGATACAGAAAGTTGAGGAATTTCGAGAAGGCATTTATAAACCAAATTTCAAAGCTCTATCTTGCTCAGGAACCGAGATATTTGATAAAACGTAAATGAACAGCCGTAGAATATATCCGGGGATACAGAAAGTTGAGGAATTTCGAGAAGGCATTTATAAACCAAATATCAAAGCTTTATCTCGCTCAGGAACCGCGATATTCGATAAAACGTAAATTTACACTTTTCTTTTTGATGTTGCAGCCGATCTAAAAGTCGTAGAATGTTTTCGGGGATACAGAAAGTTGAGGAATTTCGAGAAGGCATTTATAAACCAAATATCAAAGCTCTATCTCGCTCAGGAACCGAGATATTCGATAAAACGTAAATTTACACTTTTCTTTTTGATGTTGCAGCCGATCTAAAAGTCGTAGAATGTTTTCGGGGATACAGAAAGTTGAGGAATTTCGAGAAGGCATTTATAAACCAAATATCAAAGCTCTATCTCGCTCAGGAACCGAGATATTCGATAAAACGTAAATTTACACTTTTCTTTTTGATGTTGCAGCCGATCTAAAAGTCGTAGAATGTTTTCGGGGATACAGAAAGTTGAGGAATTTCGAGAAGGCATTTATAAACCAAATATCAAAGCTCTAACTCGCTCAGGAACCGCGATATTCGATAAAACGTAAATTTACACTTTTCTTTTTGATGTTGCAGCCGATCTAAAAGTCGTAGAATGTTTTCGGGGATACAGAAAGTTGAGGAATTTCGAGAAGGCATTTATAAAGGCATAATATCAAAGCTCTATCTCGCTCAGGAACCGAGATATTCGATAAAACGTAAATGAACAGCCGTAGAATATATCCGGGGATACAGAAAGTTGAGGAATTTCGAGAAGGCATTTATAAACCAAATATCAAAGCTCTATCTTGCTCAGGAACCGAGATATTCGATAAAACGTAAATGAACAGCCGTAGAATATATCCGGGGATACAGAAAGTTGAGGAATTTTGAGAAGGCATTTATAAACCAAATATCAAAGCTCTATCTCGCTCAGGAACCGAGATATTCGATAAAACGTAAATGAACAGCCGTAGAATATATCCTGGGATACAGAAAGTTGAGGAATTTCGAGAAGGCATTTATAAACCAAATATCAAAGCTCTATCTCGCTCAGGAACCGAGATATTCGATAAAACGTAAATGAACAGCCGTAGAATATATCCGGGGATACAGAAAGTTGAGGAATTTCGAGAAGGCATTTATAAACCAAATATCAAAGCTCTATCTCGCTCAGGAACCGAGATATTCGATAAAACGTAAATGAACAGCCGTATAATATATCCGGGGATACAGAAAGTTGAGGAATTTCGAGAAGGCATTTATAAACCAAATATCAAAGCTCTATCTCGCTCAGGAACCGAGATATTCGATAAAACGTAAATGAACAGCCGTAGAATATATCCGGGGATACAGAAAGTTGAGGAATTTCGAGAAGGCATTTATAAACCAAATATCAAAGCTCTATCTCGCTCAGGAACCGAGATATTCGATAAAACGTAAATTTACACTTTTCTTTTTGATGTTGCAGCCGATCTAAAAGTCGTAGAATGTTTTCGGGGATACAGAAAGTTGAGGAATTTTGAGAAGGCATTTATAAACCAAATATCAAAGCTCTATCTCGCTCAGGAACCGAGATATTCGATAAAACGTAAATGAACAGCCGTAGAATATATCCGGGGATACAGAAAGTTGAGGAATTTCGAGAAGGCATTTATAAACCAAATATCAAAGCTCTATCTCGCTCAGGAACCGAGATATTCGATAAAACGTAAGTTTACACTTTTCTTTTTGATGTTGCAGCCGATCTAAAAGTCGTAGAATGTTTTCGGGGATACAGAAAGTTGAGGAATTTCGAGAAGGCATTTATACACCAAATTTCAAAGCTCTATCTTGCTCAGGAACCGAGATATTCGATAAAACGTAAATGAACAGCCGTAGAATATATCCGGGGATACAGAAAGTTGAGGAATTTCGAGAAGGCATTTATAAACCAAATATCAAAGCTCTATCTCGCTCAGGAACCGAGATATTCGATAAAACGTAAATTTACACTTTTCTTTTTGATGTTGCAGCCGATCTAAAAGTCGTAGAATGTTTTCGGGGATACAGAAAGTTGAGGAATTTCGAGAAGGCATTTATAAACCAAATATCAAAGCTTTATCTCGCTCAGGAACCGCGATATTCGATAAAACGTAAATTTACACTTTTCTTTTTGATGTTGCAGCCGATCTAAAAGTCGTAGAATGTTTTCGGGGATACAGAAAGTTGAGGAATTTCGAGAAGGCATTTATAAACCAAATATCAAAGCTCTATCTCGCTCAGGAACCGAGATATTCGATAAAACGTAAATTTACACTTTTCTTTTTGATGTTGCAGCCGATCTAAAAGTCGTAGAATGTTTTCGGGGATACAGAAAGTTGAGGAATTTCGAGAAGGCATTTATAAACCAAATATCAAAGCTCTATCTCGCTCAGGAACCGAGATATTCGATAAAACGTAAATTTACACTTTTCTTTTTGATGTTGCAGCCGATCTAAAAGTCGTAGAATGTTTTCGGGGATACAGAAAGTTGAGGAATTTCGAGAAGGCATTTATAAACCAAATATCAAAGCTCTAACTCGCTCAGGAACCGCGATATTCGATAAAACGTAAATTTACACTTTTCTTTTTGATGTTGCAGCCGATCTAAAAGTCGTAGAATGTTTTCGGGGATACAGAAAGTTGAGGAATTTCGAGAAGGCATTTATAAAGGCATAATATCAAAGCTCTATCTTGCTCAGGAACCGAGATATTCGATAAAACGTAAATGAACAGCCGTAGAATATATCCGGGGATACAGAAAGTTGAGGAATTTTGAGAAGGCATTTATAAACCAAATATCAAAGCTCTATCTCGCTCAGGAACCGAGAAATTCGATAAAACGTAAATGAACAGCCGTAGAATATATCCTGGGATACAGAAAGTTGAGGAATTTCGAGAAGGCATTTATAAACCAAATATCAAAGCTCTATCTCGCTCAGGAACCGAGATATTCGATAAAACGTAAATGAACAGCCGTAGAATATATCCGGGGATACAGAAAGTTGAGGAATTTCGAGAAGGCATTTATAAACCAAATATCAAAGCTCTATCTCGCTCAGGAACCGAGATATTCGATAAAACGTAAATGAACAGCCGTATAAAATATCCGGGGATACAGAAAGTTGAGGAATTTCGAGAAGGCATTTATAAACCAAATATCAAAGCTCTATCTCGCTCAGGAACCGAGATATTCGATAAAACGTAAATGAACAGCCGTAGAATATATCCGGGGATACAGAAAGTTGAGGAATTTCGAGAAGGCATTTATAAACCAAATATCAAAGCTCTATCTCGCTCAGGAACCGAGATATTCGATAAAACGTAAATTTACACTTTTCTTTTTGATGTTGCAGCCGATCTAAAAGTCGTAGAATGTTTTCGGGGATACAGAAAGTTGAGGAATTTTGAGAAGGCATTTATAAACCAAATATCAAAGCTCTATCTCGCTCAGGAACCGAGATATTCGATAAAACGTAAATGAACAGCCGTAGAATATATCCGGGGATACAGAAAGTTGAGGAATTTCGAGAAGGCATTTATAAACCAAATATCAAAGCTCTATCTCGCTCAGGAACCGAGATATTCGATAAAACGTAAGTTTACACTTTTCTTTTTGATGTTGCAGCCGATCTAAAAGTCGTAGAATGTTTTCGGGGATACAGAAAGTTGAGGAATTTCGAGAAGGCATTTATACACCAAATTTCAAAGCTCTATCTTGCTCAGGAACCGAGATATTCGATAAAACGTAAATGAACAGCCGTAGAATATATCCGGGGATACAGGAAGTTGAGGAATTTCGAGAAGGCATTTATAAACCAAATATCAAAGCTCTATCTCGCTCAGGAACCGAGATATTCGATAAAACGTAAATTTACACTTTTCTTTTTGATGTTGCAGCCGATCTAAAAGTCGTAGAATGTTTTCGGGGATACAGAAAGTTGAGGAATTTCGAGAAGGCATTTATAAACCAAATATCAAAGCTCTATCTCGCTCAGGAACCGAGATATTCGATAAAACGTAAATTTACACTTTTCTTTTTGATGTTGCAGCCGATCTAAAAGTCGTAGAATGTTTTCGGGGATACAGAAAGTTGAGGAATTTTGAGAAGGCATTTATAAACCAAATATCAAAGCTCTATCTCGCTCAGGAACCGAGATATTCGATAAAACGTAAATGAACAGCTGTAGAATATATCCGGGGATACAGAAAGTTGAGGAATTTCGAGAAGGCATTTATAAACCAAATATCAAAGCTCTATCTCGCTCAGGAACCGAGGTATTCGATAAAACGTAAATTTACACTTTTCTTTTTGATGTTGCAGCCGATCTAAAAGTCGTAGAATGTTTTCGGGGATACAGAAAGTTGAGGAATTTCGAGAAGGCATTTATAAACCAAATATCAAAGCTCTATCTCGCTCAGGAACCGAGATATTCGATAAAACGTAAATTTACACTTTTCTTTTTGATGTTGCAGCCGATCTAAAAGTCGTAGAATGTTTTCGGGGATACAGAAAGTTGAGGAATTTCGAGAAGGCATTTATAAACCAAATATCAAAGCTCTAACTCGCTCAGGAACCGCGATATTCGATAAAACGTAAATTTACACTTTTCTTTTTGATGTTGCAGCCGATCTAAAAGTCGTAGAATGTTTTCGGGGATACAGAAAGTTGAGGAATTTCGAGAAGGCATTTATAAAGGCATAATATCAAAGCTCTATCTCGCTCAGGAACCGAGATATTCGATAAAACGTAAATGAACAGCCGTAGAATATATCCGGGGATACAGAAAGTTGAGGAATTTCGAGAAGGCATTTATAAACCAAATATCAAAGCTCTATCTTGCTCAGGAACCGAGATATTCGATAAAACGTAAATGAACAGCCGTAGAATATATCCGGGGATACAGAAAGTTGAGGAATTTTGAGAAGGCATTTATAAACCAAATATCAAAGCTCTATCTCGCTCAGGAACCGAGATATTCGATAAAACGTAAATGAACAGCCGTAGAATATATCCTGGGATACAGAAAGTTGAGGAATTTCGAGAAGGCATTTATAAACCAAATATCAAAGCTCTATCTCGCTCAGGAACCGAGATATTCGATAAAACGTAAATGAACAGCCGTAGAATATATCCGGGGATACAGAAAGTTGAGGAATTTCGAGAAGGCATTTATAAACCAAATATCAAAGCTCTATCTCGCTCAGGAACCGAGATATTCGATAAAACGTAAATGAACAGCCGTATAATATATCCGGGGATACAGAAAGTTGAGGAATTTCGAGAAGGCATTTATAAACCAAATATCAAAGCTCTATCTCGCTCAGGAACCGAGATATTCGATAAAACGTAAATGAACAGCCGTAGAATATATCCGGGGATACAGAAAGTTGAGGAATTTCGAGAAGGCATTTATAAACCAAATATCAAAGCTCTATCTCGCTCAGGAACCGAGATATTCGATAAAACGTAAATTTACACTTTTCTTTTTGATGTTGCAGCCGATCTAAAAGTCGTAGAATGTTTTCGGGGATACAGAAAGTTGAGGAATTTCGAGAAGGCATTTATAAACCAAATATCAAAGCTCTATCTCGCTCAGGAACCGAGATATTCGATAAAACGTAAATGAACAGCCGTAGAATATATCCGGGGATACAGAAAGTTGAGGAATTTCGAGAAGGCATTTATAAACCAAATATCAAAGCTCTATCTCGCTCAGGAACCGAGATATTCGATAAAACGTAAGTTTACACTTTTCTTTTTGATGTTGCAGCCGATCTAAAAGTCGTAGAATGTTTTCGGGGATACAGAAAGTTGAGGAATTTCGAGAAGGCATTTATACACCAAATTTCAAAGCTCTATCTTGCTCAGGAACCGAGATATTCGATAAAACGTAAATGAACAGCCGTAGAATATATCCGGGGATACAGAAAGTTGAGGAATTTCGAGAAGGCATTTATAAACCAAATATCAAAGCTCTATCTCGCTCAGGAACCGAGGTATTCGATAAAACGTAAATTTACACTTTTCTTTTTGATGTTGCAGCCGATCTAAAAGTCGTAGAATGTTTTCGGGGATACAGAAAGTTGAGGAATTTCGAGAAGGCATTTATAAACCAAATATCAAAGCTCTATCTCGCTCAGGAACCGAGATATTCGATAAAACGTAAATTTACACTTTTCTTTTTGATGTTGCAGCCGATCTAAAAGTCGTAGAATGTTTTCGGGGATACAGAAAGTTGAGGAATTTCGAGAAGGCATTTATAAACCAAATATCAAAGCTCTAACTCGCTCAGGAACCGCGATATTCGATAAAACGTAAATTTACACTTTTCTTTTTGATGTTGCAGCCGATCTAAAAGTCGTAGAATGTTTTCGGGGATACAGAAAGTTGAGGAATTTCGAGAAGGCATTTATAAAGGCATAATATCAAAGCTCTATCTCGCTCAGGAACCGAGATATTCGATAAAACGTAAATGAACAGCCGTAGAATATATCCGGGGATACAGAAAGTTGAGGAATTTCGAGAAGGCATTTATAAACCAAATATCAAAGCTCTATCTTGCTCAGGAACCGAGATATTCGATAAAACGTAAATGAACAGCCGTAGAATATATCCGGGGATACAGAAAGTTGAGGAATTTTGAGAAGGCATTTATAAACCAAATATCAAAGCTCTATCTCGCTCAGGAACCGAGATATTCGATAAAACGTAAATGAACAGCCGTAGAATATATCCTGGGATACAGAAAGTTGAGGAATTTCGAGAAGGCATTTATAAACCAAATATCAAAGCTCTATCTCGCTCAGGAACCGAGATATTCGATAAAACGTAAATGAACAGCCGTAGAATATATCCGGGGATACAGAAAGTTGAGGAATTTCGAGAAGGCATTTATAAACCAAATATCAAAGCTCTATCTCGCTCAGGAACCGAGATATTCGATAAAACGTAAATGAACAGCCGTATAATATATCCGGGGATACAGAAAGTTGAGGAATTTCGAGAAGGCATTTATAAACCAAATATCAAAGCTCTATCTCGCTCAGGAACCGAGATATTCGATAAAACGTAAATGAACAGCCGTAGAATATATCCGGGGATACAGAAAGTTGAGGAATTTCGAGAAGGCATTTATAAACCAAATATCAAAGCTCTATCTCGCTCAGGAACCGAGATATTCGATAAAACGTAAATTTACACTTTTCTTTTTGATGTTGCAGCCGATCTAAAAGTCGTAGAATGTTTTCGGGGATACAGAAAGTTGAGGAATTTTGAGAAGGCATTTATTAACCAAATATCAAAGCTCTATCTCGCTCAGGAACCGAGATATTCGATAAAACGTAAATGAACAGCCGTAGAATATATCCGGGGATACAGAAAGTTGAGGAATTTCGAGAAGGCATTTATAAACCAAATATCAAAGCTCTATCTCGCTCAGGAACCGAGATATTCGATAAAACGTAAGTTTACACTTTTCTTTTTGATGTTGCAGCCGATCTAAAAGTCGTAGAATGTTTTCGGGGATACAGAAAGTTGAGGAATTTCGAGAAGGCATTTATACACCAAATTTCAAAGCTCTATCTTGCTCAGGAACCGAGATATTCGATAAAACGTAAATGAACAGCCGTAGAATATATCCGGGGATACAGAAAGTTGAGGAATTTCGAGAAGGCATTTATAAACCAAATATCAAAGCTCTATCTCGCTCAGGAACCGAGATATTCGATAAAACGTAAATTTACACTTTTCTTTTTGATGTTGCAGCCGATCTAAAAGTCGTAGAATGTTTTCGGGGATACAGAAAGTTGAAGAATTTCGAGAAGGCATTTATAAACCAAATATCAAAGCTCTATCTCGCTCAGGAACCGAGATATTCGATAAAACGTAAATTTACACTTTTCTTTTTGATGTTGCAGCCGATCTAAAAGTCGTAGAATGTTTTCGGGGATACAGAAAGTTGAGGAATTTTGAGAAGGCATTTATAAACCAAATATCAAAGCTCTATCTCGCTCAGGAACCGAGATATTCGATAAAACGTAAATGAACAGCTGTAGAATATATCCGGGGATACAGAAAGTTGAGGAATTTCGAGAAGGCATTTATAAACCAAATATCAAAGCTCTATCTCGCTCAGGAACCGAGATATTCGATAAAACGTAAATTTACACTTTTCTTTTTGATGTTGCAGCCGATCTAAAAGTCGTAGAATGTTTTCGGGGATACAGAAAGTTGAGGAATTTCGAGAAGGCATTTATAAACCAAATATCAAAGCTCTATCTCGCTCAGGAACCGAGATATTCGATAAAACGTAAATTTACACTTTTCTTTTTGATGTTGCAGCCGATCTAAAAGTCGTAGAATGTTTTCGGGGATACAGAAAGTTGAGGAATTTCGAGAAGGCATTTATAAACCAAATATCAAAGCTCTATCTCGCTCAGGAACCGAGATATTCGATAAAACGTAAATTTACACTTTTCTTTTTGATGTTGCAGCCGATCTAAAAGTCGTAGAATGTTTTCGGGGATACAGAAAGTTGAGGAATTTCGAGAAGGCATTTATAAAGGCATAATATCAAAGCTCTATCTCGCTCAGGAACCGAGATATTCGATAAAACGTAAATGAACAGCCGTAGAATATATCCGGGGATACAGAAAGTTGAGGAATTTCGAGAAGGCATTTATAAACCAAATATCAAAGCTCTATCTTGCTCAGGAACCGAGATATTCGATAAAACGTAAATGAACAGCCGTAGAATATATCCGGGGATACAGAAAGTTGAGGAATTTTGAGAAGGCATTTATAAACCAAATATCAAAGCTCTATCTCGCTCAGGAACCGAGATATTCGATAAAACGTAAATGAACAGCCGTAGAATATATCCTGGGATACAGAAAGTTGAGGAATTTCGAGAAGGCATTTATAAACCAAATATCAAAGCTCTATCTCGCTCAGGAACCGAGATATTCGATAAAACGTAAATGAACAGCCGTAGAATATATCCGGGGATACAGAAAGTTGAGGAATTTCGAGAAGGCATTTATAAACCAAATATCAAAGCTCTATCTCGCTCAGGAACCGAGATATTCGATAAAACGTAAATGAACAGCCGTATAATATATCCGGGGATACAGAAAGTTGAGGAATTTCGAGAAGGCATTTATAAACCAAATATCAAAGCTCTATCTCGCTCAGGAACCGAGATATTCGATAAAACGTAAATGAACAGCCGTAGAATATATCCGGGGATACAGAAAGTTGAGGAATTTCGAGAAGGCATTTATAAACCAAATATCAAAGCTCTATCTTGCTCAGGAACCGAGATATTCGATAAAACGTAAATGAACAGCCGTAGAATATATCCGGGGATACAGAAAGTTGAGGAATTTTGAGAAGGCATTTATAAACCAAATATCAAAGCTCTATCTCGCTCAGGAACCGAGATATTCGATAAAACGTAAATGAACAGCCGTAGAATATATCCTGGGATACAGAAAGTTGAGGAATTTCGAGAAGGCATTTATAAACCAAATATCAAAGCTCTATCTCGCTCAGGAACCGAGATATTCGATAAAACGTAAATGAACAGCCGTAGAATATATCCGGGGATACAGAAAGTTGAGGAATTTCGAGAAGGCATTTATAAACCAAATATCAAAGCTCTATCTCGCTCAGGAACCGAGATATTCGATAAAACGTAAATGAACAGCCGTATAATATATCCGGGGATACAGAAAGTTGAGGAATTTCGAGAAGGCATTTATAAACCAAATATCAAAGCTCTATCTCGCTCAGGAACCGAGATATTCGATAAAACGTAAATGAACAGCCGTAGAATATATCCGGGGATACAGAAAGTTGAGGAATTTCGAGAAGGCATTTATAAACCAAATATCAAAGCTCTATCTCGCTCAGGAACCGAGATATTCGATAAAACGTAAATTTACACTTTTCTTTTTGATGTTGCAGCCGATCTAAAAGTCGTAGAATGTTTTCGGGGATACAGAAAGTTGAGGAATTTTGAGAAGGCATTTATTAACCAAATATCAAAGCTCTAACCCGCTCAGGAACCGCGATATTCGATAAAACGTAAATTTACACTTTTCTTTTTGATGTTGCAGCCGATCTAAAAGTCGTAGAATGTTTTCGGGGATACAGAAAGTTGAGGAATTTCGAGAAGGCATTTATAAACCAAATATCAAAGCTCTATCTCGCTCAGGAACCGAGATATTCGATAAAACGTAAATTTACACTTTTCTTTTTGATGTTGCAGCCGATCTAAAAGTCGTAGAATGTTTTCGGGGATACAGAAAGTTGAGGAATTTCGAGAAGGCATTTATAAAGGCATAATATCAAAGCTCTATCTCGCTCAGGAACCGAGATATTCGATAAAACGTAAATGAACAGCCGTAGAATATATCCGGGGATACAGAAAGTTGAGGAATTTCGAGAAGGCATTTATAAACCAAATATCAAAGCTCTATCTTGCTCAGGAACCGAGATATTCGATAAAACGTAAATGAACAGCCGTAGAATATATCCGGGGATACAGAAAGTTGAGGAATTTTGAGAAGGCATTTATAAACCAAATATCAAAGCTCTATCTCGCTCAGGAACCGAGATATTCGATAAAACGTAAATGAACAGCCGTAGAATATATCCTGGGATACAGAAAGTTGAGGAATTTCGAGAAGGCATTTATAAACCAAATATCAAAGCTCTATCTCGCTCAGGAACCGAGATATTCGATAAAACGTAAATGAACAGCCGTAGAATATATCCGGGGATACAGAAAGTTGAGGAATTTCGAGAAGGCATTTATAAACCAAATATCAAAGCTCTATCTCGCTCAGGAACCGAGATATTCGATAAAACGTAAATGAACAGCCGTATAATATATCCGGGGATACAGAAAGTTGAGGAATTTCGAGAAGGCATTTATAAACCAAATATCAAAGCTCTATCTCGCTCAGGAACCGAGATATTCGATAAAACGTAAATGAACAGCCGTAGAATATATCCGGGGATACAGAAAGTTGAGGAATTTCGAGAAGGCATTTATAAACCAAATATCAAAGCTCTATCTCGCTCAGGAACCGAGATATTCGATAAAACGTAAATTTACACTTTTCTTTTTGATGTTGCAGCCGATCTAAAAGTCGTAGAATGTTTTCGGAAATACAGAAAGTTGAGGAATTTTGAGAAGGCATTTATTAACCAAATATCAAAGCTCTAACCCGCTCAGGAACCGCGATATTCGATAAAACGTAAATTTACACTTTTCTTTTTGATGTTGCAGCCGATCTAAAAGTCGTAGAATGTTTTCGGGGATACAGAAAGTTGAGGAATTTCGAGAAGGCATTTATAAAGGCATGATATCAAAGCTCTATCTCGCTCAGGAACCGAGATATTCGATAAAACGTAAATGAACAGCCGTAGAATATATCCGGGGATACAGAAAGTTGAGGAATTTCGAGAAGGCATTTATAAACCAAATATCAAAGCTCTATCTTGCTCAGGAACCGAGATATTCGATAAAACGTAAATGAACAGCCGTAGAATATATCCGGGGATACAGAAAGTTGAGGAATTTTGAGAAGGCATTTATAAACCAAATATCAAAGCTCTATCTCGCTCAGGAACCGAGATATTCGATAAAACGTAAATGAACAGCCGTAGAATATATCCTGGGATACAGAAAGTTGAGGAATTTCGAGAAGGCATTTATAAACCAAATATCAAAGCTCTATCTCGCTCAGGAACCGAGATATTCGATAAAACGTAAATGAACAGCCGTAGAATATATCCGGGGATACAGAAAGTTGAGGAATTTCGAGAAGGCATTTATAAACCAAATATCAAAGCTCTATCTCGCTCAGGAACCGAGATATTCGATAAAACGTAAATGAACAGCCGTATAATATATCCGGGGATACAGAAAGTTGAGGAATTTCGAGAAGGCATTTATAAACCAAATATCAAAGCTCTATCTCGCTCAGGAACCGAGATATTCGATAAAACGTAAATGAACAGCCGTAGAATATATCCGGGGATACAGAAAGTTGAGGAATTTCGAGAAGGCATTTATTAACCAAATATCAAAGCTCTATCTCGCTCAGGAACCGAGATATTCGATAAAACGTAAATTTACACTTTTCTTTTTGATGTTGCAGCCGATCTAAAAGTCGTAGAATGTTTTCGGGGATACAGAAAGTTGAGGAATTTTGAGAAGGCATTTATAAACCAAATATCAAAGCTCTATCTCGCTCAGGAACCGAGATATTCGATAAAACGTAAATGAACAGCCGTAGAATATATCCGGGGATACAGAAAGTTGAGGAATTTCGAGAAGGCATTTATAAACCAAATATCAAAGCTCTATCTCGCTCAGGAACCGAGATATTCGATAAAACGTAAGTTTACACTTTTCTTTTTGATGTTGCAGCCGATCTAAAAGTCGTAGAATGTTTTCGGGGATACAGAAAGTTGAGGAATTTCGAGAAGGCATTTATACACCAAATTTCAAAGCTCTATCTTGCTCAGGAACCGAGATATTCGATAAAACGTAAATGAACAGCCGTAGAATATATCCGGGGATACAGAAAGTTGAGGAATTTCGAGAAGGCATTTATAAACCAAATATCAAAGCTCTATCTCGCTCAGGAACCGAGATATTCGATAAAACGTAAATTTACACTTTTCTTTTTGATGTTGCAGCCGATCTAAAAGTCGTAGAATGTTTTCGGGGATACAGAAAGTTGAGGAATTTCGAGAAGGCATTTATAAACCAAATATCAAAGCTCTATCTCGCTCAGGAACCGAGATATTCGATAAAACGTAAATTTACACTTTTCTTTTTGATGTTGCAGCCGATCTAAAAGTCGTAGAATGTTTTCGGGGATACAGAAAGTTGAGGAATTTTGAGAAGGCATTTATAAACCAAATATCAAAGCTCTATCTCGCTCAGGAACCGAGATATTCGATAAAACGTAAATGAACAGCTGTAGAATATATCCGGGGATACAGAAAGTTGAGGAATTTCGAGAAGGCATTTATAAACCAAATATCAAAGCTCTATCTCGCTCAGGAACCGAGATATTCGATAAAACGTAAATTTACACTTTTCTTTTTGATGTTGCAGCCGATCTAAAAGTCGTAGAATGTTTTCGGGGATACAGAAAGTTGAGGAATTTCGAGAAGGCATTTATACACCAAATTTCAAAGCTCTATCTTGCTCAGGAACCGAGATATTCGATAAAACGTAAATGAACAGCCGTAGAATATATCCGGGGATACAGAAAGTTGAGGAATTTCGAGAAGGCATTTATAAACCAAATATCAAAGCTCTATCTCGCTCAGGAACCGAGATATTCGATAAAACGTAAATTTACACTTTTCTTTTTGATGTTGCAGCCGATCTAAAAGTCGTAGAATGTTTTCGGGGATACAGAAAGTTGAGGAATTTCGAGAAGGCATTTATAAACCAAATATCAAAGATCTATCTCGCTCAGGAACCGAGATATTCGATAAAACGTAAATGAACAGCCGTAGAATATATCCGGGGATACAGAAAGTTGAGGAATTTCGAGAAGGCATTTATAAACCAAATATCAAAGCTCTATCTCGCTCAGGAACCGAGATATTCGATAAAACGTAAATTTACACTTTTCTTTTTGATGTTGCAGCCGATCTAAAAGTCGTAGAATGTTTTCGGGGATACAGAAAGTTGAGGAATTTCGAGAAGGCATTTATAAACCAAATATCAAAGCTCTATCTCGCTCAGGAACCGAGATATTCGATAAAACGTAAATGAACAGCCGTAGAATATATCCGGGGATACAGAAAGTTGAGGAATTTCGAGAAGGCATTTATAAACCAAATATCAAAGCTCTATCTCGCTCAGGAACCGAGATATTCGATAAAACGTAAATTTACACTTTTCTTTTTGATGTTGCAGCCGATCTAAAAGTCGTAGAATGTTTTCGGGGATACAGAAAGTTGAGGAATTTTGAGAAGGCATTTATAAACCAAATATCAAAGCTCTATCTCGCTCAGGAACCGAGATATTCGATAAAACGTAAATGAACAGCCGTAGAATATATCCGGGGATACAGAAAGTTGAGGAATTTCGAGAAGGCATTTATAAACCAAATATCAAAGCTCTATCTCGCTCAGGAACCGAGATATTCGATAAAACGTAAATTTACACTTTTCTTTTTGATGTTGCAGCCGATCTAAAAGTCGTAGAATGTTTTCGGGGATACAGAAAGTTGAAGAATTTCGAGAAGGCATTTATAAACCAAATATCAAAGCTCTATCTCGCTCAGGAACCGAGATATTCGATAAAACGTAAATTTACACTTTTCTTTTTGATGTTGCAGCCGATCTAAAAGTCGTAGAATGTTTTCGGGGATACAGAAAGTTGAGGAATTTTGAGAAGGCATTTATAAACCAAATATCAAAGCTCTATCTCGCTCAGGAACCGAGATATTCGATAAAACGTAAATGAACAGCTGTAGAATATATCCGGGGATACAGAAAGTTGAGGAATTTCGAGAAGGCATTTATAAACCAAATATCAAAGCTCTATCTCGCTCAGGAACCGAGATATTCGATAAAACGTAAATTTACACTTTTCTTTTTGATGTTGCAGCCGATCTAAAAGTCGTAGAATGTTTTCGGGGATACAGAAAGTTGAGGAATTTCGAGAAGGCATTTATAAACCAAATATCAAAGCTCTATCTCGCTCAGGAACCGAGATATTCGATAAAACGTAAATTTACACTTTTCTTTTTGATGTTGCAGCCGATCTAAAAGTCGTAGAATGTTTTCGGGGATACAGAAAGTTGAGGAATTTCGAGAAGGCATTTATAAACCAAATATCAAAGCTCTATCTCGCTCAGGAACCGAGATATTCGATAAAACGTAAATTTACACTTTTCTTTTTGATGTTGCAGCCGATCTAAAAGTCGTAGAATGTTTTCGGGGATACAGAAAGTTGAGGAATTTCGAGAAGGCATTTATAAAGGCATAATATCAAAGCTCTATCTCGCTCAGGAACCGAGATATTCGATAAAACGTAAATGAACAGCCGTAGAATATATCCGGGGATACAGAAAGTTGAGGAATTTCGAGAAGGCATTTATAAACCAAATATCAAAGCTCTATCTTGCTCAGGAACCGAGATATTCGATAAAACGTAAATGAACAGCCGTAGAATATATCCGGGGATACAGAAAGTTGAGGAATTTTGAGAAGGCATTTATAAACCAAATATCAAAGCTCTATCTCGCTCAGGAACCGAGATATTCGATAAAACGTAAATGAACAGCCGTAGAATATATCCTGGGATACAGAAAGTTGAGGAATTTCGAGAAGGCATTTATAAACCAAATATCAAAGCTCTATCTCGCTCAGGAACCGAGATATTCGATAAAACGTAAATGAACAGCCGTAGAATATATCCGGGGATACAGAAAGTTGAGGAATTTCGAGAAGGCATTTATAAACCAAATATCAAAGCTCTATCTCGCTCAGGAACCGAGATATTCGATAAAACGTAAATGAACAGCCGTATAATATATCCGGGGATACAGAAAGTTGAGGAATTTCGAGAAGGCATTTATAAACCAAATATCAAAGCTCTATCTCGCTCAGGAACCGAGATATTCGATAAAACGTAAATGAACAGCCGTAGAATATATCCGGGGATACAGAAAGTTGAGGAATTTCGAGAAGGCATTTATAAACCAAATATCAAAGCTCTATCTCGCTCAGGAACCGAGATATTCGATAAAACGTAAATTTACACTTTTCTTTTTGATGTTGCAGCCGATCTAAAAGTCGTAGAATGTTTTCGGGGATACAGAAAGTTGAGGAATTTCGAGAAGGCATTTAAAAACCAAATATCAAAGCTCTAACCCGCTCAGGAACCGCGATATTCGATAAAACGTAAATTTACACTTTTCTTTTTGATGTTGCAGCCGATCTAAAAGTCGTAGAATGTTTTCGGGGATACAGAAAGTTGAGGAATTTCGAGAAGGCATTTATAAAGGCATAATATCAAAGCTCTATCTCGCTCAGGAACCGAGATATTCGATAAAACGTAAATGAACAGCCGTAGAATATATCCGGGGATACAGAAAGTTGAGGAATTTCGAGAAGGCATTTATAAACCAAATATCAAAGCTCTATCTTGCTCAGGAACCGAGATATTCGATAAAACGTAAATGAACAGCCGTAGAATATATCCGGGGATACAGAAAGTTGAGGAATTTTGAGAAGGCATTTATAAACCAAATATCAAAGCTCTATCTCGCTCAGGAACCGAGATATTCGATAAAACGTAAATGAACAGCCGTAGAATATATCCTGGGATACAGAAAGTTGAGGAATTTCGAGAAGGCATTTATAAACCAAATATCAAAGCTCTATCTCGCTCAGGAACCGAGATATTCGATAAAACGTAAATGAACAGCCGTAGAATATATCCGGGGATACAGAAAGTTGAGGAATTTCGAGAAGGCATTTATAAACCAAATATCAAAGCTCTATCTCGCTCAGGAACCGAGATATTCGATAAAACGTAAATGAACAGCCGTATAATATATCCGGGGATACAGAAAGTTGAGGAATTTCGAGAAGGCATTTATAAACCAAATATCAAAGCTCTATCTCGCTCAGGAACCGAGATATTCGATAAAACGTAAATGAACAGCCGTAGAATATATCCGGGGATACAGAAAGTTGAGGAATTTTGAGAAGGCATTTATAAACCAAATATCAAAGCTCTATCTCGCTCAGGAACCGAGATATTCGATAAAACGTAAATTTACACTTTTCTTTTTGATGTTGCAGCCGATCTAAAAGTCGTAGAATGTTTTCGGGGATACAGAAAGTTGAGGAATTTTGAGAAGGCATTTATAGACCAAATATCAAAGCTCTATCTCGCTCAGGAACCGAGATATTCGATAAAACGTAAATGAACAGCCGTAGAATATATCCGGGGATACAGAAAGTTGAGGAATTTCGAGAAGGCATTTATAAACCAAATATCAAAGCTCTATCTCGCTCAGGAACCGAGATATTCGATAAAACGTAAGTTTACACTTTTCTTTTTGATGTTGCAGCCGATCTAAAAGTCGTAGAATGTTTTCGGGGATACAGAAAGTTGAGGAATTTCGAGAAGGCATTTATACACCAAATTTCAAAGCTCTATCTTGCTCAGGAACCGAGATATTCGATAAAACGTAAATGAACAGCCGTAGAATATATCCGGGGATACAGAAAGTTGAGGAATTTCGAGAAGGCATTTATAAACCAAATATCAAAGCTCTATCTCGCTCAGGAACCGAGATATTCGATAAAACGTAAATTTACACTTTTCTTTTTGATGTTGCAGCCGATCTAAAAGTCGTAGAATGTTTTCGGGGATACAGAAAGTTGAGGAATTTCGAGAAGGCATTTATAAACCAAATATCAAAGCTCTATCTCGCTCAGGAACCGAGATATTCGATAAAACGTAAATTTACACTTTTCTTTTTGATGTTGCAGCCGATCTAAAAGTCGTAGAATGTTTTCGGGGATACAGAAAGTTGAGGAATTTTGAGAAGGCATTTATAAACCAAATATCAAAGCTCTATCTCGCTCAGGAACCGAGATATTCGATAAAACGTAAATGAACAGCTGTAGAATATATCCGGGGATACAGAAAGTTGAGGAATTTCGAGAAGGCATTTATAAACCAAATATCAAAGCTCTATCTCGCTCAGGAACCGAGATATTCGATAAAACGTAAATTTACACTTTTCTTTTTGATGTTGCAGCCGATCTAAAAGTCGTAGAATGTTTTCGGGGATACAGAAAGTTGAGGAATTTCGAGAAGGCATTTATACACCAAATTTCAAAGCTCTATCTTGCTCAGGAACCGAGATATTCGATAAAACGTAAATGAACAGCCGTAGAATATATCCGGGGATACAGAAAGTTGAGGAATTTCGAGAAGGCATTTATAAACCAAATATCAAAGCTCTATCTCGCTCAGGAACCGAGATATTCGATAAAACGTAAATTTACACTTTTCTTTTTGATGTTGCAGCCGATCTAAAAGTCGTAGAATGTTTTCGGGGATACAGAAAGTTGAGGAATTTCGAGGAGGCATTTATAAACCAAATATCAAAGATCTATCTCGCTCAGGAACCGAGATATTCGATAAAACGTAAATGAACAGCCGTAGAATATATCCGGGGATACAGAAAGTTGAGGAATTTCGAGAAGGCATTTATAAACCAAATATCAAAGCTCTATCTCGCTCAGGAACCGAGATATTCGATAAAACGTAAATTTACACTTTTCTTTTTGATGTTGCAGCCGATCTAAAAGTCGTAGAATGTTTTCGGGGATACAGAAAGTTGAGGAATTTCGAGAAGGCATTTATAAACCAAATATCAAAGCTCTATCTCGCTCAGGAACCGAGATATTCGATAAAACGTAAATGAACAGCCGTAGAATATATCCGGGGATACAGAAAGTTGAGGAATTTCGAGAAGGCATTTATAAACCAAATATCAAAGCTCTATCTCGCTCAGGAACCGAGATATTCGATAAAACGTAAATTTACACTTTTCTTTTTGATGTTGCAGCCGATCTAAAAGTCGTAGAATGTTTTCGGGGATACAGAAAGTTGAGGAATTTCGAGAAGGCATTTATACATCAAATTTCAAAGCTCTATCTTGCTCAGGAACCGAGATATTCGATAAAACGTAAATGAACAGCCGTAGAATATATCCGGGGATACAGAAAGTTGAGGAATTTCGAGAAGGCATTTATACACCAAATTTCAAAGCTCTATCTTGCTCAGGAACCGAGATATTCGATAAAACGTAAATGAACAGCCGTAGAATATATCCGGGGATACAGAAAGTTGAGGAATTTCGAGAAGGCATTTATAAACCAAATATCAAAGCTCTATCTCGCTCAGGAACCGAGATATTCGATAAAACGTAAATTTACACTTTTCTTTTTGATGTTGCAGCCGATCTAAAAGTCGTAGAATGTTTTCGGGGATACAGAAAGTTGAGGAATTTCGAGAAGGCATTTATAAACCAAATATCAAAGATCTATCTTGCTCAGGAACCGAGATATTCGATAAAACGTAAATGAACAGCCGTAGAATATATCCGGGGATACAGAAAGTTGAGGAATTTCGAGAAGGCATTTATACACCAAATTTCAAAGCTCTATCTTGCTCAGGAACCGAGATATTCGATAAAACGTAAATGAACAGCCGTAGAATATATCCGGGGATACAGAAAGTTGAGGAATTTCGAGAAGGCATTTATAAACCAAATATCAAAGCTCTATCTCGCTCAGGAACCGAGATATTCGATAAAACGTAAATTTACACTTTTCTTTTTGATGTTGCAGCCGATCTAAAAGTCGTAGAATGTTTTCGGGGATACAGAAAGTTGAGGAATTTCGAGAAGGCATTTATAAACCAAATATCAAAGATCTATCTCGCTCAGGAACCGAGATATTCGATAAAACGTAAATGAACAGCCGTAGAATATATCCGGGGATACAGAAAGTTGAGGAATTTCGAGAAGGCATTTATAAACCAAATATCAAAGCTCTATCTCGCTCAGGAACCGAGATATTCGATAAAACGTAAATTTACACTTTTCTTTTTGATGTTGCAGCCGATCTAAAAGTCGTAGAATGTTTTCGGGGATACAGAAAGTTGAGGAATTTCGAGAAGGCATTTATAAACCAAATATCAAAGATCTATCTCGCTCAGGAACCGAGATATTCGATAAAACGTAAATTTACACTTTTCTTTTTGATGTTGCAGCCGATCTAAAAGTCGTAGAATGTTTTCGGGGGTACAGAAAGTTGAGGAATTTTGAGAAGGCATTTATTAACCAAATATCAAAGCTCTATCTCGCTCAGGAACCGAGATATTCGATAAAACGTAAATGAACAGCCGTAGAATATATCCGGGGATACAGAAAGTTGAGGAATTTCGAGAAGGCATTTATAAACCAAATATCAAAGCTCTATCTCGCTCAGGAACCGAGATATTCGATAAAACGTAAATTTACACTTTTCTTTTTGATGTTGCAGCCGATCTAAAAGTCGTAGAATGTTTTCGGGGATACAGAAAGTTGAGGAATTTCGAGAAGGCATTTATAAACCAAATATCAAAGCTCTATCTCGCTCAGGAACCGAGATATTCGATAAAACGTAAATTTACACTTTTCTTTTTGATGTTGCACCCGATCTAAAAGTCGTAGAATGTTTTCGGGGATACAGAAAGTTGAGGAATTTTGAGAAGGCATTTATAAACCAAATATCAAAGCTCTATCTCGCTCAGGAACCGAGATATTCGATAAAACGTAAATTTACACTTTTCTTTTTGATGTTGCAGCCGATCTAAAAGTCGTAGAATGTTTTCGGGGATACAGAAAGTTGAGGAATTTCGAGAAGGCATTTATAAACCAAATATCAAAGATCTATCTCGCTCAGGAACCGAGATATTCGATAAAACGTAAATTTACACTTTTCTTTTTGATGTTGCAGCCGATCTAAAAGTCGTAGAATGTTTTCGGGGATACAGAAAGTTGAGGAATTTCGAGAAGGCATTTATACACCAAATTTCAAAGCTCTATCTTGCTCAGGAACCGAGATATTCGATAAAACGTAAATGAACAGCCGTAGAATATATCCGGGGATACAGAAAGTTGAGGAATTTCGAGAAGGCATTTATAAACCAAATATCAAAGCTCTATCTCGCTCAGGAACCGAGATATTCGATAAAACGTAAATTTACACTTTTCTTTTTGATGTTGCAGCCGATCTAAAAGTCGTAGAATGTTTTCGGGGATACAGAAAGTTGAGGAATTTCGAGAAGGCATTTATACACCAAATTTTAAAGCTCTATCTTGCTCAGGAACCGAGATATTCGATAAAACGTAAATGAACAGCCGTAGAATATATCCGAGGATACAGAAAGTTGAGGAATTTCGAGAAGGCATTTATAAACCAAATATCAAAGCTCTATCTCGCTCAGGAACCGAGATATTCGATAAAACGTAAATTTACACTTTTCTTTTTGATGTTGCAGCCGATCTAAAAGTCGTAGAATGTTTTCGGGGATACAGAAAGTTGAGGAATTTCGAGAAGGCATTTATACACCAAATTTCAAAGCTCTATCTTGCTCAGGAACCGAGATATTCGATAAAACGTAAATGAACAGCCGTAGAATATATCCGGGGATACAGAAAGTTGAGGAATTTCGAGAAGGCATTTATAAACCAAATATCAAAGCTCTATCTCGCTCAGGAACCGAGATATTCGATAAAACGTAAATTTACACTTTTCTTTTTGATGTTGCAGCCGATCTAAAAGTCGTAGAATGTTTTCGGGGATACAGAAAGTTGAGGAATTTCGAGAAGGCATTTATAAACCAAATATCAAAGATCTATCTCGCTCAGGAACCGAGATATTCGATAAAACGTAAATTTACACTTTTCTTTTTGATGTTGCAGCCGATCTAAAAGTCGTAGAATGTTTTCGGGGGTACAGAAAGTTGAGGAATTTTGAGAAGGCATTTATAAACCAAATATCAAAGCTCTATCTCGCTCAGGAACCGAGATATTCGATAAAACGTAAATGAACAGCCGTAGAATATATCCGGGGATACAGAAAGTTGAGGAATTTCGAGAAGGCATTTATAAACCAAATATCAAAGCTCTATCTCGCTCAGGAACCGAGATATTCGATAAAACGTAAATTTACACTTTTCTTTTTGATGTTGCAGCCGATCTAAAAGTCGTAGAATGTTTTCGGGGATACAGAAAGTTGAGGAATTTCGAGAAGGCATTTATACACCAAATTTCAAAGCTCTATCTTGCTCAGGAACCGAGATATTCGATAAAACGTAAATGAACAGCCGTAGAATATATCCGGGGATACAGAAAGTTGAGGAATTTCGAGAAGGCATTTATAAACCAAATATCAAAGCTCTATCTCGCTCAGGAACCGAGATATTCGATAAAACGTAAATTTACACTTTTCTTTTTGATGTTGCAGCCGATCTAAAAGTCGTAGAATGTTTTCGGGGATACAGAAAGTTGAGGAATTTCGAGAAGGCATTTATAAACCAAATATCAAAGATCTATCTCGCTCAGGAACCGAGATATTCGATAAAACGTAAATTTACACTTTTCTTTTTGATGTTGCAGCCGATCTAAAAGTCGTAGAATGTTTTCGGGGATACAGAAAGTTGAGGAATTTCGAGAAGGCATTTATACACCAAATTTCAAAGCTCTATCTTGCTCAGGAACCGAGATATTCGATAAAACGTAAATGAACAGCCGTAGAATATATCCGGGGATACAGAAAGTTGAGGAATTTCGAGAAGGCATTTATAAACCAAATATCAAAGCTCTATCTCGCTCAGGAACCGAGATATTCGATAAAACGTAAATTTACACTTTTCTTTTTGATGTTGCAGCCGATCTAAAAGTCGTAGAATGTTTTCGGGGATACAGAAAGTTGAGGAATTTCGAGAAGGCATTTATACACCAAATTTCAAAGCTCTATCTTGCTCAGGAACCGAGATATTCGATAAAACGTAAATGAACAGCCGTAGAATATATCCGGGGATACAGAAAGTTGAGGAATTTCGAGAAGGCATTTATAAACCAAATATCAAAGCTCTATCTCGCTCAGGAACCGAGATATTCGATAAAACGTAAATTTACACTTTTCTTTTTGATGTTGCAGCCGATCTTAAAGTCGTAGAATGTTTTCGGGGATACAGAAAGTTGAGGAATTTCGAGAAGGCATTTATAAACCAAATATCAAAGATCTATCTCGCTCAGGAACCGAGATATTCGATAAAACGTAAATTTACACTTTTCTTTTTGATGTTGCAGCCGATCTAAAAGTCGTAGAATGTTTTCGGGGGTACAGAAAGTTGAGGAATTTTGAGAAGGCATTTATAAACCAAATATCAAAGCTCTATCTCGCTCAGGAACCGAGATATTCGATAAAACGTAAATGAACAGCCGTAGAATATATCCGGGGATACAGAAAGTTGAGGAATTTCGAGAAGGCATTTATAAACCAAATATCAAAGCTCTATCTCGCTCAGGAACCGAGATATTCGATAAAACGTAAATTTACACTTTTCTTTTTGATGTTGCAGCCGATCTAAAAGTCGTAGAATGTTTTCGGGGATACAGAAAGTTGAGGAATTTCGAGAAGGCATTTATACACCAAATTTCAAAGCTCTATCTTGCTCAGGAACCGAGATATTCGATAAAACGTAAATGAACAGCCGTAGAATATATCCGGGGATACAGAAAGTTGAGGAATTTCGAGAAGGCATTTATAAACCAAATATCAAAGCTCTATCTCGCTCAGGAACCGAGATATTCGATAAAACGTAAATTTACACTTTTCTTTTTGATGTTGCAGCCGATCTAAAAGTCGTAGAATGTTTTCGGGGATACAGAAAGTTGAGGAATTTCGAGAAGGCATTTATAAACCAAATATCAAAGATCTATCTCGCTCAGGAACCGAGATATTCGATAAAACGTAAATTTACACTTTTCTTTTTGATGTTGCAGCCGATCTAAAAGTCGTAGAATGTTTTCGGGGATACAGAAAGTTGAGGAATTTCGAGAAGGCATTTATACACCAAATTTCAAAGCTCTATCTTGCTCAGGAACCGAGATATTCGATAAAACGTAAATGAACAGCCGTAGAATATATCCGGGGATACAGAAAGTTGAGGAATTTCGAGAAGGCATTTATAAACCAAATATCAAAGCTCTATCTCGCTCAGGAACCGAGATATTCGATAAAACGTAAATTTACACTTTTCTTTTTGATGTTGCAGCCGATCTAAAAGTCGTAGAATGTTTTCGGGGATACAGAAAGTTGAGGAATTTCGAGAAGGCATTTATACACCAAATTTCAAAGTTCTATCTTGCTCAGGAACCGAGATATTCGATAAAACGTAAATGAACAGCCGTAGAATATATCCGGGGATACAGAAAGTTGAGGAATTTCGAGAAGGCATTTATAAACCAAATATCAAAGCTCTATCTCGCTCAGGAACCGAGATATTCGATAAAACGTAAATTTACACTTTTCTTTTTGATGTTGCAGCCGATCTAAAAGTCGTAGAATGTTTTCGGGGATACAGAAAGTTGAGGAATTTCGAGAAGGCATTTATAAACCAAATATCAAAGATCTATCTCGCTCAGGAACCGAGATATTCGATAAAACGTAAATTTACACTTTTCTTTTTGATGTTGCAGCCGATCTAAAAGTCGTAGAATGTTTTCGGGGATACAGAAAGTTGAGGAATTTCGAGAAGGCATTTATACACCAAATTTCAAAGCTCTATCTTGCTCAGGAACCGAGATATTCGATAAAACGTAAATGAACAGCCGTAGAATATATCCGGGGATACAGAAAGTTGAGGAATTTCGAGAAGGCATTTATAAACCAAATATCAAAGCTCTATCTCGCTCAGGAACCGAGATATTCGATAAAACGTAAATTTACACTTTTCTTTTTGATGTTGCAGCCGATCTAAAAGTCGTAGAATGTTTTCGGGGATACAGAAAGTTGAGGAATTTCGAGAAGGCATTTATACACCAAATTTCAAAGCTCTATCTTGCTCAGGAACCGAGATATTCGATAAAACGTAAATGAACAGCCGTAGAATATATCCGGGGATACAGAAAGTTGAGGAATTTCGAGAAGGCATTTATAAACCAAATATCAAAGCTCTATCTCGCTCAGGAACCGAGATATTCGATAAAACGTAAATTTACACTTTTCTTTTTGATGTTGCAGCCGATCTAAAAGTCGTAGAATGTTTTCGGGGATACAGAAAGTTGAGGAATTTCGAGAAGGCATTTATAAACCAAATATCAAAGCTCTATCTCGCTCAGGAACCGAGATATTCGATAAAACGTAAATTTACACTTTTCTTTTTGATGTTGCAGCCGATCTAAAAGTCGTAGAATGTTTTCGGGGATACAGAAAGTTGAGGAATTTTGAGAAGGCATTTATAAACCAAATATCAAAGCTCTATCTCGCTCAGGAACCGAGATATTCGATAAAACGTAAATGAACAGCTGTAGAATATATCCGGGGATACAGAAAGTTGAGGAATTTCGAGAAGGCATTTATAAACCAAATATCAAAGCTCTATCTCGCTCAGGAACCGAGATATTCGATAAAACGTAAATTTACACTTTTCTTTTTGATGTTGCAGCCGATCTAAAAGTCGTAGAATGTTTTCGGGGATACAGAAAGTTGAGGAATTTCGAGAAGGCATTTATAAACCAAATATCAAAGATCTATCTCGCTCAGGAACCGAGATATTCGATAAAACGTAAATTTACACTTTTCTTTTTGATGTTGCAGCCGATCTAAAAGTCGTAGAATGTTTTCGGGGGTACAGAAAGTTGAGGAATTTTGAGAAGGCATTTATAAACCAAATATCAAAGCTCTATCTCGCTCAGGAACCGAGATATTCGATAAAACGTAAATGAACAGCCGTAGAATATATCCGGGGATACAGAAAGTTGAGGAATTTCGAGAAGGCATTTATAAACCAAATATCAAAGCTCTATCTCGCTCAGGAACCGAGATATTCGATAAAACGTAAATTTACACTTTTCTTTTTGATGTTGCAGCCGATCTAAAAGTCGTAGAATATATCCGGGGATACAGAAAGTTGAGGAATTTCGAGAAGGCATTTATAAACCAAATATCAAAGCTCTATCTCGCTCAGGAACCGAGATATTCGATAAAACGTAAATGAACAGCCGTAGAATATATCCGGGGATACAGAAAGTTGAGGAATTTCGAGAAGGCATTTATAAACCAAATATCAAAGCTCTATCTCGCTCAGGAACCGAGATATTCGATAAAACGTAAATTTACACTTTTCTTTTTGATGTTGCAGCCGATCTAAAAGTCGTAGAATGTTTTCGGGGATACAGAAAGTTGAGGAATTTTGAGAAGGCATTTATAAACCAAATATCAAAGCTCTATCTCGCTCAGGAACCGAGATATTCGATAAAACGTAAATGAACAGCCGTAGAATATATCCGGGGATACAGAAAGTTGAGGAATTTCGAGAAGGCATTTATAAACCAAATATCAAAGCTCTATCTCGCTCAGGAACCGAGATATTCGATAAAACGTAAATGAACAGCCGTAGAATATATCCGGGGATACAGAAAGTTGAGGAATTTCGAGAAGGCATTTATAAACCAAATATCAAAGCTCTATCTCGCTCAGGAACCGAGATATTCGATAAAACGTAAATGAACAGCCGTAGAATATATCCGGGGATACAAAAAGTTGAGGAATTTCGAGAAGGCATTTATAAACCAAATATCAAAGCTCTATCTCGCTCAGGAACCGAGATATTCGATAAAACGTAAATGAACAGCCGTAGAATATATCCGGGGATACAGAAAGTTGAGGAATTTCGAGAAGGCATTTATAAACCAAATATCAAAGCTCTATCTCGCTCAGGAACCGAGATATTCGATAAAACGTAAATTAACACTTTTCTTTTTGATGTTGCAGCCGATCTAAAAGTCGTAGAATGTTTTCGGGGATACAGAAAGTTGAGGAATTTTGAGAAGGCATTTATAAACCAAATATCAAAGCTCTATCTCGCTCAGGAACCGAGATATTCGATAAAACGTAAATGAACAGCCGTAGAATATATCCGGGGATACAGAAAGTTGAGGAATTTCGAGAAGGCATTTATAAACCAAATATCAAAGCTCTATCTCGCTCAGGAACCGAGATATTCGATAAAACGTAAATTTACACTTTTCTTTTTGATGTTGCAGCCGATCTAAAAGTCGTAGAATGTTTTCGGGGATACAGAAAGTTGAGGAATTTTGAGAAGGCATTTATAAACCAAATATCAAAGCTCTATCTCGCTCAGGAACCGAGATATTCGATAAAACGTAAATGAACAGCCGTAGAATATATCCGGGGATACAGAAAGTTGAGGAATTTCGAGAAGGCATTTATAAACCAAATATCAAAGCTCTATCTCGCTCAGGAACCGAGATATTCGATAAAACGTAAATGAACAGCCGTAGAATATATCCGGGGATACAGAAAGTTGAGGAATTTCGAGAAGGCATTTATAAACCAAATATCAAAGCTCTATCTCGCTCAGGAACCGAGATATTCGATAAAACGTAAATGAACAGCCGTAGAATATATCCGGGGATACAAAAAGTTGAGGAATTTCGAGAAGGCATTTATAAACCAAATATCAAAGCTCTATCTCGCTCAGGAACCGAGATATTCGATAAAACGTAAATGAACAGCCGTAGAATATATCCGGGGATACAGAAAGTTGAGGAATTTCGAGAAGGCATTTATAAACCAAATATCAAAGCTCTATCTCGCTCAGGAACCGAGATATTCGATAAAACGTAAATTTACACTTTTCTTTTTGATGTTGCAGCCGATCTAAAAGTCGTAGAATGTTTTCGGGGATACAGAAAGTTGAGGAATTTTGAGAAGGCATTTATAAACCAAATATCAAAGCTCTATCTCGCTCAGGAACCGAGATATTCGATAAAACGTAAATGAACAGCCGTAGAATATATCCGGGGATACAGAAAGTTGAGGAATTTCGAGAAGGCATTTATAAACCAAATATCAAAGCTCTATCTCGCTCAGGAACCGAGATATTCGATAAAACGTAAATGAACAGCCGTAGAATATATCCGGGGATACAGAAAGTTGAGGAATTTCGAGAAGGCATTTATAAACCAAATATCAAAGCTCTATCTCGCTCAGGAACCGAGATATTCGATAAAACGTAAATGAACAGCCGTAGAATATATCCGGGGATACAAAAAGTTGAGGAATTTCGAGAAGGCATTTATAAACCAAATATCAAAGCTCTATCTCGCTCAGGAACCGAGATATTCGATAAAACGTAAATGAACAGCCGTAGAATATATCCGGGGATACAGAAAGTTGAGGAATTTCGAGAAGGCATTTATAAACCAAATATCAAAGCTCTATCTCGCTCAGGAACCGAGATATTCGATAAAACGTAAATTAACACTTTTCTTTTTGATGTTGCAGCCGATCTAAAAGTCGTAGAATGTTTTCGGGGATACAGAAAGTTGAGGAATTTTGAGAAGGCATTTATAAACCAAATATCAAAGCTCTATCTCGCTCAGGAACCGAGATATTCGATAAAACGTAAATGAACAGCCGTAGAATATATCCGGGGATACAGAAAGTTGAGGAATTTCGAGAAGGCATTTATAAACCAAATATCAAAGCTCTATCTCGCTCAGGAACCGAGATATTCGATAAAACGTAAATTTACACTTTTCTTTTTGATGTTGCAGCCGATCTAAAAGTCGTAGAATGTTTTCGGGGATACAGAAAGTTGAGGAATTTTGAGAAGGCATTTATAAACCAAATATCAAAGCTCTATCTCGCTCAGGAACCGAGATATTCGATAAAACGTAAATGAACAGCCGTAGAATATATCCGGGGATACAGAAAGTTGAGGAATTTCGAGAAGGCATTTATAAACCAAATATCAAAGCTCTATCTCGCTCAGGAACCGAGATATTCGATAAAACGTAAATGAACAGCCGTAGAATATATCCGGGGATACAGAAAGTTGAGGAATTTCGAGAAGGCATTTATAAACCAAATATCAAAGCTCTATCTCGCTCAGGAACCGAGATATTCGATAAAACGTAAATGAACAGCCGTAGAATATATCCGGGGATACAAAAAGTTGAGGAATTTCGAGAAGGCATTTATAAACCAAATATCAAAGCTCTATCTCGCTCAGGAACCGAGATATTCGATAAAACGTAAATGAACAGCCGTAGAATATATCCGGGGATACAGAAAGTTGAGGAATTTCGAGAAGGCATTTATAAACCAAATATCAAAGCTCTATCTCGCTCAGGAACCGAGATATTCGATAAAACGTAAATTAACACTTTTCTTTTTGATGTTGCAGCCGATCTAAAAGTCGTAGAATGTTTTCGGGGATACAGAAAGTTGAGGAATTTTGAGAAGGCATTTATAAACCAAATATCAAAGCTCTATCTCGCTCAGGAACCGAGATATTCGATAAAACGTAAATGAACAGCCGTAGAATATATCCGGGGATACAGAAAGTTGAGGAATTTCGAGAAGGCATTTATAAACCAAATATCAAAGCTCTATCTCGCTCAGGAACCGAGATATTCGATAAAACGTAAATTTACACTTTTCTTTTTGATGTTGCAGCCGATCTAAAAGTCGTAGAATGTTTTCGGGGATACAGAAAGTTGAGGAATTTCGAGAAGGCATTTATACACCAAATTTCAAAGCTCTATCTTGCTCAGGAACCGAGATATTCGATAAAACGTAAATGAACAGCCGTAGAATATATCCGGGGATACAGAAAGTTGAGGAATTTCGAGAAGGCATTTATAAACCAAATATCAAAGCTCTATCTCGCTCAGGAACCGAGATATTCGATAAAACGTAAATTAACACTTTTCTTTTTGATGTTGCAGCCGATCTAAAAGTCGTAGAATGTTTTCGGGGATACAGAAAGTTGAGGAATTTTGAGAAGGCATTTATAAACCAAATATCAAAGCTCTATCTCGCTCAGGAACCGAGATATTCGATAAAACGTAAATGAACAGCCGTAGAATATATCCGGGGATACAGAAAGTTGAGGAATTTCGAGAAGGCATTTATAAACCAAATATCAAAGCTCTATCTCGCTCAGGAACCGAGATATTCGATAAAACGTAAATTAACACTTTTCTTTTTGATGTTGCAGCCGATCTAAAAGTCGTAGAATGTTTTCGGGGATACAGAAAGTTGAGGAATTTTGAGAAGGCATTTATAAACCAAATATCAAAGCTCTATCTCGCTCAGGAACCGAGATATTCGATAAAACGTAAATGAACAGCCGTAGAATATATCCGGGGATACAGAAAGTTGAGGAATTTCGAGAAGGCATTTATAAACCAAATATCAAAGCTCTATCTCGCTCAGGAACCGAGATATTCGATAAAACGTAAATTTACACTTTTCTTTTTGATGTTGCAGCCGATCTAAAAGTCGTAGAATGTTTTCGGGGATACAGAAAGTTGAGGAATTTCGAGAAGGCATTTATACACCAAATTTCAAAGCTCTATCTTGCTCAGGAACCGAGATATTCGATAAAACGTAAATGAACAGCCGTAGAATATATCCGGGGATACAGAAAGTTGAGGAATTTCGAGAAGGCATTTATAAACCAAATATCAAAGCTCTATCTCGCTCAGGAACCGAGATATTCGATAAAACGTAAATGAACAGCCGTAGAATATATCCGGGGATACAGAAAGTTGAGGAATTTCGAGAAGGCATTTATACACCAAATATCAAAGCTCTATCTCGCTCAGGAACCGAGATATTCGATAAAACGTAAATGAACAGCCGTAGAATATATCCGGGGATACAGAAAGTTGAGGAATTTCGAGAAGGCATTTATAAACCAAATATCAAAGCTCTATCTCGCTCAGGAACCGAGATATTCGACAAAACGTAAATTTACACTTTTCTTTTTGATGTTGCAGCCGATCTAAAAGTCGTAGAATGTTTTCGGGGATACAGAAAGTTGAGGAATTTCGAGAAGGCATTTATACACCAAATTTCAAAGCTCTATCTTGCTCAGGAACCGAGATATTCGATAAAACGTAAATGAACAGCCGTAGAATATATCCGGGGATACAGAAAGTTGAGGAATTTCGAGAAGGCATTTATAAACCAAATATCAAAGCTCTATCTCGCTCAGGAACCGAGATATTCGATAAAACGTAAATTTACAGTTTTCTTTTTGATGTTGCAGCCGATCTAAAAGTCATAGAATGTTTTCGGGGATACAGAAAGTTGAGGAATTTTGAGAAGGCATTTATAAACCAAATATCAAAGCTCTATCTCGCTCAGGAACCGAGATATTCGATAAAACGTAAATTTACACTTTTCTTTTTGATGTTGCAGCCGATCTAAAAGTCGTAGAATGTTTTCGGGGATACAGAAAGTTGAGGAATTTTGAGAAGGCATTTATAAACCAAATATCAAAGCTCTATCTCGCTCAGGAACCGAGATATTCGATAAAACGTAAATGAACAGCTGTAGAATATATCCGGGGATACAGAAAGTTGAGGAATTTCGAGAAGGCATTTATAAACCAAATATCAAAGCTCTATCTCGCTCAGGAACCGAGATATTCGATAAAACGTAAATTTACACTTTTCTTTTTGATGTTGCAGCCGATCTAAAAGTCGTAGAATGTTTTCGGGGATACAGAAAGTTGAGGAATTTCGAGAAGGCATTTATACACCAAATTTCAAAGCTCTATCTTGCTCAGGAACCGAGATATTCGATAAAACGTAAATGAACAGCCGTAGAATATATCCGGGGATACAGAAAGTTGAGGAATTTCGAGAAGGCATTTATAAACCAAATATCAAAACTCTATCTCGCTCAGGAACCGAGATATTCGATAAAACGTAAATTTACACTTTTCTTTTTGATGTTGCAGCCGATCTAAAAGTCGTAGAATGTTTTCGGGGATACAGAAAGTTGAGGAATTTCGAGAAGGCATTTATAAACCAAATATCAAAGATCTATCTCGCTCAGGAACCGAGATATTCGATAAAACGTAAATGAACAGCCGTAGAATATATCCGGGGATACAGAAAGTTGAGGAATTTCGAGAAGGCATTTATAAACCAAATATCAAAGCTCTATCTCGCTCAGGAACCGAGATATTCGATAAAACGTAAATGAACAGCCGTAGAATATATCCGGGGATACAGAAAGTTGAGGAATTTCGAGAAGGCATTTATAAACCAAATATCAAAGCTCTATCTCGCTCAGGAACCGAGATATTCGATAAAACGTAAATGAACAGCCGTAGAATATATCCGGGGATACAAAAAGTTGAGGAATTTCGAGAAGGCATTTATAAACCAAATATCAAAGCTCTATCTCGCTCAGGAACCGAGATATTCGATAAAACGTAAATGAACAGCCGTAGAATATATCCGGGGATACAGATAGTTGAGGAATTTCGAGAAGGCATTTATAAACCAAATATCAAAGCTCTATCTCGCTCAGGAACCGAGATATTCGATAAAACGTAAATTAACACTTTTCTTTTTGATGTTGCAGCCGATCTAAAAGTCGTAGAATGTTTTCGGGGATACAGAAAGTTGAGGAATTTTGAGAAGGCATTTATAAACCAAATATCAAAGCTCTATCTCGCTCAGGAACCGAGATATTCGACAAAACGTAAATGAACAGCCGTAGAATATATCCGGGGATACAGAAAGTTGAGGAATTTCGAGAAGGCATTTATAAACCAAATATCAAAGCTCTATCTCGCTCAGGAACCGAGATATTCGATAAAACGTAAATTTACACTTTTCTTTTTGATGTTGCAGCCGATCTAAAAGTCGTAGAATGTTTTCGGGGATACAGAAAGTTGAGGAATTTTGAGAAGGCATTTATAAACCAAATATCAAAGCTCTATCTCGCTCAGGAACCGAGATATTCGATAAAACGTAAATGAACAGCCGTAGAATATATCCGGGGATACAGAAAGTTGAGGAATTTCGAGAAGGCATTTATAAACCAAATATCAAAGCTCTATCTCGCTCAGGAACCGAGATATTCGATAAAACGTAAATGAACAGCCGTAGAATATATCCGGGGATACAGAAAGTTGAGGAATTTCGAGAAGGCATTTATAAACCAAATATCAAAGCTCTATCTCGCTCAGGAACCGAGATATTCGATAAAACGTAAATGAACAGCCGTAGAATATATCCGGGGATACAAAAAGTTGAGGAATTTCGAGAAGGCATTTATAAACCAAATATCAAAGCTCTATCTCGCTCAGGAACCGAGATATTCGATAAAACGTAAATGAACAGCCGTAGAATATATCCGGGGATACAGAAAGTTGAGGAATTTCGAGAAGGCATTTATAAACCAAATATCAAAGCTCTATCTCGCTCAGGAACCGAGATATTCGATAAAACGTAAATTAACACTTTTCTTTTTGATGTTGCAGCCGATCTAAAAGTCGTAGAATGTTTTCGGGGATACAGAAAGTTGAGGAATTTTGAGAAGGCATTTATAAACCAAATATCAAAGCTCTATCTCGCTCAGGAACCGAGATATTCGATAAAACGTAAATGAACAGCCGTAGAATATATCCGGGGATACAGAAAGTTGAGGAATTTCGAGAAGGCATTTATAAACCAAATATCAAAGCTCTATCTCGCTCAGGAACCGAGATATTCGATAAAACGTAAATTTACACTTTTCTTTTTGATGTTGCAGCCGATCTAAAAGTCGTAGAATGTTTTCGGGGATACAGAAAGTTGAGGAATTCCGAGAAGGCATTTATACACCAAATTTCAAAGCTCTATCTTGCTCAGGAACCGAGATATTCGATAAAACGTAAATGAACAGCCGTAGAATATATCCGGGGATACAGAAAGTTGAGGAATTTCGAGAAGGCATTTATAAACCAAATATCAAAGCTCTATCTCGCTCAGGAACCGAGATATTCGATAAAACGTAAATGAACAGCCGTAGAATATATCCGGGGATACAGAAAGTTGAGGAATTTCGAGAAGGCATTTATAAACCAAATATCAAAGCTCTATCTCGCTCAGGAACCGAGATATTCGATAAAACGTAAATGAACAGCCGTAGAATATATCCGGGGATACAGAAAGTTGAGGAATTTCGAGAAGGCATTTATAAACCAAATATCAAAGCTCTATCTCGCTCAGGAACCGAGATATTCGATAAAACGTAAATTTACACTTTTCTTTTTGATGTTGCAGCCGATCTAAAAGTCGTAGAATGTTTTCGGGGATACAGAAAGTTGAGGAATTTCGAGAAGGCATTTATACACCAAATATCAAAGCTCTATCTCGCTCAGGAACCGAGATATTCGATAAAACGTAAATGAACAGCCGTAGAATATATCCGGGGATACAGAAAGTTGAGGAATTTCGAGAAGGCATTTATAAACCAAATATCAAAGCTCTATCTCGCTCAGGAACCGAGATATTCGACAAAACGTAAATTTACACTTTTCTTTTTGATGTTGCAGCCGATCTAAAAGTCGTAGAATGTTTTCGGGGATACAGAAAGTTGAGGAATTTCGAGAAGGCATTTATACACCAAATTTCAAAGCTCTATCTTGCTCAGGAACCGAGATATTCGATAAAACGTAAATGAACAGCCGTAGAATATATCCGGGGATACAGAAAGTTGAGGAATTTCGAGAAGGCATTTATAAACCAAATATCAAAGCTCTATCTCGCTCAGGAACCGAGATATTCGATAAAACGTAAATTTACAGTTTTCTTTTTGATGTTGCAGCCGATCTAAAAGTCGTAGAATGTTTTCGGGGATACAGAAAGTTGAGGAATTTTGAGAAGGCATTTATAAACCAAATATCAAAGCTCTATCTCGCTCAGGAACCGAGATATTCGATAAAACGTAAATTTACACTTTTCTTTTTGATGTTGCAGCCGATCTAAAAGTCGTAGAATGTTTTCGGGGATACAGAAAGTTGAGGAATTTTGAGAAGGCATTTATAAACCAAATATCAAAGCTCTATCTCGCTCAGGAACCGAGATATTCGATAAAACGTAAATGAACAGCTGTAGAATATATCCGGGGATACAGAAAGTTGAGGAATTTCGAGAAGGCATTTATAAACCAAATATCAAAGCTCTATCTCGCTCAGGAACCGAGATATTCGATAAAACGTAAATTTACACTTTTCTTTTTGATGTTGCAGCCGATCTAAAAGTCGTAGAATGTTTTCGGGGATACAGAAAGTTGAGGAATTTCGAGAAGGCATTTATACACCAAATTTCAAAGCTCTATCTTGCTCAGGAACCGAGATATTCGATAAAACGTAAATGAACAGCCGTAGAATATATCCGGGGATACAGAAAGTTGAGGAATTTCGAGAAGGCATTTATAAACCAAATATCAAAACTCTATCTCGCTCAGGAACCGAGATATTCGATAAAACGTAAATTTACACTTTTCTTTTTGATGTTGCAGCCGATCTAAAAGTCGTAGAATGTTTTCGGGGATACAGAAAGTTGAGGAATTTCGAGAAGGCATTTATAAACCAAATATCAAAGATCTATCTCGCTCAGGAACCGAGATATTCGATAAAACGTAAATTTACACTTTTCTTTTTGATGTTGCAGCCGATCTAAAAGTCGTAGAATGTTTTCGGGGGTACAGAAAGTTGAGGAATTTTGAGAAGGCATTTATAAACCAAATATCAAAGCTCTATCTCGCTCAGGAACCGAGATATTCGATAAAACGTAAATGAACAGCTGTAGAATATATCCGGGGATACAGAAAGTTGAGGAATTTCGAGAAGGCATTTATAAACCAAATATCAAAGCTCTATCTCGCTCAGGAACCGAGATATTCGATAAAACGTAAATTTACACTTTTCTTTTTGATGTTGCAGCCGATCTAAAAGTCGTAGAATGTTTTCGGGGATACAGAAAGTTGAGGAATTTCGAGAAGGCATTTATAAACCAAATATCAAAGCTCTATCTCGCTCAGGAACCGAGATATTCGATAAAACGTAAATTTACACTTTTCTTTTTGATGTTGCAGCCGATCTAAAAGTCGTAGAATGTTTTCGGGGATACAGAAAGTTGAGGAATTTTGAGAAGGCATTTATACACCAAATTTCAAAGCTCTATCTTGCTCAGGAACCGAGATATTCGATAAAACGTAAATGAACAGCCGTAGAATATATCCGAAGATACAGAAAGTTGAGGAATTTCGAGAAGGCATTTATAAACCAAATATCAAAGCTCTATCTCGCTCAGGAACCGATATATTCGATAAAACGTAAATTTACACTTTTCTTTTTGATGTTGCAGCCGATCTAAAAGTCGTAGAATGTTTTCGGGGATACAGAAAGTTGAGGAATTTCGAGAAGGCATTTATAAACCAAATATCAAAGCTCTATCTCGCTCAGGAACCGAGATATTCGATAAAACGTAAATTTACACTTTTCTTTTTGATGTTGCAGCCGATCTAAAAGTCGTAGAATGTTTTCGGGGATACAGAAAGTTGAGGAATTTTGAGAAGGCATTTATAAACCAAATATCAAAGCTCTATCTCGCTCAGGAACCGAGATATTCGATAAAACGTAAATGAACAGCCGTAGAATATATCCGGGGATACAGAAAGTTGAGGAATTTCGAGAAGGCATTTATAAACCAAATATCAAAGCTCTATCTCGCTCAGGAACCGAGATATTCGATAAAACGTAAATTTACACTTTTCTTTTTGATGTTGCAGCCGATCTAAAAGTCGTAGAATGTTTTCGGGGATACAGAAAGTTGAGGAATTTCGAGAAGGCATTTATACACCAAATTTCAAAGCTCTATCTTGCTCAGGAACCGAGATATTCGATAAAACGTAAATGAACAGCCGTAGAATATATCCGGGCATACAGAAAGCTGAGGAATTTCGAGAAGGCATTTATAAACAAAATATCAAAGCTCTATCTCGCTCAGGAACCGAGATATTCGATAACACGTAAATTTACACTTTTCTTTTTGATGTTGCAGCCGATCTAAAAGTCGTAGAATGTTTTCGGGGATACAGAAAGTTGAGGAATTTTGAGAAGGCATTTATAAACCAAATATCAAAGCTCTATCTCGCTCAGGAACCGAGATATTCGATAAAACGTAAATGAACAGCCGTATAATATATCCGGGGATACAGAAAGTTGAGGAATTTCGAGAAGGCATTTATAAACCAAATATCAAAGCTCTATCTCGCTCAGGAACCGAGATATTCGATAAAACGTAAATTTACACTTTTCTTTTTGATGTTGCAGCCGATCTAAAAGTCGTAGAATGTTTTCGGGGATACAGAAAGTTGAGGAATTTCGAGAAGGCATTTATACACCAAATTTCAAAGCTCTATCTTGCTCAGGAACCGAGATATTCGATAAAACGTAAATGAACAGCCGTAGAATATATCCGAAGATACAGAAAGTTGAGGAATTTCGAGAAGGCATTTATAAACCAAATATCAAAGCTCTATCTCGCTCAGGAACCGAGATATTCGATAAAACGTAAATTTACACTTTTCTTTTTGATGTTGCAGCCGATCTAAAAGTCGTAGAATGTTTTCGGGGATACAGAAAGTTGAGGAATTTCGAGAAGGCATTTATAAACCAAATATCAAAGCTCTATCTCGCTCAGGAACCGAGATATTCGATAAAACGTAAATGAACAGCCGTAGAATATATCCGGGGATACAGAAAGTTGAGGAATTTCGAGAAGGCATTTATAAACCAAATATCAAAGCTCTATCTCGCTCAGGAACCGAGATATTCGATAAAACGTAAATTTACACTTTTCTTTTTGATGTTGCAGCCGATCTAAAAGTCGTAGAATGTTTTCGGGGATACAGAAAGTTGAGGAATTTCGAGAAGGCATTTATACACCAAATTTCAAAGCTCTATCTTGCTCAGGAACCGAGATATTCGATAAAACGTAAATGAACAGCCGTAGAATATATCCGAAGATACAGAAAGTTGAGGAATTTCGAGAAGGCATTTATAAACCAAATATCAAAGCTCTATCTCGCTCAGGAACCGAGATATTCGATAAAACGTAAATTTACACTTTTCTTTTTGATGTTGCAGCCGATCTAAAAGTCGTAGAATGTTTTCGGGGATACAGAAAGTTGAGGAATTTCGAGAAGGCATTTATAAACCAAATATCAAAGCTCTATCTCGCTCAGGAACCGAGATATTCGATAAAACGTAAATTTACACTTTTCTTTTTGATGTTGCAGCCGATCTAAAAGTCGTAGAATGTTTTCGGGGATACAGAAAGTTGAGGAATTTTGAGAAGGCATTTATAAACCAAATATCAAAGCTCTATCTCGCTCAGGAACCGAGATATTCGATAAAACGTAAATGAACAGCTGTAGAATATATCCGGGGATACAGAAAGTTGAGGAATTTCGAGAAGGCATTTATAAACCAAATATCAAAGCTCTATCTCGCTCAGGAACCGAGATATTCGATAAAACGTAAATTTACACTTTTCTTTTTGATGTTGCAGCCGATCTAAAAGTCGTAGAATGTTTTCGGGGATACAGAAAGTTGAGGAATTTCGAGAAGGCATTTATACACCAAATTTCAAAGCTCTATCTTGCTCAGGAACCGAGATATTCGATAAAACGTAAATGAACAGCCGTAGAATATATCCGGGGATACAGAAAGTTGAGGAATTTCGAGAAGGCATTTATAAACCAAATATCAAAGCTCTATCTCGCTCAGGAACCGAGATATTCGATAAAACGTAAATTTACACTTTTCTTTTTGATGTTGCAGCCGATCTAAAAGTCGTAGAATGTTTTCGGGGATACAGAAAGTTGAGGAATTTTGAGAAGGCATTTATAAACCAAATATCAAAGCTCTATCTCGCTCAGGAACCGATATATTCGATAAAACGTAAATGAACAGCCGTAGAATATATCCGGGGATACAGAAAGTTGAGGAATTTCGAGAAGGCATTTATAAACCAAATATCAAAGCTCTATCTCGCTCAGGAACCGAGATATTCGATAAAACGTAAATGAACAGCCGTAGAATATATCCGGGGATACAGAAAGTTGAGGAATTTCGAGAAGGCATTTATAAACCAAATATCAAAGCTCTATCTCGCTCAGGAACCGAGATATTCGATAAAACGTAAATTTACACTTTTCTTTTTGATGTTGCAGCCGATCTAAAAGTCGTAGAATATATCCGGGGATACAGAAAGTTGAGGAATTTCGAGAAGGCATTTATAAACCAAATATCAAAGCTCTATCTCGCTCAGGAACCGAGATATTCGATAAAACGTAAATGAACAGCCGTAGAATATATCCGGGGATACAGAAAGTTGAGGAATTTTGAGAATGCATTTATAAACCAAATATCAAAGCTCTATCTCGCTCAGGAACCGAGATATTCGATAAAACGTAAATGAACAGCCGTAGAATATATCCGGGGATACAGAAAGTTGAGGAATTTCGAGAAGGCATTTATAAACCAAATATCAAAGCTCTATCTCGCTCAGGAACCCAGATATTCGATAAAACGTAAATGAACAGCCGTATAATATATCCGGGGATACAGAAAGTTGAGGAATTTCGAGAAGGCATTTATAAACCAAATATCAAAGCTCTATCTCGCTCAGGAACCGAGATATTCGATAAAACGTAAATGAACAGCCGTAGAATATATCCGGGGATACAGAAAGTTGAGGAATTTCGAGAAGGCATTTATAAACCAAATATCAAAGCTCTATCTCGCTCAGGAACCGAGATATTCGATAAAACGTAAATGAACAGCCGTAGAATATATCCGGGGATACAGAAAGTTGAGGAATTTCGAGAAGGCATTTATAAACCAAATATCAAAGCTCTATCTCGCTCAGGAACCGAGATATTCGATTAAACGTAAATGAACAGCCGTATAATATATCCGGGGATACAGAAAGTTGAGGAATTTCGAGAAGGCATTTGTAAACCAAATATCAAAGCTCTATCTCGCTCAGGAACCGAGATATTCGATAAAACGTAAATGAACAGCCGTAGAATATATCCGGGGATACAGAAAGTTGAGGAATTTTGAGAAGGCATTTATAAACCAAATATCAAAGCTCTATCTCGCTCAGGAACCGAGATATTCGATAAAACGTAAATGAACAGCCGTATAATATATCCGGGGATACAGAAAGTTGAAGAATTTCGAGAAGGCATTTATAAACCAAATATCAAAGCTCTATCTCGCTCAGGAACCGAGATATTCGATAAAACGTAAATGAACAGCCGTAGAATATATCCGGGGATACAGAAAGTTGAGGAATTTTGAGAAGGCATTTATAAACCAAATATCAAAGCTCTATCTCGCTCAGGAACCGAGATATTCGATAAAACGTAAATGAACAGCCGTAGAATATATCCGGGGATACAGAAAGTTGAGGAATTTCGAGAAGGCATTTATAAACCAAATATCAAAGCTCTATCTCGCTCAGGAACCCAGATATTCGATAAAACGTAAATGAACAGCCGTATAATATATCCGGGGATACAGAAAGTTGAGGAATTTCGAGAAGGCATTTATAAACCAAATATCAAAGCTCTATCTCGCTCAGGAACCGAGATATTCGATAAAACGTAAATGAACAGCCGTAGAATATATCCGGGGATACAGAAAGTTGAGGAATTTCGAGAAGGCATTTATAAACCAAATATCAAAGCTCTATCTCGCTCAGGAACCGAGATATTCGATAAAACGTAAATGAACAGCCGTAGAATATATCCGGGGATACAGAAAGTTGAGGAATTTCGAGAAGGCATTTATAAACCAAATATCAAAGCTCTATCTCGCTCAGGAACCGAGATATTCGATTAAACGTAAATGAACAGCCGTATAATATATCCGGGGATACAGAAAGTTGAGGAATTTCGAGAAGGCATTTGTAAACCAAATATCAAAGCTCTATCTCGCTCAGGAACCGAGATATTCGATAAAACGTAAATGAACAGCCGTAGAATATATCCGGGGATACAGAAAGTTGAGGAATTTTGAGAAGGCATTTATAAACCAAATATCAAAGCTCTATCTCGCTCAGGAACCGAGATATTCGATAAAACGTAAATGAACAGCCGTATAATATATCCGGGGATACAGAAAGTTGAAGAATTTCGAGAAGGCATTTATAAACCAAATATCAAAGCTCTATCTCGCTCAGGAACCGAGATATTCGATAAAACGTAAATGAACAGCCGTAGAATATATCCGGGGATACAGAAAGTTGAGGAATTTCGAGAAGGCATTTATAAACCAAATATCAAAGCTCTATCTCGCTCAGGAACCGAGATATTCGATAAAACGTAAATGAACAGCCGTAGAATATATCCGGGGATACAGAAAGTTGAGGAATTTCGAGAAGGCATTTATAAACCAAATATCAAAGCTCTATCTCGCTCAGGAACCGAGATATTCGATAAAACGTAAATTTACACTTTTCTTTTTGATGTTGCAGCCGATCTAAAAGTCGTAGAATATATCCGGGGATACAGAAAGTTGAGGAATTTCGAGAAGGCATTTATAAACCAAATATCAAAGCTCTATCTCGCTCAGGAACCGAGATATTCGATAAAACGTAAATGAACAGCCGTAGAATATATCCGGGGATACAGAAAGTTGAGGAATTTTGAGAAGGCATTTATAAACCAAATATCAAAGCTCTATCTCGCTCAGGAACCGAGATATTCGATTAAACGTAAATGAACAGCCGTATAATATATCCGGGGATACAGAAAGTTGAGGAATTTCGAGAAGGCATTTGTAAACCAAATATCAAAGCTCTATCTCGCTCAGGAACCGAGATATTCGATAAAACGTAAATGAACAGCCGTAGAATATATCCGGGGATACAGAAAGTTGAGGAATTTTGAGAAGGCATTTATAAACCAAATATCAAAGCTCTATCTCGCTCAGGAACCGAGATATTCGATAAAACGTAAATGAACAGCCGTATAATATATCCGGGGATACAGAAAGTTGAAGAATTTCGAGAAGGCATTTATAAACCAAATATCAAAGCTCTATCTCGCTCAGGAACCGAGATATTCGATAAAACGTAAATGAACAGCCGTAGAATATATCCGGGGATACAGAAAGTTGAGGAATTTTGAGAAGGCATTTATAAACCAAATATCAAAGCTCTATCTCGCTCAGGAACCGAGATATTCGATAAAACGTAAATGAACAGCCGTAGAATATATCCGGGGATACAGAAAGTTGAGGAATTTCGAGAAGGCATTTATAAACCAAATATCAAAGCTCTATCTCGCTCAGGAACCCAGATATTCGATAAAACGTAAATGAACAGCCGTATAATATATCCGGGGATACAGAAAGTTGAGGAATTTCGAGAAGGCATTTATAAACCAAATATCAAAGCTCTATCTCGCTCAGGAACCGAGATATTCGATAAAACGTAAATGAACAGCCGTAGAATATATCCGGGGATTCAGAAAGTTGAGGAATTTCGAGAAGGCATTTATAAACCAAATATCAAAGCTCTATCTCGCTCAGGAACCGAGATATTCGATAAAACGTAAATGAACAGCCGTAGAATATATCCGGGGATACAGAAAGTTGAGGAATTTCGAGAAGGCATTTATAAACCAAATATCAAAGCTCTATCTCGCTCAGGAACCGAGATATTCGATTAAACGTAAATGAACAGCCGTATAATATATCCGGGGATACAGAAAGTTGAGGAATTTCGAGAAGGCATTTGTAAACCAAATATCAAAGCTCTATCTCGCTCAGGAACCGAGATATTCGATAAAACGTAAATGAACAGCCGTAGAATATATCCGGGGATACAGAAAGTTGAGGAATTTTGAGAAGGCATTTATAAACCAAATATCAAAGCTCTATCTCGCTCAGGAACCGAGATATTCGATAAAACGTAAATGAACAGCCGTATAATATATCCGGGGATACAGAAAGTTGAAGAATTTCGAGAAGGCATTTATAAACCAAATATCAAAGCTCTATCTCGCTCAGGAACCGAGATATTCGATAAAACGTAAATGAACAGCCGTAGAATATATCCGGGGATACAGAAAGTTGAGGAATTTCGAGAAGGCATTTATAAACCAAATATCAAAGCTCTATCTCGCTCAGGAACCGAGATATTCGATAAAACGTAAATGAACAGCCGTAGAATATATCCGGGGATACAGAAAGTTGAGGAATTTCGAGAAGGCATTTATAAACCAAATATCAAAGCTCTATCTCGCTCAGGAACCGAGATATTCGATAAAACGTAAATTTACACTTTTCTTTTTGATGTTGCAGCCGAACTAAAAGTCGTAGAATGTTTTCGGGGATACAGAAAGTTGAGGAATTTTGAGAAGGCATTTATAAACCAAATATCAAAGCTCTATCTCGCTCAGGAACCGAGATATTCGATAAAACGTAAATGAACAGCCGTAGAATATATCCGGGGATACAGAAAGTTGAGGAATTTCGAGAAGGCATTTATAAACCAAATATCAAAGCTCTATCTCGCTCAGGAACCGAGATATTCGATAAAACGTAAATGAACAGCCGTAGAATATATCCGGGGATACAGAAAGTTGAGGACTTTCGAGAAGGCATTTATAAACCAAATATCAAAGCTCTATCTCGCTCAGGAACCGAGATATTCGATAAAACGTAAATTTACACTTTTCTTTTTGATGTTGCAGCCGAACTAAAAGTCGTAGAATGTTTTCGGGGATACAGAAAGTTGAGGAATTTTGAGAAGGCATTTATAAACCAAATATCAAAGCTCTATCTCGCTCAGGAACCGAGATATTCGATAAAACGTAAATGAACAGCCATAGAATATATCCGGGGATACAGAAAGTTGAGGAATTTCGAGAAGGCATTTATAAACCAAATATCAAAGCTCTATCTCGCTCAGGAACCGAGATATTCGATAAAACGTAAATTTACACTTTTCTTTTTGATGTTGCAGCCGATCTAAAAGTCGTAGAATGTTTTCGGGGATACAGAAAGTTGAGGAATTTTGAGAAGGCATTTATAAACCAAATATCAAAGCTCTATCTCGCTCAGGAACCGAGATATTCGATAAAACGTAAATGAACAGCCGTAGAATATATCCGGGGATACAGAAAGTTGAGGAATTTCGAGAAGGCATTTATAAACCAAATATCAAAGCTCTATCTCGCTCAGGAACCGAGATATTCGATAAAACGTAAATGAACAGCCGTAGAATATATCCGGGGATACAGAAAGTTGAGGAATTTCGAGAAGGCATTTATAAACCAAATATCAAAGCTCTATCTCGCTCAGGAACCGAGATATTCGATAAAACGTAAATTTACACTTTTCTTTTTGATGTTGCAGCCGAACTAAAAGTCGTAGAATGTTTTCGGGGATACAGAAAGTTGAGGAATTTTGAGAAGGCATTTATAAACCAAATATCAAAGCTCTATCTCGCTCAGGAACCGAGATATTCGATAAAACGTAAATGAACAGCCATAGAATATATCCGGGGATACAGAAAGTTGAGGAATTTCGAGAAGGCATTTATAAACCAAATATCAAAGCTCTATCTCGCTCAGGAACCGAGATATTCGATAAAACGTAAATGAACAGCCGTAGAATATATCCGGGGATACAGAAAGTTGAGGAATTTCGAGAAGGCATTTATAAACCAAATATCAAAGCTCTATCTCGCTCAGGAACCGAGATATTCGATAAAACGTAAATTTACACTTTTCTTTTTGATGTTGCAGCCGAACTAAAAGTCGTAGAATGTTTTCGGGGATACAGAAAGTTGAGGAATTTTGAGAAGGCATTTATAAACCAAATATCAAAGCTCTATCTCGCTCAGGAACCGAGATATTCGATAAAACGTAAATGAACAGCCATAGAATATATCCGGGGATACAGAAAGTTGAGGAATTTCGAGAAGGCATTTATAAACCAAATATCAAAGCTCTATCTCGCTCAGGAACCGAGATATTCGATAAAACGTAAATTTACACTTTTCTTTTTGATGTTGCAGCCGATCTAAAAGTCGTAGAATGTTTTCGGGGATACAGAAAGTTGAGGAATTTTGAGAAGGCATTTATAAACCAAATATCAAAGCTCTATCTCGCTCAGGAACCGAGATATTCGATAAAACGTAAATGAACAGCCGTAGAATATATCCGGGGATACAGAAAGTTGAGGAATTTCGAGAAGGCATTTATAAACCAAATATCAAAGCTCTATCTCGCTCAGGAACCGAGATATTCGATAAAACGTAAATGAACAGCCGTAGAATATATCCGGGGATACAGAAAGTTGAGGAATTTCGAGAAGGCATTTATAAACCAAATATCAAAGCTCTATCTCGCTCAGGAACCGCGATATTCGATAAAACGTAAATTTACACTTTTCTTTTTGATGTTGCAGCCGATCTAAAAGTCGTAGAATGTTTTCGGGGATACAGAAAGTTGAGGAATTTCGAGAAGGCATTTATAAACCAAATATCAAAGCTCTATCTCGCTCAGGAACCGCGATATTCGATAAAACGTAAATTTACACTTTTCTTTTTGATGTTGCAGCCGATCTAAAAGTCGTAGAATGTTTTCGGGGATACAGAAAGTTGAGGAATTTCGAGAAGGCATTTATAAACCAAATATCAAAGCTCTATCTCGCTCAGGAACCGAGATATTCGATAAAACGTAAATGAACAGCCGTAGAATATATCCGGGGATACAGAAAGTTGAGGAATTTCGAGAAGGCATTTATAAACCAAATATCAAAGCTCTATCTCGCTCAGGAACCGCGATATTCGATAAAACGTAAATTTACACTTTTCTTTTTGATGTTGCAGCCGATCTAAAAGTCGTAGAATGTTTTCGGGGATACAGAAAGTTGAGGAATTTCGAGAAGGCATTTATAAACCAAATATCAAAGCTCTATCTCGCTCAGGAACCGAGATATTCGATAAAACGTAAATGAACAGCCGTAGAATATATCCGGGGATACAGAAAGTTGAGGAATTTCGAGAAGGCATTTATAAACCAAATATCAAAGCTCTATCTCGCTCAGGAACCGAGATATTCGATAAAACGTAAATGAACAGCCGTAGAATATATCCGGGGATACAGAAAGTTGAGGAATTTCGAGAAGGCATTTATAAACCAAATATCAAAGCTCTATCTCGCTCAGGAACCGAGATATTCGATAAAACGTAAATGAACAGCCGTAGAATATATCCGGGGATACAGAAAGTTGAGGAATTTCGAGAAGGCATTTATAAACCAAATATCAAAGCTCTATCTCGCTCAGGAACCGAGATATTCGATAAAACGTAAATTTACACTTTTCTTTTTGATGTTGCAGCCGATCTAAAAGTCGTAGAATGTTTTCGGGGATACAGAAAAATGAGGAATTTTGAGAAGGCATTTATAAACCAAATATCAAAGCTCTATCTCGCTCAGGAACCGAGATATTCGATAAAACGTAAATGAACAGCCGTAGAATATATCCGGGGATACAGAAAGTTGAGGAATTTCGAGAAGGCATTTATAAACCAAATATCAAAGCTCTATCTCGCTCAGGAACCGAGATATTCGATAAAACGTAAATTTACACTTTTCTTTTTGATGTTGCAGCCGATCTAAAAGTCGTAGAATGTTTTCGGGGATACAGAAAGTTGAGGAATTTTGAGAAGGCATTTATAAACCAAATATCAAAGCTCTATCTCGCTCAGGAACCGAGATATTCGATAAAACGTAAATGAACAGCCGTAGAATATATCCGGGGATACAGAAAGTTGAGGAATTTCGAGAAGGCATTTATAAACCAAATATCAAAGCTCTATCTCGCTCAGGAACCGAGATATTCGATAAAACGTAAATGAACAGCCGTATAATATATCCGGGGATACAGAAAGTTGAGGAATTTCGAGAAGGCATTTATAAACCAAATATCAAAGCTCTATCTCGCTCAGGAACCGAGATATTCGATAAAACGTAAATGAACAGCCGTAGAATATATCCGGGGATACAGAAAGTTGAGGAATTTCGAGAAGGCATTTATAAACCAAATATCAAAGCTCTATCTCGCTCAGGAACCGAGATATTCGATAAAACGTAAATTTACACTTTTCTTTTTGATGTTGCAGCCGATCTAAAAGTCGTAGAATGTTTTCGGGGATACAGAAAGTTGAGGAATTTTGAGAAGGCATTTATAAACAAAATATCAAAGCTCTATCTCGCTCAGGAACCGAGATATTCGATAAAACGTAAATGAACAGCCGTAGAATATATTCGGGGATACAGAAAGTTGAGGAATTTCGAGAAGGCATTTATAAACCAAATATCAAAGCTCTATCTCGCTCAGGAACCGAGATATTCGATAAAACGTAAATGAACAGCCGTAGAATATATCCGGGGATACAGAAAGTTGAGGAATTTCGAGAAGGCATTTATAAACCAAATATCAAAGCTCTATCTCGCTCAGGAACCGAGATATTCGATAAAACGTAAATGAACAGCCGTAGAATATATCCGGGGATACAGAAAGTTGAGGAATTTCGAGAAGGCATTTATAAACCAAATATCAAAGCTCTATCTCGCTCAGGAACCGAGATATTCGATAAAACGTAAATTTACACTTTTCTTTTTGATGTTGCAGCCGATCTAAAAGTCGTAGAATGTTTTCGGGGATACAGAAAGTTGAGGAATTTTGAGAAGGCATTTATAAACAAAATATCAAAGCTCTATCTCGCTCAGGAACCGAGATATTCGATAAAACGTAAATGAACAGCCGTAGAATATATCCGGGGATACAGAAAGTTGAGGAATTTCGAGAAGGCATTTATAAACCAAATATCAAAGCTCTATCTCGCTCAGGAACCGAGATATTCGATAAAACGTAAATGAACAGCCGTAGAATATATCCGGGGATACAGAAAGTTGAGGAATTTCGAGAAGGCATTTATAAACCAAATATCAAAGCTCTATCTCGCTCAGGAACCGAGATATTCGATAAAACGTAAATAAACAGCCTTAGAATATATCCGGGGATACAGAAAGTTGAGGAATTTCGAGAAGGCATTTATAAACCAAATATCAAAGCTCTATCTCGCTCAGGAACCGAGATATTCGATTTAACGTAAATGAACAGCCGTATAATATATCCGGGGATACAGAAAGTTGAGGAATTTCGAGAAGGCATTTATAAACCAAATATCAAAGCTCTATCTCGCTCAGGAACCGAGATATTCGATAAAACGTAAATGAACAGCCGTAGAATATATCCGGGGATACAGAAAGTTGAGGAATTTCGAGAAGGCATTTATAAACCAAATATCAAAGCTCTATCTCGCTCAGGAACCGAGATATTCGATAAAACGTAAATGAACAGCCGTAGAATATATCCGGGGATACAGAAAGTTGAGGAATTTCGAGAAGGCATTTATAAACCAAATATCAAAGCTCTATCTCGCTCAGGAACCGAGATATTCGATAAAACGTAAATTTACACTTTTCTTTTTGATGTTGCAGCCGATCTAAAAGTCGTAGAATGTTTTCGGGGATACAGAAAGTTGAGGAATTTTGAGAAGGCATTTATAAACCAAATATCAAAGCTCTATCTCGCTCAGGAACCGAGATATTCGATAAAACGTAAATGAACAGCCGTAGAATATATCCGGGGATACAGAAAGTTGAGGAATTTCGAGAAGGCATTTATAAACCAAATATCAAAGCTCTATCTCGCTCAGGAACCGAGATATTCGATAAAACGTAAATGAACAGCAGTAGAATATATCCGGGGATACAGAAAGTTGAGGAATTTTGAGAAGGCATTTATAAACCAAATATTAAAGCTCTATCTCGCTCAGGAACCGAGATATTCGATAAAACGTAAATGAACAGCCGTAGAATATATCCGGGGATACAGAAAGTTGAGGAATTTCGAGAAGGCATTTATAAACCAAATATCAAAGCTCTATCTCGCTCAGGAACCGAGATATTCGATAAAACGTAAATGAACAGCCGTATAATATATCCGGGGATACAGAAAGTTGAGGAATTTCGAGAAGGCATTTATAAACCAAATATCAAAGCTCTATCTCGCTCAGGAACCGAGATATTCGATAAAACGTAAATGAACAGCCGTAGAATATATCCGGGGATACAGAAAGTTGAGGAATTTCGAGAAGGCATTTATAAACCAAATATCAAAGCTCTATCTCGCTCAGGAACCGAGATATTCGATTAAACGTAAATGAACAGCCGTATAATATATCCGGGGATACAGAAAGTTGAGGAATTTCGAGAAGGCATTTATAAACCAAATATCAAAGCTCTATCTCGCTCAGGAACCGAGATATTCGATAAAACGTAAATGAACAGCCGTGGAATATATCCGGGGATACAGAAAGTTAGGAATTTTGAGAAGGCATTTATAAACCAAATATCAAAGCTCTATCTCGCTCAGGAACCGAGATATTCGATAAAACGTAAATGAACAGCCGTAGAATATATCCGGGGATACAGAAAGTTGAGGAATTTCGAGAAGGCATTTATAAACCAAATATCAAAGCTCTATCTCGCTCAGGAACCGAGATATTCGATAAAACGTAAATGAACAGCCGTATAATATATCCGGGGATACAGAAAGTTGAGGAATTTCGAGAAGGCATTTATAAACCAAATATCAAAGCTCTATCTCGCTCAGGAACCGAGATATTCGATAAAACGTAAATGAACAGCCGTAGAATATATCCGGGGATACAGAAAGTTGAGGAATTTCGAGAAGGCATTTATAAACCAAATATCAAAGCTCTATCTCGCTCAGGAACCGAGATATTCGATAAAACGTAAATGAACAGCCGTAGAATATATCCGGGGATACAGAAAGTTGAGGAATTTCGAGAAGGCATTTATAAACCAAATATCAAAGCTCTATCTCGCTCAGGAACCGAGATATTCGATAAAACGTAAATTTACACTTTTCTTTTTGATGTTGCAGCCGATCTAAAAGTCGTAGAATGTTTTCGGGGATACAGAAAGTTGAGGAATTTTGAGAAGGCATTTATAAACAAAATATCAAAGCTCTATCTCGCTCAGGAACCGAGATATTCGATAAAACGTAAATGAACAGCCGTAGAATATATCCGGGGATACAGAAAGTTGAGGAATTTCGAGAAGGCATTTATAAACCAAATATCAAAGCTCTATCTCGCTCAGGAACCGAGATATTCGATAAAACGTAAATTTACACTTTTCTTTTTGATGTTGCAGCCGATCTAAAAGTCGTAGAATGTTTTCGGGGATACAGAAAGTTGAGGAATTTTGAGAAGGCATTTATAAACAAAATATCAAAGCTCTATCTCGCTCAGGAACCGAGATATTCGATAAAACGTAAATGAACAGCCGTAGAATATATCCGGGGATACAGAAAGTTGAGGAATTTCGAGAAGGCATTTATAAACCAAATATCAAAGCTCTATCTCGCTCAGGAACCGAGATATTCGATAAAACGTAAATGAACAGCCGTAGAATATATCCGGGGATACAGAAAGTTGAGGAATTTCGAGAAGGCATTTATAAACCAAATATCAAAGCTCTATCTCGCTCAGGAACCGAGATATTCGATAAAACGTAAATGAACAGCCGTATAATATATCCGGGGATACAGAAAGTTGAGGAATTTCGAGAAGGCATTTATAAACCAAATATCAAAGCTCTATCTCGCTCAGGAACCGAGATATTCGATAAAACGTAAATGAACAGCCGTAGAATATATCCGGGGATACAGAAAGTTGAGGAATTTCGAGAAGGCATTTATAAACCAAATATCAAAGCTCTATCTCGCTCAGGAACCGAGATATTCGATAAAACGTAAATTTACACTTTTCTTTTTGATGTTGCAGCCGATCTAAAAGTCGTAGAATGTTTTCGGGGATACAGAAAGTTGAGGAATTTTGAGAAGGCATTTATAAACAAAATATCAAAGCTCTATCTCGCTCAGGAACCGAGATATTCGATAAAACGTAAATGAACAGCCGTAGAATATATCCGGGGATACAGAAAGTTGAGGAATTTCGAGAAGGCATTTATAAACCAAATATCAAAGCTCTATCTCGCTCAGGAACCGAGATATTCGATAAAACGTAAATGAACAGCCGTAGAATATATCCGGGGATACAGAAAGTTGAGGAATTTCGAGAAGGCATTTATAAACCAAATATCAAAGCTCTATCTCGCTCAGGAACCGAGATATTCGATAAAACGTAAATAAACAGCCTTAGAATATATCCGGGGATACAGAAAGTTGAGGAATTTCGAGAAGGCATTTATAAACCAAATATCAAAGCTCTATCTCGCTCAGGAACCGAGATATTCGATTTAACGTAAATGAACAGCCGTATAATATATCCGGGGATACAGAAAGTTGAGGAATTTCGAGAAGGCATTTATAAACCAAATATCAAAGCTCTATCTCGCTCAGGAACCGAGATATTCGATAAAACGTAAATGAACAGCCGTAGAATATATCCGGGGATACAGAAAGTTGAGGAATTTCGAGAAGGCATTTATAAACCAAATATCAAAGCTCTATCTCGCTCAGGAACCGAGATATTCGATAAAACGTAAATGAACAGCCGTAGAATATATCCGGGGATACAGAAAGTTGAGGAATTTCGAGAAGGCATTTATAAACCAAATATCAAAGCTCTATCTCGCTCAGGAACCGAGATATTCGATAAAACGTAAATTTACACTTTTCTTTTTGATGTTGCAGCCGATCTAAAAGTCGTAGAATGTTTTCGGGGATACAGAAAGTTGAGGAATTTTGAGAAGGCATTTATAAACCAAATATCAAAGCTCTATCTCGCTCAGGAACCGAGATATTCGATAAAACGTAAATGAACAGCCGTAGAATATATCCGGGGATACAGAAAGTTGAGGAATTTCGAGAAGGCATTTATAAACCAAATATCAAAGCTCTATCTCGCTCAGGAACCGAGATATTCGATAAAACGTAAATGAACAGCAGTAGAATATATCCGGGGATACAGAAAGTTGAGGAATTTTGAGAAGGCATTTATAAACCAAATATTAAAGCTCTATCTCGCTCAGGAACCGAGATATTCGATAAAACGTAAATGAACAGCCGTAGAATATATCCGGGGATACAGAAAGTTGAGGAATTTCGAGAAGGCATTTATAAACCAAATATCAAAGCTCTATCTCGCTCAGGAACCGAGATATTCGATAAAACGTAAATGAACAGCCGTATAATATATCCGGGGATACAGAAAGTTGAGGAATTTCGAGAAGGCATTTATAAACCAAATATCAAAGCTCTATCTCGCTCAGGAACCGAGATATTCGATAAAACGTAAATGAACAGCCGTAGAATATATCCGGGGATACAGAAAGTTGAGGAATTTCGAGAAGGCATTTATAAACCAAATATCAAAGCTCTATCTCGCTCAGGAACCGAGATATTCGATTAAACGTAAATGAACAGCCGTATAATATATCCGGGGATACAGAAAGTTGAGGAATTTCGAGAAGGCATTTATAAACCAAATATCAAAGCTCTATCTCGCTCAGGAACCGAGATATTCGATAAAACGTAAATGAACAGCCGTGGAATATATCCGGGGATACAGAAAGTTAGGAATTTTGAGAAGGCATTTATAAACCAAATATCAAAGCTCTATCTCGCTCAGGAACCGAGATATTCGATAAAACGTAAATGAACAGCCGTAGAATATATCCGGGGATACAGAAAGTTGAGGAATTTCGAGAAGGCATTTATAAACCAAATATCAAAGCTCTATCTCGCTCAGGAACCGAGATATTCGATAAAACGTAAATGAACAGCCGTATAATATATCCGGGGATACAGAAAGTTGAGGAATTTCGAGAAGGCATTTATAAACCAAATATCAAAGCTCTATCTCGCTCAGGAACCGAGATATTCGATAAAACGTAAATGAACAGCCGTAGAATATATCCGGGGATACAGAAAGTTGAGGAATTTCGAGAAGGCATTTATAAACCAAATATCAAAGCTCTATCTCGCTCAGGAACCGAGATATTCGATAAAACGTAAATTTACACTTTTCTTTTTGATGTTGCAGCCGATCTAAAAGTCGTAGAATGTTTTCGGGGATACAGAAAGTTGAGGAATTTTGAGAAGGCATTTATAAACAAAATATCAAAGCTCTATCTCGCTCAGGAACCGAGATATTCGATAAAACGTAAATGAACAGCCGTAGAATATATCCGGGGATACAGAAAGTTGAGGAATTTCGAGAAGGCATTTATAAACCAAATATCAAAGCTCTATCTCGCTCAGGAACCGAGATATTCGATAAAACGTAAATTTACACTTTTCTTTTTGATGTTGCAGCCGATCTAAAAGTCGTAGAATGTTTTCGGGGATACAGAAAGTTGAGGAATTTTGAGAAGGCATTTATAAACAAAATATCAAAGCTCTATCTCGCTCAGGAACCGAGATATTCGATAAAACGTAAATGAACAGCCGTAGAATATATCCGGGGATACAGAAAGTTGAGGAATTTCGAGAAGGCATTTATAAACCAAATATCAAAGCTCTATCTCGCTCAGGAACCGAGATATTCGATAAAACGTAAATGAACAGCCGTAGAATATATCCGGGGATACAGAAAGTTGAGGAATTTCGAGAAGGCATTTATAAACCAAATATCAAAGCTCTATCTCGCTCAGGAACCGAGATATTCGATAAAACGTAAATTTACACTTTTCTTTTTGATGTTGCAGCCGATCTAAAAGTCGTAGAATGTTTTCGGGGATACAGAAAGTTGAGGAATTTTGAGAAGGCATTTATAAACAAAATATCAAAGCTCTATCTCGCTCAGGAACCGAGATATTCGATAAAACGTAAATGAACAGCCGTAGAATATATCCGGGGATACAGAAAGTTGAGGAATTTCGAGAAGGCATTTATAAACCAAATATCAAAGCTCTATCTCGCTCAGGAACCGAGATATTCGATAAAACGTAAATGAACAGCCGTGGAATATATCCGGGGATACAGAAAGTTAGGAATTTTGAGAAGGCATTTATAAACCAAATATCAAAGCTCTATCTCGCTCAGGAACCGAGATATTCGATAAAACGTAAATGAACAGCCGTAGAATATATCCGGGGATACAGAAAGTTGAGGAATTTCGAGAAGGCATTTATAAACCAAATATCAAAGCTCTATCTCGCTCAGGAACCGAGATATTCGATAAAACGTAAATGAACAGCCGTATAATATATCCGGGGATACAGAAAGTTGAGGAATTTCGAGAAGGCATTTATAAACCAAATATCAAAGCTCTATCTCGCTCAGGAACCGAGATATTCGATAAAACGTAAATGAACAGCCGTAGAATATATCCGGGGATACAGAAAGTTGAGGAATTTCGAGAAGGCATTTATAAACCAAATATCAAAGCTCTATCTCGCTCAGGAACCGAGATATTCGATAAAACGTAAATGAACAGCCGTAGAATATATCCGGGGATACAGAAAGTTGAGGAATTTCGAGAAGGCATTTATAAACCAAATATCAAAGCTCTATCTCGCTCAGGAACCGAGATATTCGATAAAACGTAAATTTACACTTTTCTTTTTGATGTTGCAGCCGATCTAAAAGTCGTAGAATGTTTTCGGGGATACAGAAAGTTGAGGAATTTTGAGAAGGCATTTATAAACAAAATATCAAAGCTCTATCTCGCTCAGGAACCGAGATATTCGATAAAACGTAAATGAACAGCCGTAGAATATATCCGGGGATACAGAAAGTTGAGGAATTTCGAGAAGGCATTTATAAACCAAATATCAAAGCTCTATCTCGCTCAGGAACCGAGATATTTGATAAAACGTAAATTTACACTTTTCTTTTTGATGTTGCAGCCGATCTAAAAGTCGTAGAATGTTTTCGGGGATACAGAAAGTTGAGGAATTTTGAGAAGGCATTTATAAACAAAATATCAAAGCTCTATCTCGCTCAGGAACCGAGATATTCGATAAAACGTAAATGAACAGCCGTAGAATATATCCGGGGATACAGAAAGTTGAGGAATTTCGAGAAGGCATTTATAAACCAAATATCAAAGCTCTATCTCGCTCAGGAACCGAGATATTCGATAAAACGTAAATGAACAGCCGTGGAATATATCCGGGGATACAGAAAGTTAGGAATTTTGAGAAGGCATTTATAAACCAAATATCAAAGCTCTATCTCGCTCAGGAACCGAGATATTCGATAAAACGTAAATGAACAGCCGTAGAATATATCCGGGGATACAGAAAGTTGAGGAATTTCGAGAAGGCATTTATAAACCAAATATCAAAGCTCTATCTCGCTCAGGAACCGAGATATTCGATAAAACGTAAATGAACAGCCGTATAATATATCCGGGGATACAGAAAGTTGAGGAATTTCGAGAAGGCATTTATAAACCAAATATCAAAGCTCTATCTCGCTCAGGAACCGAGATATTCGATAAAACGTAAATGAACAGCCGTAGAATATATCCGGGGATACAGAAAGTTGAGGAATTTCGAGAAGGCATTTATAAACCAAATATCAAAGCTCTATCTCGCTCAGGAACCGAGATATTCGATAAAACGTAAATTTACACTTTTCTTTTTGATGTTGCAGCCGATCTAAAAGTCGTAGAATATATCCGGGGATACAGAAAGTTGAGGAATTTCGAGAAGGCATTTATAAACCAAATATCAAAGCTCTATCTCGCTCAGGAACCGAGATATTCGATAAAACGTAAATGAACAGCCGTATAATATATCCGGGGATACAGAAAGTTGAGGAATTTCGAGAAGGCATTTATAAACCAAATATCAAAGCTCTATCTCGCTCAGGAACCGAGATATTCGATAAAACGTAAATGAACAGCCGTGGAATATATCCGGGGATACAGAAAGTTGAGGAATTTTGAGAAGGCATTTATAAACCAAATATCAAAGCTCTATCTCGCTCAGGAACCGAGATATTCGATAAAACGTAAATGAACAGCCGTAGAATATATCCGGGGATACAGAAAGTTGAGGAATTTCGAGAAGGCATTTATAAACCAAATATCAAAGCTCTATCTCGCTCAGGAACCGAGATATTCGATAAAACGTAAATGAACAGCCGTATAATATATCCGGGGATACAGAAAGTTGAGGAATTTCGAGAAGGCATTTATAAACCAAATATCAAAGCTCTATCTCGCTCAGGAACCGAGATATTCGATAAAACGTAAATGAACAGCCGTAGAATATATCCGGGGATACAGAAAGTTGAGGAATTTCGAGAAGGCATTTATAAACCAAATATCAAAGCTCTATCTCGCTCAGGAACCGAGATATTCGATAAAACGTAAATGAACAGCCGTAGAATATATCCGGGGATACAGAAAGTTGAGGAATTTCGAGAAGGCATTTATAAACCAAATATCAAAGCTCTATCTCGCTCAGGAACCGAGATATTCGATAAAACGTAAATTTACACTTTTCTTTTTGATGTTGCAGCCGATCTAAAAGTCGTAGAATGTTTTCGGGGATACAGAAAGTTGAGGAATTTTGAGAAGGCATTTATAAACCAAATATCAAAGCTCTATCTCGCTCAGGAACCGAGATATTCGATAAAACGTAAATGAACAGCCGTAGAATATATCCGGGGATACAGAAAGTTGAGGAATTTCGAGAAGGCATTTATAAACCAAATATCAAAGCTCTATCTCGCTCAGGAACCGATATATTCGATAAAACGTAAATGAACAGCCGTAGAATATATCCGGGGATACAGAAAGTTGAGGAATTTCGAGAAGGCATTTATAAACCAAATATCAAAGCTCTATCTTGCTCAGGAACCGAGATATTCGATAAAACGTAAATTTACACTTTTCTTTTTGATGTTGCAGCCGATCTAAAAGTCGTAGAATATATCCGGGGATACAGAAAGTTGAGGAATTTTGAGAAGGCATTTATAAACCAAATATCAAAGCTCTATCTCGCTCAGGAACCGAGATATTCGATAAAACGTAAATGAACAGCCGTAGAATATATCCGGGGATACAGAAAGTTGAGGAATTTCGAGAAGGCATTTATAAACCAAATATCAAAGCTCTATCTCGCTCAGGAACCGAGAAATTCGATAAAACGTAAATGAACAGCCGTAGAATATATCCGGGGATACAGAAAGTTGAGGAATTTCGAGAAGGCATTTATAAACCAAATATCAAAGCTCTATCTCGCTCAGGAACCGAGATATTCGATAAAACGTAAATGAACAGCCGTAGAATATATCCGGGGATACAGAAAGTTGAGGAATTTCGAGAAGGCATTTATAAACCAAATATCAAAGCTCTATCTCGCTCAGGAACCGAGATATTCGATAAAACGTAAATGAACAGCCTTAGAATATATCCGGGGATACAGAAAGTTGAGGAATTTCGAGAAGGCATTTATAAACCAAATATCAAAGCTCTATCTCGCTCAGGAACCGAGATATTCGATAAAACGTAAATGAACAGCCGTAGAATATATCCGGGGATACAGAAAGTTGAGGAATTTTGAGAAGGCATTTATAAACCAAATATCAAAGCTCTATCTCGCTCAGGAACCGAGATATTCGATAAAACGTAAATGAACAGCCGTAGAATATATCCGGGGATACAGAAAGTTGAGGAATTTCGAGAAGGCATTTATAAACCAAATATCAAAGCTCTATCTCGCTCAGGAACCGAGATATTCGATAAAACGTAAATGAACAGCCGTATAATATATCCGGGGATACAGAAAGTTGAGGAATTTCGAGAAGGCATTTATAAACCAAATATCAAAGCTCTATCTCGCTCAGGAACCGAGATATTCGATAAAACGTAAATGAACAGCCGTAGAATATATCCGGGGATACAGAAAGTTGAGGAATTTCGAGAAGGCATTTATAAACCAAATATCAAAGCTCTATCTCGCTCAGGAACCGAGATATTCGATAAAACGTAATTGAACAGCCGTAGAATATATCCGGGGATACAGAAAGTTGAGGAATTTCGAGAAGGCATTTATAAACCAAATATCAAAGCTCTATCTCGCTCAGGAACCGAGATATTCGATAAAACGTAAATTTACACTTTTCTTTTTGATGTTGCAGCCGATCTAAAAGTCGTAGAATGTTTTCGGGGATACAGAAAGTTGAGGAATTTTGAGAAGGCATTTATAAACCAAATATCAAAGCTCTATCTCGCTCAGGAACCGAGATATTCGATAAAACGTAAATGAACAGCCATAGAATATATCCGGGGATACAGAAAGTTGAGGAATTTCGAGAAGGCATTTATAAACCAAATATCAAAGCTCTATCTCGCTCAGGAACCGAGATATTCGATAAAACGTAAATGAACAGCCGTAGAATATATCCGGGGATACAGAAAGTTGAGGAATTTCGAGAAGGCATTTATAAACCAAATATCAAAGCTCTATCTTGCTCAGGAACCGAGATATTCGATAAAACGTAAATTTACACTTTTCTTTTTGATGTTGCAGCCGATCTAAAAGTCGTAGAATATATCCGGGGATACAGAAAGTTGAGGAATTTTGAGAAGGCATTTATAAACCAAATATCAAAGCTCTATCTCGCTCAGGAACCGAGATATTCGATAAAACGTAAATGAACAGCCGTAGAATATATCCGGGGATACAGAAAGTTGAGGAATTTCGAGAAGGCATTTATAAACCAAATATCAAAGCTCTATCTCGCTCAGGAACCGAGATATTCGATAAAACGTAAATGAACAGCCGTAGAATATATCCGGGGATACAGAAAGTTGAGGAATTTCGAGAAGGCATTTATAAACCAAATATCAAAGCTCTATCTCGCTCAGGAACCGAGATATTCGATAAAACGTAAATGAACAGCCGTAGAATATATCCGGGGATACAGAAAGTTGAGGAATTTTGAGAAGGCATTTATAAACCAAATATCAAAGCTCTATCTCGCTCAGGAACCGAGATATTCGATAAAACGTAAATGAACAGCCGTAGAATATATCCGGGGATACAGAAAGTTGAGGAATTTCGAGAAGGCATTTATAAACCAAATATCAAAGCTCTATCTCGCTCAGGAACCGAGATATTCGATAAAACGTAAATGAACAGCCGTATAATATATCCGGGGATACAGAAAGTTGAGGAATTTCGAGAAGGCATTTATAAACCAAATATCAAAGCTCTATCTCGCTCAGGAACCGAGATATTCGATAAAACGTAAATGAACAGCCGTAGAATATATCCGGGGATACAGAAAGTTGAGGAATTTCGAGAAGGCATTTATAAACCAAATATCAAAGCTCTATCTCGCTCAGGAACCGAGATATTCGATAAAACGTAATTGAACAGCCGTAGAATATATCCGGGGATACAGAAAGTTGAGGAATTTCGAGAAGGCATTTATAAACCAAATATCAAAGCTCTATCTCGCTCAGGAACCGAGATATTCGATAAAACGTAAATTTACACTTTTCTTTTTGATGTTGCAGCCGATCTAAAAGTCGTAGAATGTTTTCGGGGATACAGAAAGTTGAGGAATTTTGAGAAGGCATTTATAAACCAAATATCAAAGCTCTATCTCGCTCAGGAACCGAGATATTCGATAAAACGTAAATGAACAGCCATAGAATATATCCGGGGATACAGAAAGTTGAGGAATTTCGAGAAGGCATTTATAAACCAAATATCAAAGCTCTATCTCGCTCAGGAACCGAGATATTCGATAAAACGTAAATGAACAGCCGTAGAATATATCCGGGGATACAGAAAGTTGAGGAATTTCGAGAAGGCATTTATAAACCAAATATCAAAGCTCTATCTTGCTCAGGAACCGAGATATTCGATAAAACGTAAATTTACACTTTTCTTTTTGATGTTGCAGCCGATCTAAAAGTCGTAGAATATATCCGGGGATACAGAAAGTTGAGGAATTTTGAGAAGGCATTTATAAACCAAATATCAAAGCTCTATCTCGCTCAGGAACCGAGATATTCGATAAAACGTAAATGAACAGCCGTAGAATATATCCGGGGATACAGAAAGTTGAGGAATTTCGAGAAGGCATTTATAAACCAAATATCAAAGCTCTATCTCGCTCAGGAACCGAGATATTCGATAAAACGTAAATGAACAGCCGTAGAATATATCCGGGGATACAGAAAGTTGAGGAATTTCGAGAAGGCATTTATAAACCAAATATCAAAGCTCTATCTCGCTCAGGAACCGAGATATTCGATAAAACGTAAATGAACAGCCGTAGAATATATCCGGGGATACAGAAAGTTGAGGAATTTTGAGAAGGCATTTATAAACCAAATATCAAAGCTCTATCTCGCTCAGGAACCGAGATATTCGATAAAACGTAAATGAACAGCCGTAGAATATATCCGGGGATACAGAAAGTTGAGGAATTTCGAGAAGGCATTTATAAACCAAATATCAAAGCTCTATCTCGCTCAGGAACCGAGATATTCGATAAAACGTAAATGAACAGCCGTATAATATATCCGGGGATACAGAAAGTTGAGGAATTTCGAGAAGGCATTTATAAACCAAATATCAAAGCTCTATCTCGCTCAGGAACCGAGATATTCGATAAAACGTAAATGAACAGCCGTAGAATATATCCGGGGATACAGAAAGTTGAGGAATTTCGAGAAGGCATTTATAAACCAAATATCAAAGCTCTATCTCGCTCAGGAACCGAGATATTCGATAAAACGTAATTGAACAGCCGTAGAATATATCCGGGGATACAGAAAGTTGAGGAATTTCGAGAAGGCATTTATAAACCAAATATCAAAGCTCTATCTCGCTCAGGAACCGAGATATTCGATAAAACGTAAATTTACACTTTTCTTTTTGATGTTGCAGCCGATCTAAAAGTCGTAGAATGTTTTCGGGGATACAGAAAGTTGAGGAATTTTGAGAAGGCATTTATAAACCAAATATCAAAGCTCTATCTCGCTCAGGAACCGAGATATTCGATAAAACGTAAATGAACAGCCATAGAATATATCCGGGGATACAGAAAGTTGAGGAATTTCGAGAAGGCATTTATAAACCAAATATCAAAGCTCTATCTCGCTCAGGAACCGAGATATTCGATAAAACGTAAATGAACAGCCGTAGAATATATCCGGGGATACAGAAAGTTGAGGAATTTCGAGAAGGCATTTATAAACCAAATATCAAAGCTCTATCTTGCTCAGGAACCGAGATATTCGATAAAACGTAAATTTACACTTTTCTTTTTGATGTTGCAGCCGATCTAAAAGTCGTAGAATATATCCGGGGATACAGAAAGTTGAGGAATTTTGAGAAGGCATTTATAAACCAAATATCAAAGCTCTATCTCGCTCAGGAACCGAGATATTCGATAAAACGTAAATGAACAGCCGTAGAATATATCCGGGGATACAGAAAGTTGAGGAATTTCGAGAAGGCATTTATAAACCAAATATCAAAGCTCTATCTCGCTCAGGAACCGAGATATTCGATAAAACGTAAATGAACAGCCGTAGAATATATCCGGGGATACAGAAAGTTGAGGAATTTCGAGAAGGCATTTATAAACCAAATATCAAAGCTCTATCTCGCTCAGGAACCGAGATATTCGATAAAACGTAAATGAACAGCCGTAGAATATATCCGGGGATACAGAAAGTTGAGGAATTTCGAGAAGGCATTTATAAACCAAATATCAAAGCTCTATCTCGCTCAGGAACCGAGATATTCGATAAAACGTAAATGAACAGCCGTATAATATATCCGGGGATACAGAAAGTTGAGGAATTTCGAGAAGGCATTTATAAACCAAATATCAAAGCTCTATCTCGCTCAGGAACCGAGATATTCGATAAAACGTAAATGAACAGCCGTAGAATATATCCGGGGATACAGAAAGTTGAGGAATTTCGAGAAGGCATTTATAAACCAAATATCAAAGCTCTATCTCGCTCAGGAACCGAGATATTCGATAAAACGTAAATGAACAGCCGTAGAATATATCCGGGGATACAGAAAGTTGAGGAATTTCGAGAAGGCATTTATAAACCAAATATCAAAGCTCTATCTCGCTCAGGAACCGAGATATTCGATAAAACGTAAATGAACAGCCGTAGAATATATCCGGGGATACAGAAAGTTGAGGAATTTCGAGAAGGCATTTATAAACCAAATATCAAAGCTCTATCTCGCTCAGGAACCGAGATATTCGATAAAACGTAAATGAACAGCCGTAGAATATATCCGGGGATACAGAAAGTTGAGGAATTTCGAGAAGGCATTTATAAACCAAATATCAAAGCTCTATCTCGCTCAGGAACCGAGATATTCGATAAAACGTAAATGAACAGCCGTAGAATATATCCGGGGATACAGAAAGTTGAGGAATTTCGAGAAGGCATTTATAAACCAAATATCAAAGCTCTATCTCGCTCAGGAACCGAGATATTCGATAAAACGTAAATGAACAGCCGTATAATATATCCGGGGATACAGAAAGTTGAGGAATTTCGAGAAGGCATTTATAAACCAAATATCAAAGCTCTATCTCGCTCAGGAACCGAGATATTCGATAAAACGTAAATGAACAGCCGTAGAATATATCCGGGGATACAGAAAGTTGAGGAATTTCGAGAAGGCATTTATAAACCAAATATCAAAGCTCTATCTCGCTCAGGAACCGAGATATTCGATAAAACGTAAATGAACAGCCGTAGAATATATCCGGGGATACAGAAAGTTGAGGAATTTCGAGAAGGCATTTATAAACCAAATATCAAAGCTCTATCTCGCTCAGGAACCGAGATATTCGATAAAACGTAAATGAACAGCCGTAGAATATATCCGGGGATACAGAAAGTTGAGGAATTTCGAGAAGGCATTTATAAACCAAATATCAAAGCTCTATCTCGCTCAGGAACCGAGATATTCGATAAAACGTAAATGAACAGCCATAGAATATATCCGGGGATACAGAAAGTTGAGGAATTTCGAGAAGGCATTTATAAACCAAATATCAAAGCTCTATCTCGCTCAGGAACCGAGATATTCGATAAAACGTAAATGAACAGCCGTAGAATATATCCGGGGATACAGAAAGTTGAGGAATTTCGAGAAGGCATTTATAAACCAAATATCAAAGCTCTATCTCGCTCAGGAACCGAGATATTCGATAAAACGTAAATGAACAGCCGTAGAATATATCCGGGGATACAGAAAGTTGAGGAATTTCGAGAAGGCATTTATAAACCAAATATCAAAGCTCTATCTCGCTCAGGAACCGAGATATTCGATAAAACGTAAATGAACAGCCATAGAATATATCCGGGGATACAGAAAGTTGAGGAATTTCGAGAAGGCATTTATAAACCAAATATCAAAGCTCTATCTCGCTCAGGAACCGAGATATTCGATAAAACGTAAATGAACAGCCGTAGAATATATCCGGGGATACAGAAAGTTGAGGAATTTCGAGAAGGCATTTATAAACCAAATATCAAAGCTCTATCTCGCTCAGGAACCGAGATATTCGATAAAACGTAAATGAACAGCCGTAGAATATATCCGGGGATACAGAAAGTTGAGGAATTTCGAGAAGGCATTTATAAACCAAATATCAAAGCTCTATCTCGCTCAGGAACCGAGATATTCGATAAAACGTAAATTTACACTTTTCTTTTTGATGTTGCAGCCGATCTAAAAGTCGTAGAATGTTTTCGGGGATACAGAAAGTTGAGGAATTTTGAGAAGGCATTTATAAACCAAATATCAAAGCTCTATCTCGCTCAGGAACCGAGACATTCGATAAAACGTAAATGAACAGCCATAGAATATATCCGGGGATACAGAAAGTTGAGGAATTTCGAGAAGGCATTTATAAACCAAATATCAAAGCTCTATCTCGCTCAGGAACCGAGATATTCGATAAAACGTAAATGAACAGCAGTAGAATATATCCGGGGATACAGAAAGTTGAGGAATTTTGAGAAGGCATTTATAAACCAAATATCAAAGCTCTATCTCGCTCAGGAACCGAGATATTCGATAAAACGTAAATGAACAGCCGTAGAATATATCCGGGGATACAGAAAGTTGAGGAATTTCGAGAAGGCATTTATAAACCAAATATCAAAGCTCTATCTCGCTCAGGAACCGAGATATTCGATAAAACGTAAATGAACAGCCGTATAATATATCCGGGGATACAGAAAGTTGAGGAATTTCGAGAAGGCATTTATAAACCAAATATCAAAGCTCTATCTCGCTCAGGAACCGAGATATTCGATAAAACGTAAATGAACAGCCGTAGAATATATCCGGGGATACAGAACGTTGAGGAATTTCGAGAAGGCATTTATAAACCAAATATCAAAGCTCTATCTCGCTCAGGAACCGAGATATTCGATTAAACGTAAATGAACAGCCGTATAATATATCCGGGTAAACAGAAAGTTGAGGAATTTCGAGAAGGCATTTATAAACCAAATATCAAAGCTCTATCTCGCTCAGGAACCGAGATATTCGATAAAACGTAAATGAACAGCCGTAGAATATATCCGGGGATACAGAAAGTTGAGGAATTTTGAGAAGGCATTTATAAACCAAATATCAAAGCTCTATCTCGCTCAGGAACCGAGATATTCGATAAAACGTAAATGAACAGCCGTAGAATATATCCGGGGATACAGAAAGTTGAGGAATTTCGAGAAGGCATTTATAAACCAAATATCAAAGCTCTATCTCGCTCAGGAACCGAGATATTCGATAAAACGTAAATGAACAGCCGTAGAATATATCCGGGGATACAGAAAGTTGAGGAATTTCGAGAAGGCATTTATAAACCAAATATCAAAGCTCTATCTCGCTCAGGAACCGAGATATTCGATAAAACGTAAATGAACAGCCGTAGAATATATCCGGGGATACAGAAAGTTGAGGAATTTCGAGAAGGCATTTATAAACCAAATATCAAAGCTCTATCTCGCTCAGGAACCGAGATATTCGATAAAACGTAAATTTACACTTTTCTTTTTGATGTTGCAGCCGATCTAAAAGTCGTAGAATGTTTTCGGGGATACAGAAAGTTGAGGAATTTTGAGAAGGCATTTATAAACCAAATATCAAAGCTCTATCTCGCTCAGGAACCGAGATATTCGATAAAACGTAAATGAACAGCCGTAGAATATATCCGGGGATACAGAAAGTTGAGGAATTTCGAGAAGGCATTTATAAACCAAATATCAAAGCTCTATCTCGCTCAGGAACCGAGATATTCGATAAAACGTAAATGAACAGCCGTAGAATATATCCGGGGATACAGAAAGTTGAGGAATTTCGAGAAGGCATTTATAAACCAAATATCAAAGCTCTATCTCGCTCAGGGACCGAGATATTCGATAAAACGTAAATTTACACTTTTCTTTTTGATGTTGCAGCCGATCTAAAAGTCGTAGAATATATCCGGGGATACAGAAAGTTGAGGAATTTCGAGAAGGCATTTATAAACCAAATATCAAAGCTCTATCTCGCTCAGGAACCGAGATATTCGATAAAACGTAAATGAACAGCCGTAGAATATATCCGGGGATACAGAAAAATGAGGAATTTTGAGAAGGCATTTATAAACCAAATATCAAAGCTCTATCTCGCTCAGGAACCGAGATATTCGATAAAACGTAAATGAACAGCCGTAGAATATATCCGGGGATACAGAAAGTTGAGGAATTTCGAGAAGGCATTTATAAACCAAATATCAAAGCTCTATCTCGCTCAGGAACCGAGATATTCGATAAAACGTAAATGAACAGCCGTAGAATATATCCGGGGATACAGAAAGTTGAGGAATTTCGAGAAGGCATTTATAAACCAAATATCAAAGCTCTATCTCGCTCAGGAACCGAGATATTCGATAAAACGTAAATTTACACTTTTCTTTTTGATGTTGCAGCCGATCTAAAAGTCGTAGAATGTTTTCGGGGATACAGAAAGTTGAGGAATTTTGAGAAGGCATTTATAAACCAAATATCAAAGCTCTATCTCGCTCAGGAACCGAGATATTCGATAAAACGTAAATGAACAGCCGTAGAATATATCCGGGGATACAGAAAGTTGAGGAATTTCGAGAAGGCATTTATAAACCAAATATCAAAGCTCTATCTCGCTCAGGAACCGAGATATTCGATAAAACGTAAATGAACAGCCGTAGAATATATCCGGGGATACAGAAAGTTGAGGAATTTCGAGAAGGCATTTATAAACCAAATATCAAAGCTCTATCTCGCTCAGGAACCGAGATATTCGATAAAACGTAAATTTACACTTTTCTTTTTGATGTTGCAGCCGATCTAAAAGTCGTAGAATATATCCGGGGATACAGAAAGTTGAGGAATTTCGAGAAGGCATTTATAAACCAAATATCAAAGCTCTATCTCGCTCAGGAACCGAGATATTCGATTAAACGTAAATGAACAACCGTAGAATATATCCGGGGATACAGAAAGTTGAGGAATTTCGAGAAGGCATTTATAAACCAAATATCAAAGCTCTTTCTCGCTCAGGAACCGAGATATTCGATAAAACGTAAATTTACACTTTTCTTTTTGATGTTGCAGCCGATCTAAAAGTCGTAGAATGTTTTCGGGGATACAGAAAGTTGAGGAATTTTGAGAAGGCATTTATAAACCAAATATCCAAGCTCTATCTTGCTCAGGAACCCAGATATTCGATAAAACGTAAATGAACAGCCGTAGAATATATCCGGGGATACAGAAAGTTGAGGAATTTCGAGAAGGCATTTATAAACCAAATATCAAAGCTCTATCTCGCTCAGGAACCGAGATATTCGATAAAACGTAAATTTACACTTTTCTTTTTGATGTTGCAGCCGATCTAAAAGTCGTAGAATGTTTTCGGGGATACAGAAAGTTGAGGAATTTTGAGAAGGCATTTATAAACCAAATATCAAAGCTCTTTCTTGCTCAGGAACCCAGATATTCGATAAAACGTAAATGAACAGCCGTAGAATATATCCGGGGATACAGAAAGTTGAGGAATTTCGAGAAGGCATTTATAAACCAAATATCAAAGCTCTATCTCGCTCAGGAACCGAGATATTCGATAAAACGTAAATGAACAGCCGTAGAATATATCCGGGGATACAGAAAGTTGAGGAATTTCGAGAAGGCATTTATAAACCAAATATCAAAGCTCTATCTCGCTCAGGAACCGAGATATTCGATAAAACGTAAATTTACACTTTTCTTTTTGATGTTGCAGCCGATCTAAAAGTCGTAGAATATATCCGGGGATACAGAAAGTTGAGGAATTTCGAGAAGGCATTTATAAACCAAATATCAAAGCTCTATCTCGCTCAGGAACCGAGATATTCGATTAAACGTAAATGAACAGCCGTAGAATATATCCGGGGATACAGAAAGTTGAGAAATTTCGAGAAGGCATTTATAAACCAAATATCAAAGTTCTATCTCGCTCAGGAACCGAGATATTCGATAAAACGTAAATTTACACTTTTCTTTTTGATGTTGCAGCCGATCTAAAAGTCGTAGAATATATCCGGGGATACAGAAAGTTGAGGAATTTCGAGAAGGCATTTATAAACCAAATATCAAAGCTCTATCTCGCTCAGGAACCGAGATATTCGATTAAACGTAAATGAACAACCGTAGAATATATCCGGGGATACAGAAAGTTGAGGAATTTCGAGAAGGCATTTATAAACCAAATATCAAAGCTCTATCTCGCTCAGGAACCGAGATATTCGATAAAACGTAAATGAACAACCGTAGAATATATCCGGGGATACAGAAAGTTGAGGAATTTCGAGAAGGCATTTATAAACCAAATATCAAAGCTCTTTCTCGCTCAGGAACCGAGATATTCGATAAAACGTAAATTTACACTTTTCTTTTTGATGTTGCAGCCGATCTAAAAGTCGTAGAATGTTTTCGGGGATACAGAAAGTTGAGGAATTTCGAGAAGGCATTTATAAACCAAATATCAAAGCTCTATCTCGCTCAGGAACCGAGATATTCGATAAAACGTAAATGAACAACCGTAGAATATATCCGGGGATACAGAAAGTTGAGGAATTTCGAGAAGGCATTTATAAACCAAATATCAAAGCTCTTTCTCGCTCAGGAACCGAGATATTCGATAAAACGTAAATTTACACTTTTCTTTTTGATGTTGCAGCCGATCTAAAAGTCGTAGAATGTTTTCGGGGATACAGAAAGTTGAGGAATTTTGAGAAGGCATTTATAAACCAAATATCCAAGCTCTATCTTGCTCAGGAACCCAGATATTCGATAAAACGTAAATGAACAGCCGTAGAATATATCCGGGGATACAGAAAGTTGAGGAATTTCGAGAAGGCATTTATAAACCAAATATCAAAGCTCTATCTCGCTCAGGAACCGAGATATTCGTTAAAACGTAAATTTACACTTTTCTTTTTGATGTTGCAGCCGATCTAAAAGTCGTAGAATGTTTTCGGGGATACAGAAAGTTGAGGAATTTTGAGAAGGCATTTATAAGCCAAATATCAAAGCTCTATCTCGCTCAGGAACCGAGATATTCGATAAAACGTAAATGAACAGCCGTAGAATATATCCGGGGATACAGAAAGTTGAGGAATTTCGAGAAGGCATTTTTAAACCAAATATCAAAGCTCTATCTCGCTCAGGAACCGAGATATTCGATAAAACGTAAATGAACAGCCGTATAATATATCCGGGGATACAGAAAGTTGAGGAATTTCGAGAAGGCATTTATAAACCAAATATCAAAGCTCTATCTCGCTCAGGAACCGAGATATTCGATAAAACGTAAATGAACAGCCGTATAATATATCCGGGGATACAGAAAGTTGAGGAATTTCGAGAAGGCATTTATAAACCAAATATCAAAGCTCTATCTCGCTCAGGAACCGAGATATTCGATAAAACGTAAATGAACAGCCGTAGAATATATCCGGGGATACAGAAAGTTGAGGAATTTCGAGAAGGCATTTATAAACCAAATATCAAAGCTCTATCTCGCTCAGGAACCGAGATATTCGATAAAACGTAAATTTACACTTTTCTTTTTGATGTTGCAGCCGATCTAAAAGTCGTAGAATGTTTTCGGGGATACAGAAAGTTGAGGAATTTTGAGAAGGCATTTATAAACCAAATATCAAAGCTCTATCTTGCTCAGGAACCCAGATATTCGATAAAACGTAAATGAACAGCCGTAGAATATATCCGGGGATACAGAAAGTTGAGGAATTTCGAGAAGGCATTTATAAACCAAATATCAAAGCTCTATCTCGCTCAGGAACCGAGATATTCGATAAAACGTAAATGAACAGCCGTAGAATATATCCGGGGATACAGAAAGTTGAGAAATTTCGAGAAGGCATTTATAAACCAAATATCAAAGCTCTATCTCGCTCAGGAACCGAGATATTCGATAAAACGTAAATGAACAGCCGTAGAATATATCCGGGGATACAGAAAGTTGAGGAATTTCGAGAAGGCATTTATAAACCAAATATCAAAGCTCTATCTCGCTCAGGAACCGAGATATTCGATAAAACGTAAATTTACACTTTTCTTTTTGATGTTGCAGCCGATCTAAAAGTCGTAGAATATATCCGGGGATACAGAAAGTTGAGGAATTTCGAGAAGGCATTTATAAACCAAATATCAAAGCTCTATCTCGCTCAGGAACCGAGATATTCGATTAAACGTAAATGAACAGCCGTATAATATATCCGGGGATACAGAAAGTTGAGGAATTTCGAGAAGGCATTTATAAACCAAATATCAAAGCTCTATCTCGCTCAGGAACCGAGATATTCGATAAAACGTAAATTTACACTTTTCTTTTTGATGTTGCAGCCGATCTAAAAGTCGTAGAATATATCCGGGGATACAGAAAGTTGAGGAATTTCGAGAAGGCATTTATAAGCCAAATATCAAAGCTCTATCTCGCTCAGGAACCGAGATATTCGATAAAACGTAAATGAACAGCCGTAGAATATATCCGGGGATACAGAAAGTTGAGGAATTTCGAGAAGGCATTTTTAAACCAAATATCAAAGCTCTATCTCGCTCAGGAACCGAGATATTCGATAAAACGTAAATGAACAGCCGTAGAATATATCCGGGGATACAGAAAGTTGAGGAATTTCGAGAAGGCATTTATAAACCAAATATCAAAGCTCTATCTCGCTCAGGAACCGAGATATTCGATAAAACGTAAATTTACACTTTTCTTTTTGATGTTGCAGCCGATCTAAAAGTCGTAGAATATATCCGGGGATACAGAAAGTTGAGGAATTTCGAGAAGGCATTTATAAACCAAATATCAAAGCTCTATCTCGCTCAGGAACCGAGATATTCGATAAAACGTAAATGAACAGCCGTAGAATATATCCGGGGATACAGAAAGTTGAGGAATTTCGAGAAGGCATTTATAAACCAAATATCAAAGCTCTATCTCGCTCAGGAACCGAGATATTCGATAAAACGTAAATTTACACTTTTCTTTTTGATGTTGCAGCCGATCTAAAAGTCGTAGAATGTTTTCGGGGATACAGAAAGTTGAGGAATTTTGAGAAGGCATTTATAAACCAAATATCAAAGCTCTATCTCGCTCAGGAACCGAGATATTCGATAAAACGTAAATGAACAGCCGTAGAATATATCCGGGGATACAGAAAGTTGAGGAATTTCGAGAAGGCATTTATAAACCAAATATCAAAGCTCTATCTCGCTCAGGAACCGAGATATTCGATAAAACGTAAATGAACAGCCGTAGAATATATCCGGGGATACAGAAAGTTGAGGAATTTCGAGAAGGCATTTATAAACCAAATATCAAAGCTCTATCTCGCTCAGGAACCGAGATATTCGATAAAACGTAAATTTACACTTTTCTTTTTGATGTTGCAGCCGATCTAAAAGTCGTAGAATGTTTTCGGGGATACAGAAAGTTGAGGAATTTTGAGAAGGCATTTATAAACCAAATATAAAAGCTCTATCTCGCTCAGGAACCGAGATATTCGATAAAACGTAAATGAACAGCCGTAGAATATATCCGGGGATACAGAAAGTTGAGGAATTTCGAGAAGGCATTTATAAACCAAATATCAAAGCTCTATCTCGCTCAGGAACCGAGATATTCGATAAAACGAAAATGAACAGCCGTAGAATATATCCGGGGATACAGAAAGTTGAGGAATTTTGAGAAGGCATTTATAAACCAAATATCAAAGCTCTATCTCGCTCAGGAACCGAGATATTCGATAAAACGTAAATGAACAGCCGTATAATATATCCGGGGATACAGAAAGTTGAGGAATTTCGAGAAGGCATTTATAAACCAAATATCAAAGCTCTATCTCGCTCAGGAACCGAGATATTCGATAAAACGTAAATGAACAGCCGTAGAATATATCCGGGGATACAGAAAGTTGAGGAATTTCGAGAAGGCATTTATAAACCAAATATCAAAGCTCTATCTCGCTCAGGAACCGAGATATTCGATTAAACGTAAATGAACAGCCGTAGAATATATCCGGGGATACAGAAAGTTGAGGAATTTCGAGAAGGCATTTATAAACCAAATATCAAAGCTCTATCTCGCTCAGGAACCGAGATATTCGATAAAACGTAAATTTACACTTTTCTTTTTGATGTTGCAGCCGATCTAAAAGTCGTAGAATGTTTTCGGGGATACAGAAAGTTGAGGAATTTTGAGAAGGCATTTATAAACCAAATATCAAAGCTCTATCTTGCTCAGGAACCCAGATATTCGATAAAACGTAAATGAACAGCCGTAGAATATATCCGGGGATACAGAAAGTTGAGGAATTTCGAGAAGGCATTTATAAACCAAATATCAAAGCTCTATCTCGCTCAGGAACCGAGATATTCGATAAAACGTAAATTTACACTTTTCTTTTTGATGTTGCAGCCGATCTAAAAGTCGTAGAATGTTTTCGGGGATACAGAAAGTTGAGGAATTTTGAGAAGGCATTTATAAACCAAATATCAAAGCTCTATCTCGCTCAGGAACCGAGATATTCGATTAAACGTAAATGAACAGCCGTATAATATATCCGGGGATACAGAAAGTTGAGGAATTTCGAGAAGGCATTTATAAACCAAATATCAAAGCTCTATCTCGCTCAGGAACCGAGATATTCGATAAAACGTAAATGAACAGCCGTAGAATATATCCGGGGATACAGAAAGTTGAGGAATTTTGAGAAGGCATTTATAAACCAAATATCAAAGCTCTATCTCGCTCAGGAACCGAGATATTCGATAAAACGTAAATGAACAGCCGTAGAATATATCCGGGGATACAGAAAGTTGAGGAATTTCGAGAAGGCATTTATAAACCAAATATCAAAGCTCTATCTCGCTCAGGAACCGAGATATTCGATAAAACGTAAATGAACAGCCGTAGAATATATCCGGGGATACAGAAAGTTGAGGAATTTCGAGAAGGCATTTATAAACCAAATATCAAAGCTCTATCTCGCTCAGGAACCGAGATATTCGATAAAACGTAAATTTACACTTTTCTTTTTGATGTTGCAGCCGATCTAAAAGTCGTAGAATGTTTTCGGGGATACAGAAAGTTGAGGAATTTTGAGAAGGCATTTATAAACCAAATATCAAAGCTCTATCTCGCTCAGGAACCGAGATATTCGATAAAACGTAAATGAACAGCCGTAGAATATATCCGGGGATACAGAAAGTTGAGGAATTTCGAGAAGGCATTTATAAACCAAATATCAAAGCTCTATCTCGCTCAGGAACCGAGATATTCGATAAAACGTAAATGAACAGCCGTAGAATATATCCGGGGATACAGAAAGTTGAGGAATTTTGAGAAGGCATTTATAAACCAAATATCAAAGCTCTATCTCGCTCAGGAACCGAGATATTCGATAAAACGTAAATGAACAGCCGTAGAATATATCCGGGGATACAAAAAGTTGAGGAATTTTGAGAAGGCATTTATAAACCAAATATCAAAGCTCTATCTCGCTCAGGAACCGAGATATTCGATAAAACGTAAATGAACAGCCGTAGAATATATCCGGGGATACAGAAAGTTGAGGAATTTCGAGAAGGCATTTATAAACCAAATATCAAAGCTCTATCTCGCTCAGGAACCGAGATATTCGATAAAACGTAAATTTACACTTTTCTTTTTGATGTTGCAGCCGATCTAAAAGTCGTAGAATGTTTTCGGGGATACAGAAAGTTGAGGAATTTTGAGAAGGCATTTATAAACCAAATATCAAAGCTCTATCTCGCTCAGGAACCGAGATATTCGATTAAACGTAAATGAACAGCCGTATAATATATCCGGGGATACAGAAAGTTGAGGAATTTCGAGAAGGCATTTATAAACCAAATATCAAAGCTCTATCTCGCTCAGGAACCGAGATATTCGATAAAACGTAAATGAACAGCCGTAGAATATATCCGGGGATACAGAAAGTTGAGGAATTTTGAGAAGGCATTTATAAACCAAATATCAAAGCTCTATCTCGCTCAGGAACCGAGATATTCGATAAAACGTAAATGAACAGCCGTAGAATATATCCGGGGATACAGAAAGTTGAGGAATTTCGAGAAGGCATTTATAAACCAAATATCAAAGCTCTATCTCGCTCAGGAACCGAGATATTCGATAAAACGTAAATGAACAGCCGTAGAATATATCCGGGGATACAGAAAGTTGAGGAATTTCGAGAAGGCATTTATAAACCAAATATCAAAGCTCTATCTCGCTCAGGAACCGAGATATTCGATAAAACGTAAATTTACACTTTTCTTTTTGATGTTGCAGCCGATCTAAAAGTCGTAGAATGTTTTCGGGGATACAGAAAGTTGAGGAATTTTGAGAAGGCATTTATAAACCAAATATCAAAGCTCTATCTCGCTCAGGAACCGAGATATTCGATAAAACGTAAATGAACAGCCGTAGAATATATCCGGGGATACAGAAAGTTGAGGAATTTCGAGAAGGCATTTATAAACCAAATATCAAAGCTCTATCTCGCTCAGGAACCGAGATATTCGATAAAACGTAAATGAACAGCCGTAGAATATATCCGGGGATACAGAAAGTTGAGGAATTTTGAGAAGGCATTTATAAACCAAATATCAAAGCTCTATCTCGCTCAGGAACCGAGATATTCGATAAAACGTAAATGAACAGCCGTAGAATATATCCGGGGATACAAAAAGTTGAGGAATTTCGAGAAGGCATTTATAAACCAAATATCAAAGCTCTATCTCGCTCAGGAACCGAGATATTCGATAAAACGTAAATGAACAGCCGTAGAATATATCCGGGGATACAGAAAGTTGAGGAATTTCGAGAAGGCATTTATAAACCAAATATCAAAGCTCTATCTCGCTCAGGAACCGAGATATTCGATAAAACGTAAATTTACACTTTTCTTTTTGATGTTGCAGCCGATCTAAAAGTCGTAGAATGTTTTCGGGGATACAGAAAGTTGAGGAATTTTGAGAAGGCATTTATAAACCAAATATCAAAGCTCTATCTCGCTCAGGAACCGAGATATTCGATAAAACGTAAATGAACAGCCGTAGAATATATCCGGGGATACAGAAAGTTGAGGAATTTCGAGAAGGCATTTATAAACCAAATATCAAAGCTCTATCTCGCTCAGGAACCGAGATATTCGATAAAACGTAAATGAACAGCCGTAGAATATATCCGGGGATACAGAAAGTTGAGGAATTTTGAGAAGGCATTTATAAACCAAATATCAAAGCTCTATCTCGCTCAGGAACCGAGATATTCGATAAAACGTAAATGAACAGCCGTAGAATATATCCGGGGATACAAAAAGTTGAGGAATTTCGAGAAGGCATTTATAAACCAAATATCAAAGCTCTATCTCGCTCAGGAACCGAGATATTCGATAAAACGTAAATGAACAGCCGTAGAATATATCCGGGGATACAGAAAGTTGAGGAATTTCGAGAAGGCATTTATAAACCAAATATCAAAGCTCTATCTCGCTCAGGAACCGAGATATTCGATAAAACGTAAATTTACACTTTTCTTTTTGATGTTGCAGCCGATCTAAAAGTCGTAGAGATATTCGATAGAACGTAAATGAACAGCCGTAGAATATATCCGGGGATACAGAAAGTTGAGGAATTTTGAGAAGGCATTTATAAACCAAATATCAAAGCTCTATCTCGCTCAGGAACCGAGATATTCGATAAAACGTAAATTTACACTTTTCTTTTTGATGTTGCAGCCGATCTAAAAGTCGTAGAATATATCCGGGGATACAGAAAGTTGAGGAATTTTGAGAAGGCATTTATAAACCAAATATCAAAGCTCTATCCCGCTCAGGAACCGAGATATTCGATAAAACGTAAATGAACAGCCGTAGAATATATCCGGGGATACAAAAAGTTGAGGAATTTCGAGAAGGCATTTATAAACCAAATATCAAAGCTCTATCTCGCTCAGGAACCGAGATATTCGATAAAACGTAAATGAACAGCCGTAGAATATATCCGGGGATACAGAAAGTTGAGGAATTTCGAGAAGGCATTTATAAACCAAATATCAAAGCTCTATCTCGCTCAGGAACCGAGATATTCGATAAAACGTAAATTTACACTTTTCTTTTTGATGTTGCAGCCGATCTAAAAGTCGTAGAGATATTCGATAGAACGTAAATGAACAGCCGTAGAATATATCCGGGGATACAGAAAGTTGAGGAATTTCGAGAAGGCATTTATAAACCAAATATCAAAGCTCTATCTCGCTCAGGAACCGAGATATTCGATAAAACGTAAATTTACACTTTTCTTTTTGATGTTGCAGCCGATCTAAAAGTCGTAGAATATATCCGGGGATACAGAAAGTTGAGGAATTTCGAGAAGGCATTTATAAACCAAATATCAAAGCTCTATCTCGCTCAGGAACCGAGATATTCGATAAAACGTAAATGAACAGCCGAAGAATATATCCGGGGATACAGAAAGTTGAGGAATTTCGAGAAGGCATTTATAAACCAAATATCAAAGCTCTATCTCGCTCAGGAACCGAGATATTCGATAAAACGTAAATGAACAGCCGTAGAATATATCCGGGGATACAGAAAGTTGAGGAATTTTGAGAAGGCATTTATAAACCAAATATCAAAGCTCTATCTCGCTCAGGAACCGAGATATTCGATAAAACGTAAATGAACAGCCTTAGAATATATCCGGGGATACAGAAAGTTGAGGAATTTTGAGAAGGCATTTATAAATCAAATATCAAAGCTCTATCTCGCTCAGGAACCGAGATATTCGATAAAACGTAAATGAACAGCCGTAGAATATATCCGGGGATACAAAAAGTTGAGGAATTTCGAGAAGGCATTTATAAACCAAATATCAAAGCTCTATCTCGCTCAGGAACCGAGATATTCGATAAAACGTAAATGAACAGCCGTAGAATATATCCGGGGATACAGAAAGTTGAGGAATTTCGAGAAGGCATTTATAAACCAAATATCAAAGCTCTATCTCGCTCAGGAACCGAGATATTCGATAAAACGTAAATGAACAGCCGTAGAATATATCCGGGGATACAGAAAGTTGAGGAATTTCGAGAAGGCATTTATAAACCAAATATCAAAGCTCTATCTCGCTCAGGAACCGAGATATTCGATTAAACGTAAATGAACAGCCGTAGAATATATCCGGGGATACAGAAAGTTGAGGAATTTCGAGAAGGCATTTATAAACCAAATATCAAAGCTCTATCTCGCTCAGGAACCGAGATATTCGATAAAACGTAAATTTACACTTTTCTTTTTGATGTTGCAGCCGATCTAAAAGTCGTAGAATGTTTTCGGGGATACAGAAAGTTGAGGAATTTTGAGAAGGCATTTATAAACCAAATATCAAAGCTCTATCTCGCTCAGGAACCGAGATATTCGATTAAACGTAAATGAACAGCCGTATAATATATCCGGGGATACAGAAAGTTGAGGAATTTCGAGAAGGCATTTATAAACCAAATATCAAAGCTCTATCTCGCTCAGGAACCGAGATATTCGATAAAACGTAAATTTACACTTTTCTTTTTGATGTTGCAGCCGATCTAAAAGTCGTAGAATGTTTTCGGGGATACAGAAAGTTGAGGAATTTTGAGAAGGCATTTATAAACCAAATATCAAAGCTCTATCTCGCTCAGGAACCGAGATATTCGATTAAACGTAAATGAACAGCCGTATAATATATCCGGGGATACAGAAAGTTGAGGAATTTCGAGAAGGCATTTATAAACCAAATATCAAAGCTCTATCTCGCTCAGGAACCGAGATATTCGATAAAACGTAAATGAACAGCCGTAGAATATATCCGGGGATACAGAAAGTTGAGGAATTTTGAGAAGGCATTTATAAACCAAATATCAAAGCTCTATCTCGCTCAGGAACCGAGATATTCGATAAAACGTAAATGAACAGCCGTAGAATATATCCGGGGATACAGAAAGTTGAGGAATTTCGAGAAGGCATTTATAAACCAAATATCAAAGCTCTATCTCGCTCAGGAACCGAGATATTCGATAAAACGTAAATGAACAGCCGTAGAATATATCCGGGGATACAGAAAGTTGAGGAATTTCGAGAAGGCATTTATAAACCAAATATCAAAGCTCTATCTCGCTCAGGAACCGAGATATTCGATAAAACGTAAATTTACACTTTTCTTTTTGATGTTGCAGCCGATCTAAAAGTCGTAGAATGTTTTCGGGGATACAGAAAGTTGAGGAATTTTGAGAAGGCATTTATAAACCAAATATCAAAGCTCTATCTCGCTCAGGAACCGAGATATTCGATAAAACGTAAATGAACAGCCGTAGAATATATCCGGGGATACAGAAAGTTGAGGAATTTCGAGAAGGCATTTATAAACCAAATATCAAAGCTCTATCTCGCTCAGGAACCGAGATATTCGATAAAACGTAAATGAACAGCCGTAGAATATATCCGGGGATACAGAAAGTTGAGGAATTTTGAGAAGGCATTTATAAACCAAATATCAAAGCTCTATCTCGCTCAGGAACCGAGATATTCGATAAAACGTAAATGAACAGCCGTAGAATATATCCGGGGATACAAAAAGTTGAGGAATTTCGAGAAGGCATTTATAAACCAAATATCAAAGCTCTATCTCGCTCAGGAACCGAGATATTCGATAAAACGTAAATGAACAGCCGTAGAATATATCCGGGGATACAGAAAGTTGAGGAATTTCGAGAAGGCATTTATAAACCAAATATCAAAGCTCTATCTCGCTCAGGAACCGAGATATTCGATAAAACGTAAATTTACACTTTTCTTTTTGATGTTGCAGCCGATCTAAAAGTCGTAGAGATATTCGATAGAACGTAAATGAACAGCCGTAGAATATATCCGGGGATACAGAAAGTTGAGGAATTTTGAGAAGGCATTTATAAACCAAATATCAAAGCTCTATCTCGCTCAGGAACCGAGATATTCGATAAAACGTAAATTTACACTTTTCTTTTTGATGTTGCAGCCGATCTAAAAGTCGTAGAATATATCCGGGGATACAGAAAGTTGAGGAATTTTGAGAAGGCATTTATAAACCAAATATCAAAGCTCTATCTCGCTCAGGAACCGAGATATTCGATAAAACGTAAATGAACAGCCGTAGAATATATCCGGGGATACAAAAAGTTGAGGAATTTCGAGAAGGCATTTATAAACCAAATATCAAAGCTCTATCTCGCTCAGGAACCGAGATATTCGATAAAACGTAAATGAACAGCCGTAGAATATATCCGGGGATACAGAAAGTTGAGGAATTTCGAGAAGGCATTTATAAACCAAATATCAAAGCTCTATCTCGCTCAGGAACCGAGATATTCGATAAAACGTAAATTTACACTTTTCTTTTTGATGTTGCAGCCGATCTAAAAGTCGTAGAGATATTCGATAGAACGTAAATGAACAGCCGTAGAATATATCCGGGGATACAGAAAGTTGAGGAATTTCGAGAAGGCATTTATAAACCAAATATCAAAGCTCTATCTCGCTCAGGAACCGAGATATTCGATAAAACGTAAATTTACACTTTTCTTTTTGATGTTGCAGCCGATCTAAAAGTCGTAGAATATATCCGGGGATACAGAAAGTTGAGGAATTTCGAGAAGGCATTTATAAACCAAATATCAAAGCTCTATCTCGCTCAGGAACCGAGATATTCGATAAAACGTAAATGAACAGCCGAAGAATATATCCGGGGATACAGAAAGTTGAGGAATTTCGAGAAGGCATTTATAAACCAAATATCAAAGCTCTATCTCGCTCAGGAACCGAGATATTCGATAAAACGTAAATGAACAGCCGTAGAATATATCCGGGGATACAGAAAGTTGAGGAATTTTGAGAAGGCATTTATAAACCAAATATCAAAGCTCTATCTCGCTCAGGAACCGAGATATTCGATAAAACGTAAATGAACAGCCTTAGAATATATCCGGGGATACAGAAAGTTGAGGAATTTTGAGAAGGCATTTATAAATCAAATATCAAAGCTCTATCTCGCTCAGGAACCGAGATATTCGATAAAACGTAAATGAACAGCCGTAGAATATATCCGGGGATACAAAAAGTTGAGGAATTTCGAGAAGGCATTTATAAACCAAATATCAAAGCTCTATCTCGCTCAGGAACCGAGATATTCGATAAAACGTAAATGAACAGCCGTAGAATATATCCGGGGATACAGAAAGTTGAGGAATTTCGAGAAGGCATTTATAAACCAAATATCAAAGCTCTAACTCGCTCAGGAACCGAGATATTCGATAAAACGTAAATGAACAGCCGTAGAATATATCCGGGGATACAGAAAGTTGAGGAATTTCGAGAAGGCATTTATAAACCAAATATCAAAGCTCTATCTCGCTCAGGAACCGAGATATTCGATAAAACGTAAATGAACAGCCGTAGAATATATCCGGGGATACAGAAAGTTGAGGAATTTCGAGAAGGCATTTATAAACCAAATATCAAAGCTCTATCTCGCTCAGGAACCGAGATATTCGATAAAACGTAAATTTACACTTTTCTTTTTGATGTTGCAGCCGATCTAAAAGTCGTAGAATGTTTTCGGGGATACAGAAAGTTGAGGAATTTTGAGAAGGCATTTATAAACCAAATATCAAAGCTCTATCTCGCTCAGGAACCGAGATATTCGATAAAACGTAAATGAACAGCCGTAGAATATATCCGGGGATACAGAAAGTTGAGGAATTTCGAGAAGGCATTTATAAACCAAATATCAAAGCTCTATCTCGCTCAGGAACCGAGATATTCGATAAAACGTAAATTTACACTTTTCTTTTTGATGTTGCAGCCGATCTAAAAGTCGTAGAATGTTTTCGGGGATACAGAAAGTTGAGGAATTTTGAGAAGGCATTTATAAACCAAATATCAAAGCTCTATCTCGCTCAGGAACCGAGATATTCGATAAAACGTAAATGAACAGCCGAAGAATATATCCGGGGATACAGAAAGTTGAGGAATTTCGAGAAGGCATTTATAAACCAAATATCAAAGCTCTATCTCGCTCAGGAACCGAGATATTCGATAAAACGTAAATTTACACTTTTCTTTTTGATGTTGCAGCCGATCTAAAAGTCGTAGAATGTTTTCGGGGATACAGAAAGTTGAGGAATTTTGAGAAGGCATTTATAAACCAAATATCAAAGCTCTATCTCGCTCAGGAACCGAGATATTCGATAAAACGTAAATGAACAGCCGTAGAATATATCCGGGGATACAGAAAGTTGAGGAATTTCGAGAAGGCATTTATAAACCAAATATCAAAGCTCTATCTCGCTCAGGAACCGAGATATTCGATAAAACGTAAATGAACAGCCGTAGAATATATCCGGGGATACAGAAAGTTGAGGAATTTCGAGAAGGCATTTATAAACCAAATATCAAAGCTCTATCTCGCTCAGGAACCGAGATATTCGATAAAACGTAAATTTACACTTTTCTTTTTGATGTTGCAGCCGATCTAAAAGTCGTAGAATGTTTTCGGGGATACAGAAAGTTGAGGAATTTTGAGAAGGCATTTATAAACCAAATATCAAAGCTCTATCTCGCTCAGGAACCGAGATATTCGATAAAACGTAAATGAACAGCCGTATAATATATCCGGGGATACAGAAAGTTGAGGAATTTCGAGAAGGCATTTATAAACCAAATATCAAAGCTCTATCTCGCTCAGGAACCGAGATATTCGATAAAACGTAAATGAACAGCCGTAGAATATATCCGGGGATACAGAAAGTTGAGGAATTTCGAGAAGGCATTTATAAACCAAATATCAAAGCTCTATCTCGCTCAGGAACCGAGATATTCGATAAAACGTAAATTTACACTTTTCTTTTTGATGTTGCAGCCGATCTAAAAGTCGTAGAGATATTCGATAGAACGTAAATGAACAGCCGTAGAATATATCCGGGGATACAGAAAGTTGAGGAATTTCGAGAAGGCATTTATAAACCAAATATCAAAGCTCTATCTCGCTCAGGAACCGAGATATTCGATAAAACGTAAATTTACACTTTTCTTTTTGATGTGGCAGCCGATCTAAAAGTCGTAGAATATATCCGGGGATACAGAAAGTTGAGGAATTTCGAGAAGGCATTTATAAACCAAATATCAAAGCTCTATCTCGCTCAGGAACCGAGATATTCGATAAAACGTAAATGAACAGCCGAAGAATATATCCGGGGATACAGAAAGTTGAGGAATTTCGAGAAGGCATTTATAAACCAAATATCAAAGCTCTATCTCGCTCAGGAACCGAGATATTCGATAAAACGTAAATGAACAGCCGTAGAATATATCCGGGGATACAGAAAGTTGAGGAATTTTGAGAAGGCATTTATAAACCAAATATCAAAGCTCTATCTCGCTCAGGAACCGAGATATTCGATAAAACGTAAATGAACAGCCGTAGAATATATCCGGGGATACAGAAAGTTGAGGAATTTTGAGAAGGCATTTATAAATCAAATATCAAAGCTCTATCTCGCTCAGGAACCGAGATATTCGATAAAACGTAAATGAACAGCCGTAGAATATATCCGGGGATACAAAAAGTTGAGGAATTTCGAGAAGGCATTTATAAACCAAATATCAAAGCTCTATCTCGCTCAGGAACCGAGATATTCGATAAAACGTAAATGAACAGCCGTAGAATATATCCGGGGATACAGAAAGTTGAGGAATTTCGAGAAGGCATTTATAAACCAAATATCAAAGCTCTATCTCGCTCAGGAACCGAGATATTCGATAAAACGTAAATTTACACTTTTCTTTTTGATGTTGCAGCCGATCTAAAAGTCGTAGAATGTTTTCGGGGATACAGAAAGTTGAGGAATTTTGAGAAGGCATTTATAAACCAAATATCAAAGCTCTATCTCGCTCAGGAACCGAGATATTCGATAAAACGTAAATGAACAGCCGTAGAATATATCCGGGGATACAGAAAGTTGAGGAATTTCGAGAAGGCATTTATAAACCAAATATCAAAGCTCTATCTCGCTCAGGAACCGAGATATTCGATAAAACGTAAATTTACACTTTTCTTTTTGATGTTGCAGCCGATCTAAAAGTCGTAGAATGTTTTCGGGGATACAGAAAGTTGAGGAATTTTGAGAAGGCATTTATAAACCAAATATCAAAGCTCTATCTCGCTCAGGAACCGAGATATTCGATAAAACGTAAATGAACAGCCGAAGAATATATCCGGGGATACAGAAAGTTGAGGAATTTCGAGAAGGCATTTATAAACCAAATATCAAAGCTCTATCTCGCTCAGGAACCGAGATATTCGATAAAACGTAAATTTACACTTTTCTTTTTGATGTTGCAGCCGATCTAAAAGTCGTAGAATGTTTTCGGGGATACAGAAAGTTGAGGAATTTTGAGAAGGCATTTATAAACCAAATATCAAAGCTCTATCTCGCTCAGGAACCGAGATATTCGATAAAACGTAAATGAACAGCCGTAGAATATATCCGGGGATACAGAAAGTTGAGGAATTTCGAGAAGGCATTTATAAACCAAATATCAAAGCTCTATCTCGCTCAGGAACCGAGATATTCGATAAAACGTAAATGAACAGCCGTAGAATATATCCGGGGATACAGAAAGTTGAGGAATTTCGAGAAGGCATTTATAAACCAAATATCAAAGCTCTATCTCGCTCAGGAACCGAGATATTCGATAAAACGTAAATGAACAGCCGTAGAATATATCCGGGGATACAGAAAGTTGAGGAATTTCGAGAAGGCATTTATAAACCAAATATCAAAGCTCTATCTCGCTCAGGAACCGAGATATTCGATAAAACGTAAATTTACACTTTTCTTTTTGATGTTGCAGCCGATCTAAAAGTCGTAGAATGTTTTCGGGGATACAGAAAGTTGAGGAATTTTGAGAAGGCATTTATAAACCAAATATCAAAGCTCTATCTCGCTCAGGAACCGAGATATTCGATAAAACGTAAATGAACAGCCGTAGAATATATCCGGGGATACAGAAAGTTGAGGAATTTCGAGAAGGCATTTATAAACCAAATATCAAAGCTCTATCTCGCTCAGGAACCGAGATATTCGATAAAACGTAAATGAACAGCCGTAGAATATATCCGGGGATACAGAAAGTTGAGGAATTTCGAGAAGGCATTTATAAACCAAATATCAAAGCTCTATCTCGCTCAGGAACCGAGATATTCGATAAAACGTAAATGAACAGCCGTAGAATATATCCGGGGATACAGAAAGTTGAGGAATTTCGAGAAGGCATTTATAAACCAAATATCAAAGCTCTATCTCGCTCAGGAACCGAGATATTCGATAAAACGTAAATTTACACTTTTCTTTTTGATGTTGCAGCCGATCTAAAAGTCGTAGAATGTTTTCGGGGATACAGAAAGTTGAGGAATTTTGAGAAGGAATTTATAAACCAAATATCAAAGCTCTATCTCGCTCAGGAACCGAGATATTCGATAAAACGTAAATGAACAGCCGTAGAATATATCCGGGGATACAGAAAGTTGAGGAATTTCGAGAAGGCATTTATAAACCAAATATCAAAGCTCTATCTCGCTCAGGAACCGAGATATTCGATAAAACGTAAATTTACACTTTTCTTTTTGATGTTGCAGCCGATCTAAAAGTCGTAGAATGTTTTCGGGGATACAGAAAGTTGAGGAATTTTGAGAAGGAATTTATAAACCAAATATCAAAGCTCTATCTCGCTCAGGAACCGAGATATTCGATAAAACGTAAATGAACAGCCGTAGAATATATCCGGGGATACAGAAAGTTGAGGAATTTTGAGAAGGCATTTATAAACCAAATATCAAAGCTCTATCTCGCTCAGGAACCGAGATATTCGATAAAACGTAAATGAACAGCCGTAGAATATATCCGGGGATACAGAAAGTTGAGGAATTTCGAGAAGGCATTTATAAACCAAATATCAAAGCTCTATCTCGCTCAGGAACCGAGATATTCGATAAAACGTAAATGAACAGCCGTAGAATATATCCGGGGATACAGAAAGTTGAGGAATTTCGAGAAGGCATTTATAAACCAAATATCAAAGCTCTATCTCGCTCAGGAACCGAGATATTCGATAAAACGTAAATGAACAGCCGTAGAATATATCCGGGGATACAGAAAGTTGAGGAATTTCGAGAAGGCATTTATAAACCAAATATCAAAGCTCTATCTCGCTCAGGAACCGAGATATTCGATAAAACGTAAATTTACACTTTTCTTTTTGATGTTGCAGCCGATCTAAAAGTCGTAGAATGTTTTCGGGGATACAGAAAGTTGAGGAATTTTGAGAAGGCATTTATAAACCAAATATCAAAGCTCTATCTCGCTCAGGAACCGAGATATTCGATAAAACGTAAATGAACAGCCGTAGAATATATCCGGGGATACAGAAAGTTGAGGAATTTCGAGAAGGCATTTATAAACCAAATATCAAAGCTCTATCTCGCTCAGGAACCGAGATATTCGATAAAACGTAAATTTACACTTTTCTTTTTGATGTTGCAGCCGATCTAAAAGTCGTAGAATGTTTTCGGGGATACAGAAAGTTGAGGAATTTTGAGAAGGCATTTATAAACCAAATATCAAAGCTCTATCTCGCTCAGGAACCGAGATATTCGATAAAACGTAAATGAACAGCCGTAGAATATATCCGGGGATACAGAAAGTTGAGGAATTTCGAGAAGGCATTTATAAACCAAATATCAAAGCTCTATCTCGCTCAGGAACCGAGATATTCGATAAAACGTAAATTTACACTTTTCTTTTTGATGTTGCAGCCGATCTAAAAGTCGTAGAATGTTTTCGGGGATACAGAAAGTTGAGGAATTTTGAGAAGGCATTTATAAACCAAATATCAAAGCTCTATCTCGCTCAGGAACCGAGATATTCGATAAAACGTAAATGAACAGCCGTAGAATATATCCGGGGATACAGAAAGTTGAGGAATTTCGAGAAGGCATTTATAAACCAAATATCAAAGCTCTATCTCGCTCAGGAACCGAGATATTCGATAAAACGTAAATTTACACTTTTCTTTTTGATGTTGCAGCCGATCTAAAAGTCGTAGAATGTTTTCGGGGATACAGAAAGTTGAGGAATTTTGAGAAGGCATTTATAAACCAAATATCAAAGCTCTATCTCGCTCAGGAACCGAGATATTCGATAAAACGTAAATGAACAGCCGTAGAATATATCCGGGGATACAGAAAGTTGAGGAATTTCGAGAAGGCATTTATAAACCAAATATCAAAGCTCTATCTCGCTCAGGAACCGAGATATTCGATAAAACGTAAATGAACAGCCGTAGAATATATCCGGGGATACAGAAAGTTGAGGAATTTCGAGAAGGCATTTATAAACCAAATATCAAAGCTCTATCTCGCTCAGGAACCGAGATATTCGATAAAACGTACATTTACACTTTTCTTTTTGATGTTGCAGCCGATCTAAAAGTCGTAGAATGTTTTCGGGGATACAGAAAGTTGAGGAATTTTGAGAAGGCATTTATAAACCAAATATCAAAGCTCTATCTCGCTCAGGAACCGAGATATTCGATAAAACGTAAATGAACAGCCGTAGAATATATCCGGGGATACAGAAAGTTGAGGAATTTCGAGAAGGCATTTATAAACCAAATATCAAAGCTCTATCTCGCTCAGGAACCGAGATATTCGATAAAACGTAAATTTACACTTTTCTTTTTGATGTTGCAGCCGATCTAAAAGTCGTAGAATGTTTTCGGGGATACAGATGGTTGAGGAATTTTGAGAAGGCATTTATAAACCAAATATCAAAGCTCTATCTCGCTCAGGAACCGAGATATTCGATAAAACGTAAATGAACAGCCGTAGAATATATCCGGGGATACAGAAAGTTGAGGAATTTCGAGAAGGCATTTATAAACCAAATATCAAAGCTCTATCTCGCTCAGGAACCGAGATATTCGATAAAACGTAAATGAACAGCCGTAGAATATATCCGGGGATACAGAAAGTTGAGGAATTTCGAGAAGGCATTTATAAACCAAATATCAAAGCTCTATCTCGCTCAGGAACCGAGATATTCGATAAAACGTAAATGAACAGCCGTAGAATATATCCGGGGATACAGAAAGTTGAGGAATTTCGAGAAGGCATTTATAAACCAAATATCAAAGCTCTATCTCGCTCAGGAACCGAGATATTCGATAAAACGTAAATGAACAGCCGTAGAATATATCCGGGGATACAGAAAGTTGAGGAATTTCGAGAAGGCATTTATAAACCAAATATCAAAGCTCTATCTCGCTCAGGAACCGAGATATTCGATAAAACGTACATTTACACTTTTCTTTTTGATGTTGCAGCCGATCTAAAAGTCGTAGAATGTTTTCGGGGATACAGAAAGTTGAGGAATTTTGAGAAGGCATTTATAAACCAAATATCAAAGCTCTATCTCGCTCAGGAACCGAGATATTCGATAAAACGTAAATGAACAGCCGTAGAATATATCCGGGGATACAGAAAGTTGAGGAATTTCGAGAAGGCATTTATAAACCAAATATCAAAGCTCTATCTCGCTCAGGAACCGAGATATTCGATAAAACGTAAATGAACAGCCGTAGAATATATCCGGGGATACAGAAAGTTGAGGAATTTCGAGAAGGCATTTATAAACCAAATATCAAAGCTCTATCTCGCTCAGGAACCGAGATATTCGATAAAACGTAAATTTACACTTTTCTTTTTGATGTTGCAGCCGATCTAAAAGTCGTAGAATGTTTTCGGGGATACAGAAAGTTGAGGAATTTTGAGAAGGCATTTATAAACCAAATATCAAAGCTCTATCTCGCTCAGGAACCGAGATATTCGATAAAACGTAAATGAACAGCCGTAGAATATATCCGGGGATACAGAAAGCTGAGGAATTTCGAGAAGGCATTTATAAACCAAATATCAAAGCTCTATCTCGCTCAGGAACCGAGATATTCGATAAAACGTAAATGAACAGCCGTAGAATATATCCGGGGATACAGAAAGTTGAGGAATTTTGAGAAGGCATTTATAAACCAAATAACAAAGCTCTATCTCGCTCAGGAACCGAGATATTCGATAAAACGTAAATGAACAGCCGTATAATATATCCGGGGATACAGAAAGTTGAGGAATTTCGAGAAGGCATTTATAAACCAAATATCAAAGCTCTATCTCGCTCAGGAACCGAGATATTCGATAAAACGTAAATGAACAGCCGTAGAATATATCCGGGGATACAGAAAGTTGAGGAATTTCGAGAAGGCATTTATAAACCAAATATCAAAGCTCTATCTCGCTCAGGAACCGAGATATTCGATAAAACGTAAATTTACACTTTTCTTTTTGATGTTGCAGCCGATCTAAAAGTCGTAGAATGTTTTCGGGGATACAGAAAGTTGAGGAATTTTGAGAAGGCATTTATAAACCAAATATCAAAGCTCTATCTCGCTCAGGAACCGAGATATTCGATAAAACGTAAATGAACAGCCGTAGAATATATCCGGGGATACAGAAAGTTGAGGAATTTCGAGAAGGCATTTATAAACCAAATATCAAAGCTCTATCTCGCTCAGGAACCGAGATATTCGATAAAACGTAAATGAACAGCCGTAGAATATATCCGGGGATACAGAAAGTTGAGGAATTTTGAGAAGGCATTTATAAACCAAATAACAAAGCTCTATCTCGCTCAGGAACCGAGATATTCGATAAAACGTAAATGAACAGCCGTAGAATATATCCGGGGATACAGAAAGTTGAGGAATTTCGAGAAGGCATTTATAAACCAAATATCAAAGCTCTATCTCGCTCAGGAACCGAGATATTCGATAAAACGTAAATGAACAGCCGTAGAATATATCCGGGGATACAGAAAGTTGAGGAATTTCGAGAAGGCATTTATAAACCAAATATCAAAGCTCTATCTCGCTCAGGAACCGAGATATTCGATAAAACGTAAATGAACAGCCGTAGAATATATCCGGGGATACAGAAAGTTGAGGAATTTCGAGAAGGCATTTATAAACCAAATATCAAAGCTCTATCTCGCTCAGGAACCGAGATATTCGATAAAACGTAAATTTACACTTTTCTTTTTGATGTTGCAGCCGATCTAAAAGTCGTAGAATGTTTTCGGGGATACAGAAAGTTGAGGAATTTTGAGAAGGCATTTATAAACCAAATATCAAAGCTCTATCTCGCTCAGGAACCGAGATATTCGATAAAACGTAAATGAACAGCCGTAGAATATATCCGGGGATACAGAAAGTTGAGGAATTTCGAGAAGGCATTTATAAACCAAATATCAAAGCTCTATCTCGCTCAGGAACCGAGATATTCGATAAAACGTAAATGAACAGCCGTAGAATATATCCGGGGATACAGAAAGTTGAGGAATTTCGAGAAGGCATTTATAAACCAAATATCAAAGCTCTATCTCGCTCAGGAACCGAGATATTCGATAAAACGTAAATTTACACTTTTCTTTTTGATGTTGCAGCCGATCTAAAAGTCGTAGAATGTTTTCGGGGATACAGAAAGTTGAGGAATTTTGAGAAGGCATTTATAAACCAAATATCAAAGCTCTATCTCGCTCAGGAACCGAGATATTCGATAAAACGTAAATGAACAGCCGTAGAATATATCCGGGGATACAGAAAGTTGAGGAATTTCGAGAAGGCATTTATAAACCAAATATCAAAGCTCTATCTCGCTCAGGAACCGAGATATTCGATAAAACGTAAATGAACAGTCGTAGAATATATCCGGGGATACAGAAAGTTGAGGAATTTTGAGAAGGCATTTATAAACCAAATATCAAAGCTCTATCTCGCTCAGGAACCGAGATATTCGATAAAACGTAAATGAACAGCCGTAGAATATATCCGGGGATACAGAAAGTTGAGGAATTTCGAGAAGGCATTTATAAACCAAATATCAAAGCTCTATCTCGCTCAGGAACCGAGATATTCGATAAAACGTAAATGAACAGCCGTATAATATATCCGGGGATACAGAAAGTTGAGGAATTTCGAGAAGGCATTTATAAACCAAATATCAAAGCTCTATCTCGCTCAGGAACCGAGATATTCGATAAAACGTAAATGAACAGCCGTAGAATATATCCGGGGATACAGAAAGTTGAGGAATTTCGAGAAGGCATTTATAAACCAAATATCAAAGCTCTATCTCGCTCAGGAACCGAGATATTCGATAAAACGTAAATTTACACTTTTCTTTTTGATGTTGCAGCCGATCTAAAAGTCGTAGAATATATCCGGGGATACAGAAAGTTGAGGAATTTCGAGAAGGCATTTATAAACCAAATATCAAAGCTCTATCTCGCTCAGGAACCGAGATATTCGATAAAACGTAAATGAACAGCCGTAGAATATATCCGGGGATACAGAAAGTTGAGGAATTTCGAGAAGGCATTTATAAACCAAATATCAAAGCTCTATCTCGCTCAGGAACCGAGATATTCGATAAAACGTAAATGAACAGCCGTAGAATATATCCGGGGATACAGAAAGTTGAGGAATTTCGAGAAGGCATTTATAAACCAAATATCAAAGCTCTATCTCGCTCAGGAACCGAGATATTCGATAAAACGTAAATGAACAGTCGTAGAATATATCCGGGGATACAGAAAGTTGAGGAATTTTGAGAAGGCATTTATAAACCAAATATCAAAGCTCTATCTCGCTCAGGAACCGAGATATTCGATAAAACGTAAATGAACAGCCGTAGAATATATCCGGGGATACAGAAAGTTGAGGAATTTCGAGAAGGCATTTATAAACCAAATATCAAAGCTCTATCTCGCTCAGGAACCGAGATATTCGATAAAACGTAAATGAACAGCCGTATAATATATCCGGGGATACAGAAAGTTGAGGAATTTCGAGAAGGCATTTATAAACCAAATATCAAAGCTCTATCTCGCTCAGGAACCGAGATATTCGATAAAACGTAAATGAACAGCCGTAGAATATATCCGGGGATACAGAAAGTTGAGGAATTTCGAGAAGGCATTTATAAACCAAATATCAAAGCTCTATCTCGCTCAGGAACCGAGATATTCGATAAAACGTAAATTTACACTTTTCTTTTTGATGTTGCAGCCGATCTAAAAGTCGTAGAATATATCCGGGGATACAGAAAGTTGAGGAATTTCGAGAAGGCATTTATAAACCAAATATCAAAGCTCTATCTCGCTCAGGAACCGAGATATTCGATAAAACGTAAATGAACAGCCGTAGAATATATCCGGGGATACAGAAAGTTGAGGAATTTCGAGAAGGCATTTATAAACCAAATATCAAAGCTCTATCTCGCTCAGGAACCGAGATATTCGATAAAACGTAAATGAACAGCCGTAGAATATATCCGGGGATACAGAAAGTTGAGGAATTTCGAGAAGGCATTTATAAACCAAATATCAAAGCTCTATCTCGCTCAGGAACCGAGATATTCGATAAAACGTAAATTTACACTTTTCTTTTTGATGTTGCAGCCGATCTAAAAGTCGTAGAATGTTTTCGGGGATACAGAAAGTTGAGGAATTTTGAGAAGGCATTTATAAACCAAATATCAAAGCTCTATCTCGCTCAGGAACCGAGATATTCGATAAAACGTAAATGAACAGCCGTAGAATATATCCGGGGATACAGAAAGTTGAGGAATTTCGAGAAGGCATTTATAAACCAAATATCAAAGCTCTATCTCGCTCAGGAACCGAGATATTCGATAAAACGTAAATGAACAGCCGTAGAATATATCCGGGGATACAGAAAGTTGAGGAATTTTGAGAAGGCATTTATAAACCAAATATCAAAGCTCTATCTCGCTCAGGAACCGAGATATTCGATAAAACGTAAATGAACAGCCGTAGAATATATCCGGGGATACAGAAAGTTGAGGAATTTCGAGAAGGCATTTATAAACCAAATATCAAAGCTCTATCTCGCTCAGGAACCGAGATATTCGATAAAACGTAAATGAACAGCCGTAGAATATATCCGGGGATACAGAAAGTTGAGGAATTTCGAGAAGGCATTTATAAACCAAATATCAAAGCTCTATCTCGCTCAGGAACCGAGATATTCGATAAAACGTAAATGAACAGCCGTAGAATATATCCGGGGATACAGAAAGTTGAGGAATTTCGAGAAGGCATTTATAAACCAAATATCAAAGCTCTATCTCGCTCAGGAACCGAGATATTCGATAAAACGTAAATTTACACTTTTCTTTTTGATGTTGCAGCCGATCTAAAAGTCGTAGAATGTTTTCGGGGATACAGAAAGTTGAGGAATTTTGAGAAGGCATTTATAAACCAAATATCAAAGCTCTATCTCGCTCAGGAACCCAGATATTCGATAAAACGTAAATGAACAGCCGTAGAATATATCCGGGGATACAGAAAGTTGAGGAATTTCGAGAAGGCATTTATAAACCAAATATCAAAGCTCTATCTCGCTCAGGAACCGAGATATTCGATAAAACGTAAATGAACAGCCGTAGAATATATCCGGGGATACAGAAAGTTGAGGAATTTCGAGAAGGCATTTATAAACCAAATATCAAAGCTCTATCTCGCTCAGGAACCGAGATATTCGATAAAACGTAAATTTACACTTTTCTTTTTGATGTTGCAGCCGATCTAAAAGTCGTAGAATGTTTTCGGGGATACAGAAAGTTGAGGAATTTTGAGAAGGCATTTATAAACCAAATATCAAAGCTCTATCTCGCTCAGGAACCGAGATATTCGATAAAACGTAAATGAACAGCCGTAGAATATATCCGGGGATACAGAAAGTTGAGGAATTTCGAGAAGGCATTTATAAACCAAATATCAAAGCTCTATCTCGCTCAGGAACCGAGATATTCGATAAAACGTAAATGAACAGCCGTAGAATATATCCGGGGATACAGAAAGTTGAGGAATTTTGAGAAGGCATTTATAAACCAAATATCAAAGCTCTATCTCGCTCAGGAACCGAGATATTCGATAAAACGTAAATGAACAGCCGTAGAATATATCCGGGGATACAGAAAGTTGAGGAATTTCGAGAAGGCATTTATAAACCAAATATCAAAGCTCTATCTCGCTCAGGAACCGAGATATTCGATAAAACGTAAATGAACAGCCGTAGAATATATCCGGGGATACAGAAAGTTGAGGAATTTCGAGAAGGCATTTATAAACCAAATATCAAAGCTCTATCTCGCTCAGGAACCGAGATATTCGATAAAACGTAAATGAACAGCCGTAGAATATATCCGGGGATACAGAAAGTTGAGGAATTTCGAGAAGGCATTTATAAACCAAATATCAAAGCTCTATCTCGCTCAGGAACCGAGATATTCGATAAAACGTAAATTTACACTTTTCTTTTTGATGTTGCAGCCGATCTAAAAGTCGTAGAATGTTTTCGGGGATACAGAAAGTTGAGGAATTTTGAGAAGGCATTTATAAACCAAATATCAAAGCTCTATCTCGCTCAGGAACCGAGATATTCGATAAAACGTAAATGAACAGCCGTAGAATATATCCGGGGATACAGAAAGTTGAGGAATTTCGAGAAGGCATTTATAAACCAAATATCAAAGCTCTATCTCGCTCAGGAACCGAGATATTCGATAAAACGTAAATGAACAGCCGTAGAATATATCCGGGGATACAGAAAGTTGAGGAATTTCGAGAAGGCATTTATAAACCAAATATCAAAGCTCTATCTCGCTCAGGAACCGAGATATTCGATAAAACGTAAATTTACACTTTTCTTTTTGATGTTGCAGCCGATCTAAAAGTCGTAGAATGTTTTCGGGGATACAGAAAGTTGAGGAATTTTGAGAAGGCATTTATAAACCAAATATCAAAGCTCTATCTCGCTCAGGAACCGAGATATTCGATAAAACGTAAATGAACAGCCGTAGAATATATCCGGGGATACAGAAAGTTGAGGAATTTCGAGAAGGCATTTTTAAACCAAATATCAAAGCTCTATCTCGCTCAGGAACCGAGATATTCGATAAAACGTAAATGAACAGCCGTAGAATATATCCGGGGATACAGAAAGTTGAGGAATTTTGAGAAGGCATTTATAAACCAAATATCAAAGCTCTATCTCGCTCAGGAACCGAGATATTCGATAAAACGTAAATGAACAGCCGTAGAATATATCCGGGGATACAGAAAGTTGAGGAATTTCGAGAAGGCATTTATAAACCAAATATCAAAGCTCTATCTCGCTCAGGAACCGAGATATTCGATAAAACGTAAATGAACAGCCGTATAATATATCCGGGGATTCAGAAAGTTGAGGAATTTCGAGAAGGCATTTATAAACCAAATATCAAAGCTCTATCTCGCTCAGGAACCGAGATATTCGATAAAACGTAAATGAACAGCCGTAGAATATATCCGGGGATACAGAAAGTTGAGGAATTTCGAGAAGGCATTTATAAACCAAATATCAAAGCTCTATCTCGCTCAGGAACCGAGATATTCGATAAAACGTAAATGAACAGCCGTAGAATATATCCGGGGATACAGAAAGTTGAGGAATTTCGAGAAGGCATTTATAAACCAAATATCAAAGCTCTATCTCGCTCAGGAACCGAGATATTCGATAAAACGTAAATTTACACTTTTCTTTTTGATGTTGCAGCCGATCTAAAAGTCGTAGAATGTTTTCGGGGATACAGAAAGTTGAGGAATTTTTTTGAAGGCATTTATAAACCAAATATCAAAGCTCTATCTCGCTTAGGAACCGAGATATTCGATAAAACGTAAATGAACAGCCGTAGAATATATCCGGGGATACAGAAAGTTGAGGAATTTCGAGAAGGCATTTATAAACCAAATATCAAAGCTCTATCTCGCTCAGGAACCGAGATATTCGATAAAACTTAAATGAACAGCCGTAGAATATATCCGGGGATACAGAAAGTTGAGGAATTTCGAGAAGGCATTTATAAACCAAATATCAAAGCTCTATCTCGCTCAGGAACCGAGATATTCGATAAAACGTAAATGAACAGCCGTAGAATATATCCGGGGATACAGAAAGTTGAGGAATTTCGAGAAGGCATTTATAAACCAAATATCAAAGCTCTATCTCGCTCAGGAACCGAGATATTCGATAAAACGTAAATGAACAGCCGTAGAATATATCCGGGGATACAGAAAGTTGAGGAATTTCGAGAAGGCATTTATAAACCAAATATCAAAGCTCTATCTCGCTCAGGAACCGAGATATTCGATAAAACGTAAATTTACACTTTTCTTTTTGATGTTGCAGCCGATCTAAAAGTCGTAGAATGTTTTCGGGGATACAGAAAGTTGAGGAATTTTGAGAAGGCATTTATAAACCAAATATCAAAGCTCTATCTCGCTCAGGAACCGAGATATTCGATAAAACGTAAATGAACAGCCGTAGAATATATCCGGGGATACAGAAAGTTGAGGAATTTCGAGAAGGCATTTATAAACCAAATATCAAAGCTCTATCTCGCTCAGGAACCGAGATATTCGATAAAACGTAAATGAACAGCCGTAGAATATATCCGGGGATACAGAAAGTTGAGGAATTTTGAGAAGGCATTTATAAACCAAATATCAAAGCTCTATCTCGCTCAGGAACCGAGATATTCGATAAAACGTAAATTAACACTTTTCTTTTTGATGTTGCAGCCGATCTAAAAGTCGTAGAATGTTTTCGGGGATACAGAAAGTTGAGGAATTTTGAGAAGGCATTTATAAACCAAATATCAAAGCTCTATCTCGCTCAGGAACCGAGATATTCGATAAAACTTAAATGAACAGCCGTAGAATATATCCGGGGATACAGAAAGTTGAGGAATTTCGAGAAGGCATTTATAAACCAAATATCAAAGCTCTATCTCGCTCAGGAACCGAGATATTCGATAAAACGTAAATTTACACTTTTCTTTTTGATGTTGCAGCCGATCTAAAAGTCGTAGAATGTTTTCGGGGATACAGAAAGTTGAGGAATTTTGAGAAGGCATTTATAAACCAAATATCAAAGCTCTATCTCGCTCAAGAACCGAGATATTCGATAAAACGTAAATGAACAGCCGTAGAATATATCCGGGGATACAGAAAGTTGAGGAATTTCGAGAAGGCATTTATAAACCAAATATCAAAGCTCTATCTCGCTCAGGAACCGAGATATTCGATAAAACGTAAATTTACACTTTTCTTTTTGATGTTGCAGCCGATCTAAAAGTCGTAGAATGTTTTCGGGGATACAGAAAGTTGAGGAATTTTGAGAAGGCATTTATAAACCAAATATCAAAGCTCTATCTCGCTCAGGAACCGAGATATTCGATAAAACGTAAATGAACAGCCGAAGAATATATCCGGGGATACAGAAAGTTGAGGAATTTCGAGAAGGCATTTATAAACCAAATATCAAAGCTCTATCTCGCTCAGGAACCGAGATATTCGATAAAACGTAAATGAACAGCCGTAGAATATATCCGGGGATACAGAAAGTTGAGGAATTTTAAGAAGGCATTTATAAACCAAATATCAAAGCTCTATCTCGCTCAGGAACCGAGATATTCGATAAAACGTAAATGAACAGCCGTAGAATATATCCGGGGATACAGAAAGTTGAGGAATTTCGAGAAGGCATTTATAAACCAAATATCAAAGCTCTATCTCGCTCAGGAACCGAGATATTCGATAAAACGTAAATGAACAGCCGTATAATATATCCGGGGATACAGAAAGTTGAGGAATTTCGAGAAGGCATTTATAAACCAAATATCAAAGCTCTATCTCGCTCAGGAACCGAGATATTCGATAAAACGTAAATGAACAGCCGTAGAATATATCCGGGGATACAGAAAGTTGAGGAATTTCGAGAAGGCATTTATAAACCAAATGTCAAAGCTCTATCTCGCTCAGGAACCGAGATATTCGATAAAACGTAAATGAACAGCCGTAGAATATATCCGGGGATACAGAAAGTTGAGGAATTTCGAGAAGGCATTTATAAACCAAATATCAAAGCTCTATCTCGCTCAGGAACCGAGATATTCGATAAAACGTAAATTTACACTTTTCTTTTTGATGTTGCAGCCGATCTAAAAGTCGTAGAATGTTTTCGGGGATACAGAAAGTTGAGGAATTTTGAGAAGGCATTTATAAACCAAATATCAAAGCTCTATCTCGCTTAGGAACCGAGATATTCGATAAAACGTAAATGAACAGCCGTAGAATATATCCGGGGATACAGAAAGTTGAGGAATTTCGAGAAGGCATTTATAAACCAAATATCAAAGCTCTATCTCGCTCAGGAACCGAGATATTCGATAAAACTTAAATGAACAGCCGTAGAATATATCCGGGGATACAGAAAGTTGAGGAATTTCGAGAAGGCATTTATAAACCAAATATCAAAGCTCTATCTCGCTCAGGAACCGAGATATTCGATAAAACGTAAATTTACACTTTTCTTTTTGATGTTGCAGCCGATCTAAAAGTCGTAGAATGTTTTCGGGGATACAGAAAGTTGAGGAATTTTGAGAAGGCATTTATAAACCAAATATCAAAGCTCTATCTCGCTCAGGAACCGAGATATTCGATAAAACGTAAATGAACAGCCGTAGAATATATCCGGGGATACAGAAAGTTGAGGAATTTCGAGAAGGCATTTATAAACCAAATATCAAAGCTCTATCTCGCTCAGGAACCGAGATATTCGATAAAACGTAAATGAACAGCCGTAGAATATATCCGGAGATACAGAAAGTTGAGGAATTTCGAGAAGGCATTTATAGTCCAAATATCAAAGCTCTATCTCGCTCAGGAACCGAGATATTCGATAAAACGTAAATTTACACTTTTCTTTTTGATGTTGCAGCCGATCTAAAAGTCGTAGAATGTTTTCGGGGACACAGAAAGTTGAGGAATTTCGAGAAGGCATTTATAGTCCAAATTTCAAAGCTCTATCTCGCTCAGGAACCGAGATATTCAATAAAACGTAAATGAACAGTCGTAGAATATATCCGGGGATACAGAAAGTTGAGGAATTTCGAGAAGGCATTTATAGTCCAAATTTCAAAGCTCTATCTCGCTCAGGAACCGAGATATTCGATAAAACGTAAATTTACACTTTTCTTTTTGATGTTGCAGCCGATCTAAAAGTCGTAGAATGTTTTCGGGGATACAGAAAGTTGAGGAATTTTGAGAAGGCATTTATAAACCAAATATCAAAGCTCTATCTCGCTCAGGAACCGAGATATTCGATAAAACGTAAATTTACACTTTTCTTTTTGATGTTGCAGCCGATCTAAAAGTCGTAGAATGTTTTCGGGGATACAGAAAGTTGAGGAATTTTGAGAAGGCATTTATAAACCAAATATCAAAGCTCTATCTCGCTCAGGAACCGAGATATTCGATAAAACGTAAATGAACAGCCGTAGAATATATCCGGGGATACAGAAAGTTGAGGAATTTCGAGAAGGCATTTATAAACCAAATATCAAAGCTCTATCTCGCTTAGGAACCGAGATATTCGATAAAACGTAAATGAACAGCCGTAGAATATATCCGGGGATACAGAAAGTTGAGGAATTTCGAGAAGGCATTTATAAACCAAATATCAAAGCTCTATCTCGCTCAGGAACCGAGATATTCGATAAAACTTAAATGAACAGCCGTAGAATATATCCGGGGATACAGAAAGTTGAGGAATTTCGAGAAGGCATTTATAAACCAAATATCAAAGCTCTATCTCGCTCAGGAACCGAGATATTCGATAAAACGTAAATTTACACTTTTCTTTTTGATGTTGCAGCCGATCTAAAAGTCGTAGAATGTTTTCGGGGATACAGAAAGTTGAGGAATTTTGAGAAGGCATTTATAAACCAAATATCAAAGCTCTATCTCGCTCAGGAACCGAGATATTCGATAAAACGTAAATGAACAGCCGTAGAATATATCCGGGGATACAGAAAGTTGATGAATTTCGAGAAGGCATTTATAAACCAAATATCAAAGCTCTATCTCGCTCAGGAACCGAGATATTCGATAAAACGTAAATGAACAGCCGTAGAATATATCCGGGGATACAGAAAGTTGAGGAATTTTGAGAAGGCATTTATAAACCAAATATCAAAGCTCTATCTCGCTCAGGAACCGAGATATTCGATAAAACGTAAATGAACAGCCGTAGAATATATCCGGGGATACAGAAAGTTGAGGAATTTCGAGAAGGCATTTATAAACCAAATATCAAAGCTCTATCTCGCTCAGGAACCGAGATATTCGATAAAACGTAAATTTACACTTTTCTTTTTGATGTTGCAGCCGATCTAAAAGTCGTAGAATGTTTTCGGGGATACAGAAAGATGAGGAATTTTGAGAAGGCATTTATAAACCAAATATCAAAGCTCTATCTCGCTCAGGAACCGAGATATTCGATAAAACGTAAATGAACAGCCGTAGAATATATCCGGGGATACAGAAAGTTGAGGAATTTCGAGAAGGCATTTATAAACCAAATATCAAAGCTCTATCTCGCTCAGGAACCGAGATATTCGATAAAACGTAAATGAACAGCCGTAGAATATATCCGGGGATACAGAAAGTTGAGGAATTTTGAGAAGGCATTTATAAACCAAATATCAAAGCTCTATCTCGCTCAGGAACCGAGATATTCGATAAAACGTAAATGAACAGCCGTAGAATATATCCGGGGATACAGAAAGTTGAGGAATTTCGAGAAGGCATTTATAAACCAAATATCAAAGCTCTATCTCGCTCAGGAACCGAGATATTCGATAAAACGTAAATTTACACTTTTCTTTTTGATGTTGCAGCCGATCTAAAAGTCGTAGAATGTTTTCGGGGATACAGAAAGATGAGGAATTTTGAGAAGGCATTTATAAACCAAATATCAAAGCTCTATCTCGCTCAGGAACCGAGATATTCGATAAAACGTAAATGAACAGCCGTAGAATATATCCGGGGATACAGAAAGTTGAGGAATTTCGAGAAGGCATTTATAAACCAAATATCAAAGCTCTATCTCGCTCAGGAACCGAGATATTCGATAAAACGTAAATTTACACTTTTCTTTTTGATGTTGCAGCCGATCTAAAAGTCGTAGAATGTTTTCGGGGATACAGAAAGTTGAGGAATTTTGAGAAGGCATTTATAAACCAAATATCAAAGCTCTATCTCGCTCAGGAACCGAGATATTCGATAAAACGTAAATGAACAGCCGTAGAATATATCCGGGGATACAGAAAGTTGATGAATTTCGAGAAGGCATTTATAAACCAAATATCAAAGCTCTATCTTGCTCAGGATTCGAGATATTCGATAAAACGTAAATTTACACTTTTCTTTTTGATGTTGCAGCCGATCTAAAAGTCGTAGAATGTTTTCGGGGATACAGAAAGTTGAGGAATTTTGAGAAGGCATTTATAAACCAAATATCAAAGCTCTATCTCGCTCAGGAACCGAGATATTCGATAAAACGTAAATGAACAGCCGTAGAATATATCCGGGGATACAGAAAGTTGAGGAATTTCGAGAAGGCATTTATAAACCAAATATCAAAGCTCTATCTCGCTCAGGAACCGAGATATTCGATAAAACGTAAATGAACAGCCGTAGAATATATCCGGGGATACAGAAAGTTGAGGAATTTCGAGAAGGCATTTATAAACCAAATATCAAAGCTCTATCTCGCTCAGGAACCGAGATATTCGATAAAACGTAAATGAACAGCCGTAGAATATATCCGGGGATACAGAAAGTTGAGGAATTTCGAGAAGGCATTTATAAACCAAATATCAAAGCTCTATCTCGCTCAGGAACCGAGATATTCGATAAAACGTAAATTTACACTTTTCTTTTTGATGTTGCAGCCGATCTAAAAGTCGTAGAATGTTTTCGGGGATACAGAAAGTTGAGGAATTTTGAGAAGGCATTTATAAACCAAATATCAAAGCTCTATCTCGCTCAGGAACCGAGATATTCGATAAAACGTAAATGAACAGCCGTAGAATATATCCGGGGATACAGAAAGTTGAGGAATTTCGAGAAGGCATTTATAAACCAAATATCAAAGCTCTATCTCGCTCAGGAACCGAGATATTCGATAAAACGTAAATGAACAGCCGTAGAATATATCCGGGGATACAGAAAGTTGAGGAATTTCGAGAAGGCATTTATAAACCAAATATCAAAGCTCTATCTCGCTCAGGAACCGAGATATTCGATAAAACGTAAATTTACACTTTTCTTTTTGATGTTGCAGCCGATCTAAAAGTCGTAGAATGTTTTCGGGGATACAGAAAGTTGAGGAATTTTGAGAAGGCATTTATAAACCAAATATCAAAGCTCTATCTCGCTCAGGAACCGAGATATTCGATAAAACGTAAATGAACAGCCGTAGAATATATCCGGGGATACAGAAAGTTGAGGAATTTCGAGAAGGCATTTATAAACCAAATATCAAAGCTCTATCTCGCTCAGGAACCGAGATATTCGATAAAACGTAAATGAACAGCCGTAGAATATATCCGGGGATACAGAAAGTTGAGGAATTTCGAGAAGGCATTTATAAACCAAATATCAAAGCTCTATCTCGCTCAGGAACCGAGATATTCGATAAAACGTAAATTTACACTTTTCTTTTTGATGTTGCAGCCGATCTAAAAGTCGTAGAATGTTTTCGGGGATACAGAAAGTTGAGGAATTTTGAGAAGGCATTTATAAACCAAATATCAAAGCTCTATCTCGCTCAGGAACCGAGATATTCGATAAAACGTAAATGAACAGCCGTAGAATATATCCGGGGATACAGAAAGTTGAGGAATTTCGAGAAGGCATTTATAAACCAAATATCAAAGCTCTATCTCGCTCAGGAACCGAGATATTCGATAAAACGTAAATGAACAGCCGTAGAATATATCCGGGGATACAGAAAGTTGAGGAATTTCGAGAAGGCATTTATAAACCAAATATCAAAGCTCTATCTCGCTCAGGAACCGAGATATTCGATAAAACGTAAATGAACAGCCGTAGAATATATCCAGGGATACAGAAAGTTGAGGAATTTCGAGAAGGCATTTATAAACCAAATATCAAAGCTCTATCTCGCTCAGGAACCGAGATATTCGATAAAACGTAAATTTACACTTTTCTTTTTGATGTTGCAGCCGATCTAAAAGTCGTAGAATGTTTTCGGGATACAGAAAGTTGAGGAATTTTGAGAAGGCATTTATAAACCAAATATCAAAGCTCTATCTCGCTCAGGAACCGAGATATTCGATAAAACGTAAATGAACAGCCGTAGAATATATCCGGGGATACAGAAAGTTGAGGAATTTCGAGAAGGCATTTATAAACCAAATATCAAAGCTCTATCTCGCTCAGGAACCGAGATATTCGATAAAACGTAAATGAACAGCCGTAGAATATATCCGGGGATACAGAAAGTTGAGGAATTTCGAGAAGGCATTTATAAACCAAATATCAAAGCTCTATCTCGCTCAGGAACCGAGATATTCGATAAAACGTAAATTTACACTTTTCTTTTTGATGTTGCAGCCGATCTAAAAGTCGTAGAATGTTTTCGGGGATACAGAAAGTTGAGGAATTTTGAGAAGGCATTTATAAACCAAATATCAAAGCTCTATCTCGCTCAGGAACCGAGATATTCGATAAAACGTAAATGAACAGCCGTAGAATATATCCGGGGATACAGAAAGTTGAGGAATTTCGAGAAGGCATTTATAAACCAAATATCAAAGCTCTATCTCGCTCAGGAACCGAGATATTCGATAAAACGTAAATGAACAGCCGTAGAATATATCCGGGGATACAGAAAGTTGAGGAATTTCGAGAAGGCATTTATAAACCAAATATCAAAGCTCTATCTCGCTCAGGAACCGAGATATTCGATAAAACGTAAATGAACAGCCGTAGAATATATCCGGGGATACAGAAAGTTGAGGAATTTCGAGAAGGCATTTATAAACCAAATATCAAAGCTCTATCTCGCTCAGGAACCGAGATATTCGATAAAACGTAAATGAACAGCCGTAGAATATATCCGGGGATACAGAAAGTTGAGGAATTTCGAGAAGGCATTTATAAACCAAATGTCAAAGCTCTATCTCGCTCAGGAACCGAGATATTTGATAAAACGTAAATGAACAGCCGTAGAATATATCCGGGGATACAGAAAGTTGAGGAATTTCGAGAAGGCATTTATAAACCAAATATCAAAGCTCTATCTCGCTCAGGAACCGAGATATTCGATAAAACGTAAATGAACAGCCGTAGAATATATCCGGGGATACAGAAAGTTGAGGAATTTCGAGAAGGCATTTATAAACCAAATATCAAAGCTCTATCTCGCTCAGGAACCGAGATATTCGATAAAACGTAAATGAACAGCCGTAGAATATATCCGGGGATACAGAAAGTTGAGGAATTTTGAGAAGGCATTTATAAACCAAATATCAAAGCTCTATCTCGCTCAGGAACCGAGATATTCGATAAAACGTAAATGAACAGCCGTAGAATATATCCGGGGATACAGAAAGTTGAGGAATTTCGAGAAGGCATTTATAAACCAAATATCAAAGCTCTATCTCGCTCAGGAACCGAGATATTCGATAAAACGTAAATGAACAGCCGTAGAATATATCCGGGGATACAGAAAGTTGAGGAATTTCGAGAAGGCATTTATAAACCAAATATCAAAGCTCTATCTCGCTCAGGAACCGAGATATTCGATAAAACGTAAATTTACACTTTTCTTTTTGATGTTGCAGCCGATCTAAAAGTCGTAGAATGTTTTCGGGGATACAGAAAGTTGAGGAATTTTGAGAAGGCATTTATAAACCAAATATCAAAGCTCTATCTCGCTCAGGAACCGAGATATTCGATAAAACGTAAATGAACAGCCGTAGAATATATCCGGGGATACAGAAAGTTGAGGAATTTCGAGAAGGCATTTATAAACCAAATATCAAAGCTCTATCTCGCTCAGGAACCGAGATATTCGATAAAACGTAAATTTACACTTTTTTTTTTGATGTTGCAGCCGATCTAAAAGTCGTAGAATGTTTTCGGGGATACAGAAAGTTGAGGAATTTCGAGAAGGCATTTATAAACCAAATATCAAAGCTCTATCTCGCTCAGGAACCGAGATATTCGATAAAACGTAAATTTACACTTTTCTTTTTGATGTTGCAGCCGATCTAAAAGTCGTAGAATGTTTTCGGGGATACAGAAAGTTGAGGAATTTTGAGAAGGCATTTATAAACCAAATATCAAAGCTCTATCTCGCTCAGGAACCGAGATATTCGATAAAACGTAAATTTACACTTTTCTTTTTGATGTTGCAGCCGATCTAAAAGTCGTAGAATGTTTTCGGGGATACAGAAAGTTGAGGAATTTTGAGAAGGCATTTATAAACCAAATATCAAAGCTCTATCTCGCTCAGGAACCGAGATATTCGATAAAACGTAAATGAACAGCCGTAGAATATATCCGGGGATACAGAAAGTTGAGGAATTTCGAGAAGGCATTTATAAACCAAATATCAAAGCTCTATCTCGCTCAGGAACCGAGATATTCGATAAAACGTAAATGAACAGCCGTAGAATATATCCGGGGATACAGAAAGTTGAGGAATTTCGAGAAGGCATTTATAAACCAAATATCAAAGCTCTATCTCGCTCAGGAACCGAGATATTCGATAAAACGTAAATTTACACTTTTCTTTTTGATGTTGCAGCCGATCTAAAAGTCGTAGAATGTTTTCGGGGATACAGAAAGTTGAGGAATTTTGAGAAGGCATTTATAAACCAAATATCAAAGCTCTATCTCGCTCAGGAACCGAGATATTCGATAAAACGTAAATGAACAGCCGTAGAATATATCCGGGGATACAGAAAGTTGAGGAATTTCGAGAAGGCATTTATAAACCAAATATCAAAGCTCTATCTCGCTCAGGAACCGAGATATTCGATAAAACGTAAATTTACACTTTTCTTTTTGATGTTGCAGCCGATCTAAAAGTCGTAGAATGTTTTCGGGGATACAGAAAGTTGAGGAATTTTGAGAAGGCATTTATAAACCAAATATCAAAGCTCTATCTCGCTCAGGAACCGAGATATTCGATAAAACGTAAATGAACAGCCGTAGAATATATCCGGGGATACAGAAAGTTGAGGAATTTCGAGAAGGCATTTATAAACCAAATATCAAAGCTCTATCTCGCTCAGGAACCGAGATATTCGATAAAACGTAAATTTACACTTTTCTTTTTGATGTTGCAGCCGATCTAAAAGTCGTAGAATGTTTTCGGGGATACAGAAAGTTGAGGAATTTCGAGAAGGCATTTATAAACCAAATATCAAAGCTCTATCTCGCTCAGGAACCGAGATATTCGATAAAACGTAAATTTACACTTTTCTTTTTGATGTTGCAGCCGATCTAAAAGTCGTAGAATGTTTTCGGGGATACAGAAAGTTGAGGAATTTTGAGAAGGCATTTATAAACCAAATATCAAAGCTCTATCTCGCTCAGGAACCGAGATATTCGATAAAACGTAAATTTACACTTTTCTTTTTGATGTTGCAGCCGATCTAAAAGTCGTAGAATGTTTTCGGGGATACAGAAAGTTGAGGAATTTTGAGAAGGCATTTATAAACCAAATATCAAAGCTCTATCTCGCTCAGGAACCGAGATATTCGATAAAACGTAAATGAACAGCCGTAGAATATATCCGGGGATACAGAAAGTTGAGGAATTTCGAGAAGGCATTTATAAACCAAATATCAAAGCTCTATCTCGCTCAGGAACCGAGATATTCGATAAAACGTAAATTTACACTTTTCTTTTTGATGTTGCAGCCGATCTAAAAGTCGTAGAATGTTTTCGGGGATACAGAAAGTTGAGGAATTTCGAGAAGGCATTTATAAACCAAATATCAAAGCTCTATCTCGCTCAGGAACCGAGATATTCGATAAAACGTAAATTTACACTTTTCTTTTTGATGTTGCAGCCGATCTAAAAGTCGTAGAATGTTTTCGGGGATACAGAAAGTTGAGGAATTTTGAGAAGGCATTTATAAACCAAATATCAAAGCTCTATCTCGCTCAGGAACCGAGATATTCGATAAAACGTAAATGAACAGCCGTAGAATATATCCGGGGATACAGAAAGTTGAGGAATTTCGAGAAGGCATTTATAAACCAAATATCAAAGCTCTATCTCGCTCAGGAACCGAGATATTCGATAAAACGTAAATTTACACTTTTCTTTTTGATGTTGCAGCCGATCTAAAAGTCGTAGAATGTTTTCGGGGATACAGAAAGTTGAGGAATTTTGAGAAGGCATTTATAAACCAAATATCAAAGCTCTATCTCGCTCAGGAACCGAGATATTCGATAAAACGTAAATGAACAGCCGTAGAATATATCCGGGGATACAGAAAGTTGAGGAATTTCGAGAAGGCATTTATAAACCAAATATCAAAGCTCTATCTCGCTCAGGAACCGAGATATTCGATAAAACGTAAATGAACAGCCGTAGAATATATCCGGGGATACAGAAAGTTGAGGAATTTCGAGAAGGCATTTATAAACCAAATATCAAAGCTCTAT